>OZ007596.1:143016855-145416855 GCA_963931845.1 Maratus michaelseni
TTGGGCTTTTTTTTTCTTCCAAAGTCTCTGTAATCAGTTGTTACCTATTTTTTTTATTACTTTTCAAGGGTTTTAAAGAAAAGTGTATAAATTAACTAAGAAAATCTCTTCAGGGGACGTGATAAATATCTCACGGAAACTTGTCACGAGCGCGACATCAGAACGACTTCATCAAACAAACCGACAAAGAATCCGACACCGTCGCTCTCGATCTGCGAGAAGCCTTACATTCTTGTGCCCAGGACACTTTTGAATTTTTGTGGACTTACGAATTGGTAAGAGAAAATAATTGTTTTATTTTTATTTATTTATCTATTTTATTATTATTATTATTATTATTTTACAGACGATTAATAATACACAAAAGAAGCTTTTAACGCAAAACCACAGAACTACAACTTGGCGGAAGATTATACGATCGTCACACGATAGACGGTAAGAGAACGTCATTATAGCAATAAAAATTTAGAAAATAATATTTTGTTTAATTAAACAAAATGGGAAGATGACGTTTAAGTAAAAATGAGTGCTACATGAAAAATATGCATTTATTTATTTTAATTATTCTTAAAAAAAAAATACTGACAGGAAATTTTTTGTAACTCTTTTTCTTTTTTTAATGGCCAGGGAATAGGACCGTGCCATAATCAGACTCTGCTCATGAGGCGAATATATAGTCACAATATATTCTCCAATGAAGACATGATTATGTGAATGTAACCCATAACAATCTCATATTTCGACAGCTGATTCGTCTATTGTGCGAGAACTTGCGCTGTCGGAAAATTTGCTGGTTCTTTCTCATTCATGCTGTTAATGAACCTGTACACGGTGTAACTGTACACAGTTAGAAAGGCGGCGCCTACCCGTCCCGAACGAGTAAAGAGAGAGAGAGTGTGTGTGTGTGTGCATGTATGCGGATGGAAATAAGAAGAGAAAAAGACCCGGAGCAAGGAGAAAGGAGCGAAAGGGTTGGGAGGCGCAGCTATATGCATATGCATGCATGCAACAGGCTCTTGCCCTTGACCCTCTTTCTCTTTTTTCTCGGCATCCCAAAAGGGTGGTCTGTCTCACTCCCGAACGGAACGAAATGAACATTTTAGCGGACAAGGACAAACGCACTATCGTGAAGAGAGAAAGAGTTAAGTGATTCTCAAACTTTTTACATCGCACATACAAGGAGAAGAGTTGGACAAGGCTGGGCGACCACCTGTAGAGCATCAAACTAAGGGGCGGGAAATACACAAAATACTTGATTAATATGTAATAGTTTTTTTTTTTAGAAACTAGGGGAGAAAAAACTAAACGATGGAAAATATACAAAGTACTTAGTTGATTCTCAACTGATTTTTTTTAGAAACCATCACCCTTTTTAGGGGCGCGAAAAATTAAGTAGCTGAAAATACACAAAATACGTGATTAATACTTTAGAAGCTGTTATTTTTATACTACAATCTAATGTATGGAGAATACACAAATTACTTGATTGAAACTTAATTTTTTAGACGCTATTCCTATTATTCTTAGAAGCGCTAATAATTAAGGTGCGCGAAATACATATAAGAGTTACTTAATGCTTGATATTTTCTTTAGAAACTATCATTCTTAGGGGCGCTTAAGAAATCTTATCCAGGTTGCCATGCAGTCATGAACTCAACTGCTGTCCTGAAAATAATAAATAATTAACTCCACTGGTTTTGTAACTCGTATACAGTTGTAACCATAAAGATTATTTGGCGATTTATCACTTGCAGCCGGCGAACAAAAAAAAAAAAAAAAAAAAAAAAAAAAGCCTTAAAATTAATTTATTAATATTAAGTTCTAAAAATATTAAAATGTTGTATTGTCATCGGAAAGACAACTGTGTACATAATTTTTAAAAATCTAGCATGCCAGAAAGGGAGTGAAAAATCGATTACAAAATTCAATATTTACATAAAAAAAAACAAGTTCAGTTAAATAAAAGAGTGTAAAAAATACTTAATGCTTTAAATAAATCATTAATCATAAGTCCATACATTTCGTTTATACGAAGAAAAAAATATTTTACTTATTTAATGTTTATTATCTTAATTTTCATTTAATGCATTTTACAAATTAAAAATCACTTTTTTTTTAATTTTTTCTATTTTTAGGTAATTTGTCAAGGAATAAATATTATCTGTGTTTACACATTGTATAACAGCCTATTTTAAACAATAAACTACATCATATTGTTCACAGCTCATACATTACAAACCATTTTTTACGATTAAAAGACAAAACAAATAGCAGGCTTTCTCAACCTAACGACCTTCTAAAAGACGAGGGGGGAAATATTATTTCGTTTCATCGCGGTAAAAGAAAGAGAGAGAGAGAAAAAATTAAAAAAGTTAAAGGTGGTTTTCAAGAATGATGAAAACAGATTAATTAATATGATACGCACAGGAGAATGAGAGCAATTTGTGGATTAATGCCAGTGAATTTTTTATTACTTCTTCTCCATGTTAATTACTCAAATTTTAATAATTACTTTAAAATGCCAAGTTTTCTATTAATAATTCCGACGTCAGCGCAACCTTTTTAGAAGTATCTAAAAAATACAAAAATACTTTTTGCAATTCAACTGAAATAACCTCGCTTAAATTATTAAAGACATTATAATGTTTAAAAGAAACTCTTCAATTCAACTCAGTTTTTATTTTACAAATTGCAAGTATTCAAATTATTATCATTATTATTAGAAACTAGCTGAGCTTCGCCCGCGTCGCTGGTTATTTTTTCCAAACGAGCCTGAAATCAAATGAACTTCTTTGCAAATGAACCTGGGATTGCGAACCTGACTTCGGAGGCGTACACTCCGTAAGGAGAGAGTTAAGAAGTGCTGATAATGATAGATTTTTCATATTCAATAAGTATAATAAAAAATTAAATGACACGAACCTCCTGGAAATTTTGTGCTCCGGATGCAACCTCCAGAGGCCCTTGAGGTAACCAGGCTTTGCGTGTGCATCAATAGTGCCAAATAATAGTGAAGATAAAACGCTTATTAACTGCTCCACCTGGTACCGAGGCGCCACAACTTTATTTTACATTACTGCCCGGGAGGGACTACTCAGTCTAGGAACCAGGTCTGTAGAGCAGTGTCTGTAGGTGGGAACAACAGATAAAGACTGGGCAGAGGATGATAAAAACAATGACGTAACACAACGTGACTCGGCAAGTGACTCTTCAAGTGTCGGGCAAGTGACTCGGCCCAACAGTTTCTAGCACTAGAAGATGATGCACTATAAACAGTTTTCAAAACATAGGAACACTGGCTTGAAGTAAACACATATATACTGAAAATATTTTAACATATCGACACAAAGATGTATATGACTAAAACTCAGAGGACAAGGAGCATATGGTGGAGGACACAAGATAACGCATTTGTAAACGAGTGATTGATTGTGTCGGTGTGTATCTTAAGGTACTGCATTGCATTATTGTTTTGTTATTAAAAATGTAAAGGTAGCTTGCCGATCGAATGCAAAGCATGCTATGGGATGGATTCATGGTACTTGCAGCTTGGTTTTATCCCACAGGCTATAAATTGGTGGCATCTATCTACTCTACGCTAGTTTGAAAACAGATTTGTGATATGGGGCAAAACATTTAATCGTTGGCTTTCCCAGCCTCTTCGAATTTGCGTGGAAGGGCAAAAATACTTTAACAATGTTAAAAAAAAAAAAAAAAGACAAATGTTTTTTCATGTACGAAAAAATAATAATTCCAAGTACGAAAAAAAAATACAATAAACTCTTCTGAGTTACCCATGATTCCGAAAAACATTCTTTATCTTTAGAAACCTCAGAAACCGATATATTAACCATTTATAAAAACAAAGTTTCTTTTGCTGCCACTGATTTTCAGAAACATTTCCGAGTAGATTTTAATGTATTAATCCGATTTTTTAAACCGGAATAGCGATTTTCAGAATGCCATTAATTCTCAAATAAATATTTTCAGCTGCGTAACTTAATTTATATTTGCAAGCGCAGCAAAATATTATTTATTTTAACGTTAATGTTAATGCTGTTAATTTTTCATGTTTGTATATAAAACATGTTTGTTGAGCATGAAAATGTTTACTTGAGAATGAATAGCATCCGAAAAACCTATATTCCAGGTTAAGAAAACTCATTAATATACTATAAAAACTACTTGAAAACGTTTTTGAAAATCACTGGCCGCAAAAGAAACTTCGTTTTTGTAAATGCTTCTTTAAATCGCGAAAATATATTAGTTTCTGAGGTTTCTAAAGATAAAGATCCTTTTCGGAAACGTGGATAACTCGCAGGAGGTTTGTATTTATATTAGATTTTCCTAGAATAAAAAAACATTTGTCTTTTTTTTTTTTTTTTTTACAGTGATTTTTTTTTTGTTTTATCGCAACTGAAAAATGAAACTAAAAAGAAGGCAGCAGGGCTGTAGCGGTGGGTATACTGTGGTATAGGCCGTATACCTTCTGGATTGTTTCAAGAAACACCGTATATCCTCTTTTTATCAAGTAAAACTATAACATATACTCTCTATCGTATATCCTGTACCTATAGCGTTATATCCTCTGTTTTTTTTTTTTTTTTTTTTTTTTTTTTTTTTTTCTACGACTAAAGCCCTGGAAAGCAGGCGATTTCCAAGAAAAACGATAAAAACAGTCGAATTTATCTGATGAGTTCCAATGAATAAAAGTGGAACAAGTGGATTTTTTGCAAATACTATTTTCTCTTCTTTTTTTACCCCTTTAGTAGGAGCTTCCTCGGTACACGCATACAACCTTCCTTCTTTCCTTCCTTCCGGTGATTTTACGGAATGTTTAATGTACCAACTAAAGAGAAAGTGCTAATACATAATATTAGCGACTGATATTTAGCAGATGCGAATAAAAAATACACATTATAAAATATTACATGATCTTTGCAAATTTTCCGAACCCACCATGTTGCAAAAAAAGAGTGAGAGAAAGAAAGTGCTTTAATAACATTAATAGTTTTTATATAAATAGTTGACACATGATAGTGACCAATAGTTAGCGGATATTATATTAAAAAACATACATCATATTTTCTCATATAATTTTTACTTTTGCAAATTTTTCGCGCTGTGATAAGAGGAAAAAAAATGGTCGGGATTTCTCGCTATATTTATTCTTAGGAACGTGATAGATAATATATATTTTTAATTGTATTGCAAATCGTCTTATTTTCAACATACATTAGACCTACTTTTTTTATTAAATGAAAGCCATTTTAGAGAAATTTATATTTCGCAACATACCTTTTATTTTTTGCATTTTCCGCCGTGCTCTCGTAAATATACTCCGATTACCACGTATTTTTTATATGTGTTATTGAGGTTTACTATAGAATGTTCGGTATTAAATATGAAGTGTGTGGCATTTATAGTTCGTTTACAGGTATACACAAAATATTTCTATTACATTATGGTCTATTTTAAAAAGTCATTTGCGATGCATTTTATTGATGGTAAAATATTTCAACCATAATGAGATTGATATGCATCACTGAGGTGGACTACAGCTCGCTTTCTCAAGAGTATAGAATAAGTAGTGTTTACAATTCAATTACAAGGGCGCACAAAATAATTCCATAATTTTTCTATGGATCTATGGGAAAATATAGTTTGCGGTGCACTTAAATGATGCTATGATACTTCAAACATAATGAAATTTGAAAGGATTACTACGGTGCATTACAGCATGTGTTCTATAAATTATGGAGTGCATATAGCATTTATCGTTTATTTACAGAGATGCACAAAATAATTCGTTAAAACAATTAAAGGGCTAAACTTGGAAGTTCCTTTAGTGATCAGTGGCTAGTAGTATCAATTTTATCAGTGGCCACTTTTTTTAAACTAGTGGCCACATTTTTATTTTAAAGTGCCAAACAATCAACTTTTGTTAAAATTTCTATTAATATTCAACTAAAATTAACTATCCCAAATAAATATGCCAATATTAGCATATTCCAACTACCAAAAGTGGGATCATTCATGGTATGAAAGAACATTTTACTTTATCTTAGTAAGAAAGGGGGTTATAAGGTGGCCATTGACAATTAATTTTTTAGTAGCCACTTTTTTTTTTTTATCTAGTGGCCCTATGGCCTGTGCCCAGCACTAATTAGCCTCTTTAGTGACAATGATCGATAATTGTTGGAAGTGCGTTTTCAACTGTGGTGTGTATTTTTATCTAATTTTTAGGGTATTAAGTGGTAATGTAAAAATTCTATAGGTCGCATACACGGCTGCACAAAAAAATTCGCACACATTGCCATATATGAGATTGCTGAAAGTGGATTTTTACTGAGTCAGGTGTTTTTTAAATTGCTTGTTTAGATATCTCATTTCATTTGATGAAAAAATGAAATTTCTTAATAATATTCTACTAGCGTTAGAAAGTGTTTCATAATTTATTTTGTCAGATGCAAGCGTTTTCGTTCATATTTAAGATTGCCCTTATTATCCGGATTTCTTCATTTCCAGACTGAATCCAGAACATTCCGGAGAACTTGAGTTTCAATGTACATGATACAATATCAAATTTAGAACATCAGAATTACATGAAATAATTTCAGTTAATTGAAGCAACGGACACTCAATATAAAATCGGTGTGTAGTAAATTTGGACATTAATGGAAGGTTTGAGAAGAATTTTATCATCCTCAGCGTTGGAAGAGCTTTGAGTCACGCTGAAAGAAGACACTGATTTTAGACTGAGTTCTCATTACGGGGCGCAATAATGATCACCTGTCATCGTCGGAGCCCTGATGGCGTGTGACGTGAAAGGACGAATGTCATTTTGTTAGTGGAACCGAAAGAAAGGAAAAAATAAAAAAATAAATGCATCTGGAGAACCTTGGAGAGATGAAGAGTGAATAGCTGAGACTGGAAGAGAAAGAGATATTCTGCATAAAATAGAAGAGATTAATGATTTTGATGAATGTCAAAAGAAGATGTCAAGTTTTACGTTGGGTTCAACTTTCAACATTGAAAGCGTGTGTAGAATATTGAAAATAAATCATATATGGTAGTAGGAAATTCTTGAGACTCAAAACACACCTCAGCATAAGCTTTTTTTTTCGACCAGCACATTAAGTACTGGGATCAGTAGATCCCTCTTAACGAGTGCACTGTCGTAAGTTTTACGACAAACGTGGCATTTTTTACAATTTAGTCTCACGCGTGGTGTAAAAATTAAAGTTTAATATTTACTATTGATATGTATAATTGTTGGTCTAACATGTCACTTATTACTTTTAAGAAATATCTGCATTTGTATTAGCTTAAGGGGCCGCTTCACCGTCTACCCCCCTCCCCCCGACCACAAAATCCCATGTTAACATAAGGGAAAATTTAATTAGGTGATCACTTTTTACCTATTTTATTAGTACATTTGTTATTCTACTAGTATTTTTAAGAGGGTGATTAAAGTTTGAGACTTTTCCGCAAGTAGAAATTTCAAAGTTTACAAAGTTTTTTAAAACACTTAAAATTGAAAGAGATAACTTTTAAAACTGCACTTGCGTTGGCATCGGACGTCTACTTTCTGATAAGGAAAACCTTATTTCGATCATTATATAAGGTAATGAATAATCACCGAATTATATTTTCCCATGGATTAACATAAGCGAAAGCTATATCGGTGAAACATACACTTTACTACTCTGCGCAACTCTTGCGTTTTACTTCTGAGCATCCCTATTTTCAAACAGTAATATTCGCTTTATTTAGTCGTAGAGTTTCTGTCATTAAATAAAGCAAAGATTGCTATTCAGAAATAGTAGTACTCAAAAGTTGGAATTCTGTGAGCTCTTTGTGCTTAAAAAATACGACAAGCGCTTACTCTTGTGTGGTAGCGTGAACACATGTATATATAATTAATGAAATCCATTTATCGTTGAAACGAAAAAAACTTTATTTTAAATTAACATTAAAAAAAATATCAGTAAAAAAATCCGATGAACATATCCACGTTGTATAAGCATCATTTCAGAAACCAACCTTTCTGACCTCCGCTCAAAGCGAACCTCTCTCTAACCCCTTCAACATCCAACTGCCGTCTCCCATTTCACTTCCTAGGGGCTTTCCTTGCATTCCAGGAATTTCTGCAGAAAGCATTCTTTCACTCCCACACCTGCACCAGTCTCTTATCTCCCGTGGACAATGAAAGACCCCAATCTCTAGTTCTATTTTTCATTCTTAGGAGATTATCCCATTTCTCCAAGTAAGTGTTTATCCGATTCACGTCCACCTGTCAACCTTCTGTATAGTACTCTTACTTGAATAGTGACAATTCACAAAAGGCCTTTCATTCGTAAGGGATTATCTTTATCTTCCAAGCATGTGAGCATGTGAAATTTTCAACATGTCACAACTCCTCCCCCCTAAGGAAAAATTTCTGCAGGAAATTTGGCATATACATGAATACAATAAGCTCCTTCAATCAACTTCTAAAGAGGTCAAAGTATAAAGGAATTTAAAATAATACACGAAATCCCTATAGAATACAAACACATTCCTATACTCAGTATTTGATAGACTACACTGTCAATAGGATTTACTATAATCCCTTACCTATAATACCTAAGTATAATTCCAGGAATAATTTATACAATTGATGCCCTAAGAAACAATTTTGAAATACTTCACATACATATAATACCAAATACAGATTACACTTTACATGACTCTAACAAAAAAAAAGTAATAATAAAAAAAAATCTATATACAACACAATGCCTAAAACGATTCTCTTAAAAACTTGCTTAAAAGCCTAAATTTAGACATTTCTACAAACAAAAAGAAAGCATACTAAATTATACAATTATTAAATTAATGAAGTTTTACTATTACGAAAATAATATTAAGCATTAAATGATAAATAAACACAATACAGATATTACAATAATGAGTACTCCCAAATTTAGAATAAACTTAATTTAGATAATTCTCCCGAAAACCAATATCTATATTACTTCTATCAGAAAATCTTTTTGACAATAATTTTCGCCTCACAACTTCATAATCATGATTTTTCCTTTCAAAATCTTGTTTGATTTCAATAAATCTTTCTTTGTGATCCGTTTTAAAAGAAGAATGCTCCATTCTTTTTAACTTTGATTTCTTATTCACATCTTCTTGACATTTAGCCCCCCAATTTACTCTATTATTTTCCTTTATCCTAGAGTTAAATTTACTGGCCACAGTCATAGATGAACTCAATTTCTTTCTAATTCTATTTCTAACATGTATAAATCCCATACTACCGACAAAATACCTGGGTATATTTACATCATGCTCAGAATTCTTTTCCCGAAATTGACCTCCAATACCTGACCTTTTATCACCATCCTTTTTAGACGCACCCTCTTTTGTATCGATCAATTTAGACCCTTTTTCCAAATACCTATCAGTCACGTCTTCCAGTGAATTTACCTCTATCTCATTAACAGACTTATTATCCCTTTCACAGATTTCATTCACAACCATTTTTCTAACAACCCTTTGCTCATGATCGCTAGATAATCTGAGGGTTCCCTGCCCATTTAATTCTCTTTGATTCCCCACTTGTTTATACACCGAATTTTGCTTTTCCATATTTCCTAACTTTAATAAGTCATAAACAGCTGGTGTTATAAGGGGCGGAGAATTTAGTTTTCTCACAACTGCAACCACCACATTTTTTTCAACATACTCTTTTTCATCTTCTATCAAAGCAATCGGCACGGTCACCAAATCCGCTTTTTGTCTATTTCCGAGGGCCGGTATAAGAAAAACATTTCCCACTTTCTTAGCACTCCACGGAATGTCTTTAGCATCAAAAACCGCAATTTGCGCACCTGTGTCCTTAATCGCTTTTACTTTCTTACCATTCACGCATAAATCAACCATAGGTAATTCGGTTTCCACACCTTCCTTATTATTTACACTTTTCCCATCACTAGTAACAATCCAAGCTATGCTTTTATCCTCATAATTAGATTTACTTTTTAACAATTCAGGACAATTTGGTCTGATGTGGCCCACGGCCAAACAATTATAACATTGGACTTGTCTTTGCTTTTCGAAAGCATTGTCCTTCTTAAATTGATCAAATTTCCCACACTCTTTCGTATTCTCAAATTCCGATTTTGGTTTAATTTCCTTTCTACTTTTAGAATTAAAGCTGTCTTTTTGCTTATCCTGAAAAGATTTATTTTCCCACGGTTTTCTATCCGACCTGTTAAATTCTCTTCTTATACTCTCAAATTTATCCGATTTTTCCGCGAGTTTAGAAGCAATCTTTATTTCCTCCCAATCATCCATAAATTTTTCTTTTATCTCAAAAGGGACACGTTTTTTCAATTGTTCCGTGAGCATTAGTTCTTTTAAGGATTCAAAATCTCTCACTTCTAATGACTCTAACCAATTATCCAGATAACCCCTTAACTCATAAATCAGATCCACCCATAATTCACCAGATTTTCTTTGATGAGTTTCAAATTTTTGTTTTAAGGCGCCTGTACTTAGCCTAAACCTATCTAACAAAACTTTCTTTACATGTTGAAAATCATCACATTTATCTGCTGGTTGTTTTACAATAATTTCGGCAATATCAGAAGGCAACAAAGGAATTAATTGACTGACCAAATCTTCCTGAGAAATTTTAGCTTTCTCGGCTTGCCTTTCAAAAATCATAAAGAAAAGAGTTATATCAATTAATTTAGAATCAAAACGCGGAACCAAATCCTTTAAATTTACCTTAGGAGTTCTATGAAAATCTACATTTGATTCATTAGATGAAACACTAACAACATCCACAGAATTTTGAATACGCAATTTTTCTAATTCAAATTGCTGTTGTTTCTCAAGTTTATCTACCTCAAGTTGTTTTTCAAGTTTATCTAACTCAAATTTCCTAAGTTTATCTTTTTCCTCTTGTGCAATCCTATCTAATTCAATTTGCCTCTCTCTTTCTTTACGATCTTTTTCAATTTGTTTTTCCTGCTCTTTCCGCTCTGCCTCCTGTTCAAGAATATATTGCAAGCGAAGTTTTGCGTAACTTTCTTTATAATCCTCAGCATTAACTATAGCCTGAATTATAGCTTGATTTTTACATGTTTTTGACACACTGGTCTCAAATTCCTCTGCTAATAATAGCAAGACGCTTTTATTATATTTTACTAAATATTCTGCCATATTTTCCCCAAAAATATAATAATTTTCAAAATATCAGATATATTCAATTTACAATAATACAATAAACACAGAAATAGAATTTTCTTCACTATACGTATAATAATGTATTCAAAAACGACACAATTTTAATATAGCAAATTCTCATGCAACAGTGACGTCTTTCAAACTGAGTATATCCCCCAAAATAAATTTTATACCCAACAGTACAGTATAACATCCATTTATTTTGAAACATTAATCATAATCATCCACAGTATACCCATAAAATTAAGCTATAACTTTGTTACTGTAATAACTAAAATGTTTATAAACAAAACTCTTAATTCCAAAAGTTTTATACAAAATTATGATTAAAATATCCTGATTAATAATCTCAATTAATCAATAACAATTTACTATACCCCAAGTAAATTTTAACATATACATAAGTATATAATTTTCTTAACCCAATATTATACCAAACAGATACCAGAAAATCAACAAACATAAAAATTCTAACTAAAAATTTAAATACCAAATTAATAGCTTCCCTAGAATTCTTAAATTTTTCATAGAGTTTTGTTCCCCAAAATTAAAATTTATACACAAAATTTAATTTAAAACAGACCTCTATAGAAGATATCATAAAAGAGCTTACCTCCAGATGCAGATATTTCCTCCACACTGATACCAGGCTTCCAAGCACTTTTAAAGATGGCACACACAGATGTTTGAAGATTTGAAGACACTAAATTTTGCTGATGAGGCACTAATTGCACCTTAGATCCATATGTAGACAACTTAGACGGTACGCCGCATATCTTCATTCCACTGGATATATTAAGAAGCACAAACACGTATCACCAAATCTATAGTTGACTGTCCATACACTACACAGCTTTTGTCGATAAAGTTCTTTTACCAGTTCTCTGCTTGCTAGAACTCCGAGAAAAAACCACGACTCCAATTAGACTTCACGAATCCACAACTCTGCTTGTCCGTTTTCCACTGGCTCATCATCTGTTTAATCAGGTTAACATAGATCCGTAATCTAATTTACTCTAGATTACATATCCCATTTGCTGCCACCAATTATTTATATATACTATACTATAGCTGTGGTAGCGTGAACACATGTATATATAATTAATGAAATCCATTTATCGTTGAAACGAAAAAAACTTTATTTTAAATTAACATTAAAAAAAATATCAGTAAAAAAATCCGATGAACATATCCACGTTGTATAAGCATCATTTCAGAAACCAACCTTTCTGACCTCCGCTCAAAGCGAACCTCTCTCTAACCCCTTCAACATCCAACTGCCGTCTCCCATTTCACTTCCTAGGGGCTTTCCTTGCATTCCAGGAATTTCTGCAGAAAGCATTCTTTCACTCCCACACCTGCACCAGTCTCTTATCTCCCGTGGACAATGAAAGACCCCAATCTCTAGTTCTATTTTTCATTCTTAGGAGATTATCCCATTTCTCCAAGTAAGTGTTTATCCGATTCACGTCCACCTGTCAACCTTCTGTATAGTACTCTTACTTGAATAGTGACAATTCACAAAAGGCCTTTCATTCGTAAGGGATTATCTTTATCTTCCAAGCATGTGAGCATGTGAAATTTTCAACATGTCACACTTGCATAAAAATTAGTGCGCGCGCGTCCGATTAAAAGGTTAAGATAAAAGTAGACATCTTTCTGTCTCAGTCTCAAAGGAATCTATTCCTTGTATTCTGTGCCATTAAGGGAGCTTTAAGACATTTGCACCCGATAGTCATGGCTAATTAAATGTTATTTATTATTGATCTTTTGAATAATACTAAACAAATAATTTGTAATATTTCTGAGTATTTCAGCTATGTGAGACACTGGAAAGGTTATTATTCTAAAACTTAAAATTTCGAAATGCATGTTCATGAATTCTTGTACTTAAATGATTACATGTACGACATTTGGATCAGAAATGTAATGATGACATGATGATAATGAGGATAATAATAATAATAATAATAATAATTAGCAATTTTAAGAAAAGCGATCATTTCTTATTTGTTGTCTTCTCAGGAGAAAAAATTGTTTTTGATAAAATATGCACACATTTAAAATGTTTTATAGCTGATGATATTTTCTTTTCTCTAAATGGTCGAATTTATTCCTCAATATGGGATTGGCATGCTAAGGCTTAGATATAAAATGTAACTAACTGCTTGATGAATTATAGTCGTATAGTAAATTTATAGTAAATAATTACTGACTTGTAATATTTCTGTTGTTGAGAAAAATTCTCTGTTTACACGTCTTGTGCAAAAACAGATTGTAGCCAGAGACCCATTTACAAATTTGGGGGCCCTGCGCACAGATGCTTACAGCGGTCTTGAGTAATAAAAATATATATCATTGAAAGCGGTAATTATTAAGATAACCACTGCTGACTAATAATTTTGTGACATTTAATGGTTTTTTATAAATTTTATTCACAATTTTTTAGCAGTAAAAGTTTTTATAACATCCTCATAATCAATTTTTAGTGTTGTATTTCGCTGACGATTTTTCGAAATCGGTTACAAAAGTGAAAGTATACTAATAAAAAAAAAAACCTGTAAACAAAATCGAAGAAGTAAAAAACGGCCTTTGTAGAGATTGACCTCAACTGTCCAATGCCAAAAAAATATTGAAAAAATATTGAAATACAAACGAGATATAAAAAAAAAATCTACAATAGAATTAATATTAGCGAGAGGGTATTTTCGCGTGAGCCCCCTGAAAATCGGGGCCATTGGGCCCATGCCCCGAATGTCCTGGCGTAAATCAGGCATTGATCGTAGCGATCTCAGCCAAACAGATCCTGATGTTGATATTTTTTATATTTTCAAAATTGTTAAAATTTTCTAAACTCTTTTTCAATAAGAAAAAAGAAAAAAGAAAAAAGAAAAGGGCCTTAGTTTTTAAATTATTATCAGAAGATTTAAAAATAGCCAATTCTTATTACTTATTTTTGATATATTTGTGTATAAAAAAAAGCTGTTTCGGGCGATATTTAAAAAGTTCAAATAATCTTTTAAGAATAAATATTCATTGATCATTTTCCAAACATCAAAAAGCGATAGAATCATAACCACACCGCTGTCTGGAAGTGTGCCTGGCTCCTCGATATTCGTCAAGGCCTTGGCGTTGTTAGGTGCCCCCAGTAATAATTCCGGGCCAGTTTGGATCTATCAAAATACCTCTTCAAGGATTTTCCATCGCTTCCAAGGACTGACAACTCTACAAGCTGTAATGGATGCTAATAAACGCTTATGCACCAACCCAGATGACGGTGGGAACGGTCTGTCTTGAGAAAAATAATACGTTTAATTGGCTGTCTCAGACACAAAAGGGGCTTATTATTGTTAATACGATCATGCGATCACATAAGTAGAGCAGTAGTCAAACTATTGTATCAATATTTTAACAATATAAAGTCTTGTATCAGGTCGGGCAACCCGATTTCACCCGAGAGAAGGATCGGATTCCGTTATATGCGCTTTTTCACAAGAAATTTGTTGTTTAAAATGAAAAAAAAAAAAAAAAAAAAAAACATATTTGAGTCTATACAATTTTCACAAATTCTGTTTATTTCAAAACAGACAAAATTAATATTTCAGATGTAGCGTTAATTTTCTTTTATTTCGAGTTCTGATTCGGTTTCATATCGGTTTCGAGTGAAGGTCGGAATGCTATATTTGTTTGCTCGGGTCGACTTATACGTATTGACTTTAAATGGAATTTTAGGGTTCGAGTCAAGTATAGACCGACCCATGCAGCACTGTATAATATCTGATTTCTATAATGTGTTGGGTTAACTTTCGAATGTTTTCAGTAGGATTGCAGAACTTGACAATAGTTTAGCAGAAAAATCTTGCATGCTTTTAAGTTTATTTTTATTTTTATGTGTGTCAGATCCGGGTCTTTATTTATTTATTCATTTGGATATAAATTAAAGTAATTTCCGCTTTGTATCTAACATTTGTTTGTAATATTATATAAAAATCAATCATTTTGATTTTTAATTATATATTTATTTATTGTTAATGGAGAAAAATATGAAAAGCGTATTATTTTAAAAAGTTTCTCGTAAGAGAAGATTAAAGGAAGTATCCAATACTTATTAAAAAAAGTTAAACACAGTGGATAAGTTAAATTGAGCGTGGAACAATCAGTTCATTCTTTAAGTAGGATATACATTTACCTGATTTATTTATTTATTTATTTATTTATTGACAAAGGATTAGTATATGTGTCAGTCAAGAGACTTGAAAAATTTAATATAAAAATAAGGTTAATTACGTAGCATTTCAAATTCATGATTTAGTTAACAATTACTACTATTTGGCATGCATATATTTAAAACTAATTATGGCAGGAAAAATTTAGTCTTTAAGCGGAAAAAAATATATTCTTTATAATTATTACTTATGAAAATCTCCCAAAGCGACAATTTTTTCAAGTTTTGACAATTTTATGAAAGTTGCTGTTTTGATATTACATATATATATTCTTTTCATTTTTTACTCACGGAAACCTTGAAAAGATGTAAAATCACAACTGATAATCTCAAACAGTGCTAATAAGTAATATCACTACGTTATTGTTGTCTTTCCATTTAATGGAAATATAGATTTTAAAACAAAATTGAATGATTTCATTTAAATGATTTTTCCCATATAATGCAATTTCATTTCATCAATTCCCTTTCAGCATTGTTTGCTATGATTTATTAAAAAAGGTTAACGGAAACAAAACTGAAGGTCACACATCGTTCACTTTAATTCTATATCGAAAGTGAATTGACTTCCGTCGAGTTAGGATACCTCTTCATGAAGCTTATAACGACAATGTTCATCAGAAAGAAAATGTTTTTCATAGAAAATCAAAAGAGAAAAACCCGGACGTTCAAGGTTGACGTTTCGAAAATGAATTTATTCCATTACAAGGAACACAGAAAAGAACTAATAAAAAATTGGGTTATGTATTATATAAGAATAGTTTATAATTATATTCCGTTATCGGTGAAACGTAGGTGAGAGACAGAATAGAGAACTGCATCGGGCCGAGCCTGGGCTTAATTTATTTTCAGCGGACTGAAGTCAGGCGGGTTTAGGATAACATTTTTTTTTTTCTCTTACATACTAGAGTCAGCTAAGACCGGTACTTAATTCATCCAAGAATTTTTTTTGGAATGGGGGGGGGGGAGTTAATTGTATACATAATAGTATACTTTCCTTAGTGGATTTTTTTATTTACTTTTGTTTAATAAATTACAGAGACGTTTCTTTAAAAATCTTTTTTTTTTTTTTTTTTTTAAACCTTCAAAATTATTATTTTTGAAATCATCTTTTTCTTTTATTCTAAACTACAATAATATTTATGAGTTTTATTTCAATGTAATAGTCTAAGTTTTCGCATAAATATATGTGTAGTATTCTTTAAAAGAATAGTATTTGTAGATTTAGAAATATAGACATTTTTCATAGAGATTGAATCGAGCCAGATCTGATTTCATTGCTTTTTGAGCCGATGTATGAGCCGGGTTGGAACATGGACTTCAAAAATATAAACGGGTCAAGCCGGGCCCGGGACACACATTTAACTTTTACATCAGGTCGAACTCGAGCCTAAAAATTTTGATCTGTACATGACCTGTGTAACAGAGTCGTGACATTGAAGTTTCAAGTTTCTCGAAAAATTGAACCATTAAAGTTTACTTTATTAATTTATTGCATTTAAATTAATTTCTTTTCATGTTAGTTTTTTTTTTTTTTTTTTTAATGTTACGTGCTATTTCCGGGTCTTTATTTATTTATTCATTTTTCTTTACTATTTATGCGAAAACTTAGACTATTACATTCAAATAAAACCAATAAAAAATTATTGTAGTTAACCGTTTTAGTCCTATACTTTCAACATACTTCAAAATACAGTATAACACTTCACACAGAACTATCAGGCAGAAAATATATTATAGAATCAAAAAATAAACATGTATGGAAATTTTCTGTTTATTTTATAAAAAATTGTCCTTTTTTGTAAAATAAAATGCAACGCATGTTATAAAAATCAGCTACAAAAATAGAAATTATTATTATTATTATTTTAAAGCTGAATTTTTTTATTATTATTAATTAGCTGAAAACGTGAGTCCAAAGTCGCAACAAAATTGGTACGGAAGAAAGGAAGTGTGTCGAGGCACCAGGCGCGAAGTTGCATAGGCGTATCATTAATGCCGTGTCAGTTATAATTACCGATGCATCGGCAATAGGTAGAAAACAAATCAAAACGTCAAGCATTAGGAGCCAAACAGAGTTGCTGCAGCGCTGTCTAGATCTACTGTACAACTGACTCAGATATTAAAATTTTTGCCGTTATCTATTTTTTTTTTATGTTTTCAGGAGATACTATATGCTTTTTAAATTTAAAGCGATCGTGAGGACTTTTGAAAAGTATGGCTTTCTGAACTTCCTCATTTTTTTTTTAGTATTTGTGAAAACTTTACAAGTTACTGTTACATCTGTTGCCCCAGTCCTTTCTTTATAACATTACACATTTAATATTTATATTAAAAAAAGAATTATTCAAAAATAGTTTAAAAGATATACCCAAAATGAGAAACATATCAAAAAGTAATAATTTGAATTAAAAAATGTAGTTTATTTTTATATCTCAAGGATTCATCAAGGAATATTCTAAATAATCGGACAAGACTGTTGTTTATAATAATTCTGGTAACTTATCGTTGACGCATTTTAAGCACAACTCAAGGCGTTCGATCAAAATACATTTTGAACGACCTTAGTAAAATAAAACGCCGACAAAAAGCTCTTTCTTTGGATTGTTAGTGGGCGTGTTAAAACATTCATCTCAGAATATTTAAACGCCCTAATGAAAGATGGATAAAGTACGATTCGGATTTCAGAACTTGAATACCAAATATCATCTAACCCAGAGCAATACTTTGTCATTATTCCTTCGTGTATTTCTTATCTATAATTAGTTTGTATTTTAAGATAATATAACACCTATGCTTTTTTTCTTTTTAGCTAATTTACTGCAGAATGTCTGTGTAAGGTAAATATTTATATTCTAACAAGTTAATATCTGTTTCATTTAATTTCATGAGAATATATGTTGAATTATTAAAGCGGATAGCGACGTGAAATGAAAGCTTATTTTTTTTTTTTTATTGGATGTTAAAAAAAGATAGAATATATCAGTTTGACCTGTTTATAACTTATTTTTTGTATGCGCTCTTTCATTTCCTTTTTTTTTTTGTGTGTGTGTGTTTGTGTGTGTATGTGTGGTCAACTTTTACATTATGTTTTGTTTGAAACCCTATTTTTCTTTTTTTTTTAATGGTCTTCAGAATATCGGATTCGATCATAATCTGTCTCTCCAAGACTATCTAATTTAGTTCGCCGCTCTCTAACTTGCGTAAAAATACTCACACCATTACGAAATTCAAGTACGTATAGGGAAATTGGAATTTAAAATAAGATGCCCCCAGCAGCTAATTTGTTCGCAGTATACCTCCTGGTTGAATGAATACCATGTATACTTCTTTCACATACGACACTTTTATTTTACAAATTCACAGCTGTATTTTTACAGATGTACTCTTATATGTATATGGCTGAAGTACACTGGTGCCAACATCTCATGATAGTTAATTCTAAAAAATTAATTTTTAAAATGATTATAAAATTTAATATAAAAATAATTAAATATTTAAGATTAATAAAGTCTTCAAAGTCTTTAAAAAGATATTTTGTAGAAATATAGTAATAAATTCTTTAGGTTTAGAGGACCTTTTTATGACAATATTTTTCGAATATTTTATTTAATTTTTTCTTCCCTTATATTGTTTGCATATTTTTTTTTCTCAGAATAATAATAATAATTATTATTATTAGCATATTTACGATTTTTAAAAAGCAAAGGCATTTTAAAAATAATTTTCAGATAACAATATCTGATTACAAATAATTATGAGAAATAACCTAAAGAAAACCAAGATGTTATGAGTTTTAACAAATTTATTCCTTAAAAAATATTTTTTTATCTCCATTCGCTGCTTTTTCTTCCAATAAAAGAACATAAACATCTTTTACTGGATACTTTCCCCTTGGAAAATAATATCCAACAAACATTAAAATTTTAAACATTATGGTGGAATTTGCTGCTTCGTTTTATTTCAGTGTATACTTAGTAACCCCCCCACCCCCCCCACCCGCTCAGAAGAAAAAAATAGAAAGAAAAAAATCAAGAAATAATTTAAAAAAAAATCATATTTAAAAAAATATTGCTTTAAAAAATATATATTGATATTTAAAAATATATATATATTGATATATATATATTTTTATACTTGATATTTTTACAGATTTAGACATTTCTCATATGACAGCTCCAAAGATTCTCCTTAAGATAGTTTGAGACTCTGGGACTTCTTTTTTGAAGATGCCTTACACATTAACCCATATTTGCATAGGATTATAAAATCAAATTTGTTAATGCCTTGAATCTACTATATGTTATTGGCTCATACAGTAAAGTTGTCTTTAAATACGTTAGGAAGGCCAATCAAAGCACGCCCCACCAGTGGCTGAGAGGTTCTGCTCTCAAAGCTGGTAGACGAGAGGTGCTGGGTTCAAACCCCTGTCGCGCTCGTCGACCTAACCGTTAGGAGTTTTCCGTGGTTTTCTTCGAATTTTGTCGTAAATACAGGTTAGGATCCCTTTGAAAGACCCCCCACGGAGGGCATTCCCCCTAGGCCCTATATCCCTCGTCGGATTCTACATTGAAAAGAGATACTAGTCTTATTTAGTCCTGGAGAGCAGTGTTGCCAATTTTTACCCCTAAAGGAGCTAAATTGAGCTACTTTCAACAAATTTAGTTCTAAACATTTTTCATTGGTTTTTGGTACATTAAAAAAAAAATCCTTTATTTAACACATTCTTTTAAGGGTGTTTATATAATTTTTTGCAGATAAGTTTAATCGTTCAGAAATTTTCTGTTATAATTTATGATTTTTGATAGAGCTTAGCTTTTTTAGCTTTCCGCTTCTAGCAGGATGTTGATATATGAGAAACTCTGAACTGCCATGCTCTCATCATGTTTCATTCATGTTAAGGACATATTTTATCATATTTTGAACTGTTAAACTTAAAATACTGTTATTATTAAATTATTGTGCAGGCGTTGTTACTACTTTTTCATTATTATACTCACATTTGCTTATTATATTTAATTACAAAGTATTTCCTTACAGAAAAATATGATATGTTACTGACTTTCTTAAATTTGGTTCATGTATACGGAAATGAAATGCAGTTAAAGCCTTACTTAACAGTTGTCATCTCTTCCAAATTAGAAATAAGTACAATAAATAGGGCTAAAATGTAAAAAAAATGTTGTTGTTATATGCATCCAATATTCATTTTTTTATGCACTTACTTTAGTGCATGTTTTTAGAGCTTTTGACGAAAATATAGTTCTTTTTTTAGAACTTTTTTTCTCATAAAAATGTAGCGTTCTCTTTTTTTGTCTTTTTCTGAGCCACTTTTAATTCTCTCCTTTCTTTATGAGTTTGCTACACTGTTCAAGAGAAAAAGATGGCCTTAATGTCAACACCCCAAATCCGCTTCCTCTAAGACAAGTAAATTTAGTTTATACCCTGATGGAAACCGGCAGAATAAAATCCAGGAGCAAGGTCAGTGATGAATTCAGAGGGTTGCACTGACCGGGGCAACACGTTCTTTCCCCCCTTTTTAGGGATTACGTGCTAAAATGTGATCTAAAAGTACAAGTACAATACTTCGCCCCCCCCCCCCCGCACCCTTCGAAGAACATGCTGAAATCCTCTGGGGAGAAAAATGTCTGATTTTAACACTGGATGAGACTTTCTTGTCGGAGTTTTCTGTTAAGGCATATTTGAATCACTATAATAAATAAATACTTTTATTCTGAATCATAATTTTTCTTTTAGTTTTAAATTACTTCAAATCATTTCAAAAAAGTAAATTTTACTTTAAAAAAAATTCCTCAAAAATAAAATTCATTCAAATTGTTAAAATCCAGTGAGAGCAATGCAGCCCTCTCCTGGAGGTGCAAAAGATATTCCCTAACAAATTAAGGCTGCTTGTCGGTAAACTTCCCGATTCCCCTCGCTGATATTATTCCTATGGGCGTAGGATGCACTCGTATTTTTAAAATATCTCCTCAGGAAATTAATATTTTTAACTTCTGTTTTCTGTGTACTGTTCTTAAAGAATGTCTCTTTTTTTCTTAGTTATCGAAATATTTCTAAACTATGTGCCTAATTTATATTTTTATGTGTTAAAATCTTAGCGAAATTCAATAAGATTTTAACATTTCATATAAAATTCAGTATATATTTTAGAAAAAAAATAACAACTAAGAAAAAAAAAAAAAAAGAGACATTCTTTAAGAACAGTACAAAGAAAGCAGAAGTTAAAAATATTAATTTTCCGAGGAGATATTTTAAAAATACGAATGCATCCTACGCCCATAGGAATAACATTAGCGCGGGGAATCGGGAAGTTTACTGACGAGCAGCCTTAAGCTAAATCAGTAAATATACTGTCCAAAACTCTCACATTCATTCAAAATTTAATAATAATAATAATTTATAAGTATCTCACCTGTAAATTCGTAAATATTGGTCGGTCTCACTTTCAGTGATCACTTTTCTTTAATTTTTATTTTTTCTTTGAATAAAAAGAACCAGGCACCATATAGTTCTGAAAACTGAGATCGGACACAAAAGAAGAAGATGATATCGCTGCTGTCCACTGCCGGTACATTCGCGACAAGCTGAAATTTTAACGACGAAAAATCTCCCACGAACAAAATGTAAACAAAGATCAGAAAGGAAGTTTCTCCCAGAAAAAAACCACCAACAAACACCAACGATAGAGCAATAACGGCCTTCGACGATGTGCTCTCGCGCGAATTTTTTGAAGAGCGCCAAGGTTAGTTGAGAATGTACGCCAAACCGATCTCTTTGGCGGGAACTGATAAAGTCGATCAAAAAGGGGTCATGTCCATCCTTCAGCTACGGATGTTTGATTATTTTTATTTTTATTGAATTGACGAAAAAGTGTATCAAACTCAGTTCAAGTAAGGTTCATTACCATGTGACGCGACAAGGGAATCATTATTTATGATTCATAATTACAAATTAAATTCGGAGAGATAAAGCGAGTTATTGGATATATAGGTTAATCTTCTAACTTGCACGTCTTCTGGAGATATTACCATTTTTAATCTGCTTTATGGGAGAATAATTTGATAAAAACGTGTCTTTATTATCATATCAAATTGTAAACTATTTATTATCATAAAAATATTTTCACGATTAAGGTAACATAAATTAAACTCGAAATTCAGAAGCTTAACAGATTGTTTGTTAGTTTTTTAACTTCCATCTCTCTTCTCCTTCTTTTGATAATATGGAATTTTTGCATAATAATGCATAGGGTGTCCCCCAAGAAGGTAGCTCTGAAAAATAATGATTTTAGGAAAAGGACGGGAGGAATGAAAACAAAACTATTACATGCCATACATGTGTATGTCTAAGAAATGCAGCAGTCAGATGAAGTGTTCGAAATGTCCTCCCTGATTTTTCAAACGCAGCTATGAAATACTTATTCCTGTACTGTTTACTAAAACTAACATTTCTCGGCGTTACCCTCTAATGTTGCCATATTCAACTTTTTTTCTTTTTTTTTTCGCTAGCCTATATTTCTTACGTTAAGTGAGCCGAAAACACTCAATAGTTACACAATAAAGAAAAAAAAAAGCGTAATTAAAATAATAAGATGACAACAGTAGTATAAAAAGCAATATAACACAATTTATATAATCAGTATTACTATATAATAAGCTTTAAACATAATAATACAATAAAATGCAGAATTTTCAAGTTCAAAAGAGAGAAAGAGAGAGAGAAAGGAAGA
The DNA here is from genome assembly GCA_963931845.1 of Maratus michaelseni. NCBI lineage: Eukaryota > Metazoa > Arthropoda > Arachnida > Araneae > Salticidae > Maratus > Maratus michaelseni. Next base: position 143,040,078 of record OZ007596.1, read on the forward strand.
TATACTCTTTAACAAATCAGGCTTTTATTCAATGCAAAAACTTCTTATCTTTTCAAAATGTACGTAAAAGTATGTAGTCAAAATTTAATCATTTTTAAATAGTACTGTTTTATTAGTATTAAGATTAAAATATAAAGGGCGTCCGAAAAGTCTGGAAACGGTCGAATAACTCGAGAAATATACATCGGATTGAAAAACGGAAAAATACGTGTTCAATATTTTAGAAAAAAATGGCAACTTTGATATCCCTAAACAGAATTTTCTAAAATATTGAACACGTATTTTCCGTTTTTCAATCCGATGTATATTTCTCGAGTTATTCGACCGTTTCCAGACTTTTCAATGGAAACGATTCTCACTGAATTTTACTTGATTACAGCGCCATCTACGATTTTCCGAAGAAAATGTTAAATGCAAAAGTTACGTATTTTCCCCCGTATAATCCAAATCTGGAACAAGTTGGAAATTGTACGTCAAACGTGACAAATGAGGTGCGTTCGTACTATAGCTAGTTATATAAATATTCAGATCTTGATGATTTTTAATTCTGTGAAATGAATTATATCGTCTGCATATTAATTTCTGTCATAAAATAAGTATCTCGGTCTCTTGACGGTCAAACTTCAGAAGCTCCTATAACAAGAGAAATCACCGATTTTTTTAAAGAAAATTCAAATTTCTTAATAAATATTTTATTAATATCTTCTAAAGTTTTGATTCGATTTTCATAAAATTTGAAATGTCTCGACAAAATTCTGCAAAAATAATATATCTTAAATTTTAAACCATTTGGTTGGGTAGTTTTGCGCTTTTATATGCGGACAGAAGGACGGACGGGCGGACGGATCAGACGACGACTATAGGTGCTACGTATTCATATAATTACGAACGCACCTAATAAAAAAGAGGGTTATCATCTAAGATGTCAAAGTCTCCCTCTCCCCCAGGGGGCAGAGTTGGGGGGGCAACTTTGATATACTTAAATAGATTTTTCAAAAATATTGAACATTTATTTTCCGTTTTTCAATCCGATGTATATTTCTAGAGTTATTCGACCGTTTCCAGACTTTTAGGACACCCTGTATATACATCACTATAACGTAAATAGGACTACACGTAAAAAGAACTTTTGACTAAGCAAATGATATTTAGGATCTTTAAGTATAATTTTAAATTAATTATAAATAACAGGCAATTTTTTCTTACCATAAAAATATGTAAAACAGTTAATATTTTAAATAATTTTTATATGCAACTCAATTATTTTATAAATATGGATTAACGATTGTGCATCGCGGGCCACACATAAAAGGTGGCCGGGCCACATACGGCCCGCGGACAGCAGGTTGAGTATGATTGTTTCTAGTGAGACGCCTAGTATTTATTCTATTTGTCAAATTAAAAACAACGAAAATAATTATTTTTGTGATATTTTTGTTACTCTTAAGAGCTGACGGAACTTAAACATAATAAAATACTGTATCCAAATATTTTCTATGCAATTTGTATATAAATAACCGAAACTTGTAAAAAATACTTCAAACTTCCTTATGAACCTTTATAAATTTGTTTGGAAAATTTGATGATGAAACAATAATTCGTTGAAATTATTTAAAAGGGTATTTTTAAGTTTATGTTAAAAATGCATTTGATTTTAATTGATGTTATTACAACTTTTTGTTACAACTTTTACTGTGGATTATTTTATTTTATTTTATTTTTTAATTTCAGACCGACTGCAGTGATCATTTTCAACAGAAAATAACTAACTCAGAATAAGGAAAACGTCCCTATCAGAGCATTGTTTTATTAAGATATGATTAGTGCCCGCGTAGACTATCACCGGTTCTCGAATCCTGTAAATTTGTGATAAATAAAAAGGTATTTGAAGTAATTTGACTTTAAAAATATTATGTAATTTGATAAACTGAATATGATTTTTAACCGGATGAGATTCTGGTACACAGAAAAAAAAAAAAAAAAAAAACCCAATTTAGGTCGAAAGATTCTTAGGTATGTGCCCAAATTGGGCCATGCCTGCTTTGGTTACCCTGTGTATCCATTTTGGGCACTGTTAAATACACATTTTTTTTTTTTTTTTTAATGGGTATTTAACATTGCCCAAAATGGATACACAGTGGTAACCAAAACAGGCATGGCCCAATTTGGCCACATATCTAAGAATCTTTCGACCCAAATTGGGTTTTTTTTTCTGTGTATCCTTTCTCCAGAAATGGCTGTTTAGTAGCGTATGGTGTCTTGGACTAGATTATTACTATCCTACTATACAATAGTTTCAGCGTTAATGTACATACGTTTTTCTATGCAGCGTTAGTTAAAAAAAGATTTGATAAATTTTAAGAGGTAGTAGTGCACACTACAATAGGGTCACAATTAGTATTGTCATGTGTCCCAACTTATGCGAGACGTTACGATTTTTAAGGATTCTAAGACCCAAAAGAACCACTGCGTCGGACGCCTAAATACCTTAATTTTCGTGATACACAAATTATCTTAAATTTCTCTCAGCACCATGCTAATCATTGGTCTATATAAAGTGGAATTATATACAGTAAAACCTGTGTAAACAGAACATGTCTATATTGGAAAAAAAATATGATCCTGCCGAAAGGAATATCGTACAAATCTACCTGCTAAGACAGAAACCTGTCTAAAAACAAAACATTTTTCCGGTTTTTAGCGATTCTGTTTTTACACGTTTTACGTGGTTCAGTAAAACTAGAGATAACGAAGCTTTTTATAACGGAATCCATGTCTTAAATGTAAAAATGTCATATACTTAAGGCATTTTTACATTTTTACAATGTCCCTATACTTAAGGAATACCATACAATAACTACTCAATCGGACAGTTTCAAAACTTATTTTGTTTCAGTCCTTAGCGGTTCCGTTTTCACAGATTTTACTGTCTGTGTAAGATTATTATGTTTATTTAGTAAAATAAAACTTTCTAAGAGGGAATCTTAAATGACCGAAGAAAGATTCCATCTTAGACAGATTTCTGTCTTAGTAGGTATAATTTTATGGTATTTCTTCCATACACACTTAAAAATCCGCAGAAAATTGTCCAGTCATTCAACCGTTTTTATATATAACTATTATCACTGAAAAAAAATGTTGATTTTATGGTATAATAATGGCATTACAGATGCCAATAGTATACCGTAAAATCAACCACATTTTTTTTTTTTTTTAATGGGTATTTAACATTGCCCAAAATGGATACACAGTGGTAACCAAAACAGGCATGGCCCAATTTGGGCACATATCTAAGAATCTTTCGACCCAAATTGGGTTTTTTTTCTGTGTATCCTTTCTCCAGAAATGGCTGTTTAGTAGCGTATGGTGTCTTGGACTAGATTATTACTATCCTACTATACAATAGTTTCAGCGTTAATGTACATACGTTTTTCTATGCAGCGTTAGTTAAAAAAAGATTTGATAAATTTTAAGAGGTAGTAGTGCACACTACAATAGGGTCACAATTAGTATTGTCATGTGTCCCAACTTATGCGAGACGTTACGATTTTTAAGGATTCTAAGACCCAAAAGAACCACTGCGTCGGACGCCTAAATACCTTAATTTTCGTGATACACAAATTATCTTAAATTTCTCTCAGCACCATGCTAATCATTGGTCTATATAAAGTGGAATTATATACAGTAAAACCTGTGTAAACAGAACATGTCTATATTGGAAAAAAAATATGATCCTGCCGAAAGGAATATCGTACAAATCTACCTGCTAAGACAGAAACCTGTCTAAAAACAAAACATTTTTCCGGTTTTTAGCGATTCTGTTTTTACACGTTTTACGTGGTTCAGTAAAACTAGAGATAACGAAGCTTTTTATAACGGAATCCATGTCTTAAATGTAAAAATGTCATATACTTAAGGCATTTTTACATTTTTACAATGTCCCTATACTTAAGGAATACCATACAATAACTACTCAATCGGACAGTTTCAAAACTTATTTTGTTTCAGTCCTTAGCGGTTCCGTTTTCACAGATTTTACTGTCTGTGTAAGATTATTATGTTTATTTAGTAAAATAAAACTTTCTAAGAGGGAATCTTAAATGACCGAAGAAAGATTCCATCTTAGACAGATTTCTGTCTTAGTAGGTATAATTTTATGGTATTTCTTCCATACACACTTAAAAATCCGCAGAAAATTGTCCAGTCATTCAACCGTTTTTATATATAACTATTATCACTGAAAAAAAATGTTGATTTTATGGTATAATAATGGCATTACAGATGCCAATAGTATACCGTAAAATCAACCACATTTTTTTTCAGTGACGCTAGATCATATTATGAAGGTCATTGGTCAAGATAGAAATAAATTACGGTTAAGTAACCGTTTTCTATAAAAATGGTTGAATAACTGGGCAGTTTTTCTGCAGATTTTTAACAGTTGTGCGGACTATGAATTTTTTAATGTTTAAATCAGGATTTCGTTAGGAACAGGTTCTGTTTTTATGAGATTTTCTGTATTTTTATGTCCCGATTTAGAAACCGTTATCCCGGTTTTCTTTACTCCCTATGCCGTTTTTTGTGAAAGTGGAACTGGCAACACTAGTAACAGTCACAATCCATGTGTTCTGTCAAAAATACAGGGGCCTCATTCGAATCCATATTCGGATTTTCGTTAATAACTTTAATAATAATGATGATATATTAACGAAATTTGAAACAAACTGACTTTTCTTTGAGTGAAATGTAAGGATATCACGGTAAATGGTAGAAGTGGCTACCATCCTTATCCAAATAGTGTTGAACTTTATGCTTCATGTTTCTAATGCAATTGACATGTTCATACAGCTTCACTTATTGAAATGCAATACACTTCCATCCTTTTCATGTTATCATTGCATTTCACACAAAGCAAGGTCATTCTGCTGAAAATTACTTTCAAATATCTTTATTTGAGTTGAATTTATGAACGATAGTTGTATTAGGATCGAATTGAGACACTGCATTTTTGAGCGAAAAAAATAGATTATGACCATGGTTTCTTAAACAAAACAAAACAAAATGTTTGTTTAGGTGTAAACGTTTTAAAGTTTGTCCGATTTTTTTCGAATCACCCATTTATATGTCAGTCCTCAACACTGTCGACCCCACCAGTGGCTGAGAGGTTCTGCTCTCAAAGCTGGTAGACGGGAGGTGCTGGGTTCAAACCCCTGTCGTGCTCGTCGACCTAACCGTTCGAAATTTTCCATGGTTTTCTTCGAACCTTGCCGTAAATACGGGTTAGGATCCCTTAGAAAGACCCCCACGAAGGGCACTCCCCCTTGGGCCTATATCCCTGAGTAGATAATCGGCCGTCATAAAATCAACCAACCAACCAACCTCAAAACTGTCGACTGAATAATCAGTCGTCTGGATTCGCTCACCTCTAAAATCATCTTTACTTTATGCGTATTTCGAAAGAAACATTTTGCTTTCACTGTTTCGAGTTTAATTATGTCTCTTTTCCTCTGTTGGGGACTGGAAACAAAGGAAACCGCAAATCTTGTTTTGATCCCCCAAATAAACCATGCAGAATCGCTTGAAAAAAAAAAAAATCATTTTCATCCGCTTTCAAAGGAGGCATCAAAACATGCCAAACCACCAATGAAAATGTATATTTAATCCTTTTTGCAAATAGTGAAACCACTTAAGAATCTACCTTGACTCGTTTTGCCCTTTTTGGTCAGAAAAAAAATTAATCAGCGAAAAAATTTATAATTTAATGAGTGACCTTTGACCTTCATGTCTGACCTTCATGAAGCATGACAGGTTTTCTAGGGATGCAGAGTCTAATTTCAATGTCATTTATTTCTTATTAATCTCAGATGTAATTATGCGGGACATAATTGTAGAAATACCCCTTTTTGTCTTTCGCAGCCCTCACGGAGAAAAAAAACGAAAATTATTTTAAGTGCATTTCGTGAATTCCTTTTCTGAAAGCTTTTAAGTTAATACTTTAAAATGCTTTAAAAAATAAAATACAATAAAGCATTTTTAATACGTTTCTCTATTATAAGTCGTTAGTGATGGTACGTCGGCGTTTTTTTTCTGCTACCAAATGATTCCTATGTATCACGATGTTCGGATTTTTAATCATCGTTATTTAAAGTCACTCTGAAAATTCCTGGTATATACGAGAAAAATTATTACGCATTTCATTACCAAATATCTGTACTTTTATAAATTACTAGCCGGTCTTCGCCCGTCTAGCCGGTCGTTTTCGAGTGGGGCCCTGATACATAGTGCAGCGTACCGCCCTGACTTCTCTTGGGGCCCAGAAAGTGCATTTTACATGCAACCAGAAAAATATAAATAAAATATTTTAAATTAAAAGTATACGAAAATAACTAAAAAGGATATAAAAAAAGCACTTAAATAAAGATTTCGCGACATAAATATTTTTTTCATGAGCCCCTGACAAAATACTACTGGGCCCTACCCGTGATTATCTAGGGGTGGGGCTCAAGTAGTACTTTGTATATGGGCCCCACTCGGAAGCGACCAGCTAGAATATAATGAAAAATCAGCAATAGCTTTTTCGTCTAATCTTCCGCAATCGGGTTCACAGCCGATGTTGCCCATAAACTCGCTAGCTCTAAAATCGCTGAAATACATGATTAACTACTTTTTTTTTTTTTTTTTTTTTTTTTTTTTTTGTAGATTTGTAAATCGGAGTTTCACATTCTTACTTAAAACTGCTGCTGAGATATGGCAAAATTACCTAAAACTTTTGACAGACAGTGTGACCCCTTTGATGGATTATTATCTAAAATTGCTGAAATACATACTTAACCATTTTCTAGTACATTTCTTATGCTAAATTTCACGTTCCTACCTAATTACTGAGATATTGCAAAATAACATAAGAAATTCGACCCCCATTTAACACCCTTTTGTGGTTAAATTTCTAAAATTGCGGAAATATATTGTTTAACTATTTTTTAGTTAGATTTTTTATCCTGAATCTGTGATTTCAAGCTCATAACTAAAATTTCTGCTCGGATATGGCGAACATTCGAAATGACCTAAAATTTTCGACCCCCATTTAGCCCCCTTAATGGGTGAATTTCTAAAATCGCTGAAATATGTGTTTAATTATTTTTATAGCAGATTTGTTATCCTGAATTTCATGCTCTTATCCAAAACTACTGATGAGATATGGTGAAAAGGTGAAATCGTCGAAAATTATCGACCCCTCATTTGACCCCCTTAGTAGTTGAATTTCTAAAATCACCTAAAATACATGTTTAACTATTCTTTAGTAGATTTGTTATCCCGAAATTCACGCTCCTAACTATAACTTCTACTAACAAGGAAGGTCTCCATAAGCGCATACTCAGAAATATTTGAAAAAAATACAGAATGTTCTTCTCATGAGGATATATACGTCTATAACAAAATTTTCTGCGGAACCTCGATATAACGTCCGTAAAAAAATATGAAAATTTCGTTTATTTGGAGATTTATCACCTGTTGGCGACGGAATGAAATTAACCCTTTCAAGGGCAAAGTACTTATGTTTCTAAAATGTTGAAATAATTGAGTCACACCGGGATTTAACAATAAATTTATTTCCAAATAAATAAAAGATTTTCTTCACGTATATTATAAGTGTAAAATTTGATTCCAAAATTCCGGTGTCATTGTAGAATTTGGGCATTAAAATTAAGTGGGATATATTATGTCCCACCGCCCTTTAAGAGGTTTAAAAAAATACGCTTTTATGACAAATACTCTTTAAGGAAAAACTTTTTGTTACTGAAGTTGTTTATGCATGTTTAACTTACATAATAAATAAATTTTTATAACTAAAATTTTGTGTACACATTTATATGTATATATAATGGAATTTAACGATTGTATTTTACGATTTAAAACAAAATTTAAATTGATTAAAATTGTTTCAAGTTCAAAAATAAGCCCGATTCTGAACATGGTTAACTCAAGAAAGTTTTTGTTGCTATGGAAACAACGACTTCTTCGATATAGAAATGTATAACGAACCCGTTTGTCATCGGGCTTTTCCTTTTAAAATACATTTAAAAATTACTTGTACAACCGTTGAAGCCATTTAAATTAGAAAAAATCGTGGAATGGAGAATAAAACAATAGGCAAAATTTCATTCATTCGGTAATAAATAGAGAAAAAAACGTGAGTGATTTATTTAATCTGATTTAAAAAATATTTTAAATTAATATTAATGCAAACGTACAGAGAGTTGAAAATGACGAACGCAAAATGCAAACGATTCTGAACAAGAGGGCATGGTATCATGAGCCATAGAATTAACCCATTCGTATATTTTTTTAACTTATGAGAATTTTACGCTTTCAAATTTTACAAAAATCTCATAGACAGGTCTCATAACAAGAATTTCTTCAAACTCTTCGCTTACTTTAATATGCCTTTCAGATTCATATATTTTTAAAATTTCGATTGTTAACTAAAAGTGAAAATAAACATACAGATTCAATAATTCAATAATACACATAACTTAAATGTCAGCTTCGCTATAACATAAAATAGATATTTGCAGCTTCCAAAACATACAACATATTTCTTCAATGGTAAAAATAAATAGCTGCAACAACAAGCAGATTTTATATATTATACAAAAAATATTAAATATGTCATTGTTTAAGTTTAAATTCAATAAATATTGCGCATTCGAATAATCATTTTTCAAGCAATTTAAAATGCATTAAAATCGTTTGCGTTTGGCGAAGGAAAAATGTTGCTAGCCAAATCGTGTGTTTTTGCGCCAAATACTCGAAAGTATTTTATTTTTTTGCAGATTTTCTACTGGGATTCCGTAGCTAAATTTCACTGTTCCTTTATTAAATACATGTGTAGATTCATTAGCATGTTTTTCAAAATTTTCTGAGTATGCGCTTTAAGGAGACCTTCCTTGTAAGATATGGCAAAATGGCGTGAAACATTCGACCCCCATTTAACTCCCCTTAGTGTCTGAATTTCTAAAATCGCTGAAATACGTGTTTAACTATTTTTTTAGTAGATTTGTTATCCTGAGTTTCATGATTCTACCTATAATTTCTACTGAGATATGACAAAATGACCTAAAATATTTGACCTCCTACTTAACCCCCCCCTTAGTTTCTGAATTTCTAAAATTGCTGAAATATATGTTAATCTATATTTTTTATAGATTTGTTATTCCAAATTCCGAGCTCCTAACTAAAAATGCTGCTGAGATATAGCGAACAGGCGAAATGACCTAAAACTTTAGACCCCCTATTTAACCCCCTTAGTGGTTGAATTTCTAAAATCACTGAAATATGTGTTTAATTATTTTTTTAGTAGATTTAGTATCTTGAATTTCAAGCTCTTACCTAAAACTGCTGATGAGATATGGTGAACATGTGAAATCACCGAAAAGTTTCGACCCCCATTAAACCCACTTAGTAGTTGAATTTCTAAAATCGCCTGAAATACATGTTTAACTATTCCTTAGTAGAATTGTTATCCGGAATTTCACGCTCCTACTTAAAATTCCTGCTGAGATATGCCGAAAAGACGAGCTTATCTAAAACTTTCGACCCCCCCCATTTAACCCCCTTAGGGTGTGAATTTTCAAAAATCCTTTCTTAGTGGGTGCCTACATTGTGTAAGGAACATGTCTTCCAAATTTTATTGTTCTAGGACAAACGGTTGAGGCTCGGCGTTGATTATGAAAAAATCAAGCTACTCTTTTATAAGCAGGGTTGTTTAGGTTTAAACCACGCTGGTTTAAACCATGGTTTAAACCTTGGTTTAAACCAAATGGTTTTTAAAAAAAAACCAGACTTGGTTTTTTTGAAATACCAAAACTTTTATTTAAAAAAGAAAAATGGTTGCCCAAGATTTACAATGATGAACTTCAGAGATGTAAAGCTGATTTAGAAAACAAAACAGTTTGCATGGCAATGGATGGATGATCGAACATCCATAATGAACCTATTGTGTGTATAAGTGTTATCAAAGAGTGTGGTAAAGTCACTCTTGTTGATACTATTGACACATCCGACTCATCACATACTGGAAATTATTTAGCAAATTTGGTTTTGAGTTCAGTGCAGACAGCAGAAGAAAAGTTCAAATGTAATATATCAAGTTTTGTCACAGACAATACTGCAAATATGGTTTCTGCCAGAAACATTCTGGATGAAGAGCTTTGTTTTTTTTTGGGACTTACATATGGGTGCAGTGCCCACATTTTAAATCTGTTAGCCAAAGATTTGATTAAAAGGGATGTAACAAAACATGTTACAAGTATTTAAAAATATTTTCGCAATCATCATCTCCCGAAAGCATGGTATCATGCAGAAGGTGGAAGTGTGTTGGTACTTCCTCTAGAGGTACGATGGAATACTTATTGTGATTCACTTGAATCTTATGTTAAAAATTAGTCAATTCTTACAAAAGTTTGTGAGGATCACAGATCTGAGATTGATAGTGACATCTCCAGTAAAATCTTAAGTATCTGTTTAAAAAGAAATGTTAAGGACATGATTGCGCTTCTGAAACTAATCGCCGAAACTATTGATTTTGTACAGAGGAATAGCTGTTCTCTCGCTGAATGTGTATTAGCATGGAAAAAGCTAGAATTGAAGCTAAAAGAAGCATCAACATCAAACAATAAAAAGGCCATATCACTAGTGTATAAACAGAGATATGAACAATCATTAGTAGATGCACATTTTGCTGCATTTATTTTAAGCCCATCAGTATTAATTTCTAACCTAGGAATTAAGGTCACAAAAGAAGAGAAAAACAAGGGTCTTGAATTTATCAAACAAAAATGTGGCTCTGGTTTCTTAGCACTTACATTAAAATTTTTGGGGAAGTTGGAACCATTTCATAATCGTGATCAAAATGTTTTTTTTTACCCCAAAGTTGTTGATACAATGTCTGACTTTGAATGGTGGAATAGTTTTATAATGTTTCAGGTACATCTTTGATTACGGAGAATGATTTGGAATTTGTGAACATGCTAACTACAGCCAAAGCATCGACTGCCTGTGTTGAAAGGATTTTTTCAATATTTAGTGTAGTTCATTCAAAATTGCGAAACAGATTAGGAGTAGAGAAAGCATCAAAATTAGTGGTCGTAATGAAACAAATGAACAATGATTGAGGGTAAAATTTATTATTCATTGCTATTAATCAATACTGCTGTAAGATATCTATTCAAGAAATGTAAAGTTTTTTTCTTCTTTCCTTAATAAAATGTTTGGATATATTTCATTAGTTTGTGATTCTTTATCTTCAGTTTGCAAATAGTTGTTATTTGTGTCAGTTAAAATTTCTTAGTTTAATTTTCTTTAAAAGAAAATGTAGATTAAAGACTAGTGTGTTAGTAGTAGGGATTGATTTATATATATAAGTGATAATTTTTATTGTTTATTGTATATTAAAATATTATAATAATAAACAAATATTATAATGGTTAAATTAAAATAGTAAAAATGTTATTAAATAATTTCAACAAAATAACGTAAAGTAATTTTTGTTTAATGCTTGACTTCAAATATTTGAAAATATTAATATTCATCGTTCTTCTAAAATATAAAATCATTTAAACCAAAAAAACCTGGTTTAAACCAAAAAAACCTGGTTTAAACCAAAAAAACCAGGTTTAAACCAAAAAAACCTGGTTTTTGGGTTTTTTTTGAAAAAAACCTGGTTTTTTTTGAAAAAAACCTGGTTTTTTTACAACCCTGTTTATAAGTATAGATTATAATAAACATCGTTACAGTTAAAATAGTAACATTTTACATTTTTCAATCACTAAATCTAATTTTAATTGCATAGTTTAGTGTAGCAAAGTTTTGCCAGCAGACCTTTTAATATAAACAACTTCACTACTGAAACGCAAACTGAAATGGTTGATGTCATTCATTGCATACAGTGATATGCTTGCAGCGTTTCTTCCAAGGAATACGAATACGTGGATTTCGATTTTGGTTGCAGTTTTTTACGGCAAAAGTGCATTTTTTAATATAATATAATTTCATCTAGATAAACAGTTTATGCAAAAACAGTTTAAATGGGTGACGAACTATCGACGCTTTAACTTTTATCTATATGGAATTAATGATATTTTATTGTTCCGAATCTGTTATTTATGACGATTGCTAGTTTTCGATGTTTTAGTGCGTATGTAAAATGACGAGTTATCAAGATTTTAGCGCACATCAATATATTAACGATATTTGTCATATAGAAACATAGATTTATTGCACAAAGCCCCACATAATGAAGATGATAAAAGTATAACACCATTAAAATTTAATCGTAAATCATTTAATTGAGCGCATCAATTCGCAATACATTTTATTGTAATTAATTAATTTAAGTGCGATAGATTTAATTGCAGGATAAAACTAAATTATATTACTTGAAATGGAATTTAATTGCAGCTTTCGATTAACCTATGATCGCAATTAACTTTTAATCAATTAGTTATTTGCTTAAAAATATAATTGATTGATTGAGGCCGAACACTGCACAAAAGTATGCTACTTAATAAAAAAGGCTAAAATAAATCACCAATAATAATAAGTACCAGGTAGACAGAGCCTCGCTCGGTAGTTTTCTCAACATTCATACTGTATTTGAGAAAACACAAAATTGTATTATTTATTTCTACATAATTCATACTGTATAAAGACAAATTGAATAAAGACAATTTTTTATTATTAATTTCTACTTAAAAATATAATGTCTAGTTTCTAAAAGTTATAATAACAAATGCTGTCAATTCATTTTTTGCGTTTTTGGTATATGTATTATACTCTATCTAATTTCTCCATGTTATCAAGATGACAGTTAAGATTTCTCTTTTTATATATTTCCGCAGTTATAAATACTAAAGTGGTTTATTGTTGAGATATTCAACGCTTTTTTTCAATACTACATTATGGGTGTGACGAGGATTTTCTGTAGTTAGAAATACGTACTGTTTTTCTTCTTAACCCTGAAAACGGCGACTAGGACATTCCATACAGAAAAAGATGTATAATGGAAGTTTACAAAAAACAACGAATCTATATTAAAACAGCCGCACTGTAGTGAGATGCATTTTTTAAGTTCTTACGATGATTTATCGAAAGACTCGAATATGCTCTCAACCGTGGAATTAATCATAATTTAATAGAATTCCTAGGCATATTACAGGGCTTCAAGAAATTTCACACAATCACTTATGGTGGTGTGAAGTGAAACGGCGTGCAAATGGCGAAAGAATAAAGCCTTGCCAAACTGCTCTTTACAATGCCGAATGGCAACCGAATTTTAAGTCCACATTTCTCTCAGTTTTAAAGCAAAACGTATACATATTGGTTTTAAAGTAATAAAAAGTTTCTGTTATTTTAAAAAATAGTTTTTTTAATGTTCTTTTTTATAATATATTTTTGTGAAGTTTTATAGGATGAAAAAAATGACATAACTTTTAATGAAATGTTTATGTAAATTTACAATATTTTAAAAATTGAAAAAACAAAACAATGTTATTAAAATGAAAATCAAATTAATCGAAAAAGTCACGTAATGCAACAGCAAAGAAGAAATCAAAAAGTGATGGAATTTTTCCTCAAGCCAAATTGAGTAGACTTAAAAACAAGCCGATCGTGCCAATGTCTAATATTATAAATGCGAATGTGCGTTGCATATAGTAGATATTTTTTCATACATATGTAGAAAATAGTCGAGATTAGGAAGGTTAGGCTCTGTAATCGATTCAGTTTCTGATCAGTCAATTTGCTTTATTTAGCGGGCAAAATTTTGTGCAAAAGTAAATACATTTTTGTAATCAGGTTTGTTTTTTGCATGGTAAACACTTTTTGGTTTCCCATATGATCATTTTCTCGCTCACCATTGACTGCTATTTTCAATGGTTGTAGTTCCATTTTTGAAATTGTTTTTATATCATTTAGCACAAAATTTTACTTTTTTAAGACCGAGTTATGTCGCTATAACAAGGAAATATCGTATTGTGTCCTATAAAATGTGATAAAGCGTTGGTTAATTACATATGTTTTTAATTAGCGGGGGTGAAAGGTTTTCCTTAATTAATGCATTTATTTTTCTTTTAATGTTACGTGAGCGACGTCACGGATAACAGCTAAGTTGTCGATAAAACCAATTGTGCTTTCTCCGTTTTGCCAACTTGCCATGCAGGTGCCTAAAAAATGAGCCTCTAATAAACTTCTAGTTTAACCATTTCTTCATGGGACTTACTAAATGTCCATTGAAGGAGATTTGATACAAAATGTATTTAATACGTCTTTAACAGGAGTATATTTTATTTTCCCAGCTTATGATAAAGCAAAATATTTTGCTTTATCATAATTAGTAAGCACAGCTAATTGTACGCAATATCTTAAAAACTTTTTCGATAATTTACAAATGAATAAGTTTTATGTTGCATAAAAATAAGTTGCGAAACTTGTTTTATTCAAGAACATTTCTCAATTTACAAATAAGGCAAGTGGAAGCTCGTGTATAGGCTAAAACTACAGCACCCCTATTTTCATTCTATATTATCAATAACATCCATTAATTTTTTTTCCTTTAAACTTATACATTATAAAATCACCACGCTGCTATCAGTTGCAACTTATACTTCAAATGAAGTTTCTAATGTGATAAAGGAGTAAAAATAAAATATGCAACGTTCTCCGAGAGTTGCTTTTCAATACTACCTCATATCGCTCATCGGCAAGAAAAGTGAAAGAACTCCAAACAAATTCATTTTGTGTATTATTGCACTAAAAGGTCTGACTTAGGTGTGTCTTGCTACAGGAAGTGTGTCATAAGTGCCGTTAAACAGAAAACCGCTAGATTACGCTATATGTCACGTTGCGATCACAGAAGGGGACCGGGGGTGCACATTGTGTAAGGGAATACATTTTCTCAATTTTCTTTATATCTTCTATACGTCTTGATTCTTCAGGGTTTTACGCTTTTATGTACGCTTTTACAAGTGCATGTAGAACTCAGTGCCATGCTTTTATGTTAAACATTAAAACAGCCCAACTTTTCTTTCGCCTCTCCTGTGAAGTGTAGCATTTCTGAATTCTGTCACTTTTCTTGTGGGTGAGCGATATGAGGCTATCGTGTATGAGAGGGTTGTTAGTTTTGTATCTCTGTGTTCAGAATACGAAACTTTTCATTTGGTGGGAAGTCAGTTGAATGCAAAACGCTTCTATCTCAAAATATCAAATAATTATGTACTCTCTAGTGCAATTAGCTTTATGCTTTTTATAAAATTTATCCCATTCTTCATCGGTGGGTTTCCAATTCATAAACATTTCTTAAATATTAGATGCTGGAAATTACGAAAGATTTCGTCGTAATAGATATTTCGCTTTATCGTATTTCGTTGTAACAGAACTCGGCTGTATTTATTTACATTTACGCAAATAGTAAAATCACCTAAGAATTTATCTTGCCTTGTATTACTTACCCATCATACGTAGTATAGGGTAAGTCTTGTAATCGTTTTGAAAATCGAAAAAAATTTTTTTGACGGATTTACACGTTTCAGACACTGGAGATTCCGAAAAACATATTTTTAGAAAAAAAAAATTGCCGTCCGTCTGTGTGCCTGTGTGTCTGTAAACGCTCTATCTCCCGAAAAAATTGAGATAGAGACTTGCAATTTGGTATGTACTTAGTATGTCATAATGGGAAGCAGCCTATTTCATTTCAATAACCTCGATTAACCGGAACTATTTTTTTCGGACTCGCGAAATATTCGTTCTGATAAAAGGTAGTATATAAAAATTTTCGAAATTGGTTATTTTAAGAAATGAATATAAAAGACAATAAAAAAACATAAATTTTGTATAAAGCATGAAGTCGATCGGATAATGAGTTGCCGAGATATTTGTAATCCTATTTCCCACACTCTTCGATTTTTCATTACCCTGTATTTCATCCAAATTTCACTTCAAAGATATATTTTAATTGGAAATAATTTGACGCTTAATCGGATGCAATAAACCGCTAGTTAATAGGATTATTATTTTTGGAGTTATAAGGATGTTTCTTTTAAGCAATTCAGTAATCGAGCCTTTAAAGTTTGTGACGTCCTCAAGCCTCGATTTTATTCGAATTGCAATGCATTTTATAAGTAGTTTACACATTTTTCATTTTAATATTTTACATTATGCATATCCATGATGGGTAAGTATTACGGTGACCCCCAACGACTAGTTTCCCTTTTTGGTCAGAAAAAAAATTACTAATTTAACAAATAACATTTTTGACCTTCCTATATCTGACTTTCGTGGGACAGGTTTTTGGGGAAAGCAGAATCTAATTTCAATGACATTTATTTCTTATCAATCATAAGAGTAATTTTATTGTCAGAATTACAGAAGTATCCCTTGTGATTTTAATGCAGATTGGATTTTCCCAGGTATCGCGGAGAAAGACACAAAAGTTGCTTCGATATCTCCCTTTTAGAAGACTTTTAAGTTAGTAGTTAAAATTGGCTGAACAAAACGAAAACACCAAAATGAAATCGAATAACTCTTTAGTTAAACTGAAAATGAAAAAAGTTGATTTTTTGATTCATTAGACTTTTGATCCATTTTTCCTGACGAACATAAACATATTGGGATCATCAATTTAAACAAAATTCTTGAACACCCGATCTTAAAACGCGGAAACAGAAATCGATTACACATCAGGAAAAGGCAAAGAGTATATTATGCTGTTCGTTTATTTGTAATTTGCGATATATGTTTCTTATTCCGATCTCAAAACGCAGGAATAAACAAGTGGGTAAGTGTGATCGAAGATCGCACAAAGGGTTTTGTTTAATATTCCTTTCAAACACTTTATCCTTTCTTTAATAAATCCAAATAAATTTCATCCCCCCCCCCCCTCCAAAAAAAAAAAAAAGTCGCGTTTTTATAAAGTAAAACTTTACCGGTCTATTTTTCTCGTTTTTTCTAAAATCTAAACCTCTCTGAACCCGCTACTATACTCTGTCATAATAATATCTGTCATGTGAACTAAATGCGATATTTAAAAAAAAAAATCTATTTCAAAATTAAACATGTTGTATAGAGACCTTCAAAATGTTAGACGTCAGATTAATTTTCTTTTTAATTCTCTAATGACGTCATATTAAGTTGCTTTCTGTATTTACACATACTCATACTCCTTGTATTATTGAGAAATTTTTGAAAATTTCCGTTTTATTTCCAATATGACATCATATTAATTTTTTTTTTTTCAATTGGGGAAACTTTTTATTTCATTTTCATTTTTCACGTGGAAATCTTTCAATAGAAAATTAATTGTTGTAGAAAGAATTTTATTGTGGATTTTTAATTGTTGGCAACTGCTATAACGAAAAATGCTTAAATTTAATAGGAAAAAGCTGTTAGATTTTTGGTTTTTTATCTCTCTATATTAAAATAATACGATTTTTTCAAATTTTATGATTTTGAGCTTCATAGTAAAATATTCAGCTATAAGTACACAAAATTGATGACTGTAAGTTATATAGTTTCTGAGAACCGGCTCTGTGACAGACAGATAACGAAGCGGGAGTAATAGGGTTTCGTGAGATGAACGAAACCCTAAAAACCAGTAATTCTGGACTACACACTAAAAAAACCGGCAAAGAGAATATGCTGTTCATTTGTCTGTAATTTGCAATATACAGGGTCCCCTCTTATCGTTTTCCAATTAATTTCTAAACCGTTAGTTCTAGAGACATAGTTTAAATATTTTCAGCGTTGTTCTTTCCATCATATTAAAATTAAATTAATTAAAAATAGATTTTTATAAAAGTTACGAAATTTAAATTTTCATACGGCTCTTGGGTCTATACGTTATATTTTGAAAAACTTTCTCCCTGCTCCGAAGAAAAAAAAATATTTTATGACAAAAAGTGGCCAAGTTAGGATACTTTGAATTTTATGAAATTTCAGCATTTTCCGGCACTAAAACCGCGTTTGTTCGTTTCTTAATCGCTCTTCTCCTCCTTAAAAAGGCATGGTTATAAAATATTTCGGGCTCTTAATACTTTTAATGGCAGAAAAAAGATCTTTTAATAATCTCATTTACCCTACAAGCGGGGGATCAGAATTTATATCACAGTCACCTTTATTATTTCATGTCTGGGTTCCCAGCCGAAAACGTAAAAATCTCTTGTGTCTTAAATATAACAATCCAACCAGAGATGTGCCCGGATGATTGCGGATATACCTCTCGGTGTACAGAACATAGATGAAAATCAGTTTTACCAGATTTTTTACAGTTAGTATATGTTTTTAGATTGCCCACCAAACACAACAAAATGCATTTTTGGTACTTTCATATTAGTCGCATGCGAGCTGTCAATCGTGAAACATTTCACTATTTATAGCAAACTTTGTGAGTCTGATTATTATAGTGTTTAAGTGCGTAGCTCACTTACAAATATGTTAAATTATAATTCTTTTGTCTGTAATTTGCAATATATAGAGGGTGCTTCTATTCTGAGCTCAAATTGTGGGATTGGGAAACGTGTTTTATTTATTTATGTTGTAAAATTTAAATTTTGTTTGGTATTTTAGTTATGGACTATTACATGGAAACAAACAAATTCTGAATCAATTACATTGTTTTAAGTGCAAACAGGTTAATTTTCTGTAATCGGGCTGTACGCAGATTTTTAAAAAAAATTATGCTTGAAAATTATTTTTAAAAACCATAAAAAATCAGTAAATTGAGATTTTAGAAAACCATGTAAAAGTGTACCCGGAATATCTCTCAACTGATGAAAATGCTTTGAGAAAGTTTCATGTCATTTTGAGAGAGTTCATTATCAAGCATGACGCGAGATTCAGGGTGTTGCGACCTTCTTCTTCTGGGGATTCTAGCTATTTCTCTCTTTTTAGGACAGTTCTTGAACGCTCTGTTTCCGATTTCATCTTCGACATCTACTGAAAATGAAATTAGGAAAAACAATAGAGAGATTATTTGTTTCTCTCTCTCTCTCTCTCTCTCTGTATATAGTATATATATATATATATATATATATATATATATATATATACATATATATATATATTTGTGTGTGTGTTATTTAATTTCTTCATTTTACACAGAAAAAAATAAAACCCAATTATGGTCGAAAGATTCTTAGGTATGTGCCCAAATTGGGTCATTACTGTTTTGGTTACCACTGTGTATCCATTTTGGGCACTGTTAAATACCCATTTTAAAAAAAAAATAAAAGAAAAAAGGTTTTTTTTTAAATTTATTTATTATTATTATTATTTTTGAAAATGGGTTTTTATCAGTGCCCAAAATGGATACACAGTGGTTACCAAAACAGGCATGACCCAATTTGGGCATATATCTAAGAATCTTTCGACCATAATTGGGTTTTATTTTTTTCTGTGTAGACGTTGTTTTTGTTTGTCCCTATTTATTTCTCATCAGTGGTTCATTTGGTATCTGAGTATATTTAAAACTAGGGGGCCTACCCCCTGCGAGCTACGCTCGCCAACCCCCGCTCAGACTTTGAGGCCTCTAAAAACTTGACTGCGTGTTTTATTTTTAAAATATTGGTAAATCTGTAATTGGGTTGCCATGCTTTTAACGTTTTAATGGGGCATTTTTTGATTACCATGGTCTCATACACAGCTGTTTCGGCAACTGACGACTGTTTTCGGGATTGATAAGTAAAATCAATTACAACTTGAAAACCAGCTGGTATAAAATGGTTAGGTTTAAATTGTGGCTACCTCTCGGACTTTTATAACAACGATCTGTATTCTATTCTTCCTTTGCGTTTAAAGATGAGAAAAATTCCATCTGCTTGTGAATAACATTAAGAACCACGGTATTGAAAAGTACTATGTTATACACATTTTCATTAACAGGTTTTAATTTTCTCTCTATTTTAGTGCACCATCATGCATATTTTCATGTTATTTTAAATACGTAAATTATTTATTTTAATTAATATGTATATACGAATTTTCTAATAATTATGTATCATAAAAAATTAATTAAATATTTTGTGCATGTATGCCTGCATTTATTCGGCATCAATTGATGAGAAATTTAAACAAATTTGCTATCCGCGATAATTTTACACCATGTTATGTCAATTGAATATTGTCCATAAGAAAATCGGGTACTTTTCCAGTATAGGATCCTTTGCTTTTAGGTTTGGCGTAGTTCGAGCTTCAAAAAGGGATATATAATGCATAGATTAATAATGCCAATAATGCATAAATATATGCTTATAAATGCATATATATGCATAATAATATGCATAGATATATGCATATAAATGCATATATATGCATAATAATATGCATAGATTTGTTGCCAAAAGTTATGAAAACAAACCCAATGAACTTTTGGTGCTTTTCTATTACAGGGGTCTTTGACGCTTTTTTAAAAAGCTTGGCTGAAAAAACCAAGCAGGATAGAAAACCAAGCAGGATATTTTATTCTCCTTCCGTTCAGTTGGGCAATTATTATTTTATATATTCGTTTCAAATATCCAAATTAGTGATTTTATAAATTCGTTTAATTAAATTTTACAAAAAAATAACAAAATGATATCAATAAATATTAATTACTATTAATTCCTTTCCCCCCTTTCTTTTGCGTTTACATAAATGACGTCATTTGGAGGAATTTATTCAAAATATTTTCAGTTTATAAATTAAATTAAATGCTGACAGACGATTGAATCCTGACGATAGAAATGTGATTTTTTTTTTCAAATTTTCCTGAAAAACATAATTTAATCACAATCTTGTCTTCATTATCGATTGAAATAAAAGATAAATTCAATTTCAATTTGAAAATGACGAATAAAAAGAAATCAATAATCCCTATCGGGATCCTTTTCAATTTTTTTCCCTTTTTTGTCACAAAAAAAACTGAGTAATTAGTTGCCATCATTACAGAAATATCATTAAAATTAGAAAAAAAATTAATATCTCGAAAACTAATTCCAATTTCAAAATTCTATTACCAGTTTTGACATCCGCGGATTTTTATGGACAATTGGTATTAATTTCACCATCAAGCGTTTAATATTTTATTAAAAATAGCCCTGAAACATAATCAGTCGTTTCATAAAATCGTTTCACAAATTCGTTTCATTAGGATTTTATATATATAGGGTAGATATAATTTTTGATTAACAAGTAATTATTGTTTTTTAAAATAGGGAATAAACTTCCACGATTTATTATACATTTTTCAAATTCAATTTTTACTCCCAAGGGATGGATGCCAGTTTTATATATCATAGTGCCGAATCAAAATTGCCACCCTTCACTCCTTTATTGTTCTTTCCAAGGACTAAAATGCCAAATTTTAATACACACGCACTCTTATATTAATTAAATTAATATTTTTGACATCAGAGCAGTTGTATTTAGATGGAAACACATACACAATGCCACCGATTGAAAACATTTTTGAATATTTCTTTTTTTGAAGAATGGGAACAAAAAAAATGTTTTTGTTTAAACCTCCAGTTTCCAATGTATCCTTCAAGGTAACTCTTTTTTTAGCACTTTCCAACCTAGTTGAAAAGTGCTTATGACTTCGGTTTGTCTGGCCGTCTGGCCGTCTGCCGTCTGTCCGTGTTCTAACTCCCGTAAATATGCTCGGATTGCTCTGCAATTTTTATATGTTATTGTCGTTATCTATAGCATGTTCCCTATTTCAACGGAAGTGTGTAGCACTTATAGTTTTTTTACAGGGACACTCAAAAGAATTCCGTTACATTGCGGTCTATGGGGAAAAATCATTTGCGGTTTATTTAAATAATGTTTCACTACTTTAAACGCATTGAAATTTATATATATCACTAAGGTGCATTAGAAGATGCTTAATATGGAACAGGCTGTGCATAGCCCTTATAGTTACTTTACAGGGACAGTCAAAAGAATTCCGTTACATTACGTCTATGGAGAAAAATCGTCTGCGGTTTATTTAAATAATGTTTCACTATTTTAAACGCATTGAAATTTATATAGATCACTAAGGTGCATTACAAGAGACTTACTGCAGAATATTGTGTGTATAGCAGTCATCGTTCATTTACAGGGACACGCAAAAGAATTATCTACTGTCTGTTAACAATAATTCCTGGAAGTGCGTTTTAAGTTATTGAACGCGATTTTAATTTTAACTTGCTTTTTGTCTATTACGTGGTGTGTATAAATTCTGTAGATCCTATACAGGGCAGCACAAAAGTTCGCGAACACATTTCTGTTTATTGACAAACTCCAGACGGAGAATTTTAAACTGTGCTACGCGTTTCCTAACTGAACTAAAATTATCATCCTATGTAGTATATATACAAATCTATAGATCCTATACAGGGCTGAATAAAAGTATTCGGATATTTTTCCGAATATTGTATATGTTGGAAATTCCTGAAATTATGTTTTTAAATATGTTATGCGTTTTCTAAATTGTTTACTTAGATGTTAGCTTTTAGCTTATTAAACGGTATGATTTGTAAAATTATTTTGGAAGCGTTGGAAAGTGCTATATAATCTATGCTTGACGCATGATTTTTCGTTCTTGTTTTGGGGGGGGAGGGGGGGAAGTGGGATTTGTACTTTTGAAAAAAAAATAGCCACAGGCAATTTTAGGTAATCTATTGGCCAATTGGGGAGCTAATGAGGGTGTTGATATTTAATGAATAATTAATGTTATAACCAGATGTTTTTATAACTTTGCAAACTTCTCCGTGCTTTATGACACACCATACTTAAACGTTGCCTAAATTTTGTGGATACCATGACTTTTAAAAAGTGAGAACTGGGATCCTTTTCACGACTTATCGCTAGTATATAATAGTTTTAAAAGCCTTGTGCATGAAAATTGTCAAGGGATTATTGTTCCTGTGCCCAAAGCAAGACTATAATCTTTGATACTACAGCAACCAAATAAAAACATTAAAAAACCAAAAAATAACATTAACATCGCATATACTTGTCTTCTTTAGACGTTAAATAACTAGAAAAAATTGAAAGAAAAATTTAAATTACTCCTGTACAACACCAAAATAAGTAACTCTATTTTGCGCCGAGTGCGAAAATTGTCTCTCCTTTTTCTACTGATCATCCGTGCATCAGTAGTGATAACTGAATGAGCCTATTAAGCGTTTATCTGGCTTGACGCTTGGTGCCGGCGCACCACACGCATCATCATTGCTGAGGATTTGTTCGGGTATCATCATTTGTGGGAACTGGTGGGTTAATTCCGTTAATTGGTCATAATCGGCAGACGACAAATAAGACATCTTATTCTAATCAGAGTTATTGTGTCCGTCTAAGACGATCCATGCTTTTCAAAAAAGAAGTCACATTCTGCAATAATGCTTAATCGATATAAAGTTTCTATTTAATCTTGAACCGAAATATTTCATTTTCTTGTGACCACGTGACGAAAATTTTGTAATAGATCGTTTCATTGAGAACATTCCTTCCTCCAATATGTAATATATTTTGTTTCTCGCAGTAAAAGCGATTTAGTATTTGCATCTAATGTATTGCCAATTTTCAAAGTTAAGCAAACATTCACAACTTGACTTTCGTCTAGGTCCACCTCCACGGGCCTAAAGTCTCGGAATTTTGGTGACTCGCAAATTAAATTTTCCGTGTTCTTAATATGCATTGTTTTAAAATATGATATCAATTGGTAGGCAGATTTTGTAAAACAATCGGTGCATAGGAGGCGCAGTAGTGTGTATGACTATAGGGCGATCGGTTTCCTCAGTCAGGCCCTGCAAACAAATCTATCAAAACTTCACTTGTCGCTGCGAAATATTTGCCATCTTAGGACTAGACCTATGTTGCCATTACGTACTTACATTGCGGTCTTATTCACTACTATTACATATAAGAATGATTTAAAAAAATAGTATTAAATCAAAATCGCGTACAAAAGTTCGCGTTAAATCTGTATCGGGTGTATTTTAAATCTACAAAAATAGAAATCTAATCTGTAAATTAGAAGGTACAGGTCAAAAGTCTTAAGCTTCTTTTTAGAAAAAAAATAATAGTGGTATTCGGATACTTTTGATCATATAGTATATATCAATTGATGAAATGTTAAATAGATTTCATTGTCATCCTAACTGCGTCCTCAAATTTCATACACTCAGCCCCATTACGACCGAATACGCAAGCTTACGTTCGCGCCTTTAGTCCCAGATAAGCATCCGCGTCCGGTTTCAGGACCCCCTCCTTCGATATGACTTTCTGCCATCAGAAACAGTGTTCGTCAGGTGCAGAGGCTAAGTAAAGGGGCCCCCTAAAAGAACCCTCTCGTGACCTGGCCCAAATTGGAAAAAGGGAGGAATGTGAGGCCCTTTTTCAGGGTCCTTTCGAAAAAGAAAAAGCGTCATCGACCCCGAAATGCCATTTTTTCAAGTGCATTCACGACTTTTCTTTAAGATTATGAATGATGTTTTATGTATCGGTAATGGAAAGACATAATAGAGGAGATTTTGAGTACATTACAATTTTATAATAAGGATCATTTGTCGGTGATTTAAGAAGTTACTAAGCAAGCATCGATCATGTGTTTTAATGACGAAAATGAATTATGAGAATCTCATATTACACATACGTATTACAGTAGCTGTTGTTTTTATGAATAATTCGTTAATAGAATCATTTTTTTATTGTACTTAAATCGTTGTTCCAAGTCTTACATATAAATAACATTTATGGACGATTTGAAAAAATGCAAGTAACTGCATAAACAACACTATTTCAAAAAAAAAAAAAAAAAAAAAAAAGATACTTTGCAAATTTTATGAAATATATCCATTTTATAAGTATGATTTATTTGTTTTCTTTAAAAATGTATCCTTTACAAATATATATATATATATATATATATATTGGTAGTGGGAAGGTTTTTTTTTTTTGTAATAAATGGATAAAAATAAAAATAATGTATAAAATAAAGTAATTTAAAAATAATTTAAATGCTGATTAATAATGCAGTGTAATTTCTCAATGAAACACGTTTTAAAAATATTCGTACTGAAATATTAGCATAGAAAAAATATTTTTATTGAAGAACTATATATGAGAAGATATCCACTTATTTTATGTTGACTGAATATACAGTGAAACTTCCCTTTAACAAAGTCTCTATTTAACGAAGTTTTCTACTTAACGAAATTTTCTGCAGAACTTTGACTTTGAACACCATTAGCATATAAATTAATCTCCATATTACGAAAAATATATTCTATATAACGAAGTTTATTCCACTTTTGTACTTGTACAGAATTCAAACTAAGAGGTTGCTGTTGTGATGGATATGCGAATTTATTTCAGCGGATTGTAAGAAAATGAACATATTTAAATAATTTCCATTCTGCATGGTGCTAAATAAAACAATTTTTTTTCACACTAAGAAAAACACTTGTTACTATTACTCTCCCAAACCGAGACTCTAGCGCTGACAGTTGGGGGAAGTCAAAATCGCCTTTTTACATTCAATGATGATACAGACGATGCAGTGATGCAATGGTGTCAGATGCATTGAAGCTAAAAATATCAATTAGAGTCAGACAGTTACCATTCTGACCTTACATTGCTGATAGACAATTGCTTTGTACATACACAAGAATGTGCTTGAAAATGAAAATCGAAGAACATCAAAGTTATTTGTGTTCCTGCCAATAGAACTTCAGCCATTAGTCAAAGGAATAATAAACAATCTTGAAGTACACTATCGAAAAAGACAGAATAAAGACAATGTAGTGAAAACATTAGTTTGAGAACCTGTCTATCAGAGCTGATGAAAACTTCAGCCAAAGCTTGGGAATGTGACGTGATTTCATCGACAGTACACAACTGTTTTGTAAAAGACGGCTTCATAAATGAAACTGAATCAAATACTTCTGAATCCAACACCTGTTTGTCATATCTGAAGGAAAAATTTCATGAATTTAAGCTGATTTCTATTTAACGAATTTGCTTCATAACGAAGTTTTTAAGTGTAACGATGAGACTTCGTTAAATGGAAGTTTCACTGTATATATATATAAATATTTAATCCAGTTAAAAATACCGAATAAGTACGGTAAAATTATCATAATAAAAATCCAGATATGAATCGAAGAAATTATTCACAAAAATAGACCAGCTCAAATACAAAAGACCAGCTCATATACAAAAATAGTCCAGCTCCTATTCTACCTATACGTCTCGTTAGGCTTCGGCTGAAAATAATAATTAAATATACAGTAAAACCTGCTAAGATGGAATTGCAAGGGACCAGAGAAAAATTCCGTCGTTTTAGACAGTTTTTTGTTTTAATACACCAGTTCAGATCCACCGTCTATTGAAATTGTATTGTATATAATTTTTCTCCGGGACTTTGGAAATTTTTCATTTAAGGAGGCCTACATTATAGACAGGTTCCGCTTTAACAGTTTCTACTATCATTATTTAAATAATTTTTAATTGGTCAATAAAATTTGTAATAAATGTAATTTTTATTGTTTATGATAAATATCCTTACATAAATTAATTAAATTTAACTCCTTACCTTTTTTTTTAAATCTTTAATTTTCTTAAATAGAGGTGAATCACGAAAAAAAAAAAAAAAACACATATATGATTCATGGTTTATTGAAATCTAGGAATCTGCTCTAAGAGAAGCATGACCCTGGTTTGATTTTCTTACATAAAATCCTAGAAATCGTAAATGAAGTGCAATTGTGTCACAAAGTCGATGTCCCCTGAAACATAAATATCACATTCCTCCGAATCAGTTGAAAGTAAGCGGAACAAACTATATACGAATCACTGAAAAATTAACAAACTAATCGAGAGGTTCGCTGAACAAAGTGTGTCATCCGTTCGTCGAATTTACTTTGGACTTGACAAATGACGGAGGTATGCGTTCTATTTTTCCCTCAGTGAATTTCAAGTTCCCTGTTAAAAAAAAAATATGTATAAACAAAGGTGGCGAATAATTTCGTTTCTTTTTCGGTGATTCTTTCATGCTCTATTTGGTGTGATGAGAGCTCTTCATCGACTTCTAGACTCACATTGTGGAATGCCGAATGAAAGAATATTTTCTACTTAAAATTGCTGTTTTATTTCTGTAAATTCTTTCGCTAATGATGTCACACTGATGAACTTCGTAATTGTTAAGGGGTCTGGTACACTCCCAGTGTTGACAGATTGGGGAATTATTTTATCTATCATATATTTATTATGCAAAATATCTATCAATATTTCAGAATAGTAATCTTCGCTTTGTTTAATCACGGAATGTCTTTCATTAAAATTAGTGGTAGATATTTTGATTAAAAATTTCCCCAACTTGGCAACACTGTTTACTCCGTTCACTAAAAAACACAAAGACGTTCCTTATTCTACAAAAAATTATTTAACACAAACGAAAATATAATATAACTTATTCCGAGTTATCCACAATTCCGAAAAGCGTTCCTTTACCTCTAGAAATCACAGACATCGATAGATTTTCGAGATTTAAAGAAGCAGTTATAAAAAACAAAATTTCTTTTGCTGCCTGTAATTTTCGAAAACGTTTCCGAGTAGTTTTTAGAGTGTATTAATCAGTTTTTCCAACCCGGAATATAGTTTTTTCGGATGCTATCCATTCTCAAAAATTCAACAAATATGTTTAAAAGAAAAACAGGCTAGTTTAACAACATTAACTTTAAAATTAAAATTAATATAATACTACTACTCTTGCAGGTATAAATTCAGTTATGGCGTTGAAAATGTTTACTTGATAAGCGATAGCATCCGATAAACCGATATTCCGGGTTGAGAAAACTGATTACTACACTGTAAAAATTACTCGGAAAAGTTTCCGAAAATTACGGGCAGCGAAAGAAACTTTGTTTTTATAAATGCTTCTTTAAATCTAGAAAATATATTTGTTTTTGAGGTTTCTATAGATAAAAGGGTAAAGATGTCACAGACGCACCGGAGTTTCTTTTTGGCCCAAAATGGTGATTCTTTGTCTGGCGTGGCAACCCGGCAATTTTGGCCAGTAGACCTTAATAACCGAGTTAGTTGTGTTCTTGACAATGTGTGTGTTTTATGTCCCTCTTAGGTGTGAACATTGTCTGTGATTTAAATTAAAATAATGTGTGTGGGCGTTTATAATAAAAATTGTGCGTGTTTTATAATAAAATTATGTGTTATTATAATAAAATAAATGTGTGTGTTTTATAAGAAAAATTGTGCGTGTTTTATAATAAATTGTGTGTGTTTTATAATTAAATTGTGTGTGTTTTATAATAAAATAAAACTAACATGTTGTTGCCGCTGGCTAAGTCTGACATCTATTCCAAAACGGGTTTTTCTCGCCAAAATGGCGCAAAAACAAAAATCGCGCCAACCCCGGTGCGTCTGTTCCGATAAAAGAACGCTTTTCGAAATCGGAGGTAATTCGGAATAGGTTATATTATATGTATGTTAATTCGTAGCTATGTTATATATTTTCGTAAATTAAGAACATTTTTTTACAATGCAATTAAAGTTTTAGAATTTTACTGAATTCTCTAGATAAAAAGTAGTATATTTTAGTATTATTTGTATTGAACTAAACTTAATAATTTTCCAAACAGTATATTCCATTTGTTTCTTTTACAATTTTTCTTAAACCGCTTCACGTACTAAGTAACGCAGGTAGTTGGCTCATAGTTGACGCTTTGTGCAAACCATTAGGGAATTGCAAGGTCGATCTACCAACAATGTGCTTACGAAAGTCCCCCAGTTTGTTGGACAAACCAAAAATAATTTCGTTATGTCCATTCTTGACTCCCTGTAAATAAGAAGTTGGACTTTTATAGAAAATGGACCGCTAGAAAAAAAATATATATATTTTTAATATTGTCTAACCAAGAATTACAAATTTTCCCAACCGTCTGCCGACCATTTTGAGTTACTTGGAATATTTAATTTTTTGAACAATATTTATATCATCAGATATATTGAGAGTCTACCCAGTATAGCGTAAAATTATTATAATACATAACGATAGTGCATTTTTCGATAAAATACTCTGGATATGTTTTACACATAGCCAATAATTTAAGAAGACATAAAGATACAATTTACTTACAATGTGGTGATCACGACAATAACAAAAGAGACATACATAAAACACCACCTTACCTAAAAGAAGGAAATAAAAAACAAATTATACTCATATGTATTCATCCCATCAAAGTATTTATTCAAAGTACTATGAATAGAAAATATGACTTTACAGGATGTCCAAGAAAAAACACCTCAAATTTCAAATTCAAAAATTCATTAATCGTTGTAAATAGGAATATGAAATAAGTGATAATCAAGAATAATAAATTTAACGTGTAAAACTTCATCAAAGATCTCGCAAATTTTATTCTTTAGTCTGTTTAACTTCTGAAACGCGAAGGAAATTTATCTGTGTAAAATAATTATTTATTTATTTATTTTATAAAAAAAAATTGAAGTTAAAAATCAGATCATCAGTTCCAGGGACAAGATAAAAACAAGTAAGGATAATAAAATAATAAAATTAAATAGAATAACATTACACAAAACTTAATTCAGCAACATCATTCCATCCAGTCCAGTATTTATTAAAAATAATCACGAAAAAAAAAAAAAAAAAAAACGTTAGGTCTGTGGACATCATGG
Source organism: Maratus michaelseni (assembly GCA_963931845.1). NCBI lineage: Eukaryota > Metazoa > Arthropoda > Arachnida > Araneae > Salticidae > Maratus > Maratus michaelseni. The sequence continues at coordinate 143,069,808 of OZ007596.1, forward strand.
TTACGAACCTAGCATTTATGCAATGTAAAAATATAATTAAAAAATATATTTCACACTATCTGGGGAAATAGTGACATGATGTTAGGATAAGCCGAAATCAATACAAAAACATTTTTCTTTTTAAATCCTTAGTTTGAAAATACTCTTTTTAGAAAATTTAGCACTGACAATGTACGTTTATGGAAGATTGACCCACCAAGTGACCCACCCTTATTTTTATCAATATAGTTCGAATTGTCAAACAACGAATGAAAAACACCCGAAGCCGAAGGCACTGAGGATTGTGCATGGCTTCTTCTATGGGCAAACGCTCATGAGATTGGACTACAGACGATTTTTCCGACATGCACCGAAAATTCGGCTGTTTTTTCGCCGAAACACGTCAAAAATGAAAACGAACTTTCGGTCGGACAATACCAAATGTAAATATCTTTACTTGTGTATAATGTGCATTTTTTTCTTCAAAATATTAGGGCTAACAATGAAGGGTGCGCATTATACATGGGATATTTCCCAGAAGTACACTGCAAAAAATAATTGTTGATTTTACAGTATAAAACTGGCATCTCAGCTGCCAGTATTATACCGTAAAATTAACAGTATTAAACAGTAAAATAAACAGTAATACGCTGCCGCGCAAGCAGTAAGCGCGGTAGCGTATTACTGCTTGCGCGGCAGCGTATTACTGTTTATTTTACTGTTTAATACTGTTAATTTTACGGTATAATACTGGCAGCTGAGATGCCAGTTTTATACTGTAAAATCAACAATTATTTTTTGCAGTGTATGGAACCATACATGTTTTCTAAAGATGTGCCATCCTCAGACTGAGCCCGTGCCCGACTTTTATACCAAACTTGGCTCGGGGGGCTCGAACTCAAAGTGAAACTTTTATTTTTTCACAAATGGAAAGAGTTAAAAAAAAAGTTGCTATTTGAGGAACAAGAATGTAATCTAAATTTCTTTAAGTGTTTTACCATCCTTTAAAAATCAGTTTGAAAAGGAATTGAATTGTTATTGAGGGGATAAAAGGAGATATCTGATCCTGAAGTCTTGGCACGGTCAGTTTTAGTAACATAAAGAAGAAGTGGAAGGAAATTCCTTATCTATCCTCGCTTTCTTTTTGAAGTCCTTTTCCAGAATGTCTGGAAAACAGAACTCATGTATTTCTGACATATAATTGTACAATGATATTTTTTAAAAGATAACAATTGTGACTTTTGCATTGCCAGTTGGTGAGTATATATAACAAATTTGCTATTTTAAACAGATATTATAAAGGACATCAAAATCATGAAAGTTGTCATGAAGAAGAGTATTTAGAATAAATACTTATTTTTAAGTTAGAAGAGATTTTTAAACGAGAAAATTACTCTTGAAACAATTGTGAAATGTGAATATTAACAATCTTCCACTGTATACTTTCGGTATCGGGCTCGGGTGAGTTCGCGCTCTAATGATACAAAATTTTTTGTGCTTGAATTTCAAATCGTAGGGTTCGTGCTCTGAAAAAAAAGAGCCCGAACCCGAAGTGGCCACTAAGTCACTGAATCCCCACTTCTGTGAAGGAGCTATTTTCATTTTTTCTTCATTCTTCTTCCTTCCTTCATAATCAATCGTATTAAATGCAAGTCTCACCAACATCGGATTTATAAGCTGTAGCTGTGTGTTTTTGAAAGCGTCTGTGTAACTAGTCCTCTTTTACATTGTATAATCTCTCGCTCTCTGAAAACAGAATATATACAAGTACCCAGTACAGAATCCCTGTATTTTTTCTCTTTTACAATTTCTACTAATTCCTAACAGTATAGCATTTCTGGTGCGGATAATAGTTTCTAAAGTGAGAAAAGTATGTATCGCGTAAACCTTAATTTTATGGTATGATAAATATACAAGAGTAATTTTCTTTATTGTAAGTCAGGATTTTTACAAAATTGTCTGCATATTTCTGGATTTTCTGTCGTTAAAATATCATGGGGAGAATTATACACGAGACATTTTTTTTTTTCTAATCGAAAAAGAGGATGCGTATTATACATGAGTAAATATTGTAGATTTGTAGATGCAAATAAAAATTTAATGCATATAAAATTTGTTTTAATCATTTTTTCTATATCTTGTTTTGTTTTAATCCAAGTGATGTGACAAATGTAGTTATTAACGAATCAATCATCATAGGCATGCGTATTTATTTTCTTTCTGTTAAAAACATTTATGGATGAGGCCTTCAGAGCGGAATGAGTGACGTGTCGAACTTGAAGGTTAAGTTTTAGAGAATCATCTGTTAATTATCTCCGTATAAAAGCAGTAAACATGTTCTATAAAACTCGGATGTAAGAGAAAGGAAGAACCAAGAGAGCGATATCTTTCTTTTTATAATCTAAATAAATTATGCGATTTCTTATTTCAAAATAAAAAAATATAGATGTAAAATTTGCATTTATCACCACCGCCGGCAGAACGAATGGGAGGAGAGGGGGGGCGCTTGTGATATTCCGATTTATTATAATAAATAAAAGCACGTAAAAATATATATATTCTTATTTTTTTATCAATCACAATGTTTAATTTTTTTAAGTAACGTGAAAGGGAAAAAAAACTATAATTTCTCCTCGTTTTATATCACGCCTCGATATATCACTCATTTGGGTAAAGTGCTCTTTTTCCATGACTTCCCGAATGAAAAATAATAAAAATATATTTTAACCATATTTTCTAGCCAATTGCATATGTAAATAAAAATTATAGTCGGCATATAAATTAACGCTTTTTAAAAAATTATAACATATTTATTAGAGACTATCATTTTTTTTTTCAAGGCCCCGAGGATAACACGCATTCGCATAAACCGCGCTCTTTTCTTGTCTCCCGACAAGCATGGTGTAACGAGGCGCTACTGCATTTATATAAAAATTATCAAGAGATAGAGAAAAATTTTCAAAAACGAAGGAGAGAGCGTTCCACCTCTTTTTGTCTTGTTCTATGGGCTAATTCTTTAATATATTCAAATGCCTCTTGTTACTTTTAAATCGTTCATTTTCTCTTCCATCTGTTTTTCGTAAATGCCGAAATTATGAAGTCATTTTCTTGTCTAGATAAATTAAATATTCGTATATATATTTTTTTAACCTTCAGACTACCAGACTTGGTTTATTGAAAACACAGACAATCTTTGTTTATTTGTACTTCATGAACAAGATAACAAATATAACAAATATAATATGTGTCAAACAAAAATATGTGTCATAATCACTACAATATAATTTTTAATTTCTATTTTATATAGATTGTGTTGTGTTATTATAGTAAGTACACTCACAGTAAATCAGTGGTTCTTTTATATCTTTGTAATTTTGTACATTTAAATAGGGTCCAATGTAGTGATGGGCATAACGATTATTTTGATTATTCGAATGAATCATTCGGGCATGCGCAGAAGCATATCTGTCAAACTTCAAAAACATTTTTATTCAATTAATACCAGAAAAAAAAAAAAAGTTTCTGCAGAAACTTTTTTTTTCAAAATTTCTGGTAGTAATTGAATAAAAAAAATTTTGAAGTTTGACAGATATGCTTCTGCGCATGCCCGAATGATTCATTCGAATAATCAAAATAATCGTTATGCCCATCACTAGTCCAATGGGCCCGATTGGTAATTCTTGCGTAGTTTTTTTTCTCGATAGTCAGAGGATTAAATTGCAAAAGAGAACTTTCCTTTTCCTGTGAATGCTCGATTATAATTCAATGTTAGCAAGTTACAGATTTTTTCCTCTTAGACAATTTTTATTATAAAGCAAAAACATGTCCGTGAGTAACGCTGACGTCAGATTGAAGGTGGAATGACCTGACCAATTAATTCCCTCAATTTTGTTGCTGTTGTTGTTCAATTCCCTTTAGTTTTACTTCAATTCTAAACATTGAACAATTTAAATTTTTACACTGTCAAATGGGGAAAACAAATGTTATTTCAAATGAAATTTGTTTGAAAACTGCATCCCAATTTACCGATTTTTTTATGGTTTTTAAAATAATTTTGAAGCGTGATTTTTTTTTTCTTCAAATCCATCTCTATATCGCGAAAGATTAAACCGTTTACACTTAAAACAATATAAATATTTCAGAATTTGTTTTCGGCTAATATTTGACAGCGAAATTAAAACTTCATCAACCAATAAATAAATAAAATAAAATAAAACAAAAATTTAACAGACATGCAATCAAATTATAAAACATTGAAAATACCATAATTAAAATGGCTGCTGTACGTAGCGAAAGTTTTATCGATTTGTTTGACTATTAACTTCTGGCATGCGGCTAATAATAAAATATTGCTTTTAACAAATTATATATTATATATTAAATGTAAGTTTTAATTTATGTTCTGCAACGTGGAAGCCCTGGTTGGATCCCCTTTTTATTTTAAAAGCAACCTCTTGGATACTATAATTTAATGGACAGATTGCTGTCATTGGTAAATTGAAAAAAAATATTTAAAAAAAGTGTTGATTTACTGAGAATCATATATGATATCAGAGGTCAATCTAGGCGAAAATTCGGTCCACTTTAGGCCTTCCTCACAAAATTCCATTCCTTAAAAATAAACTTTTTATTGATTAGTTTTATTTTATTAGGATTTGAAATGTCTAATTTGCTAACGAAACAAGTTTACCAGAAAAGAAAACTTTGGCAGAAGGACTTAAAAAAGTTATTATAGACAACAGATTATATGCAATGCAGTTGCATATTTAAAGGCTTTTTTGGTATTGAAACAAACAGATCCGTAGAATACCATAAAATTGCTCTTAAATGAATATTTTAAATTTTTGAATCCAACCTGTTCAATTTGCCATCAATTCTGTCATAGTTCTTTACAGTACGATATCCAAAATATATCGTCAATATTTAACACATTTTACTCGATACCACTACCAGTAACATCGGTTGATATTGAAATAGTATATTCTGCATTTCAACTAATTTTAGAAAAAAAAAAGACAAAACCTAAGTGTTAAGAATTTAGAAAAATACGTAGCTGTATACTGCAACAAAAATTACATGCAATAAGATAAAAATTTGTGGCAATATTATGTCTTTTAATAAAATTGTTTTAATATAATATTTGTTTTCAAGTTTAAATATTGATTGGACAAACAGGCTCAGATATATCAACATTTTAAATAAATAGGAACTGCACTTATAAGTCGGTCAGCTTTCATTAAAAGCTACCGGGTGGACTGACTGATGGTTTTAAAATTCAATAACTTGCAAACGATGACAGATATTAAAAAGAATTCTAGCAGGAGGGTTATGTAAGATGTCGGGAGTTTTTTTTACTGCGATTCCTGATTTTAGTTCGAATTACCAGCAATAGATTGCGCTGATAGAAAGGCAATCCAGGTCAAAACTAAAATCACCCAGCATGGATGCGAAAGAAGGAGGTTCAAGACATGGAGTGAGTCTCATTCGCTAATACAATCTTGTTCTTAGGGCCCGATTCTGAATAAAATTTTATGGGTGAGTGAGACCCACTCCGTGAATTGAACCTCCTTCCTTCACATCCATGCTGGGTGATTTCTGCTTTTGTCTCCATTGGATGTCTATTGCTCGAAGCGCCATCAATTGCTGATAACTCGAACTAAAATGAAGAATCGCAGTAATAAAACTCCGGACATCATGCAATACTCTTTTGCAAGAAATTTTTTAATATCCGTCACCGTTTAGAAGTTATTGAATTTTAAAATCAGTCAGTCCATTTTGGGACACCCGGTATAAGCAGTGCTTAATTCACGCCGGAGGCAACTGGAACTTATAAATACTGCAGGGCTGCCACTGGCAACTATTTTTTAATTCTATAAAGCCCCACTTTCTCAAAACAAAAATCTATCACATAAACTTTGACAACATGCGCACGAAAAATATAATATAATAATAAATTTAAAAAAAATAGTGGTGCGAGTAGAATATAAAAATAGTTGCCAGTGACATACCGGACTACCGGAACAGCACTGCTTGTTATATTCTGCAGGTAATAATAATAATAATAATAAAGAGGAAATTCTTATCGAGTAAGATTATTAGAAAATTCTCCACATCTGAGTATAAATATTTTTGCGAACTAGTTCATTAGATTTTTTTTTAAATTATATATATATATATATATATTGGAGATTTAAGTAGAATGATAATAGAACTTGATATGTTTTTTGAAATTCATAGATATTATAATTATATATATATATATAATGCATATAAATACATTAATATTGTTTTTTGTTGAAGAAAAAATTTGCCTTCAATCTTCTGAATAATGTATGAAATACAAATATGTTGGTGAAGAGGACGAGGGGGATATGCTAGGGTTATAGTGTTGCAGAATATCAGGGCTCCGGTATTTTTATTATTATTATTATTATTATTAGCAATTAAGGCCTGGCAATAAGATCTGGCTTTGGATCTAAACAGCATATTTAGAAGGTTTTTTACTGCACATTTTGGCAATTTTTAAGTGCATATAATCCGCTATATGGTATTATTAATAAATGCTTGCTTGGAATTTGAGTAAGAGCATCTGATCTTTCTCAGGTGTGGCGGTTAATAATTCTTAATTTTTTTGCATAAAAAAAATGCAAAAAATCTCCCAAATACGTTTAATTTGGGAGAAAGGTAAAAAATTGTTTTTTTAAAGTATGTGCCATCGCTAGCTACACATTTTCCCATATCTCTGGTAAGTTGTGGATTTCCAGACAGAAAAGCCATGCATTTTCTGAGGTGGTACAGTCATCAAGCCATTTTTCGACATCTCCGTAATCGTTAAGTGTTTCATGGAGAGTGCGTGAGACATCGATGAAAAGAAGTAGGAGTCGGAAGGGACCAAGTCTGGTGAGTGCAGCGGCTGAGGTCAAGAGTTCCCAGCTAAGTGTGGAAATTGTGTCTCTTACAGCTTTCACTGTGTGGTGGTGGGGCGTTGTCGTGCTGCAAAATCACTTTTCCGTGTCTTGTGGTCTACTCTGGCTGCTTTTCGTTAAATGCATAGTTCAAATTGATCACTTGTTGATGGTAGCGAACGATATTAACTGTTTCAGCTGGTTTCAGAAGCTCATGGTACACAACACACTTCTGAACCCATGATTTTCTGCGATTTGGGTTCTCTAAATATATTTATTTTTCAACTACAGTCACGATTCGATGCAAGAAGGTCTTTCTTTCATGCCGAGAAAGTAAAACTTCGCAGACCGTTTTTCGATTTTCCAACTGTCTGTCGTTCAGACATTTTTCTGTTTTCTGGAACTGTCTCATGGCATGCAGATGATCACAAATGGATCGGCGTCCAACATTTAACCTCTCTGCCATTTGTTGCTGAGTTTGCGTATCGTCTTCGTGCAACAATGCTTGCAATTCGGCATCTTCAAATTTTTCGGTTGACTTGGGCGTTTTTTGTCTTTCAAGTCGCCTTGCATTGGGACATTGTCACCGTAAGATTCCACAAGTATATGACGCCCTTTCTCGCCTTTTTGCTTTTGATTGAACAAGAAAAGAAGCACGTGCCACATATGCTCTTTATTTGGCTCGAAACCACACGAAAAAAATATGACACTAACTGAAAATCGCTTAAATATCAATGGCGTTTTAAAAGGTGCTGTCATAGCTTCAAAATGACACAAGAGGTTAGAATGTGAACCAACCTTTGTTTCCAGCGCCGTCTCTTGAAAAAATTAAGAATTATTAACTGTTACACCTGGTAGTTAAAAATTTATTTTTCACAAATATACACTAAATTTCACAAAAATAACTTTTTTTCACAAGAGAGGAGTAGAAAAGGGGGCTAAGAAAAGAATTTTGTCTGGACTCCTGGATCTGAAAATATTACGCGCATGTCGATGAAATATTAGTTCGTGGTTTTTACAGGCGATTTTAAATTTCAAAATATCTAAGTGTGTCCCGTCATGATATCAATAACAATAGGGGCCAACACCCATTACTTATAGACATATCTTTCAACAAAATGCAGCTTTAAAACACTGAAAATGACCCTTGGGATACATGGGTCACCCTCAGATATTGACGATAGATATTCAGTGAAAGCGGTTTCTTCCACTATAAATATGCGAGGTCATTGTGTTAAGCGAACAATCTAGTCGCCAACGGTATTGATAGAGCACTCTGCATTGCAACCTAATCTCGTGCGAGGAAAAACCAGTCACTTGCACAAGTTTGCGTCATAATAACGAGGGAGCAGTTAATCGAGAGGTGTAATCCCGCGTTGCGTCACGAAAGGGTAAAAGTGAATCTCTTTTCACAGACGTACAAAAATAGACTGTAGATTGTAGAATTCTTTATGGAGAAAAATATTCAATAACATTATCACAAATTTTTTTCGATGGACTCGAGGCGTGTTGGAAAAATCACTTTTATTAGAGAGATAACATCGTATAAAAACAGATTTCAATGCAATTTGTAATCAAATACAGGTTAACCCATTCTCTGCTAAAGTAAAAAAAAAAAACAACACCATTTTTTAAGTTTTTTTTCTTTTTTTAAGATTTTTTTTCTCTTATGAAAATAATTGCATAAATTATTTTTTTAATCGTTTATATATATATATATGTATAACTATAACGTTGTTATAACTAATCATCATATATATTATTTCTCCTGTCAACATCCCTTTTTCTAAGAAAATACGAACCGCAGAACGATGAATGAGATAGCATATGAAAGGATTTCGAACAGGCTTCTAATATAGCACACTTAACATTTCTTTAAAACATGTTTTTCGATTAAAAATTGCTATTAATTAAAAAGTAAATCGGCTGTGATTTCATAAATGAAATGAAAGTTTTTTTCTCAAATTAGCGTTGCCACAAAAATGAAATACCGCATTACCGGATGACGTCATCCTCTAATGCAATTAAAATACGATTGATAATTTATATCTTGCGCGTATATTTTGAAAAGATATCGAGATTTTAATCGGGTTTTTATTTAATTTTTACGCGCGCGTCACCTATTGTTTATCTGTTTTCTTTGTTTAATCATGGCTGTGTATATGCGTACTGTATCCGAGCACCAGTAGATTACGTAATTTAAGGATTATCTTCCAATTGATATATAGTTCATTAGGATTTACAAAAATGGTAAGTATTTATTTTTGGTACTTCTCTATTATCCCGTCGACCACTTTTCATAACAAAAAACTATCGCCAAACTGTAACGCCAAATAAACGGGAAAACGTTGCCATTGGAATATCAAAATAAATAAATAAATAAAATATAAGAATTTAAGGACACAATTGTTATTTTAATTAACGAAATAACTAATAAATCAGTAAAACATAATGAAAAATACACGCAAATGTCGAATTAAAAACTACTTGATGACATAACAAACACGTATAATGCTTCTGACATCAAGTAAATGGGACTGCATTTTTGGCGTTTAATCTAACAGTTTGGCGATAGTTTTTTGTTATGAAAATTGATCGACGGGATAATAGAGAAGCACCTTATTTTTTAATATTTCATTAAGCTGTTAACACACCAGCGAAGCCTGACGTTAAATGGCTGACAAACCACAAAGCTTGGACTTATCATGTTTAAGTTCCCATAGGCTTACAAAAAAGTGGTGTACCAAATATTGATTTATGTATATAAGACAATTCTGCAACAGGTGTGCAAAATCTGAGGAAATGCTTTCATATGAATTCACTAAACGTCTGATTCAGTGTTTCCATTTTTTTTATAATTTCGTTTTTTTCAGTAGGAGTCTTTGCAACCGAGAGAAATGACCTTGGCGAGAGAAGAAAATTTGGCAAAAAATTTTCTGGCAATCTATTCCCTTATTTCTTATACACAAGCAATCATCATATATAAGACTTCTGTTCTCAACATCCCTTTTTCTATGCACATACAAAACATATAATGATGAATGAGGTATCATTCGAAAAGTTTTTGAACAAGTTTCTGACATAATAAACTCACATTTCATCAAAACGCGTTGTTTGATTTTTAAAAAAATCAGTTAATTAAAAATTATTGCTAAAATGCACCAGGAAATAATCTCAAAGATTACAGTGCGAAAGCTTCGCACGGGTCCTTCTGGTTAAATATATTTCGTTACCAGCCGCATTTTTTTATATTAAAAGAAGAGTTGTGAAATTATAGCTTTAGACTCGTTGCAAAAAATGAAACGTGCTAAGTGATTTGAAACATTAAAAAAATAACCAAATTTGGATTTCTAGGAATTTTTATTAATCTTTGAAAGCATTCATAAAAGTACATGAAATAAACTAAACTAAGTATTTTTTGTTAGAACCACCCATGCAAGACGATTTTTAAAAATCTGCTCCCTTGTGTTTTTCAAACACATGAACGTAAACAGAAAAAAGTACTAAAAATGTTCTTCTACGGAGTCATCAGGGGGCACAGCTATTCTGGCGAAAAATCCTTATTAGTTCATTTTTCTCTAAGTGTTTAATTTTTTTTTAGTCACTGGAGCAGAGTAAATTTTTAACATATATATATATATATATATATATATATATATATATATATATATATATATATATATATATATATATATATAAATCATCAAAGAAAAGGGAAATTTAGTTGATTAAATTTGAAAATCCATGGAAGTACAATTGTCCTCACATGCCCTTATCTCCCCTTACAAGTGGGTATCTTTTACATTTTTTATTCTTGTTTAATTTTCTTATTTATTTATTTTTATTAATATGAATCAAACCATTCCTAGTAAAATATCCTGGTTGTAACACTGATATTAGCCGCATGGCTCTTAAAATTATAATGCTAAGCAAACAAACAAACAAAATATGACTAGCGTAAGAGAATTATTTGAATCTCGCAGTTGTCCATGCTGGTCCTGCAAGCTTATGTCTGTTTTCGGCCTTTTTAAACAATACGTAACACAACATTTAAAATGATGCTGCAGATGGAAGTATTCTGAAAAAGAACTAGCAGACTCTTTGGTGCCAGCTGTGGAAATGTAGCGACTTGACACTCCAGAGACGAGAGTGTCATTGATAAACACCTGTTTTTTCAGTGAGAAGGAACATTAATGAGAACGGAATATCATTAAATAAACAGTCTTCAGTTAAACTAATATAAATACTCCTTAATATATATTTTGAAACAGCCAGGAAATGAATAAAAATACATTGATGAACACAAGCATATCCATACACACAATTCCACTTAAAAAATGCATCCTATTCTTCCTAGGAGTCGTTAACCTTTCTACTACTAATGAACACACTTGATTTTTTTTATTTTAGCGGACACCCCCCCCCCCCCCCATATATATTTATTTAAATGCGCAACTTTCTGATTACTACATGGCATAAATATTCATATTGTCACGTATGAGGCGTTCAGAACCACAGTGGAGCACATGCGCCGAGAAAAGGTTTTAAAAAGTTAAAGAATTAAAAAATATATAAAATTATAAATCATTTAAATAATTAAATAATTTTTCATAAAATGCTAGATTGACTGTCCCCGATTTAAGATAAATGAGGTTCTGAGTTAAAAAGTTTTTCGAGATGATGTCTATTGGCGTAAATTTGAACTCATAAATTACTATTAACCAAATTTGTGAGGAAGGCAAGACTATGTGCTACAATTTAAGATAGCTTACGCTTAAATTCAGCGCTTAAAGCAAAGCAACTGATTACAATATCCGCCAAAATGTTAAGAGGTTTTCATCCTTAATCTTGACGATAAAAGTGGATGATTTTATATATCAATTATTCATAATAAGTGACAACTACCTTAGTTTACTAAATATTGACCTTCATTCTCTAGTCTAATTTGCTGTGTTAAAATCCCCCCCTTCCCCCCACACAAAATGTTTACAAAACAACAACAAAAATTATCAATGTTTCATAAGAGCAAAAGGGATATTGTGTTTTTCTTCTTTTTGGTCTCACACTGGTTTGATTCCTAAAATCAATGAATTCGGTTAACTAGGTATTTATACCAACAACGCCTATTTTATATACAGGGGCATTTTATAAACAACGCCTTTTTGATATACAGTTCTATTCGGAGATATTGACTTATAAACAGCTATTTCTTTTTTCATAATACATGAACATTTTAGTCAGAATAATTTTAAAAGCCCAAACTACTACAACTTTTCTATTAGGTTAAAAAAAAAAAAAAAAAAAAAAAAAAAAGATTACACACATGATGTCTATGGTTTCATATATACGAAATATGAAAAAAAAAAAAAAAACTTTATGCTTTGTCTCATGCTATTTTCAATATTTTTTTTCCTTCTTTCATTCCCGTTTTCGCCCACTTAAATGAATCACCTTAATTAAGGGAGCACCCTCTTTTGTATTGGAAATAGAATTCCTATTTTTATTTTCCAATAATCGATGTCTAATGAACTCATTAAGTTCCACGTCATTACCGCTGTGTTTTGTCGGAATCCACCCATGTTTACCAATCGGTTGACATGGGAGGCATTCCGTGACTAAACCGAAAGATGTTCACCACCTTCTACTTATTGAACCATTTTTAGTCGATCGTTCTCTCTTATCCCCACTCCCCACCCTTTGCAGAGAATTGCAATTGTTTCTAACTGCAATCGAACAACCCGATGTCTTGTTAAAGATGCTCGATTTATGAGCATCCTGTGCCGAAGATAATCGCCCTGTAATTTGCTTGTTTACGAATCATCATTCGATATGGAATAGCATATCTCTGTCCAAAACAGCGAATTCCTAACTTGCGTTGCCACATTGTAAAATAAAACTGTAAATTTGATAGAAAAAAACTGGAACGACAGTAAATAACCATTACTAAAAATTTGCCCTTTTTTAATGAACTTTTTGTTTTTTAACAATCGAACATTGTTTTTACAGATACAGAACAGTTACAATAAATACGCTTTTTGTAGTCATTTAAGCCAACAGGTTTTGTTTTTTCTCGATTAGATTGAATGATTTCGATTTTCCTTATATATATTTTTAATGAAAAAAGTGTAAAACTGTTTGATTTTAAACACATCTTTAAAAAAACTCATTATACACATCAATAATTAAATTAAATAGGTAACTTTGACAATTTATTCTTTACAGTCTTTATAGAGAAATCGTCGATTCGAGTCATGCATATTTGTCTGTATAAAACTACATCTAATATGTTCTTCATAAATTATTAAACAAATTAGCCTTAATTTATTTTTAAACACCTTATTTATATCTATAGATATTAAAGGCGAAGCCTCCTATTCAAACTGAGCATGCTCTTTCCCACTAGTAATTTCTAGTAATTTTTTCAATAAGTTTTCCTGGAAGTTTTTGCGATTAAATAAGGCGATGAAAACTATTCGGAAATCTGGTGGAAATTCCCAGATTGAGTAGACGGATTTGCCACTATAATCTATCCATCATCTTTATCGAATTATCAGATCGCAGCGCCGGGCGAGACAAAGCCCTGGTGCGATATAAGCCCTTCAGAGGCTTGGGTGCGATGGTCGTTTACGCGCGTCGGCGACCCCTGTGGGCTCCTGACGGCGCAGGATAGTTTTATAGAATTATCAGTGTAAATGAATATGCTCGAACACACATTATTAGTATATTGTATTTGGATTTGGCAGAACATTGGCTTCTCTTTTTATCAGTTTTAAATATTTTGATGCATGGAATGACATGGAACAAAATTTTGGAAATCATTTTATTATTTTTTAATCGTAATTGTTAAATTATTCTGTAGAATTTAATGAACCGATCGTGCATTAATTGCACCGACTTTGATTCAGAAACTTTTTGTATTGTACAATGATTTCACATTTACATCGATGCGCAGATTTATTATTATTATTATTATTGTTTTTAGTTATTTAATCGAGTCCCTGTCGAAGTGGTTCTATTTAATTTTTACGAGAGTGGGATGATGACATACTTAGAAGCACATTTCTATTCTAATATAATAAAAAATACACAAACAGCAATGAAACTTTAATATGTTCTATAAGTAAATTGCATTATATATTTTTTACTGAAAAATTCTATAACATTACATCAGAGAATACGTGCTAAATTCGAGTAAATGTTGCATTTATTTTTTAAAAATATTAGAAATTATTTATTTTTATTAAGTAGAATTTTTTTTCACAATCTCTAAAATAAATAATTCGTATATAAGATATTTTAAAATGTAAAGCGGGTATATATTAGAATGGGCAACAATTAATCTCTGCAAAGTTTAAATTCACTAATTTATATTATATTCATTATAAATAAGCAAACAATTTTGTTTAAAATATAATCCATGATTAAAAATGTTTCCCATATTTTCTTTCATTGAATAAAAACTTGTTTTTAAAACAAAAATTTAAAAAAGGAAGAAATATGTGTTGAATAACTGCTTTACAGAAGAATACTGACGCATGTAAATGAAATAAACAGAAGTGGAAAGTTAACTATTTTAAACTGCTACATAAACAAGATATGATCTATTTTCGGAACAAGTGCGAGTAAAACAGCTTGAAAGCGATACTTCCGTCTTCGTTTTCCACAGGTAGTTTTCAGAATTTGAGAAAATGACATAAATTTGTTAAAAGACGATTTATTGCAATGCTTTTAAATTTGAGATGTGAGAACCATTTGACGTTCACATCTACGACCTCGTAATAACAGTATAGTTATGAAAGTTAACTTAGCACCTTGTTAGAATGCTATATCATTTCACAAATTTTTTTTTAAAGTTACTTTTTCGTTAGAGAGCATTAAATAAAACATGGCATTTTATAAATGTGCTTTATAGTTAAAATCCACTTAAATTTGAAGTCGATATTATTTTATTAGAGAGTTATTAATATCCACAAAGATACCATGCGTACGAATGTACAAAGATCCGCACAATTCGTAATACATACGTGTAATTGAACAAACAGACAGGTCTAGATATTTGAGTTGAATTTCAGACCTCCATCATGGCAAACTAACAAACGAACTCCTATTCAGTATGAAATTATTCATAAATAGGCTTTTTTTTTTATACAAACTAAACGGCCTTACATCAAATTCCCATGTTTAAAGAGGTAACAAATAACAATAAGTAAGCATCCTTCATGACAAACTAAGTATCGATCCGAACACCAATTTACCATGTTTAAAGAGGTAATAATCCATAAATAAAGCTCCTTCGCAGCAAACTAAATATCAAACCTAACACCAATCTCCCATGTTTAATTATTAACCAACAGGAAAGACCGAGCTACGCTCGGTTAAAGTCAGCTTTGTGTTCAACTAGATATAAAAAATAAATTATCTCTGTATATTATTGCTATAAAGCATTTTGTTTTATAACAGTATTATTTACAGAAACAATAAATCTTAAAACTATGTATATATTTCTAAATTTTACTTTACTTACAAATTTACAACGAAAGGGCATCCTTCCAAACTACATTTTTAGTTCGTTGCACACTTTCTTTTGGTAGCAGGATTTCTAGGCCTGTACGCCTTTTTATACGTCAGAAAGCAAAGTACAGCATTCCGTGCACAAAGTACAATGGACTCTGATTGGTTGAATTATGTATGTCGGCTCCGGTTTGGAATTTCTAAAAAATTCCTTCAGATTCTGAAAGCCAACATTTGGTGAAAAGTCACAAACTTGGCGAAATTCTTTCATTTGATGCCAAGCTTGTGTTTTGATATTAGTAATGTTGAAAGTCTATTTTCCTGCTAAGTCTTCGCAAATGGCTCCAACATTTCGTAAAATTTGACGATATTTGGCGAAATGTTGCTAACTTTACAATTTCGTTTACTGCCAACTGTTCTAAAACTTAATAACTGTTTCAACCTTTATTCACATTGAATAGCAATGAACGGTAATGACTCAAAAATGACCCTTTCTTGAACATGTGAACTAGCCCAATGGTCTTCTCGTAATCCAAAACGGTAGAATACAAAATTTAGTCCAAATCATTAGAGCCGGTTTTTAGATAAAATTATTAGCTTGACCCTTACCCATAGTGACTCAAAACGACCCACTAATCGAATTTTCTCGAAAATGTGACTTTTACCCCAAAGGTCTTCTCATAATCCAAAACGGTAGGATACAAAATTTAGTCAAAATCGTTTCAGTCGTTTTTTACATAAAATTAGCTTGACCCTGAACCTTAGTGACCCAAAATGACTCATAAATCGAATCTTTTTTTTATCATCGGACCTAGTCCAATGGTCTCTTCATGCTCGAAAACGGTAGGATATAACATTTAGCCAAAATCGCTTGAGCCTTTCTTTACATAAAATTAGCTTGATCCTGACCCATAGTGACCCAAAACGACCCATTAATCGAATTTTCTTGATCATGTGACCTAGCCCAATGGTCTTCTCGTGCCCGAAAACGATATGATACAAAATTCAATCAAAATCATTTCAGTCATTTTTTAGATAAAATTAACTTGACCCGTAGTGACCCAAAAATGACCCACTAATCGAATTTTCTCGAATATTTATCTTCGCCAAATGGTCTTCTCATAATTCAAAATGATAAGATACAAACTTTCGTCAAAATCGATTCAGCCGTTGTTTACATAAAATTAGCTTGACCCTGACCCATAGTGACCCAAAATGACCAACTAATCGAATTTTCTCAAACACGTGACCTATCCTAATGGTCGTCTCGTGCTCAAAAACGTTAGGACAAAAAAATTTCGTAAAAATCGTTTCAGTCGTTTTTTACATAAAATTAGTTTGACCCTGACCCATAGTGACCCAAAATGACCCATTAATCAAATTTTCTCGAACATGTAATCTAGCCCAATAGTCTTCTAGTGCGCGAAAACGATAAGATATAAAAATTCTGTCAAAATCTTTAGAGCTGTTTTTTAGATAAAATTAGCTTGACCCATAGTGACCCAAAATTGACCCACTAATCAAATTTTCTCGAACATGTGACCTAGCTCAATGATCTTCTGGTGCCCCGAAATGGTAGGATACAAAATTTCGTCAAATTCGATTGAGCCGTTGCTTAGATATTATTAGCTTGACCCTGACCCATAGTGACCCATAGTGACCCAAAATGATCCACTAATCGAATTTTCTCGAACATGTGACCTATCCCAATGGTCTTTTGATGCCCAAAATGGTAGGATGCAAAATTTAGTCAAAATCGCTTGAGCCTTTCTTTACATAAAATTAGCTTGATCCTGATCCATAGTGATCCAAAATGACCCATTAATCGAATTTACTTGATCATGTGATCTAGCCCAATGGTCTTCTCGTGCCCGAAAACGATATGATACAAAATTTAGTCAAAATCGTTACAACCATTTTTTAGATAAAATTAGCTTGACCCGTAGTGACCCAAAAATGACCTACTGATCGAATTTTCTCGAACATTTGACTTCGCCAAATGGTTATCTCATAATTCAAAATGGTAAGACATAAAATTTCGTCAAAATCGATTCAGCCGTTTTTTACATAAAATTTGCTTGACCCTGACCCATAGTGACCCAAAATGACCCACTAATCGAATTTTAACAAACACGTGACCTATCCCAATGGTCGTCTCGTGCTCGAAAACGTTAAAACAAAAAATTTCGTGAAAATCGTTTCAGTCGTTTTTTACATAAAATTAGTTTGATCCTGACCCATAGTGACCCAAAATGACCCACTAATAAAATTTTCCAGAACATGTAACCTAGCCCAATGGTCTACTACTGCCCAAATACGATGATATAAAAATTTTGTCACAATTTTTAGAGCTGTTTTTTAAATAAAATTAGCTTGACCCATAGGGACCCGAAATTGACCCACTAACCAAATTTTCCCAAACATGTGACCAAGCCCAATGGTCTTCTCGTGTCTGAAAACAATAAGACACAAAATTTGGTCAAAATCGTTAGAGCCGTTTTTTAGATAAAATTAGCTTGACCCGTAGTGACCCAAAAATGACCCACTGATCGATTTTTCTCGAACATGTGACCTAGCTCAATGATCTTCCCGTGCTCGAAAACGGTAGGATATAAAATTTAGTCAAATTCGATTGAGCCGTTGTTTAGATATTATTAGCTTGACCCTGACCCATAGTGACCCATAGTGACCTAAAATGTCCCACTAATCGAATTTTCTCGAACATGTGACCTATTCCAATGGTCTTTCTGGTGCTCCAAAATGGTAGGATACAAAATTTCGTCAAAATCGTTATAGCCGTTTTTAAGATAAAATTTGCATATACACATACACACAAATTTGCTCGTAATATAATATATGATATGATAAATAGACCACCTTAACAGCATGCTAAATATATACCTTAACACCAAACTCCCATGTTTATGAAAATAGTAATAAACAAGAGGAGAAAATTCTGCTATAAGGCCGAATATAGATTGCCACACACGGCTTTTATTTAAAAAAATAAATAAACTAGCTGTAACTCAGAATAAAAACGCAATGTCAACAAACAATTTTAAAATATCTAAGTAACAAATAAAAATTTCCCTGTTAAAGTGAAGAGTTGTTCAATAACCATTCGATTTAGAAAAATATTTTTCTACCACTGAGCAATTTTTTTCTAATGAAATGTAATTCATGTTGCTATGGCAGCAGACGATAAAACGATATCTTTGGAATAAGGGAATAAATAGAAGAAAAAATTTTGTTGATGTTTGTGATAAAATGTTTTTCTTTATTTTTTAAAAATGTATATACATAATTCACTTTTATATTTTAACAGAATAATAAGTTTACTATAATTCGTTACTCATGCTATGGCCAGTATACACGATACACGTCGAGCCACAATGCCTTTATCATTATCTTTTTACGCGTAAAAGTTTCGCTACGGTACTCCATTGTGAAGTTTTGTAATTTTTGAAATCTAATATTTGAAAAACGACATAATCATTAGATTTGAAATTTATATCAAGAAAAATACAATTTTTTACCATTCTAACGCAGTTTGTAAAACAATTTTGTGACAAATACTTTTCGAGTTATTAATTTTTTAAGTAACTTCAAATGTTTCATTTTCCGAGATTAATCTGTGGCAACGACTTTGACTTTTCATAAACATGAAAAATGATAGAGATTGAAAGAATAAGCCACCCTGTGTGTGGCTAATAAACCTCGTTCACAAATCACAATAATCGAATCACTAAGTATGGATTCCTAAGTATCGATTCTAACGCGAAGCTTACATGTTTATGGAAATAATAATAAATAAATGAATAACTACTTCGTTGCATATTTTAGTTTGTGCATTCAGAGCCCGATTATGTTTTTCGGAGGATTGACCACAGAGACTAGTTGTGCTCCCTCTCCATAATGTGAAACTCACTGAAGTTGAAAATATTCAGATTTTAAAAGACCAAAACTACAAAAATATAAAAATTGACCAATCTCTCAAGTATAACATTAAAAACAAAATTATAGTTTAATATTTTTATTTTTTTATAAGTATACTGTATAAAATGCTGTATCTTATTTTTAGTTCCTTTAACAAAATTTGGAATTTCTAGTGCAGTGTCCCATATGACCATGATTTAATATGAGCCTATACAGATTCTGGCACTGATGAAAAAAAAAAATCTTTTTTGCTTGTATTTTTGTTATTGACAACTTCAAAATCCACAAATTTATACAAACTCTTTCTATAAATTCATACATGCATGAAAACAAAATCCTATTTCAGCTAAATTCTCATTGAAATGAAGAACAGTCGATACAATCAACTCCTTTAAATTTATTAAATTTAGTAGTCGTAAGTGTTGGAGCATTTTGGGATTACTTGCCGATCAACAAAGAATTCCTTCATCCACCCATTTAATGAGAGAAATATTAATCCTAAAGGCATGCTTTTTCTCTCATTTCTGGAAATCATTGCATTGGGGAATCGGATATTTTAAGAAAACGGGGTATAAATGCCAACTGTATTCTTATCACTGTATGGTTTCATTATGAAACAATGCCAACATTGATTTTGGGTTACGAATTTATATTAAGAAATTGTAACAAGCTATATTTTTGTTGACTGTCTGATTGAACTACGATAAATCTTGCATATTGGGTATTGGTGAAATACTGCGAGGTTCAGTCTTTACAGAATAATCAGCGATATTTAATACTGTCATCTTTAATAAGATATATGCTAAAATTAACTTTCTATGATTTCACAATGAAACAGTGCAACACTGATATCTGTTACAATTTTATTTTTAGAAATAGAAACAATGTATCTGTTTATTTGATAGGGGGATATTCGATATCAGGGAAATACTATGGTAGTTAGTGGTTTGTATAATCAAAGGCGGTTTGTATGATTGAAAGAAATAAGATGAATTCTAAAATTTATATTTTTATCTTGAGATTTATTTACTGGAATTCCTATTTTAAGAAACATTTACCCGAACCAGGACATTTCATTTATTTTTACGAATGAGTATCGTATATTATTAAGAACGAGATTGATATAATGTTTTGTTTCGTAGGATTGTGATAAGTTGTTTTCTAGATTTGTTATGTCTGAAAGAGCCTTTTGGGAGAAAATTTCGATGTTAAATGTTATTTTAATAGATTTTCCAATTTGTCGATGAATGCAGCGAATTCCCTCCTGACGACCTCTTATTATTATTATTTTTAAATAATATATAGTAGTCAGTTGAAAACTCCGTATCCGCCCCCCTCGTCCTGGTATTCCCCAACTATTATTCAGATCAATTTCAGAATTTTTTTTTATTTCATCAAAGAGTTTATGACTCATAAGGCGGCCATACGTACACTTGTGCGTATACATATTCGTAAGATTATACATTATCCTTTTAGGCCTAAAGCTGATATCACTTTCCTTCATTTCAAATCATGATTATGAATAACATTTTTACTACAGTTGCGAAATCATTTTTATCTTTGCATGCTAAAAATGTTTAGATGTGCTTTTCGAATTCCAAAAATATCCAAAAAAATTATTATTATTTTGCTATATTTTATTATTATTAGAATTATTGTTTTGCTAATTATTATGATCAGAATTATTATTATTTTGCTATGAATTTGAATTATTTTTTCATTGTAGTTAGGAAACTAATTAAATATAAATTTTTCATATTTTCATGCACCTGAAAATGATTTAAATCCCCCTCAAAATTATTGTGGAGTTTGTTGGTTTCTTTATTTTTTTTTAATCTTAAAAATTCGAATTATTTTTAAATAGTCATTACATTATTACTCTGATAACGGGTAATGAATGAAAATCATTAAACATATACTTTTCAAACTGAACTCTGTTTTTAAAGCAAAAGTACAACTAAAACAAACCAATTGGCACTTAATCTCAAATCATGAAAATACAAAAACTCTTTGAACAAGATAAAATGCACAGAAATGAATTTTCGGTTCATGTGAGTACATCAGCGTACGCAGTTCAACACTGAAACATAATATTTGCAACGTGTCCTGCCTATATTGCATTACGAATTGAAAAGATTCACATAAAATGTCCCAACTCAAAACTTCAAAATCAAGTTTTCTTGATATAAATTCAGAGTAGTATCAGGTAACCCGATTTTATCCATACCGTATCGAGTCGAGTTGACACTATTATTTTCGTTGCAGGTCGGGTTCGGTTCAGATTGGCTTTAATTGTTTCGGATTCGGGTTGGTTTCAGGTTGGGATTTGACTATTGCGGGTGGGGTTCGGGCTGATCCGATTTTTCAAAATAGCCTAGAATATATATATTTTTTAAGTTTAAGTGATATAATTGTATACTATTTTTCCATAATTGTATTAAAATATGGATTAATTTTCGGATTTGGGTTTAAGTGTTTTGGGTTCGGGTTGCAGTATGTCGTGTTCGGTTCGGGTTTCGCGCTGATGATTTTTTTTTTTTTGTCGGGCTTGCATCAAGTTTCGAGTTGGCTTTAAATATAATTGCCGAAACGTCAGTTGAGGCTCACTTTGGAGACGCGAAAAATTTTTCGTTTCCGTCTGCTTGTCTGTCTGTTTGTTTGTTTGTCTGTCTGTCTGTTCCGTAATAACTGCCGCAAAAACGTCCGATTAGGTTGATTTTTAGTAGGTATGTTGGTGAAGTACCCAGAATTAGGTGTATAGTTTTTGGTTAAATTTGGTTCATTGGTTCGAAAAATATAGAACATTTTCTTTTAAGACATAATGCTTTTCAATACGAAGTCAGAAGATTTTTTAATTTTAACATTCACCGAAAAGAACATCACGCATTGGGATAATTATAAATGCTGAATTATGGTTGCTAAATTTACGAAATGAAGATCTTAATTTAATTTGATCGCTTTGAAAATTTGTCAATATATTTATTAGAATTTCGAAATTAATTGTATAAATTATTGGGAAATTTTACGCATTAATTTGAAAGATACGAAACATTTTAATTTCTCATTTTTTACACAAATTTCCAATGCATTTATTTCTCTCATTTATTAAATGGTTGCCAAGCAACCATATTTCAAAGAATATCAACAAAAGAAAATTCAAGTGAATCGCATTATTTTGACGCGAAATTTTATTTACAAAATATCTAATTTTCAGGTGATTTTAATTTTTAATATGTTTCTTCTAATGAAATAGTTGAGGATTTATTTTAACTACTAAAGAAAGATGACCAAATCGATTTTCCAAGCGAAAATTATAAAAATTTTGAATGTGTAAATTTATGAGAGGAATTTACAGTTATATAAGTATATTTATTACACGAAATTTTATTCAGTTTCAGCAACATATGATGATGTTTAGTGGTTGAAAAATAAGTATTATTTTAAGGATAGGATAAAATATCCTGATCCAAGACAAGCATGGTTTCAACCGGAAATTTTATTTAATCAAAAAATTTAAACCGAAATCACAAAAGTACCTTATAGAAAGAAGACACATTAACTTATATATACTTTCCGGTTTTAAACATGTTTCTCTTGGATGAGACTCCGGAATAATTAAGAGATGTTGCAATCTACGTAGTACAAGGAGATGGTTAATTTAATGAAATTACAATAGTAAATGCATTCATACATATACTCAAATAATGAAATAGTACAATTACTGGAAATTGAGAACATAAAATTAAAGTGACAACGAATATATTCTTATTCTGAAAAATACAGTAATGAGTATAGTTTATCCTATCACTGAATAAAATTGTGTTTAATGTGATACTTCAAAAATTTCCGGAAGCTTCAACATATCTTAAATGCTTATAAAAGTACATATAAATTAAAAAAAAATCGGATTGTAGGATATTAAATATTATGAAGATTATATTAAAAAATAGTGAGATTAATAAACAATGATATGTAGAGTTGATGTTGACGTTGAGGCCTCTGATCTGTAGATTTGCTAGTTTTAATGTTAGAGTCGAGTATAATCCGACCAGTGCAGGACTCTAATTCAAAGTTTGGTCAGAATTTTGGTGAAATATTAACGTCGAGGGTGCAAGGATATTCGAAAGGACTAAGCCTTTAAATAGTTCTGCATTTTAATAAGCGGTCATTGCTTCAACAACAAAAATCATTTTAAGACATATAAAACTACTGATATTCGACTTCAAATCGAGAAATAGCTATTTTCATCCAACAATATAATATTTACAGAAAGAAACATCTGATGCGTGTGAGTACATAATATGTATTCCAGCATTTAAAAACAGCTGATAAAATCTTTATAAGCATACGTTAAATTTGATGATGTTTTCGGAAACTTGGTGTATAAGAAAATCTACTGTAAATACGGCTAGTGAATAAAACCGTTAAATATAGGCGCGTTTCATCAAGAGAACATAATCTTAATTACAAAAGTACTATCAAAATAAACTTGTCGGTATTTAATCACAAATCTAGGAAATTCCGATGATCATTTTCTTTCAAGAAGATAATATTTAAAAAACTATATTTTTAGTATCGGTCCAAGCATTCAAAGGTGCAAGCACAATCTAAATACAGATTTGTAGTTTGGCGACGACTTTGGCGTGATCTTAATGCTAAAGGTATGCGATATTAAAAGAAATATTCTAATTTTTAAAAAAAGTCGGCTAAATATCGAATGACAATCAGTCTAATCGGAAATGCAATCTGGTAAGCGTTGGTGGTGTGCCTTTCACGTCTAAGGTGCTACTCCCATAACGGTTAATGAATGAAACCGTTAAATATATCCGCCTTTCACCAAATGGACATTGTTTTAGTTGCAAAAATACAACCAAAACAAATCTATCGGCATTTCATCAGAAGTCGAGGAAATACCAATGATCACCCAACAAGATAATGCTTATAGAAAGGAATATTTGGTATGTTGCGAGTACATCTGTATGCGGTCCGACGCTCAAAGAAAAGTGCAATGTACTCTGGCTATTGCACTTTAAATGAGTTCAGGGGATTCGTCTATAAAAAAAACCGTGTTATAAACAACTACTCTGAGTCAATGGGAAAGAAATACTCGCCAGAAAAAGTGTCACGAAGGCGTTATTTGCTCCAGTAGAGATGTGAGAGAAATTAAAAGTCGATTATGAACCATGGATGAAAGAAAACGTCTGTCTTCTCTATTAAACCCTTTACCGAACCAAATTATTATTTACTGAAAACTAGGGGATTCAACCAGGGCTTCCCTGGTTGCAAAATATAGGTAAAAAACATAATTTTTTATTGAAAACTTTAATAATTTGTTACATTTAATATATATATTTTATACTTCCCTCTAACAACACCAAAAATCCTTTTTAAATGAAAAATATCATTTATGCAATGAAATAAAATTTTGAAAGTTATTAAAAGCAATGCTTTCGTATTAGCCGAATTCTAGAAGTTATTAAACGAAATAAACGAAGAAATCGCAAAAGGTCGCTATTTACGGCAACCTTTTGATTTTGATAATTTCAGTGGTTTAAGTGCGTAGTTCGATTACATGGCTGTTTAATTTATACTATTTTATTATTTGTTTTATTTATCGATGAAGTTTTAATTTCACTATGGAGTATTAGCTGGAAACAAATGCTGAACTATTTATAATGTTTTATGTTATATATCTTTCGTAATCGGGCTGCACGCGATAGAGATAGATTTCGGGTTGCACGCGATAGAGATAGATTTTTAAAAAAATGCTTGGATGAAATTATTTTTAAAAGCATTAAAAAACAGTAAATTAAGATGCAGTTTTTAAACAGATACCATTTGAAAGAACATTTTCTCCGCTATTCGACATTGTAAAAATTGAAATTTTGCGATGTGTTTAAGTTAAAAAATTTGCAGTAAAAGTGAAAATTATTGGTAGTTGTTGCCACAGTCATTATAATGTCAGCCTTACTCACAGACATGTTTTTGCTTTATAACATAGATTTCCCCTTCGAAAGGATTTTTCTTGGTTTAAATATATATATGTGTGTGTGTGTGTGTGTGTTAGAAAATTTGTGCAATTAGGTAAATAAATTTTGAAAACATTTCGTCTATGAAAATTAATAAACTAAATCGGTAGTTATGGGCTTTGTGGAATATGTACAACTCTACTCAAATAATTTCTTTAATATATAATTTTTAGTATTTTACAGAATTACAAAATGTGCAATTTTAATAGCCTTATGATATTAATATAGATTTTTTTTTTCAGAACAGCAAATTTCCATTCAATATTTTTCAACATCAAAAAAGCTGAACTAGAAGTCTGCACGGGCCCGGGCTTGGCCCGAGGCCCGTACCCAGCCCGGCCCGGCAAAAGGAAGGCAAATTTTCAAACTAGCCGAGGCGGGCTGGCAGAATAAAGACAATTTTTTTAACGGGCCGGGCCTGACCGATAAAAAAATTAAATGAGCCAGCTCTCCCGATAAAAAAAATAAGCGGGCCGACCAACCCGATATAACAGATTTAAAAGGATCAAACTGAGCTAATTAATGTGCTATGCTATGAACAATTTTCAATGAATGTCCATTCAACCTTTCGGCTTAAGCTCAACTAGCCCCACCCAGCCGGTTTGTTTACCTAATTATACTGAGCATTACTAAAGTATACTTTGTGATATTGAGCTATAATTTTACTATGTAATTCTGAAATATAAATTCTGAAAATACAAGATTCCAAAAATACAAAGTCTGAAAATACAATTTACCAATCCTACTTAGCAGTACTAAATACTACTATGTGATACTGAGCAATAATACTACCATGTAATAATACTGTTACAGAAATATAACAAATTCAGCGAATAGATCGGCACCGGACAGTTACATCGTAACTGCTTAATTTTTTCAGTAGACTCGGGCCAGGCCGGGATCAGGCTTACATTTTATTCTACATACTCAGGGTAGGCCGGAACTGCACATAAATGTTCTCAGGACGTGCCGATCAAGCAATTTGTTTTGTAAAAATAATAATAGCGATAAGATAATGAACTTCTAATAACGGAATCTTTGGAAATATACTTTAATAAATTATAGATAAACATTTTCAAAAATCTACTTTTTATTATTATACAGCTGCAAAATTTATAATGTTTTAACAAACTTTTTTTAAATTCTAAACTACATTAATTTTTTTAATGTCTTTATTTGAATGTATTACTCTAAGAGTCTAAATGATCATTAATGTTGATATTTTGTATTCTATGGCGTGCGAACATATAGTAATCTGAAATATACAGTAAAATTTTCCCATAAATATGTATGCAGCATTCATTAAAACAATCATAATTGTATGTTAAGAAAAATCGGATATTTTTATAGAAATTCAGTCGGCCGGTTCGGGCCTGATTTCGTTGATTTTTGCTGGGCCTGTTTTCACTGAATTTTGAACGGGTAGTGCCGGGCCCGGGGCTAGAAATTTCGGCTCGTGCAGACCTGTAAGCTGAACACAGTTAATATAAGAGAATAAATTATCCATTTAAAAACATTTTTATTTTGTAAACGAGTAATGCTTTGGAACATGATAAAGCAATGCCTCAACCGTTTTTATCCCGCAGCATACTCGAACCCATGGATAGACATCCGCGGTATACTAATGAATAAAAACTGCGTCTTTCGCCAACAATTGTCAATTTTCTCATTCTATATATTTCAAAAAAAAAATATGAGAAAAAATATTTATAAATAAAAAAGTAAGATTTTTGGTTCCGGAGCAACTTATTGTTGTATGATGTTCATGTAGGATTAGGAAGCTCTTTTTCGATCAATTAAAATCGTAGATTTCTTAAAATTTAATGTTTTCGGCATCTTATTTTTAAACTTCATATATGTCTCTAGGTCTCCTTTTTGTTCATAAACTGTTACAAGGTCATTTTATAAAATATTAGCTGAATCCTTTCCCAAACTAAAAAAAAATAATTAAAATAAAATAAAAAATACGTGAAGAAAAAAAAATCAGTAGGCCAGATATTTTTTTGAGTTCATTGGGGTTGCGTGTGTTTTTTCGGTCGCATACCTGTCTCACTTGGCGTCCTGATTTTGAAGCTAGCGAATTTTTTTCATCCATGGAGGCCCGAACGGGGTGTCCCGGACCTAGAAATAGAACGCGGAGGTCAGGTGGTAAAAATCATGGAGAGAAATTTTCAATCACTCTTACCGAATTCCACATCGAGAATGCTTTCACATCCTTAAGTAAGCCAGTGGATGATGACGTTTTGATTATCGTTAATATTTAATTCCAGCGTACCTAAGGCATTGCTCGATTTTTGTGTTACTTTTTGAACATATTATACATCTTTACTATTCGAATACTGTAAGCAGCTGAAAAATGCCAAAGAATCTTTTTCGCACATGATTTTTTGTTCCAAAATGAATTCCAAATCGCAATAAATTCCCGAATTCCAAATTGAAAATGATCCGACCAGCGCTTTCCCATCCTAAGTAAGCGAGTGGAGAATGACGTTTTGATCATTATATCATTAATACTTAATTCGAACGTGCCTAAAGTATTGCTCGATTTTTGTGTTATTTTTCGCATACATTATACATCTTTAGTAGTAAAATACTGAATGCATCGAAAAATTTCCAAAAACCATATTTTATCATACGCAATTTTTGGTTAACGCCAGTCTCTATCTCTGATACAGTTCAAATTTTGCTATATTTTTCTGCATCTGAGTTCTGCATGAATTGGGTTACATCCGACTCGAACACGAAAAAAAATTTCGTCAACTCGAAAACATAGTAAAAACCCGATAATGAGAGAAACGTATATATTATAATTAAATGTAATTGTAGAAAAATAATCTACAATGATATTTCTAATAATAGTTTGATGTGAAATGAATAAATATCTATTCATCCACATTCAAATATGTAGTTATTTTCATCTAAAACAATATTCTGAACATTCTTGTAACAAAAATAAAACATATAAATATGAATAGTTGTAGAGCTGCCTTCTAAAAGATCGTATGTCTGTTTTTAGTGCCAAAAAGCTCCAAAATTTCATTAGCTTTAAAGTATCTGAACTCGTGTGTATTTTAAAGTATCTGTGAGTTTTGGTCGTTGGAGAATGAATTTTTTACTATTGTACTTATCAGAACACGCAGAAATTATTTTTAAATATAACCTATAGGACCCCGGGACAGTAAAAATATTTAAAAGTTACACTTCTGGAAAAATAGTTGCAGGACTATTTCATCAACACAATCTTTTTTTCCTATCTTATTTTTTACACTTTCGCAATTTACAATGCTTACGTATCTTAAATATTTAAAAAATTAAAGTGCGTTTCATTTTTTTTTGTACACCCTGTATTTTACATTAGATTACTTCTCGCATATTTAACTCCTTGATCGCATTTGCATTTAAGTACTTGACAATTTAGGCCATTTCCAATAACTGCCTGCGAATTTTACAATTCTTGTGTTATTAATTCTTGTCAAATAATGTGATAAAATTTCAGTAGGTGGTCACGCTTTGCACTTTTTTTCAGCGTAAAAAATCGTAATTGCATTTAAATATAGTCTGCCTGCGGCTTTCCGTTTTAAGTTTTTTCTTACACTTTTCAAATAATGCTAGCTTCAAATACAGAATGTTGCATCAGTCAATCGTAATAATAATAATAATAAAACTATTTCTAAAGGCTACTACAAATATGCCTTTTCTTGAATTCTCTAAATTTAATGCGAATTTTCTGCAATGAAAGTTCATTAATGCTTGCCTTAAAAAAAAAAAAAAAAATGCTGTAGACAGTAAACTTTCGAAAAGTGATTTTTTTTTTTACCCCTTCGCGACGAGCGTATTTTAAGAAATTTTTAATCCTCTACCCCTGGTATTTACAAATGGAGATTTCCGACTAATTTAATCGCATATAGGCAAAATTTAGAGTTAAAAATTACTGTAGGAATAATAAAACCTTTTGAGCACGTTATATGCCACGCTCGTCGCGAAGGGAATAATAAAAAAAAGACACCTAATTAAATTAATACCCTGCCCTTCGTATGAAAACAATCCAAATAAACATCTTCTGTTTTATTAAATGAACAATCCAATTTATTTTTACGTAAGCTGACCCATTTTGTATTGATGTCACCAAAATGTTTAAAGTTTTAAAAATGCCTTCGCTTGTATTTTTTTTCCTTAGAATTAAAACATCTGTAAAAAGAAAAAAATCTCGACCAAAACCCTAAATTTCCTTTTAAGGAAATTTTCGGTTCATTGACCGAGCTACGTTGGGATCTCCAAGATTCAGAATCGCTGTGAAAAAAAAAATTGTTTTTCACGATGCCCCTTAACAAGATTACGCATCATTGCTCATGTGGATAAACAAGGTCCATATAATTAGATGTATTCTTTTACTGTATCTCTCACTCGGTAAATAGAAATCTTGGGAAAAAAAGACGTAAACATGGAAAAAATTATAGGACCTTTCGATACATGAAGCTATCAATGATTTCTTTCACACAAAGATGTTAGCAAACAAGCACGTTTCATGGAGATATATGAAGGTCTACAAGGACCGAAATTTTCAGGCCCGGGTCCCGCCCGGCCCAAACAAAAGCCGAACCGGGCCTTCGTCACATCTAAGATCTATCATCACACACTTAAGAATAAAAGTCTATTTACTTATTTTGTGCTATAAACAGTTTTGATATGAAACATATATTATAAAGTCCACATTCAGAATTAAAGGAATTATGTCTTACTCTATAACTTTTTACACCAAAAATCTTTAAATGTTTTAATCAGTTTCATATGCATATAAATTGCAGCAATAAAAATTCCTCTCAAATCATTATTTACGATAAATTGAACAAACTTATTTCATTAAATATGAAAATTGTTACAATTATAAAAAATAAATAGATAATTTTTATACGTTTTTTTCGCGGTTACTTTCTATTTCTGTCTTGTTTAAAAAAAGTCCAATTTAAAATGGTTTACGTTAAACATCAAAGAAACGGACTTACTAATTGAGGCAATTACAATTAAGCTGATACATTGCAAAGAGGTGAATTATGGTAAAACATCATATCTTAGGATTAGGAAGCCAAGAAAGAGACCTTTATTATACGCGAAAATATTTTTTTAAAAGCTAAGTACAGTATTTCTCTGTTTTAAGAAAAGAAAAAAGATAGTATATAAAGAAAAAAATTGCAAAAAAGGAAAAAGTAAAAAGAAAAGAAAAGATATTTTCCCGTGAAACTGACCAATATTTGTTTATCTATTTATTTTATTTTTAAGCAATGTAGAATTTCAATCATATTGGATAAGAATATATTGTTGATATTTGAATAGATTCACATATTTGATATTTAGGTAACATGTAAAAATGATAAACTTATCAGGTGGAAATAAAAAAATATATTCGATTTATTTATAATTTCATGAAGGTTTTTTGGAAGTGTAAATTACACATATGGCAGAAGCTATTCAAAAATATTTTGTCCCGAATTTAAAGGTAAACATTGAATGAATGAACGAACTGAATAAGGAGAAAGAGGTATCGAGATTCTGTGACTCAGAGGCCATGTCCCGTTCCTCATACCTAGCGATCTTGGGATCAGTATTGAACTGAAACCTTTCTCCGAGGATGATTTCTATACTGTGTGGATGAAGGAGGCAGTGTAAAGTTTTAGGAGAATTTTTATGGTTAACAAAAATAGGAAATTCGAAATTTTCCGTAAAATAATGTGTTTTTTCTTCTTCGTCATCCCTGAATTTAGCACTGCAAAACTGCTGAGAGATATACTGTACAAAATTTACATTTATCAAGGATTACTTCTATTATTATATTTCTGTGTATATACTTCCATTTCTCAACTGGATGTAAGATGATTCGTTTGGAATCAGAGGAACTCTATCAAGAAAGCTCCAACTTTTGCAAAATATGACATCAACAAATTTAATATCGCATCGACAGATCAACTGTTGTTAGGCGACATCATCTGCGACAAAAAAATTTTCTTGACATTACTACCTATGTTATTTTAAAAAAAAAAAAAAAAAAAAAAAAAAAAAAAAGCTTTTTTAACAAATTAATTGAAAAAAAAAAAAAAAAAGTTTTTTTTTTTTTTTTTTTTTTTCCCAGTCAGTCAAATATAAACTGTGAAAACATATAACTAGATCAAATCTATTTTGGGACTTTTAATTTTATTACGACTTAATTTTCAGTCAAATATAAGCTGTGAAAACATATAACTAGATCAAATCTATTTTGGAACTTATAGTTTTATTACGACTTAATTTTTTTTTTCCTAATTCCAGTGGAAAAACCCCTGCTTCATTACATATTACACAACAAATTCAGTGTGAAACAAATTCCCTTTTAATCTTTAATTTTAATCTTTTATTCAAGTAATCGTAATTTTTCCCTGTTACCTGCAGAAATTTTATCACGGTGATCATGCAACGTTTTTCTGTTCTCAAAATAGATGGAAAATCTGCTTATGCTTTAAGAGAACATGTATTTATATAATCCATATTTAATACTCGTGCTTACATTTACTTAAAAAATTACCAGAAACAAAACACGAAAGGAAAAATGAAAGAAAATAAAGCTGGAAAGGAAAAGAACAAAACGGAAGCGACAAACTGACTTTTGCTTTTTCGGCCAAATTTACCTCAAAATACACGCGACATTCGTATGTAGATCAGAGCACCTTAGTTGAATGAGATTGAATGGAGAAAGTTCAATGTCCTATTCCAGCAACTGATCAGATCGATTCATTTAGTATTTAGATTATTTAGAAAATTTTGATTAATTATTTTTGTGAGAAAATAATGAAACTTGAAAGGGTTATTCAGGAGGTTTTTTTAATTTTGCACATTCATGAAAGCGATCTGAGGGGGAAAAATATATCCGCATACTCAAAAATAAAACTAGATTACTAACATTATGACACAGAAAAACGAAATACTTTACTATGGTTTTATTAAGGAGAAAAAAAATATATTAAGTATAAAATACCATTTGAATTTAATGTTGAGATTAAAATACACAGTATCTTAGATTTCAACCACACACCAAATTATTCTAGTTCATTTTGCTCTATTTCATTTACTTATTTATATATTTATTTATTCTTTCTTTTATATTTACAAAAAGAAAGTATTGGATTCATGAAAATTTCGACTTCCAATTTTTGACGGATTTATACGTTTTAGAAGGTTCTGAACACGATTTGATTGTTTTTAGAAAATGTCTGTGTGTGTATCTGTATGTGACAATAATTTTGTGGGCGTTCTATCTCAAGAACTAATGCACGGCATTTAATAAAACTTTAAATTCAGTGAAACCTTGACATAAATTGAAGCTGATTAGTTTTTGGAGTAAATCGCCCAATAGGTGGCGCTGCTATGGTGCATTTTTCACGATTTTCACAATAGCTATATCTCAGGAACTATAATGCACAGAATTTCTTCCAACTCCAGATTCACTTAGATGTTGACATAAGTTGCTGTTGAATAGGTTTGGTGTAAATTTCCCAACAGGTGACGCTGCTAATCTGCATTTTTTATGATTTATACGATTTTAGCGATAGTCATATCTCAAGAACTAATGCACGGAATTTAACAAAACTTTAGATTCAGTTATAAGTTCTTGCTGATTAGGTTTTGGTGTAAATAGCCCAACATGTTGCGAGGCTATGCTGCATTTTTCAAGATTTACACGATTTTAGAGATAGTCATATCTCAAGAATTAATGCACGGAATTTGATCAAAATTCATATTCTGTTAGAGCTTGCTATAAGTTGGTGCTGATTAGGTTTTAGTGTAAATCATATAACAGGTGGCGCTGCTATGCTGTATTTTTGGATTCTAAAATGTATAATTTAAAAAAATACGCTTTTTGAAGTATTAACATGTATGAGATAGAAGAAAGTTTTTGAATTGTCATATTCAACAAGTTTATTTTGGCTAGTCATACAGAATCTGCCTTATGTTTATAAAAGAACTCGGGTATAAGAAACTTTGGATATTCTATGTTTTTCCTCAAAAGTCAAAAGTAAAGTAATTTAAGATTTCTATAAACACAAGAGACAGATGCGGGATAGGGTTAAAAACATTTTGGTATTCTAATTTCATTTTTCAAAGGTTGAAAAAAAAACATTTTAAAGATCACTGTGTACCAATATCACGTGATGTGGTTTGGTTAAATTACATCGCATCCATTATGTCCCTCTATGGACCTGCATTCAACACATTGAGCACAAATATGTGGAACTAACTCTGTGTCGAAATTCGCCGGTTCGATTCTGCAAAACCCTTGCAAGATGATCATTATATAATATTTTCAGAAATTTGTTTGAAAAAAGGGAATTAGGACTCCTTTTACCCAAAATTTGGTTCTAAGACATCATTAATACTACCGACATTGATACAGAAAGCTGATTCTTTATTTATTTTTATCCCATCTGTTACATATAACAAATCAATTGCATATATTTTCTCTTTTATAGTATACATTAATCTGTATTTAATGAGATTATGAAATAACATTTTATACGTATATCCCTTTAGCTTAATGAATCCCCTTGCTATCACGCCAACTCATGACAGTTATATAAACTATAAACCAATCATTGGTAAATAGTTTTCCACAAGGACTTTTCTAATTTTACCCATGAGAATGTGGGATGAATGAGTTTTAAATATGTGTATTTTTTTTTAGCCCTTTTGGGTCTGGCGTCCTAATAATGGGACATATCTTTACATTTACTAGTATTTTGTCGTTACGATTACATTTGTTATATTATCTGCAAGTAGTACTTACAGCATTATGTCTTTACATTTGCTAATAT
The DNA here is from genome assembly GCA_963931845.1 of Maratus michaelseni. Lineage (NCBI taxonomy): Eukaryota > Metazoa > Arthropoda > Arachnida > Araneae > Salticidae > Maratus > Maratus michaelseni. The sequence continues at coordinate 143,104,005 of OZ007596.1, forward strand.
CATTTCAATTATATTTCAACATTTAGTAATAATAATAATAATCTATATTGTAAAGCATAAATATGCCTGCGAGTAACACTTACGTCATATTGTTGGTGGCAACACCTGACCAATAAATTTCGCTTTCACTCCAATTTTTTTAACTTCTAAACATCGAACAATATTAATTTTTACAGCGTCGAATAGGAAAAAAATGTTCTTGCGAAACATGTCTTTATTTTTACAAATTCCTTTTCTTTGAAAATTGTATCTTAATTTACTGATTTTTTTGCGTTTTTTTTAAATTATTTTCAAGCAGGATTTTTTTTTTTTTTTTAATCTATCTCTATCGCGTGAAGACATCTATCGCGATTGTAAAAGATTAACACGTTTGCACTAAAAATATTAAATAGTTCAACATTTGTTTCCGGATAATATTCTATAACGAATTAAACTTGTATCAATAAATAAAGAAATAAATAAAATAATACAAATAAAACACAAATTTAACAGACATTATAATCGAACTACGCCCTTAAACCACCGAAATTATCAGAATCAAAACCGCTGTTCTAAGTAGTGAAATGTTTGGTGATTTCTTCGGTTATTAACTCCTGGCATATGTGGTTAATACAAAAGTATCACTTTTAATAAATTTTAAAAGTTTATTTGAATGCATAATTGATATTTTTCATAAAAAAGTGCTTCTTGATGTTTTTAGTGTATAATCTGAAAAAAAAAAAACATATTAAATATTTAAAAAATATATTAGAGTTAAAAAAAGAAAGAAAATAGTTTTTACCTTATATATTGTAACCCGATAAGTCCAGGTCGCGGCCCCTACTTCTACTACTAATAATAACGATAAAAGTTCGCTTAAAGCTCTATGCACCATCGCTGAGACTTATTTGAACAAGTGTTTCATTCTTTAACTTTGAAAATAGAGGTTATTTATCTAAACCAATAATTTATGATAAAAAGGAAAAAACAGTTGTTATGTTTATCAAAATACGGTATTTTCCAAATGTCTTCAAAAATTCTTCCATAGCCTATTGTCATATTAATAGTACGGGGAATTACTATATTCGTTAGATTTTAGTAATGACATATTTGTTAAATTTCAATAAGCATTTTGTCATTTGGATTTTAAACTTAAAAGTAAATTTTCCCGAAACGTGAATGAAAAATTGATTACAAAATTCCATCTTTAGATACATGAACCAGGTTAAGCTATAATAAAGTATGTTGTGAAAATTCTTGTACTATATTTCTGATCATTAAAAAATAATTATTATTTTAATAGAGATTATGATTACTAAAATACTACACACACGTGCGCGAGCGCATGCATTCATTGTATTAGTCATTGTCATTATTGAATAAATTAAGTGTTTTGCCGTAATCTGTTTATGAGAGTTTAGAAATTTTCCCATTTCAGTAACTATCCATGCCGAGAAAACCGTTTTAAAGGCAGAGGAATATTCAGGGTGTAACGAAATTAGGGATTGGCAATGTAGTTCCTTTAGCGGATCTAGTTCCTACCGTAGAATTCCTTTTTTACACCAGTACGTTGAACTAGATAGTTACTTATTTTACGAGCTATGTTTTTTTATGCCATTTTTACTTTCTTCTATCTATAATAGAAGAAAGTATTGTAATCGAAATTTTTTTCGACTTCCGGTTTTCGACGGATTTACACGTTTTAGGGGTCAGAGATTCCGAAAAACACGTTTTTACAAAATGTCTGTCTGTCCGTCCGTCCGTCTGTCCGTCTGTCCGTCTGTGTGTCTTCATTGTATCATCGAAAAGTGTATGAAGTTATGCTTCAAATTGAACATAATTTTTTTTCTATGTTTTTGGCTATGGCAAGCAGGTTCTATTAGAATTTGGGGATATTTCGACGAAAGGGGGCGCTGTGATCGATATTTTTGTTCCATTTTCCCTATTGTACCATCTAAAAGTGTATGAAGTTATGCTTCAAATTGAACCAAATTTTTTTTCTATGTTTTTGGCTATGACAAGCAGATTCTATCAGAATTTGGGGATATTTCGACGAAAGGGGGCGCTGTGATCGATATTTTTGTTCCATTTTCACTATTGTACCATCGAAAAGTGTATGGAGTTATGCTTCAAACTAAACCTAATTTTTTTCTATGTTTTTGGCTATGGCAAGCAGATTCTATCAGAATTTGGGGATATTTTGACGAAAGGGGGCGCTGTGATCGATATTTTTGTTCCATTTTCACTATTGTATCATCGAAAAGTGTATGAAGTTATGCAGATAATTGAACCAATTTTTTTTCTATGTTTTTGACCATAGCCTGCAGGTCCAGGTTGAATTCGGGGATATTTCAACGAAAGGGGGCGCTGCCATCGCGATTTTTGTTCGATTTTCACTATTGTATCATCGAAAAGTGTATGATTTTATGCAGATAATTAAACCAAAATTTTTAACATGTTTTTGGCTGTAGCCAGCAGGTCCTACTAGAATGTGGGGATATTTCGCCGGAAGGGGGCGCTGTGATAGCCATTTAAAGATTTCAAATTCAAAAAGATGTATAAAAAAATTAAAAATCCTAAAAGTTTTTTCCGTTAAATGTTCGGCCTTGATCCGAAGAATCCGAAGCAGTTTTTGTTTTGTCTCTATATTAAAAAATGGCAGAGATATAGCGGTTTGAAATTTTAGGGTGGTTGACATTTTCAAACAAGACAGCAGAATTCATCCATAAACGGGTTTAATTAATGAGTTTTAGTTAACAGGGTTTCAGCAAATTTTCTTTCATTGTTGTAACAATTTTTCCTATTCTTAAGTGCTTAACACTATATATTTATATTCGCCAACGTCAAATTCTCGCCAAGCTTGGCGGCAATTGACGAAGTATCGCCAAATTTGGCGACAAAAATAGGTTGCCACAAATGAAGCCAACTTGGCAGTAGAAGACTAATTTGGCGATATTCTCATTCAAATTCAATGTTGACGAGAACTGGGAATGAATCTTCTTTAATTGGGTTCCACGCATTTTAGCTTCGTGTTTTCCAGTAAAATTAGCTAAATTCGTAAAACCAAGGAATAGGGAGGCTATCTGTTCCGATCGGTACAGGCCGAAAGAACTTTTCGTAGTTTAGTATACATCAGTTGATTGCATCCCGGTAACCCGATGATTCGCAAGCAACTGACGTACAACAGAATGACGAAAAATATTGATTTTATTGGCGATGTGAGGACGAAATTAGAAGTATTAACATGATTGAGATAGAAGAAAGTTTTGGGATTGGCACATCCGACTAGTTTTTAATACAATACGTATTGCCGGATAACTATCGGCAAGGCGTGAGATAATTGTAAGCTTAGAATATTCTTTCTCAAGATGAGTTTCGGTTAAGAGCCAGGTAGGTTATATTAGAAGAATAGAAATAGAGCATGGGGATGCTCGTGAATAACATGGAATTTTAGGTTGGGCTAAGAAGATAAAAGGCTGGCTCAGCTGCTGATTTTAAGTGGCGAGTGCACGTGTGAACGATAATGGGGAACCCAGGTGTAAAGTTAGTTACGTCAAGAAGAGAGGTTACAATTGTATAGATAGAAGTAAGTTTAATAAAAGAAAGTCGGGAATAGTAAATGTCATACTTGACAGCGTTAGATAAAATTATGAGTGCAAGAACGCCCCCCCCCAGACCACCTAAGAGTAAAAAAAGTGAGAATTTAGGTATGATTTATTTACTAAGTATTCCGAATTGTTCTCATTCAAAAACTTAATGTAGATTTTAACGTAAGCTTGTATAGGGCTTCGTAGGCATCCTAACTAATGTGTTTAGATTAAGTGTATTTATTTGTTTATTTAGAATCAAGTCTAGTTCAGCTTATATTCAAATTATGAGTATAATCTTTAATTGTATTGTAACCTATTTGTGAAAGTTCTAATAAACTGTTTAGTTCTAATTTAATGTTTAATTATTTACCAATACAGAGAAGGCGGGAGGTGATGGTCTGCGTACGATTCTGGGTAACTACCACTATTTACTCACGATGCCACGCAACTTCCATTGTAGTTTTTTAATACTATTCAAATATTTAATTAATAAGAGAAGTAATCAATTAATCAATGGAAGTAATCTAATTAAAATTCAATCGAATCAATTAAAGCAAAGTAAGGATAACGTACCGCAGAGCCATCCCAGCAGTATGTCAAATATGGGCGGTCCCCGGGTTCCTTTCTGTCACGTATTATGGTTTACTTAGTGTAAGTATTCAAATAACTTGACTCGGGGGCCTCCGGTGGACTCACTACTGCCTTGTGTCTGGTTATTGGATAATAAAGGAAGTTTAGTTATTGGATAATAAACTAAGTTAGTTCAAGGAGTGAAGTCCCAAGTTAAGTTAATTGAATACTTACCCTAAGTAAGCCATAATACGTAGCAGAAAGAAACCCGAGGAGCGCAAACCCTTTTTTAAATTTAAAATTGAAATTAATTTAAATTTAAAAAATCCCAGTTTCCTTTTCTAACTTTTAAATGTAATGCTTAAATCTATTTTGCCCATGTTAATTTGGTTTTCCTGCGTAACAGTTATCCCTTTCACACTTCAAAATTGAACCACCTTTAAGAGAAAAAGGTCCTGAGTTGGTAATTCCTACAGGCGTTTGTGGTTTGCGGCATCCAGGTCGTAACCAAGCCTTGTTGTCGTTATAATGCCCCATGCATCAATCAAGAGCTAATTAACCAATAAAATGAAATTACACTCCCAGTTTGATACCTTCGCCCGCTACTGGAAAATATCCCAAATTCCAAACAAAACTCATGTGCTCCCGCCAAGAGTTCAGTTTTTCAGAGATTTGAGCCTGCTCATACCCCCCCCCCCCCCCCATAATATGATCTAAAGAAATATATGGTTTCTTGGGGCCTGAGGCGGACTCGCGACTGCCTTGCATCTGGATACTGGATAATAAACGATGTGTTAGTTCGAATGAGGTACCGAGTCAAATTATTCTAATACCTCTGGTACAACACCCTCAAAAATTGGAGTTACACTAAGTAAATCATAATTTGTGACAGAAAGAAACCCCGTGATCGGTCCTTATTTGACATGTACACAAATTAAGAAGAAATACTTTATTATGCCAAAAACAACACGTTACATTCAAAAACATGACTTACAGCTTTTATACTTTGATCTTCTTTCTTCCTCCCCCCCCCCCCTTAAAGGTGGTTAACATATTGGAATTAGAAATGAGGAGCTTGGGCCGATGTTCGGGAGTTCAAAATCATTGCGGCCTGGGAAGAGTGTTTGTGCAAGGTTTTCTGGGTTTTCCTTATACTAGAGCGATAATTGGAATAACTTTCCTTTCAAAAGTCCTTCCTGAAGGCATCCCTCCTTGCAATATGGGTAAAACTGGTCTATGTTTAAAAAAATCCCATCCCATCAAATCTCTCTTTTAAACTTTAATAAAGATAAAAGTCTGATGTAACTTTAAATTCAGTTTTGTGTTTAGCCTGAAGGAGGTTTAGAATTGATCTTGGAATACAGATTTCTTTACTTTCCTCTCAAAGATTGTTGTTCGTATGTCCGTCCCTACACCCATACATTAAATTGTTTATGTAGATTTTAAAAATTATAATAATGCCATCGTTACTTTTCGTTGTCTTATATTCTATAGGAGTAGAAGCATATGTAAATTTTAGTACATAAAACATTAGAGTTCAGATGGAGTAATGGAGAAATACTGTGCGTTGCGATAATGATAGAATATCAAAAATGGTTTATAAATATTTTTCTATTGTTGATTCATAGTATATGTTTTAGTACTTCTGGCAGTCTAATGCTTCGGGTTATCGCAGGTATATTTTAAAATATTTTCCTTATTTGTCCTGTGACACATATCGTTAAAAACAAAAGCAGCAAGTGACGCCTTATCTTTGCAAAAAATGTATAATGGACCAAATTAAACAAAATCTTTTAATATTTAAATGTGCGTTTCCAGTTACGCATTTTTGCAAAACCCCCATATTTCTGCATTTGCACCTTTCATTAAAAATCGAAGCAGGAGTACAACATCTACCCCCTACCCCCCAAACACAGCAGATTTGGACAGATTATTGACATATTTCGGCAGCGCCCTGTATCATCTAAGCACGCCATTCAGACGAATATTCTGTAGAGAAAAAATTATATTTAGGTCGCCGTGCCATCTTTTAAAATATTTTATCACGTATTTTCAAAAAACATTTTATTTTGATATAATAATGAACAATTATGCATCATGAGAAGATGAGATAGTTAAAAGCATTTTATTTTTAGACTTCATCTCTGTTGATTCTGAGAAACACGTGGGTGAGCGAAAGAGTAGCAGAAGCGACCTTCTTCATTATCTAATTCTCGCGTTTCTACGGAAACGTATCGAAACGGAATAACTTTCTTGTGAACTGATCGTATACCCCCTTTGGGCAGCTCAGAAAGTGGGTCAGCGGCAGAACTCGCCCGGCTTTATCGCTTGAAAGCGACGATTCTGGACTGCCCACGGACTACTCTCTGTATGCCATTGACCCACTTGCAGTGCTTTGCACCTGTCCTCTCCTTCGAATTGGCCGAATCGGGAATCTGATCACTCACACCCCGTGGAATAGATACTACGAGGATCGTAATAGGATTTATCTAACCGGTAACTAGAAATAACTAGTCGATGTGCTGTTCCATATTCACTCTCTGCATTTTGCTTGTATCAGTTATTTGTAAGCACAGCTCATTCACTTATGATAACGATAAATTGAAAGTGTTAAACATATACAGAGCGACGCACATTGTGACGCATTGCCTTTTTTTTTGTAGACATTGACCACATATGATGTGCGACAGCCCAAACTTGCGTTTCAATATTCCTTGTCATGTACATTTTCATGTATAATCGATTGGTGCAATTGCAAATACCAAAAAATTGTAACTATACTGCTTTCTTCGAGGTTTTTTTTTTCTTTTTTTTAAATCTTTACGTGGACTTTCATTCAATCAAACACCGCCAATTGCTGAAGTCGTACTTGGACTCATGTAATCCAAACGTTTCTCACTCTTCAAATGCCTCCAGAAGCGGAATATGCCAACGATTTTGAGGGGATATGTAGTGCAAGACGAAAATGTTGAAAATTATAAAAATTTCATAAAACATACATAGGAATCAGTACCTAATTATTTAAAAAAAAAAATAGATTCAGAATACTGTTCACCAGATGGAAAAAATGATTTACAACAATATAAAAAATTGGATTTAAATAACATTTTTTTTTTTCACCAGTTACTCATTTTTGGTCTTCACCCGTTTTTCCTACTTTTAGGACAAATTTCCTTCTAAAAATGGGCTAGGCGGTATGTAAGGAAAAAAAGTATATGGTTTCTCATGTTGACATATAGAACCAGCACCGCAACAACTCTATTTGGCGCCTGGTGCAAAACTGCTTGTTAGTTTTTCTACCGGTCGTTGATGCATGAGTAGTGTTTAGTGTCGACGTCGATTAAGCTTGTCAGCGCCTTTTCTAACTGGTGGCGCCTGGTGCGGGGGCACCACCCGTACCACCCTTCGTACCACCCTTCGTCCAGTATAGAACAACTCTACATATTTGACAAAATTTGAGAAAATACCTACAATTTTTACTTATGTCGTGGAATTTCACCTTTCGGCCCTTCGCGTGACGTCCAGAAATTTATAACGCTTGGCGAAGCATGAGTTATAGGTTGAAATTTTTACTTAATTGCAATCTATAGTCGTAATAAATGTGCTGTTTCAATATTCAGGGGCATGCGATAAAATTGACAATACCTTTCCATCCTCTTATTTCATGTGTTTCTTATTAATTTTGAAAAACTATGTTTCTAAGGCTATGATGCAACTTTTTTTTTTCCAGATGAAAATGTGAACATTTTGTTCACATTTGACATTTTTTGGTAAAAAAAAAAAATGTCCAAAAACGTAAAAAAGTACAAGCAGCCAACTGCCGGAACACCTCTGTGATATGAAGAGATTTTTCTGTTATTTCAAGAAATTTCCGCCTTTTGACTCGAGTACTTCTGGCAATTTTAAGTTTATGTTTGAGAATTTTCGTGTTTTGAGGAAAAAAGTACATGCGTGAAAATTCCATTTCTAATAATAATAATAATAATAATAATAAATACCAAGCAGCACAGTTGCCGGAACACCCCTATGAATTTATGAAAATTTCAGGTAATTTTTACGTTAGATAGGAGAAGTTTCTTTATTTTGAGGAAACTGCACTGTTAAAAATTTGCAGCAAACTGTCCAGTCATTTGACCATTTTATAGAAAATGGTTACATAACCGTAAATAATCTCTATTCTGACTGTATTATTGTCCTTATTATGGTCGGAATAAAGTTAAATTACAGTTATGTAACCATTTTCTATAAAAACGGTCAAATGACAGGACAGTTTGCTGCAAATTTTTAACAGTGTGGGCGATACAAAGCTGAAATTTTCGGGTTTTATCGAATTGCATTCAACGGAAAAAATGCGTTCTGTTCATGGATTTTTTGAGAGTGTACGAAGTTAGATAAACCGTAATTTCTGGACTGCAGTGTGCAGGGCGAATTGTTAAGGAAATTGAAGACTTCAATAACATCCCTTTATGCACGATTTACAAGAGGGAAAAGATATAAGACTCTGACCCTGATGTAACGACATTAGAAAAGAAAAAATCCTTCCGGGCATTTCTATTGTGTATTCAAAGGAAAATTCTTCTAAAGTTACAGAATTTCGTTAAAAATTCTTCTAAAGTTACAGAATTTCGCTAAAAACGATTAAAAAATAAAGTGACGACGCCAAGGAGTCCATTCTCGACCGAAAACAACAACCATTTTCCCAAAGGTTTTTTTTTTTTTTTTTTTTTAAGCAGCCATTGCCAAGTTAGTTTTATTTATGGTGTCCAATTTTTGTCGCCATATTTATCAATATTTCGCCAAATATCGCCAAACTTTGCGAAAATTTCACGCTGGCTTATATGACTATGTAGTTTTAAGAGTATGAAAGTTGGAACAATGGTTATAACAGTTAAAGAAAAATTGTGTGAACAACGTTCAATAAAATTCATAAATTAAACCCATTTGTGGAGGAATCCCGTTATTTTAATCTGCTGTCTTGTTTAAAAATACCAGACACCCTAGAATTTCCCACTGCTATATCTCAGCCATTTTTTAAGATAGAGATGAAACAAAAAATGCTCCAGAATCCTAGTATCAAGGCCAAACACTTAAGGAAAAAAACCATTTTCGGATTTCTAAATCTTTGGATTTGAAATCTTTAAGGAGCCGTCAGTTTGAAACAAGATGGCGGATGAAGTTGGCCAACGAGCTCTGTCGAGACCTTGATATATTTTGTACATATGCTCAGTCACATCGACATCGGTTCCTAAATATGAGTGCTATCGCAGGACAAAAAAAATCAGATATTTATATATATATTCTGGGTGTCACGATCGGGGAAACTAGACCGAAATTTTCCGGATTTGCTTTCCTCCAGACGGCCGCAATGGAACTTCTCGCTTTTTGTGAAGGAAGCTACCTAAAATTATAATTTACCTAACGATAGCTTAAAGTACAGCTATCATGCAATCCTTGTCCGATGTTTGCGTACTTTATACTTTCTTTTTGTTGGTGTGGATGTGGATCAGAATCAGCATCTTCATCGCGTTGTAAACCGTGATTAAAAGGATGTTATTGAAAGTCTACAATTTTTTTAGGCGCTCATCCTACAAGCAGTCCAGAAATTACAGTTTATTTAACTTTGTATTGCTTAAACATGATAATGAATTCTTTCCCGCATTCGACATTTATATCTGAAAAAATTTATGCCAAGTCATAATTTTAGAAACATAGTTTTTCAAAAATAATAAGAAAAACATGAAATAAGGAGCTGCAAATAGTTATTGCCAATTTTAGAGCACACTAATGTGGAGTCCTGCACTGAGTCGAAAGTCATTTTTTACTATACTATTTTTTTCCTCAGATCGATTTGTGCGCTGATGAAATTATTTTTTTGTCGGCTTTCAAGTCGTTTTCACATTGATTGCAAATGAAATATTTGGTTTTGGGTCTAAGCTCGACTCATATTAGACTCAAGTTCATTATACACATTCTGCTTAAACTTAGTAAACGTAGTTTCCAGCTAGTGTACACGGATTTTAATATTATCTTCTCTGCTCAAAATTTGTCAATTATCTACGTGTGAAAGTACATTAATACACAATTATAGTATATGTTAGTTAGTTTTGAAAGTGGAATGAATTAAAAGGTAAAATAAAATTCTTAGATTCGTGAAGACGGACGCACGGACGTCCAATAACTTATAACGTTTCACAAAGCACAAAATAATAAAAAAAAATGTTTTACTGTCATTTGTTTAAATACATTATTACAACTTTATGATGTTTTATAAAGATAGGAATTATAAGTTAAAGATTTATTATAACCTATTATTTTAAATGAGTTTTATTATGTACTACATAAAGGGTTGTTAGTAAAAGACTCCTTAATTATAATATTTGATTTTCTAATATTTAATTTTTCTTAGATTCAATTTTCAGAAGAAATCGTCTCAAATATTGATAGTACAATTTAATAGATAGCAAAAGGGTTATTTTACAACGATAATATATTTTGGAAAAACCTACTATGACTATATTTAACCTTTTAAAAGGTGGTTTCGTGTTATTTATACTACTTAATTTTAATAAAAATTGTATCAGACTTTTTGAATTCTGCCTTTATATTCTACCTGTGAAAAAGAAAATGATTGCATTTATTATTTATTTTTTTTATTTGTCCATAAATTCTGATAAGATTTAAATATTATAGCAACGAAAATAACAGGCCCTGAAAGAGTTAAATATATAAAAGCCAAAAAATTTAAGAAGATATAAGCATATATTTTTACTTACAATCTGATTTCTATAACAATAGTAAAAGAGACATGTATTAAAATCCGCATACCTAAAAAGAAAAAAAAAGAAATTTTAGTGAACTTTATTCATGAAATCAAAATGTTTTCACAGAGTACTAGAAAATAATATTTTATAGGATACCCAGAAAAAGAAAAAAAACCCTCAAATTTAAAGTTCAATAATCCATTAACTACATAAATATAATAAATGTAAAGATGAAATAAATGACATGTTTATCAAGTAGCTCATAAATTTTCCATGCAGTATTTTTTTAAAATACTCTAAAAAAAAGCAGTCAATTGAACGAATTATTCCGTTGATTATATTTCGTTAAAGCACGAAAAATTTCCGTTTTGTTTTTCCCATTTCCCCGAAAAATTCGGACCACTTGGCCAATCTAACGTAAAAATTATCTGAAATACTCCAATCTAAAGCTGCATTTTCGCTAAATCACAAGGGGGGAGGGGGGGGGGGTTCCGACAACTGTGCTACTTTGTTCATATTAGAAACGGAATTTTTAGGTATGTCCTTTTACCCTAAAAACACGAAAAATTCGTAAATCTAAGCTCAAAATTTCCTGAAATTTTCCAGTCAAAAGACGAGAATTTCTTCAAATAAGAGAAAAATGTCTTCCAAGGGTACTCCGGCCACTTGTTGCCTGTACTTTTTACGCTTTTTTCTTTTTTTTGAGAGTGTATCGTATATTCCAGTATATAACATGCACCCATAATTTCAGACTACTTTTTCTTTTCCTTTTTTCAGGCATGTTCTGTGTACTATGTGAACCCTCTTCTTTCCAAAGAAACCATGATATATGTATTAAAAAATAAAATAAAAACTTTGACAAGTGTAATTAGTACATCTCATGCAATCTGATAGGGTAAAACATTTTTTTTAAATATATGATACAAAACTAATTCCTTATGATCTTTTTTTTTTTAATTCTTCATTTTTATAACACCGACGTCTGACATGCACCTGTAAATTTCAATTTTCTGGTATTAAAAATGCGCCGGAACGTTACCAGAATGTACGGTAGTTCAAAATTTCGTGAATAGATGGCGTTGAAGAATATCGCATTCTTACGTGGTGTAAAACTGCAACAAAGAGATCTCACTTTTTACTTTTTAATTTATTTTTATCTTATTTTCTATCTTTTACTTAAAGTATATTTCATAATAATTATATCATTTTTAATTTACTGAAATTATAGTTAGTATTCTATTTAGCTATTGAAACGCGAAAACAACTTTTTTGTTTTGAAATTTTCAAGTTAATTTGAACCCCCCCCTTTACAATTTGAGACTGCGCATCGCCATCTATTACCAAAAATGTGAATTATTTATTAAAAGTACTGCATATAAAATTTAAGAGCTAACCTGATAAACATCACTTGTTTCGTTTTTATATTTATTATAGTTAGGAATGAAGGTTAGTCGCGGAAAAACTGCCACCAAAATATTTTAAGATCGCTATTTCCAAACAAAAATCTTCATGGAAGATTTCGATTGCGGATGTTCTAGAAATCTACTACGAAGATTATTGTTTGAAAATGATGGTGTTTATTATTTTTAGTTTCGTTTCTTCTGCGACAAACGTTTAACCCTAATTATACTTAATGCATTATTGAATTTTAAAATTAAGGATTCTCTTATTACAACTTAATACAGTTAATAATTACGTGTAATAACAACTTCATACATTTACATATACATGCCTCTATTAAAGTCAGAGTGAAATTATTTTGGCGTCCTTAGACAAAATGTATTATAGTCTTGTAGGTGGCCTCTATAAATACGAAGCACGGGTAATTCACCCGCCTCCCGCCTCTCCTTTTTCTGCCTAGCTCTAGAAACAATAATTGCATCTCCGGTTGTACGGAGTTCCCATCGAGATTTTAATCGACAGTTACCTATCCATTATGATGATGTACTTTGAATAAAATTTACATAAAAATATGTTTTAAAAAATGCGTTATTTATTTATTTCTTAGATGTCAATTAGTTTCTGAACTTGCCAACAAATGTTTCGGATTTTTATTTTTATTTTTAAAGTAGCCTACTCTAGGACCGGGTGACCTAAAATGGAATGACTGATTCTAAAATTCAATAACTTGCACACGGTGACAGATATTAAAAAAATTCTTGCAGGAGAGTGTATGATGTCGAGTTTTTTTTTTACTGCGATTGCCAGTTTTAGTTTCAAATAGCATCGATAGATGGCGCTGAAAGCAATAGGCGTTTAATCGAGGCCAAAACTGAAATCACCCAGCATTGATGCGAAGGAAGGAGATTAAATATAAGGAGTTGGTCTCATTAAAGCTCAGAAACGAGCCCTAAGAACAAGATTGTATTGGTGAATGAGACCCACTCCATGTATTTAACCTTCCTCATCGCATCAATGTGGGTGATTGCTGCTTCTACCTCGATTGGACGTCTATTGCTCACTGCGCCAGCTACTGCTAGTAAATCGAACTAAAATCAGGAATCACAGTTAAAAAAACTTCTGACATCATGCATTACTCTCCTGCAAGAATTTTTTTAATATCTGTCACCGTTTGCAAGTTATTGAATTTTAAAGTCAGTTAGTCCATTTTAGGATACCGGGTTTAATGGTTTAAATAATTAAAAACTATTTTTTTAATTGGAGGGTATAAGACAAGGTAAATAACAAAATGCAAGTTTCATAACAACATGCAACTTTCAACTTGCAAATTCAATATTCAAGATTAAAGTTTTCTAAAAAACGACTACCAAAACTATAATGATTTTTTTTCTCTAAAGCTGCTGAGTGTTAAGACTGGACCTTCAGTTAACTTACGTGCAACACTTTTTGTCGGATAGATTTTATTTTTTTAACTCTTATGCAAAGAGCTTTCGTTAATAAAATTCATACTAAAATTTATCTTTGATTATTATACCATACAGTGAGTAATAATTAAACATTGTACTTTTAAAGGTTATCACGATGCAGTTAAACAATTTTACTTGAAAATCAGAAATAATTTTTTTTTTTTTTTTTAAAGTCAGTTACCATGTTTTACACTCGAGCACTTGAATAATAAAAAAAAAGTTAACAACTCTCAAAAATGTCCAAATAAGGAATATAGCGAATCTTTCATCTCTAACCTCTATATGGAAATGAAAGTAGTTGACACGATTTCGGTCATTCAACTCGACTGCTCTTTAAAGGTACGCGGTCATTCGATGGTCAGTATCTCAACTGTTCCGATATAATCAACCGTTTCTCGCACACGCGGCTGGCTCTTTTACTTTCGAAATCTTTGTTCGGAAGCTTCTAATTTTGATCGCATAACGATATACATTGTATATAATCGACAAGCTGACCACTGCCGAAGAGAACGGCTTCCGTAAAGCACTTCCTACGCTCACAATAGCTAATGATGCACGTTCGAACAATAGACTAAGCTAAATATAAAGCACTTCCATTCTTATGAATTGTATGCACTTTCTTTTACTGCTGCAGATATTGCAGTATTGTACACCTTAGAGATATAAAACTTTAAAACCAGCACAGGAAAAATAAATAAATAAATAAATTAAAAAATCCTGCGCTACTGGCAGATTTTATTTGCGTACCTGAGTGGTTAAGATAAAGAGATGCTTTTTTAACGCTTTCAAACACAGCTAAAAAGTGTTTAAGAGTTCGGTTTGTCTGGCAGCCTGTCCACTATCTATAACTCGTGTAAATATACTCGGATTCCCATGTAATTGATATATGTTATTGAAGTTTACCATGGCATGTCGAGTATTGAAAACGAAGTGTGTAGCATTTATAGTACGTTTACAGGGGCACTAACAAAATTCCGTTACATTATGGTCTATGGGGAAAATCGTTTGCAGTGCATTTGAATGATGTTACACTATTTCAAACATACAGGAATTGATACGCATCACTGAGTTGCGCTACAAGAATATGGCGTGCATAGCATTTATCGTTCATTTACAAAAACAGACAAAATAATTCGGTTACAGTACTGTTTATGAGCAATAATTTCTGGAAGTGCGGCTCCAATTGTGGTATGCGTTTTTAAATTTAACTAATTTTTTGCTTATTAAAGCTTGTAAATAATTTTGTGTAAATGTGTAATGTGTAATGATAAAATAAAATGTGTAATGTGTAAATAATTTTTCAAATAATTTTTACATCTATTGGTGTGTATAAATTCTACAGATCATACAAAGGGTTGCGCAGAAGAATTCGGATATTTTTCCGGCTATAGATGGTAATTGCTGAATTTAGGTTTTCAAACGTTATATGTATTTTCAAAATTATTTAATTAGACATCACCTTTCACCTTATTAAAAGGCGTAGTTTTCTTAGAGTATTCCAAATGTGTTAAAAAGTGTTTCATAATCTATGCTTGACGTATAATATCTCTTTCTTGTTTGATTTTGGTTGCAGTTTTTTTTTAATGGGGATACTTTTACTTCCGGAACTGTTTCCTTTAAAGTTAAACTTCCGGCAAGAGAAATTTCATTTCGTTATAATATATACTTATTAAACTAAAGACCCGCTCGCTAATGTTAATCGTATGGGGTATTATTTTTCTAATGTCTAGTTTGCATTTCAATATTTTTAAACATTTTTTTTTTTTTTTTTTTTTTTTTTACATTGGACAGCAGAGGAGATCAATCTCTATTTCCGCCGTTGATTACCTTTTCGATTTTCGAAACCGGAAATAGAGATTTATCTCAGCTATCCAAAGAAAAACATATCGTTTAAAAATATTGAAATGCAAACGAGATATTAGAAAAATAATGTCCCACAGGATTAACATTAGCAAGCGGGTGTTTTCGCGTAAGGGGAGAGGACCCTTAAGAGCTTATACTAGTCAAGCACCGATATTCGCAAGTAAATGATAAACAAATGGAAGAGCTAATTACAAATTTCTAGTTTGCACATCACTGTTTTTAAATGCTTCTTTTATTTTTATTTTTGCATTGGATAGCTGTAGTCGATTTTGTGTTTGGTTGCAGTTTATTTATAAGAACACTTTCAATTTCAGAAAAAAAGTTGCTTGATTGGTTCTGAAATTTAAAGTGTCCTCATAAATAAACTGCAACCAAAATCGAAAAAATTACAAAGATCGATCTCCGAGACATGCAAAGATTGATTTTGGTTACAATTTTTATATAAGCGGACATTTGCAATTTTGGAACCGGTTGGAACCGGTTATGAAAGTGAAAGTACTCTTATATATAAAAAAAAATGGAGACAAAATCGAAAAAAGTAAATATTAACAAACGTTAGAGATCGACCTCAGCTATCCTATGCAAAAAAAATCATTTAAAAATATTGAAATGCGAGAGAAATTTTTGAAAATAATCTTCCCATAGACTTAACATTAGCTTGCTCTTTTTTTCGCATGACTAGTGTAGGCTCTTAATAGCCTACATCAGTCAAGCGAAAAAACGCTCAAACTAATGTTAAGTCTATATAGGAAGGTTCTAGTGCGATTTCTCGCTCGGATTTTAATATTTTTAAATGCTTTTTTTGTTTTTGCATAGGATAGCTGAGGTCAATCTCCAACGTTGTTAGTTTTTACTTTTTCGATTTTGGTTCCAGTTATTTCATATAAGGGTACTTTCATTTTCAGAACCGGTTCCAACGGGTTTCAAAATTGAAAATGCCCGCTTATAAAAAATCTGCAACAAAAATCGAAAAAGTAAAAACTAACAACGTTGTAGTTTGTCCTCAGCTGCAAAAAACCATTTAAAAATATTAAAATGCGAGCGAGAAATCGCGCTAGAACCTTCCCATAGACTTAACATTAGCTTGAGCGTTTTTCCGCGTGACTAGTGTAGGCTCTTAACATTGCGAATGTTGTTGTGTGACAAGTGCTCTTAAAATAAAGTTGTATTTGGGGACAATGACCCTATATTTCCGTGCATCCAGAATTTCAAAACTACTCTAGAATCATTATTTTCAAACACACACCATCTGTTATTAGATCCTTTGTAAACAAGAAAATTAACAACTATGGAGGATGTGTAAATCGCGTAACCAATTTTCACAAAAGGCAAATCACGGCTATAGCTTCTGCGTCCACTCCTAACCAGATGTTTTGATTCGCCTGGTATCACGGCTACTCGTTATTAATGATCGGGCTGCTTGAATTTTTATGTTTCAATATATAGGTCGAACAGCGCCTGGAGGGTTCTGCCGGCCTGCAAGGACAGAACAGTCTAAGTAATACCTTTGCCCACCGTTTGATTAAAAATGCGATCTGGCAACAAGTGAGGTTGTTTCGTGCAGCCTATGAAAAAGAGAGAGTTTATATTATATCTAGAAATTGTGCAAACTAAAATCAGAATACACTCAAAACCGTTTGAACGGATAAAGCTAAAATTGTGGAACAAGTGTTTATCTATAGTAAAATAATTATGCGCTATCCTATGAGATTGACTACAGCGCCTCTAGTGGTGACATTTGGAAATTATCGACCCTTTCTCCAAAATAATTATAAGATATAGCGAAAATAAGTCAATTAGAAAAGTGTAGCGTTTCCTCGATTTAGTATAAAATCATGTCTCACATGTAAAAATAACTTTATTTGAAGCCCTAAAATGTAAGTTTTTTGATATAGTATAATACAATGTTGACAAATTGGGGAATTCTTTTATTCAAAATATCTGTCTCTGTTTTCGACTTTATCTTCATTTTATTTAATCACAGAATGACTGTCATTAACTAAAACAAAGATTATTATTTGGAAATTCTGGTATTTTTTTTTTTTTTTTAATAAAAAAAATCCCTCAATCTGGCAACAATTATCTAATTTAGCGACTCAAATACGTTATACTAATCGAGCGTTAAAGTATGGCATTATGAGGCAAATGTAACTTATAAAACTAACACGTTTAAGCCAGCTATATATTATTTTAATATGAAAATGAAGTTATATATGTTTAATTTGCCCACTATCTGCAAGCAATGCATGTGCATGCATGCAAGTGCATGCATAATGTTGCCGATGTTGGACGCAGAGCACACTTAACTTGATTCTCATATCAAAATAACCGTTAATACTCACCGTTAACATAGAACAATTTATCAATTCAAACGTCATGTCATTTGAATGTATCCGGAATTCAGTCTGCACCCTGTATATAAATACTTCATAAAAATTAGAAATTATTGCAGGAAAGCTTCAAATTTTATTTTGCATAAACGAACCGTACACTGCAAAAAAAAAAAAAAAAAAAAAAAAAAAAAAAAAAATGCTCATTTTACAGTATAATACTGGCATGCACGGTAGCGTATTACTGCTTATTTTACTGTTTATTACTGTTAATTTTACGGTATAATACTGGCAGCTGGGATGCCAGTATTATACTGTAAAATTAACAATTTTTTTTTGCAGTGTACTCATACGTAATAGGTATCTAAACATTTTAACTCTGAGTCTTAAGTCCTAATGTCCGTTCGTATGTGCGTTCGCATAATAACTCTTTACTATAACGAGGTAACGATTTCAAATATTAAATAATTGTGGATTTAAATAATGAAAATAAAGTTATGCCTGCACATAATACCAAGAAAGTAACTAAAATGCTGCCGTTTAGACGGAATAGGGATTCAAAGAAAAATTCTACAGGCTGCTACAATGTTAAAACCAAGCACGATTCCGATGGCGTATACGTATTTTATTCCAGTGCTAATTTAGCTGTTGTTGTATGGCAATTTAATACAGAATTCATGATGGGATAATCGAAAAACTTTAAATATATTAACATTTTTACATATAATATTTTCTTTATCCTTTTAATGAAGTTATTATTTTTTTCATAATCGCATAATGCATTAAAATATCGTTAAAATGATACATGAAGTCAGAAATTGAATACACATCAAAAGAAAATTTCGTTGGTCTTGTTTAACATTAAATAATTTTTTAAATACCATTGCGTTAAAATGATGCAATTTATACCGACTTTCCATTCCGTACGTGCAGACCAACCATGTTGTGAATGTGAAATACCAGTTCCCATCCGAACAAGGAAGTAAAGAAGGAGCGTGGTTATTAATGGAATGGTTGACTGCCCGGAAACACACTGCAAAAAATAATTGTTGATTTTACAGTATAAAACTGGCACCCCAGCTGCCAGTATTATACCGTAAAATTAACAGTATTAAACCGTAAAATAAGCAGTAATACGCTGCCGTGCAAGCAGTAATACGCTACCGCGCATTAAGCAGTAATACGCTACCGCGCATTAAGCAGTAATACGCTACCGCAGTAATGCGCGGTAGCGTATTACTGCTTGCACGGCAGCGTATTACTGCTTATTTTACGGTTTAATACTGTTAATTTTACGGTATAATACTGGCAGCTGGGGTGCCAGTTTTATACTGTAAAATCGACAATTATTTTTTGCAGTGCACTGTGTGCTGTTGTCCTCCATGTGGATGCTACTTTCTGCACGTAAAATCGGTGGAATGGAGAGTTTCTTCTGGGATGTTGGTAAGCTGGTAAAGAGGTATGGAGCCAGGAGATCCCCTACTCTCTCCTCGTAACCATCAAAATTGAAGAGAAACATGTTAAGGCTCTTCATTAGGGAGATTTCAAATTAATGTTAAACCTATGGACGCATGATGCATTCGTATTTTTAAAATATCTTTTTAGGAAATTACTATTTTTAACTTTTTTTCCCCGTGTTCTTAAAGGGTGACTCTTTCTTTCTTTTTTGTCAAAATATTTCTAAAATATATATATAATTTATAATTTTATGAGTTAATAATCTTAGCGAAACTGAGTAAGATTTAACATTTCACAATAAAATTAAGTATATATATATATATTAGAAATATTTTGAAAACTAAAAAAGAAAGAAACATATTTCAAGAGGAGTACACAGAAAAAAAAGTTTAAAATATTTATTTTCAGAGAAGGTATTTTAAAAATACGAATGTATCACATAGCAATAGGTTTAACATTAGTGAGGGTGATTTGAAATCTCACTGATGAAGAGCTAGTCCGACCGTAAATTCTCCACTCTAATGTTAAACCTACATCCTGGTATGTATCCGTATTTAATTTCTCCTCTGGAAATTAAAATTTTTACCCTCTTTTTTCTGTATGCTCTTCTCGAAGGATGTTTCTTTCTGTTTTATTTGACAAAATATTTCTAAAATATATCTTAGTTTCATATTTTAAGTGTTAAAATTTAACCGTGTTGTAGAGAAGATTTCAACACTTGAAATAAAACTAACTGTGTATTTTAGAAATATTTTGTGAAATAAAAAAGAAAGAAACATCCTTCAAGGAGAGCATACAGAAAAAAGAAGGTAAAAATTTTAATTTTCAGAGGAGAAATTTAAAAAATACGGATGTATTCCAAGCACATAGATTTTACATTGGAGCGTTCTGACTGATAACAAACAAGCCTTAAGTAATTAAATGCTATAAAAAGATAGGTTGGCATCTCCATCAAGTTGACTTTCCTTCCTTACATAGATGTAAGGGCACAGCAAAAAAAAAAAAAAAAAAAAAAAAAAAAAAAAATTACGTAATATATTACTGACACCTCAGATGCTAGTATTATACTATAAAATTAACAGTAGTAAACAGTAAAATAAGCAGTAATACGATGCAGCGCATGCGAAGTAGCGTATTACTGCTTAATTATGAGCGATAGCGTATTACTGCTTATTTTACAGTTTATTACTGTTAATTTTATGGTATAATACTAGAAGCTGGGGTGCCAGTATTATACCGTAAAGTCAACATTTTTTGTTCTTTTTTGCAGTGTAGGAGAGTCCAGTTTGTTATGATTTGGGCAGATTATTATTATTATTATTATTATTATTATTTATTATTTATTATTGTATATGAAAATATTTATTGACGTTTCCAAAATAATTTTTATTTCCCTTTTTAAACCTATGATAATTTTTTCAAAAGGCATTTCAGGTGTAGATTGAAAACAATAAATCCTATAGCCCTAGGCGCTGCTATCCTAGCAGCCTTTTTCGTTCTTCTAACAATATTTGGAAGAAATATTAAGCTAATTGGATATTTCCCTATCTATTTTTTTTTAAAGATTATTTCTCGACCAATGTAAACAGGGAATGACGCGAGTATATCACATGTGACGAACAAAAATAATTAAATAATTAATTCAATAAAACTGTTACTCAATCATATATTTACTAGTAAGAATATTTTAAACAATTAAACGTTTTGCTATATCTCATTATAAGACCGAATCGTCTTTTTTTACATGCGTGACATTTTGTTATTTCTGAAACGTTGTTAAAAAAATTATGGTAGTTTAAATACTAGAATAATTAAGAATAATGAGCCTATGTGCACATAACTTTGGCATAGGCAGATCGATCTTGATATTTATTATTAATAGTATTTGTTTACTTAAAAGTAGTCACTTTTCAATGATTGAAAATAGCATTTTGGATTTTATCTGATATTTTCTCAAATCAGTTGTGCAAAAAAAGTATAAGCGAATGAACACTGAAATACTTTTCTTTGCTTAAACAAACTATAAGAAGAAATTTTCTCTTTCTTCTTATCTATAAACTGTCAATACGTTATTTGCAATTTCGCTTTCAACATTGAGTCTGCTGATTACCTATTGATTGTATCGATAGGAAGAAATCTGCTTCGTTGATTCCAGCACTCCTATGAGAAAAAACTCTCACTCCATGGCCAAACAATAGCTTCATGCACTAACAATAAATGACCCGTTAGTAATAGAAAAAACAAACAAACCAAAAAAAAAAAAACTTTAAAAAAAAGTGTTTCCATTTGTGGGTTTCTTCGAACCGGACCTGGGTTTCAATTTGGGCCAGCAGGGATTCTTCACTTCAAGGAGTAAGTGGCCAGCTCTGATTCTCCAGTCGAGTATGATAGTGGCTTCTCTGTCGACGTTGACCCACTTGCGATGCCCCGAAAGCAAGAGGCATTGACCGTCAGAGCTAAATAAAGCGATCGGCTACTCGCCTCTGAAGACGGGACTGTGTGTGTGAACCCGCCTTGCCGCCTCGTTGGACATTGTATTTCTGGTAAACCCAGAAATGGATAGAATTAATTATATAGATTGAATAAAGAATATTACTTCTCTGCAGCCGATATTTTTAGTTTACATATTTTTTTAAATTATTTTTTAAATTAACAAGACCGAAAAACCATGCGTCAAGCATAGATTATGTAACACTTTTCAACATTTCGAAAATAATCTTTACCATTTAATAAGGTGAAAGATGATATCTAAGTAAACAATTTGGAAGACGCCTAACATATTTAAAAACCCAATTTCAGGAATTACCAACACTGTTCAGAAAAATATCCGAATTCTTTTGCGCAGCCCTGTATATGATCTATAGATTTGTATATACATTACATAGAATGCTAAATTTTAGCTCAGTTAGGAAACTCGTAGCACAGTTTAAAATTCCCCTTCTGGAATTTCCATCAATAAACGGAAATGTACTCGAGAACTTTTGTGTTGCCCTGTATATGATCATTATAATTTATACACACCGAGTAATAAACAAAAAATGAGTTAAATTTAAAATCGCGTTCAGCAACTGAAAACACACTTCCAGCAATTATTGTTAACAGAGAGTACTGAATTCTTTTGTGTGTTCTTGTAAATGAACGACGAATGCTATACACAGGATATTCTATAGTAAGCATCCTGTAATGCACCTTAGTGATATATATCAATTTCAATATGTTTGAAATAATGGAACATTATTCAAATAAACCACAAGCGATTTTTCTCCATAGACCGTAATGTAAACGGAATTATTTTGAGTGCATCTGCAAAAAAACTATAAGTGCCATGCATACCCTATTCGATAGTAAGCCTCTTGTACTGCACCTCAGTGATATATATATATATATATATCAATTTAAATATCTTTGAAATTATGCAACATCATTAAAATAAACCGCAAAGACCGCATAGATCGTAATGTAAGGGAATTCTTTTGAGTGTCCCTGTAAAAAAATTATAAGTGCTGCACACTTCATTTTCATTACCATACATGGCATAGTAAATCTCAATAACATATATCAATTGTATGGCAAATTCGAATATATTTACGAGAGTTAGAGCACGGACAGACAGCCAGACAAACCGAATTCATAAACACTTTTCAACTATGTTGGAAAATATTAAAAATATATACACTGTGATCGTGTATAGTTCAAAGCAGAGTTTAAGAAAGATAAAAAAAAAAAAAAAAAAAAAATGTATAAAACAGATATAATAAACAGAATTAGAATTAGAATAGAATAGAACAAAAAAAAAAACGCCTTACACTATTTAACTGCAAAATTGTCACAGAGAGGCTGCAGGGAAAGCTTTAGAGTGGGCGAGGCACTAAAAACTAAAGGTAAAATACTTAGTTTCTATAGAAGAAACTATTCGTAGGGGCGGGCGCTGAGAAAAAAAAAAATCTCGCATAGGGAGTTATAGTAGTTAAAGTCGGGATGACGCTAAATATAACTAGTTGGAAATTGTATGTCAAACGTGACAAATGAGGTGCGTTCGAGTTCGTACTATAGCTATTTATATAAATATTCAGATCTTGATGATTTTTAATTCTGTGAAATGAATTATATCGTCTGCAGATTAATTTCTGTCATAAAATAAGTATCTCGCTCGCTTGACGATTTAACATCCATCGGAAGCTCATATAACAAAAAAGCACCGATTTAAAAAAAAATCAAATTTCTTAATAAATATTTTTATTAATATCTCCTAAAGTTTTGATTCGATTTTTAAAAAATTTGAAATGATTCGACAAAATTCTGCAAAGATAATATACCTTAAATTACAAACCATTCGGTTGGGTAGTTTTTGCGTTGTTATATGCGGACGGACGGACGGACGGACCAAGCGACGACAATAGGTGCTACGTATTTATATAATTACGAACGCACCTAATAAATAAGATATAAAGTAGTTCTATACACCCTTTTTTAGTAGCACAGTTATACTTTCATGATAATCAAAAGAAAGAACGGACATTCGTTTCGTCTGTTGAAGCTATAAAATTATTTCTATCAAAAAATTAGCAGAGTCGCTTATTCCATCGATTATGAGAGCCTCACTCAGTCTAGTGGTTAGCACGGTGAACACAAAATAAGGAGCGTGGGCCGATCGATGTTTCTGGGTTCGAAACTAGCATGGTCGAGACTAACACGGGTTCGAAACTAGCACACAATTTTTTTTTTTTTTTTTTTTGAAAATGGGTATTTAACAGTGCCCAAAATGGATACACAGTGGTAACCAAAACAGGCATGGCCCAATTTGGGCACATACCTAAGAATCTTTCGACCCAAATTGGGTTTTATTTTTTTCTGTGTAATTTCCAACAAGTAATTAATTTAATGGCAGGCAAAAGCGACTTCAAGTTAGAAATTAATGCGCTACATCTTCTGTTCATTTAAATAAAAAATACATATTCAAAAATATTGGGTGAAAATTAAAAAACCCACGCTTCGTTGATCATGCTGTGATCATCAGCCGTTTCATTTTCATTGCAAATCTTATCCTGTTTATCATATCGTAACGGGTTTTCTTGTATGTTGCTTCTTTTTCTTCATTATTAAAAGCGATCTATTTTGGGGATTTAAAAAATAGGGTTAATCTCCAACCTTTTGGACGTGGAAGAGAAAAGATAGAAGCTTGTTCCCTCGGACGTGATAATCGCCCCGCATAAGATTAGATCATTCGTGCTTTCTCGAGTGAAAACATCATTCGTGAAAGAACTAAACTAAATGCATTATGTATTATTATTCCTGTATTTTCTCTCATGTTTTTCTCTATTTCTTATTTACCTTATTAAAACTAGGGGATCCAACCCGGGCATCCCGGTTACAGAACATAGGTGAAAACCATGTTTTTTGTAACTATAAAATATTTTTAACATTTAATATATTATTTTAGATTGCCCATTAACAAAACCAAAAAGCATTTTTATATCAAAAATGTATTTAAATGAAGTTTTGAAATTTATTAAAAGCGATATTATTTTGATATTAGCCGCATGCCAGGAGTTAATAGCCGAAGAAATCGCCAAAGATTTCGCTACTTACTGCAGTCTTTTTGATTCTGATAATTTCAGCAGTTTAAGCGCGCGTAGTTCGATTATATGTCTGTTAAATTTGTGTTTTATTTATATTATATATATAAATAAATTAATAGGTATATATATATTATTTACTGAAGAAGTTTTAATTTCGTTCTGGAATATTAGCCGGAAATAAATGCTGAACTACGAATTAATCTTTCGTAATCTTGCTAAATGTAACAGAGATTTATTTAAAAATAATTCATGCTTGAAAATTATTTTAAAACCATGAACAATCAGTAAACCGATATACAGTTTTCAAACAAATTATATTTGAAAGTACTTTTTTTTCCCCTTATTCGAGTTGTAAAAATAAAAATTGTTCGATTACACATATGCTAAACTTGTGTTTTATTTTATTTTATAATATTTATTTATTTATTGATAAGTTTTAATTTCGTTATGGAAAATCAGTCGGAGACATATGCTGAACTATTTATTTCGTTAGTTCAAATGGGTTATTATTCTTCCGGAATTGATCCTGCACGCGATGGAGATAGATTAAAAAAATTCACGCTTGAAAATATTTTTTTTAAAACCACTGAAAGAAATTTATACATACCATACATACATACATACAAAGAAATACATACATACATAGAAATACATATAAACCACAATAAATGAGTAAATTGCGATACAGTTTTCAAACAAATTGCATTTGAAAGCACACTTTTTTCCCTACACCACAGTGTAAAAATTGAAAATGTGATACGTTTAGAAGTTAAAAAAATTGCAGTAACGAAAATTGCAAAACCAAAATTTAGTCGTCGGGTGTTGCCAACTTCAAAATGTCGTCAGCGTTACGCACGGACGCGTGTCCTTCCTTTATAATATAGATTGGGAATTGAAAAATGCTCGAGTTATTGAAGTACATCACTAGAGCCAAAGCCATACTGGTGATAGTGGTTATATTGGGTTCAACATTGCATTCGGTATAATCGAAAGTACTGCACATGAAATTAAATACCAGTAGCAGTTTTAATATTGGATTAATACTGAAAATAGTGGCAATGAAACGAGTTAGTACTTTTTGTTGATATTGGTGAAATATGAGCAAAATGCCTTTTTTGTCAATGTTGCCCGAGATATAAACAATTCAGACAGTATTCACCCAATATTATTTTTGTACTAGTGATTTTTCCTGGATGAGAAATCAGATGAACTAAAATAACCGCTCATAGACGGTAATTTAATATTTTTTTGCGCAGTCCTGTAAAAGAACTGCCGCCAAAATTTTCAACAGGTTCAAATTTCAAGGCAATCAAATCATTTTTTGGAAATTTGTACTAAATATATTTAGGATTTTTACAATATTGAAAGGATCTATTTTTGGGGTTCAAAAGAAATAAGGTTAATCTACTAGTTTCCAGACGTAGGATATAGAAGAAACAAGATTGATGCCTCGGGCGTGATGATGATAGTCCGATAATCCGATAAGATTAAGATCTTTCATTTTTTCTCTAGTAAAATCATCATGATGCAAGAACGAAACTAAATACATTCTCTGTCATAATTTTTGTACTTTCCACCAATGAAAGACGATTTGAATGCAGTATGGTTTTTTGGGTATCCTCACAGCTCTGATTCAGACAATTTTGATATTTGTTCCACAAAAATATGATATAATCAAAATGTTAATGTCTGCTTATTTAAATAGAAAATACATTTACCAAAATATTAAATAAAAATTTTAAAAACCCATGCTTCATTGACTATACTGTGATCATCAGCCGTTTCAGTTTTAATGCAAATTTTATCCTATTTATCATCTTTTTTTATTATTATTATTAAAAGTGATCTGCTTCATCATTATTTATGAAAGAAATAAAGTAAATGCATCATATATCATTATTATGGTATTTACTCTCATATATCTGATACTTTTCTGATTTACCAAAATTAGTGAATGAAAAATACAGGAGTTTTAGATTTACTACAACCAATATTGATTATAGAGGTTATGTTGGGGCACAATATTCCGCAGTATTGCATTCATAAGACAATAAAATTAGAATATTGTATTAATATGGGAATTACATTGAAAGTAATGGCATAAAATGTCAAAATATTTATTGTCAATATTGGTAAAGTATTCTCAAAATGTAAACACTCTAGTATTGGGGCAATTCATTCATATCAGCCAAAATATAATCAATACAAACAATTTTGGCGCAATGAATTTTTTTTGGCTACTAATGATTTCTTGGATGAGAAATTAAACTAAACTAAAAAAAAAAAAAAAAAAAAAAAAAAAAAACACCCATAGAAGGTAAGTCATTCATCTTTTGTGCAGCCCGGTAAAAGAATTTCTGCCTAAATTAACAAAATTAACAATATATGTATTCGAATTTTAAAGCAATAAAATCATTTTTACAAATTTTTTATGAAATATTTTTTACGAATTTTCCATTATTGAAAGACTCTATTTTTGGGGCTCAAACGGAATAAGGTTGGTTTCCTACCTTTCAGACGTGGGATATAAGAAATGAGTTTTGAACCCTCGAGCGAAGTAATAATCCAATAAGATTAGACCTTTCGATCTTTCTCGAGTGAAATCATCATTGGTGCAAGAACTAAACTAAATGCATTGAATGTCATTTTTAGGTGCGTTCGTAATCATATAAATACGTAGCACCTATAGTCGTCGTTTGGTCCGTCCGTCTGTCCGTCCGTCTGTCTGTCTGTCCGTCCGTCTGTCTGTCTGTCCGCATATAACAACGCAAAAACTACCCAACCAAATGGTTTGCAATTTAAAATATATTATCTTTGCAGAATTTTGTCGAGACATTTCAAATTTTATTAAAATCGAATCAAAACTTTAGGAGATATTAATAAAAATATTTATTAAGAAATTTGAATTTTTTTTTTAAATCGGTGCTTTTTTGTTAGAGGAGCTTCCGATGGATGTTTAATCGTCAAGCGACCGAGATACTTATTTTATGACAGAAATTAATCTGCAGACGATAGAATTCATTTCACAGAATTAAAAATCATCAAGATCTGAATATTTATATAACTAGCTGATACATATATATCTGAATATTTATATAACTAGTTAAGATATTTGTATGAACAGTGTCATAAAATATATACTTAACTAGCTGTTTAACCCGTTCCACGCACGGGATATCATGAATTTAATTCTAAAACGTGCGTACGAACGCACCTCGTTTGTAACGTTTGACGTACAATTTCCAACTTGTTTTTTTTTTTTTTTTACTTTCCATTATGAAAGACGGTTTTAATATACTTTTTTTAGGTATTCCGATACTTTGATTGATCTGATTCAAACAATCTCGATAGCTATTTTCCTAAAAATGTCATATTATAATTGAAATATTAATGTATGTTCTTTTAAATAGAAAATATAGCTTCAAAATAATAAATAAAAATTAAACGCCCACGCATCGTTGATCATGCTATTATCATTTCATTTTCATTGCAAATCTTATTCCATTTGTTACCGTAACAGGTTGTGTTGTTTGTTGCTTCTCGTTCTTCATTATTAAAAGTGATCTATTTTTAGAATTTAAGAAATAGGGTTAATCTCCAACGTTTCGGATGTGGAAGAGAGAAAGAAATGAGTTTGTTCCCTCGGTCGTGATAATCATCCGATAAGATTAGATCGTTCATGCTTTCTCGAGTGAAATCATTATTTATGAAAGAACTAAACTAAGTGCATTATATAAATCATAATTACTGTATTTACTCTTTATATTTTGCTCATTTTTCGCAATTTTTTAACACTTTCCAACATAGTTGAAAAGCATGTTCGGTATTGAAAATGGGGTGTGTAGCATTTATAGTTCGTTTACAAAGGCACTCAAAATAATTCCGTTACATTATGGTCTATGGGGGGGGGGGGGAATCGGTTTCAGTGTATTTTAAGGATTTTACACTATTTCAAACATATTGAAATTGCTATGCATGCGTTTTTTTTTTTCATACTACTTGATGTGTATGAATTCTATAGAACATATACAGAGCTGCACAAAAGTATTCGAGTACATTTCTGCTTACTGTCAAAAATTGCTAAAGGGAAAATTTTGACCGTGTTTTGCATTTTTTAACTGAATTAAATTTCTACATACTATGTGGTATATTTACAAATCTATAAAGCATATACAGAACTGCACAAAAAAAATCTGATATTTTTCGGACTACAGATGGTAATTTCTGAAATTGGGGTTTCAAATAAATTATAAGTTTTCCAACTTGCTTACATGACATCAACTTTCATCTTATTAATTGGTATTGTTTTGTTACAGTATTCTGAATGTGTTGGAAAGTGTTTTATTATCTATGCTTGACGCATGATTTTTGTGTCTTCTTGCTTACCAAAACCGAAACTGAAAAACACAAAAGTTATTGTTATATTTTTCTTGTACGAGAAATCAGAGCAGCTAAATTAATTACCCATAATGGTAATTTATTCATTTTTTTTTTTTTTTTTTTTTGCGGTTTCGTAAAACAATTACTGTCTAGCAATTATTCAAACCTTAAGGCAACCTGGACATTTTTCTTAAAATTTTTAAAAGTATTTTTATTCTATAACCATTATTAAGGAATATGACTATCTTTAAAATGCAATTTTGGGACAAAAAAGTTGATTTTATATTGTTTGGCTTAATATTAAGACTTGACTTCTTAGTTTGGTAGATTTTCAGTTTGGATTTTGTGTTCATTTCGTTTTAGAATTTGAGTTACAGACATAATATTATTAATTTGATAAGTAGAATACGCAGAATTGAACAGGGTTTTTTGTGGTTTTTAAACTCAGAATTTAATGTATACTTTTTAATTTTATATATAACATGATATCCATAATTACAGACATCTTTTGCTTACTTATGCTTACATACAAACAAATTACATATTTATGTACGTTTCATGCTTACATACATACAAGTTACATATTTATATACCTTACATGCTTACATACATCTTGCATATTAACACTCGTCTTACAAGATGCTTACATACATCTTGCATATTAAGACTCGTCTTACAAGATGCTTACATACATCTTGCATATTAACATTCATCTTATATATTAACACTCATCTTACAAGATCCTTACATACATCTTGCATATTAACACTCATCTTACAACATGCTTTACATATAACCACTTTCGAAAGACACCACAGATATAAAAACCTTTTCTTCAACGAATGAAAGTGTTGGTAACCAGTGGTGAATCTTCCATAATCCTTATTTAATTAAATAAACGCATTACGTTGATGCAAGAATCTGTAGTGTTTAATTTTTATTTCATGTGGTAGCGTACATAAATTAATCAGTAATAACGTCTCATCCACAATGCAAATCAATAAATGCCATCACTACAAAAATGGCTTCTTTCTACGATCGGGTTCCTTATATCCATTATATAATTATTGATAGTGTATGTATGTATGTTATACGTATGAAAGTATAACTTCCAAACGGTGACAGATATTTAAAAAATCTTGCAGGAGCGTAATGTAAGATGTCGGGAGTTTTCTTACTGCGATTCCGGATTTTAGTTCAAATTACCAGCAATAGATGGCACTGCGAGCGATAGGAGTGCAATCCAAGCCAAAAACTGAAATCACATAGCATTGAAGTGAAGGAAGGAGGTTCAATACATGGAGTGGGTCTCATTCGCTAATACAATCTTGTTCTTAGGGTCCGATTCTGAATAAGATTTTATTGGCGCATCAATACTAGGTGATTTTCGTTTTGGCCGGATTGCACCCCTATCGCTTGCAGCGCCATCTATTGCTGGTAATTCGAACTATAATCAGGAATCGCAGTAAAAAAACTCCTGCCATCTTACATTACTCTCCTGCAAGGATTTTTTAAATATCTGTCAACGTTTGGAAGTTATTGAATTTTAAAATCAGTCAGTCTATTTTAGGACACCCGGTATATCAGTTAACACATTAAACTTGTTTTCCAAAAATTACAATTCATAACTTGCATTGGGAAAAAAATGGAAAATAAAGTTACTGTATTCATAGTAGTTGTTCGTTCTCTAGAGCAAAACATGCACAGTATTTCAACAAAGTGTGATAATAAATACATGCATGAATTTTTGCTCCATGATGTTTTTTGCATTAAAGAAAAATGTGACACGTGAAAAAAGAAAAAAAAAAAGCCAATAAGGAAATTTTTTTCATACCAGAGGGCCCGTGCGAGGATTTCGCACTGAAATCTGATATTTTTTAGGTATTGCTCTATTATCTCGTCGACCACTTTTCATAACAAAAAACTATCGCCAAACTGCAAGATGAAACGCCAAAAATGCAGTCCCATTTACTTGATATCAGAAGCATTATACGTGTTTGTTACGTCATCAAGTGGTTTTGCGTGTATTTTTCATTATGTTTTGCTGATTTATTAGTTATTTCATTCATTAAAATAACAATTGTGTCCTTAAATTCTTATATTTTATTTATTTATTTATTTCGATATTCCAATGGCAACGTTCTCTCGTTTATTTGGCGATAGTTTTTTGTTATAAAAAGTGGTCGACGGGATAATAGAGAAGTACCATTTTTTATCAATATGCAATATTTCTTAGATGCAGGTTTAAACATCTAAAGAAAAATTAAGGATAAAAATATCTGCAAACAACATTTAGTTTTTAGTCAAGCCAGAATATCATCTAATTTATTCCATCAAAGTTATAGTAAAAACTGATCCAAGATTGCAAAATGCACGCGCGAGAAAAAAAAAAATAACAATCGTATTTTAACTGCATTAGAGAATGACGTCATCCGCTTCGGGAAAACATGGGACATAGAAATATAACTCTAAACATTTCAATTTCAATTTCGCTTTTTAATCATAAATATAAAATAAACCCGTGCGTTGTTTTTTATAATAATTGCTGAGCATCGTATAATGTGGTATTTTATTTTTGTGGCAACGATACTTTGAAGAAAATCTTTCATTTCTTTTATGAAAACAATGCCGATTTAATTTTTAATTTTCAGCAAATTTTAATCAAAAACATGTTTTAACGAATTGTTAAGTGTGCTATGTCAGAAGCCAGTTTAAAATCCTTTCATATGCCATCTCATTCGTCGTTCTGCGTTTCGTATTTTCTGAGAAAAAGGGATGTTGACAGGAGAAATAATATATATGATGATTAATATTTTATATTACTTAGATGAGGAAATCACAGGACAATATAAATAAATAATGATAAAAATATAGATAAATAATCCGTCAGTATTTTCTCAACATGAGCATTAAAAGATTACTTATAACAACAAAAATAGAATCGAATATCAGGAATTTTGCACGGTGCGTTCAACATATGGCTTCTTTTATCTGTGAATATGTTTTCACAGATGTTCCATACAAAAGCTGTACAGAAAACGATTGTAAATTAAAGCGACTTTATCTCGTTAGCGATGCTAATAAAGCAGGGGGGAGTTGTTAGAAGTATGATGCCTCGTGAAAAAAATGTAGTTGTACGGTCGAATCGCAGGCGTCTATGTGAAAGATGCCGCTTACTATGCAATTTTTGATTTGCAGTGACTTAATAATATCTTCAAGGATAATTAGCAAATAAAATTATTTTGTTCTTTTATTTTCATATTTTGGTGCATGAAAGGATTTTTTTTTTATAATGTTAGGAAGAATCGGATTTTCTTAAATGTTTTTTCTCTGCATATTTATAGTTGTACATATTTTAACATACAATACTTATATCTATATTTTTAATATGATATGATTAATATTTACTTTTAGCCATTAATTTAGAGATAGATTCGATTATCCCTTCTCCAACAAACAAACAAACAAACAAACAAACAAACAAACAAACACATAATTTTAGCAATAATCTATAACTAATTACAAATATTTTTTACATATCTTTTTACGGAATTTGAACATGGAAGCATCAGCGTGCAACAATCACCGTACTACAATGGCAATATCGTACAGTACGGATCACTATGCTATTATGACATTTTGTGGAGTGGACTACAGCAAAAATGGTACATTTATTTAAAAGTTATGCTTGAACATGCATTAATAAATATGTTGTAAAATTGTGTAATTAAACTTTTAGTTTAATCTATGAAAGAAATAAAAATAAAAAATAAAAATATATAATTAATAAAGTATTATAAATTACTTTAAAAAAAAAGTGAATTCTCTATCAGATTAGGATCGGAATGCAATGGATCATTTAATCGGATCAGAGAAGGTTTCCGAATCCTCTCTATCATCAGCGAACATCGGGTCCGGAGCCGGAAAGATCTTCCGTTGTTCACTTCCAGGAAATGTCGGCCCTCTTCCGAAAGTACGTAGTGGATAATGCAAAGCGAAGAGGCAAATGACTTGCGTTTTAGTTAAATTCACATCACGTGTCATTAATAGAGAAAATCATTGTTGCAGCAAAAGTTAATTTAAAAAGAAGAGAAATGAATTATTTCTTTTCTTTACTTTTCCTTTTATGTATTTATTTTTATTTTAGTCTTTGGATATGGTTGTTTCTCGACAGTGTCTCGCAATCGATTGCCACGATACTATCAGTTCTTACCGATCGATATCATCGAAAGACAATATGTTCCATCCCCAATGTTTAAACCTTTAATTTCCCCTCTCCCCCTTCGAATTTCACTTTTTTACCCCAAACTACCAGATTTTAATTTAAATGTTTAACTAGTAAGTGTCAGAAAATTTTCTTGTCATTTTGAAATTGGCATTCTCAATAGGAAATAAAAGTACTCTTATCGAAATGACCAATCGAGTGCAAAATTAAAACAA
The DNA here is from genome assembly GCA_963931845.1 of Maratus michaelseni. NCBI lineage: Eukaryota > Metazoa > Arthropoda > Arachnida > Araneae > Salticidae > Maratus > Maratus michaelseni. The sequence goes on from OZ007596.1 coordinate 143,137,822, forward strand.
GAACGGAAAATCATGCATCAAGCATAGATTATGTAACACTTTCCAACGCGTTCAAAATAATTTTACAAATCTTTACCGTCTAATAAGGTGAAATATGATATCTAAGTAAACAATTTGGAAAACGCATAACATATTTAAAACACAATTTCAGGAATTATCAACAATGTTCAGAAAAAATTCCGAATTCTTCTGCGCAGCCCTGAATATGATATATAGACCTGTTTATATACTACATAGAATGTAGACTTTTCAAACTTTGTATTAATATAATTCGGTATTATTGTAAAATTTCATTCGTCTCATTTAAAGAGAAATCGGACATTAGGTCATACTTGCGGGGACTCAGATGAATTAATGTAATAAGTATTTTTTACATTATTATCGGAATTAAATGGTTATTTTCGTCTGTATTCATTATTCTAGACATTGTATGCACGACTAGTGCCTAGTTAATGAAGATCAACATGTTTATATACTACATAGAATGCTAAATTTTAGTTCAGTTAGAAAACGTGTAGCACAGTTTAAAATTCCCCTTCTGGAATTTCCATCAACAAACAGAAATGTACTCAAGAAGTTTTGTGCTGCCCTTACAGAATTTATGCACACCAAGTAATAGATAAAAAATGACTTAAATTTAAAAACGCGTACCGCAACTGAAAACGCACTCCCAGCAATTATTGTTAACAGACAATACCGAATTCTTTTGTATGTCCCTGTAAATGAACGATGAATGCTATACACGCATATTCTATAGTAAGCCTCTTGTAATGCACCTTAGTGATATATATCAATTTCAATATGTTTAAAATTCATATGTATCACACAATTTCAATATGTTTGAAATTGTGTAACATCATTAAAATAAACCGCAAATGATTTTTCCCCATATACCGCATATATTCCCCATATTCCCCATAGGATTTCCCCCATATGCTACACAGTTAATTTTCAATACTGAACATGCCATAGTAAACCTCAATAACATATATCAGGGCTCCCAAATGGTCCTCCAACTGAATACAAATAATTTTAACAGAAAATTTCATGGCAGGTTTCTACAACATTTCCGCAAAAATGTACCTCCGAAGGTGGTATCTGCAAAATTTGCAAGAAAAATCTAAAAATAAAAAAAAATTCTAAGAAAATACCGGTATTTAAAAAGCAGACCATTTGCGAACTCTGATACATCAATTGAATGATAATCTGAATATATTTCGCGAGTTAGAGCACGGACAGACGGACAAACAAACAGAATTCATAAACACTTTTTAACTATGTTCAATGTAAAAAGCTTTCGTAAAATTTCAGTAGATATACCGTAAATTAACGGTACTTGTACCGTTTTCACTCTTTACGGTATGAGTACCGTACGCCTAAGGTATATTAACCATAAAAAAACGTATATGTGCGATTTCGATTATAAACGGTATTTATAATACCGTAAAATGATTGTTTTTCAGTAAAAAATCGCTATTTATACCGTAAGATAATCATTTTTCAGTAAGGAAAATGCTGGTAGCGCCCCGCCTTGGTGTACGGAAACCCCTGCAGTGATGCTCTTGCTCTTGTTACGTAATGCGTGCAGGCCTGAGGAGAGGGGGAAGTGCAGTCGGTACATATACTTTAATATTTTAAGGTACATATACCGTCCAGTTAAATTACGGTATATATACTGGTCACAAAGTTGCCAGTATATGTACCGTAATCTTTGACCAAAATTTTTTACAGTGTTGGAAAGTGTTAATGGTAACTCAACTGGTGATGTAGAAATTATTGTTGAAATGAAATTTTCAAACTTTGTATTAATGTAATTCGGTATTATTGTAAAATTTCATTCGTCTCATTTAAAGACAAATCGTAGGAATCAGATGAATTAATGTAATAAGTATTTTTGACATTATTATTGGAATTAAATGGTAATTTCCGTTTGTATTCATTATTCTAGACATTGTATGTACGACTAGTGCCTAGTTAATAAAGATCAAGATGTACAGACGACGAAAAAAATCCGCGCTGAAAATTAATAAAATGCAAAGTATCATAGCAAGATAATATGTTCCCTCCCGAATGTTTAAACTTTTAATGCCCCCTCCACCCTCCCCCCCACTTTGAATTTCAGTTTTAACTTTTTTACTCGGTAAGTTTCTGTCGTAGAAAAATGGATTTTTTACTGTTATAAAATATTCTTTTTAATTCATAAAGCATATTTTTATTTATGATAATTAATAATAAATTCATTTTAAAATATGAATTATGGCCTACATTATTTTTTACATAAAAAGGATAATGTGAATTTACAGCTCATTCCTATCATTAGTTTTTGAGAAATACCTTTCAATGGTTTATTTATTTTATTTTATTTTTTGGCGGGGGGGGGGGGGGATTTTTCCAAGGGCGCCCATATGATTAAATTTAGGGGGGGGCTGAGAAAAATCTCAACTTCCACCAAAGCTATCATACATTTTAGTAAATATTTAAGGTACTTTGCGTTTTTTTACTATCTTTTGGCAAAATTTGAGTTTTTTCCCGCGATCTTTTGACGAAATTTGCATTTTTTTACGATACATTGGCGAAATTTGCGTTTTTCCCACAAATATTTGACTAAATTTTCATTTTTTCCACAAATATTGGACTAAATTTGCGTTTTTTTTTCGCGATTCTTTGACGAAATTTCGTTTTATTCCGCGATTCTTAGACAAAATTTGAGTTTCTTTTTCCGCAATCTTTTGACGAAATTTGCGTTTTTCTCAACGAATCTTTAACGGAATTTGTGTTTCTTCTGCGATTCTTTCACGAAATTTGCGTTTTTTCCGCTATTGGACGAAATTTGCATTTTTCTCGTGATCCTTAAACGAATTTGCGTTTTTCTGCGATTCCTTTAGAAATTTTGCGTTTTGCCCACGATTCTTTGACGAAATTTCGTTTTTTTCGCGATTTTTTGAAGAAATTTGAGTTTTTTCCCTCGATTCTTTGAAGAAATTTGCGTTTTTTTCGCGATCCTTTGAGGAAATTTGTGTTTTTTCACGATTCTTTGACAAAATATTCATTTTTTCCACGATTCTTATTTACGTTTTCTGCACGATTCCTTGACAAAATTTGCGTTTTTATCGCGATCTTTTGACGAAATTCGTCTTTTTCCCGTGATCTTTTGACGAAATTAGCGATTTTTTTCTGCGAACGATTGACGAAATTGGTGTTTTCTATGATCATTTGTCAAAATTTGTGATATTCTTCCGTGACATTTTTTATGTTCGAATTTTCGGAACCAAATGCCTTAAATTTTCAGACAATTCGGAACATAATCTCCTTCACCACTGACCTGAGGGTACTGAATAAGGGGCTCACAACCATAGTAGACAAAGTCCATTTTGAAAAGAAATAATATAGTCCATTGAGAAGGTGCATAAAATCTGTTTTATCCCTCCCACAGTAAACATAGTCTGTAAACAGATGACATATACAGGGCTGCCACGGGAGACTATTTTTCTATCCTATTTGCACCACTATTAAAAAAATTAAAAAAAAAACAGATTTTGCAGTACATTTACTTTCTTCTATCTATAATAGAAGAAAGTATTGTAATCGAAATTTTTTTCGACTTCCGGTTTTTGACGGATTTACATGTTTTAGGGGTCAGCGATTTCGAAAAACATGTTTTTACAAAATGTCTGTCTGTCTGTCCGTCCGTCCGTCCGTCTGTGTGTCTTCATTGTACCATCTAAAAGTGTATGAAGTTATGCTTCAAATTGAACCACATTTTTTTCTAGGTTTTTGGCTATGGCAAGCAGGTTCTATCAGAATTTGGGGATATTTCGACGAAAGGGGGCGCTGTGATCGATATTTTTGTTCCATTTTCACTGTTGTATCATCGAAGAGTGTATGAAGTTATGCTTAAAATTGAACCACATTTTTTTCTAGGTTTTTGGCTATGGCAAGCAGGTTCTATCAGAATTTGGGGATATTTCGACGAAGGGGGGTGTTGTGATCGATATTTTTGTTCCATTTTCACTGTTGTATCATCGAAGAGTGTATAAAGTTATACTTCAAATTGAACCAATTTTTTTTCTATGTTTTTGGCTATGGCAAGCAGGTTCTATTAGAATTGGGGATATTTCGACGAAAGGGGGCGCTGTGATAGCCATTTAAAGATTTCAAATTCAAAAAGATGTGCAAATTCAAAAAAATTAGAAATCCTAAAACTTTTTTTCGTTAAATGTTCGGCCTTGATCCGGAGCAATATTTGTTTTGCCCCTATTTTAAAAAATAGCTGAGATATAGCTGTTTGAAATTTTAGGGTGGCTGACATTTTCAAACAAGACAGCAGAATTCATCCATAAGCGGGTTTAATTTATGAGTTTTAGTTAACATGGTTTCGGCAAATTTTCTTTCATTGTTGTAACCATTCATCCTATTACATGCTTTATCACTATTTATTTATATTCGCCAACGTCAAATTCTTGCCAAACTTGGCGACAGTTGGCGGAATATTGCCAAATTTGGCGACCAAAATAAGTTGCCATAAATGAAGCCAACTTGGCTGTAGAGGACTAATTTGGCGATATCCTCTTTGAAATTCAATGTTGACGAAAACTGGGATTGAATCTTCTTTATTTAGGTTCCACGCATTTTACCTTCGTGTTTTCCAGTAAAATTAGCTAAAATCGTAAAACCAAGGAATAGGGAGGCTATCTGTTCCTGACGGTTCAGGCCAGAAAGACTTTTCGTAGTTTAGTATACATCGGTTGTTCGCAAGCAACTGACGTGCAACAGAATGAGGAAAACTATTGATTTTATTGGCGATGTGATAGCGAATTTTGAAGTATTAAGATAGAAGAAAGTTTTGGGATTGGCACATCCGACTAGTTCTCTTGTATTCTCACCACACAAATCAAGCCATGTTCTTGCTTTTGACTCCAAATTCTCAATATTATAAAAATGAGATAGCTCCTTGATTTCTTTGACAAAAACATTTTTTTTTTTCATATTTTTCATCATATTGGGATAAAGTAAAATTGCTTTGAATGACGTTTTATTTCGATTCAAAAATCTTGACTCAAGGGATATAATTAAAGAGTCTAAATATGGATTTAGAAATGCTGCTCTGTAATATTCAAGAGGAGTGGCCATAGGAAGGTTCGAACGATAAGATTCTAACGGTAGACGTTCTAAACATTTTGATTTCGATTTCTTACAATAACAATTCTCCATTAGCTCCATGAAAATTTCTGAAAATTCTACTTCTGATACCATTCTGTGCATAAGAAAAATCTCAAGAAGTTCCATCTTTATGTTCTGATAAACCGAATGCAAATCTTAATCTACAGATTGTAATATGTTTACAACTGGCTCCAGATAGAAAAAATATCGAGAAATTATTTTGAGATGTACAATAAACTTTACATATGACGTTGCAGCATCTAAATGAATGGCTTGTGAGCGTGTTTCTTGGTTCGTACTATTGTCTAGAGAAAGATTACAGAGATTTTCTTTAACAGTGGCAAAACAATTAGAAAAATATAGTGTGGACTTATACTTTTCTGACCACATTGTTTCACATAGACCAGGAAAGTGTGATTTACAAGAATTCGACGAAAATTATTTTGTCTTGTTCTGTAGACTTAAGATAGAATTTTCGAGTTCGGGCTGTGTACAATCTGACACATTCAGGATTCTAATCTTTATTAGATTCGGGAAAAAGAATTTTTCAATTAAAAATTGCACTGTACCGTTCACATCTTATTATTAAATCTCTCTCTAATTTCTCCGCGTTTTGTTCATGCAAAATCAGTTTTACCTGTGAAAATAGATCCTGTCTATAACAAAATCCTTCCTTATGCAGAAAAAGTGTTACCGTCTTGTAGGAAAAAACTACACAGTAACACCAGCTAAGATAAAAATCGGCTAAAACGGAATTTGTTTCCTATCTTGTGGTTTTTCTCTTTGTTAGAAGCAGACTATTGGAAAGGACTAATTAAAATCTTATGAAAACAGAACCTGTCTAAAACAGAATCCAGCTTTAAAAGAAAAAAAATATGGTTGTAACAAAAGGAATTCCCAACAATTATACCTGCTAAGACGGAAACCAGTCTAAAACGGAAATTTCTTCCGGTGCATTCTGATGTTGTCGAGGCATATTTTATTATGCTTTGTTCATACAAGATACATTTTCATATCTTGCAACTGATTTATATTAAAAAAATTTGACAAAACCAAAATCTAGGGGGGGGCTCAAGCCCCCCCTTGCCCCCCCATATGGGCGCCCTTGGATTTTTCTATTTGAATTTAAGTTTTTCCAGTTACTAGCTGAATGATCCTGGTATTTTTCCCTGTACGATCTTAATTTTATTTTTCTAAATTGATGGATAAACATAAACCCCTAACAGAGTTCCTTTATATAACTCTATGATAGTTAAGAAAAAAATGTATAAACTATTTTTTGGGGGATGGGGCTTATTTGATCCAAAGAACTCAAATTTGAAAAATGAAAGCTGGTGCACTTTTTAATATGTAGACGATCCCCGACGATAATTTATGTACAGCATTAATTAGTAGATTTAATTCCCAGTTGATTGGTACCTACATCCTACATATTTTTATACGATTATTTGCCACATAATTATTATTAATGGGAGCAAGTTAACATTTTTATTTATTTATTTATTAAGGACAGTAGCTAATTTTTTTCTTAATAAGGTTATTAATGTTTTAAGGAAATATGTTCAAAGTTCGCGTATAATAATTTTCATGCTTTCTTCATCGTTATAAGCGGTAATATTAATTCTGTCATCTAACAATACGTGTAAGATTTGAAAAAAAAAAAAATAAATAAATAAATAAAAATAAATAAATAAACTGCATCTGTAAAATGTAATCACGCTTTTATCAATTTTAATTTTTGAAATAGTTAAATGTCTTCCTCTGCATACTTTTATAAACAATAAACCAATAATAACAAATGATAGTTTCAATCTCCTTGCGAAAAAGATTTCACTTTAAAAGACATAGAATTGATTCTGCGAATTTCAGAATCTACTACTGCCATCTAGTGTCTTTTATACAAACGAAAGACTGGATATGAACTCATTGAAACGAAACTTTCGATATCCCAGTTGGGAATCGAAGCATGACTCGATTATCCCGCTTAAAGGATCTTTTTGCCATCCGAATCAAATGATCATTAGATGCTAATTTTATCTCTAAACGAGGATTATAATTATGTATTCAGGCTTTTTAAGTTATTTTAGGTAAATAAACATCAAATATAATTTTTTCCACAAATTCCAATTGAATATTATTTTTATAACGGCGCATATTTTGTTAAATTTAATAAAGAATTAGAGATTTATTGTGTACAAAAAAGTTAAAAATGCTTTTGCTCAGAAAACTAAGGTTATATCCATTAAGTGGTGATTATTTTAAATTTTATGAATAACGTTTTTTTTTCTTTTTCTTTTTAATTCAATTGATTTTAATAAAGTGTCCTATTCCAATACACGAGAAACAACAACAACAACAAAAAAAGTTTTGTATTTATTTGATCTGATTTATAAAAGTGACTGAATCCACTGCTTTGTGTTTCATTCTTCTAGTAGTATTAACAATCATATCACATTACGATTGAATACTTCCATCATTCCCATTCTTAAAAAAGGTTTATCTAACCTTAATAAAGTTTATTACTACATTATGCATACATTTTAGCCTATGTATTCATTTTTTTCCCTTTTAGTTATTATACATGCACAAATTCATTAGTATAGTTGAGTTTAAAAGGTTTTGTTTTCCATTTAAGTATTACAATTTGAATAAACAAACCTATTTCTTTAACCATTACGCTGAAATAAAACAATAGAACAAAAACGAAAAAAAATATTTAATTAATTTTAATTAAATGCACACTGCCAGAGGCGTAACAAGCATTCTCTTTTTTGGTGAAGATCCAAAATATTCTGTTAGAATAAAAATAACTTTAATTAATTTTTACACTTTTTAAAAAAGCTTCTCTTGTAAAGAAAAGATCTTAAAATTTCAAATACATTGATAATAATTGATAAGCGAAAAAAAAAAAAAATAATAATAATGCATCACATGACGCTAACATCTTCAATATATTGATAGATTTTAATCCTTCTTTGATCCATTCGTGGCACAAGAATATATATATATATATATATATATATATAGCTTCATTTTCTATCCTAGATAATTCAAAATTATGAAAAATATCAAAGTTTTTAGGTTCCTGAATGCTTATAGGATTTGATTTGCAAGCAGCAAATTCGAAACTTGACATGATTTCAGTAATACCAATAGATATAGTAACTCTGCTCGTCAGTAAACTTCCCGATTCTCCTCGCTAATGTTAATCCTATGGACGTAGGATGCATTCGTATTTTTAAAATATCTCCTCGGAAAATTAATATTTTTAACTTCTGTTTTCTGTGTACAAAAGGATGTCTCTTTTTTTTCTTAGTTATCAAAATATTTCTAAAATATGTGCTTAATTTAAATTATTATGTGTTAAAATCTTAGCGAATCTGAATAAGATTTCAACACGTCACATTAAATTAAGTATATATTTTAGAAAAAAAAATTGATAACTAAGAAAAAAAAGAGACATTCTTTAAGAACAGTACAAAGAAAACAGAAGTTAAAAATATAAGTTTCCTGACGAGATATTTAAAAATTCGAATGCATCCTATGCCCATAGGATTAACATTAGCGAGAGGAATCGGGAATCAAGAAAGTGTATTCCTTATAACCCAAATAAAATAACATACATACATGCATGTTTTTGATTTTTGATTTTATTAAGTTTAATTCCTACAATATCCTTTCCATTGCTTTTTATAATTTCTCATATATTGTTTTTCACATGTGTTTTCATTTTTAAATATATATATATATATATATGTATATATATATAATCGGATATTTTTGATATTTTCGGAAATATCATGATATATATTTACGAACCCCGCTTCCTACATGATCTCAGAGTAAAACACTTGAAATGGCTTATATGTAAGAATCGAATTTATCGGCAATTAAAAACTGATACAATAAGTTCATCCCAAAAAGGAATTTAAAATTCTAACCAATAAGAAAAAAAAAAAAAAAAAACATTTTTTCCATTCAATTTCAGGAAAATTCAACTTGCATCCGTTTACGAAATTATTTAATCATCTGCTCCATTCAACATTTTCACGTCATTCTGACGTGATTCTAATTCGTGTTTACACCTCATTTTATACGGAATTAAAATGAAAGACGGTACTGAATATCTAAAAGTCCTCCCTCCAATGTACGCACGTATCTGTGAACAGCTGTCGATTATTGAGAGTATCTAAAGAGAAAACAAAGCAACGCGTTTGAGAAAACACAAACGTCGGCTTTATCAAAAGAAGTCCCAGAGTTTTTTTTTTTCTCCGATTGTACAGGTGACGTCTGGCTGCTTTGTTTGGCGACGTTTACGTTTGGACAGCCGGAGAAGCGTGTGAATGGAGCAAGGTTCTGTTCTGATTTTGTAAAAGAGCACTACAAGGTAGGTGAGTTATTACGAGAAAGGACAGTAAGTACTATATTAAGGCGGGTCTCGAAAAAGTAATTTTCCCCGCTCAACAACACGAAATTTTCTGACATATTTTTTACTCATTTTACTTACCCATCATACGTAGTATAGGGTAAGTCTTGTAATCGTTTTGAAAATAGAAACAAAATTTTTGACAGATTTACACGTTTCAGACACTGGAGATTCCGAAAAACATATTTTTAGAAAAAAAAAAATAATAATAATAATTGCCGTCTGTCTGTCTGTGTGTGTCTGTAAACGCTCTATCTCCCGAACAAATTGAGATAGAGACTTGAAATTTGGTATGTACTTAGTATGTAATAATGGGAAGAAGTTTATTGAATTTCAGTAACCTCGAAAATCCGGAACAATTTTTTTCGGACTCTTGAAACATTCGTTCTGATAAAAGGTATATAAAAATTTTCGAAATTGTTCTTTTTTAAGGAGTGAATGTAAAAGACAATAAAAAAAATAAAAAAAATTTGCATTAAGAATGAAGTCGATCGGATAATGAGTTGCTAGATACATTTTCCACGCTCTTCGATTTTTCATGATCCTTTATTTCATTCAAATTTCAATTCAAAGATATATTTTAATTAGTAAAGATACGCTTAATCCGACGCAGTAAGCTGTTAGCTAATAGGATTATCATTTTTAGAGTTATAAGGATGTTTCTCTTACGCAATTCAGCAATAGAGCCTTTAAAGTTTAGGACGTCATCAAGCCAGGATTTTATTCGAATTGCAATGCATTTTATAAATAGTTTACACATGTTTTATTTTCATATTTTATATTACGCATATCCATGATGGGTAAGTATTACGGTGGCCCCCAACGACTAGTTTAAACATAAAAGCATGATACTTGCAGCTATGATTATTGAAGCGATTTGTAATCGATCTGTTTTTCCATTTCCCGTTAGATAAAATACATCGTAAGTTATAAGCGATTATTGTCTCAGGACGGCAGTTTTTTTCCTTTTCTGCACTGTCGCATCCGGAAATTTGGTTTACAAAGTCAATTTTGACAGCATTTTCTGAAAAGCCTTCTGCTTATACCGAAAAACGGAAAAAACAGTTCGATTCCATAGTTTTCAAATAAGAGCACTTGCCAATTTGATACGTTTGCGAAAATTAAGAAATATGTCAGAATGTAGCCAGTTTGAAATTGAGAACACACTTTAAGGAGGAGTAAAAAATATTTCTGAAACAGCACTACTATTCAGTACTTTCCAAACGCGAAATTGCTTTCATGAAGTAATTTCATATGTTTATGGAGTAATTTCATAACAATAAATAAGTAAGTAAATAAATAATACAAATTAATAAATGTAAAATCTCCATAGAAAACGACGACCGTGAAATGTTAAAAAAAAAAAAAAAAAAAAAAAAAAAAAAAGTCTGCTATTAGCTCATCCGGCCAAGATTTTGTAAAACTGAAAATGTAAAAGAAAATTGTAAACATTTTCAACAATTTAGCTGCACTGAACGCTACTTTTTTTAATTATTTATTTTGGTTTATCTAATATATAGTATATACAATGCAAAAAAAAAAAAAAATTGTTGATTTTACAGTATAATACTGGCATCCCAGCTGCCAGTATTATACCGTAAAATTAACAGCAAAAACAGTAATTTAAGCAGTAATACACTACCGCGCATGTGCGGTAGTGTATTACTGCTTAAATTACTGTATTTACTGTAATTTAGTGTATTAGCCGCACTTTCTTTCCGCTTTCTTTAGGATGAATTTTCTTCGTTCGATGCACCATGGAAGAATGTGTACAATGCAGCAACGGGCGTCACAGACTTTTTAGGGCACCTGCAGACTAAAAACATCTAACCAATCTTCGCGGGGGGGGGGGGGGGAATCACAGATTTCGTCAAATGATTGAGGAAAAAACACTAAATTCATCAAAGGATCATGGGGAAACATGACTTTCGTTAAAAGACATCAGAAAAAACATTAATTATGCAAAAGGATCGTGAAAGATAAGCAAATTTTGTCAAAGAATCGCAAAAAAGGAAAGTTCACCAAAAGGTCACGCTTTTTTACTAAATTTCGTCTAAAAATTGCGGAATAAAATGTATTTTATCAAAGAATCGCTGGAAAATGCGAATTTCGTTAAGGATCACGAGAAAAATGCGAAATTCTTCAAAGGATCGCTGAAAAAACATGAATTTCGTCAAAGAATTGCTGAAAAAACATGAATCTCGCCCAATAATAGAAAAATCATGGTTCATAATCATTATATCTAGTAGTATATGTAAATACAGTTTGTGATATAAGACAAAATTAACACTCACCAATCGGCGAGTAATACTGAAAATTGGTAATTGATGTTATTGCCAGTACTGGCTAAACTTAATAGTCACACTCGCCAATTGCGATGATTGAATGTAAAACGAAATTTTTTTCCTGCTGTCACTCAAAGAATTTTTAAACCATTTGGTGAAGTTTTTCCCGAAACCATTTTGTGAATTTCCCGATTTTTTCTTCAAAATCATTTTTCAACAATATTCGACCCAATACGCATGCGTCAAAAAAATCGCCGGCCAATGAGGTGAGAGTCTATTACTGTCTCTATTAACGTGTTTGGGATCATCTCCTGTTTTTTTTTTTTCTTGCACATTGCATTAAACCTAGGAAGGTATTTATATAGAACTCACTGTGGAGTGTTTAGAAGGTATTTATTTTACAATTGAATCCATTTGGACACTACACTGTTGTGTTAACTAGTATTTTAAAAACACAAATTGCACAAATTGTGCTTATTAGTTGCTAAAATCAGTGTAAAAATTGTTTTAAACTCATAAAAGAGCTAAAATCCTACATGTTTCGGCTTCAAACTTAAAGCCGTCATCGGGGAAGAGGAACAACACAATAGTAGTCGTTTGTGTTGTTCCTCTTCCCCGATGACGGCTTTAAGTTTGAAGCCGAAACATGTAGGATTTTAGCTCTTTTATGAGTTTAAAACAATTTTTACACTGATTTTAGCAACTAATAAGCACAATTTGTGCAATTTGTGTTTTTAAAATACTAGTATTTATTTTATTTATTATAATTTGTATGAATACTTAGGTGTCCATTTCGGATTTACTGTTTAAAAATGAATTTAGGCTCATTTAACATTCGCGAAATCAATACCGATGGAAATTGTGTTTTTAGATCTCTATCATTTTGTATATATAGTACAGAAAATAATTATTCAAACGTACGTAAAAAACGTAATACAAAATTGGACCACTTATAGTCTGTTTATTATCGGGGATGAATCTTATGGTGTTCCGATTGCTAATGAAAACGATTATGTAAATATATGGTTCTTCATAGAAGTATGTGCTTCTTCACACTTCAATAGAAGCATTGTTTAAATTAATATAATTCTACAAATATGATGCAGTTTTAAAATATTGAGTAATGATTAATATAGTCAAGGAATCTACTCATATACGTAATTAAGTTTTGGTACTTCTCTATTATCTCATCGACCACTTTTCATAATAAAAAACTATCGCCAAACTGTAACGCCAAATAAACGGGAGAACGTTGTCATTAATACGCGCAAATGTTGAATTAAAAACCACTTGACGACATAACAAACACGTATAATGCTTCCGACATAAAGTAAATGGGATTGCATTTTTGGCATTTAATCATACATTTTGGCAATAGTATTTTGTTATGAAAAGTGGACGATGGGATAATAGAGAAGTACCTAAGTTTTTTATACCAATTTTGAAAATTTATCTTTTTTTGACATTTAAAAAAAATAACAGAAAAAACATTACAAATTTGCCCATTTGCAGGTCAAAGGATTAAGAAAATATTAATGATTAGCGGAACTGGTTCTAGCTATGAAGTAATATTATTTTGCTCAAAAACCCCCAGCAAAAAAATAATTACAAAGAATAAGTAATCGTCTTTAAATATACAAAAAACAATGTGATTAATGGCCAGGATTTTTTTACATATAACATTTTTTATATACAAAATAAAAACCAAAATAACCTCATTCATTTGACCCGATGTCAAAAATAGTTTTTTTTTCCACATTCTTGGGCAAAGCACTAAATCAATAAAATCACCAATTTGTGACAAATTATGAGTTTCATATGAATCGCACATGAACGGACATGCAAACTGGTAAAAAATGAATGTAATAAATTAAAACATTCAAGATTTGTATACATATAAACAATACAATGTAAATATTAATATTGTTTGTATATATACTTCTTTGTATACATATATTGTTTGTATACATACAAACAAATATAATGTAAACATTATTCAAATATTAAGAGTTTGCAAATCAAAACATTCTAAACATTTGTATACATACAAACAATATAATGCATACATACTCTTTACAAATAAAATAGCACACTTATGTAATGACAAAACTTTTAAATCGAATAGAGATAATATATTTCTGTTAAAAAATAATGCTAAAGTTCAGACTTACATATATTATACATTCACATAAAGCTAGTCACATTCCTGCATATTTATTAAATATTTAGTTGCTAAATATAGGAATAATATTTTATAATTTATATTCAGGCGCTCAGATTCGCTTTTTTCGAACACATAATAATAAAAATATTACTACCGTGCGTACTGTCTTTTGACATTATATTTACATAATAGTTTTCATTAGCAATCGGAACACCATAAGATTCATACCCGATCATAAACGGAATATAAGTGGTCCAATTTTGTATTACATGTTCTACTATATTTTTATTTACGATTGAATAATTATTTTCTGTACTACATAAACAAAATGATTTGATTTCGCGAACGTTAAATGAACCTAAATTCATGTTACACAATAAATCCGAAAAGGATACCTAAGTATTCATACAAATTACAATAAATACAACAATAAATACCTTCTAAACACTCCAGAGTTTTTTATATAAATATATTCCTATGTTTAACGCAACGTGGAGGGAGCCATCAAAGATCAAAACAACAGGAGTTGATCTTGATCCCAAATACGTTTGGAGACAGGAATATACCCTCGTCTCATTGGCCGGTCCTTTTTTGACGCATGCGTACTCGGTCGAAATTCGATGGAATATTTGACATTATTAGCAAACTGCTTTAAATAGATGGATGTAATTTTCTAAAAATGTTAAAAGGTACACTGGGGAAAAAAATACCACCCCCTCCCCCCATTCGTTTTTAATTTCCAAATTGTCGCAGAAAAAAAACGAAAATAACCATTTGATTCAGAATTTTCTCTTCTTTAAATTTATATTTACAAAATAAGCTTACAGGGCGTCGCCATATTGAAATTGTAACAAACTTTGAAATTTTCAATATGAACATCTATTTGTAACGCCCAATTTGGAATTTTCCATAAATTTTATCCAACATCCGAAGTCATTGGGTGAAGAAGTTTAGGAATTACGCATATGCAAAGTTTTATAACTACTAATGTTAAATTCATTTTTAATAGCTTCAAAACAAATTGCAATGTGGGTGGTCTTTTAAACATGACTCAAAAACTACTTGACGTAATGAGCCGAAATTGTGTATTCGCATTTTTGGAGCTTCTAAAATCGATTTCTATTAAAGTTTTTACAGGCTACAATACATACTTTTTTTCATTACGTGTATAATTGATAATTCCTAAACTTCTTCACCGAATGACTTCATATTTAGTACCCGAAGGTAAAATTCATCCAAAAAAATTCAAAATTTGGTATTAGTATTCAAAATTTCAAAGCTTGTTATAATTACAATACGGCGTCAGCTCCCTAAAAGTATTCTTTTAATATAAGTTTAAAGAAGACGTAGAATGGCTAATCAAATGACTATTTTCGTTTTTTTTTCTGCCACAGTTTGGTGATTTTTTGGGGGGGAGGGAGGAGGCATTGTACCATAATTTTTGTATCAGAGGTTTTATTAACTATTCACGCATTCCAGTTTTATTATTATTATTATTACTATTGTTATTATTATTATTATTATTGTGTTCATTTACCATTTGCTACAGGGGAAAATATTTTTAACAACTAATAAGTTTTGATTGTAATATAAAATTTTGAAACCCTTACAAGTTCGTTCAAAAGCATAATGAACTAGTCGGATGTGTCAATCCCAAAACTTTCTTCTATCTCACACACATTTCGCATACACTAAAAAGAATCAGCACCAATTTATATCAAGGTCTAACTGAAACTCAAGTTTTATTAAATTCCGTGCATTATTTCTTGAGATATGACTATCGCTAAAATCGTGTAAATCCTGCAAAATGCTGCATAGCAGCGCCACCTGCTGGGCGATTTTAGCCAAAAACTAATCAGCACCAATTTATATCAGAGACTAACTGAATATAAAGTTTTATTAAATTCCGACCATTTGTTCTTGCAAGAACTAATGGTCGGAATCGGAATGGTCGGAAACGGTAGATAGAGCTATTGCGGGAATCGTGAAAAATGCTGCATAGCAGCGCCACCTGCTGGGAGATTTTTACCAAAAACTAATCAGCGCCAACTTATATCAGAGACTAACTGAATATAAAGTTTTATTAAATTCCGAGCATTAGTTCTTGAGATAGAGCTATTGCGGAAATCGCGAAAAATGCTGCATAACAGCGCCATCTGCTGGCGATTTTTACCAAAAACTAATCAGCACCAACTTATATCAGAGACTAACTGAATATAAAGTTTTATTAAATTTCGAGCATTAGTTCTTGAGATAGAGCTATTGCGAAAATCGCGAAAAATGCTGCATAGCAGCGCCACCTGCTGGGCGATTTTTACCAAAAACTAATCAGCACCAACTTATATCAGAGACTAACTGAAAATAAAGTTTTATTAAATTCTGAGCATTAGTTCTTGAGATAGAGGTACTGTGGAAATCGCGAAAAATGCGGCATAGCAGCGCCACCTGCTGGGCGATTTTTACCAAAAACTAATCAGCACCAATTTATATCAAGGACTAACTGAATTTAAAGTTTTATTAAATTCCGAGCATTAGTTCTTGAGATAGAGCTATTGCGGAAATCGCGAAAAAGGCTGCATAGCAGCGCTACCTGCTGGGCGATTTTTACCAAAAACTAATCAGCATCAATTTATATCAGGGACTAACTGAATATAAAGTTTTATTAAATTCCGAGCATTAGTTCTTGAGATAGAGCGCCCACAAAATTTTTTTCACATACAGACAGACAGAGTCACAGACAGACATTTTCTAAAAATAGTCAAATCGTGTTCAGGACCTTCTAAACCGTATAAATCCGTTGAAAACCAGAAGTCGAAAATTTTAATGAATCCAATACTTTCTTTTTGTAAAGATAGAAGAAAGTAAAAATGGCAGCATATTAAACTTTCGAACTTCCTCTAAGGCCCTATTATGGGATAAGATGATCGTCCTCCCAAAAATAAGAAATTACCTTATTTAGAAAAATGTCTGAAATGTGGCATATAGTATCACCTGATCTTAACCCCATGGGACTATTTGGAATAGCGACTAAAAAATTGACATCAGCATCCCCCCCCCACCCCCCAATTTGGCGGCCTTAGAGCGAGTGGCGTCCACTGGATATATCTTCCGTCATACATATAGAACCTTGTAGACTTTATTACTCGACGAAAGTCGACGGTTATCGAGGAGGTGGTGATACACTGTATTGAAGGTATTATTGTTCCTAACAATAACTTTAATTCTACAGCGCTGCGAAACTATTTAAGTAAACAAACAATATATGGAGTGATTTATTTAATTTTTCGAACCTTTTATGTATCATTACACTTTGTTGTGCTTGTGTATTATCCGATTTTTCAGGAAACTTGACGAGATTGTGTGGAATACTGAGTCGACAAATTCTTCTCATTTCAAACTTGTAAAATTCGAATAATAAAAAAAAAAAACCCTTAGTGGGCATCGACATTTTAAAAGTTATCTCCATGCATGATTTGAAGTTTATGTCTAACATTTTTAGAGAAATCGTAGTGGTTTTAAAACGCTTTCCTCCCATTTGACCCCTTTAAAAATTGATTTTTTGTTATTTCACAGGAAAACTTTGAACAGTGTGGTAGACTTTAAAAGCAAGATCATAATCATTTCACCCTTTTATTACTGACATGATGGGGATAAAACCCCAGCTTGGATTGTAATGTAAAATTTTGGAAGTCCTAACGAGTTTGCTCAAAAACATAATGAAAAATGACAGCATATTAAACTTTTGACCTCTCTTTAAAGCCCGATAATAGGATAAAATAACCGCCCTCTCAAAAATAAGAAATTACCTTATTTAGGAAAATGTGTGAAATAAAATTACACTTCAACGATCCCATCTATTTTAATGATAACACTTATAACAAGGTGCAGTTAAACCGTTCAAAAAATTGTCCGTTTTGCATCTTGGCGCATCCGAAAATTAGAAGGTACGTTTATAGCTTTATGAAACCCACGCGCTGTTGTTATGCTAATCTGCCTTTCAGGAACCGAAAATAGCCAATACAAGAGATGTCTGCTTCAGGCACTCACGTTTGACTTCAATTTTCGAGTTAAATTGATGGGATGAAAGGAAAGATATTCACAGATTATTGGAGAATGCTAGATGGGCAAATATACGCGTGCCTGTTAAAATATCTCGTTTTTAGAGACAATTTTTTAAGTATAGTAAAACTGGGAAAATTGAACCTGTCTATAACGAATCCTGTCTTAAACAAAACATCTCGTGGTCCCGAAGAAGGAGTACCATACAATTATATCTGCTAAGAAGGAAATCTGTTTAAAGCGGAATATTTTCAGGTGCCTAGAGATTCCGTTTTCACATGTTTTACTGTATCACGAATTTCATCATAATAATAGAAAGTATCCCACAAAACAGTATTTGTTTTTTTAAAAATTACTGAAATGAGCTAATACGCAATATTATTAACGATACCTTCAACGCTATCTTGTAAAACCATTTAACTAAAAAAAAAACAAAGACAAATGTGGAGCGATTCCAATTAATTTCCCGAACACTTTATAGATTGTTATGCTCATTTCGCACTTGGGAACTTCCGAGTTTCAGAAAAGTTGGCGTAAATCTAGGCGAGATTGTGTTTAAACATTCAATCGAAAAAAAAAAAAAAAATTCTGATTTTTCGTCTCATTTCAAGCTTTTAAAATTTGAATTAAAAATAAAAGAAATTCTTAACTAGTATTTATGTCTTTACAGTATTTCCATGCCTAATTTAAAGTTTCTAGTCCAGTTAGAGAAATCGTAGTGAAAATGTGATTTTCGAACATTTCCCTCCAATTTGAACCCTTTTAATATGGATTAAAAAAAAAAAAAAACACCTGCTAGGTACAAAAGTATCCTATATCTGTGAAAACATTTTCTTAAATACCATTCAGTCATTCACATGCAACTACTGATCACAGAGCATCATTTGCATATTCCGAACTCCTTCTTTCAAAGGTCTACCTGCGGTCTCATTCGATATCGGAAAGTTAAAGATCGATAGAAAGGTCACCATTTATTTGCAATGTCAAAGTTAGTTTTGGAGGCAGACTTTTCACATGATTCATGTTTGTTTACTCCGAATATCTTACGCCTTGTGGCAACAATTCCTCTCACCATTATAAGGGTTATTCTAAATTGACACCATAACTGTCACGAAATTCAAAACTGCTGGTAAACTTTTTTAATCATCATGCAGAAGTATTAGTTAAAAATCCACATTTCTATCTAAAATTCATTAAAAAAAATTCATTTCAAGCACATTACAGCAAATAATTTATTAAAAAAAATCTATCTATCGTGTTATAAACTAGATATCGATAAGAAAAAATCTATAAATATGAAATGAAACAACATGAAATACTTTTGAAACATATATGATCATAAACATACCGCATAGTGAAAACAAAATGAATTCAGTGCACATTCTTTCATCGATTGTTAAAAAAATGACAAACATAAATGAAGTTTTTTAGAATGCAATACTGTAATATTAAGAATGGTACAGAGATACGTTTAAGGAGAAAAAAAATCCTTTGTATGCTACAATAGGGTTTATGTTTACATTTAGTTTTATGACGATACCTCTTAGAAGATACAAAATATTGTATTAAGAGCCTACATCAGTCACGCGAAAAACCGCTCAAGCTAATGTTAAGTCTATGGGAAGGTTCTAGCGCGATTTCTCGCTGGCATTTTAATTTTTTTAAATGTTTTTTTTTCTTTCTTTTCTTTTCTTTTCTTTTCTTTTTTTTTTTTTTTTTTTTTGCATAGGATAGTTGAGGTCAATCTCCAACGTTGTTAGTTCTTAATTTTTTAATTTTGGTTCCAGTTATTTTATGTAAGGGTACTTTCACTTTCAGAACCGGTTCAAACCGGTTCCAAAATTCAGAATGCCCGCTTATAAAAAAACTGCAACAAAAATCGAAAAAGTAAAAACTAACAACGTTGGAGATTGACTTCAACTATCCTATGCAAAAAAAGCATTTAAAAATGTGTCGTCTAGTTGCAAAACTGGCCAACTCCTCAAAATTTGAAAATGTGTGTTTTCAGCTTTTGAAGTTCTAAGTAAACGTTTCTACCATCTGGAAACAATAAACAAGCCTAAGCCGGTCAAATACCTGTGTTATATGCGTTTGAAAATCACGATGTGCTGCAAAACCGGCCAAATCCATCAACCAGTGAGGTTCAAAAGCGGCCAACTCCATATTCGCTAGATGGCGCTTCTGCTTCTCCCCACAATAACCTCAACCTCTCACTTCTTGATTAGATTAACGTTATTGTGTTTTCTCTCGCCTGTGACTGCTTCTCATTGGTGCATAGAAAGTTTCTAATAATTTAGTTTCGTGCTTTCTCCGACTGTGGAAAAGTTTGTGGAAGAAAGTATCTCTTAATCAATCAAGGAAGCTTAAAAGTGACCCTACGAGATAGAGGTTACATTTCCCATTCCTGGCCATTCTTTTATCCCTTCAGACCGTGTTTTCGCTCAAATTGAAAAGTGATTGACGAAAATCGAGTCACTCGTTCAGCCTACAAAGTGTGAAGAATTTTTATCTGAAAATGGTACAGTTTTCAAGCCGGGAAGAGATTACACCAGGCAGCAATGCTTTCCTCAAACCAACTTCACTGTGGCATTTCAAATTTGCTCCGACGAAAAGATTTTTCATAATAAAAGATAAAATAAGGTGTTGGTCAAGAGGAGATCTTCTACAAATTTGAGATAGGAGTCAGAAAGTCTGTTGTGAAGAGTAAAAGAAAAATATTATGAACAGCAAGCTTGAGGACATGGCTCCGGGTACCGTGGTGAAGCCTCTAAAACTTCGTGATTTCCAAAACTTACTGACAAAACATTTCGGACCAAATTGGGATGTTGACGAGGGTTAATTTTTTACAAAAATATCTTGGCATCAGTTGCTCAAGAAGCAGACAGCAGAGATGATGAATCAGAAGACAGGGTTGAAGAATACGCATGGATGGACCATCAAGACGAAATTTATGAGACTGTCGAAAACGATGAGGCCACTAAAGTTTGAAATTTTATGTACATAGTATGATTTTTGTTTAACTTTCGAAATTTTAATAATTTTATTCATAATAATATCATGTCATTCAAATCATTTGTTTAGTGACATTTAAGTCAGTTTTAACAGGTAGTCAGTTAGTAACTGTTAGTCAGTCAGTTTTAACAGTCAGTAACTGTGTAAAAGTCACTTTATGTTAATAACTTTCCTGAAGTTCTTTTTGTTAAATAAAATTTAATTGAACAAAACATTTTTGTATATTTGCAACCCCTAGAAACCCAATGTCACATTAAATTTAGCAAAAAATTAATTTCTGGTTTGTTGCAAAACCGGCCAACTCCAAAGTAAGTTGCAAAGGTGGCCAACTCCAAAGTAAGTTGCAAAGGTGGCCAAATCCAAAACAAAGACTTGAATAACTCCCTCCTTTCACGTGCCCTTGTCACCTTATTTCGTGATTTCAAATATACTGCCCTAAAGACTATAAAACTAAAAGGTTTTGGTTCCAATCTTATTTTGTCAAAGTGTGGCTAAAAATCAGCTTTTCCCCAAAATTTTGTTTTTTGGAGATGGCCGGTTTTGCAACTAGACGACACAAATATTAAAATGCGAGCGAGAAATCGCGCTAGAACCTTCCCATAGACTTAACATTAGCTTGAGTGTTTCTTCCCGTGACTAGTAATAGGCTCTTAAGGGATCACGCAATCAATCTCATCATACATTAAATACAAGCATATATTAAATTTCATAAGATATGAAAACTACCGATACATTTTTTTAATTTTTCAATGTTAAAAAAAAAGAAAAGAAAATGTAATGCTCTCATTTCATGGAATAGAATATTTCTTCGAATCTTTATTTGTCCATACCACGCAGTTTTATGAACTGAGATATTTCTTTTCTTTCACCGAGAGATACAAAACGTTAAGTGATAAATTGACATATTATTTTGTTGATTAATTATGAAGGTTTAAAAACACAATACGCCGCACTGATCACAGACTTAGACCTCAAACACATTAAAAATTAGTTTTTAGGTGGTATGAATTTTTCTTCTAGTCTAAGTGAAACTGAAAGTGAAAGTCAAGTTTTATTCTTAACATTACACCCTTACTGTTTCAAAAATAAAAATGGGACGTACGCCCTTTTAATAACCAATTTTGAGTTTACATATTATTAATTGGAAACTGTAATGTTATGCGTATTTAAATGATATGCTTGGCATGAGAACTAGTAAAGTAGTTTCCTGAATTAGGCAATCGTTAGTAATTGCAGTAGTTTAGTGTTCAAACATAGTATACATTCCTAAAAAGAAAACTGACAATGAACTCTGGGTTTGTGTATATTTGATTTACCCATGATTACTTTTTTGCTCGCAAAGAACAAATGGATCTTTATTTTAGTTTAAGATTTCAAACCATTAAGATCATTCGAGGCAGAAGCGAAAAATGAATACTGTACTCTTCAAAAATGTACAAAAACTTATCAACTCCATTACAAATTCTAGACGGAAATTTTTTCATGAATTTCTACACAGACTTTAACGTATTTGGAATTATGTCCTATTTAAGTATTAGCCTACTCTGTTTAAATTTCCACACAAATTTAACAGTGTATAGATATTTAAAAAAAAAAAAAAAAAACTTTAGTATGCCGATAGCATATATCCCTTTTGATATAGAAGATTATTAAAATGAGTTCCTGAAAGCGTTTCTGAAATAAAAGGGACTAAGTCACAAGGGATGGATACATAAAATGACATTTTTTATATGTATATTTAATCTTATATCGATAATAGAAAATTAGTCATAATATCTTGGTTTTCAGGAAGTGACACACTTTCGAGCATAATTTGTTCTCAAAATTAAAAAAAAAAAACATATATTTTTTTATGTTTTTATTGCATAAAAACAGTTGTCATTAAACCATCTTTTCCTCTGAGATTATTTTCAAATAAATAAGTAAAACAGAAAAAAATCCAATAAAAAAATCATATGGTCTAATTTCAGCAGTAGATTTTTAAAACTTAAGAAGTTTTCCCATCCCAGACCTTCAATCGGGTAATTTCTTTGTTTTGGTAGAAATTGCCAAGCAGTCTTACTTTCCTTTAATTTTCAGTAATTAGTATTTCAAATTGTACGTGAGGACTATACGACACATACGTAAAAGAGCCACGATAATGGCCAATAAAGGAGTATAGATCCAAGGCCGTTATTGTTGGACGATCTTCATTAGTCTATTGTTGCTTCGCAGCTGTTACAACAATATGTCACAAGTCCATTGTTGCCATATCGAATTTCCTGGAAAACTACGAGAATACAAAATAGTGGACATTTTGAATTGTTCGAGCTTTTAGTTGGCGTGGATGCTGAAGATGAGATCAAGAAATATAAATAAAATAAAAAAGAGAAAAATCATGTCATGGACAGTGGAATATTTCAGTTGCGTAACAATGGACACGGGGGCGGGTGCTTGCGAATAAAGGGATACGCTACTGCAATTCACTCCTCGATGTTCCAGAATCTTGGCAAGCTTGAGAATAATAGATACATATCGAAAGCGAAATTCGGTCGCATTGCTTGCACAAATCTGCAAATAATGCCAAGAACAATATATATATACTTTGAATACGAATTACGAAAATTAGTGAAACATGGTATTGTCAAGGCCACGACTGTATAAAGATTATAATAAAAATGTAATGTTTTATAGCATATGCTACATAGACACTAATGGTGCAGGTTTTAATACTAGAAATACGCAATAAAGCAATATATAACAACAATATTTGTTGCATTTTTGAAAATTTCATTACAATTAACATTTGAAGTGGTCATTAAAATATGTCATTATAATTAACATTTGTTGACGTGGGTTAAAGAACTTCTATATTAATACTACTAGTGCTACTGGCGCTACGTAACATGAATATTAGAGGGACAAAGGGTTATGTCCTTTTTTTCTGTTTTTCTTTCTTTCTTTTTTTAGAAAAAAAATTCATTGTCAGTATTTGAAGTCCTCTAACTTGTCTAACCCTAAATTATATCGAGACTAGCAGTGTAATTGTCAGCATTGAAATTACATAACATCAATATCTGATTACATCATTTTTGTCTTTTCGTTCGCTATCAGATTCGAATTTCATTATCAGTGTTTAGATTTTTTTATCTTTAGAAACTGGGAAATTATATAGATATTAGAGCTGTTGTTATTAACATGAAAATTTATGCAACAATCTAATGTGAAGTATAAATATTTGTTATGTTATTTTTTCTAAAATTAAAAATATAATATATTATTATATTTAAAATTAAATCGCTCCTTTAATAAAGTGAATGAAAATAATTACATTAAAAATAAAATAATACAGCGATAATTAGAAATATTTAGTGTAAAGGTGTGTTAAATATGCTGAAATACACTGGCCTCTAAACGTTAAGCTACAACCAGTGTTTAGGCGCACACTATTAAAAGAATGATAATAAAGGTTAAAAAATATGGTTTATGTGATAGATCATAAGCAACTTCAATAAAATCTTGTGAAATATTTATACCCATCTCTATTTTTTTAAAGAATTGGACATTTATATGACAGTCAAGGAGAAACTACGAATATCCCAATTTTGTAATTTGTGTGGAATTTTTTTTATGCTTGTTGGTCTTGAATTGTTGGTACTAAAATAGTCTTGTCCATATCTAGGAGATGTCGTTTACCTGATTCGTTAAGATGGCAGGCAATCGGATGGATGGAAATGGGATTATCACAAGCTGGTGTTGCTAGACGTCTTAATGTGTCTCGTAGTGTGGTCTAAAGACTCTGGGATCAATCTGAATACGAAAATTCAGTATCAAGAAGACTTTTTCGAGGCCACTCAAGTGCTATAAACTCTGCACAAGAGTGCGTCATAACTCTTTTGGCCAGAAGGAAGAGGAACCTACCGTGGTTCACCTCATTTCAGATCATCGTAACGTAACAGGGATGACAATATTTGCTACTACGGTGCACAGACGTCTTTGAAATTAAGAACTCTATTCAAGACGACTCGTTGTATGTGTCTCTCTTAATCGATAACACAGAAGTGCCCGTTTATGTTGGCCAAGAGAGCACGTTACATGGAACACACAACAATGGGTTTCCGTACTGTTAACAGAAGAGTCCTGTTCTGCTTTGAAGAGTGATTCAGTTCGTGTGCTGATCTAGAGAGAACAAGGCATCAGATTCTACCTATGTAACATTGTTGAAAGACACAGTTATACAGGAGGTGGAATCATGGTTTGTGCTGGAATCTCTCTGGTGGTCACAGTAACCCCCATGTGTGCCATGGAAGAACTCTGACTGCTGTGAAATGAGACGCGATCCTTGCTCAGTTTGTTGCACCATATGGTGGTGCTATTTGTGATGAATTACTCTTAATGATGATAATGCCCGATCACACTGAGATAGAGTCGTTGATGAATATTTTGAGGATCAAGCTTTGGAGCGACTGCAATGGCCAACTCAATATTTGTACCTTAATCCGATAGAGCCTCTTCGGGACTATCTAATCAGATAGGTGGTTGCCGTAAGTCCTCCTCCGAAGTCGTTAAATAAGCTGGAACAAGCGTTTCTCCATGTATGGGCGTTGTTTCCCATTCCAGTGCCCAACAACTTAATTCACAGTACGGAAATTTGATGCCACAAATGCACTACAAGTAGGGCCGGACACATGTCTTATTAAAATCCGTTTATTTAATTATTTTCAGAAAAAAATGCCAATTATTATTTTTTTTTTTATCAAACAGTGGATTTTTGCAAAAAATGCAATTTTTTTATCTGTAAATCCTGCTTGATGTTAAAATTAAGTAAAATTCGATAAATAACTGTTTAAAGCACAATTCTTCTAACTTTCATGTTTTTATCTTTATTTGTTTTCAAATTAGATACAGAAGACTGGTTGTACCTTAACTTTTGGAGGCCAGTTTAAAAAAGGTAAAAATTTACTCGAAAACCATATAAGGAAAAGAAAAATTCCCTGTTCGCATTGAGCTAACAATGGTTGGATTAGAAATCGGATACTCTAGAAATTTACTTTATCACCGTCAGTTTGACATAGAGTTTCTAAAATAAATATATATTTTTCGTCTGTTTCTTATTTAAAGATAGTTATTACTTCATAAAGTGAAATATTTACAAACACATTGCTTAACAGTTGTTATTTAAAAAAATATATTTCATAAAACTTATTAACAACTTAAAGCAGTTATAAAAATTAAAAAATATATATATAACTAAAAATAAAATTTAGGAGAAAGATTAGAATTCTTAGTATGTCCTGCAAAAAAGGTATCTTTAAAGTAACAACAACAACAACTTCAACAAATCAGAAAAGTGCTGAAAGTATAAACAAATCGCGGTGCTTCATCATTCCCAGTTTGCATAATTCTTTTTTGAAACTTCAAATTTAAACAGCTTCATGATTTATGACTTGGCACATTTGCCATCTTAGAACACTACTCGTCTATGTAAAAATAACTCATACAATGCATCATTTTTCAAAACTTTTCCTGGAAAAACTTTGTGAAGAATTAAGTTCAACATTATCTGTTCTGTCATTTAAAAGATCATCCGTCAAGACTGTTTTCTTAAAAATTCGAGTGTGGTATGATTAATGCATATGGATCTAACGAGTGCCATACGTTGACGATTCGATCACGCTTGGTTTCACAGTTAGTTTTCAGTATCTAGGGATATTGCTACTTCTGAATTCCCAGTTATTAATCACCATGCTGTGCAAAATGTGAAATGAGATTAACATCTGAAATGGCAACAGCAAGGATTGATGAATGGAATATTCAACAAGTTGAGAGACAGCACGTTCCTTGAATATCAAGAAAGGATGGTCATATTGATGTACTTGTCAAGTTGAAGATGATGTATTTTTGATGAAGAGTGGAGCCCAAAATGGGTTGTTGTGTAAGAAAAATTGAACAGGTTGGAAATTGTACGTGAAACGTGACAAATGAGGTGCGTTCGTACTATAGCTAGTTATATAAATATTCAGATCTTGATGAAATTTTAATTCTGTTAAATGAATTATATCGTCTGCAGATTAATTTCTGTCATAAAATAAGTATCTCGGTCGCTTGACTGTTAAACCTCGAAAGCTCCTATAACAAGAAAGCACCGATTTCTTTTTAAAAAATTCAAATTTCTTAATAAATATTTTTATTAATATATGCTAAAGTTTTGATTCGATTTTCATAAAATTTGAAATGTCTCGACAAAATTCTGCAAAGATAATATATCTTAAATTTCAAACCATTCGATTGGGTAGTTTTTGCGTTGTTATATGCGGACGGACGGACAGACAGACGGGCGGGCCAGACGACGACAATAGGTGCTACGTATTTATATAATTACTAACGCACCTAAAAATAGAAGTAATTTTTGATATGAGAAGAAGAAAATACACGCTGATAAAAGACGTTATGGTAGTTGTTATATTTAAACTACCATGAAAAAATACTATTTTCTATCATCTCTTAATTAGGTTATTTTAATTGTTTTAGCTTTTAACCAGTTGATAAATGAACCAAAAATTTATCAAACATGCAAAAACGTCCATCTGCTGTTTTTTATTTCCATATGCCAATATAACTTTTGAATTACAATCAGCTAGCATTTGAATGTATCGGTAAAAATTGGAACAAGGAGACAAACTGAAATTTCGCAGGCAACAACTTGGTATTTAGAAAATGTCTTGAAAGAAAACATTAATAAATGATGACTTTTGTATTTTAATTATGTAAATCATATCATTCATCTTCGCTAATATTAATTTTTCCAACCTATATAAAGTTTATATATAATGTCACTGGTTGCAAGAGATACTTTTTCAAAATCATCAGAGATAAAGATTTAATTTATTAAATTTGAAAATCCAAGAAGGGGCGATGGCACTAACCTGCCTCCCTCAGGCTGGCGCTCATATACGAAAATAAAATAAATAAGCATATTAAAAAAATGTTCAAAATGCAACATTTTATTTCCGATTTAAATTAATCGATCACACCTACTGAGAGTTTAACGAGTACAAGTTTGATGGGAAACCTTACAGCCCGGAGGGAAATGGGCGACCCTGATTTTTTTTTAGTTTTGCCAATTAGTATTCTGCTTGTATCGGGTTAACATGCAAATTAATTACACGGAATTCAGAAAAGAGTGTTCAATAAATCTAAATTGCTGATACATGCAAGGGCGTGATAGAGATTAAATATCGGTGTGTTATTCTTCATCAGAATTATCATTGGACAAATAAGTAAATGTATACAATGAATTTTAGTTAATGTTATTACTTTCATAATTTAAATTGTGGAAATTTCTCTGTGGAACAAATAAGAAATAATTCATTCTTTTCAAAAATATTTCATTGAATCTAAGAATTTTTAAAAGGATACTTTTAGTTCATTCCACAGGGACGATCGCGATATTTCGATACATCATAAACGTTCATAGTCCTAATATAAACATATATTTTATGGTCAATTTTGAAAACGATATATTAACATTTCGTAAATTATTATTATTATTATTATTATTATTTTACGAAATATCATTTTTTCAATAAAATTTTTTAAATAAATCAAACGAATCTTTTTAAAGACTAGTATAATTCTATTTTTCCTAATACATATAACGAATTGTTCATATCGATTAATTAAATTACCTTAGAACAGGATTTATATTCACATGCTCATTTACTGTACTATGCTTAATTGGATGCATGATTATTTTATGCACTATATTACTTTCCAGAAGCGTGTTCTGTATTTATTGAACAATTTTACATTTCAATCTGGACCGTCCATAAAGTACGATCTGTGGACAGTCATTTTGATACTTCAACGGGAACAGGA
The DNA here is from genome assembly GCA_963931845.1 of Maratus michaelseni. Classification (NCBI taxonomy): domain Eukaryota; kingdom Metazoa; phylum Arthropoda; class Arachnida; order Araneae; family Salticidae; genus Maratus; species Maratus michaelseni. The sequence continues at coordinate 143,166,785 of OZ007596.1, forward strand.
CATATATTTTATTATTTAAGTAGAAGCAGAACTCTGAAAAACGTACTTAATGATCATTATATTAAAAGAAATACTCCCGAATTCTTAAATTCAATAAAGTATCCTTTTTTTACGCTAAGTTATGCAGCAAATTATGCTCTTTAATAGCGACTTCTAGCCTTCACGAACCTCCAAATTTCAAAATCAGGTTGATTTCAATTTGCATATAAATCACTACTGAATAAAATAAATCACCTCCATTGGCCGAGTCAATTATATCGGAAAGTTGAAAGAACTATCTGGAATCAGTAACATCATTATAGGTGAGCCAACGATGTTTAGGCCGCAAACCGATTATTGGAAGAATATGAGTCATCACACACACACACACACACACACACACACACACACACACACACACACACACATCACACACACACATATATATATATATATATATATATATATATCATCATCATCATCATCATCATCAACCGTTTTCAATCCACTGCTGGATGTAGGTCTCCCCCAGATTTTTCCATTGTTGCCTGTCTAGTGCTTTAGTCATCCAATTAACACCGGCCACTTTTCTGATTTCGTCACTCCATCTTACTTGAGGTCGTCTTCTTGGTCGTTTTACATCTCTGGGATACCACTGTAGGGTGTTTGTGCTCCATCTATTGTCTTGTCTTCTTGCAATGTGGCCAGCCCATTTCCATTTTAGCCATTTAATTCTCTCGATAATGTCAAAAACTTTCGTCTGACTTCTTATCCACGTTATTCTCTTTCGGTCTCTTCTGGTTATGCCTAGCATACATCTTTCCATACTTCGCTGTGTTGTTTGTAATCTTTGTACCATCCGTTTTGTTAGTGTCCAAGTTTCTGCTCCATAAGTTAGTGCAGGCAAAACACATTGGTTAAACACCTTTCTTTTCAAACAAAGAGGCATGTTACTTTTCAGAATAATATTGTTCTTCCCAAAAGCACTCCATCCATTTCTTATTCTTCTATTGATTTCATTCATGATACTGTTGTCTGAAGATATTTCTTGTCCAAGGTACACATAACTTTCAACATCTTTAATCTCAGTGTTGTTGTAGACGATTTTCTTTTTTGATGCAAATGAATTGAACATCACCTTAGTCTTTTTCAAATTTATTTTTAATCCCACATTAATGCTAGCTTCTGCCAAATCTTTTAGCATATTTTGCAATTCTTCAATATATATATATATATTTAATAATGATATGATTCAAAATCAGGGGATTCATACTGTACAGTATAATGATTAAAATACTCTTTTTATAGTTTCTGTATTAGTATAATTATCAATAAGTAAGAAAATGTTTTCAATATTAAGTTATTCGCGTATTAACTAAAATGTATACATTTAGCGATAATTTTGATATATATCGAAAATAATAAATACCATATCGGTGGATCCTAGTTTATAACCACGACATAGATTAATAGATTTTAACAGCTGAATGCTTTTAGAAAAATAGACAAGTTAGATTAATTTGCAGGCCGTACATAGGTTAATTTATATGGATCGAAATAAATCAATAGGACACAAGGCATTAAGTACATTACGATGGTCCTCTCAGGAAGTAAAAAATTGTTAAATTCAAAACAAAAGTTCACTCTTTCACAGCTTTCAAAATAATAACATCCTTTAAAATTGTGAAACTATGACAATTCTAAAGTTATTCGTTGCTTCTGGTTGAAATTCTCTGAAAAGCAGTAAAATTACAGAAAACAGGATTTTGTAAATTATTTAAAAAAAATTGAAGTAATAAAACACCTGTCCTATTCTTGTGGGAGTATCCAAGTGACTGTCCACAGATCCCACGTCTATAGACGGCCCTGAATTGAAATTTAAATTATTCAACACATACAGAACTTGTTTCTGTGAAGTATAGTGCATAAAATAAGGTTACGTCTAATTAATATACTACAGTAAATGAGCATGCCAACACAAATCCTGTTTCGTGGGTAATTTGGTTGCATTCTATCTGAACCAAACGAAATCAATCATATGTACTTATTTTTCTTTGATTTTGAGCGCGTTTTTCAATGTCACCAGTTCCGCGTCTCATGCTGCGTAGATTATGCAAATTCGTTTTTCTGTGGCCAGCAGGACTTATATGCAAGACGGGTTGTTATTCTTTTTTTCTTGATTTCTGCAGAAGACTTGTCTTGGAAATTAAAAAAAATAATAATAATGTTCAATATGCTATGAAATATTCAGTTTAAGAGTTGTTCATTTTAACATGCTGCGTCTGTTTTCTGAAAAGGTATAATGCTGCACAGAAAGAATTGAAGAAATATAGCCACAATGTAATTTTTAATGTCAGGTCAAAATTTACAATGTAGTATTTTTCGAAGCTGTTGTGTCGTTTTCAGAGATTCAAAAGATAAATGTAATTTTGAGGAGTCAGAGATTTTTATAAGAAAGAAAAATACTGCCTTATAGACAGATTTTGTTTCATTCAGGTTAAGGCTCCTCATCAGTCAGACTTCAAATTTTCTTCTCCATTATAGACTTGGATTGCATTAATATTTTTTAACCTTCTCATCAAAAAATTAAAAGTTTTTATTTATTTACTTATTTATTTATTTACTTATTTATTTATTGTATATTCTTGCTATAGTATGTTTCATTCACTGTAAAAAAAAAAAAAATAATCTGTTGATTTTACAGAAAAAATCTGTCAGCCAGGACGTAAATATTTAAAATATAATTTAATATTAAACGTTCTGAAATTTTTTTAGGTGGAATCTTTCATGGTTTTTGAATTGCTAGATATATTTTGTAAAGCATTATCTACAATTTTATCCACTGGAAAACAGAAAGTAAATAAGTGGTCTGTTTCCAAGTACACAATACAAAATCCTATTGATTTTACAGAGAAAGATTGTCAGCCAGGACACCAGTAAAACTGTATAGTTTGCTAAAAAAATCTGTATTTATTACGATCTTTCTGTTATTTTATCAGATTTTGCAGTTAAATAAACAGTTTGCGAATTTTTATTAAAATATATATAACAGTTTTTTTATTGGCGTCCTGATTGACAGTTTTTATTGTAAATTTAACAGTTCTTTTTCCTGTTTTACAGTGTCGCTATCTACCAAAAATTTCTGAACTATACATGTTTCCTTTTTTTTAAGTGCTGAAATGTTATTGAAAGTTTGACAGCTTCTCTAAAATTTTACAGTTTAAAATAGAAAATTAAATACATATTGTAAAAATATTTTGTGAATTCAATAGCAAAGAAACATCCTTTAAGAAAAGTACACAGAAAAAATAACTTAAAAATTCTAATTTTCCGTGAGAAATTTTTAAATACGAACCACAAGTTTTTATTTTGGAATGAAGAATTTGCGGTCTCTGACTGATAACTAGCTTTAAGACTAATAAATTCCTTTCAGTTTTGAAATTACCTTTGTGCTTAATATTCCGTATTTAATATATTATTGCCATACTTACATGTATATTTTCCCTATGCTTACATACCTACACATATACATACTTTCACACATCTAATTACTACACTGCAAAAAAAAAGTGTTGATTTTACAGTATAATACTGGCACCCCAGCTGCCAGAAAAGCTGCGAGAAAAAAAAAATTAACAGTCGTATTTTAACTGGATTAGAGGATGACGTCATCCGCTTCGGGAAAAACATGGGACATAGAAATATAAATCTAAACGTTTCAATTCGAACTTCGCTTTTTAATCATAAATATAAAATAAACTCATGCGGTGTTTTTTTTTAATCATAATGTGTTGTCATGATAATGTGTCATGATAATGTGCGGTGTTTTTTTTAAATCATTTTAATGATGCTGAGCATCATATAATATGGTATTTTATTTTTGTGGCAACAGTAATTTGAGGAAAACCTTTCATTTCTTTCATGAAATCAATGCCGATTTAATTTTTAACTATCAGCAAATTTTAATCAAAAAACATGTTTTAGGAAAATGTATTTGTACTATGTGAGAAGCCTGTTCAAAATCCTTTCTTATGGTATCTCATTCGTCGTTCTGCGTTTCGTATTTTCTTAGAAAAAGGGATGTTGACAGGAGAAATAATATATATGATGATTGTCGCATAATAATAAAATAAAATTTTTACTGCATTTTCCGACACATGACTTTTGAGTTGATCCTACATGCATATCAATTTAATACTTTTGGTATAAAAATAAAGATAAAATATAGATATGGCAATGATATAAGTTTTCAAGAAAAATTCGCCGCATTTGATAACATCAGTAATGAGAAATACGATTATAACAATAATACATCAATTCTAACGGAATATTCTTCATATAAGTTGTGCAATCATAATGGAATTATTTTTGACGCGCTAAAACTCTGTAAGGCCTCCGAAAAGAGAACAAGTTGGAAATTATACGTCAAACGTGACAAATGAGGTGCGTTCGCACTATAACTAGTTTTATAAATACTCCGATCTTGGTGCAATATCTGTTGCATTCTTATGCAAAAATGCATGAATACAAAGTTCATTTTGTGTGCAGATTTTCATATTATAGATGTTAATTTCATTTTATGAAATTAAGTTTTAATGCACTTTTGCAAACAATTAATTACAATTCTGTTACATTAAAATTATACTATGCCGAAATATCCAATACAATATAATGTAAAAAATCATCGTTATTATTTCAGTGAAATGAATTATATCATCTGTTATTATGATATGATTAATTTCCGTAATAAGTACATTTTAAGTTAGCAACTTTTTATATTTTCTTGACATTTACTGAAAATTCCAATGGGAAACGTAAGCCTAAGTTTTGAAATTTTCAGAACTTGAAATCCATATTTAGACTCTTTTTTCATTTAATATCTCTTTCTCCGGAAACATCTATCCAAAAAACTGTCGGTAGCTTATAGGATTACTATAATTAAACCAATTTTAGTAATACGGAAATAATAGGACTCCATCTTAAAAAGGACGTAATTACCATGGCAACCTAGAGTCATTATCTGTCATAGGATATCATTGAATTAATTACGTATTCAATAGAATGAAGAAAACTTTTATTAATATTTTTTAAAGTTTTGATTCGATTTTCATAAAATTTGAAATGACTCGACAAAACGATACTACGATTATATATATTAAATTTCAAACATTCGGTTGGGTAGTTTTTGCGTTGTTATATGCGGACAGACAGACCAGACGACGACTATAGGTGCTACGTATTTATATAACGCACCTAAAAACGGAAAAAATAATGTCTTTAATATCTGTGCGCGGGTTAAAAGATATTACAATAACCCAAATCAAAATTTATAAACCATTAAATGCATTTTAGATAACGAAGAATTTTTTTTTAAATCGGAAAATTCGAATAAAAAGTTCACTATTATTCACACACATAATCAAAATCATGTTCCTTTATGCACTTACGTTTTTAAGGACGATATGAATGTTCTCCGATGCACTGAGAGCTTTTTTTTTTTTTTTTTTTTTTTAGTAATTTTAGTTATCGTAACATCATGCTGCGAATTGTTACAGTACAAAATATTTCTTTAAAAACCTCCAACATCTATTTAAATGACATAGTTTTTTTTTTTTTTTAGTCCCTTTCTTTTTACATTTGAGAGTCACATTCACAACTTAACACAGCATACTGTTCCATCTACGAATGCCATTCCAGAATTGACCTTTTCTAAATAAATATCTTCTCAATTTAATAAAAAGGTTAAAGAGCAAAAGCAATGAACTCGGAATGACGGGCCAATAGGCCGAAATATGTCTTTATATCAATCGCTGTAGTTAATCGGGTAGGAGGGAGTAGGGTGAAAAATCACATATTTTACCTACAGCAAAGAGGATGATGATCACAAGGAATTTCCTCAGGGGTTAGAAAACTTTAGTTTTTAGACACTGCTGAAATCTTAATGGACATATTGTATTAAATTCGTATTTTAACTGTTGAAATTTGGAAGGAGAACATGCAGGGTTCATTCTTACAGAAACGTATTTTTTGCACTGCTATATTTTTTGAGAAAATCATTTCAAATTAAGGTTAAAAATGTTTTTATATTGTTTTGAACTTATTTAACATCATGTCGGTATTTATCCGGTTTACGAGAAGTATTTTATTAAACTTACGTTTTTACCTTCTTCTGTCTATACAAGAAGAAAATATTTTATTCGTTAAAAGCTTCAACTTCAGGTTTTCGACTGATTTATACGTTTTAGAAGGTCCCAAACACGATTTGACTGTTTATAGAAAATGTCTGTCCGTGCGTCTGTCTGTATGTGACACAAATTTTGCGGGCGCTCTAACTGACGAACTATTGCGTAGACTAGGATGGAACTTCATATGAAGTTCTATCCTTATATGACTTGGTGCTGATTAATTTTTGGCCAAAATTCCTCAAGAGGAAGGTGTCACAAATCAATCATTTGTTCTCCATCTAAGAGGAGGTGCCGAAATTCGATGATTTGTTCCAAATATGCGATGCTTATGTTATTTGTTTAAATGCACAGAATTTAACGAAACTTCATGTTTAACATCCTGAATATAGTGTAAAAAACTTGTTTGCTAAATAAATGCAATTTATTGTACTATTTAAATCATTTAATTGATTTGTTTTATATAGAAGAAAGATTTGTGATGGCTAGGGGAAACTGTCACAAAATGACATACTTAGGTAAAATGACATACCTTATGTTTCTTAATATTGTCGCTAGAGGCCAGCAGTTAATGATACGTAGTTATGGAATCGATCAGCAACGATATTGTGTATCTTTTTAACTGGCAGCATCATAAAGTTCATCATCTTCATTTATCAGATCGCTTGATGTATCTCCACTTCCTTGTGCACCCCATGTTAGATCATCCTAACTAGAGGAAGCATGAAGATGCAAAAGTTCTGACTAGTAGTCCTAATATTTCCGAAGCGAAGGCAAAAGCTGCTGATAAACGTAATTCACTGTCAAGACGTGTAGCTCTACAGGCTAAGAAGAAAATTCGCTTTGTTACATCCAGTGATGACGACAAAAATGTGAATATTTCTTCCGATGATGATGATGAAGCCTATCTTTATTGGAATGAATTATTCAGTCACTCAAAACCGAAGGTGAAGTGGATAAAATGTGTTAAGTGTTCAAAGTGAGTGAATGTGCCAGTGTTTCTTGGTGTGCTAAAAAATATTTATTTGTGATATATGCAAGTAAAAATAATAGCAACTTATGGGTGTGTCGTTTTAGGGCAGCACTATACATAAAATGACATAGTGCAGCATTTTATATCAATCGTTATTATGTTGTTGTAACTTTATTTGATATTTTGTAAAAAGCACCATTACATTTTGTATAGTTTGCAAAATTAGTTTATAAAAAAAAAGTCTTGAGAAAAAAAATTGTATGAATAGAATAATTTTTTCCTTAGGGTATGTCATTTTAGTACAGTTTCTACTTCAACATATACTAGTTTCATTACGTAGATGCTCTATGTTCGTAACTATGTCCACGGAAATGGCGTCCACAATCAAAGGCATAAATTTTCCCCCCGTAAATTATCTGTAACATACTAAATCTTAGAGTGAATTGAATGATGCTGCTGAATTAAATTTTGTATAATTAATATTACATGTTATTCTATTTTATTTTACTATTTATAATCTTTACTTGTTTATCTTCTTGGCTCATTTCGATTTTTAGAGTGTGACGGAGATTGCAATGTAAAGAGCAGATATATAAAAGTCCATCCTTTTATTTAAATGACATAAACAGGAAAAAGAAACTTTCATCATTAAATCAAATATAACTTTAAGCAAAGCATGCTATTCACAAGTTTAAACTACATCTTCTTCCACAGACGTAGATACAGGGTGTTTCACAAAGGACCCCCTAACTTTAAAAATTAATAACCCGTAAACGGTGATAGATAAAAACATAAAACCAGTGGTATGTTTATTAAAAAAATCGTAAGAATCTTATACATAAATCTCAAAAATTAGTTACAAATTGCGCCTACAGATGGCGCTGCGATAAATAGGCGTATCACATTAAAAGTGATTCAAAGTGTGCACCTTTTACACAACAGACATGTCGCAAACGAAGAATGAAATTGTCAGTGACTCTCTGTTGTATGTCACCGGCCTGTCTGTTGAATTTTTCTGAAAATCTCACGAATTTTTCTCCCATCTGGGCCTTTTGCGACTTGAAATCGCTTTTGAAAAGTACTCCTTGTGGCAGTAGGACTCCATTAGGACCTCAAGTAGGATTTAATCGGTGGTACTCCAACACAATAAACACACGTTCCTCCACGGTATGCATCACTTTCTGAATTGTTTTCACTGTACGCTAGTACCGGTCAGATTAAAAGGGCGAAATCTTGGAAGGCTAGTCTTTCTATGCTTCTGAACTCTCTTTAGAAGGATTCTTAACGCTCTCAGCGCCATCTATCGGTGCTATTTATAACTAAATTTTGAGATTTATGTATAAGATTCTTACGATTTTTTTAATAAACATACCACTGGTTTCATGTTTTTATCTATCACCGTTTACGGGTTATTGATTTTTAAAGTTAGGGGTCCTTTGTGAAACACCCTGTACATAGATCTTTTTACATTCTTATGAACATAATTCATACTTTGACATTTTACATGCATGTCATGTGTCAGTCAATTACAGTTATTGGAGTAATAAATTAGCATGTATGGATGACACTTGAGACCGCGACAGTGAATACGATTACAATTAAAATAACAATTTGCATACAAGCTTTATCTATTTTTTTATTTTTATTTTTTTAAACTTAGTGTAGATAAGCTAACGCATTTTATATACGAAACTGATGGTGTGATTTTTACTTTCGTAATTTTTCACAGTTATTCTAAAATTAGGTTAAATATTTTATATAGGTAACACTTGCAACGCATTGCTACTTTTAAAGTTAATGACAGGTTTTTTTTTTTTTTTACATTAATTCTCTCTTTCCGTTTTTTTCCTCCTCCACCTGTTGAGTTATTTAGCAGCTATTAATTTTCTGCCAACGAACATGCATTTGACTAAATTTCTTGTAACAGTAGTTATTTACGTTTGAAAAACCCCCTATAAATAAACAAGATTACCCTTCGAAATTGAACCTGATATTAGCTGTAAAAAGCACTGTGAAATAAAAATAAATAACGTTTCATGAAAAAAGTTTTAAATCAACTTTTTTATATTCAGTAAGTGATACAAACTAGTGCTGTAACAGTCCACACAAATAATTTGTCAGGCCGTGTAGACAATTATTTTTATGAAAAATGAATATTTTTATTACTTAATTTTTTACATGCATTACACGGTTATACCACATCACGGTTGGTTCCTATTTGACACCACCATTTGGCGAAATCTTGCCAAATCGTTGATAGTCAGCCAAATGTAGCTCTTTTATTGTTGGAAAGGCTGAGCAATATTTTTTGTGATGGCGCGTTTGTTATGTATGACGTATTTGTTACGTCATCAAGTGATTCTTTATTCGAAGTTTATTTGTATTTTAATGGTGTTTAATGATTTATTAGTTATTTAAAACATGTTTTTTTTCTTTTTTTTTATACAATTAAATAACACTTACGTCATTAAACTGTTATGTCAGGATATTAAAAGAAAAAAAAAGCATTGAAAAAGAAATTATTATATATTATTGAAAATAAGATTATTATTTTTCTGTTTACCTTAATATATTGTAAATTTACTGATGAAATTAGATGACAGTTTAGCGATCACAACATTAACCCTTTCCGGCACAGTGGCCCCACTCCGGGCACACCTAATTTTAATTCCAAACTTGCATGCGACACCAAGAATATTTTAATAAAATTTTGTTTCTATAATGAAAGCTTAAAATAAGGAGTTCTTATTTTCTAAAAAAGTCGTTTGTAAATTCCGGTGTCAGTCAGTAATTTCTGATTTTACGAACAGAATTTGTCTGTGCCGGAAAGGGTTAACGAATTTCGTGTATTCTTTGGGATTTCGATACGACGAGGTTGCTGTATCCAGTGATGCTTTTTTTCGGTTTCATGTTCGCGAAGCGATCATACGTGCGGTACAGTGATCGCGGCATTAACGAATTTCGTGTTACGACGAGGTTGCTGTATCCAGTGATGTTTTTTCTTGGTTTCATGTTCGCGAAGAGATCATGCGTGTGGTACAGTGATCGTGGCATTAACGAATTTCGTGTATTTTTGGGGATTCCGATACGACGAAGTTGCTGTATCCAGTGATGTTTTTTTTTCGGTTTCATGTTCGCGAAGCGATCATATCATACGCGCGGTACAGTGTTCGTGGCATTAACGGGGTGTCGTATATTTTTGGGGTTTCCAATACGACGAGGTTTCTGTATCCAGTGATGTTTTTTTTTTCGGTTTCATGTTCGCGAAGCGATCATACCTGCGGTACAGTGATCGCGGAATTAACGCGAATTTCGTGTATTTTCGTTTTTTCAACTTCACATTAATCGTTAACTTTTATGTAATATCGATAAAATGTGTATAAAAACGTTGTTTTTTTTACTGCTCATATTATCTTTTTAATATCTATCTTATTAAATTAGTCAAATAAAATATTTTATTTCACTCATAAATGCAGTATCTAAAAAAATTCACTGTGCATGATTTAATTTAATAATTCTGTATTTAAATTAACATTCTTTTGTCCAAATTGTTTTGAACGAATCAAATTTTACATTCGTTATGTTGTTACTCTCGTATAAATGCAATCTATTTTTCAGTGACGTTTTTATTGCTAAATCCAGTACTTTTCCAATGTGTAACTATTTAAAAATTAAGAATGGCAGCATTTTACCACTTGCTTATTGTGGGTTGCAATATGATCAATGTAAGTAAACAATTTAGAAATCGCCAATGTGGCATCATTTTTAAAGTGCGCCAAATGGTTTGTTGAAATAGGATTATGCCCCACATCACATTTCCAGCATAATATATTTTGATTATTTTCAAAGTCTCTTCTTTCCGACGATGATTTTCCCCCGTTTTCGTTATTTTATATAGAAATTTTTGAAACTGAAAGTGTCTTTTCCTTTTATAAAATATTTTTTAATAATAATAATAACCTCAGAAATAAAATAGAAACGTGTTTTGGCGTTTCTTTTTCTGTTTGAAAGAAGTTATTGTACTGTCCGATAAAAAAAAAAAACCCAGAGTGAAATGTTTCCTAAAAGAACCCACCCTTAGTATACTTCATCAAATATTTCACTAAAGTCAATTTTTTTGTTTTGTTCTGTTTTTATGCACCATTTAGACTAATAAAAATAGTTATAAATTCCTAAGAAGCACTTATTTAGTTAAAAAATAATTTAAACTAACAATTGCAGAATTCTGTCAAAACATAAGTTTCATTTTTACAGATTTTCTTGTAATAATAGAATTTTAGAATGATCTACATAAATTTTTAATTGTTTTCATGTTAAGCCATTAATATGCAATAAAATGCTTCATTTTCAGCTAATTATATCAGGGTTTTTTTTTTCACGTAAAATTGGAATCCTGGTTACAGAATGAAGGGTTACTTTTTGAAAAAGTGGTTTTTTTTTAAATTCTCGGTTAATTGGTTGCCACTTTGTAATAAAGGGATAAAATGAAAAGTGCTCAACATTAAAATTTTAGTCAGAACAGGCTGTAAAAATTTAGCAATGTTTAATTTCTTTGCATTCTTTATTAGACTTTATATAGAGAAAATTTCAAAAAATGGTTTTTTTTTAGAGGACAGCACAATATATTTTAGCTACTCAGAGAATTTGTTAAATCTAAAAATATTTTAGAAAGAGATGTCAAAACTTATCTAAAGATATTTCTGCCTAACAGCTATGAGCAATTTAACTGCGCCAGTTGTTATTGGCTTTACTTCTGGATAGTGATATTTTTTATTTTTTAATTTTTTTATTGGCATATGCTATTGAAATTATTCCCTGAATCGGCGCCTATTGGAATCCTGGTAACAGAATGAAGGGAGTGTAACAGAGGAGGAGCACATGCTCATCACAATGATTCTTTTTTATTACTTAAAATTTTCTGTATCTAGTGCGAGAAAAACATGCAAGGTCGAACAAGGAATGTGATACAATGCAATAAATAATAATTGTACGGTTACAAAAGTACCAAACCATTATCCTAAAAAAAGGCTAATTAATATAGTGTGAAATCTCTTAAAAGTGCCATAAAAACCCACAGAAAGGATTGAATCCTTTTCTTTCAAGTTAAACTATCAGGTTGGTACAAGAGTTCTGTCGTATTTTAATACCTTTAATACCAGTCAAATTTTAATTCCTGATAATTTTACCTATCAGTTCAAAGTAAGCAGGTATAATAAAATTATCAGCTGTTAAAATTTTAGCGGTATTAAAGGAATTAAAATTAGGTATACGACCGAAATTTTGCACCAACCTAATACATGCAGAGGTACACAGGGTAAAGGCAGGGCTCGAATCTTGCAAAGTTCTTTTTTTTTTTTTTTATGTTTATGTTTTCTTTTCCTTAAGGCTGTTTTTAAATTCAACCTGGATGTTTTCTGACACAATTTTTAATTCATTTTTGCTTGGGAACGTGTCAAATTGGCAGGTACTCTTATTAAAAAATTATGTAATCAAACTGTTTTTTTCGGTAATGACAGAAAAGAAAAAAAATCAGAAAAGGCCTTCAAAATTGACGTTTTAAACCGAATCTCCAGAGTGATAGTGCAGGAAAGGAAAAAAATTGCCGTCTTTAGACGATAATCGCTTATAATACAAGATGTAATTCATTTATCGGAAAACGAGAAAACTGTTCGATTACAAATACCTTCAATAATAATGCCTGTAAATATCGTGCTTTTGTGTTTAAAAATGAGTCAGAAAATGTGTTAGAAAGTTTCGCGTTCTCGAGCGGGGAAAAATAATTTTTTTGAGACCAGATGTTACCAGACAATTCAACCCGGGCTACCCTAAGGCTCCTATAAGGGGTATTATAGGAGCTCTAGGCTACCCCGGTTTTAAACCCTTCGCGTCCAGCGCTTTTACATCTCTTTAATTTTCAGGCGTCCGTTTCCCGAAATAGAATTTTTCGTCTTATTGAATTTCTGAAAATCTGAGATTGGGTAAAGAAAAAATGTCTGTTCAAATTTACTGGTGTTCAAATGCAAGGATTTCGTGCATTCTAAACGGTATGTATACTCGTTGCAAATTGTTAAAGATGCCCAATACAGAGGAACTTCGAGTATTATGGAATACCATTTACGTTTGTGGAAATAATACAGCTCGATGTTGTTTAAAAACCGGAAAACAAATACAATAAAAAAAATCAACTATCTGTGATTAGTAATTTGTAGACAAAAATCATTTTACGAAATTTCATCGCATGCAAACAAATAATAATAATGAAAAATTTTAAATAGAGAGTTAAAAATGAAGAAAACGAACAAAATATGGGAAAATACAGATTTAATAGTACCATGGGAGCATGATTAAAATATAGTATCTAGGTAGTCAGTTAATATAATTTAGTTTTCATGCACAAATTACAATATAAGAATAGATCTCTGCGCCAGTACAGTTCAGGGCATTCCATACAGGTATTCCATATAACTCGTCAGTTTCGAAAAAAAAAAAAATACCCTCTGTTATTCCATGAATCACGAACATTAAAACGAGCCATACATGATAAACTGCTACTATTTGGGTGTACATTATCATTAGTTTCAATGTAAAAATATTATTTCTAATAATGAATAAAAAGTATTGAAAACTTACCTTCTGAAATTTTCCAAACAAGAAAAACAAATATTTATTCACACAACTCACCTTGACGCCACCCGACGAACGACACGCTCTGAGTGGGAACGTTCTTAAGTTGTTTATGATATTGACGCTTGGTGGCAGTGCGTTACCAAAGAGAAAACTTAGAATTCCATATTACCCGACTATTCCATAATACCGGAAGTTCCTCTACTACCCAGTATACAGGACTTAGGAGGAAATCGTTTTTAATTGAAAGGCCTAATAGATTTTTTTTTTTTACATTTGGTATATTTTTTTTAGATTGCCCAATAACTATTAGGGTGGGCCGAAAAAATTCAAAAATTGTTTTTCAAGTCGTAATACCGCGGAAAAGTTGCGAATTGGGGAGACTAAAAATGGGTAAAAAAATAAATAAAATCGGTTTATATCTTCCGATCGAGCATGTGCAGTAAAGTTTGCTAAAATGTGAAAAAATTGACATTTTTACAAAAAAAAATTTTAATTTTAAATTAGCCTCTTTACGAATGTAATAGCTAAAATTCTTATGTATTACACTAACAAAACATAATATTTAAATTTTATTTAAATCCATCAACATCTTCCGATTACGCCTGTGTTCTAAAATTTGCCGAAATTTGGCAAAAATCACATTTTTAGGATAATCTTTTATCTTACTTAGCTTGTCAATATTGAAGTGTAATAGCACTTATCGACTCTTACTCTAAACAATAATAGCGACAAAGATTTCAAAGTACCAAAAAAAGTTTCCCCTAATACTTCACAGATGAGAATTCAGCTAAAATCTACTGCAGTAGTGAGCGATCGTCATGGAGTTTCTGATCGCGCGCACGACGTTGGATTAATTACCGATTCTGACGTCTCCCATGTTATATACAAAAACAAAATGAAAAGACAGAAACAAAATATTAAGGCTGAATTGTGTAATAAATCTGACGAATTTTCACTACAAGGTCTCTATTTGGATGGCAAGAAAGACAACACGTTAATGGTGAAGGTAGCTCATTCAAAAAGGTTCCATAGAGTAAAAAAGGTTCCGTAGAGTAAAAAAGGTTCCGTAGAGTAAAAAAGGTTCCGTAGAGTAAAAAAGGAAGAACATTACTCGCTAATTCAAGAACCTGGTTCAGTCTACATCGGCCATATAACTCCAACTTCTGTAAATTCTAAACATATTGTCACTTCTATTATTTTTTATCTGTCTGGTCGTGGTATTTCTTTTGAAAAATAAGTTGTCATACGATGGCACAAATGTTAACACAGGTTGGAAAGACGGTCTGATTCACCGAATGGAAATGCGTTTGGGGAAACCGTTACAATGGGCAGTTTTCCTTCTTCACTTTAATGAGCTGCCATTCAGGCATCTGTTTCAATACGTTGACGGTAAATCAACGGGTCCAAAATCTTTGAGAGGGCCAATCGGTGAAAAGCTAAGTGGCTGCGAAAAGCGTTCAATTATTAGCTTCAAGAGTATTGACTGTCAAATCCCCACAATAGACAAAAGTATATTTAGTAAAGATCAGCAATGTCTACTGGATATTTCCATGGCAGTACACCCAGAAAAAGGAATTGATTAAAACTACAAAACATGTTTTGTTGAGTACATTTTGGTTGTTTTAGCAAAATTCAAGTAAAATTGAACCATTTTACTTGAATTAACAAAACATTTTTTGCTGACGATACGAAATTTTTTTTTGGAATTGCAAAAAAAAATTTTTTTTTGTTGATTCAAACAAAATTTTTATTGACTTATATTTAAACAAAAAGTTTTGTTGGGTCAACCAAATTTTTGTTGATTCAACAAAACTTTTTTCTGGGTGTAAAGTCTGAAAGCTGTAAAGAGGATTTGGCTGTGTGAAAACCTGGTCCCTTGTCACACTCGAGGTGGTTGACAACAGCCAATTGAACTCTCAGATTGTACATAAGTGAAGCAAACCCGACATCTGAACTTCAAGAAATAGTTGTATTTATTCTAAAGTCATACATGCCAATGTGCTATAGTATTAAAATAAGTAAATACTTTACAGAGGGACCAAAACTTGTGTACCAAGCAATACAATCCTCAAGGTACCTGCCTAAAGATTTAAGTAATATTGTCGACACTGTGATCGAACGAAATGGATTTTTCGCTCATCCAGAACATTTAATGTTAGCCATGACACAAGGTACTTCAAAAAACATAAAAGAGTTCCGACTTCGACGAATTCTAAAGGCGAGACAGTTAGATCAAAAGAGAACAACTCTCAGAACATTCACGCCGCCAAAACTCAATTTCAAGGCTCGAGACGACTCGGATATAATTAACTGGATGGACTGTGATTTATCTTCTCCCCCATTATTAGAGGGTATCAGTGACGATGAGATTAACTCACATATTCAAAGTAGCTCAGTTCCTATTTGGGATATAACATTACAGAATTTCCCAGTCCATACTCAAGCAGTTGAACGATGTGTCAAACTCGTAACAGAAGCCTCAGTAAAAGTTTGTGGAGCTGAGTCTAGGGCTGGTTTTATCAGAACAACTCTTCTGTCAAAGTCAACCATGCCTAACTTCGCCCATAAATCTGATTTCAAAGTACCTTCATCTAAGAATGAGTGAAAACGGTGATGTTCGATTGTTCAACATGCGTTTCGTGGACTTATGACTCTCTTCACATAAAACTTAGTTTTTCCAATATGAAAATGTGTTTATAAATAATACTAATGGTCTAGCATCACTTGTTTTTAAACATTTAAACTTGTATTCGATAAAAGAAACCAACAAAGAAAAGTAAGTTTTGATTTTTTTCTTCCCTTGAACAGTGATATACCTTTATTTGTAATTATTTTTTTCAAAATTTCATTAATACAATTCGCGACCAGAAGATGTTTATGAATTTAAGGATTTAAATAATATTTATACATTATATTTTGTTATTCTTATACATAATAATAGCAGCTATTACATTCGTGAAGAGGCTAATTTAAAAATTAAAAAAAAATTGTAAAAATGTGAATTTTTGCCAAATTTTGGCCAACTTTAGAGCACATGCGCGATCGGAAGATGTTGATGGATTTAAATAATGTTTAAATATTATGGTTTTTAGTGTAATAGATAAGAATTTCAGCTATTACATTCGTGAAGCGCCTAATTTAAAAAAAAAAAATTGTAAAAATGTCAATTTTTCCACATTTTGGTTAAACTTTACAGCATACGCGCGATCGGAAGATATAAACCGATTTTATTTCTTTTATTACCCATTTTTAGTCTCCCTAATTCGCAACTTTTCCGCGGTATTACGACTTGAAAAACAATTTTTGAATTTTATCGGCCCACCCCTAATAACTAAATCAAAACCCATTTTTGGTAGTCAATCGCAAAACATTTCACTATCTATAGCAACATTGTGATTCTGATTATTTCAATGTTTAAGCTCGTAGTTTGATTACATATCTGCTAAATTCTTGTTTTATTTACACTGAAAAAAAAAAAAACCCACCATTGATTTTAATGGTATTGTACTGCTTATTTTACTGTTTATTACTGTTAATTTTACGGTATAATACGACTGGCAGCTGGGATACCAGTATTATACAGTAAAATCAATGTTTGTTTTTTTGTTTTTGTCTTGCAGTGTACTTATTTGTGAAGTTTAAATTTCATTTGGTAATTTAGTTATGGAATACTAGACGGAAACAGACAAATGCTAAATTAATTACACTGTTTTAAGTGCGCAGACGTATTAATATTCCGCAATTAGGTTCCATGTAAATTTTAAAAATTTCATGCTTGAAAATATTTTAAAAACAATAAATAATCAGTAAATTGAGATACAGTTTTCAAACAAATTGCATTTTAAAAAACACATTTGTCTATTCGACGGTTTAAAAATTAAAATTGTGCGATATTTAAAATTAAAAAATTTTTGCAGTAACGGAGAAATATATTGGTTAGATCATTGCTACCGTCAATATAATGTCAGCGTTACTCACGGACATAGTTTTGCTTTATAATATAGGTATGTTGATAGAGTTATGTTAATGGTTTATGTTGATGGATTTAATTTTTCTTGTAAAATATAAAAAGGAAGTAAGTGTGATCGAAGATCGCACAAAGGGTTTCGTTTAATATTCCTTTCAAAACACTTTATCCTTTCTTTAATAAATCCAAATAAATTTCATTTTCAAAAAAAAAAAAAAAAAAAAAAAAAACTCATGTTTTTTATAAAGTAAAAATTTATCGGTCTACTTTTCTCGTTTTTTCGAATATCTGAACAAGTCCAAATACTCTGTCATATTATATTCTGTCATATCTGTCTTGTGAACTAAATGCGACATTAAAAAAAAAAATCAATTTCAAAATTAAACATGTTGTATGGAAACCTTCAAAATCTTAAATTATGCCAATATTTCCATAATCGGGTTTTTATTATGATTCAATACGTTACTCAAACTTATATGACGTTATAATCACTTGCTGACGTCATATCTACTTGTTTTCTCTATTAAACATAATTGATACTCTCTTTGTATTATTCTCAAACATTTGAAAAAGTCCGTTAAACTTTCAATAGGACGTCAGATTAATTTTCTTCTTAATTCTCTAATGACATCATATTAACCTCTTTCTGTACTTACATACTCATATTTCATGTATTATTGAGAAATGCTTGAAAATGTCCGTTTTATTACCAATATGACGTCATATTAATCTTTTTTCAATTGGTGAAACCTTTTTATTTCTTTTTCATTTTTCGCGTGGAAATCTTTCAATAGAAAATTAATTATTGTAGAAAGAATGTTATTGCGGATTTTTAATTGTTGGCAACTGCTATAACGAAAAATGTTTAAATTTAATAGGAACAGGCTATTAGATTTTTGGATTTTTATCTCTCTATATTAAAGTAATACGATTTTTTTTTTTTAATGATTTTCAGCTTCATAGTAGGTATTCAGCTATAAGTACACAAAATTTCAAGTCTGTAAGTTATATAGTTTCTGAGAACAGGATATGTGACGGACAGACAACGTAGCGGGACGAATAGGGTTTCGTGAGATGAACGAAACCCTAAAAAGGAATTAGCACGCTTCTACAATGTATGTTCATTTTCTTCGCAAATTCAACTTTTGGCATTTTCTTTCTCCATGAGTTAATATCAAGCTGCAGAAACGAAAAATTGGAAGACTAATCATAAAATTGGAAAATTATTTTTAATTGGGGATTTTTAATAGAAATCGCTAAGAAATCACATGGAATATTTCATAGACTGACTAGCGGAAGCAGTAGGATGAAAAATTTCGGTCCATTATAATGAGATGAAAAGAAACCGACAGTTTCCTTTCTTTTTCTAAACGATGAAATACCGGCAGCATAACAGCAAAGAAGAAAAGGGAGAAACAATACGGCGTCGGTCTATTAAAGGAAAGGCAATTTTAAATACGACTATTGAAATTAAAACTCATTCCGGAGGGTGGCGGCTGTTTTGAATTGATGGTGATTCCGTTCATTTTGCTGTTATTGCATGACATTGGCGATGGTCAAAAAGGACAACAGGCGTGAGAAATATTTCTGGTAAGTAAATTTCATACTAATAAGATCGGTTGGTAATGATTATTTTCTTTCCCAATCGCTCTGAATAAAAATAATGATACACTTAAAAAAGAAAAAGAAAATGTTGATTTTACGGTATAATACTGATGCGCGGCAGCGTATTAAAGCTTATTTTACTGTTTATCACTGTCAATTTTACGGTATAATACTGGCAGCTGGGATACCAATATTATACCGTAAAATCAAAAAAAATTTCCAGTGTATGTACGCAGCACAGTGGATCGCGTAAATGTAAATAACTTGGACATAGCTTTTTTTACGAAAACCATTGGGCTAAGGGTGTAAAAAAATTCATAACTTACACTAATAAATTCAAAATAAATAGCAAAATAATGGGAATTCAGGATAATACATGAAAAAGGGGCACGAATAAAAATAAATCGGGTAAAAACTCCCAATTATTTAAATTTCTAATCAAACATTCATTAGTGGGCAAATTAATTTCATTCTATTTTCACTCAAGTTCGGAAAAATCAAATGCTCCCACGAAAACTAAATTGTCTATAAACCGTTAAAAAAAAAAAAAAGTCATATTAATGAAAAAAAAACTGTTAGTTTTGGAGACAGTTGAAAACCGTTTAATTTACAGAAAATATCTGTATTTACATGAAGTGACTGTTTTTTAACAATTTCATACCTTTACATTTACAGAGATAAATTGTTATTTTAACAGAAATATTTGTGTTTTTAGAGAGAAAATCTGTAAATCTTACGAGAAAAATCTGTAAATTTTAACGAACATTCTTTATTTTTAACAGTTAAATACCGTTACATTTACAGAGATAAACTGTTATTTTAACAGAAATATTCTGTGATTTTTACAGAAAAAGCCTGTAAATTTTATTAGAAAAATCTATAAATTTTAACGAATTTTCTGTTTTTTTAACAGTTAAATGCTGTTACATTTATAGAGATAAACTGTTATGTTAACAGTAATATTTTGTGATTTTTACAGAGAAAAATTGAATTGTTCCTGTGAGAAAAATCTGTAAATTTTAACGAATTTTCTGGGTTTATTTAACAGTTAAATGCTATTACATTTACAGAGATAAACTGTTATTTTAACAGGAATATTTTGTAATTTTTAGAGATAAAACATGTAAATCTGACGAGAAAAAATATGTATTCTTTACAGAAATCTCCTGTTTTTTAAGCCAAATACAGGACGCCCAAAATGATTGAACAACGCTTTAATATTTTACCTGTTGGAGATTCGCAGGCAATGTAAATTGCAAAAATATTCAAAATAAGCTAGAATATAAGGTTATGTTGATGAAATGGTTTTGCCATTATTTTTCAAAAAGTTACACTTTTAAATTTTATCTGGTTCCTGAATTTTACAAGCTATATTTAGGAAAGTATGTTTTGACAAGTTCTGCATGTTCTGACAAGTACAACAGTCAAAATTGCATTATGCTATGACCGAAACATTCAGATTTATACTTTAGACTTTTAGAGCAACCATACTCAACCTGCGGCACGGCGACCTTTTTTGTGCTGTCCGAGACACACAATCATTCATTCATATTTATAAAATTAATTGAGATGTGCATAAAAAATATTTAAGACCCTCACTGTTGTTATATATATATTAGATAAAACATGTCCTGTTATTTATAATTAATTTAATGTTATGTTAAAATATTTTAAATGCCTTCTTCTTAACCAAAAGGGAATTTTATTTGTAGTCCTTTTTCTGCTACTACCACTGATTTTCGGAAACGTTTCCCTGTAGTTTGCATAGTGTATTAATCAAAATTCTCAACCAGGAATAAGGTTTTTCGCATGCTGTCCATTTTCAAGTAAACATTTTCATATTCAACAAACATGTTTTACAGACAAACCTGATGAATTAATAGCATTAACATTAACATTAATATTATTTTGTTAGTCGTGCATGCATAAATTCAATTACGAAGCTGAAAATTTTACTTGAGGATGAATAGCATCCTAACGACCGATATTCCGATTTGTAAAAACTGATTAATACATTATAAAAACTGCTCAAAAACCTTTCCGAAAATTAGTGGCAGCAAAACAAACTTAATTTTTATAAATGCTTCTTTAAATCTCGAAAATGTTTATTGGTTTCTGAGGTTTCTAAATATAAAGAAAGCTTTTCGGAATCGTGTGTAATTCTCGGAAGAGGTTATTATATAATTTCGTTCGTGGTCATATTTTATCTTCATAGATTAAGAAACATTTATCTTTTTATACAGAGTTGAAACAGTTATTTCTTTATTTTTTTCGATAATTTTTTTTTCTGTTAGTATTTAAAAATTTTAAATCACTTAATCAGAATAAAGTTTACTTTTTTTTCTAAATCATCAGAGATAAAGAAAATTAAATTAATTTCAAAATCTAATGAGGGGCAATGTCGCAATTTTGCCTCCCTTTGACGGCTCCCATGTTTTTTATAATAAAGTGCTACAAACATTTAGATAGCTTCACTTCTTGCAGTATACGCAGCAATAAAATTTAAAAGAAAAAAGAAAAGAAAAAGATACGAAGCAAGAATTGGCATCTTAACAAAGTTTTTTGGCTGTTTAAATTAAAAAATCATTGTCCGTTTTTTAGGTGCGTTCGTAATTATATAAATACTAGCCGCCACTGGCGACCAGTTTGATCTCCCTTAAATGTATGTTAAGCATTGTAACACACATTGATATTTTTTGTATTATTTTAGTTTGATTCCATATTATTTACTATTTTTAATGATGGGTATTTTTATTAGCCGGGAGCAAATGATAAATCGCCAAATATTGCTCCCAGCACCACTATTCATGCTACATCAATTTAATTTTAAATTATAAATATGTCACTCATTTCAGTTAAAATACTTAGCTTTAATTTAAAATACTTATATTACATACAATTTAAAATACATGTCGTTCACACTTTTAATTTAAAATAGAAAATAAATAAGAAATAATATCATAAATCAAAATATTTGATTTCAAAATCACAATATATTTTCTAATTTGCACACGTGAAAAATAAAAGCTAGTATCCGCGATTTAAAAAATGGTATTGGCGAGATTTGCGCAAATTAACATAAATGTATTTAATGATGTTATGTATTTTATAAATGTATATTAAATTACTATTTTGAACGCGATTGGTCATAACAATGGTAAACATGATTGGCGATTACCAATAATTTTCCGTGATCTCTCTTCCTGGCAAGTATAATGCATAACAACCAAATTAACTGAGAATTCGTTTCGAAATTTCATTCATTAAATATTATTACATCTTACGTCAAGAAAAGATCTGGAAGGAAGTTGAGTTGTATAGCGCAGAATTATGGTAAACTTTGATTGTCTCAATGGTGCATTTTTTTTTTTTTTTTTTTTTTTTTTTTTTTTTTTTTTTGACATCCAAGCAGCGGTCCAAAAATTCATTCGCGGAAAACTTGCTTTACGAACTATTACACTCCATGGTTTGATATTTTAAACGTTCACGACAAAAAAAATCTTTTTTTTGTTGTTGTTGTTTACTTTCATGGATAGAGAACTTGAACTGCGATCCTAATTTCAACTGAAGTTATTTCAGAATATTGAATAATTGAACGTAAGTCATCTCTCAAATATTAATTTATTTTGAACGATCTTTCTAAAAATGTAACTCTTATGCAGTTTAATTCGAAAAATAATTTTGAATAAAAATGGCCGCCTGGTACATGAAAAAGTGAGGTGGACATCCCGAAACTGTTGATGACAGTCACATGACTTACACTTTTATTATATAGAATGTAGCACTTATAGTCGTCGTCTAGTCCATCCGTCCGTCTGTCTGCCCGCATATAACAGCGCAAAAACTACCCAACCGAATGGTTTGAAATTTAATATATATAATCATTGTAGAGCTTTGTCAAGATTTAAAATTTTATGAAAATCGAATCAAAACTTAAAAGATATTAATAAAAATATTTATTAAGTGATTTGATTTTTTTTTTTAAATTAGTACTTCCTTGTTACAGCAGCTTCCGAGGATTAATCTTCCAGCGACCGAGATGTATCGCCAAGTTATCTGACATGTATGACGTTATAGTCATATAGGACGTATATGACATTGTATAATCTCTATGACCATGTTATAGTCACATTCTTCATTCTATTAAATACTATCATACGTAATTAATTCAACAATATTCCATGATAGGTAATGACTCTAGGTTGCCATGGTGATTACGTCCTATTTAAGATGGGGTCTTATTATTTCCGTATTACTGAATTTAAAAACCTAATTTGTATACTAAAATTTGTTTTAATTACAGCAACCGACAGTTCTTTGGATAGATGTTTCCGGAGAAAAAGATATTAAATGGAAAAAGCGTCTAAATATGGACTTCATGTTCTGAAAATTTCGAAGCTAGGCTTACGTTTCCCATTGGAATTTTCAGTAAATGTTAACAAAAGATAGCATGTTGCCAACTTAAAATGTACTTATTTTATTACGGAAATTAATCATATCATAATAACAGACAATTATAATTCATTTCACTGAAACTAGTTACAGTACGAATGCACCTTATTTGTCACGTTTAACGTACAATTTCCAACTTGTTTCTCCTTGTCTCAACTTTTATGAAAATATAACAAAGTATTCTTTTAAAAAATAATAAAATAATAATAATAATAAATACTTATTTAAACAAATATCGTTTAATGGAAATATATTTTACATTTATAATGAAACTAAATAATTTTGATATTTTCCAATTAAGAAGCACCACTTGAAAAGTGCTATCAACACATTTGCAATTAGTTGCAGCGTTTCCTCAAAAATAAATTTTCTAACGGTTAGCTTACAGCAAAGCATCTAAACAAAGTTGCACTAAAGCTGGCGTTTTAAAACTTTTTTGCTCTTCGGACCCGTTTTCCCAATCAAAAGAAGGATATGGGTCCCCTCCATCAAATAATAAACGTTGTTTGAATTTAAATCTGCTTGCAAATAATTTTATACATCCTTTCATCAACATTGTTTTTAAAAGGATTTGCTTGTGATGAGGCTAAAAATTGGAAATTGAGTTTTAAAGTATTTTTAATAATTATCATTTCTATGACCATATTCCTTTGGGCTGTCTAATGGAATTTTCAAAAACATTTATAATCTTAACGCGCACAGATAAACACAATTTTTAAATTATTGCGTTTTTCTCTTTTTTTTCTTTCGTTTTTTAATCATAAACAAATGTTTGCACCACTTCTTATTTACAACACACACAATCAGTCGCGATTCATTTCCAAAATTGATTTATTAAATAAAACCACTATATACATTGTCGACTTTTGCATTTATTTGCTCGCTGCAAGCAAATAAATTATTAGAATTATCAAGAGATTACTCTACTGTTTTTTTTTAACTCTTAAAAGGGGATTCATCATACTGAAATAAATTATATTATAAATTGGAATTGCTTCAATAAAATAATTGAATAGTCTCCGCATCGGAAAAGTAACATTTAAAAAACGATTCACTTCTGACCTACATTACTAACAAGAAAAAAATTCCCTTGACTTCATGAACTAGTGCTTAGCGTTGCCATCTGTGCATTGTAGTATGACATACCGAAGAGTAATTTTAGTGAAACAAAAAATCATTAAATATCTCAAAGCACAGAAATAGTCCTTCCCTAATGATACACATAGCCGTAGGGTCATCTTTTGCTCTGTTAAAACAAGCAGGTAAAAAAGCAAAATCTTTCAAAAACTGGTTAGCAGTAGTGTATTGAACTCTTATATTTGTACGCTATCATCTTTATCTTAATATACAAGCATTTTGATACATTATAATAAAAATTCTGTTTTTATGACATAATTAGCAAAAAGATGCATACAATTATGAGAGTAGAAGCAAGACTAAAGTTTTGGAAGCTACAGGTCTGCACGGGCGGAATATTTCAGGCAAGAACAGGAGGAACACCTATTTTGGACTGTCCTGATCCAGTGTAAAAGCTAAAAGTTCGGCAAATGCCCGGTCAACTTTTCTATTGGTAGCTCATGCCCGTCCAAAAAATCGAGGCGACCCGTCTCAGTCCAAATTAATTTTTAGACATTTATGCAAAAAAGTACAGTTTTTTTTTCAGAAAACGTCTGAAAGCCTTGAAATACGGAATAACAATATAAATGGTCATTTAAAGAAATACATACACAAAGACTCTTTAACGAAATTAATGTAGTTTATAAAGAAAAAAAAACACGATTAAATAAAAATCATGATCTTAAAGCTCTGTTTAAAAAAAAAAGAAAATAGATTTAAAGAAATTTCTATAATATATTAAACCAAAATAAAATTTTAAACATACAATTAAATTATAATATTAACATTAACATTACTATTTTTTACACACACACACAAAAAAAAATAAATAATAATAAATAAAAATAAAATAAAATAAACTAGCTTGACGTGAGATTGGGTCAACTTTTTTTCATCAGAATCAGAACGGCACAGGTTTGAAAAGACAATAAAGCATAGACCGGCCCAGCCATAGTCTGCAGAAAATGTAAGCCGGGACCCGACCGGAACTAGTCTAATGAAAAAAGTTGGCCTTTGACTGAAGTATGCCCGGGCAGACCTCTAGTGCTAACACCTGGAAGTAGTAATAGTAGTACTAGAAGTAATACATATACTGAAGTAAGTTGTAGTTCTTTAGTGGAAGCTTATCTTTCGAATCGCGTTTTTTTCCCTTTTCCGATTTATATAAGAAGTTTTTTCATATGGCATTATATTTTGGCATTGCATTTTGGCATTACATTTTGGCATTACATTTCATTATTAAATATTTTTTCTTCTATTTCTGGTATTATTTATATTTGTTTGAAAAGAAATTTGTTTCATTGTAACATTTAAAATAAAATAATTATAAAATAATTTTAATGTTTGACTGCTGCTGAATTCAATTTATTTTAACTTCTTGATTTTTTTAAAGGAAAAATTTATGGTGCCATAATTCTGATTTTTAATTTTGGGTACAGATGGGGCGAAAAACTGCTGTCTACAGATGGTTCTGCGTAATTTGTATCCGAAATTCACAGCAGTTCTTGAAGTTAGGCATGAAATTTTAAACATTTAGATCGCACATATACCATTATGGATTTTTAATAACAGAGTTTCTGTTTCGATTTTTTTTTTAAGTAGTTTGTTTTAAATTTTATAGAAGTTAATGTATCTAGTTCAATTTCTAAGTTTTGTAGTATATTTTCGAACTAAATAATGTAGATAATATATCTCAATAATAAGTTAGATGCTGTTATGGAATGAAATACGAAATGTCATAATTCAAAATACTATAATGTTGCTAACAAGCTTTTCTTAGGTAATCTCTAAATAGCTACAATGAATAGCTACACTCAATGGTCGAGTATGATATATGAAGAGGTCAGAACAAAATTTCTGTTCTGCGGTATCCGCACAGTGTAACTTCAAGGATTTTCATTGAACAAAAATGGTAGGTTGCAAAAGTCTCCCTGCAAAAGTCTTCCTTGAAGGGATGCCTTTTAAATCTGAAAGATACCTAACCAAATCAGTTTAATTGAAGACATGCTTTTAGCTGTCAAAAGTGATGAATTAATAAAAATCTCTGTAATTGCAAGGATGGTACCCTCTTTACATAGGGTATTTTATAAATATTTGTAGCAAATAGAAAAGGTTCACTTCTGACCTATATAATAAACCAAATAAGAACAACAACAACAACAACAACAAATCCTTCGACTTTATGAACATACAAGTGAACCAGTACTTAGCGTCACCGTTTGTACATAATTTTACTGTGTTAACAAACACAGCAAAAGCAAAGTTAGTGACAAAAAAATCATTAACAACACAGAAACAGTCACCCCTAATGATACATGCAGACGAGCGTCATAAATGCTATCTTTTGCATCACTGCAGACTTGGAGGAAAAAAAGCAAAATCTCCTCAAAATCGCTTTCGGTAAAGAAAAACCGATTTACCCAGTGCACCGAACTCTTATGTTTAGGGAAAACTAGCATTAACGAAAACGGTATTCGCAAGGATACATCTAAGAAATCTGTCAAGCTCTAATAACCGTTACTTGTTTATTTTAAGGTATTGGTGCGGCTAGAAAATGTGGTATATTAGAGGGATTGTCCGATCAATGATTCGTGTGATTTTTTCCGCTTTATTTCGTGTTTTTTTTTCGGAATAAATGGTTTTGTCGGTTAAATTCTTCAGCGTTGATGGACACTTTTCCTTATTTCTCTTTCAGTTCAATCACCTTTACTTTCTTCTAAGTTTTCTGGGTTGATTAAGATATCGAAAAAACATATATAAATATATTATGTAAGTATATGGTCAGTGCCGTCTTAAGACATTCGGGGTTCCTTAATCAATTAATTGCCTTTTGGGACCCCTAGTAGATTAACCTATGTTTACACTGCAGAAAACGATTACATAAAAAGAAGCAAAATGTACTTATTTTGAGTATTCTTCCATCTTATAACAGCTCAAAGTATTAAGTTACATTTTAAAAGAACACACGCACTATTTTTATGTTGTGAAAAATATTACAATATCGATTTTGTTTAATAAAAAGATAAGCCCGATTGTATGTCAGAAGTAAGATTATTTTTACTACAAACAAACAACAACAACAAATACAGTAAATACTTACACGCATTTACAGGTGCTAGTTGAACATGCCCAGAAAAGTTAATTGTTATTCCGCGGTGGGAAACTGAATATATGTTTAAAATTTTCTGAACAATTTTCTTATTACTTATTTCACCCCTGTAATGATATTCAATACTATACCTGCTTTTAAATCAGTTACATTTTCTAAAATACAAGCGAATTCAGCGAATTTTCTTAAAATAGGAGAATAGAAAAATACACTATCTATCTATATTACAAAGCTAAACCCTGTCCTTGAGTAAGACTGGCGTTATATTGAAGGTGACAACACCTGAGCAGTAAATTTCGCTTTTATTGCAATTATTTTAACTTCTAAACATCGCACACACTGCAAAAAAAAATTGTTGATTTTACAGCATAATACTGGCACCCCAGCTGCCAGTATTATACCGTAAAATTAACAGTGCTAAACAGTAAAATAAGCAGTAATACACTACCGAGCATGCGCGGCAGTGTATTACTGCTTATTTCAGTGTTAATTTTACGGTATAATACTGGCAGCTGGGATGCCAGTATTATACTGTAAAATCAACAATTTTTTTTGCAGTGCAATCTCAATTTTTACAATAGGAAAAAAAAAAGTTCTTTCAAATGCAAATTGCTTGAAAACTGCATCTCAGTTTAAAGGTTTTTCATAATTTTAAAATAATTTTTAAGCATACATTTTTAATAACCTATCGCTACTGTGAAAGATTAATCCATTTGCACTTAAAAACAATATACGAGGGTCAGTTGCACTGCTTAAGAAAACAAAACAGGTTCGAAATTTTACAACTTTAGTTGTATCCTAAAGTTCCATTCAAAATCTACTTTTCGACATAATTACCTCCGTTATTTAAACATTTGTCGAGGCGTGGCAAAAGTTTTTCAATGCTTCTGCAAAAAAATCCCATCCAACGTCCGATAACTATTCTTGGGTTGCAGCTTTCACCTCGTCATCAGAATGGTATTGTCGCTTTGAAAGTCCTTCTTTCATGGCACCAAAAATATGAAAGTCAAAAAGTGAAAGGTCTGGGCTATAAGGAGGGTGATTCCACACTTCCTACCTAAACTTTTTCAGACGTTCGCACATTTGTTTTGCTGCATGGGGTTGCTTCATACGCGTTTTTTTTTTGCTTCATACGCGTTTGTTTTGCTTCATGCGCGTTTGTTTTGCTGCATGAAGTGTATGCTGCAGGCACCATACACATACACTTCATGCAACTGCCGATAAATTTCAGTGCAGTTACATCTTTTCGTCCACAAAAAACTAATCACTCCACGCTTTTCCAATTTGGGCGCCACTTGCAGCTGCCAAGACACGTTTACGGCTGATTGTCAGACAAACTAAAATTGCCGCCCGAAAGCCACTAGTTACACAATACAGATAAATGTCTGAAGTGTTGCCACAAAGTTTCATCAAAATAACCTTTCACCGAAAAGTTTTACAAAGGAATGTAATCAACTTTTTTACTGACCCTCGTAAATAGTTCAGCATTTGTTTCTGGCTAATATTTCATAACGAAATTAAAACTTCATCAATAAATATATAAAATAATATAAATAAAACACAAATTTAACAGATATGTAATTAAACTACGCACCTAAACCCTGAAATATCAGCATCAAAAAGACTACCTGTACCAAAATCTTTGGCGATTTCTTCGGCTATTAACACCTGGCATGCGGCTGATACGAAAGTATCGCTTTTGATAAATTTCAAAACATTATTTGAATGCATATTTGATATTTTTCATATTATCATGATTTTTGGTATAGTTGGACAATCTACAAAATATATAATTAATATAAAAAATCTATTACAGTTTTCAGTAAAAAATAAAATAAAAAAAATGTTTTCTCCTATATTTACACCCTGTGTGAATATAGTAAATACACATCCAGCGATATTCATATACCTATATTCACGTATTTCACCCGGAAGCCCGGGTTTATCCCCTTGTGTCTGAAATTCGTAAAATGCCAACTTACAATAATCCAAATATAAGCTCCGAAAATTGCAATTAAGCATGGATTTTAAAATCGTTTTAAATAAAAATGTCAACGAAACTCTATTTTTACGAATGAATAACACACAATTAAACTGGAGTTTACCGTATTTTATATAAATTCGCTATAGTATACAGCTTGTTTCTTACGAATGTGTATACGATAAACCATGACTCACAAGAAATATATATATAAACACGAATGCCAACTTTCGTAACACAACAAACATCTAATCTGTAATCAAGTTCGTTCCGCTCATTTTGCAGTTGTACACTGCCAAAGGTTCTTAATGCAGCACTGATGGTTTCGTTAAGTTCTTTGGATGTTTTCGACAATGGTGGTTCATAAACAAGATCTTTGCTGTGCTGTAACCCCACAAAAAGAAATCACATGGCGTTTCAGGTATCACTTATTGAAATATGTGTAATAGTTTTGAAAATATAAAATTTTAAAATAATCATACACAGATTCGACACATCCACCATAAGATACAGTTTGTTAAGTTGGAAGCGCGCAACTTTTATTCTTCAAACTTTTCGAATTCTGCATGCCCATTCTTTAAACAATTTCTTCTAAAACGTTCATTACCATGGACGAGTATACACGTTAGTACACTACAACGTTTTTTTGGAAACAGGTAGCATATTACCTGTATTACGAGTCTGAATGAGGTACTTGAAAGTGATTGGTTGTTGCACTATATAATCCACCATATTGGAAAGTTTAACCCTTTCAAGAGCTGTGATTACAACTAAAACTACCTAAGTTTAATCAAAATGGTACTTACGTATTATCCGTGCCAGGAGATTGATCGTCAAAAACGGTTGCCAAGTACCAATCTTGTTTATCGTTTTCAAACGCAGTAATTTAACATTATCAAATAACATTGTTAAAAATGGTAGTTAATATAAAATAAATAAAATGTAACATATATTTATTAAATTTATAACATTGTTAAAAATAGTTAATAACATTATTTTAATAAAATTAATAAATGGTAAATAGCATAGTAAATAAGAAAGAATAATATTATAGATTATTCCCAGGCAAGTACCATGCAGCAAGAAAAAAAAATGTAAGGGTTACTATAATTAATAATATTGGCTCCATGTCTGGTGCAGTTGGCTTAAAACTGGCACGGATAATACGTAAGTACCATCAAAATTTATACCATAATGTTTGAATAAAATTTTGCTTTTTAAATTTACGTGATTTTTTTAAAATTCTATTTTTTAATTTTCAAATGAAATTTTTCTTAATTCTGGCGAGTTTCCGACATTACAGGAACGGAATTACTTGTCCTTGAAAGGGTTGATGATTTTTTGTTTAGTAGAAAAAATTTCTATGAATTATTTAATGGATGCATATCATTCGGCTTAAAGGTTAAAAAAATCTGACAAATTAAACAATCTATAAATGTAAAATGGATCAGGGTAAGATTATATGGATATACAAGGTTATTTTTATATATGTACTAGCTGGCCCTCCTGGTGTTTCCCGATGATTTTATATATTTAACCCGATTTTGTATGAATTTATATTTTTAAATGAAAAATTCGCGAAAAAATATTGTTATTTAATGGAAAAAGCGCTCTTAAGAAGACATTTTCTTGTTAGCACTTTCCAACCTAGTTGAAAAGTGCTTATGACTTCGGTTTGTCTGGCCGTCTGCCGTCTGGCCGTCTGCCGTCTGCCGTCTGCCGTCTGGCCGTCTGGCCGTGCTCTAACTCCCGTAAATATGCTCGGATTGCTCTGCAATTTTTATATGTTATTGTCGTTATCAATAGCATGTTCCCTATTTCAACGGAAGTGTGTAGCACTTATAGTTTTATTACAGGGACACTCAAAAGAATTCCGTTACATTGCGGTCTATGGGGAAAAATCGTTTGCGGTTTATTTAAATAATATTTCACTATTTTAAACGCATTGAAATTTATATATATCACTAAGGTGCATTAGAAGAAGCTTAATATGTAATAGGGTGTGCATAACACTTATAGTTACTTTACAGGGACAGTCAAAAGAATTCCGTTACATGACGTCTATGGAGAAAAATAGTCTGCGGTTTATTTAAATAATGTTTCACTGTTTTAAACGCATTGAAATTTATATATATATATCTAAGGTGCATTACAAGAGGCTTACTACAGAATAGTGTGTGTATAGCAGTCATCGTTCATTTACAGGGACACACAAAAGAATTATCTACTGTCTGTTAACACTAATTCCTGGAAGTGCGCTTTAAGTTACTAAACGCGATTTTAATTTTAACTCGCTTTTTGTCTATTACGTGGGGTGTATAAATTCTGTAGATCCTATACAGGGCAGCACAAAAGTTCGCGAACACATTTCCGTTTATTGACAGAAACTCCAGAAAGATAATTTTAAACTGTGCTACGCGTTTCCTAATTAAACTAAAATTTAGCATCCTAGCATATACAAATCTATAGATCATATACAGGGCTGAATAAAAGTATTCGGATATTTTACCGAATATTGTATCTGTTGTAAATTCCTGAAATTATGTTTTTAAATATGTTATGCGTTTTCCAAATTGTTTACTTAGATGTTATCTTTTAGCTTATTAAACGGTATGTTTTGTAAAATTATTTTGGAAGCGTTGGAAAGTGCTACATAATCTATGCTTGACGCATGATTTTTCGTTCTTGTTTTTTCACGTACGGTCGTTTCATATTTAAAAAGGAAATGTTCTTGCTGTTCGAACTCTGAAATTTTTTGTCGGTTATAAATATAACGGTTTTGCAGTTCGTGTAAGTTGGGTCCATACAAAAAAAGTTCCTATCGTCCGAAATCTCTGAAATTTCAATCGGTTAATAATATAACTGTATCCAATTTCGTTAAAAAATATGCATATTTAGTAGTGAAAACATGAGCCGAAGCCGCACCGAAACAGTCCATCAAAATTTCTCAGATTTTATTTTTTTTTAATTC
Organism: Maratus michaelseni; assembly: GCA_963931845.1. Classification (NCBI taxonomy): domain Eukaryota; kingdom Metazoa; phylum Arthropoda; class Arachnida; order Araneae; family Salticidae; genus Maratus; species Maratus michaelseni. Next base: position 143,199,747 of record OZ007596.1, read on the forward strand.
GCGTTTCGACATTTTCTTAGGTGATGTAAATCCGGTCTATCGAGGTGCTCTAAAAAACTGTGTCAAAATATCGACGTTTAGTTACTTTTAGCGTTAGAAAACTGATCGTCTCCGGGAGCCGCGAAGTGACCTGCGGTCGCGTTTTTTTTAAAGTGTTAAAATTCGTATTTTGGAAAACCAATTACACCGTCTAAGAGAAGAATATCTCAGCTTTAAAAGAGTATATTTTGTTCATCGGTATATCTGAAAACGATCTCGGAGGGAGGGGCATCGATAGGGAGAAAAGTCAACAGCGAAAACGACTCGTTTTGAATTTTTTTTAAAGGGTTATCATCAACAATACTTTTTCGAATTGATTGCACCGTTTAAGAGGTAAAAGTACAAAATTTAAGAATATGTTGTCCGTTTTTCTGTATTTTAAACGTTTCGGCCAATTTGCGTTAAAACAAAAGGCAAAAAAAAAAAAAAAAAAATACCATTTGGTTCTTCCTTTCTACGCTCTGCGGAAAGCAGGGGCTGAGCATGCATGTGCGCGTCTGCTGATTTTTCTAAAACAAGATCGCTTTTTTATGAGTTTTTAATTAATAGCTCGGCTATTTATCAAAAACATTAAAAACCCCAGCCTCAGGTGCATCAGGACCTGCCTTGACTATCCTCATACAAATTTTCAGACCTCTGCGCGCGGTAGATATTCTTAGCCTTCGCACACACACAGAGAGAGACAAACAACTTTCTTTTACTAGTATAGATAGTTATTTACAATTAAACATGTCAAGCGCTCGTTTATGATGCAATTGTATAGATAAAAAGATTAGGTCCATGTTCTCATTTTTGAAATAGATTATTTTAACAGTGTACTCAGGGTGTTTACGGTGGTATATGCTATATACCGGGGACATCGTGAAAACAACTTTCATCTTTCTATGGGCCTGATTTAAGCTTTCAAACACGTGACCTGACTTCACAGATAGGATCTGATTCTTCTCGTCTAGTTGAATTTTCGCCATATGTTTTGCTTTTTAATTTCAAATAAATTTTATGTAAAAATGGTTTCTAAAATGCGAATTTTTTAAAAGTATATTATCTGAATTATTTGGATAAAGAATTTAAGTAAGTACCCTTTTTTATCTCATTATTTAAAACGCAAAATATATACTATCTATACCGTTTTCCAATTCCAAAATTCGAATGTTGTTAAAGTTATATTGTACTAAATACTTTAATAAAGGTAATCGCTTACACTTTCTGTTGTGTTGAAATAAATCTGGTTTCGCTGGGATGACCGTGCATATTCTACTATTATAATACTACTAATACTATTACTACTATTTTAAACATTTAATATCACTTTATTAAAACAATCGCAATGGCGAATACGCACATAAAAATAAACACAGAATGTCAACAGACGATAATTAACCATTATTTTTTTTCTGACTTCATTATGCTTTTATTTTCACCTAGAGTAATAAATATAGTTTAGAATCATCAAATAGATAAAACAGTAATACGAAAGCCTTTTTTGTCCTGATTTGACTAAGAACTTCTCTTTTAAATATAATTTACGTAAATTGAGAACATTTAAAACATTAATTAATAATATTGAGTTCTTATGCATATCTTTTTTAAAAAATCCAACGCTTTTCGTAAAGGATTTGTAAAACTACTCGTGCTTTCAATTATTAAAATATAATTTTTATTTAAATAAATATTTATATGTATCTGAGGTCGATGCAGGATTTTTTTTCCCCTTGTGGGTTATTAAGTGAAAAGTAAGAGTTTTTAAAAAAAGGTTATTATATTTTTGTTTATGTGTTGATGATTGTTTATGTGTTATGATCCAGGTTTTAAACTAAGCCTAAAAGCAGTACAGTTTTTTTTATACAAGTAGTTTAAGATAAAATAAAGTAGTGCGGAATAATGGAACTTGCCTCATTCCACCTATTTAATAAGATGGGTGAAAATTGCTGCTTATATGAAAATTAATATGAAAATAAAGCACACTATAGTATGTTTGTTTTTTAATGGAATTTCCTCCTTTAATAGTAAACCATTCACTAACGATGATTTTTTTTAATTAATCAGAAATATAAAAATACTTTCCTAAAATTTCCAGATCCCAAAAAGCTTATTATACAACTCACTACTGAAAAGACTGAAATTTTAGGTCTGGATTTCACAATTAAATTCAAATATGGAAATGAACTTTCATATCTATTTAGACTGTGTTTGTCGGGAATTGCTAATATATTGCTAAATACAAAAATAAAAAATGACAATAGAAAAATCACTTGTAACAAAAGAAAATTATCTACATTAACCAGTATGTAAGTTTCATTAATAAGTTTGATATTTCATCTTACTTAATAATGTATATTTAAGTGAGATTATTTTTTCTGAGAGAATATTAGATGTCATAATTGTAGTAAATTATTTGAAAGTACATATTCTGCTTGATGTTCTTGAATAGAAATACTTTTCTTTTTATAAATATTGAATATTAATTTATTGAAATAACAACTTGAGAATCTGTATATTTACTAGATGGATGAGGATTTTTCTGTTTAAATGAATTTTCCCTTTTAAGTAAATATTAAATTTATGATCGAAGTAAAAATGTGTGTGGAATTTGGAAATGGTGACATTTTCTCTTATCCTTTAAAAGAAATATTCATAAAAATATAAAATGCACATTATAATTAGCAATTAAAATACCATGTTTTGTCAGATAAGAGTGTTTGAAAGATAGTGATTTCTTAGTTGTAATACCTAGTAACAGAATATGTATTTTAAATTATTCATACATTATAAAATCTAAATTGAATTTTTGTTTCAATTGTTTAGAAAAATTTCAATTTTTTATTTATGAATCTGTTTATGTAATAACAATCCTTTTATTAACAATCATAAAATTAAGTCTTGCTGAACCTTTATTATTCATTTATTGTATGTATAATTCAAACGCATCTAAAATAAGCCAGAAATTACCCAAGAAAATATTACAAAACTGGATTTTATAGCACTGTTTTTGATGCACACATACGCGTTTTCAATCTTACTTGTCTGCTACTCAGATCTCTTCTGTGACGTCATCCACGACTTGAATCAGGCCCGTTGAAAAAGGAAAGTTGTTTTCACGATGGCCCGTATATACCCTCTTAAATTTGTTTAAGAAGCTCCGTATACCCCCTGTTTTCATATAGCATATTCTCTCTGTAGCATATACTTTCTTACTTTCTACTTTTTTTTTTTTTTTTTTTTTTTTGTGCGACTACAACACTGAGTGTACTTTACTTCCTTAAAAACTTTCAATCGAAAAAAGGTATGCAATCATGGTGTTATAAAATCGACTTCGCGATTCATTCCAAAAATTAAATGCAAGTAAATATTAAATGAACATAAGAAAAAGTTTGTTACCAAGAACATTTTTAATAAATAAAAGCAGGATTAAAAAAAAAATCATGCATCAAGCACAGATTATCTGGACATCAATTTTCACGCGCAAGCTGCAAAATAACCGGTTTGAGTAGCGACTTTAAATATGAACATTTCTTACTTTGTACAAGGCAATAGCTAAAGTTCGCTTTTCCATAACTTTTATTCTAATGTAAAATTTTTAGTATGAATTATTTGAAGTACAAATTAACTAAACTTTAAATTCAGTTAATACAAAATAATTTCAAAATGGTCGATTAAAAAGTACTTGTGATCCTTATAGTACACTCAAACCTCGAATTAATTATTGCAAAGGCCCCCTTGAAAAACATCGTTAAATCTAAGAACACACTATATAAAAAAAATTTAATTTTTTTTTTATTTTATTAAATGTAAAAATTTTAATCATTAGTTGTATAGAAGGTAGCCTTAAAGCGCATATTCCAAACATTTTGAAAAAATTCTAATGAAACGAGTTATAAAAGATCAGTCAAATTTAGCTGCGAAATTCTAGCAGAAAATCCGTAAAAAAATAAAATGCTTACCAGTATTTGACGCAAAAAGAACCGATTTGGCGATCAACACTTTTTTCTCGCCAAATGCAAGATTTTACTCAGTGTTGTAGTTGGAAAAAAATATTTGTGGGAACTCACCTTTTCATAGAGTAGATGTTGATGCTACAGGATTTTTGCTAAGCCAAAAGCCAATTTAAAACATTTAGCCAAAAGCTGACTTTTTTTAATTAGCAGTTATAATAATTATATTTTAGATTTTATAGTATTGTATTTGTATAGCATTCATCTAAAAGCAATATTTAACCAATCTCATAGTAAAAATTTCCATTATGAATCAAAATTTAGTTGAAATAACATAAATAAATCCATAAACTTACTGGCACATCTATCCTAGAAGTTTCCATAAAAAACGATAACGAGAGGTGTTTTCTGTGCTCTCTGATTTACGACAAGCTGTCTTGTATAATTCTATTAAGATAGGTCCTATACGGCTTATGAATATAAGTAAACTGGTTCTTTCAATAAGGAGTGAATTTTTTCGCATCGGTCATGATGTTATTCATACAGCTGAATGCTCTTTCGCATTCAGACATTGAAATGGGTATAGTTTTTCAGAGTCTGAAAAAAAAAAAAAGAAGGCGGCGGCTTGTGATCGTACGCAATATTTTTTTTCTTCAGTATAAAACCAAATATTTCTGGGAACGGCGTTCCCACGCGTTCCCACCCAACTACAGCACTGATTTTACTGCATTTGGAAATTGCTTGTTAAATGAGTGTTTAAATTCGCAGTACTTAATAAATTTAAATTGAAACGATGAAATAGTTTATTATTATTTCTATAACCTTATATAATATATATATATAAGTTGCGTGTTGCTGCAGTTATTTAATTTTAAACGGTTTTACCGGCTGGATAAATTTTTAGTACATATATTAAAAGTAACTGCCTGACTAAGAACGCTGCTGTTATAAATTTCGATATTGAATAAGTCGTTTCCATGGCAAAAATACTTTTTACTTGTTGTCTCTTACACTAATAGTGCTATTTTGCGTGTTATGATTAAAAAATAATTAAAAAATTATTCACATTCAATAAATAACGAGTCACAGTGTTTGGCACGGTTAACAAAATAAATAAATAAATAAAAATAAATAAATAAATAAAAAAAATTTGCACGGTCAAGGTTGAAATAAATGGCGCATTAGCAAAAATTTTGGCATGGTGTTGGTTTGGTATAACGGAAAAGTACCGAGAAATTCGCGACAGTCATAAATACTTACCTTACCTAAAACTTCGTTTTCAGCCTTGAAATGAAGACTTTTTTTTTTCATTTAGATTCTTTATATTATGTATAAGTACTGATTTTGGGGATAGCACTTTCCAATTAATAGTGATGTTTGATTTTCAGTTAGATATATTTTATACAATACACTTTACAAACATTTCAAACTACCAAATAAGAATATTGTTCTTCGGAAAACAAAAAAATCGTATCCTCCGATTCACAACTTGTTTGCATGCGCCATCTTGAAAAAAGAATAAATTTGAAAACATCAGATGATAATTTGAATTACAAATAGAATACGTTGCTGTTAGAATTTTTTCTCCAAAATTTTTCCATTTTTTAAATAATTTATCAAACTTGTCAAAAAATGTACGAACAACCCCTGTAGTTTTTGAAGCACACATAAATAAATATTAGTTAATTTCTAAGACGCCCCCAAAATTTGTTGGTAAACGGGCCCTCGAATGCACTAAACCGTCCGTGGCTTTATTTTCTTATTATTATTATTATTATTATTATTTTTTTTTTTTTTTTGGGGGGGGGAGGGAGAGAATTTATGAAGATCTTAATTAAAAAATATATCCAAGAGAGTTTTACGTATGCGGTATGTTAGTGACAAAAACGCTTTTAAAATATCATACCTTAAAAAAAGAACAAATTCTACTGCTGGATAAGAATAAATTTGCTTACCAGAAGTTATCCTAAAATACTTGATAAGTTTTAACATAATTCAGACGTTTAAGTTACATCTTTTTAAAATTAAATTACAAGATTAAATTGCATAAATTCCTCATGCACCATTTACAGTGTCTCACATAAGTGATGGGACACTTGTGCTTTACAAAAGGAAACTAATCAAATAAATTAAAAAAACATGTACACATTTTTTTTGTGGGTGTGTTTCATACTTAAATTTAGTAAAGATTATTACATAACATACATTTTGTCAAAATATTAAAATATTAATTTAATAAAAATACAAATGTTTAGAACGGAGCATAAAATAGCTCACATAAGTGATGGGACACCATTATATATGCAACAAAAATCGCCTGAAATAAGCAATAAAAATATTTTTTGGGGTTTTATTTTTACTTAAAAGCAATTGGCAATAATTTATAAAATCGTCTGCAGTATTTCTCTCCAGTTTGTTTTGGAATTTTTGTGTTTTTTAGCTCTGTGTAGTCATGAATGCTAAACGAAAAGAAACTTCGCCTGAAATTCGAAAATTAGTTATTAATTTGCATATTGAACGTGGAAAATCTATTAGAAAAACTGCTGAAACAGTTAACTTGAGTCGTTCAACAGTTTTCAATATCATTAAACGATATAAAAAGAATCATATGATTCAGGATAAAAGAAGACCTGGCTGACCATCAAAGCTATCCAATGGAATAAAGCGAATTATCGTTCGAAATATTAAAAAAAATCCAAGAATTAGTGCTTCAAAAGTTGCTGCTGATTTACAAGCATTATATGGAATAATTGTTAATCCTGAAACTATTAGAAGGGTAATTCGATCTGCTGGATATCACGGTAGAGTAGCCAGGAAAAAATTCTTCGTAAGTGAAAAGAATAGAAAACTCAGACTAGCTTTCGCAAAATCCAACATAAATAAGAATTCTGATTACTGGAATAAAGTTATATTTGCTGATGAGAGTAAATTTAATATATTTGGTTCTGACGGTAGAATCTTGGTGTGGAGAAAACCCAGGGAAGAACTTCGCAAACAGAACTTGGTACCAACAGTAAAACATGGTGGAGGAGGAGTTATGGTATGGGGGTGTATGTCGTCCGCTGGAGTTGGTAATTTTGTTTTTATTGACAGTATAATGGATCAGTACAAGTATATTGATATTTTAAAGCAAAATTTGAAATCTTCAGCACGAAAATTGAACCTTCATAACGATTTTAAATTCTACCAGGACAATGACCCCAAGCACACTGCTCTGAACGTTTGACTCTGGCTGCTATATAACTGTCCTGAAATAATAAAAACACCACCACAATCTCCAGACTTAAATCCCATAGAGAATATTTGGCAAGAATTGGAATCAAGAATTCGCAAAGACACCATTTCTTCAAAACAACAACTAAAATCGGTGCTTCAAGAAGAATGGGGTAAAATCACTCCAGAAATCACAAAAAAAATAGTCGAATCCATCCCAAAAAGATTAAATCATGTTTTAAAAGTAAAAGGAAATCCAACAAAATATTAAAACCTTTTAAAAAGTAAAATTTGTGGATAAATATTTGATGGAAAAGTAAGTGTCCCATCACTTATGTGGGCCATTTTTTGCTCCGTTCTGAACAATTGTATTTTTACTAAATTAATATTTTAATATTTTGACAAAATGTATGTTATGTAATAATTGTTACTAACTTTAAATATGAAACACACCCAAAAAATTTTTGCACATGTTTGTTTATTTATTTTATTGCAGTTTCTTTTTATAAAGCACAAGTGTCCCATCACTTTTGTGAGACACTGTATTTCTACACATAAAAAACCCTCTTATAGACAAATCATGTTCCAGAAGAAAAATAATATCACGTGATGAGACAAAAAAAAGTTGAAGTAAATCTCACGTTTCTATGGTTACAACTAAAATAAGTTTTTCACAGCGATTAATCTACAAATATACTACACAGAAAAGATTTTTATTTAAAGCAATACTATTTAAAGCAATTCTTCCATTTTAATTGCAACTTTTAAAAATTAAATTCCAAAATTAAAACACAAGAATTCTGTATGTGCCATTTTTTTTTCTACACTTAAAAAAAAGGCAGTTAAAAGAGGCAAACCATGTTCCAGAAGGAAAAATAACAATTATATGATTAAAAAGAAAGTTTAAGTAAATCTCACGTTTCTATGGTTACAATTCAAAAAGTTTTTAAAAGAAATTATTTTTTTAAAGAATTATACTACACGAATAAGACTACATAAATCACTGTTGTGCTATATTAAATGAAATTTTACATTACTGCCTTATTGAAACTGGTTATTTATTAGCCTCACACAGGGTGGCTTATTCGAAGTAATTTTTTCATGAAATCTCTGTTCAACGGGATATGTTTGGTCTTTGAAAAACAAATATATAAAAGAAAGAGTTTCACTATAGAAAATTTATTGAAATTAATTTTTTATATACTCAAGGTATTAACGATAATTGCTTCTAACTGTAATTCTTTTAGTATTTAATATTGATTTCTACCTTTTATTCCGAGGGAATCTTGTATACTCCGGGGGGGGGGGGGGGGGAGGGAGGGGGGATTTTATGTTTTGTGATTCTTTTATCTTTTTCAAATTATTTATTGTGGCTTTTGTATGTCTCTAGTTCCAAGGGACTTATACTTTTATTGAGACATACAGTGTCTCACATAAGTGATGGGACACTTGTGCTTTACAAAAGGAAACTAATCAAATAAATTAAAAAAACATGTACACATTTTTTTTGTGGGTGTGTTTCATACTTAAATTTAGTAAAGATTATTACATAACATACATTTTGTCAAAATATTAAAATATTAATTTAATAAAAATACAAATGTTTAGAACGGAGCAAAAAATAGCTCACATAAGTGATGGGACACCATTATATATGCAACAAAAATCGCCTGAAATAAGCAATAAAAATATTTTTTGGGGTTTTATTTTTACTTAAAAGCAATTGGCAATAATTTATAAAATCGTCTGCAGTATTTCTCTCCAGTTTGTTTTGGAATTTTTGTGTTTTTTAGCTCTGTGTAGTCATGAATGCTAAACGAAAAGAAACTTCGCCTGAAATTCGAAAATTAGTTATTAATTTGCATATTGAACGTGGAAAATCTATTAGAAAAACTGCTGAAACAGTTAACTTGAGTCGTTCAACAGTTTTCAATATCATTAAACGATATAAAAAGAATCATATGATTCAGGATAAAAGAAGACCTGGCTGACCATCAAAGCTATCCAATGGAATAAAGCGAATTATCGTTCGAAATATTAAAAAAAATCCAAGAATTAGTGCTTCAAAAGTTGCTGCTGATTTACAAGCATTATATGGAATAATTGTTAATCCTGAAACTATTAGAAGGGTAATTCGATCTGCTGGATATCACGGTAGAGTAGCCAGGAAAAAATTCTTCGTAAGTGAAAAGAATAGAAAACTCAGACTAGCTTTCGCAAAATCCAACATAAATAAGAATTCTGATTACTGGAATAAAGTTATATTTGCTGATGAGAGTAAATTTAATATATTTGGTTCTGACGGTAGAATCTTGGTGTGGAGAAAACCCAGGGAAGAACTTCGCAAACAGAACTTGGTACCAACAGTAAAACATGGTGGAGGAGGAGTTATGGTATGGGGGTGTATGTCGTCCGCTGGAGTTGGTAATTTTGTTTTTATTGACAGTATAATGGATCAGTACAAGTATATTGATATTTTAAAGCAAAATTTGAAATCTTCAGCACGAAAATTGAACCTTCATAACGATTTTAAATTCTACCAGGACAATGACCCCAAGCACACTGCTCTGAACGTTAGACTCTGGCTGCTATATAACTGTCCTGAAATAATAAAAACACCACCACAATCTCCAGACTTAAATCCCATAGAGAATATTTGGCAAGAATTGGAATCAAGAATTCGCAAACACACCATTTCTTCAAAACAACAACTAAAATCGGTGCTTCAAGAAGAATGGGGTAAAATCACTCCAGAAATCACAAAAAAAATAGTCGAATCCATCCCAAAAAGATTAAATCATGTTTTAAAAGTAAAAGGAAATCCAACAAAATATTAAAACCTTTTAAAAAGTAAAATTTGTGGATAAATATTTGATGGAAAAGTAAGTGTCCCATCACTTATGTGAGCCATTTTTTGCTCCGTTCTGAACAATTGTATTTTTACTAAATTAATATTTTAATATTTTGACAAAATGTATGTTATGTAATAATTGTTACTAACTTTAAATATGAAACACACCCAAAAAATTTTTGCACATGTTTGTTTATTTATTTTATTGCAGTTTCTTTTTATAAAGCACAAGTGTCCCATCACTTTTGTGAGACACTGTAGTTGAAGAGGAGCAAAAGGGGAGAGAGCTTTTCATTATTTCAATTGACAGAAATTATGAATTAAATTAGAACACGCAGCAAAATGTCTGACAGAAATTATGAATTAAATTAGAACACGCAGCAAAATGTATCACTTATTGTTTGTCTATACATGTTTTTATTTTCGTTTTTCAGGGCATGTTTGTATTTATTTTTATTATAAATTTTAACACGATTCCATAAATTAAAATAGGAGATAATGATTCGGAATTTTATTCTATTAGATTTCTTTTTACATAAATAGTGAAGACACGTTCGACAGAAAAACTAAACAAGTGGGTAAGTGTGATCGAAGATCGCTCAAAGGGTTTCGTTTAATACTCCTTTCAAAACACTTATTTATCCTTTCTTTAATAAATCCAAATAAATTTCATTTAGCAACCAAAAAAAAAAAAAAAAAAAAAAAAAAACTCCAAACCAGCCCGATAGCGGGCGAAGCCGGCTATTATATTCTGTCATAATAATATCTGTCACGCGGACTAAATGCGATATAAAAAAAATAATTTCAAAATTAAACATGTTGTACACCTTGAAAACGTTAAAATATGCGAATATTTCCATAATCGGATTTTTATCATGATTCAATATGTTTCTCAAACTCATATATTTTCTATTCTCTATTACTCATATTGATAATTGCCTTGTATTATTCTCAAACAAATCATTCTGAAAAAATCGTTAAACTTCCAATATGACGTCAGATTTTCTTTTTAATTCTCTAATGACGTGATATTAATCTGCTTTGTGTACATACACATACTCATACGCCTTGTATTATTGAGACATTTTTGAAATTTTCCGTTTTATTACCACTATGACGTCAATCAATTTTATTTCATATTAATCTTTTTTTCAATTGGTGAAACTTTTTATTTCATTTTCATTTTTCATGTGGAAATCGTCTGATAGAAAATTAATTATTGTAGAAAGAATTTCATCGTGAATTTTTAATTTTTGGCATCTTCTATAACGAAAAATGATTAAATTTAATAGGAAAAGGCTGTTAGAATTTTGGTTTTTTATCTCTATTTATTAAAATAATACGAATTTTTCAAATTTTAATATTTTGAGCTCTTCATAGCTGGTATTCAGCTATATACACAAAGTTTCAACTCTGTAAGTTACATAGTTTCTGAGAATAGCTCTGTGACAGACAGACAACGGAGCGGATGAACGAAACCCTAAAAATAAAGCCTGAGATGAATTTTGCCATTGTACAAACACACAAAAATTAAGCAAAATTTGCATTGTTAGATAATTAAATCTGGCTTCAAATTTATTAGCGAAATTTCGATAATTTCAACTAATCTATTTTAGTTTTTGCTTGTTAATATTACTCCATTAATTAAATAATGAAATTAGTTAAGAATATATACAAAAAGTTGCGAACGAATTAAAAATTGGATATTTTACATGTTATAGTTTGTAAGATTTCAGAACATAATAATTTTACACTATACCCACAAAATAATCGTTACAATGCAGTCTAATATTTATATTATTGCCAATTTCTAAGGCGAGGATTTTTAATCACGTGTTTGCTGACACAGTAGACACCTTTACTTTTACCATCCATAGAGCTTGTATAAATTTATATGATATAAATACATAGTATTCATAGAAAAGTTTTAGTAAGTATTAATTTTGATGGAAAGATTGAAAAGTTTCACCATCTGTACACTTTATCTTTAAAATGAAATCTCCTGTGAATAAAATATTGAAACATTCATTCGTACTCCTAAAAAAGACAGTATTGTTTGTCATTCTTTGTTGCCGAAACGTCAGTGAAGGCTCACCGTGGAGACACGAAAAGTTTTTGGTTTCCGTCTGTTTGTCTGTCTGTTCCGCGATAACTGCCGTAAAAAGCGTCTGATTAGGATCATTTTTGGTGGGTATGTTGGTGAGGTACCCGGAATTAGCTGTATAGTTTTTAGTTACATTTGGTTCATTCGTTCGAAAAATATAGAACATTTCGTTTTAGGTCATAATGCATTCCTATGGGAACGCAGACGATTTTCAAATTCAATTTTTAACTGAAATGAAAATCACATATTTGAATAATGGATTTAAACGTAAATTAAGGATACTAAATTTTCGATATGGAGGTCTTAAATATATGCAATAGCCTCGAAAATTTGCCGATACATCTATTAGAATTTAGAAATTAATTGTTTAAATTATTGGAAAATTCTTTGGAACTGTTCGGGAAATATAAACATTTTATTTTCCTATCTTTTTACAAATTTTAAAATGGATTTCTTTTTTTTTTCCTCTTTGTTTTATTAGTTGCTTAGCAACCATACTTCAAAGATTATCAAAATAAGAAATGCATTTTTTTTTAATCTAAAAAATAACAAGAATAAGAAGTTCATAAGAATTTCAGAATATCATTCCATATACAGTGTCTCACAAAAGTGATGGGACACTTGTGCTTTATAAAAAGAAACTGCAATAAAATAAATAAACAAACATGTGCAAAAATTTTTTGGGTGTGTTTCATATTTAAAGTTAGTAACAATTATTACATAACATACATTTTGTCAAAATATTAAAATATTAATTTAGTAAAAATACAATTGTTCAGAACGGAGCAAAAAATGGCTCACATAAGTGATGGGACACTTACTTTTCCATCAAATATTTATCCACAAATTTTACTTTTTAAAAGGTTTTAATATTTTGTTGGATTTCCTTTTACTTTTAAAACATGATTTAATCTTTTTGGGATGGATTCGACTATTTTTTTTGTGATTTCTGGAGTGATTTTACCCCATTCTTCTTGAAGCACCGATTTTAGTTGTTGTTTTGAAGAAATGGTGTGTTTGCGAATTCTTGATTCCAATTCTTGCCAAATATTCTCTATGGGATTTAAGTCTGGAGATTGTGGTGGTGTTTTTATTATTTCAGGACAGTTATATAGCAGCCAGAGTCTAACGTTCAGAGCAGTGTGCTTGGGGTCATTGTCCTGGTAGAATTTAAAATCGTTATGAAGGTTCAATTTTCGTGCTGAAGATTTCAAATTTTGCTTTAAAATATCAATATACTTGTACTGATCCATTATACTGTCAATAAAAACAAAATTACCAACTCCAGCGGACGACATACACCCCCATACCATAACTCCTCCTCCACCATGTTTTACTGTTGGTACCAAGTTCTGTTTGCGAAGTTCTTCCCTGGGTTTTCTCCACACCAAGATTCTACCGTCAGAACCAAATATATTAAATTTACTCTCATCAGCAAATATAACTTTATTCCAGTAATCAGAATTCTTATTTATGTTGGATTTTGCGAAAGCTAGTCTGAGTTTTCTATTCTTTTCACTTACGAAGAATTTTTTCCTGGCTACTCTACCGTGATATCCAGCAGATCGAATTACCCTTCTAATAGTTTCAGGATTAACAATTATTCCATATAATGCTTGTAAATCAGCAGCAACTTTTGAAGCACTAATTCTTGGATTTTTTTTAATATTTCGAACGATAATTCGCTTTATTCCATTGGATAGCTTTGATGGTCAGCCAGGTCTTCTTTTATCCTGAATCATATGATTCTTTTTATATCGTTTAATGATATTGAAAACTGTTGAACGACTCAAGTTAACTGTTTCAGCAGTTTTTCTAATAGATTTTCCACGTTCAATATGCAAATTAATAACTAATTTTCGAATTTCAGGCGAAGTTTCTTTTCGTTTAGCATTCATGACTACACAGAGCTAAAAAACACAAAAATTCCAAAACAAACTGGAGAGAAATACTGCAGACGATTTTATAAATTATTGCCAATTGCTTTTAAGTAAAAATAAAACCCCAAAAAATATTTTTATTGCTTATTTCAGGCGATTTTTGTTGCATATATAATGGTGTCCCATCACTTATGTGAGCTATTTTTTGCTCCGTTCTAAACATTTGTATTTTTATTAAATTAATATTTTAATATTTTGACAAAATGTATGTTATGTAATAATCTTTACTAAATTTAAGTATGAAACACACCCACAAAAAAAATGTGTACATGTTTTTTTAATTTATTTGATTAGTTTCCTTTTGTAAAGCACAAGTGTCCCATCACTTATGTGAGACACTGTATCGTGTTTAATTTAACGCTTCTAATTTCTGAAACCTCCGAAGTATTTTATATGCCTATAAATATGTATCTAACAAAAATAAATTGCGAATTGTAAGATACTAAATAATATGAAAAGTGAGATTAGAAAACAATGATTTTCAGAGCTGACGTTGAGGCTCCTGATCTGCAGATTTACTAGTATTTTGGGTAATTGAGTTTGTGTAAACCTTGTACTCGAGATCTATGCATCTACGGTCATTTTCCTAGAAAGGTATGAAACGATGTCACAGAATTTATATTATTAAGGAAAAACGTTTCCATGAGTAACTCTGACGCCATTTTGGCTTTGGCAACACTTGACGATTAAATTTCGCTTTTACTGCAATTTTTTAAACTTCTAAACATCGCGAATTTTAAATTTTTACACCGTCAAATAGAAAAAAAAATATTTGAAACGCTATCACAATTTATTGATTGATTTATTTTTTTTTTTTTTTTAAATAATTTTCATACATGATTTTTTTTTATCGATCATATCTATTTCGTACAGACGATAACACTAAATTAACTCATTTGTGCTTAACCCTTTAACGGATAAAGCACTTCAATTGCTAAAATGTTGAAATAAATGAAAGACACAGGAAATTATGAACAAATTTATTTGTATATAACAAAAAAGCGATATTTCATATACATAATAAATGGAAAACATTTCTATTAAAATTCTGCTGTCACTGTTGAATTTCGTAATTAAAATTTTGTGGTTTCTTGGGGAAACCATAGTCCGTTAAAGGGTTAAAACGATATAAATATCTCAGTATTTGTTTTCGACTAGCTAATAAGCTAATATTCCATTACGAAATTAAAGCTTCATCAATAAATAAGGATTTTAAATTTAATTTTCAAGCATGATTTTTTTTTATCTATTATCTGTATCGCGTGCAGACGATTACGAAAGATTAACCTTAAACAATATAAATAATTCAGCATTTGTTTGTGGCTAATATTCCATAACGAAATTAAAACTTCATCAATAAATAAATAAAATAATATAAATAAAACACAAATTTAACAGACATGCAATCGAACTACTCACTTAAACCTCAGAAATTATCAGAATCTAAAGGTATAGCTATCTTTGGCGATTTTTTCTCTTATTAATTCCTGGCACCCGGCTAATACGAAAGTTTCGCTTTTAATACATATCAAAACTTTATTTGAATATTTGTGTACATACAGGGTGTCCCAAAAAGATTCAAGCGCGCTTGTTACCTGTTGGAGATACGTAGGCAGTGTGAATTGTAAAAGTATTCAAAATATGGTATAGGAATTAAGATTATGTCAATGAAATAGTCTTGCCATTAATTTTCAAAAAGTTGCATTTTTTAAACTGTTTATTCGGTCCCTGGGTTCTATATAAGTTATATTTATAAATATTTTTCCTATGCTCTCACAAGTACAATAGTAAAAGTTTCATTCTTCTACGACCAAAACCACACTGAGTTTAAATTTTATGAAATTTCGGAGTTTTCCGCCACTAAAAAATCGTTTGCCCGTTTTAAATGCCGGAAAATCCCGAAATTTCATAAAATTCAAAGTATCACAACTTGACAAGTTTTTTATTTGCCTAAGAATGGATTTTTTACTGTTGTACTTGTCATAGAAAGGAGAATATATATTTTTATATATAATTTATAGGACACTGTGACGGACTGCATAAAATTGAAAAAAGTATAGTTTTTTCAAAATTAATGGCAGAACTATTTCCTCAACATAATCTCAATTCATATCTTAGTTTGAACAGTTTTGGAATTTACAGTGCCTTCCAGAAGTAAAAAACAAGAAAGAAAATCATGCGTCAAGCATAGATTATGAAACACTTTCCAACAACAACAACAAAAAAAAAAAAAATTCACCGTTTAATGAATTGAAAGATTCAAAGTAAACAATTTCCAAAGCGTATGATATATTTGAAAACCCAATTTAAGCAATCATCACCCACAGTGGGAAAAGTGTACGAATTCTTTTGTGCAGCGCTGTATATCATACAACAGCTATTCTAAAGTTTAGTTCAGTTAGGAAAAACATAACACAGTTGAAAATTCCCCCCTCATACTCGAATTCTTTTGTGCGGCCCTGCATATGATCTATAGAATTTATACGCAAAAAGTAATGAAAAAAAAAAGTTGGAAATTGTACGTCAAACGTGACAAACGAGGTGCGTTCATGCTATAGCTAGTTATATAAATATTCAGATCTTGATGATTTTTAATTGTGTGAAATGAATTCTATCGTCTGCAGATTAATTTCTGTCATAAAATAAGTATCTCGGTCGCTTGACGATTAAACTTCGGAAGCTCCTATAAAAAGAATGCACCGATTTAAAAAAAAAATCAAATTTCTTAATAAATGTTTAATATTTTCTAAAGTTTTGATTCGATTTTTAAAAAAATTGAAATGTCTCGACAAAATTCTGCAAAAATAATATATCTTAAATTCCAAACCATTCGGTTGGGTAGTTTTTGCGTTGTTATATGCGGACGGACGGACGGACAGACGGACGGACCAGACGACGACAATAGGTGCTACGTATTTATATAATTACGAACGCACCTAAAAAACAGTTAAATTTAAAAACGCACCTGAAAACGCACTTCCAGCAGTTATCGCTCATGGACAGTAACTGTAACCGAATTGTTTTGTGTACCCCTGTAAATGAATGATAAATGCTATTTTACACACACTATTTTACAGTAAGCGTCTTCTAGTACACCTCAATGTTGTATATCAATTTCAATATATATTTGAAACAGTGTAGCATTATTAAAATACATTGAAAACGATTTTTCCTCGTAGACTATAATGTAACTGAATACTTTTGAATCTCCCTGTAAACGAATTGTAAATGATACACACTTCATTTTCACTACCGAAGATGCCATAGTAAACCCCAATAATTATGTCAATCACATGGCAATCCGAGTATAATTACGCGAATTAGAGCACGGCCAGACAGACCGAATCATAAGCACTTTTCAACTATGTTGGAAAGTATTAATTAAAGCGCATTTCAATCTTTTTGGAACATCATATACCGGGTGTCCCAAAAATGACTGATGGATTTTAAAATTCAATAACTAGTAAACGGTGACAGATATTAAAAAAATTCTTGCAGGAGGATTATGTATGATGTCGGGAGTTTTTTTACTGTGATTCTTGATTTTAGTTTGAATTTCAAACAATAGATGGCGCTGACAGCGGTTGGCGCTCTTTCGAGGCCGAAACTGACGTCACTTAGCATTGATGCGAAGAAAAGAGATTAAGACTATGGAGTGGGTCTCATTCGCCAGTACAATCTTGCTCTTAGGCCCCAATTCTGAACTCATTCGATATGATTTCAATGGAATGCGTTGTTGCCATGGAAACAACAAATTCTTTGATAGTGGAATACAGCGTTCAGATCAGGGCATGAATTTAACAAGCAATATTCGAGTTGAAGGCGATTTTACATTTATGAGTATTTATGGGAAGTTTATCTAACCAATATGAAAATTTAGTTTCGCGAAATGACGGCAATGCAGGTATGTGAGAGCTGTACAGAAATCGAATACGTCACATCTTCATTCGTTATTTTGCTACGCAATCTGCTAGTGAGTACTTTTAAAAGAGTGTACACTATTTATTGAAAATGGTTTATTTCACCTAGTAGTTTTAAAATACGATGAATAAAATATTCTTTAAATTAGGCCATAAAAAATAATTTAATCCGGGAAAATAAAACTTCATAAATGTAAAATCGCCTGCAACTCGAATACTGCTTGTTAAATTCATGCCCTGATCTGAACGCTGTATTCCACTATCAAAGAATTTGTTTTTTCCATGGCAACAACGCATTCCATTGAAATCATATCGAATGAGTTCAGAATCGGGCCTAAGAGCAAGATTGTACTGGCGAATGAGACCCACTCCATAGCCTTAATCTCCTTTCTTCGCATCAATGCTAAGTGACGTCAGTTTCGGCCTCGAATGAGCGCCAACCGCTGTCAGCGCCATCTATTGTTTGAAATTCGAACTAAAATCAAGAATCACAGTAAAAAAACTCCCGACATCATACATAACCCTCCTGCAAGAATTTTTTAAATATATGTCACCGTTTGCTAGTTATTGAATTTTAAAATCCATCAGTCATTTTTGGGACACCCGGTATATATATATTACAAATAAGTGTGAAAAAATCACGAGCGTTAAGATAGAACCAACAGTTCCAAGGACAAGTTAAAAACAGGTAAGGATCATAAAATAATAATATTAAATAGAACTTGTAATATTAACTTGCAGAAAATTTAATTCAACAACATCAATCTAATATTTAGTATGTTACAAATAATTTACGGGAAAAAAAAAACCTCCCGTCTGCGGACATCGTTTCCATAGAGGTCATGGGAACATGGGATAAACGTAAGGTAAAATTGGAATTTTAACAAAATATATTTTTCGCATATCTTGCAAAATATTCGCATGATGATGTTAAATAAGCCCAAAGCAATACAAAAAAACTATTTTTGTAAAAATTATTTTTCAGAAAATTTAGCACTGAAAACGTACGTTTCTGGGATAAAGAGCCATTTGTATCCAAACGAAAGCAATGTGTGTTTGATTATGCATATTTATGAGATGTGCACTCTACACACTCAAATAGAAATAAACATGTGGAGGAGAGTGGGTTCACCATAAAAAATAACAGAAAAAATTTAAATGCACCTGTGGTAGTAAAAAGGTTAATGACCCCTGGTTTAAAGAATAATTTCTCAAGAAATTTCGTCTTTTGCTAACTGTCAAATACCAAAGTTATACATTAAAAGGAAAGATAAAAATAATAACAAAAAATAATGCGTCAAGCATATTAGATTATTAAACACCTTCCAACACTTCCAGAATACTTTAACAAAACTTTACCGTTTAAAAAGTTGAAACTTGATGATGTCCAAGTTAACAAGATCAAAGTCAAACATTGTGGGAGGGGGGGGGGACTATCTTTCGGCTTCAGCTCAACTAGCCCCACTCATGTCCAAGTAAACAACTTGGAAAACGAATTACACATTTGAAAACTCAATTTTAGAAATTACCATCACTAATCGGAAAGATATTCGAATACTTTTATGGTACCCTGTATAGGATCTATAGATTTATTGATATATACTACACATAGTATGCAAAATTTAGTTAATTTAGGAAGCGCATACCACGTAGTTGAAAATTCTCATTCAGCAATTTCCGTCAATAAGCAGAAATGTACTCGAGACCTTTTGTGCTGCCCTGTATATAATTTCTAGAAATTATACACACCAACTAATAGGCAGAAAATTAGTTAAAACACACTTTCAGCAATTATTGTACATAGACAGTACTGTAACCAAATTATTTTGTGCGTCCCTGTAAATGAACGATGAATGCTATGCCCATGCTATTCTATAGTAAGCATCTTGTAGCGCACCTCACTGATATATATCAATTTCAATATGTTTGAAATAGAGTAACACCATTAGAACACACCGCTTACTATTTTTTCCCCATTGACCGTAATGTAACAGAATTCTTTTGAGTATACCTGTAAATTAATAATTAATGCTACACACTTCATTTTCAATACCGAACATGCCACAGTAAACCTCAATAACATATATAAATTGCATAGCGATCCGAGTATGTTTACGCAAGTTAGAGTACGGACAGACAATTAAACTGAATGCATAAACACTTTTAACTATGTTGGACAGTGTAAAAAAGATGAAAAAAATGTGAGATGAAAAAATTTCCAATATATACGTGCATTAAAATGAAAAAAAGTTTTAAAATATAACTATTTTTATTTACGCGATCGAATTCTTATTGATTATTGTTATTATTCTTATTGTCATTGTTATCACAAATCTTTAACATATCTTTCAAGTCAATGGACCCACAAATCGCTTTTTGACATCACAATTCTTTAAAATTAAGAAAAAAAAAAAAAAAAAAGAAAGAAAAAGAAAACAAAGCACAAACTGACCTGTCTACTCCACCTCCATTTGGTTGTTGATTCTGGCCCATGGGGCTTCCGTGTACTGCGTTACTTCCGTCATAGCTCTGGGCATAATAATAACATCCTTGAACATTTCCGGCATTATTATTGGGTATGACCACACTGTTGTACATAGCAGTCTGCATATTTTATTTTCTAATAAAACGGCACAGTTTAAAAAATTACTTCAAAATTTCGGAGATATTTATGACTTACGAATTATTTATCAACACACAACATCGACACATGTTTTCATAACTATTCCAAATATCTGGTAATATTCAAACAAAATTTGATTCAGTAACGAAAAATCAAGAAAATCTTCACTATGACATGTTGAAAAATTCGTAACAATATTAATCCATAAGAGATTGAATGTAGAATAAGTAACTATCAATTCAATAACAGAAAGCGGTAATTTTTCGGAACCGGAAAATAATTAGTCCTTGTATAGATTAATTTAAAGAACGTCTAGGAACACTGGTAGAGCACCGATTAAAGCATCGCAACGCATGCAAATGTGAGCTGGATGCAGGAGAACGCAAGAATTGGGTCCTGTCGTGAGGGATGGTGGCGAACCGACCAATCGGATTGCGGAGTGACCTCGCTGAGGCGTGCGTTCCGTTCCGAACCGCGGAGAAAGAAAGGAAGAAAGGATGGAATGGAGAGAAATTCTCTTTTCATCCCCGTATGGGTGAACTTGAGATGCGGCTGCTAATTGTTTGTCAGATTGACCATGTTATTGCTATTTTGAACAGACTTATCTTCCGATGATAAAATATTCACAATATTCACGTATTAATCCACCTGTTATTCATAGATTTTATTTAAGATTTTTCTCAAAAACATACTACTATAGCTATTTTTCCAAGCATTGATGGATTTTTTTTTTCCACTTCTAAAACACGCTGTTATAGTTATTTCTACAAGAAATTCTCTTTTTATCCAAGAAGATGAACTTGTGATGATACGACTAATTGCTTCTCTGATTGACCATGTTATTGCTATTTTGATCGGTCTTATCTTCCAATGATATAATATGTCGCAATATTCACGCATTAATCCATCTGTTATTCATATATTTTATTTAAGATTTTTTTTTTTTCAAAACCATACAGCTAATAGTATATAACTATATAGCTATCTCTCCAAGTATTCCACAAGATATTATCTTCTCATCCAAGTTGGTGAACTTTAAATGATGTGGCTAATTGCTTATTAGATTGACCACGTTATTGCGACATAAATCAGATTTTCCTTCCGATGATAAAAATGTCACAATATTAATTAGCACGTTATTGATAAATATATTTAAGATTTTTTCTCTCAAAAACATACTTCTGTTTCTGCACGCATACCCAAAGAAATTCTCTTTTCGTCGAAGTGAGTGAACTTGAGACGGCAGCTAATTGCTGGCCAGATTGATCGGATTTTCCTTAAGATGATAAAAATGTCAAATATTCACGCATTAATCCATCTGTTATTGATATATTTTATTTAAGATTTTTTTTTTCAAAACCATACAGCTAATAGTATATAACTATATAGCTATCTCTCCAAGTATTCCACAAGATATTATCTTCTCATCCAAGTTGGTGAACTTTAAATGATGTGGCTAATTGCTTATTAGATTGACCACGTTATTGCGACATAAATCAGATTTTCCTTCCGATGATAAAAATGTCACAATATTAATTAGCACGTTATTGATAAATATATTTAAGATTTTTTCTCTCAAAAACATACTTCTGTTTCTGCACGCATACCCAAAGAAATTCTCTTTTCGTCGAAGTGAGTGAACTTGAGACGGCAGCTAATTGCTGGCCAGATTGATCGGATTTTCCTTAAGATGATAAAAATGTCAAATATTCACGCATTAATCCATCTGTTATTGATATATTTTATTTAAGATTTTTTTTTTCAAAACCATACAGCTAATAGTATATAACTATATAGCTATCTCTCCAAGTATTCCACAAGATATTATCTTCTCATCCAAGTTGGTGAACTTTAAATGATGTGGCTAATTGCTTATTAGATTGACCACGTTATTGCGACATAAATCAGATTTTCCTTCCGATGATAAAAATGTCACAATATTAATTAGCACGTTATTGATAAATATATTTAAGATTTTTTCTCTCAAAAACATACTTCTGTTTCTGCACGCATACCCAAAGAAATTCTCTTTTCGTCGAAGTGAGTGAACTTGAGACGGCAGCTAATTGCTGGCCAGATTGATCGGATTTTCCTTAAGATGATAAAAATGTCAAATATTCACGTATTAATCCATCTGTTATTGGTACATTTTATTTACGGTTTTCTCAAAACCGTACTGATATTTCTGCCACAATGATGAAATACTTTTCATCTACGCATGCATAAAAAATTTATTGATTTAAACAAAGAAAAATAAGAATGATTTTTCTTAAGGCGACATTGGACCTTCAGATACAGAAAAATATGTCCCCAATTTATTATTATGATGATTATTATTATTATTATTCACCTAAAATTTACTAGAGTTCAATTAAAAAGAAAATATATGTTCATCCGATTATTATTAGATAACAAAATGTAATTTTGATGGTGAAATTTAGAGTCTTTTGTGAAATAAAAATTGCAAGTGTTATTCTGTCAAATTGTAATTTTCGTATCATTTAGGCAACTTTAAAAAGTTTCAGGTATCTTAATTTTCAATCTCCTTAAAACTTGATAAAATGGGTCTTTTTATATGTTAGCTTAAAATATAGTAATCATTTTATTATATTATTTATTTTTAACTTAAAACTTACGCAAATTTATAATATGTGCGAAGAAATTTTGCTGCAAATCACGTATATTTATCGAAAAATATTTTTTTCTCATACGGTTCTGATTTTAAATAGAAAATGGTTACAAACATTTATTAATAACTGTACAAATGTAGCATGAGAATATAAATTGGGGTCTGAGAAAAAGTTGATGCATCTGGATTATTTTTAAATTGAAGGATTAATTAATAAATTTGAATTAATAACTTAATTATATATTTCACTTTATTTTCAATTTAGTATCTTTCATTAATATTCATCTTTCAATGTATTACCATACGAAGTTTCAAAGAAATTGACGTATTAATGAAAAAAAAAATTGTCGCCTTAAAAAATAATCCAGTATAAAACTGCAAAAGATAACTTTTAAAAATGTTTTTGCGGTATCACACTTTGGGTACTACAAAAAGGCGTTAATCATATGGGAAAAAATCAAAATGAAAAAGTTCACATTTATAAGTAGATTTTAAATACGTGTTAAGCGAAAACTGTTTCTTATAATCGTGGTATCAAAATTATTCAAAACCACATTTTCGGGTTAGAAAAGGTTTGCAGGGAATTCAATACCACATAAGAAAGGGGGAAAACAACGTTTTTTATTTATTTTAGGATCCTTCGTCACACAAAATATGTTTTTATTGTAATATTTTTTTAAATTATTAAATAAATAATACAAAAAATTAACTTGAGAAAAAATAAGTAAAATTTTAAACGTTTTTTCAGAAAAATAATTGTGGAAAATTTCAAAAAGTTATTATTGTTATTTTTTATTTCACTGTTTTACATGTTGCCAAGAGTGGTGTAATGGATCGTTTTGAGGATTCGTTTTTTTTTAATACTATCAATTTCGGAGGAAAACATAACTTAAACTACTACAGCGATATAAAAAAATCATGATAAATCATACAATAAACATACATCGAAAATTTTTAAACAGTTGTTAATATATCACAAATCCGATACCTAAATTTCTTACATATGATGTAATATTTAAGTAAAAAATAATCTAAAAGATTTCATAAATATTTATCAAAACCTTAACTTTACGGGGAAAAAAATAAAAGAAATAAATAAATAAAAGAAAAAAAGAAAAAGAAAAACACCAATTTAAAAATTTAAACAATGTGTTTACATTTTCAGCCTGCAGGACAAGCAATCGACAACTTAGCTGAATTTTGAAATTTTTTAGTTAGTCAGTTCGGGGGTGGGGGGGGGGGTGTCTACCAATTGCAATAACAATATATCGAATTTCATTTTTTATCTCAACTTGTACATTTAGGATTCAGAAAAATATCGCAGCAAAAATCCTAGAAAGTCGGGGAAATTTTGTGCATTGTGTAATGATTGTTTGAAGTTTTTCTTCAGCATTTAAATAATTTTAAGCACACAATTCATGAAAATTTGTACCTAGGAATGTTTAAATGGTTATATTTTTAATATTAATGTTCTGTTTCACATATACTGATCAGAGTTTTTCAACGAAATTATTTCTGTATGATCAGTGTTGTGCAGGAACGAACTCATTGAGTTGAAACTCTTGAGTTTGACTCATTTTCTGCGAGTTTTGATTCTCTTTTTGAAAAACGAGCGTGAGTTGAGTTAGACTAAAAAAATATGTGAGTTTAAGCCATAAGTACAACTCAAACTCATTCATTTTTTCCCCGTAATTTCCTGATTTTTTTTTTTTCTTGCTGTGTTTTCTTTTTCTTTTTCTTTAAAGGCCAGTTCTCACAAACTAGCGCAATTCCAGCGTAGAAGTGTCAGTAAACATATGTGTAAACACGTGTGCGGTGATGTGTTTATAGCTTTATGGTAAATTTGTAATTTCATTAATCTCAAAATAAGAAAGATATGATAGCACTTAAAATAAATAAATAAGTAAAAAGAAAATTAAATGTTCTTAATGATATGTTCTTAATGAAATGTTCTTAATGATATTTTGCAGAAAACATTACTCTGAGAATTTAACATTAAAAACCACTGAAATTATTTAATAATTTAAGATTAATTGATAAAAAATAATTTTATTAATTACAATATTTTAACTATACCGGAGTATTTAAAATCTTTTTTTCATTATTAAATTAATTAAAGATATTTTGGCATCTCTAAAATTAAACAATTTTTTTTTCATTTTATCTTATGATTTTCTTTTAATTATTTACATTATGAAGGACTTCTTAGAGAGTTTCGCTCCTATTAAAATTGAGTTTGAATTGAGCGGATTCGTTTTATAAATTTTGAATTTGAGCATGAAAACTCATTTTTAGGAAGGTAAATTTAAGTTTGAAATAGTCCCTTTTTTTTTGTGAGTAACATTATTTTCAATTAAGAGTGGTTTTAATTTGAACGTTGTCACTCAACTTGTAGACGAAAAAAATGAATATCACGAGATTCTGTTTTTAGTTTCCTCTTTAAAAGAATAACATACTTTTGGCTTTTGTAATGAAATATATAACGAAATCTTCAACTATTTCCTTTACAGTCCAAGAATTTCTCTCTTATAGCGTGATTTTTGCTTCACTGAACAAACTTTTCTCGAACTATTTCAGTAATTGAAGAATAAAAAATTGAACTCGACACTCTTTTTAATGTATCTATTAATCCTGTTAAAGTGAATGGTGTTATCAAGAATATATATTTTACTGCGAAGAAAATTATATATAGATCAGAACAAATTAATTCATATTTTCTCAGCAAATATTTTCTAGATAAATATCAAATTCAGGTGAAATAAAATGTTCAGGTTACAACAAGCGAGTAAAAAGTTTTCCACCTCAGGAAAAAAGGAATAATCATATATAGGAAAAATGCAAATGGAATTTGAACTTGTGTCACTTTTCGTCAGTTGAATCACAGCGTGCATATTCCTACAAAATAGAAGCAAGTCTGAAAGTCAGATTGTCTAGAATCCTGTGCGTCCCGAATCTAAAAATTCGGCTTAAAGCCAACTTGAACCCGAACCCGAAACATTCAACTTGAATTCAACCCGAATCCAAAGTGAAAGAAAATTAATTCATATTTCAATGCAATTATGGAAAAGTAGTCTTACAATTATATGTCTAATATCATTTTTTTGTGTAAAAAAGAACACATATACATTCATTAACATTTAAGTATATAATTTTTTCATTTGAAAAATAGTCAGATCTTAAAAATCAGGTCAACCCAAACAAGACCCGAAAGAGTCAAAACCCAACCCAAAACTACCCTACCCGACCCCGACCCGCAGTGAATAAAACAGACTACCCGGCCCGATGTTAGGACTCTACTGTCTATCTATCAATCTATAAACACACACACACATACATAAATAAATGAATACATATCTATGCAATATTTCGAGTAACTTCGGAATTGCGAATGGATTAATTCTTGTATATTTTGGTTAAATAGTATATTTTCCACTGGTCAGGTGGAATTTTTTTAAAATGCGATTATGGCCGGTCTCTTTGTTTGACTTTCCACTAAAATTCTAATTACCGAGAAGAATGTCTCAGCTGCCACAATATCTGAGTATATTGTGGAAATAGACTGCATTATTTGGTCCTTTGAAAAATGTTCTCCAAAATAAATTAGTGTTTTACAAGATCACATAATAAATTATCTTTAAATATTTACAGCTCATCGAAGTCTTCTCACGTTACAACAGTATGCTGTTGAAAATCACTGTTGTAACTCAGTACAAATTGGGAATAAAAAGTTTTTGAGCTCTGTAGCTCTCTTTATTTGAGCAGAAAAATTGAACATAAAATAAACTTAGCTCAAAAGAAAAATTTCTAACTATACATACTTAAATTTATTTCATTTCGGTCTTTTGTCATCTACAGCGATTACAGCATGAATTTTCCCCGAATTATTATGGATCATGAGAGAAACGTTTCTGTCCTCTGTGTCTCTCTCACTTGAACAAGAGTTGAACATCTGAAGAGTACTTTTAATATCACTTATAGTGCAAAATATGAAAAGAAACGTTCAAGGAAAAACAAAAAACTTCTAATTGTACACATTTTAATTTGTTTCAACTTTAATCATATTTCATCTTCAGCGATTCAGCGGGTATTTTTCAAGGTATCATCCCAAATCATTATGGATCGTGAGAGAAACGTTTCTGTCCTCTGAATCTCCATTATTTGAACAAAAAAGTTGTTCATCTGAAGAATACTTTTAATTTCCCCTATAATACAAAATACAAAATGTGCAAAGCAACATTCAAGCAAAAACAAAACACTTCTAATTGTACACATTTTAATTTATAGCATTAATTATAACATTAATTTATTTTTAATTTATAAGAGAAACATTTCTGTCCTCTAAAATCTTCATTATCTTCAGTATCTTCATTATTTGAACAAAAAAGTTGAGCATCTGAAGAATACTTTTAATTTATCCTACAATACGAACTACAAAATGTGCAAATTTTGACAACGTTTTAATTTATTTCAACTTTATCATTTTTCATCTTCAACGATTCAACGAGTATTTTTCAAAGTATCATCCAAATCGTTGCGGAATATGAGAAAAAAAAATCTGACCTCGGTTTGCTTCTCTTAAATTATACAGAAAAGATCAACATCTGGAAAATACCTGCAGTTTCTCCTATAATATAAAATTTAAAATTTAAAAAGAAACTTTCGAGGTAAAATGAAAAACTTCTTATTTAGCACATTTTAATTTATTTCAATTTGGGTCATTTCTCATCTAGAGAGATTCCAGGGTGAATTTTTCAAGGCTGTCATTCGAAACAGTTATAGGCAAAATTCCTGTTTCTCTCTTATTTGAGCAGAAAAAATAGAAATGTGGAAAATTATTTTAGTTTCTTAATAATACAAAATTCAAAATATAAAACGATGTGTTCAAAGAATATACAAAAAACTTGTATTCAATTAAATTTATAACAACTTGGTCATTTCTCATCTTCAGCAATTCTAGCATGAATTTTTCAAGGGTATCATCCCAATACCGTTATGGCTTAAAAAAAGCAAAGGTTTCTGACCTCGAGACCGATATTCTGCCGTGCTCGATTATGTTTCTGGATCGCTTTCGATGAAAGATGACCAACGCTTAAATTCTCCACGACTGACCAGTGAAGCGTAAAAAGGTCGATGAACCAAGAAATCAGCAAGAAAATGATCTGAAGCCGATCAAAATGGATTAAATAATGGGATAAGTGGGTAAAGTAGATGAAACGAAAAGTGCTATTTTGGTGGGTGTTTGTTTTTGTTTTGCGTGAAATCAGCCGTTCCACGTTTTTCTTTACGTCAGATAAAGTTCTGTGACTCTGTCACCCCCTTTCCTGAGGAAAAAGAGTGCTGTACCGGGTTTTAAAAAAATAATAAATAAGGCATTTTTCTGAATGTGGTGAGGTAATCATGCAATGTGTCATAAAGAAGAGATGGGCAGTTGATTTGTGGTCTCACGATAGGGTCAAAATTATCTTCTTTTTTTCTAAGTTGTTTTAACTGTTTTACTATAATTTCAAATTTGTATTCACTGTGTGTTTGATTGATTTTTGTTTCAAGACCTTTTAAAGGTGTTGTACAAGATCAGAAAAAATATTTATATTCCTCAAATTTTAATGTATTTCAATTATGTCAATCTGTTTTTTTTCCCCTATATGAAGAGCTTATAACAGTAAAAATCAATCAGGGAGTCAGTTAATATAAATCTTAAATTATATTAAGACATCAAAACATCTTATAAAAAATCGTTTGATCCTAACGGGGACCGAAAATTAATGTTTATCTACCCATTTTCGTACTAAAAGAAACACAGTAGCAAATCAATATCGATGATATATTGAGTTAATTTTTAAATAATATTTTCCCAATATGTTTTATTTACATTTTAATAGGAATAGTCAGTATTCCTTATTATTTTCACCTCACATTGGTAAATTTTGAGTGACGCCTGGAGGCATACAGTTTTACAACACATTTTTAATAGAAAATTTCGCCTTATTTGTTCGCATAAAAATATTACAAAGTCTACTTTTAAATAATAAATAGGAAATTTTTTTACTGAAATTGTGATGTTAGACTCTTTGGAAATTCTAACAAGGAGACCGGGGGTCATACCCCTAACTATTCAGGTCAAAGGTTTCCTTCAAATGGGCTTTAGTTTTCGAGAAATTTCGGGTTAAAGTTCAGCATGTATTTCAAATACCCAATATCAAAATTCAAATACCCAAATTTCAAATACCCAATGCTATAGACCTCGTTCGCAATCTTGAGCGAGGTCTGCGTGGCTCTGTGCTAGCGCGCGCAATTTGAGATCCGGAGATGAGGGTTCTGTCCTCTAATGTGACTTTTACCTTTTTTTTTTTTAAATAAATTTAATATATTTGTCTCGTTATAAGTTTTATGCAGAATTATGAATTCTGCATCTTTGAACTTTTTGATATTTTCCTAATAAATTCTATTTACATTTTCGAATTTTTCGTAATAATTTACATTTTTTTTTCTCTTTTTGTGCAGTTTTGAAATTAATATTTCACGAAATTCCAAACTAATTTATGTCTAGATTTTGTTTATTTTTTTATTATTATTTACACTTTATATTTTAATAACCGTTCTAAAATAATACTTTTTTTAACTTTATGAAATTTTAAATAAAATTTTGTATTCTTTTATAATTTATACAAAATATTTTTTATTTCAAATTTTCTAAAGGTATGTATGATTAGGTAATTTCAACAACATATCTTGAAAGGAGTAATAAAATATTAAAACAATAACGCTTATATCCAAGTTTTAGCCAGTTATGTATATATATATATATTGTTATTTAAATGCATTTAATTGCAAAGTTCAAACTCAACATCATTTTTGATTTGCACAAATAAAAAATAATATATTACAATTAATTTTTTTTAATTCTAACAAGTCAATGCCATACAGAAAAATTCAACTAGAAATGAAAAATCGTTTGTAAATTACAATAGCTATAAAAAATACCTGAAAAAAAAATCGTCTGCAATGACTTTTACGGTAATATCAGAATAAATAAAATTTTCTTTTTATCCATTTCGTTTAATCCTTTGCAGACAATTACCACGTTTTGAAATAATTTCTTAATTCTTAAATTCCTAATTTCTTAAATTCCAAATTTAATGCATTTTTAAATATATTTATCACAATTTAAGTATTTAAAGAATATATAATATGCTAATTTATACATTCTTCCAGTATTGTTAAAACAATTTACGTAAAGAATATATTTAAAGGCGATTTTGAATGCGGAATTTGTTTAGAATATTTTTGCGATATGTATCACACAATTAGTTCCATATTTAATAAACTAAAAATGTCGATGTGGGTAACGATAAATATTTTAGTATTTAAGCAGTTAACATATTTCAATATATTTAGAACAAATCAAATATTAAAAGGATACATTATTTTGTTAATTTTTTCTTAATCATTTAAATTTTTTTTAAATAGAAAATGCAGCTAAAAAATGCATTATTTCATAAATACGATAAATAAATAATTAAATATACATAAATGTAAACAAGAATCATTTTAAAAAGACGAGATATCAAGACTTAAAATAGCTTGGATTTTCATCAACAGAAATATTAGAATAAAAATTGCGCAAAAACTATAAATTTTCACGAAAAATTCGAAAATGTAAATGGAATTTTTAGGAAAATATCAAAAAGTTCAAAGATGCAGAATTCATATATCTATATAAAACTTATAACGCGAAAAACATATAAAATTTATTAAAAAAAGGTAAAAGTCACATGAGAGGACAGAACCCTCATCTCCGGCTCTCAAATCGCGCACGCTAGCACAAAGCCACGAAGACCTCGTTTAAGATTGTGAACTAATGGGTATTTGAAATGCATGCTGAACTTTAACCCGAAATTTCTCGAAAACTAAAGCCCATTTGAAGGAAACCTTTGACCTGAATAGTTAGGGGTATAACCCCTACAACATACTTTAAAATCATCAAAATCTGTGCGCATAATGTTTGGCGGTCTCCTTGTAAGGAGTGTACACTCTAAAAACGACATTTTCCAAACTGAGCAAAAAATACTCAAATCTGAGTATGTCGCACAGTCAAAATGGCTCCGAATCAAAATTACTCAAGTTTAAAACATGTATATACTCATAAATAAAGGATGGTCAGAAAGTCGTTCCCTGATTACAAAAAAAAAAGAAAAAAAAAATACGAAATAACCATTGAATGTAATACTGTAATTTTTTTATGGAAAAGTCATGTTCTTAATTTTTTTTTAAGTCCAGTCTTTACCGTCGTTCGTGAGTTCCTTGATGACAAATTTCCTAGAACATGGATTGGACGGGATGAACCAACCCCTCTAGATTTATTCTTTTGGGGGGTACATGAAGGACAGAGTGTTTGCAACACTAGTGAAATATATTGAAACACTCAAGTTCGGGATCACAGATACTGTGTCTAGTATGACAGCCCAAATATTGGGCAATATGTGGCGAGAAATGGAATACCGCCTTGACATTCTTCGAGCTACCAAGGGTGCTCACATCGAAATTTACTAACGTAAGTACTGGTATTAAAAACTTCATAAATGTCTTTACAATGTATTGAAACAAGCATATGCCTAATTATATTAGTTTTTATGCAATAAATTATTGTATTCAGGGAAAGACTTTATGACCACCCTGTATTTACATTGTAAGACAATAAATTAAATATTGAGACAATATATGTTGCTACTGGAGGAGTATTGATAATACGTCATTTTTAAACGATTCTGTGATTTTATATAATTTACTTTCTACAAAAAATATACATAATCTACGGAGAATGAACTTTTAGTGTATTTGACACTGGCGAAAAAGAACATATGGAGAAATATATTTAATTTTGAAAAATACATAAAGTGTAATTGACATTTTATATTATTTTCATGTAAGTTCATATAATGCATTCCTTTTTATTGAATGCAAAAATTATATATTTTTAAATATTTAATATTTTATTTAGTGCAAATACTAATTGCAAAAAAAAAAAAAATATTGCTATAACATTTTAAACATAAGATCAACGTACACCCAAAGGTCATAGACTTCCAAGTTACGAAAGGTAAAATAGATTTAGAACTTAGATTAGAGTTTAAAGGAGTTGTAATGAAAAAGTGATTGCACTACAGCGTTTAATTAAAGTTTTAAAATGTGAACAATCATTATATAACGCTCAATTATCTTCCGTACTTCGGGTATTATAAAATTAATTATTTTCTGGAACATCATTTCATCTGGCGCGAATGTAATGCAGTTACAGTTTATAACGTACACTTACTATTTAATTTTGACTCTTATAAACAAAAATCTAAAGAGTCATATTGATTTAAAATCTGTTGAAATAAAAGAAAATGCCTTTTGGAATGACAAAAGAGTTCAGCGCCCTACACTTTCAACTTTTTATAAAAGTCATTTAACTATCATTTTCTTTTATTTCAACAACGGTTTTTTTTTCTTCTTTTTTTTTTTTTAATCTATATGATTCTTCATATTTATTGTTCTCGTGTGTCAGTCGATATAGATGAAATGATGAGTCAATTATTTGCAAGAGTTTGGTGAAATTAAAAATGCTTTAAAAGAAATTTGATGTCGAAAGCTTCAATTATTATGATGAGAAAAAACCTGCTATAGATATTCATTTTCTTTTTCTTTTCAATTTATTTTAATGCAGACATCTGTTCATTGAAATCGAATTTTATTTAATCAGCAAGATGTACGCAATCAAAACTTATAAACAATTCAATGAATCCGATATTTTGTACAAACAAAACAAAAGTTTTTAAATCTGAGAGATTATTGAGTGAATTTTGAATGCTCTCCATTCAAAATGATATTTAAAAGCAATTTCACTTAATATTAGTGGATTTTTATATGTGAGATTTGCCGCTACTCAGTCCTCCCCCCCCCCCCTCTGAAAATGGTTTTGTAATTTGTTTTATTTTATATAAAACTTATAATGCCATTCTACATTAAATAAAATTATTTAAATATTTATTTTTTACTGCGTTTAGATAGATCAGATATAGCTTATCTAAAATATATAAATAAAAAAAGAATGCAAAAAATTGTTTAAAAAAATATACACTAACATTTGTGCATTTTCTGAAAAAAGTGTTCGAGCGAATAATTATTTCTGTATTAGCGTAAATATTTTATGGGATATGGTGTTTAAAGTAAAGACAGCTTATTTTTCTTTCTTTCTTTTTAACACTTTCCAACATAGTTGAAAAGTGTTTATGAATTCTGTTTGTCTGTCTGTCGTCTGTCTGTACTCTAACTCGCGATAATATATTCGGATTGTCATGCAATTGATATATGTTATTGAGGTTTACTATGGTATGTTCGGTATTGAAAATGAAGTGTTTAGCACTTATAGTTTTTTACAGTGACACTCAAAAGAATTCCGTTACATTACGGTCTATCGGGAAAACCATTTGCGGTTTATTTTAATGATGTTACACAATTTCAAACTTATTGAAATTGATATATATCAATGAGGTGCACTACAAGATGCTTATTATAGACTATGGTGTGTATAGTGTACTCACTTATAGCTCCTTTACAGGGGCACTCAAAAGAATTCCATTTCATTACGGTCTATGGAGAAAAATCGTTTGCGGTTTATTTTAATATTGTTTCACTATTCCAAACATAACGAAATTGATATATATCACTAAAATTCATCACAAGAGGCTTTCTATAGAATATTGTGTGTATAGTATTCATCGTTCATTTACACGGTCACACAAAATTTCGGTACTGTCTGTTAACAATAATTGATGGAAGTGCATTTTCAGTTTCTGAACGCGTTTCTAAATTTAACTCTTCTTTTTTTTGTCTATTACTTGGTGTGTACATCACTCTAAAAAAAATCCGTGAAAATACAAGAGATTTTCCGTAAAATTTCACGAAGAAGTTTCATTTTTCCAAAATAACAGTACAATTTACGTAAATGACATTAGTTCCGTAAAGGAGATTTCAAATCCGTAGATATGCAGAAAGTGTTCCGTAAATTTGATAGATTTTTTTTTTCAAAACAGTACAATGTCCGTATTTCCCCATTTCCGGAAATAACGTTCAGAGGTTTGTACACAGATATCGTCTTGTTTGAAATGCGAATTAAGATTGTTGTATTTACTAGGGTCCAGGGTCTTATAGGATCCAGGCCTGGACCGGTCCTACCCGTGGGCCTATTTTCTGTCATTAGACTCGGACCAATCCTGGAGCTCATTCTAACCGGGCCCGTGTCTGGACGGTAATTTTTTGTGAAAATAATAATGATATTTTTTATTTTTTAGTGAAATCTTTAAAAATTTACTTTATTTATATAAATTACAGTTATTTTTTTTTTTTTTTTTTTTTTTTTTTTTTTTAAATCTACTTTTTTTCCTTTATAGTGCTTCAAATTATGAATTTTTTCACTGACATTTAAAAATTTTATTTTAATTTTATTAACGTGAGGCAATATTAGGTTATTAAAGGTTTCGTAAAATAATATCTTTGCAAATTATTGGTATTGAAAAAAACTGATTTGTCTTATAAATTTGTGAATTAACCTAAAATTTATTATTTTATAAATTATAATTTTAGAAAGTTAATATTTTTTTCTTTAAATTTATAAAAATAATTAATGATTTTTTCTTTACTTTTATAAAAATGAAGTTTATAATTTTATAAAGTTTATAATATATTTAGTTAGTTTATAATTTTATAAAGTTTATACTATATTTAGTTAGTTTATAATTTTATAAAGTTTATAACATATTTAGTTAGTTTATAATTTTATAAATTAAACTAAATTAATTTAGACTAAATTAATAAATCTAAATTTAAACATACCTATCCCAAGGTCATTAATTTCAAAATTTTCGCTAAAAATCTATTTTTTTTTAAAAATATTTTTAAGGTTTTATAAAATAATATTTTTGCAAATTATCGGTATGTAGGTGTTAAACTAAGCTGATTTGTCTTATAAATTTGTGAATTAAACTAAAATTTATTATTTTATAAATTATAATTTTACGAAGTTCATATTTTTTTCTTTAAATTTATAAAAAATAATTAACAACTTTTTGTTTACTTTTATAAAAATGAAGTTTATAATTTTATAAAGTTTATAATTTATTTCTTTAGTTTATAATTTTATAAATTAAACTAAATTAATTTAAACTAAATTCTAAGTCCAAATTTAAACTTACCTATCCTAAGGTCATTAATTTCAAAATTTTCAATAAAAATCTATTTTTTTTGTACTCATCAAACATTTGCTTCCAACGTAAAATTTGTTTAATAAATATGAGTTATTTTAAACTACATATATAAATAAACCTCGACGTTTCGGTTAATCTTTATAACCATCATCAGGAGAAAAACTTCAAAAATATATGAATAGCAAAAAAATTAAAATTTGTTACCTGATTGAATCCAAAGTTCTAACTGACACGACGCAGAATTACAACAATATATTCAAAATAAGCCAGGTGGCGCCCTCTATGAATCAGCGATGTAAACTCATGGAATCTGGAAACTCATGTTCTACTAAATAAAAGTTCCTTCCAAAATGCATTTCCATGTAGCTGGAGCAGAAAATGATGAAATATCGTTACAAATTTCATGTTTTCTTAATGAAATTTCAATAGATTCACGGATGTAGGCTTTAAAGGGATTGTTTTGTCTGGAAATAACTTTAACGTTGTTAAAATCTATAAACCTAACTTGTCCATTGGCAAAAGTCCTTGATAAGGCAGTTGAAAGTTTATTGTATTTCAAATCACACTTGTGTTCTTTGAGTCTTTCTTTCTACGACGCGATGTTTTGTCATACCAATATATGCAGAATTTGTACCATCGGTCAATTCAAATGGAATTTCATATACCCCAGAAAATATGGAATATTTTCTCTTTGAAAATATTCCATATTTAACATCTATTAAGACTGCCATTCATTTTATTTAAAGTGTTTAATATTTTTAAGTGTTTTTATTTTTTTAATATTTTTCTTTAATATTTTTTTTCAAAAATTTAATTTTTTAATAGTTTAAATGCAGAGGGATAGCGGGGCAGTGTTCGGACTCTACCATAACCGTTACCTCGTACTATAAAACATTTAAAATTTTTATTAATTTATCCCCCCCCCTAAAATCCTCTTATAGCAAACCTATTCGCCCCACCCTACTATAACATAGCTTCCCCACGCTAGCTATTCCACCCATCTACTATTGTATGATCTCGGCAGCAGGCGGTGTTACCTCCGCACCGCCTACTGCTGACGCAGAAGTCCCATTCCCTATCTACTGACTTCCTGTTTGGTATCCAGAGGTAGAATAATCCGAAATATCCAAATAGGATGCCAACTTTAGGTGTTAGCATTGAAATTTTTAAAGTTTGGTACAATTTCTATTTGTAGACCATCCCCTAAGCAAAATTTAAGTATTGCTTTAACTCTTGTTTAGATTGATGTCTGAGCTAAAGGTATTTTGAGGAAATTAAAGTTGAAGACCACGTTTTTTGCTTTAGAAGACGATTTCTCATCCGACGTCCATTTTTGAATTCGGCTTTTTTTCATAATCTGATAATTTGCATCTATCTTTTTGTAACTTTAACATTTTTGTAACGATTTTATGCATTTCTATTGCCTATTCAAAGAAAAATTCTTCTAAAGTTACAGAATTTCGTTAAAAATTCTTCTAAAGTTGCAGAATTTCGTTAAAAACGCTTAAAAAAATAAAGTGACGAAGTCAAGAGGTCCATTCTCGACCGAAAACAAGAACCATTTTCCCAATGGTTAAAAAAAAAAAAAAATCGGATTTCGAATAATTACATTTTTTAAACTTTGTTTTATGATGCATATATTTTATTATACAGTAAAACTGCAATTATACAAACTCCAGTCATTCGGATCACCAAATATGCGGATCGGTATCAGGAAATATAAAATTACAATAAAATGAATTATTTAAATACACTCAGCGGCCACAATATTAGGAACAATCCTCGTTCAAACTTCGATTAGTTCAAGCAGCATATGAGCTAATGTAATAAATTTATTTTTTGGTAAAAAGCTTTCCTCTTGTTAGAAGCACCAGTGAACTTTGCTATTTGTCTGTTCATTGGAAAAATAAAAGATGACTTTGAATGCGAATTGTGGGTGCCAGAAGAGTCGGGTCCAGCTGTCCAGTGTGTCTGAAACCGTTAAATACATTAGCATTTGTCGTATAGCAATGTCTCAAGTCTTCAAATTGTGGCAGATAATAGAGATGAGGCGGGCTCAGCCCCAGCTCAAGCCCCGGCCCTAAACGGGCTCGGATTCGATTTTTATATCAGTCTTCCGGCTTTGACAGGCTCGTGTTCAAAATAAAATTTTATTTATTCACATATTGAAAAAAAAAAACAAATAGCGGGGGGGGGGGGGTGACGTTCGAGAATTAAGAACGTTGTCCAGGTGTATGAAAATGTTTTACAATCTTTTAAAAATCAGTTTGAAATGGAATAGAATTGTTATTCACAGGCTATACAGAGAAATATTCTGTCTGATACTGAAGTCTTGGGATGGTCAGTGTTAATAACATAATGAAGTCGAGGGCTATACTTTGTCTCCCTCGCTTTCGATTTGAAGTCCTTTTCCAGAATTTCTGGAAAAAGAATTCATGTGTATAACCATAGTCGTACAATGTATATTTAAAAAAGAATAAGAATTGTGATTTTTGCAGATTTTTGCAAATGAGTATAACTAACAAACTTGCGATTTTAAACAGATTATCAGGCACATGAAAATCACGAAACGTTGTCACGAGAAAGTATTTGGGATAAATACTTATTTAGATGTAAGAAGATATTTTTAACGGGAAAATTTATCTTAAAACAATTTTAAAACGTTATTAGCAATTTTTACTGCGTACTTTTGGTATCGAGCTCGTGCGGGCTCAGGCTCTGATGACACAAAAATTTTCGAGCTCGGATTTAAAATAGCTGGGCTCAGACGGGCTCGGGCTTAAAAAAAAAAGAGCCCGAACTCATCTCTAGCAGATAAGTCAATATACGTCGAGGAAAAGTAGAATAGTAGGTAGAAATCACCTGTGAATGATACAGGCGTCTTGCGACTGACACAATGTTGAATGTAGCAACAGAAGTGCTACAGCGCAACTATTTGTAGCGCAATACAACTCATGATCCTTTAAAGCATATATGTGTTTTATTCTAGATGGATCTCAAAATGCATCTTAAAAATATGTCCCGTCATCAAAACCAGAGGAGGGCACGATATTAGTCCACCGTAGCTGGGTGTTCCCAATATTTTGGCCTCTCAGTGTACACTGCTGTTGCGCGGTAGCTTATTACTGCTTATTTTACTATTTATTACTGCTAATTTTACGGTATAATACTGACAGCTGGGATGGCAGTATTATACCGTAAAATCAACATTTAATTAATTAATTAATTTATTATTATTATTTTTAATGTATCAACTGTGTGTTCATTCGTAAAAATACACTGGTGGCAAAAATCAAAGGAAATAAGTATAAAAACTCGTGTAACTTGAATAATTTTGCAATTAAAAATGTGGAACATATCTTCAAAATACAGAATATCCAATTTTTTAAAACAATAAATGTAAATAAATTCATGGGAAATATGAAATAAAGTTGGGTAGAGAAAAGTGAATGTTATTTTCAACAACTTTTTAGAAGTTACGTAGAACCATTTTATAAAGGCGTGTAAAAACTAACTGAAATGTAAACTTTACAGCTTCTCAATCTTACTGCACCTCTTCCATTCTCCCCATTGAACGCCATTTCTCACAATCCATACACAGCCCTCTCAATAACATGTTTCACTTTAAACAATGGAAAATTTCATATTTCAGTGTAGCGAACGTGAATATAATTGGACTACGAGATAACTTTGTTACGTGTACTACGTGATAACTATCAACATACTACATTTCATTGGACTTCATTTAAAATTATTTAAAGTTTTTTTTCTATAGTTCTTGATTTAATTTTTTCCGCCAGGTTGGAATTTCATTGAAATTTCTATTTAAACTAGCGTTAAAATTTATATTTAGTTGGAATTTTTAATGTCTACATTTAAATAATTCTAAGTCTGTACTTCACCAATTTCAAAGACAATGTATTTAAATATTCTTATAATCTAAGAAAAACTGAAGAATTCAAATGTAGCTTGACATTTAAGTAAAAAGAGCACCTTTGTCAGATATTCTTGAACCGGAAATCATTTTAAAATTTCAATTTTGGTAATTTAAAAAAATATATTTATTTATTTTAGGAAAACTCTAAACAATTACTGAGTGCAATGGCAGCTGAATGAGAATGCCAAAAACATTTACCAATATGTTGCAAAATATTTTTTTTTCTATTGTAACGGAAAGTAGCGTGTTTTGATTTAAGAACGGTTTAAGACAAATGTATGCAAGCTTTAAAAATATTTTTAATGGAACGCTCACGTTGACATTGTTTTAAATTATATTAAATCAAATTTTAAATTTTTTGTGCTTAATCTCAAATGGTATCATAAAATGAAATTAGAACAGTGTCAAAGAATGAACCGTTCAATCAAAAAGACAATTTTACGCGAAATGTTTCTTTTTTTTTCTTTTTTCTTTTCTTTTTTTTTCACAAGCATATGGAAGCTACTTTCAGTATCGATCGATAAATATACGGTTAAAAATTATTTTTTAAATATGTTGACATTTTGTATATTCAAGTTAATAATTTTTCGAACATAAGTACATTCCATTTTTTTAATTAAAAAAAATTCCATTCAATTAAAACAAATTCCATTCAATTAAAAAAAAAAATCTAAAAATCATACTTTGCTTTCTCGTTTATTTATTGACAAAAGAAAAGGAATTTCTTTTTAATTATGGAATTTTTATTGACTTTCAAAAATTGTAATGAAAAAAAAAAGTTTGATTACACTGACTCTTGTCGATGAATTTTCGTTAATATATGTAACTGTAAAAATCCAAAATTATATTAATCTGAGTGAATGAGCAGCTAAATTTTTGGAATACAGAGGATTTTAATTGAATCTAAGAAAATATGCGAAAATAACAATTTTTATCTATTTTTTGTAAATTTATGATTTACATACATACAGCTAGCTCTCAACAGATAATGCAGTTTCAATAAGATAGAAAAAACATAAAGTTGAAATATGTTGTTCTGACCAAAAATGATTACTAGTTGCAAATAATTTATTGCTATCATAATGAAATATGGAAAATTTTTGCCACAAGGAAACAATGAAAAGAAAAGGAAAAGAATTTATTTTATCCCATCTGCAAAAGAATTAAAACGATGTCTTAAAATATATATATATATATTTTTTTTTTAGTAGCTAAAAACTATAGAGCTCACTTTTTCTTTAACATTTTCCTTTATTTAATTATTCTTTTCAGAGGTAATGTCGGCCAAACTTTTTCATATATACATTCATAACGATGTCTTGTCTTAAAAGAAAAAAAAAAATTGGTTTTTTTTTTTTTTTTTTTTTTTTTTAGTTGCTATAAACTGTGGAGCTCACTTTTTCTTTAACATTTTTCTTTA
Organism: Maratus michaelseni; assembly: GCA_963931845.1. NCBI lineage: Eukaryota > Metazoa > Arthropoda > Arachnida > Araneae > Salticidae > Maratus > Maratus michaelseni. The sequence goes on from OZ007596.1 coordinate 143,240,600, forward strand.
TTTATTTATTTATTCTTTCAAGAGATAATTCCGGTCAAACTTTTTCATGTATACACTTCTCTTTATTGAAAATTGAAGTAAAATAATAATTGAAACTGAAAAAAAAAAATCTAACATTATGTATATATATTTAAATAAGTTCATGTTTAACAAGTAATTTTCCATGGACAACAAAACAAAAAATGTTATCTTCAATAAAAAATATATAAATCGAAAAAAAAAAAAAAAAAAAAAACCGGCATTAACCAGGAAAAAGTAAATAAAAATCGTCCTTGAATCGTGCCTTTACAGAATTACAGCTGAAGCTGAAAGCTGGACTGTCAAAATGTAAATGATCGAAAAGCGCGGGCTTATATTTATTTTTTGTTTTCGAATAAAGCGCGCGCGCACGCATCACTGCACCTCATCCCTGTACAGTTTGTTTTGCAGCAATGGTTCAGGATTTGCGGAAGCAGAAGATTCTGTAGATCGCAGTTTACGGCCTGCGGGAGCGAGCTTTCCTTCTTCACGTACTAAAGTTCCTTGACTAAAATTGCATCTTCAGTTTTAATTAAACCGCGTATTCGCCCATTTTGATTCCATCATGTGTTTTCGTTAAGAGCAACATGGTTTGCTTGTCCAGCTCAGGATAAATGATCCAACAATTATATTCAGTAGACGATGGATGACCTGACTTCACTTGAGATTTCGGAAAATTCTGATCAGTCTTCTGTACAAGACGGATTACCTTCCCTCGCATTGCCAAGATCTAGAAAAATCTAATTACTCTGGCCCGTTGTGATCATGCTCACGTTGTTCTAAATTTCTGATACCTTAGATCTTCTAAATCCTGAATCTAAAAATCTTGATCTTTGAGATCTTTCTCAAAAATTGTGATTCGGGAAGCCAAAAGAAAATCATAAAAAGTGTTCAGAAGTTAGATTGCATTTTTTTTTCAGCCTGAGATCTTTGAAAAATACTTTCACCCTTTGATATGTTTTGTTCAACCACTGCTTGTTCTAAATTAAATCAACGTCTCGAAAAAAGTTTAGGTTGATCAAATGTTTTAACATATATTTCAAAAGATGATTTGTTAATCAAAAAAGAAATTTTCTGGGGCTTTTTTTTTAATTACACACGTATCAAAATCATTTTCATTGTTGATCAAGACCATACCTTCTCAAAATCACGTTTCTATTTTTAATCGAAGCCGACATTCGTTAGTTTCGATACTATCTTTTTTAACCCCTTTCGTGTTGAAAAACATAGTTTGTTTGTCCAGATGATAAAATACACGGCAGCTGTGTTTCTGAATTGATGAATTACATTTTTTCACATGAGATATCTTAAAAATTCTGATCCTTGATCAGTACAATATGGATACACTCTCTCTCACTCGCAAGATCTCAGAAGAATCTCAGTCACTCCTATCGATGCTAAACTAGTAAATATGGAGATCAGGAGCTTCAACGTCAGCTCCAAAAGTCATTGTTTTTTAATCTCACTTTTCATATTATTTAGTATCTTACAATTCGCAATTTAATTTTTTTATATTACTAACATATTTATAGGCATATAAAATACTTCTTAGGTTTCAGAAATTAGAACCGTTAAATTAAACGCGGTTTATGCAATAACATTCTCAAATTCTTATAAACTTCTTATTCATGTAACTTTTTAGATAAAAAAAATAAACTTGTATTAAAATAAATTCTTCATTTATGTCAATAGAATACAAAAATAATTTATTTTGATAATAAAATATTGCAGCAAAATAGTGCGAGTTACTTGAATTTTATTATTTTGATATTCTTTGAAATAGGGCTGCTAAGCAACTAATAAATTAAAGAGCAAAATAAAAAGAAATGCATTTTAAAATTTGTAAAAAATGTGAAAATAAAATATTTTATATTTCTCGAACAGATGCAAAAAATTTTCCAATAATTTAAACAATTAATTTCTAAATTCTAATGAATGTATCAGCAAATTTTCAAAGCTATTGGATATATTTAAAACCCCCATATCGAAAATTTAGCATTAATAATTTTACGTTTAAATTCATTATTCAAATATGCGATTTTCATTTCAGTTAAAAATGAAATTTTAAAATCGTCTGCATTCCTATAGGAAAGTATTATGATCTAAAAAGAAATGTTCTATATTTTTCGAACGAATGAACCAAATGTAACTAAAAACTATACAGCTCATTCCGTTTACCTCACCAACATACCCACCAAAAATCAACCTAATAGGACGATTTTTACGGCAGTTATCGCGGAACAGACAGACGGAAACCAAAAACTTTTCGCATCTACACAGTGAGCCTCAACTGACGTTTCGGAAATCAGCGCATACGTTGTTCTAATTTTCCTATCCATGAATCCAAAAATCCGGATTTCTGAGAAATCCCGATCACTCAAATCTCTGAAAAGTGCTGATTTGTGTAGTTATAGAAAATTCAGCGTATTTCAGAAGGTGGATTACATTTTCTTCTATCTTAGAAAATTATTTGTCTCTGACCAGATTTTTTCATCCAAAATTAAATCAAAATGATAACTAGTAAATCTGCAGATCAGGAGCCTCAACGTCAGCTCAAGTCACTGTTTTTTAATCTCACTTTTCATATTATTTAGCATCTTACAATCCGCAATTTAATTTTTTTCTATTGCATACATATTTACAGGCATATAATTCATCGGAGGTTTCAGAAATTAGAAACGTTAAATTAAACACTGTTTGTGCAATGATATTCTCAAATTCTTATGAACTTCTTATTCTTGTAACTTTTTAGATTAAAAAAAAAAAAAAAAAACTTTTATTAAAATAAATTCTTCATTTATGTCAATAGAATACAAAAATTTATTTTGCTAATAAATTATAGGAATAAAATTGTGCGTGTTGCTTTTATTATATCTTCTTTGAAATATCGTTGCTAGGCAACTGATAAATTAAAGAGCAAAGTAAAAAGAAATGCATTTTAAAATTTGTAAAAAACATGAAAATAAAAGTTTTATATTTCCGGAACAGATGCAAAAAAATTTCCAATCATTTAAACAATTAATATCTCAATTCTAATAAATGTATCGTCAATTTTTCAAAATTATTGGATATATTTAAAACCTCCATATCGAAAATCAACATCCATAATTTTACGTTGAAATCCATTATTCAAATATGCGATTTCCATTTCAGTTAAAAATTAAATTTGAAAATCGTCTGCAGTCCCATAGGAAAGCATTATAATTTAAAAAGAAATGTTCTATATTTTTCGAACGAATGAACCAAATTTAACCAAAAACTATACAGCTAATTCCGGCTTTCTCACCAACATACCCACCAAAAATCAACCTAATCGGATCATTTTTACGGCAGTTATCGCGGAACAGACAGACAGACAAACAGACAGACAGACAGACAGAAACCAAAAACTTTTCGGGTCTCAACAGTAAGCCTTCACTGACGTTTCGGCAAAAAAGTTTCTAAAAGTTCAAAGTTTGAAATGAAATGAAATGTGTTATGACCGAGATATGGAATTAAAAAGAGCAAATATATATATTAATTTTTAGTGTGAAATATTGAAATCTGTCATTTTATCGACAGATTTCAGTTTAGCGCCAAAATGCCGTATTTTATGATTATTCTTCCGTAATCGGGTCTATAGCCAAATGGTATGTTTGATAACATGTTATTTTTGCGCAAGAGTATTTTTTAAAATCTTTAGTGGTATTCATATTCACTTTACAGGACATTATAGCCATGATGGAAATGCTTGGAAGTGGATTCAATTACGGAAGATTAATGTGTAAAACAAAAGAAAAGTAAACGATTTTTAATTTTCCCTGCGTAATCTAATTCTGTTACTAACTATGTTACATTATTCTAACAAACAAATGTTCATTGTTGAGATAGGTTTGAAAAAAAAATCAGGCTTGAAAATTATTACTAAACTGAGCTACTGTGTGCAAACAAATTTCATTCAAAAATACATTTTTTTCTTTTATTCGATGCTATAAAGTCTTAAATTATGTTATTTTTGCATGAGGCATAAAAGCGAAAACCATTGAAGGGTTTGTTGTCACCATCGATATACATTTCTAAAAATAGCTAATGGTTTTAGTCTGTCGTTCAAAAGTGAACTACGATATTTTGATGACGACAGAAAAGTCCGTAGCGAAAAAACTAGGACTGTCGCAAGAAAAGAAAAAAAAAAGAAAGAAAGAAAAAAAAGAAAAAGAAAAAAGAAAAAAAGAAAAAAAGAAAGAAAAAAGAAGAAAAAGAAAAAGAAAGAAAGAAAAAAGAAAAAAAATTGAGGTTGAACAAATATTTTAGCATATGTTGAAAGATGGTTCATTCAATTGGAAAAACAATTTTAAGAAGAATGGAATTTTTATTTATTTTTTTATTTTTTTAAATCACAAACAACACAAAGATATTTTTCATTATCCATCAGCAGAACCTCTAAAAGTCCCGTCTTCAATTTTAATTGAACCGGACATTGATTCCTCCTGATTCTTCATTCATTCCTCTTTATCCTTTCGTTTGGAGCAAAACGTGGTTTGCTTGTCCATAAATGATAAAATGTCTGACATTTTGGTTCTTCAGATGAAGGACTACATTTTTCCTCATGGGATTTCTCAAAAATTATGATTAGTGGTCAGTACGAATTGTATTTTCTCTTTATCAACACTGAAATCTCTGAAGAATCTTAATCGTTATTGTGGGTGGTAATCACGCGTATATTATATTCTAAATTTTTAAGCTATATGAATCCGAGAATCCTGTTTTCTGAGACATTCTGATAACCAAGATCTCTGTGAAACCCTGTTTTTTTTTGTGAATTTAGAGAATTCGTTGAGAGAATTTTACCACTTTAGAGAATTCGTGGTTTGACAGACGGTGGATTACACCTACACCTTCTTCCAATTCAGATCTCTGTAAAACCGTGTCTCTGACCCGCACTTTTCACTCACACCTTGCTCTAAATTAAATCAAATCATGTAAAAAAATAAAATAGGTTGAACAAATATTTTAGCATATGTCAAAAGATGGTTCGTTCAATCAAAGAAGCAATTTTATATGGAATTTAATTTCTTCTTTTTATCACAAACAACTCGAAGCCATTTTCAATATCGACGAAGACCATTCCTTCTCAAAGTCACGTCTTCAATTTTAATTGAACACGACATTCATTCATTTTCATTCTATCCATTTTTAACCCCCTTCGTGTGGAGCAACGTGGTTTGTTTGTCCAGATGATGATAAATGACCTGACAGTTATGGTCTCTAGATGATGCATTACATTTTTGCACCTGAGATCTTTTCAAAATGCTTTTAATATACGATGCGCAAGCAAATGATGAATTATAGTTTTATCAAAATAAACTACATATAGATAATACATAATGTCTTTAAACTGCTTCAAATTTGTTTGAAATAAGATTTGATTGTTGCAAATCTATTTTTGAAACTTTGTGTGTTGCGTCAGCATTTATTCTACAAAAAAAAAAAAAAAAAAAAAAAAAGAGATCAGGGAATTTTTTTAAAAAGAAAAATCGGCGATATCGAAAACAGCACAAAGCATTATAAAATGACAAAGTTCATTTTGAAATGACTCCTTGCACTTGAAAAACGGTGTGCGGAATAATGAAACGAAAGCCTATATAGATAGATTATCTATATAGCCCATATAGGTAATACATAATGTCTTTAAACTGCTTCAAATTTGCTTGAAATAAGATTTGATAGTTGCAAATCTATTTTTGAAATGTTTTTGAAACTTTGTTTGTTGCTTCAGAATGTATTCTACATAAAAAAATTAATAAATAAATAAATAAAAGAGATCAGGAAACTTTAAAAAAAAGAAAAATCGGCGATATCGAAAACAGCACAGAGCATTATAAAACGACTAAGTTCATTTTGAAATGACACCTTGCACTTGAAAAACGGTGTGGGGAATAATGAAACGAAAGCCTATAGATTTTCCTGCCATATCTATATCTGCTTAAGTCTTGACTTAAATATATGAGTTTAACATAATTTTAGCATTAATATAATGTTTTAAAGTCTATATATGTTTCTCTTTTATGTAGTAAAGAAAAACATAAAAAACACTACCTAATTAAAAACGACAAATTTTTGAAAATGCGAATAACGTTGGAAACGTTGAAAAACTCCATAACCGCATATAGACATATTGAAATTCTTTTGCTTGACCCTGTATAAGAAATGCAGCTTTTACGTTCATCACATACTGTACTAAAATTTAGTTCAACTTAAATGCTTAACACATTTGAGAACAAGCTGCCACCAATTATTTTCCACAGACGGTAATGTATCCAAATTCTTTCGAGTGTCCCTCTAAAAGAACTTCAAAGTAATTTTCGTTTTAATAGAAAATGCCATAGCAATTTTCTACTATTAGATTAATTTTAACACAATTATTCAAATTGGTAAAGAAATCATACGAATTGTAATTTTCCAACTGGACGAAAAAGTCCGGGCCAGGATTCGAACCTGGGATCTCTTGGCTGAAGCCGCCACGCTCTACCAACTGAGCTATCCCGGTCGAATCTGGAGGGCATAATTCATCCAGTTAACCTTATTGATCATAGCATCTGGTCTGATATTCAGCCAAGAGATCCCAGGTTCGAATCCTGGCCCGGACATTTTTCGTCCAGTTGGAAAATTACAACTCGTATAATTTTCTACTATGTTTGAAATATAGCATAATAGTAATATAATGCATTTCAAACAATAGCAACGTATATGCCATAATATGCACGAATTTGTTTCTGTCTCGTACATCATTTTCCCTAAAAAATATGTTATAGTATATTTTAATAGTGCATCATGCATATTAATAACGCATATAAATTTAGTTAAGTTTGGAGAAAATGTAATATCATTAAATTTACTGCAAACATTTATTTATAGTAGACTATACTGTAACAGAATTCTTTTTTGTGTCCCATAAACGAAAGATTAATGCTGCGTTCACCGTTATGAATAGAGATCATTCCATATTAAATCTCAACATCATATATAATTTTAGTGAGTTTCCAAGAACGTTTACAAAAGTTGGAGCACGAGAAACAGGTAGACAAACAAACCAAAAGCATTAATTAGTTATAATTTATCTATCTCTGCGTATTACTTAAAAAAAGTGCTGGGAACAAAATCATATTACTTCAACCTGTTCAGAAAATGCTTGATAAAGTAATTTCATTAAAGAAGACCAAAACTAACTAGAGACTCACGGAATTTTCACGGAGAAAGATCACTCAGCTTTATCGTCAGTTCTCTTCGGCATATTAGACGAGATTTCACGTTCTTTCAACTCTTCGTTTTTGAACGTTCAGCTGTATGACGGATGGCAATGTTCGGTTGGATACTAACCCTGACTGCTACTGAGATTAAGGTACTAAGCTTCTTAATGTTAGTGTCGATGAAAAAAAACACTGAAAATGATGTCATAATGACACAATGATAGTAAAATAATTTTTATGAATGAAAATATGCTTTTTTATTATTTATTTATTTATATTTTTAAATAAAGGCTGTCATTTTCTTTGGAGGAAACATTCCACACATTTAAGATTACAAAGAATTTTAATCACAGTATACACTAATTTCCTACAATTACAAGACAATGGTGCAATTTTCATAGACCTTTTTATTCCATGCGTACCCGGGCCACAGAGAAAGAGGATAGAGCCGACAAAAATTACTGGGGCTCGTTCCAAGTCCTTATTAAAAAAAAAAAAGTCCTTCCGGCCTGTACCGGGAGGAAAAGGTAGCTTTCCTATTTGTTCGTTTTAAAATTTTAGCTAATGTTACTCGAAACAACAAGCTAAAATTCAAAGAACCCGATTACAGAAGATTCGTTAATACTGAATTTGAATAGGAAATTTGCCAAATTTGTCAACTATAGCCAAGTTAGCTTCATTTATGAAAACTTATTTTGGTCGCCAAGTTTGGCGAGAATTTGGCGTTAACAAATATGAATATATAGTGTTGTGTTATGCGTATGATTGGGAAAATGATTACAACAATGAAAGACAATAATTTGCGAGAAATCGCGCTCACTAAAATTCATAAATTAATCGTTGGTTTTTTGTAATGCGCTGTCTTGTTTCAAAATGTCAGCCACCCTAGAATTTCAAACTGCTCTATCTCAGCCATTTTTTAAGATAGAGGTAAAACAAAAAATGCTCCGGAATCTTTGTATCAAGGCCTAACACTTAAACAAAAAATAAATTTTTATTTTCTATTTTTTTTGTATATTTAGTTTAGTTTTAAATCTTTCAGTGGCCGACATTTTGAAACAAGATGGTGGACCAAGCTGGCCAACGAACTTAGTCGAGACATTGGTGAGCTTAATACACAGAATTAGTTTCATCCAAATTGATTTATAAATATCAGTGTTATCGTATGACATAGATCAGATACATATATACATGAAATATATATATATGAAATATATATATATATATGAAATATATATATATATAGATACATATAAATCAACATTTGAACGGAGGGCGGTTTCGGGGTCTGGGGGTCATGATCGGTGAAAATATACCGCCATTTGCCGGAATTGCTTTCCTCCGAATGGCTTTATACTTTTTTGTATTGAAAGCTACCTGATAAATAGATAAGCAAATACACGAAACTTCTTTTTTGCGTAAAACCTCAAAGTTTAACTAACAAGGGAAAAATTAAACAATTAAAACTCAAGCCGAAATGTTTGTGCATGCGAATGTTATTACACAGTGCTAAAAAAAGCAATTACAACAAAAATGTGCATCTAATAACAAATAGTGGTGAAATTATAGAGTTCCTAAACTTCATTAGCACAGTTATAGTGACAAAAACAACAAAATTAAGTTGGTCATATAATGTTAAATATATTGTTAAATAATTAATTAATGTTAAATATATATATCATAAATTAAGTTGGTCCTCAATAGTTTTATAAAAAACATGATATCAATTGTTTCAGAAACTGTATAAATTCCATTATTCAAAATAAAAGGGTGTAATCTTTAAAAATATTACAATTAGCTGTACACTAATCAAGATAAAATACCTAAACATGGACACATTAATATAAATAACATCGCTATTCCATAATTGGATCCCTTTTTAACACTTTCCAAACTACTTGAAAAGTGTTTATGACTTCGGTTTGTCTGGCCGTCCGTCCGTGCTCTAACTCGTTTAAATATGCTCGTATTGCCCTGAAATTTTTGTAAGTTATTGCCGTTTACTACAGCATGTTCCCTATTGAAAATGAAGTGTGTAGTACGTATTGTTTTTTTACAGGGACAGTCAAAAGTATTCCATTCCATTACAGTCAATGGGAAATAATCGTTTCAAGTGCATTTTGATGATGTTACGACATTCGCAACATGATGAAATTGATATATAATTATGTAGCGCACTAAAACATGCTTTTTGTAGAATATGGTGTGCAAAGCATTTATTATGCATTGGCAGGGTCAAACAAAAGAATTCTGTTACACATAGTTCTACGTGGGGGAAATCGTTTGCAGTGTAATTTAATGATGTTTCACTATTTCAAACATAATGAAAATTATATGCATTACTGAGATGCACTATAAATTGCTCGCTTAAAAGTTTGGTGTGCATTGCGTTTATCATTCATTTACAGGGCACACAAAAGATATCGGTTACAGTATACGTGCGATACTTACAAGTCTATGTGCGATAAGCGCGTTTTCAACCTTGATTTGCGTTTTTAAATTTAACTAAAATTTTTCATAGTACGTGGTGTGTATAAATTCGGTTGATCATATACAGGGCTACACAAGGGAATTCGTAAGTATTACAGACTATGCAAGTAAATTGCTTAAGTGTAGTTTTTACTTGTGTTACGCATTTTCATGCTGAACTATATTTAGTAGACTAATAGAAGTTTGTGGAATATAAATAAATTCATAACCAGAGCTACGCAAAGAACAAGATACTTTGTCGTTTACGGTTGGTAATTGCTCTAAGTGAGTTTTAAGTTGCCTTATGTGATGTTTAGCTAAATGCATTTTTTACCTTTTAGCTTAATATGTGGTGTGTACAAAAGCCTTTAGATAATATACAGCACTGTGCAAAAGATTTCGAGTGCATTTCCATCGATTGGTGAAAATTTCTAAATGTGAATTTTCTAACTGAACTAAATTGTATCATGCTATGTAGTATATATCCAAATCTATCATATACAGGACTTACAATAATTCGATTTTTTTTTTTTTTTTTTTGACAATGGAAGGTAATTTTGAAAACTGCATTTTTCAATGTGTTATATGTATTCTAAACTGTTTATTTACATATTTTCTTTCACCTTATTTGACGGTAAAGTTTCGTTACAGTTTTCTGGATATGTTGGAAAGTGTTTCACAATCTATGCTTGACGCATGATTTTTCGTTTTTGTTTAAATTATAATATAAACAACATCTGTAACTAAATAACTCAAATCATGGCAAGAAAAAACCCTCTTAATATTATACTATCTCGTCAACATTTTAATGAAGGGAAATTATGCAACCACATATGGGAAATAGGGTTTCATTAATTATAGCATTTTTGCTTCATATAAACTGTGTGATCCTAGGAATTTTTTGAACACTGAAAGGTCCGATATCCATTATGTATTATAGTGAGTATTCCAAGTTACACTCGCTGTCTATCACCCTAATGGATGTTGCTACTGAGCCGCTGTAGAATCAAGAAAGAATGGGAGCATATCATTGAGTGCGTAATCTAGTTACGTTACTCTAGAACTCCTATAATAGAGGCTGACGCATCCTCGCAGATTTGGTACCCGAATTGCAGCCCAGTCGAAAAACCAAGCTTATCAGAACCGGTTCAGCCAATCAGAACCGAGTCTTAGGCAACCCCAACTCCGGCTGTGGTAGATTGATACTGAGCTGCGTACCAATAATGCGAAACAAAATGGATATGCGTCAGCTCCTATTATAGGAGTCTTACGTTACTCTAGCAAAGTAATTAGATTACGTGGTGGGGTTTATGGGTTTGACACCAGGGGGGGGGGGGGGTGCGGAATCTGGAAACATTTTCTAGCAAGAGAGCTTAGCATTTTGTTTCATTTAAAGAACTATAACAGAATCGTTTTTATTCGACCATTCTCACTATGAAAATATTAACTTTGATACTTTGTGACGTACCCGGCAACTCCGCCACTTAAAAGATCAGCCATGAATAGATTTTATATGTAAAATCTCTTTATTTAAAACTAATTGGGCAAGGGACCTGATGGGGTCACTTTGCTGTGCAGCGATTAACAGAAATGTGTCCTTAAATCAATATTCACTCACAATAAATATAAGATTTTCTAAATTTCAAAACTCACTTATGTGCAACACGCTGGTGGCTCAAATGACTATCAAATCCCAGAGCAAGCAATGTTTTGACTGCAAGAAAAAGTTAATTCGCACACTTCAAATGCTGTCTAAATGTCCTTTTATTGTCAATTCCCCAAAAAACAAATAATAATTGCATGAATCAAATCGCTCGCTGGAACAGAGGGTAATGAACGAGCAGATTTACTGGCAAAGGGTGCTATCACAAATGACCGATACGAGAAGGAAACTATCTTATTCCCATTTTCAAAAGTTAAATTATTTTTTAGACTAAAAATAGTCACAGATTGGCAGCAAGATTGGTCATATTCATTAAAAGACCGAAATACTTATGAAATTTTACGAAAAGTGGATCTGAACTTTTTTTGCAAAAAACCAGTCATAGCTTACTACATTAGTGGACACGGTAGCTCCTCGTCATTTTAAAATAAAATAGGAAAACGCTCCTCCCCAACATGCATATGCTAAAAAAGCTCAGGAACGGTTCTACATTACATATAGAGTTATTGTCCTCTAATGAGACATGCTTTCAATTTCAATAAAAATGTCACAGTGAGACAAAATCTGAATATAACTCTGTTTGATCCTTTTTTCAACTATGATAAACTAAAAGAAAATTACAACATTCTGAATAAACATTTCTCCTTTATTAAAAAGGCTCTATGATCTTTTTTTTCTACATTTATAAAGTACGTATTAATAGAATATATTTTGTTTTTGAATTACAATTCACATACTGATCACATTTTCGTACTCATACTGTTCCTATTTCAGCTTACTGTTTGAACCATGCAAAATTACTAGTTGTGTTATGATTAAGTATTCTTTTCATAAATTTTCTAATTACTTTCTATTATACAAGGTCATTCATAATTCCCTCCGGGGTTTCGAAACGTTATAGTAAAAAAACGAAGACGAATATGAAAAAAAGAAACATATGAAATTATTCCGAAACTATTCAAGTTTTACTTACATACATTACAGGTGTTCTATGTGTGAACCCTTGGTCACACGGCATACATCCATGCGATAGTCCAGTTCCTGCCATACTCCGTTTCTTTAAATCTGAATCAGTGGTGTCAGTTCAACGGGCCTTTCGTAATAAATATCGAAAACTGGGACCAACTGACAAAACAATTCATGTGTGGTACCGGAAATTTAAAGAAACGGAGTATGGCAGGAACTGGACTATCGCATGGATGTATGCCGTGTGACCAAGGGTTCACACATAGAACACCTGTAATGTATGTAAGTAAAACTTGAATAGTTTCGGAATAATTTCATATGTTTTTTTTTTTTTTTTTCATATTCGTCTTCGTTTTTTTACTATAACGTTTCGAAACCCCGGAGGGAATTATGAATGACCCTGTACTTTTTCTTATATCATTTTTTTTAATATTAAGAAATGTTGTGATATGGACCAGTATCGTAAAAACTAACTTTCTACAAATTTTATTTTAATCTCTAATGTAATATTCAACATCTGTATTCTAAAATATGAATTTTCAATAAACATTTCCCCTCGTGGAGAAAAGTTCCTATGCTTAACGGCTGGATCTCCACGAAATGGTGATTTCATTTCATTTCATTTGTCACCAAAACTAGCAACGCGTGTGGCTGCCGAGCAAATTTATTTGACAATAAGCTAAATGCACTCTTACCCAACTTGCAAGTTTCACTCAGATAGATTCAACTATCCTATGCACGTGCCGAAACAGCAACTCCTATACTCGATGCTGGTCTTATTCTCCGGAACGTCAGGACTCGGCCCATATCCGCTGACACAAACTTTTGCTTCTACTTTTATACTCCGCAGATTAACCAACGAAGCCTAATTTGCATAAACTCATGACGAAAAACACTACCCGCAGACTCTGAGAGCTCCAAACACACTTCGGAAAATTATAGTAAAAGAAAGTACGGATGACGCTGTTCACTGCAAAAAATAATTGTTGATTTTACAGTATAAAACTGGCATCTCAGCTGCCAGTATTATACCGTAAAATTAACAGTATTAAACAGTAAAATAAGCAGTAATACGCTGCCGTGCAAGCAGTAATACGCTACCGCGCATGCGCGGTAGCGTATTACTGCTTGCAGGGCAGCGTATTACTGCTTATTTTACTGTTTAATACTGTTAATTTTACGGTATAATACTGGCAGCTGAGATGCCAGTTTTATACTGTAAAATCAACAATTATTTTTTGCAGTGTGTTGCTCACACAAGTTAATGTTTACACAACGTTAACATTCGACAAACTAGAATTACTTCCAAAGAGAGTTGCTAGCCCACTACAACTTTAAATCTTATTCCACGAAGAGGAAAAGCTTCACAGCTTTTAAAATCTGACATTTTGAAAGTATTTAGTTTTTGATGTATTAGCTATCGGATAAGTATTAATTATGTTATTTACTAAAGAGGAGAAACATGATGTTCAAATAGGACTTGCATATAAAAGAGATGATATGCCATTTTTTACTGTCAATTTGTTTTGTTTATTCACTTTTGCACTAGCATCCAACAGATCCAAACAGTTTTTGTTTTGTCTAACGTATAAAGAAATTAATATAAAAGCAGGAAACTTGACACATAAATGTACCCATACTACGAGACATCAAATAGCAAAATTACAAGATGAAAAGAAAGTAAAACTTCCATAATATACATATTAGATCGAAGATGATCCAAACATCATATTTCCAGAATAGACTGGCTAATATTAAGTGAGACCACTCAGAGTAAGTACAGCTATACAGATCATAATATAAGCCCTCACACGTTAATGAAGTGGATGTTAAACAAATCAGATCTTTTTTGTTACTGCGGTGCTGAAGGGATAATTAGTATGCGCATTTGTGCATATAAAAAGGAAAAAAATACGTTTACAGGATAACAGAGTGTAAAAGAGCAATATATTCGTAAAAATGTATTGAGATTGAATACGAACAATTAAGTGTTTCAAAGGAGAAGTTTCTCAAATGTCAAGTTAACCAATAAATCATCGACTTTGACATAAATGTAGAGAAGGAGAGGAGGTGGCCCTGCAGAAATTGTCGCGATTTCTACATCTGCTTCGAAGAAACTTTCTGAAACCTCGTTCGCCGTGTCAAAATTTTTAAGAATATATTACATACACGCTTTCAATATCTTTTATAATATGTATCTCATTAAATACATTTTTCTACTAGTTTTTGGCAATGCAAAGCTGTAGTTTTATTACAAAATTACAAAAATTATAAGTTCACGAATATTTGAGGGGTATCACATCATTTACTCACCAGTCTTTTCAGCAATTAGGCAGAATTTCACTACATTTTTTTTTTCAATCTTTGAACAGGTAGACATTTGCTGTTTGACGGATGGGATGTTCAGTTTGAGTAATAAAAAAAATGCATTTTGAACCTGGACTTTGAGTACGGGTCATGCATCAATTAGAGAATCGTCATAAGCTCATTTAATCGTCTTTCATTTTCAACATTGATGACCTGTTGTGGAAAACTTAACAATTCTTATCTAGCAACATGATCGAGAACTGCCTTCCTTTTGATAACCTTTTGATACTAACAGGGAAAAAAAAAGAAGCTACCCAGTTTTGAATGTCAGTTAGTTGGAAATTATTTTTTTCTTGATGAATTAGGCATCGTGTAGTTGTTAATTGCGTTATTTATCAGAAAGCTAAAACCATGTTGTTCGAGTTGTATTTAAGTAAAAAGTAACAAGTTGTATCATTTTATATTTTCATTTAAATGATTTTCAATTTTTACTTACTTCTTTTCTTATTTTTTCTGTTTATATTTATTGGCTGTTTTAAGTATACTTAATAACATCAAGGATTTATGGCTTTAAAAAGTAACAGAAAGAAAATCCCAGGAGAGTATTTTCTTTAAAATTATGGCAGATTATGAAAACGAATTTGAGTGAATTTTATTTTAGTTCAGTCGAATAGTAAAATGTCTTTAAAATCGAAGTTGAGATACCGCTAGAATCATTAAAATCCAAATTATGGCAAAATATCGAGAAAAATTATTTTCTTAAGAGGAGTCATCAGTTTTAAACTTTCAAAAAGACAAACTTTAAATCAAGTCATGTGCAACATACGTTGATTCATTTTAATAAATATGCATGTAAAAGTATATTTAATAACTATGTATTAAGATTCATATATTATTTTTCTTTGTGTTATGATCACTTAGCAAAAACAAGAAACTCCATGATTGCAGTGTGTGTACAGACTTTTAAAGAGACTTATTATTTTCTTGTTCTTATACTCCTATATTATTGTACTTTAACTAAAATAAGTATAATTGAGTACTAAAGAATAAAATAAAAATGTTCTTTTAATCATGTTAATAAGCTTGCATATGAATACATAAAATAACTTTTAAAAAAAGCTACTTAAGATTTATGAACTTATCTTGCAGTACCACTACAATATTCTGTTGTATTACAAGGCATTATTATTATGTAAGAAATTAAATTTTATTGCATTAGGCTATATACCATCATCGAACCTCTCTACTTATAAAATCAAACTTTTTCGGAATATTTTTTCTAAGTTATACGAATTTAAGTAATAAAATGAAGATTTATTATAATGTTATAAAAAAAATGCTTGAAATTTAGAAAACATATCTTGAGAATATAATGCAAGGGTATCTCATGCTAACTTTCGGAAAGCGAAAACTGAATTTTTGACAAATATCTCAATGTATACAAACGTAAAGAACTAGTGAACATTTTGGTCAAAATGTTTTATGCCTCTTGGAAATATTATATAAATGCATAAACACACTTTATTAATGCTAAAAAAAGTAAGGCAAGTCTGATTATCAAAGCAGGTTAACTTTTTAATTCTTTGAAAATCCAGTATATTTATGATAGAGCATTATCCATAATCACAAGGATTATGCTATATTTGACTATAGATAATTCTCTATTATTAAATTATTATGGACTTTCAAAAATCTTTGTGATCCTCTTCTAATTAGTCTCAGTGTAAAACAAAAATTTCACGTAATCTGCATTTTTACCTTCATAAAATTTCTTAAAAAGATGCTCACAGTAACCATTAGCTCTGGTGGCATTGATACATTTTATAATAGAGCAGTGATGGACTCGTGCGAGATTTTCGCAGTACAATCTTTTGTTGATACGTTTTTCATTCATTTTTAGTACAAATAGCTGCAATTTTTCATCAAATAACGTGTTTTAACGAAATGTGGTTGTATTTTGTAAAAATTCGGTTCAAAAACCTTTCGAATGACACTTTATTCATTGTTTTACATTTTGTATGTGTACAGAAAACAGAATGTTGACATCGGAAGCAATATATCTGATTTTAATGGCTTATTAAAAATAGGTGGCATAGTTTTGGACAATAAAATGTCGATGAATAACACAATAAACAAGAAGCATTCTAGATTATAATCTTTATCAATTTTAAAGTAGTCATTTTTTCTTTTTACTTTCTTCTATCTATAATAGAAGAAAGTATTGTAATCGAAATTTTTTTCGACTCCCGGTTTTCGACGGATTTACACGTTTTAGGGGACAGAGATTCCGAAAAACATGTTTTTACAAAATGTCTGTCTGTCCGTCTGTCCGTCTGTCCGTCTGTCCGTCTGTGTGTGTCTTTTTTGTACCATCGAAAAGTGTATGAAGTTATGCTTCAAATTGAACCACATTTTTTTTTATGTTTTTGGCTATGGCAAGCAGATTCTATCAGAATGTGGGGATATTTTGACGAAAGGGGGCGCTGCGATCGATATTTTTGTTCCATTTTCACTATTGTACCATCTAAAAGTGTATGAAGTTATGCTTCAAATTGAACCAGACTTTTTTTCTATGTTTTTGGATATGGCAAGCAGATTCTTTCAGAATTTGGGGATATTTCGACGAAAGGGGGCGCTGTGATCGATATTTTTGTTCCATTTTCACTATTGTATCATCGAAAGGTGTATGAAGTTATTCTTCAAATTGGACCAGATTTTTTTTTTAATGTTTTTGGCTATGGCAAGCAGGTTCTATCAGAATTTGGGGATATTTCGACGAAAGGGGGCGCTGCGATCGATATTTTTGTTCCATTTTCACTATTGTATCATCGAAAAGTGCATGAAGTTATGCTTCAAATTGGACCAGATTTTTTTTCTATGCTTTCGGCTATAGCAAGCAGGTTCTATCAGAATTTGGGGATATTTTGAAGAAAGGGGGCGCTGCGATCGATATTTTTGTTCCATTTTCACTATTGTACCATCTAAAAGTGTATGAAGTTATGCTTCAAATTGAACCAGATTTTTTTTATGTTTTTGGCTATGGCAAGCAGGTTCTATCAGAATTTGGGGATATTTCGACGAAAGGGGGCGCTGCGATCGATATTTTTGTTCCATTTTCACTATTGTACCATCTAAAAGTGTATGAAGTTATACTTCAAATTGAACCACATTTTTTTTCTATGTTTTTGGCTATGGCAAGCAGGTTCTATCAGAATTTGGGGATATTTCGACGAAAGGGGGAGCTGTGATAGCCAAATTCAAAAGGTCAAAATAGCCAAATTCAATTTCAAATTCAAAAGGATGTGCAAAAAAATTCGAAATCCTAAAAGTTTTTTTCGTTAAATGTTCGGCCTTGATCCGGAGAATCCGGAACAATTTTTGTTTTGCCTCTATCTTAAAAAATGCCTGAGATATAGCGGTTTGAAATTTTAGGGTGGCTGACATTTTCAAACAAGACAGCAGAATTCATCCATAAACGGGTTTAATTTATGAGTTTTAGTTAACATGGTTTCGGCAAATTTTCTTTCATTGTTGTAACAATTAATTCTATTATATGCTTATCACTATATATTTATATTCGCCAACGTCAAATTCTCGCCAAACTTAGCGACAGTTGGCGAAATATCGCCGAATTTGGCGACCAAAATAGGTTGTCATAAATGAAGCCAACTTGGCTGTAGAGGACTAATTTGGCGATATTCTCATTCAAATTCAATGTTGACGAGAACTGGGATTGAATCTTCTTTAATTAGGTTCCACGCATTTTACCTTCGTGTTATATAGTAAAATTAGCTAAAATCGAAAAACCAAGAAATAGGGAGGCTATCTGTTCCTGTCGGTTCAGACCTGAAGGACTTTTCGTAGTTTAGTATTATACATCAGTTGATCGCATCCCAGTAACCCGACGATTCGAAAGCAGCTGACGTACAACAGAATAACGAAAAATATTGATTTCATTGGCGATGTGATAACGAATTTTGAAGTATTAACATGACTGAGATAGAAGAAAGTTTTGGGATTGGCACATCCGACTAGTTTGTCATAACTTCATCTCTATTATTAGAGAGGTTTTTCCTACTCTATTATCGCTAGTTCATTGCCATTGCATATTCTGATTTAAAATTTAAAAATGTACTTATATGTAAAATTATATTATTATATTACGCAAATTATCCTTCATTGTTGTAACCATTTTCCCAACCATACGAATAAAACTACATATTAATATATATGCATTAGCGTCAAATTCTCAACAGGCCTGGCGACACTTTGCGAAATATTGCCAAATTTGGCGAAAATCTCATTCAAATTCAGTATTGACGATTCTTCTCTAATCGGGTTCTTTGCATTCTAACTTCGTGTTTGCCAGTAAAATTGGTTAAAATCTTAAAACCAATAAATATGGCAGCTATCTTCTCCTTCCCAGTGCAGGTCGGATTTTTCTTATCAATTAAATGTTATACATGATTAATTAAAATTATGCTAACATTTAAATGGGGAAATTTAATTAAAATTGTGTTAACACTTGAAAGGAAAAATCATCATTATTATATTTTAATGCAACCGCGTCTTTTTTATATTAGATACGTTATATATGTTCAATAAATGATTCTCCATTTAAGTGTTAATATAATTTTTATTCAAGCGTTTCCCAAAGATATAAGTGCTAACGTAATTTTGGCTAACCCTGTATAAACATTAGAATAAACAAAAAGAATCAAACAAACTTTGTTCATGCATAAAATCGAGAAACAGTCGATCAAAATTAGTATTACAACTCATCACTGAATAAACTTAATTTTTCCATAGAGAGATAATTGCCATTAAACCACTCACTCCATCAACTTAAATCAATAAATCCTGTCATTTGCAACTTGCGGAGTAATTCACATTTTCTACTACATCTAAAACACACCCTATCGTAAATAATAATTAACACTTTATCCATTGTCACACAAACGGAAACCTCGAAATAAGGAAAACTGACCTGTTTTATTATAACAGGGAAAAATCCCGTTGATAATTGCTGTTAAAAATTGATTTTTTTAATATAACATTAATGTTAAAAAAAGGGACTTAAATATACTTTAAAATAATAGTCTAGTTGTTGTTTAAAAAAAAAAAAAAAAAAAAAAACTGAAATACTAGTTTAGTTTTTCCTTTATAATTAAAAACTGTTTATTAGCGCACTTGTCTTTGACAACTCGTCATCAACTTACGTACGCCTCATAATGCGACATTAAATATTATTCAGTTTCAGTATTTAGCGCACGTTTTTACACTCTTTTAATTAACTCAACTTCGTTTTTGTATTAAAGATTAAATTTTGTAAATGATTTTTCATTCACTTACCGATATACTAGAATGATAAGCATTATGCACAGGTGTGTTTCCAATGACAACATACCGTTTTAATATTTTTAGAACTTAATTATAAATTAATAAGTTAATTTTAAGGTATTTTTCAATAGCCGGCAGCGGGTGATAAATCACTAAATATTATTTAGTATTAAACTATATACGAATTACAAAAACAATGGAGTTCATTATGCGCCTAACTATGCCCGCCAAAATAGGCTACCAGGCGGTGAAAGTGCAATAAGGAAATATTTTAAGCACTAAAAAAAGTTAAGAGTAATATATTTTTAAATACACTTTTATTATTTAATAGTTTAATATTAATTAAATTATTGTTATACGTTTAAAAAACAATTTAGAAATCCTGAATAGATAGTTTAATTTTTTTTTCTTTGCTGTTGCTATATGTTAAAAAGAAACAAAGTAAAAATTACATTAAAAAAAGAATTAATTAGTTCGTGCTTTCTACGAAGCGTAAATGAAACCCATGGATTTTACATAATCGGAATACACGCCAAATCAACGTAATAAAAAAAAATTAATAATAATAAAAAGAAAAAACTATTTTTACTTTTTTACTTATTTGGAATTAAACTACAGTCTTAATATGTGATTGTCTCAATTTCGGAGCAAGAATGAGTAAATTCCTGTTACGTGTCTCTACAACATTTCTACGAATATAAAATTAGACAAATAGCTAGGAATTTTCAAATAAAAATCTTATTACTTACTACGTAGTATTAATAAAATGATATACACGAATTCACAGCATTTATGCACTGCTCTCATTTATGAAAACTCCCATTATCCTTGGACAAATTTTCCTGTCATTTGTCATATAAGGAGGGTTACGTTTTTTATATTAAAAACTGGTTTCTTAAAAGGCGAGAGTCCAAAGTTTGTTTTAACTCAAATTCTAAATCTCTGCTTTAATTTATACATTCAATTTATAAAAAAGTATATTTTCAAGTGAAATTTATGTTAGTTTCTAGAAATTGATAACTGCTTAATATGTATACAGATTTTGCGAAACTTTAAACACTCTCTTTAAAACATGCTAATTTCTTTTTTGCATAAGAAACATTTGCATACCTTCAAAAAATATTGCTTAATAGGTTTTTCAGTATTTTCATAAAATATTCACATTACTGACAATATCGAGATTCTAAATTGAATTAAAATAAGTTAAGACCTTTTCAGTTGATTGCTAAAATTTGAATTACATAAAAGAAAGATGTTACTCATTTTTAACATAAAAAAATATCAAAAATTTCATAAGCTATTAATTAAGAAAACAAAAAAGAAAAATCATACGTCAAACATAAATTATGAAACGCTTTCCAACACTTACAGAAAACTGTAACGAATCTTCACCATTTTAAAAGGCGAAAGACGATGTCTACGTAAACAACTTAGAAAATGCATAACGCATTTAAAAACCACATTTCGGCAATAACTGTCCATAGACGGAAAGATATTCGAAATTTTTTGAGCATCCCTGTACATCTTTAAATCCCCCGTACCTCTCTGACTCTTTAGAGCTGTATATACATAGTATATAGTGTGCTAAATTTAGCATAGTTACAAAACACATACCACAGTTGGAAATTCTTCTTCAGAAATTTCTGTCAATAGACGGAAATACACTGGAATAATTTTGTACAGCTCTGTATATTATCTACAGATTTGTATGTATGCCTCATATTATTTAAAAATGTCATTCAGGAACAAAATGCATAACACAACTCAAAACATACTTTCAGAAATTACCACGAATAGACGGTAATGTATATTGCGTATATGATGTACTTTGCGTATATGAATTTATTTATATTTTACAAACATGTTTTAGTATACTAAATATACTTCAGCTAAAAAATGATAACTCAATTAATAAACACCATTAAGCAATTCACGTTCATACACAGTAATGCTTACAAATTCTTTTGTGGATTAATGTATATGAACTATAGGATTTATACACACCTTGTAGAATCAAATATTAGTTAAACTTAAAAACGCATATACCACAACTAAAAATGCACTTCCTGCGTCTATCGCTCATAGACATTACTGTAACAAAAACATATTCTACAGTAAGAATCTTGTAGTACATCTCAATATCATGCTCAATGTAAGCACCTGCTTACATTGGACATGTGATCACGTGATTTATGTTTATCATTTTCAAAAACTTTGCGAGAATGTTTTATTTATCATTTTGATCTGAAGATGTTGCCGTTTGAGCGAAGGAAACATATGTCATCTATATTAAAAGGTATTTTTAAACCTTTTGTTGTATGTTTTTTATCACTTTACGCAATAGTTACACTTTAATTTAATCGTCTGTTCATTTTATTGAAATATTGTTTTTTGAGTTATAGAATACTTTATATTTTGTTGCTAATCGATGGCTCTAGAAAAGATATTTCTTTGAACTTTTAAAATTTTCATCTAGATAGAACAAAATCTATCAGAAAAGTTATTGAAATATTAAATTTAAAGAACTGACAATATTTG
The DNA here is from genome assembly GCA_963931845.1 of Maratus michaelseni. NCBI lineage: Eukaryota > Metazoa > Arthropoda > Arachnida > Araneae > Salticidae > Maratus > Maratus michaelseni. The sequence goes on from OZ007596.1 coordinate 143,263,127, forward strand.
ACATGGTTAAATGTCATCCAATACACATCATAGAGTTCCAAATCATAGGGAATATCAGGCTGGCCAGTGTAATTGACTCTTAGATTAAAATGCATGTTTATTAAAAATATTATTTTAAATCATAGACAGAATACCTCTAAGCTAATGAACTGAATGAAATGAATTAAACATAGAAAATATAATGGCAAAAGAATGTGCTGTATGGGTATCTTGAACAAATAAGACAGTAAAGAAAATTGCATTTTTGAGAAAATATCAGAAGCTTAGAGTTAGTTTTGTAAATTCCTAATAAAGGAAACTTTTGAATGTGTCACTGTAAATATACTTTTTAAAGACAAATTTACCAAGCTTTATTTATACACGAGGATACAAATACAAAAAAAATAGAGCCAAAATAACATATTCAAAAGTCAACATATGTTCAAAAGAGGATCTTTTGACGTGGCGATGTTATAATGCCTCTGTACAATTCTACAAATTGTATCATTCTTTCAATATTTTCTGGAGGAATATTTATTTAATATAGTGCTTAAGATATGTTTTAAGGGTAAATTTGGATTTGAAAAAATATTTCTTCACTTTAATCTAAGAGACATAATTATAATGGTCTGTCTGATATTCTTTGATTTTGAACTCTGTGATGTACTGGATCACATTTTGGTATATATAATGCAATACAATTATATCACATTCTGACATTTAAATGTCTGAATTTCTAAATGTCTTAATTTCAGTTAAGTTTCAATTAACACTTAAGTATCTGAATTACTTTTTCAGTCATATATGCGTTTGAATTTAAGACTCCTCCATTTGCAGTGTAACCATGTCAAAGATTGCCAGTTACTTTAAATTCAACATTTCAAAAACTTATATGGTAGATTTGTTCTGCCTAACATACAAATTTGTGAAATGTTCAAACAAATGTTTTCTATAGAAACATTTCATAAAACAAAATATCAAATTTTCTATATTTCAATTTTTTTAATAACATAAACAAACGATTGACACTGGCGTCGAAATTTACTTTTGATACACAATAAAATAGTGCATTTCATTTTTAACACTTTCCGACATAGTTGAAAAGTGTTTATGTATTCGGTTTGTATGTCTGTCCCTGCTTTAATTCTCGTAAATATAGTCGGATTGCCCTGCAATCTTACTTATAATAAAATCCAAAGGCGAGAAAGTGTCTGTAACGGTACCGGGTTGTACCACTCTGCGATTCGACCGTAGTTAAACGCCATGTTAGGCTTACTGAAAAATAAGTTATATTACCTACTTTCGTCGTTTAAATATTTGTAAAAGCATATTCAAGCTTTTAAATCTTTTAATTTTGTTTAAAACCTTAAAACACTATTTCTTAAAAAAAATGTATATTAACATTTCTGTAAAAAAAAAAAAAAAAAATCTGTAAGCACTTTTTTTTTCAGAATGCGGTGATTTATTTCCTTGGGAGAGATTTGAGGTTGATTCAGTATAGTGTCGCCATCTACTGGCGGATTTTGAAATTGCTTCCATCGTTCCGGATTTCGGGTCCCCCCGAAATTCACGATTATTTGACAAAATTCATGTTTTTTTTTCGTGATTCTTTGACAAAATATGCATTTTTTCTGCTGTTCTTTGACAAAATTTCATTTTTTCGTAGTCCTTTGAAGAAATTTGCGTTTTCTTTTTGCGATCCTTTGAGGAAATTTGCGTTTTTTGCTATTCTTTGACGGAATTTGCCTTTTATTCACGATCCTTTGACAAAATTCGAGTTTTTTCTGAGATTGACGAAATTAGCGGTTGTTTTTTTCGATCCTTTGACGAAATTTCACTTTTTTCGCGATCGCTTAGCGAAATTAGACATTTTTTCGCAGTGTTTTGAAGAAATTTGTGTTTTTTTTTCTAGACCCTTTGAAGAAATTCATGTTTTTCCGCGATTATTTGACGAAATTCGCAGTTTTTTTTTTTTTTTTTTGCGATCCTTTAACCAATTTTTTTTTTTTTTTTTTTTTTTTTTTTTTTTTTTTTTTTTTTTTTTTAATGTGATCCCTTGATGAAATTTTACATATTTTTCGGAGTCCTTGGAAGAAATTTGCGTCTTCTTCGTAAGCCTTTGACGGAAATCGCGTTTTTCTGCAATTTGTTAACAAAATTAGAGGTTTTTTTTTTATGCAATCCTGCAACGAAATTTGCGTTTTTATTTTCGGTACTTTGACGAAATTCACGTTGTTTCCACAATCCTTTGATGAAATTTTCTATTTTTTCTGAAAACGATAGACATAATTGATTTTTTTCTGCGACAATCGTTCAAAATTCGAGATATTTATGTTCGAAATTTTGGACTGAAGACTTAAATTTTCGAAATCGAATGCCTTAAATTTTTAGGAAAACTTGAACAGAATCACCCCTGATGAAATAAATACATAACTATTTTTTGTTTCTAACGAATCGTAATATAAATTAATTTTAAACTAAAATTTGAGAGAAAAATGATTTGTTTTTAATTTCGGGAAGAGAAGGGGAGGGGGGGGGCGTGTTCACCCCCTCCAGTGTAGTAACAATATCTTAGTGATTAAACATTGAAACACAATGGACTGAAAAAAAATTAGGAATCGGTAAAATTTTCGAAAAATTTCAGAAAATCTAAAATTTTAGTAAAAATTTACAAATTTAGAAAATTTTCGAATTTTTCTTTCCGGACTTCGGGTTTTTCCGGATTTTGTATTTTCGGATAATGGGTCATATACTGTAAAATGATTCTTTCTTATCAAACGTTATTAAAATATAAGAAATGCATAGTACAGCGTAATTTCCATTTAATTTTGCTTATGTAATCAAACAATGAGTTATGGTAAGTCAAGCTATTTAAAAACTCATTGATAACACTTTTTTACAAAAACTTTCGCACATGGATTATTTGTTAATATTTTATTTTGTCCAATTGTTGAACTATTTCAGAAATTTAATACTAAGTAAAAAAAAAAAAATATATATATATATATACATATATATATATATATATATATATATATATATATCCTTATTATTTTTATTTGTAGAAATCATTTGTCCTTTTTAAAATGTATTTTTCTACAATACAAACCTTTCAATAATAAATCTCCATGCTGTTTGTTTGTATGAAGTTTTATGAAAATGAAACGCAGATCAACAATCCGTCATTTTTTACGGGGTTATATACTAGTTGATATATATTATTTAAGTTTACTATAGAATTTTCGGCATTGAAAATGAAGTGTGTAAAATTAATAGTTCATTTACAGGGACGCACAAAAGAATCCCATTACATTATGGTCTATGGGGAAAAATCGTTTACAGTGCATTTTAAAGATGTTATCATTCTTCAAACATAATGCAATTTAAAAGCGTCATAAAAGCTCTCAGTAAACTTGTTTTCTATAGATTATGGAGTGCGTAGGATTTATCGTTCATGTACAGAGAAGCACAAAATAATTAGGTTAAAGGACTGACTATGATCGGTAATTGCTGGAAGTTCTTTTACCGCTGTGGTATCAATTTTTATCTAATTTTTAGTGTATTATGTGATGAGCATAAAGTACTATATAGATCATATACAGAAAACTTCGGATATGGACAGCAATTGCTCAATTTTTTTTTCTGAGTTATGAGTTTTTTAAATTGCTTATCTCATTTCATCGTATGAAAAATAAAAAATAAAACTGCCCAGTTAAACTGAGGACATTGAGCTCACAGACTATTCACACTAATTGAATATTATATTATTATTTGAAATAACCCCCTCGAAAAATAAAGAAATCGACAATATATTAAGGGGGATCATCCCCCCGTTCCCACCCCCTTATAGTTAACCACTGAATCCCCAAAACTTACCAGGGAAGCTCCTTACCACAATGAGTCTATATACAAAATTTGAAGAAAATCGGATAATTCTCCATGAAAAACACATTTATCTAAATTAAGGGGAGGATAAGCCAGCCCCTCCTTTCACCCTCTTTATATTTAACCAAAGACTCCCTAAAACTAATCAGGAAAGTGCCTTATCACAATGAACCTATATACAAAATTTGAAGCAAATCGGATTATTCTGCATGAAAAATACATTTATCTAAATTAACGGGCGGGGGGGGGGAGGTAGCCCCCGTTCCCCCCTTTATACTTCATCAATGAATTCTAAAAACTAATCAGGGAAGTGGCTTACCACAATGAGCCTATATACAAAATTTGAAGAAAATCGGATAATTCTGCATGGAAAATCCATTTATTTAAATTAATGGGGGGGGGATTAGCCCCCTGTTACCTCTTTATACTTAAACAATGAATCCCCAAAACCAATCAGGAAAGCGCCTTTTCACAATTAACCTATATACAAAATTTGAAGAAAATTGGATAATTCTACATGAAAAACCCATCTATCTAAATTAGGGGGGATTAGCCCCCCTTTCCCCCTTTATACTTAGCCAATGAACCCCCAAAACTAATCAGGGAAGCGCCTTATCACAATGAACCTATATTCAAAATTTGAAGCAAAACGCTTATTTCTATCAAGAGTTATCGCGTTACGTACATATACGTACATACATACATACATACAGAACGAGCGGGCACATTAGCTCTCAGGCTTTGATAGCCTGTGAGCTAAAAAATTAATTTCTTAAAATTATTTATTATTATTATTAAGTATCCATTATTAATTATTGATTATTATTTATCTTTCCTGCTAGAGTTGGAAAATGTTTCATAATATATGCCGGTTGCATGATGTTTCGTTCTTGTTGTGCTTATATTAGGCGATTTTTCAAGAAAATTCAGAAGTGTCCGCTGAATTTTGTAACATAATTTTATACCTATTTCAAATAAACTAATAATTAAGAAAAAATTATTATTACAGAAGAAATACATAACGTGTAAAGACGAAGATGTAAAGAATTTATTATGCCTTTTGATTGTACAATAATTCTGGATTTATAATATGGAGTGCGTTGCATTTACCGTTTTTTTTGCTGGAACGTGCCAAAAAATTAGGTGACAGGTTTGTGTATGAGTGATAATTGCTGGTTTTCAACTGTAGTATGCACAGCAAAAAATAATTGTTGATTTTACAGTATAAAACTGGCATCCCAGCTGCCAGTATTATACCGTAAAATTAACAGCGCGGTAGCGTATTTCTGCTTGCACGGCAGCGTATTACTGCTTTTTTTACTGTTTAATACTGTTAATTTTACGGTATAATACTGGCAGCTGGGATGCCAGTTTTATACTGTAAAATCAACAATTATTTTTTGCAGTGTGTGTTTAAAGCTGAACCCCTTGAATGGCAGTGGGACACATATCTCCCACTTAATTTGAATTCCCAAATGCCCCAATGTCATCAGAATTTTTGAAGAAGATTTTGCTTTTATATCTTTCGTGAAGAAAAGCTGTTACTTATATATTTTCAAAAAGGATAGTTTGTAAATCCTGGTGTCAGTCAATCATTTTAGCATTTTAGTAATAGAAGTACCTTGACCCTGAAAGGGTTAGGTAAATTTCAGTACATTAGGTGGAGTGTATAAATTCTATAAATAATATACAGGGTTGAACATAACGATTCGGAAGCAGTGCCGTATCTATGGGCGGGAATTACTTAAAATGGAGGTTTTAATTGCATTTTCCAGCTGATCTATATTTTAATTTAATAAAATATGTTTATAGAATATATATAAATTCAGAACAGCTGTTGCAGACTCCTGGGTTTTTCGCGATATTTGTTTTACGCGATTTTGGCAAGAAAACCTCGTTTTGGGGTACCCGTTAAGCCTAGCATGTAAAACAGCATATAAGCATTTTTTTATGAAACAGTTTATTTTATTATAAAAAATACAAAATTTTTATTATAAACTGACACAAATTATTTTAGTATAAAACACACGTAATAATTAATTTATTATAAAACACACAATATTTAATTTAATGTAAAACACACGGAATCTGCTCTACCGGGTTCCATACGAAGCAAAATTTAGCCAAAATCGCGAGTTGCCCAGACTTATAATCGCCATTTTGGCGTCCGAAAGTTACCATGGTGCGTCTGCGACAACTGTACCATAAATTCATATATAGAGATACAAAAAAGAAATTGGATCCATTGCCGTCTATAATTGCACGAAATGCGTTTTTACCTGTGCATTGTGTTTTTTGCTGAATCAATTTTTAGCATAATAATGTGGTATGTATAAAAATATTAGATCGTATACGAGGTTCCACAAGAGAATTCGAATACATTACAAACTATAGGCGGTAATTTCTGAAAGTAGATTTTCAACTGTATTATGCGTTTTCTAAATTATGAAATTTCGTAACAATATTCTGGGAGTGTTGAAAATTGGTTTCATAGTCCACATGAGTTTTTTTTTTCTTGTTTTTATTCTCCTGTTTTTGTTTCACTCTACATGTATGACGGGTTTTCATTTCACCTGGTTAACAATAAGTTAGTATTTAAAATTTTATTAAAAATACATGAAGATTCATTTTCAACACGATACTGACATTAATTATTTTCTCACTAAACACTTTCCTTAGTTTTTTATTCTTCTTTTCCCCCACTTTCTTATTCTTTTCATTCTTTCGAAGAAAGAAAACTTTTTCATTATTGATATAACATAAACCTTGTAAGCTATAATAATACTCAATTTTTGACTAAACATTTTCTGCTCTGCATCCTTCTTGAATTTGTTTAAAGAATGAAAGGAAATTTTCTCCTTAAATAAAACAAGAACGAAAAATCATGCGTCAAGCATAGATTATATAGCACTTTCCAACGCTTCCAAAATAATTTTACAAATCATACCGTTTAATAAGCTAAAAGCTAACATCTAAGTAAACAATTTAGAAAACGCATAACATATTTAAAAACATAATTTCAGGAATTTCCAACATATACAATATTCGGAAAAATATCCGAATACTTTTATTCAGCCCTGTATAGGATCTATAGATTTGTATATATACTACATAGGATGATAATTTTAGTTCAGTTAGGAAACGCGTAGCACAGTTTAAAATTCTCCGTCTGGAGTTTGTCAATAAACAGAAATGTGTTCGCGAACTTTTGTGCTGCCCTGTATAGGATCTACAGAATTTATACACACCACGTAATAGACAAAAAGCAAGTTAAAATTAAAATCGCGTTCAATAACTTAAAACGCACTTCCAGGAATTATTGTTAACAGACAGTAGAGAATTCTTTTGCGTGTCCCTGTAAATGAACGATGACTGTTATACACACAATATTCCGTAGTAAGTCTCTTGTAATGCACCTTAGTGATCTATATAAATTTCAATGCGTTTAAAATAGTGAAACATTATTTAAATAAACCGCAGACGATTTTTCTCCATAGACGTAATGTAACGGAATTATTTTTACTGTCCCTGTAAAGTAACTATAAGTGCTATGCACACCCTGTTCCATATTAAGCTTCTTCTAATGCACCTTAGTAATATATATAAATTACAATGCGTTTAAAATAGTGAAACATTATTTAAATAAACCGCAAATGATTTTTCCCCATAGACCGCAATGTAACGGAATTCTTTTGAGTGTCCCTGTAAAAAAACTATAAGTGCTACACACTTCCGTTGAAATAGGGAACATGCTATAGATAACGACAATAACATATAAAAATTGCAGAGCAATCCGAGCATATTTACGGGAGTTAGAGCACGAACAGACGGCAGACGGCCAGACGGCCAGACTGCCAGACGGCCAGACGGCAGACGGCCAGACAAACCGAAGTCATAAGCACTTTTCAACTAGGTTGGAAAGTGCTAAAAAGTGTTAATGCTTTATATTTTTATTATAAATAAGGAACTTTAATTACAGAGTGAAAAAAAGATTGATATTCTAAGAGTGTTTACCTGAAGTTTGTTTATTTATTCAAGGATGTTTAGTCGAGAAAAAGAAGAAAGAATAATTAACAAAACAAATCAAACTAATATCCGGTATAAAATCAAATAGAACACCAACCATCGACGTCTCGTGCTTCTTTTTTTTAAGTTCTACAGCACAGTACAATAACTATAAATATTTTATACACCCACAAAGAAAACGCATGCCGTAGGCGATTGTAACAACATACTAAAATTACATTGCCGTCAGCATTCTGCAAACCCCCCATTTAAGCGTTTCAAAAAAAGTTTCATGAATTCATTTCATAAAATCGTTTCACAAAAAGAATCCCAAATCGTTACACAACGCTGGTGATTTGAATAAGCAATTTATATTTCAGGGCTTCTAATAAAGTTTTTTTTTTAACATGCGATATCATTTTATAGCAATTCAAGACTCTATACACTTTTCTAATTAGATTTTTTCGCTATATATCATAGTTTTCGAGATAACTGCAGTGATGGTGTCACTCTTATATGATATTTCATAGTTATTTTACTATAGATGGGCCCAACCATGGGTACTATAATTCCCCAATTATAGTACGTTGAAAAGTTATTTGAATGTTTCCGGTCTTTAATTTGCACACTGTATATTCGTTTTATTGGATAAGAGATGAAATTGACATTAGAGATATGATTGTAGACTATTTTTCCTTAACACTAGATTAATTTTAACACAATTATTCAAATTACGAAAGAAATCATACGAGTTGTAATTTTCCAACTGGATGAAAAATGTCCGGGCCAGGATTCGAACCTGGGATCACTTGGCTGAAGCTTCAGCCCAGGTTCGAATCCTGGCCCGGGCATTTTTCGTCCAGTTGGAAAATTACAACTCGTATTTTTCCTTAAGTCCATAATATGGTATTAATTTTTCTTTTTTTATTTCGTGTTTTGAATCGGTTTCAGGTTTGCGTTAGTTTTGGTATATAACGTGTTTCGGCTAAAGATATAACCCAACTTGTGCAGGGCTCTAGCTTGCTGACACCTTCAAAATATTCACCGATCCGATAGGTTCAAGGAGAAAAAAAATTAAATGTTAGTCCTGTGCATGGCAAAAATGCATGTCAGTCTGACATAACACATTTTTATTGTTTCATAGTTAAAAATAATTTGTATTATAATTAATATGATGAATGTTGATGAAGTAAAAGCTAAATTTCAGTGAGACCACAATCAAAGTGAAAGAATTGATATTTGTTGCTGTTACTAAACAACCCTATACGTCGTGTATAGAAATGTGTGGAATCGCTTTTAAAGGGGGAAAAATGCTAAGAATACATGCTCCCCATCATTTTGATAGAGTTATTGGAGGGAGGTGCAGTTTAGTGCAAATATCTTATTTATACCTAATGAAATAAGTGTATTCTAGGTATTTTTCAAAACCGAGAATTCTAGCCCCATTTATAATTAAAATAGCTTTATGAATCAAAACTCGAGTTAACTTAGGATTTGGGATAGTGTATAAATAAAAAGAGTGGTAAATAAAATAAATAAGTAAATATAAAGATCGAATTCTGAAAAAATCAAAATACACACAAAAAAAAAAAAAAATATCAATCACTTAATATTATGATAAAGAATGTCTATGAAAGAAAAAAAAACAATTCTTTAAAACTCTCATAATTTGGCGATTTCAATCTTTTGTTTTCTTGTCAAATGAAACATTTTGCCGCTATTTGGTATAATGGCGATCGACAGCGAGAATTCTGAATACGAACTGTAAGATACAGCTTATTTTTGAGTATTTTTCAATAAAGATTTCTGAATATGCTTAATCCCCACGGTGATTTTCCTGGATCTCCATCGCCACTTTGTAAACAAACGTTATATGATAGAGGAAAAAGATTGGAATTTTTAAACTCAGCCTATCAAAAAATATTAGAGATACTTAAAATGATAATAGAAAGAAAAAGTATTATTTAGAGGGGTTATGTTATTTATTATGATCCTGAAGAAATTATAACAAATGCCATTTCTGGGAGCAGCTGAGTTTTATGATACGCAAGCGTCAACTGTTCCTGTTTTCCAAAGGTGAAAAGACGCATAGCTTTTCTTACGCAAATTATGGGGTCACTTAGAGAGATAAATTCCGTTTTAAGAAATGGATCCTTATACAGATAACTTTTTTGCTCTACTGCAATCTGTTCCACAGCTGACAAGAAATGTATTTAAATTCCAGGATTGATTTTTTATCTTTCTACCTATCATTTCACTCAGTCGCATGTCGCTCACCTAAACCGTATCACCGTTTGCATTGCATTAACCCTCTCTCGGTAGAATAAAAACAGAAGACATTTACAATCCAAATCCACGGCAGAAAAAAAAAGGCAGAAATGTTCCTATAATATTTTAAGTTATCTCCTCCTAAACCAGCCTCTGACATTCGAATTTCATTGACCTTGCGAGTGGAAGATAGGAATAAATGTGTTCTTATGGAGGCAAAGGTCCCATCCATTGCTTCATCTGATTCTCCACAGAAAACTCCCGTGTATCAAAACCAGAAGTCTATCTCTTTAATTCAATGAGTGCTCTGTCTGCTTGAGTTGCGACCTGCTGGGCTATATTACCAGCTTGAATGGCTTCTCCAGGAGGGGGTACTTATTCAATTTTACGGTGCATATGCTTATTTATTTTCGTTTAAATATAAAAGGGTGGACCGGATACTTTTTATATATGGCGTGCTCCCGTCGAGTTAGTTGTTCCAAAATAGTTCGCTGTCGTGAACTGTTTTAAATGTCCCAACAGTGAACGGCGAATGAGTTCTTTTTTCTTATACTGTTTGGGTTAATTTTTCTGTTACTATTCCTATGTTGCATATTTTAAAAATTTGAATGACGGGCAAAAAACAATTGAAGCAGCCCCATTGCACTAGCAGGAACTAGCAAATATCACAGTTAGTTGGCATTTACATTAGTTCATACATCAGGACAAAAATATGTTGAAAATGTCTGTTTAATAAATTACAAAATTTATTCGTTATCTCGCGTGATCTTATTTTTTCTTCTTTTGCAGTTGACTATTCGCACAAACTTTGCATAAACATGTCGCATCTCAAATGTAAAAATGTTACTCCAAAACAGTTAGCTGTCGTGAACTGTTTTAAATGTAACAACAGTGAACGGCGAATGAGTTCTTTTTCCTGAGACTGTTTTGGTTTAGTATTTCTGTTACTATTCCTATGTTGCATATTTTAAAAATTTGAATGACAGGCAAAAAACAATTGAAGCAGCCCCATTGCAGTAGCAGGAACTAGCAAATATCACAGTTAGTTGGCATTTACATTAGTTCATACAACACGACAAAAATATGTTGAAAATGTCTATTTAATAAATTCCAAAATTTATTCGTTATCTCGCGTGATCTTATTTTTTTTTCTTTTGCAGTTGACTATTCGCACAAACTTAGCATAAACATGTCGCATCTCAAATGTAAAAATGTTATTCCAAAATAGTTAGCTGTCGTAAACTGTTTTAAATGTCACAACAGTGAACGGCGAATGAGCTCTTTTCTCTGAGACCTTTTTGGTTTAGTATTTCTGCTACTATTCCTATGTTGTATATTTTAAAAATTTGAATGACTTGCAAAAGGCAATTGAAGCAGCCCCATTGCAGTAGCAGGAACTAACAAATGTCACAGTTAGGACAAAAATATGTTGAAAATGTCTATTTAATAAATTCCAAAATTTATTCGTTAACTCGCGTGATCTTATTTTTTATGCATTTGCAATTAACTGTTCCCAGAAACTTAGCATAAACATATGTAACATAAACATGTCACATCACAAATGCTAAAATGCATCTTTTTTATTTTAAAAAAATGTCATCCTGTCCGAATTTCTGTATAGTAATTTTTGCTTTATTTAATGTGAGGTATTCCATGATTAAATAAAATAAAAATTACCATACAAAAATTCTGGTTTGACGAGAGGTTTTTAATTAAAAAAAGGCACTAAATTGATTAATTTTTTTTTCGTCTTGCTACACTTTATACAGAAGTATAAATTTTATCTTATGATAGGGTGAAAGGGTTTTTTTTATAAAAAAAAGGGAGCTAAGTTAGCAACACTGACTGTGAGATAGCATTGGAAATATCTTGACTATGTTTCCTTTTTTCTTTTTCTTTTTCTTTTTTTTTAATATACTTTATACAAAAGCGTAAATCTTATGATATCTGAGCAATTTGTGATGTGTCTGTAATAATAAGATTCTGACCATATAGATCTAATAAATGGCTTTTTGTTCATTGACGTTAATACAGGAATCTTTTTAGAAAAAAATATAGGTCCTTCAAAGACCCTTCGCAAAACGTTTCATCTTAAAATACGGCTCTTCACAAAATTTTTTGTCTGCAAAATAGAAACCTCACAAAACATGTCGATCTCCAAAATGAACACTTCACAAGTTTAATCATCCTTAAATAAAATTAACACTGTCACAAAACAGTTGAAGTCATTAAGGAATCAGCGGTCTAATTATATATACATAAAATATATATATTATATATAAATTTATTTAAATTTACATACCTAAATTTTATGCATATACATATAGCTCATCAAAACAGAACATTGTTAAAAAGATCTAAAGAGTAACCTGAATATAACGCTAATTTCAAATTAACAAAATTACGATTAGATGTTTTGCAAGTATAAAAACTACTCATATTTTCACAAAAATAAGACGTTGCGAGAAAAGTTTGGAGAGAGACCACTTCGTTAATATGTATTTATTTATCAAACCATGTTTTTACAAATTATAATAAGGTGTTTGCATTTATCAGGTATCATTTGTGAAAATACTGCGATGGTGAGTGAAAAATCTAGACAATTTCTGCTGTATTTGTGATGAGGTTATTTTTAGTGCAAACGAGAGTCTATAATATACTACCTTTATATCGAAAAACTTTCAAATTACTAAAGTTCTTTTTAACATTTTTATATAACAGAAAAGTGTTTATGAATTCGGTTTGTCTGCTTGCCGTGTCTGTGTGTTTATCTGCCGTCTGTCTGTCTGTTCTCTAATTCCCGTAAATATACACGGATTGCCATGTAATTGATATATGTTATTGAGATAGACTGTGGCATGTGCGCTTGCGCTTATGAAAATGAAATGTGTAGCATTTATAGTTCATTTACAGAGACACTCAAAAGAATTCTGGAACATTATGATCTAAATGGGGAAAAAATTATGGGTAAAAATCGTTCAAACATAATGAAATTTATATACATCACTGAGATGCCCTACAAGATGCTTACTGTAGAATCGGATATGCAGAGCATTTATCGTTCATTTACAGGGACACAGAAGAGAATTTGGTTACAGTTCTTCCTATGAGCAATAATTGCTGGACGTGCGTTTTCAATTGCGGGATACATTTTTAAATGTAACTAATTCTTTAAATATTACTTGGTGTGCATAAATTCTTTAGATCTTATACAAAGCTGCAGAAAAGAATTCGAGTACATTTCCGCTATTGACGAAAACTGCTGAAGGGAAATTTTCAACTGCGTTATAATCTTCCTAACTGAACTAAATTTTAGTATACGATGCAGTATATATGTTACGGTCAATAAGATAAATCCGGTCATTATTAATAATGACCGGTCATGATGCCCAGTTATTATTAATAATAACCGGTTTATAATAATAACCACTAATTATTAAAAAGCGGTTATTAATAATAACCGCTGTCATTATTAATAATAACCGGTTATTATTAATAATGGCCGGATTAATCATATTGACTGTAACATATATAGAAATCTGTAGGTCATTATATAGGGCTGTACAAAATAATTCGGATATATTTCAAACTATAGATGATAATTGCAGAAATTGCGTTTTCCAAATTGTTTACTTAGACATCATCTTTCACCTCATTAAACGGTAAAGTTTTGTTACGATATTCTGAATGTGTTGGAATGTGTTTCATAATCTATGCTTGAAGCATTATTTTTTTTTTTGTTGTTGTTATTGTTTAAAAGCAGAAAGAAACCTGGTCTCCCCATTCTTCTTGTAATTCTTGTACTACAGGTCTAAGAAACTCCAAAATTTTGCTTATAAAACGAAATATTTTTATTTTTCTACAGAGAATTCTGAAATCACACTTCATTAGTCATTGCATCAAGTAACAAAACCTATTTGAACTATTTCTTTAGTAGATTACTGAAAGCTACTATTGCTACCACTGCACAATAAGCAAAATGTAAAAATTTTCGCCGCTTTAACTCCGGGTAGTTTCAATTAAAAATAATAATTAAAAAAAAAAAAACACACACACTCATTTTTTTCAGTATTTTACTTCTCTCTCAAGTAACTTTCATACTATATAACCTCTTTTACGAATGCGACCATAATCAATAGCTGCACTACAAAGAATGGAATAAAACTAAATATATACATAGTCCCAAACACAGATTCAAAAATAGGACATAAGATATGGTTAGTTAAGCTTAAAGTGTTAAACTTGTATTCTTCAAACTATTCGGGACAAAATATCTCCAATGTTATTTTTAATGATACTGAAGAAAGTATAACAAATGCAGTTTCTGAGAACAGCTAAGTTTTGTGATGCGCTAGCGTCAACCGTTCCTGTTTTGCAAAGGTAAAAGGACGCATAGCTTTTCTTACGTAAGCTATAGGGTCACTTCAGTTTTAAGAAATGGATCCTTTTACAAATAACTTTTTTGCTCTGTTCCGCAGCTGACAAGAAATGTATTCATATAATAAAGATCGATTTTTTATCTTTCTGCCTATCATTTCACTCAGTCACATACCGTTCACTTTATACATTATACACCATGTCACCGTTCCCATTGCATTAACTTTCTCTTATAGGAGTAAAAATATGCATGTATGTATTATATAATTTCTCTTTACATCTATGTGTAAAGTGGAACAATACCAGATCATACTTGTATTTATGGACAAGGTTATTGTTGCTATTTGTTTTCTTTTCCATTTTACAATGAACGAAGTTTTGTTGCCATGCAACTTTTTGAGATCCTATATATATATATATATATATATATATATATATATCCTATATATATATATATATATATATATATCTTTAGCTATTCATTTAAATTAAATAGAGTTGTTTTTCACATTTTTTGTTTTCCGCATAAAATACGAAAAGTAGTGTTATAAAATGGATTAGGATATTATTTTTAAAATAACTTTTTTGATTAGAGGGAGTATATTATCCAGCTTCACATGAATACGTCACATTGTTTTCATTTAGAAGCAGTAACTATTATTGAAATCAAGTTTTTATGCTTCTTTTCTTAAAAAAAAAGAAAAAAAAAATAGTCCACAAGTTAGAAAAGTTTTTGCACTGTACCTAGGTTACAGTAAATTTGCTTAATAAACCTGAACATGGCATATTTCATTATGTTTGTGTTTTCTTTCAGACAATATATTTTTGTAGGTAATGAATTCTGGCACTTTCTTACTTAATAATTTTTATATAAGCTGTTATTTGGAATAATTTCTAATTGATATTTATATCTTATTTATAATCTAAAAATAGATTTAAACACACTGCTTAGTTATTGTTGAAAGCATTAACTGTCTAAAGCTCATTAATAATAATGCTATACACTAGTGTGAACTTAACAACAGTCTGAAATTCTTAAGGGGACACGTATATTTCAACCACGATATGTTAACTTGTATATTACGCAGCTGTAGACTAATTTTTTGATAATTATGATGGCAATCAGAACTAAAAACTAATAAAATCCAGTTTTTCATTAACCCATTTTAGGCCAAGCATAGAAATTTTATAAAATGTGGTATTATTTTCATTGATATATGCTTACATTACATTCATTAAGACACAAAAAAAAGTTTCGTGAATGAAAAATAATATTTTATTTAAGAAATAAAATGGTGCGTTTACGCACCATTGGCCAAATCAATGAACAAATCATTTAGTTGAACAATTGTATTATAGTCGAATTTTTATATTTTATTATGGAAATTTTCGAAACATTTTGGATGCAAATGGACTTGGCATTTGAGGCACAAATAAATCGTATGCATGGTTTTTGCACACTTTACATCGGCTACGGGCTTTTTTTTCATGTTCACTTAGGGTATGTCCGATTCTATCAGTCCATATTTCTTTCGGTAGAGCTGTAGATAATGGACGACCTTTATTAGGATGTGTCATTTGTAATGTATTTTCACCAGAGGGATTATTCTTGCTTTCAGATTTTAATAAGGCAATCGCTATATAAGATCTAAAGTCTATAAGTGCCATTTTTGTGTTAGGGTCATTCCATGTCAAATCAACACAGCTAAAAACCACTTCAGAATTTCATGATATTAAGCTCAGTTGTTAGGATCATAGAGAAATGAATAAATACTCCGTGATAAGTCTCTATCTCTCTTGGTTTTGGAGATAAATAGCTTCAAAGATGGACAAAAATCGTAAATTTTTGCATTTCTTGCATTACAAATTTAGTCATATTTGGTTCCTTAACTGTCACAGGGACTTACTTTTGGTGTCGTTAGAAAGTGTATGAATTGGGCTTTCATATGATATATCACATGCACATATTTAAAAAAAAAAATTAATTTCAAGGTCAAACATTTTGACCTTTGACCTTTAATATCTTAAAAAATGGCATTTTAATTTTTTTCCAAAAAATGTATGTTATTATTATGCTTATTTTATATAATATCTGAAAGTATTATTTTGGGACAAACATGGGATGCTGAGTTATAAATTAAAATGCAAACTGCTATCCCTAATTTCAACACCAAAATTGCTTATTTAGGTGACTTATCTACATAACTATATCTTTACCCCCCCCCCCCTCTTTCTCTTTCTCTCTCTCTCTGTATATATATATATATATATATATTACTGACAATATATTTTACTGCAAGGTTCACAAACATATTTTTTTTCTTCAGGGAGGGGAGGTGATTCAGATGAGGCTGGGGGTATCATGTTTGCTGTATTTTAAGTAGAAAAAGTAATTTTATGCACAAGTAATGCAAAAAGCAGTACTGACAGTATGAACTATTTCTTAATACAATTTTCCTTTTATGTTAGTACCCATTGTTGAATTCAGACATCCCCACCTCCTCCCAAGGCAATGAAGTTTTTAAACCCCCTAAAGAAGAAAGGCTGTGGATTTCCACAATATGTCAAAGCATTTCTATGATTTTGTGTAGTATTTTATTACTATACTTAAAACACAAGGCTGCTTTTTTAGTCATCTTCCTTGTGAACCAGTTTTAATACTTATTTTTTTAAATGGAAGCTATTCATTTGTAGGTGTGCTGCAATAAATATTCCTATATTTATATTTGAAATTTCTTTACATTGGTGGCAATTGGGTTTCTTCCAAACTTACAAGGGAAAAGGAAATAATGTGAATTACTATTATATTTGCTGTTGTAGCTGGCAAATGTGACATCAAGTTTGGAAATTATATTCATTAAGGATCTATTGCACGTTAAAATATTTTTAAAATAGTAGATATGGGTATGAAAATTAAAGTGGTACACATGTAAATTTTGTGACGGTGAAAAGGACGTTATGTTAAGATTTAAATGAAACAAAAATTGTGTCAAAGTGGTGCAATTTTTTTTGATTTTTCATTCCGTAACACAAAAGCCCCAATTGATAATTACATGTTACTGATTATTTATAGGAATAAATTTAAATTTTTCAATAATTTTATAAGTTGAAGTTAATGGAAAAAGCAGTTTGGTAGCTTGAGTTAAAATAATATTTGTTTCTTTAGTTAGGCCAACCAATGTAATAGATTGAATTTCTAAAACAGTTACAAAAATAAACAGTTTTTTATAAACATTTTCATTATGGGTTCCGACCATATATTCTTATAATTTTATATACAAAAATCCAATTTCATTATTTATCATTGTAAAGCAAATGACTAAGTTGTCATCAGAAACTCTGGTTACAGACTAAGTCACAAGCTCAGCAGCAAGAGAGTTCTGTTTTATTCTAGGTCCATCTTGCACTCACTAGAATATACATGACTCAACCATATTGTGACTCGAGAATATTGTACATTAAAACTAGCTATTTATTTTATAATTTATTTAGTAATATATAAACCATGTTGAATGAAATTCAACTGAATCTTCTACTGCTTCTAGAAGGAAATTTGCCTTAAAATTTATAAAAAGAGGTTTTATTTAAGATTTAAAAATAATAGTAATAATGTCTCTTTATACTGTAATATTATTAAATAAATCTTTAATTATTGATAATCACAAATTGTGAGACAGATCTTAATATATATTGGGGAGTTTTGTACATTACTTTATGATCAAATTCCTATTTATGTTGATTAATAATTTATCTATTTTGTTATTTGAACTCCAGTAGGTTTTTATTTGTTTCTTATATGTTATTAGGAGCTTAATATTGCTTATTTTAGGCATAACGCTGACAATATTTGATGAAATAACATCTATTTACTATGAATATTTTTATGAAGTTCTTCTGACGATTCCGTAAGATATTCATAGTTTTCCATTTTTTATTTTTCGATGTATTAAGTTTAATTCCTGCTGTATCCTTTCCATTATTTTTTATAATATATAATCCTTTGTTTTTCACATGTGTTTTCATTAAAAAACAAATAAGAGGTTAGGTTGTCTGCGTTGATTTGATGCGGAATGATTCAGTAGTTTGTTACTACAGCCCAGTCTCCCCCCCCCCCCCCCTACCGTCACAAACAAAAAAAAAGTAAGAGAAAATTTTGTTTTGTGAACTTTACAATGAAAAAAAAATTTGTTTTCATTAATACTTAAGTTACACACATAAGTTATACAATAAGTCATACAACATAAAATTAAGCGGCCTAAATCTGTAACTTAAATTAGTACTGATGTTTGCATTTTAATTTATAACTCAGCATCCCATGATTGTCCCAAACTAATACTTTCAGATATTATAGAAAATAAGTATAACAGTAACATACATTTTTTTGAAAAAAATTAAAATACCATTTTTTAAAATATGAAAGGTCAAAGGTCAAAATGTTTGACCTTGGAGTTAAAATTTAAAAAAATATGTGCATATGATATATCATATGAAAGCCCAATTCATGCACTTTCTAACGACATCAAAGGTAAGTTTCTGTGTCAATTACGGAATGATATATGATTAAATTTGTAATGCAAGAAATGCAAAAATTTACGATTTTTGTCCATTTTTGAAGCTAATTATCTCCAAAACCAAAAGAGATAGAGACTTATCACGGAATATTTAATAATTTCTCTATGATCCTAACAATTGAGCTTAATATCATAAAATTCTGAGGTGGTCAGGTAAAAAATGTCACTTTTTTGTGTTGATTTGACATGGAATGACCCGTTAGTAGAAAATCTATGCAGCTTCCATGAATTTACTATAACGCTATCAATGATATTTCTAAATAATAGCCACCACTATTTTTTACCTTGGATCTTTATGTGGTAATTACCTATGGCATTGTCATGTAGGTCAACACCTCCCATATGCTAATTGTAATCAGAAATAACGTTTGGTTGTGAAATCACAACCTTTTGAGACTGTATCGTTTTTCATTTACAAGGGGCAAAATGGTCCCATTGTTAATAACAATCGTTACCACAGCATTGTCACTCCATTAGATAAACACATATTTGAATGGAAAATCGTAGGTTTATTTTCGTATTTTTGGAGTCCAATATACAACCAGCTATGCGATTTTCACGAGCTGTTCCAGATGCAAGGAAACCCCTTTCTTTCAAAATTTTGAATAACAGGGTTCGTACTGATCAGGGAACTTTCCAGGAGTTTCACCGGTATTTCCTTTATAGAAAAAGTAATCTACATTAAACTTGCGGAACTTCGGCTTCTTTTAAAGAGAGATTGTCTGTAAGAAAATACTGGTACCGAAGAATTTCCTGGTCGCAAAATTCCAGGAGCCGTACGAACCCTGGAATAAACCGTAGGAAGAGAAAAAGTTATCAAAATAAATTTTGAGCATTTGAGGTTCTGGAACAACGCTACGTAATTTCAGAACAACACTTGTTCCTAATGGTATATTTTGTACATACTCTTAGTCTCAGCACCTCCATAAGGAATGAATTGGAAAAGGTATCCGTCAGATGAGCACAAACACCAAAGTTTGAATCCAAACATTACTGGCTTTCCCTTTATAAATATTCTTGATGAATGCCTTCCAAAATAAGTCACCATCTCTTTGTCAATTGACATACGTTGAGAAAATATTCCAAATTGTAGATACTTTTGATTTATGTGCATAAAAAATGGGCGTAATATAGAAAATTTGTCTATTTTATCAAAGCAGGTGTTATCCGACAAATGGATATTTTGTTTTATGTTTTTAAATCTTTTTCGAGTCATGCTTTTCCGAATTATTGGCAGTCCTTTATTCTCATCTAAAGACCTGTGTATATATATTTGAGGAAGTGTATGGTATCCAGAAAGAATTAGCATACCTAAAAATATTTTCAAATCGGTTGCAGAAAACTGGAAATCATGACGACTGTTGTCTTTCTCGATAGAAAAATGAAAGTCACTCAGAGCAAACCGCCGTGTGGTGTCATTTATTAAGTAAATTTAAAAGAAATCACACTAAATTTGCAATAAAACACTGAAACCGTGCATAAAAAGTGGGTTTTCAATTTTTGCCTATTTTTCATGCATTCGGCCAATGGTGCGTTAACGCACCGTTAAATTTAATTACAAATTCTAAAGTTATTTTATGACATTTGTTTTATTTTTATTTTATTTACAGAACTTGCAACTTTAATCTATTATAAAAACATATGATTAATCTCAAGTGGAATAATTATACATTTCCAAAAAGTCGAATTTGTCAATAACCGTTTCAAGCGGCAATAACCGTTTACTAGAGTATTTTAAAAATTTCTCAACAGAAAGTGTTTACTCTAATTGAATTACTAATATTTTATACACGTCTTCAGAACCTTTAAAAGTAGCAGAAAAATAAAATTAGTGAAAAATATACATCACAGTGTTATATAAAAAATATTTATTGAAATAGTGCGTTTACGCACCTTTGGCCGAAAATGGGTTAAATAGCCTGTTCTCCTCATTTTCTATGCTATTTTAATTACTTTCTTTTTTTACGGTGTAGTGAACTCTTCCAGGCTACAAGTCAACTTATCGTGATCGAAGTATATATTTGAATCCCCCAGAAAACGGGCTTTTTTTTCTTTATTTTTCGCCCATATCAAAAATTTATTTAATTTGTGATATTTCAAACAAAACCTCTTTAAGAATTCTACATTAAAACAAACGTTACAATAAAAAGAGCTTCAGTTACAGCAATGTACAGCATAATGAAAGCTCATTTTTAAATTCGTTTTATTCAAAAGGATTATTTTTCAACATGTGCGCACGGTTTATGAAAATGTCTATCTTTCCATGAAATTTTAGTGTCCTATGCAATAGGTAAATGTGCATAAAATGAGCTATTATTTTAAGCTTTCAGTTAATAGTTCTAATAGTTTAAAATATTCTTAATGCTTTTAAAATGCTTCTGAATTTCAGAGTTTTATGAAATAGTATTTACATTTTATTATTGAAAGAGTTTTTTATTATTATTGAAAATTATACAATATAATATTTATACAATTTAATAATTATATTCTATAATAGTTATACAATATAATTATACAATATAATACAATATACAAAAATTAATACAATATAGTACAATATACAAAAATTATATAATATTATTATATAATATAATAATTATATTGTATAATAATTATACAATATTTATACAATATAACAATTATATAATATAATACAATGTTAAATATTATTATATTACTGAAAAAAATTACATTTTATTATTGAAAGTGGACAAGCTTTTTTTATATAGCTGATAATTTTTTATTAGATACTATTTGTCTAAATATTTAAAAACAAAAACAGGGAATTTAACTCGGTCTTCCCGGGTTTTCAGAACATGCAGTTCTGTGTAGATACAACTCGGTGTGCCGTGAAAATATGTAAAAACCATTTTTAATAGATATAGATTTTTTTTTTTTTTTTTTTTTTTTTTTTTTTGGCCATTAACAACACCAAAAAGCCCTTTTATATGAAAAAAATATATTATGTGTGTAAATAAAGTTTTAAAATTTACTAAAAACGGCACTTCCTTATTTAGCCAAATAAATCGACAAAGATTTCACTATTTATAGCAATCTTTTTGATTTTTATTATTTAGTGCTAAGTTCGTAGTTCGGTTACATTAACTGTTAAACTTATATTTTATTTATTTACTTGAATATTGATGAAGTTTTAATTTCGTTATCGAATATTAGCTGGAAACAAATGCTAATCAATTTATATTGTTTTAAGTACAAACGGGTGTAAATCTTCTATAATCGGGTTGCACGTCATTTTTAAAAATATCATACATGGAAATTATTTTTAAAACCACATAAAATCAATAAATTAAATTGCAGCTTTTTAACAAATTGTATTTCCAAGAACATTCTTTTTCTCTATTTGACGGTGTAAAAATTGAAACTATGTGATGTTTAAAAGTTATTAAATTTGCGATAAAAGCAAAATTGATTGCTAAAGTCGTTGCCACCATCGATATGATGTCATCGTTACTCACGGATATGTGTTTTTTCTTTATAATATAGATTAGTCCACAGTACTGAGTTGTGTGTGTGTTATCCTACGTGCAATGCATCTACTAATGGTTTAATATTGATACAAATTTAAATATGTTGTATTTTTAAAGAAGAAAAATTCGAAAGAATAGGATTAACTATTTCCCTCAAACTTTATAAAAGTGAGATCTAATCACTTTTAAAGCCTAGAAGCATATTTCACTACATTTTGACATTTCTCGGAAAGTGCATCTACTAACGGTTTTAAATTAATTAAAATTATATATATTTAATTTTTGTAAAAGAAAAATCCAAAAGTATGGGGTTATTTAAATATTTCCTTCCAGTTTTGTAAAAATGGGTCTAATATTTTTTTAGATTACAATTTTAAACTCTCACTAGCATTTAACATTTGGAAAGTATCTGATTTATTATAGACCAGTCAATCCAACCTTGGCTACCCATGTTAAAAATGCTCGAACTATCCTCAGAAGTGCCAAGATCCCACTAACCTTCCGTAATATGTTCGTTAATTTGACCGAGGTGTTCTACGTTTCCACCAGAAGTTTTTTAAAGATATGAAATTATGTAAATTCCACATAGAAACCTGAAATTATATAAATACAGATTCATTAAATAAGCTTTCTGGTTCGAAACGGTGTTAAACTGGATAAAATTAATCCACATATTAAGATTAGTGCACTGTAAAAAAATTTCGTAAAATTTCAGTAGATGTGCCGTAAATTAATGGTACTTGTACCGTTTTCACTCTTTACGGTATGAGTACCGTACTTCTAAGGTATATTAAGCGTAAAAAAACCGCATATGTGCCATTTCGTTTATAACCGTTATTTATACCGTAAATTGATATTTTACAGTAAAAAATCACTATTTATACCATAAAATAATTACTTTTCAGTAAGGAAAAAGCTGGTAGCCCCGCCCCGGTGTACGGCAACCCCTGAAGTGATGCTCTTGTTCTTGTTATGTAATGCGTTCAGGCCTGAGGAGAGGGGGGAGTGCAGCCGCTACATATACTTTAAATGTTTTGCGGTACATATACCGTCCAGTTAAATTACGGTATATATACTGGTCACAAAGTTGACAGTATATGTACTGTAATTTTTGACCAAAATTTTTTACAGTGTGGGAGCTTGGCATCTCTGCATCCGGCGTACAAAACGTAGATGATTATATATATATATATATATATATATATATAAACTCTAATATATATTTTTTTACATTTAGTATATTTTCTTAAATTGCCCACCAACTACAGCGAAAGGCATTTTTGATACTTTCGTATTAGCCGCATGCCAGCAGCCAATCCCGAAACATTTCACTATTTATAACATTCTTTGTGATTCTGATTTATTCATTGTTTAAGCGCGTTAGTTCAAGTACATATATGTTAAATTTGGGTTTTATTTAAATATTTAAGAATTTATTTCTGAAATTTTAATTTCGTTTGACAATTTAATTGTGAAGTATTATACGGAAACAAACAAATGCTGAATTATTTACATTGTTTTAAATGCAAACGGGTTTAATCTTCCGGAATTTGGGTTGCACGCAGATTTTAAAATCTTCATGCCCGAAAATTATTTTAAAAACCATAAACAGTCAGTAAATTGAGATACAGTATTCAAACAAATTGCCTTTGAATGTACTTTTTTGTTTTCTATTTGACGGTGTAAAAATTAAAATTGTACGATATTCACAAGTTTAAAAAACTTTCAGTAAAAGCGAAATTTATTGCTCAGGTCATTGCCACCGTCATTATTATGTCCCGTTCTCACGAGAATGCTTTTGCTTTATAATACGTACACTGCAAAAAAAAAAAAAAAGAGTGTTGATTTTACAGTATAATACTGGCATCCCAGCTGCCAGTATTATACCGTAAAATTAACAGTAATAAACAGTAAAATAAGCAGTAATACGTAGCCGCGCATGCGCAGTAGCGTATTACTGCTTATTTTACTGTTTATTACTGTTAATTTTACGGTATAATACTGGCAGCTGGGATGCCAGTATTATATTGTAAAATCAACACTTTTTTTTTTGCAGTATAGATAAATATATGAATGAAAAACTTATCTTTGAACTTCTTTAATTTGACAACAGATTTTTTTAAATTTATTTATTTAACAATTTTTAGCCATTTTACGGATGTTGGGAAAAAGAAAGCAAAAATTTAATAAGACACATTTTATCTTGTTTAGAAAAAATACACAGACTTCCAAAAATGCATTTAACAACGAGGCCAATAGCTGTTAGAATCTTTCTTTTTTTCTCACGATGAAGACATTCCACCGATTCTATTGGGATTTCGTGCTTCAAGTAGATTTCGAGCCACTGACCACTCATTCTTGAACTTGACCCTCGTTCATGCCCAAAGCAATTTTCGACTCGTTTCAAGAAATCATTCGAGTTGTTCCAATTATGGTGAGCGTACTTTTTTCTTGTTGTTTGTTTGCTTATTTGCAAATAATCCATAATCTTCTTTCGTAACTTCCTTACATTTCTTTATTGCCTTTCTTCCTTTTCTTCTTGCTTTTATTTATTATATAATCTTCTGAGATACTGGATTTTTTTTTTTTTTTTTTTTTTTTGTATTTTGCTCACGTTTGAAAAGAGAAAAACTTTTTCTTATATACAAGGTGGTCATAAAATAACGGGAGGTGTTCTGAGCGTTCTAGTGGGTAATCTACTCGACAAAATGCAAAAAAAATTTGAAACAATATATATTTTTTCTCTCTATTCTAAAAAATAGTAACCGCCGTTGCAACCTCTGTCAATGAATTTTTTGTGGCCGGAGGTCTTTCTCGGCTAATATTTAAAAAAAATTAGCACATTTTTTTTGAAAAATTCCTCGTATCTACTACAACGCGCCTGTATGACGGATCCACACATACAATCTAGACTAATCTTATAAAGAAGTAACATTTGTTGCTGTGGTTGTTTTTAGTGGGGGGGGGGGGAGGGGGAACTACCTCTGAAACTACCGAGTCAATTTCAAAAATAATAGTGACAAATACTGATAACCATCTCTGCTCTAACTTTAACATAGGCTACAACATGTCGATATAACAAACCCAAGGAGGTGGTGGGGGCGTAACTTTTAAGATGTAAATACTGGCTATGAACGGTTTCTAAAAAGTTAAAAATTTAAAAGGGTGAAAGGAGCGGAAAACGTTCTGGAAACGTTCTAAATTACGATTTATTTGGAAATGTTAGGGTTAGAACTTGAAATTGGACGTAGCTATTACTTTTAAGACGTAAATGCTTTCACAGAACAGTTTCTAAAAAATCCGAAATGTAAAAGGGTGTAGGAATGAAAAGAGTTCTAAAAGATCGATTTCTGTGACACTTTTGAGACCAAAAACTTAAACTTCGGCATGGTATAGTTATTCTTAAGGTGTAAATATTCCCAAAGAACGGTTTCTGAAAAATTCAAAATTTAAAAGGGTGAAAGGTGAAATGATCCGAAAGGCTTGAATCTTGGAATGTACAATAAAACTAGATTTCGATTTCCTCCAAACAATCGAAAGAAGGAATTTAAATGCAGCACAAGGGGTTGGCCTCGCAGCTAGTGTGTCATAATTTGCTCACAGTATGACCAACGAAATCCCAGCTGTCTTTTGTTTTTCTGTTCCGCATGTAAATTTACAAGCTCTAAGTTATTTTAAATGGAAACATAAAGCCTACACGGTATAGTTATAGTAGATTCTTTGTGATTTCACAGAAAAAACTTCAACAGTGTAAGTTTAATTCACAGTATAACCCACTGTGATAGTAACCCATTGTGAAGTAAAAATTTGTATTTATCTAACAATTTTATTTCTTGGCTCTCGAGCTTGTCAATTTTAAGCCACTGTAGCCAATCTTTCAGTTTAGTTGCGGTGTTAACCACGTGTTTGCGTTTGAAGTAGCATTACGTAGACTCTATATTATTCGGGCGAAATTTTCTGAGTATTCGACATTTAAACAGATCGGCACTGATCTGAAAATGTCTGGTTGAGAAACAGTAATGAAAAACATTCACAGGTAAACAAGTCAAAAGTTTCAAACAGCAAATGTTTTAGCATTGTGTGAAAATCCATTATCACCAAGGGCTGATTAAAAAGTACATCACGTCCTTTAATCGAATCATATTGATACATAAGAACTTCGATTTATTTTTAAACAGATAAATAATAATTGATAGTATTGCATAAACCGTACTTTACAAGTAATTGTAATTCAACGTCGTCGATAGAATCCTTTACGAAGAGTACAAAGAGAAATAAATGAAATTCTAGCTAGAGTTGATCATGACGATGTTTCGACTAAGTCAATTATTATTGCCGAAAACCTTTTTTTCGTGATATACCTATTTTAGTCAAAATACAAACAATTTTTATAAAATTTATTCAAGTGGCGGACTTTAAATTATAATTGTACATTGCATTTTTTTAGAAGATAATTTGATTTTCAATTGAATTACATTGTTTTGTGCATGAGCGAACCGAAAATAGACATATTTCTTTTAGTATTTTAAAGGTATTCTAATAAATAAATAAATAAATAAATAAATAAATAAAAATTCCCCCACTGAACAAAGCGAAACTTTCTGACACATGCTCGAACTCATTTTTGCACGCAATTGCATGAATACAAAATTAACCCAATGCATACATAAAAATGTCACCATTGAAGTGTTTTAAATAGAATAGCGTTTACTTTTTCAGTAAATGCATTATATTTTGAGATATAATTAATAACTCTATGATAATGATCTTTCGTTAACTGTCGTGTCCCAAAAATCGGCTCAAAATGAGAAATTTGAGTCGATATTCTAAAAAAGCATTTACCTTTATAGGAAATCTAGAAATGATATTCGATTTCTTACTATCTGAACAAGAACGCCTGCAAATTTTATGTATTTACGAATAAAAATGAATTCAGTAATATTTCAAAACGGATAGCCATGATTTGTGAACAACTTAAAGAAATTGCTTGTTTAAAGAAAGCCCTGAACTTATTAGAGGTTATGAAAATTCTTATATTCAAAATTAACAGTTGATTTAACAAAATTTGGTTTCTCACATCATACAAACGTTTTATGGTTTCATAAAATCCAAGTAAGAGTGAATAACCTTTGCAACACACGCGTCACAGCGTCAGTGACGCGTAACCGCGGAAGTAAGACAAATGCTTCATCACCCACTTCCGCACTTCTGTGGCGATTATCAGAATCTAAGAAAAGACTCAATCACTAGGTTATGAAGTCCATATTTAGATCGCATGACGTGCAGGTTGTAGAAAACGGAGAAAGTCAAAAGACGCTTCGATATGCCCCGACGACACAGAGAACATGTGTGTCACCGTGTTTACCTCTCACTTAGCATGACAAAAACCGTTTAACAATTGTTGTTGTTTTCGGAACCATCTGAGCAGCTATTCTGACTATCATCAATGGCCACTGTTTTCACTTGCCTTTGTCTTTTGATTGATAATACTCGATGGCTATCGGAAGTTCTCATAAAATGGCATCTCATTGAACTATCTTCAGTTTAATGACCTTGCTTTCATATTGTGACTATAAAATACCGGCAGCCAGCAACAATTTTAAGATTAACTTTTAAATCATAAAAATAAGAAATGTTTATTACTTTAAAAAGATCAATCTTATTTGAAGCCCTAAACTTATATAAAATATTTTTTTATTATTTTTATTGTAGAATTTTCATGTTCAGAGTTTTAAAAGCCTTCATACCTAAAACTAATAGCACTATATTTGAAACTCAAAGCGAATTTCTTAAGACCAATTTAGGATTACTTGAGCATTGAGCTGTTTGGGGTACTTTTCTGTCGATTAAGAGTACATCTTAAGAGTTACAAATTACTTTGGTGTTTGCTTTGAGTTTCAAATATATTGTTATTAGTTTTAGGTATGAAGGCTTTTAAAACTCTGAACATGAAAATTCTACAATAGAAAAAAAAATATTTTTTATATAAGTTTAGGGCTTCAAATAAGATTGATCTTGTTTAACTAATAAACAGTTCTTATTTTTATGATTTAAAAGTTAATCTTAAAATTGTTGCTGGTGTTTGGTGTTTTATAGTCACAATATGAAAGCAAGGTCATTAAACTGAAGCTAGTTCAATGAGATGCCATTTTATGAGAACTTCCGATAGCCATCGAGTATTATCAATCAAAAGACAAAGGCAAGTGAAAACAGTGGCCATTGCATAAGAGTGTCGTTTATAGAATCGGAAAACAGTTTGGAACTGTTTTCATTTCAGAAGGGCATTCAGCGAGTTCGAGATGGCCAAATGGTCTAAAGCGCCAGAAAGAGAAATTCTGGTTCTCCAAAGAAAGTGTGGGTTCGAATCCCGCTCCTGGCATAAGACGTTTCTTAAATATTGTTAATGTTCTGATAACTCAGTTCAATAATGTAAATTATATTTTATTTCAGGAGGTAAAGTTTCAGAATTTGTTTTCGTCTGTATTATTTACAAAAATTTACTATCGGCAATATATATTTTTTAATTAATGATTTTGTATTTAAAAAAACTTTGGCATGTAATTATCGATTAAGTAAATTAAAATTATCTACAATTTTTGGTACTTTTTTATTAGAATTGAATGATAAGACCAATACTAAGAAAAGTAAGCGATTATTTTCCGCAAGAAAAAGAAAACAAAACAGAAAGAAGGAAAAATAATTGTTTACGAAAGAAAAGTAAAAGAACTGTGGTGCCATCTATTGGTATTGTAATGCAGTTAAATGTTTATATTTGAGAAAACTAATAAACTTTTAACTTCAAAAATTTCTTACTTATAAAATATTAAGAAAAAAAAACTTGCAGTTGCTCTTTATTGGATCTGAAAACTGAATTATCTGGAAAATGTTTATCCGTGTAAAGACAGCTAATATCAGTTATAAATGTCAGTTATAACGGTCAGCAGTCCTGTTATAAGCGGAGAAGTTTTTATATATGTTGCTAACAAATCTATATATACGTATATAGAAACATAGACGTGTGTGTCACTATATATTTAACTTTGCAGCCACAACTTCCCTTAGCAGACTATTGGTGTTTGTGTGTGGTAGCGGTAGTAGCTTCGAGTCTCCATCGTGCACTATGGTGGTTGCATGTCGGTAGCTGTGGGGATATAGGAGATAGGGTGGTTGAAAGTTGTGGAAACCTAGGGTATTTTCATATTTCCAAAGTGTTCAAAAAATGTTTGGAATCTTCTTCAATGAGAATTGGTTCATTCAACTTAAAAGGAACTAATTAAGATATAGCTAACTAAGTAAGATGATTTCGCATCCCCAAGCGACGGAAATTGAAACTAAACTATATTGCAGCGCATGCGTAGCATGCTTGCTATACAATGCCGCAGGTGCGGGGACGAGTGCCGGTGTTTCGTTCGGAAAGAGGTTTGTTTAGAACAGAATGCCCGCCTAAAATGACTATACTGATTTCCGGGCAACACCGGACGGATTTGTTAGTGTTCTATAAAAAGTCTGACATTTTATTGATGTATGAACCTTTTTTTTGTGTGGAACCTTTAAGTTGTTTTTCGTCAATTTTTGACGGGTGCTAGTTAATTATTAATTCAATAAGATAATTTTTATCTGAAGCTCTAAACTTATAACAATTATTTATTATATTAACAAACGAATTCTTATCTGAAGCTCTAAACTTATAACAATTATTTATTATTTTAACAAACGAATTCTTATCTGAAGTCCTAAACATTGCTTACATCTGTTTATTATCTCTACAAAAGAATTCTATCTGAAGCCCCAAATTTATAATATTTATTAATTTAACAAAAGAATTATCATCTGAACCGTAAACTTCATCGGAATTAAAATTTATGTAAGACAGAAAATATCGGAAAAAGGCTTCGGCGATAAAAACTTAGTTTGCTCCACACATAATGACAAGTCGGGAAAATAAATACAGGGTGTTTCAGAACTATATGTCAAAAATGTAAAGGTAAATAGAGAGGACCTAAATAAGCAGATTTCGTATAGGAATGTGGGTGCGGAAATCCAGCGTTGAGGCAGTAGAGGGCGCTGTTAAGTTCGGCGGATGAAAGCGTATCGCTAGCTTGAATCGTCATTCCCCGCACGGATTTCGAGCAACATGCATCGTTACACCAATGCGGAGCTTGCCGATATGCATTTCATGTATGGAGCTGCGTAAGGAAATGGAGCGGCTGCTCAATGGATGCGCACGTTCAACGGCTCTCGAGCTTGTCGAAGGACTATCCTCTTACTGTGCGTAATACTTCTTCTTTTACTGCTGGAATTCTGCGATATCTTCCAGTGCCTGTATCACGCCTGGAAGCATAAAACGATCCAATCGCGCACAACTCCCGATAAAGACGCTCAAATATTCGGCGATCAGGCAGATTCCTACCCAGGAATCGTTCCATGGACATCCTTTGAGCAGTCGCTCCATTTTCTTGCGCAGCGCCATACATGAAATGCATGTCGACAAGTTCCGCATTGATTTAACGATGCATGTTGTTCGAAATCCGTGCGAGGAATGACGATTCAAGCTAGCGAAACGCTTTCATCCGACGAATTCAACAGCGCCATCTACTGCTTCAACACTGCATTTTCGCACCCACATTTCTATACGAAATCTGCTTATTTAGGTCCCCTCTACCTGCCTTTACATTTTTCACATATAGTTCTGAACCACCCTATATAAAGTCTTTTTACGTGGATTGGTTCTTTTTTTTTTCTGGGAAATAACAAGCTTAAGTGTTCAAGGAACTGATCAATGCAAAAAAATTAACTTGCTGTTCGGAAATGAATCAAATGACTTTCGTAATATTTCTAGTTTGAGTTGAAGCAATTGAGTTTATTTTCATTTTCTTAGATGTATAAATTTTAAATTCTGAAAATAGGAAATCATGATTAAATTGTCGATTATTGTATATATTTAAAATATTCTACTTTTTTTTTTATTGTTTGTTTTAAAAGTCACACATTTCCTTCTTTTAACACCTTTGAATAGATTCAGTATTTCGGACGTTATCTTCATGACAAATTTTGCATGTCTTTTTTTCTCTTGTGCGTAAACAAACTATAAAATATACATACTTGGTTAACGAACTTATCCAAGATACTTGCAAGAGGAGTATATATTATTCCAAGCAGGTTCAAACTGGTTCCGTTTTTCGCACGTTATTGTGATGACAAATATTTGAATGTTTCTTGTTTTTGTGTGTCCCTACACTGCAAAAAATAACTGTTGATTTTACAGTATAAAACTGGCACCCCAGCTGCCAGTATTATACCGTAAAATTAACAGTATTAAATAGTAAAATAAGCAGTAATACGCTGCCGCGCAAGCAGTAATACGCTACCGCGCATGCGCGGCAATTCTATTAGTTTTTCTGCAATAAATTATTGTAATCAGGTAAAGACTTTATTTAGCCAGAACACCCTGTATATTAGAAATATTTTTTCAAATAAACCGCTAAGAGACATATTTTAAGAAGAGTATACAGAAAAAAGAAGTTAAAAGTTTTAATTTCCTGATGAGAAATTACAAAAAATACGACTGCATGAGAAGCCTTTACTCAAAATGTATCGCTAATAGAAAAGATTGAGAAATACTTGTCTAACTTCTCGACTTCAAGATTGCAACAACAATTATACCTCACCGATGTTGCAGGAAGAACTTCTGGCTGCTGCTATATTGCATTGTAATGAATCAGCCAATGCATAATCAACTAACGGAAAAAATCATTACTCGCTTTTCCTTCATTCAGTTATTTTACAAGACAAACGACAATAGACAAAAGATGCATAATGATTAACTTTCTCCGATCAGTATTCCTTTTCTGTAGAAAAATATCATTTCCGTTTGTGTTTCCTAACGGTTCTTTCCTCCATTAGTGTACAAAACATTATTGTTGTAAACAACTGTTTTACCACGCCTGTAAACTAAGAAAACGGACGAACGTCTTGAGTATAGATCGTTTACACTCATTTAGTGGGTGGAACAGAGTGAGTTTAAGGTAGAGCGCTGCGATCAGAAAGGAATAACAAGGGGATCAATATGTGGTTGTTGAAGAAAAATACATTTTGCAATACATATAGCTGATTAAGTGAGGCGACTTTAGCAGCCATAGAGCACTGGGCGATATTTTTTCTGTATTGCTTCAATTAAGGATTTCTTCTAAAGAAAGTCTTAAGTTTTAACGAGATGTTTTGTATATTTTGTGCCGCTCAGTTTTGGCGTCCTGGGCGGTCGTCCAACCTCGCCCTTCTCTTAAAAAATCTTTAGGGATAAAAGCATGGTAAAATGATAGTTATAACCGCAAATATGGGAGATTCAGTTTTAATTCAAGTTGAAAAATTATACAGTTACGTTTTGAGAGGGAGACACTGTATGAATTCTACTCCCCCTCCCCCTTAAAGAAATGTTAACACATAATTATTTATGACATTGTTTTTCAGCGTTGTATCCACCCGTGCTTTTTTTTTTAATTGCTTGAATGGCAACAAATTTGACTACGTCATAGGAGTGGGCTACAACATAATGAATAAAGGTACGATGAAATTATATTCAACTCTCTATAGAATCCCTAGCAGTTGTATTCATTACAAAAAGATTCAGTGGCTTTTAACGATCGTTTATTTTTAGCAATATGAATGCTACTCTGTCATTTGTGTTAAGAATTTGCATAATTTCATTAACAAAATGAAATTGTTGATAAAAATATGCATCACAATTCGATTCCTCACTAAATTTCACATAGGAATCCTGTGTTATATTTCATTATCACTATATTGCCAACAAAGTTATACGCAGTTGAATTTGAGGAATCCCAAATCGCACTAATGTGGTGGTGAACTGAACTGTATAGGTTAATTTTAATAAAATTACTTAGATTCTGACAAAAGTTAAATACCTCGGTTCTCAAACACAATCCGTTCCAGAAAACTGTTCGAGACCCGAATCAAATTAATCATATTTTCATTATTTCTTGTGGTTACAAGAAATCATGAAAATATGATTAATTGGTTCCCACCTCCCAGATTACTTCCTGTTTTTACTTTTTTAAACACTTTTCCAACTTAGTTGAAAAGTGTTTATGAATTCGGTTTGTCTGCCTGCCATCTGTCTGTCGTCTATCTGTACTCTAATTCGCGTAAATATATTCGGATTGCCTTGAAATTGATATATGTAATTGGGGTTTACAAAGACATGTTTGGTATTGAAAATGAAGTGTGAAGCATTTATGGTTCTTTTACAGGGGCACTCAAAAGATTTCTGTTACATTACAGCCTATGAGGAAAACCGTTTGCGGCGTATTCTAATGATTTTACGCTACTTTATACATATTAAAATTGATTCATATCACTGAGGTGCACTACAAGCGCTTACTGTAGAATATGGTGTACATAGAATGCATCGTTTATTTACAGGGACACCCAAAAGTATTTGGTTTCAGTACTGCTATGAACAATAATTGCTGGTAGATCGTTTCAGTTGTAGTAAATTAAATTTGACTGATTTTTTGCATATTATTTGGTGCATATAAATTCTACAGATCAGGTTCTGGACTGTTTCAGATATCTCACGTACATTTTCGTTTATTGCCGGAAATTGCTGAAGGGTAATTTTCAATTGTGCTATGTATTTCCTAACTGGAGTAAATTTTAGCGTACCGTGTAGTATACATACAAATCTACAGTTCATATACAGGACTACACAAAAGAATTGGATATTTTGTTTGACTATTGGTAGTAACTGCTGAAACTGGGTTTTTTAATGTGTTATTTGTTTTCTAAATTGTTTACTTAGTAAACTATGAAGTTTTGTAACATTTTCTGAATGTGCTGGAAAGTGTTTCATAATCTATGTATGACGCATGATTTTTCGTTCTTGTTTAAACAATACACTGTACAGTACATAGTACAGTAAAACAAAACTTATTACAGTAGTATGCAAAAAGAGAAGATGGAGCAAAGTGGACTTCCCCTTCAAATTGTATTTATTTTAGATTGCTTTAACTTCGTATTAGTACTCATAAATGACAGTAAAATAATCAATAATTTCAACCTTAAATCATATGGTCAAAGCAGAATTTATTCATTTTACAATAAGCTTGTTGTTTTTAGCTATAAAAGTAACATTTTTCTTCTTTAGAATTTTAGATTTTTGGCCAATTAAAATTAGAAGTATAAAAGAAAAAAGAATTGAATTTTAAAGAAAGGGCGCTCATTTATTGTTTAATCCATGCAAAATTTGCGGTTTTATGTCAAATAAAATACTTTGGAGCATTTTCTTATTCCATGTGTACATGGGGTTCACTAAATCACCTCAAAAAGAGTCACAGTGGACCATTCTTTTATACTGATATAATTGCAAAACTTTCAATAGAAAAACTTTCAGTAGTTCCTTTAAAATGAAAACTGCAGTTAAGAATATGTTCTGGTATATTTTGTTGCGAAATATTTAAAAAAATTACTTTTATTTGCGACATTTTATATCTTGAAGAACATGGCTATTATTTGATATCAAACTGGTAAAAAATTATTTAGAAGGTTATTTGGTTTATTTTCTTTTTCTTCTTCTTCTTCTTTTTTAAGATCATATCAATTATATCACTCAAACCATAAATAGTGTCTAACTATAAAGCCTAACTGTGTGATTTTTTAATTTTCTTTCATTGAAGTAATCAGGGTGTTGCAAAGAAAATTATTTCTAAAATGATCTTATTTATAAATTGTTTAACACATGCTAAATAATTTTCACTTAAAATTAAATATCTATAAGTAAAACTTTGATAAATATGTTTATGCATATAATGTCATTCTGCACAAAAATTCTTTTAAATATTTTTACCCATGTAAATTCAATCAATTGTTTTGTTCTGTGTATTGAAAAATACGGCTAAAGAATTCAAACAATGTACTTTGATCTATAAATAAGTATTAATATTGTAATTTATCTTTCAATATACATGATTCACTATACACCACTTTATCCCAGACATGGGGTGCAGTGAGACACATTTTTAAACCCTAACAAGAACGAAAAATCATGCATCACACATAGATTATGAAACTCCAACACTAACAGAATATATAGTTTTACTAACTTTCAGTTTATCGTTTAAAGAAATCTATCATAGTATCATTTTCTCAAACCGGAATATCGGTTTTTAGGATGCTATGAATTCTCAATTAAACATTTTCAGCTGCATAATTGTATATAAATGTATATAATATGTTAATTTTTATACACATGCAAGAGTAACAAAATAATATATTTTTTTAATGTTAATGCTTTTAATTTGTCATGCTTGTCTGTAAAACATATTTGTTGAATATGAAAATGGTTACTTGAGAATTAATAGCAAAAACCTATTTTCCAGGTTGAGGATAATATAGTATGAAAACTACCCGGAAACGTTTCCGAAAATCAGTGGCAGTAAAAGAAACTTACAAATGCTTCTTTAAATCTCGAAATGTATTGTTTTCTGAGGTTTCTAAAGATAAAGAACGCTTTTCGGAATCATAAGTGTCTTGTAAGAGGTTATTATATATTTTAATTCGTAGTTATATTATTTTTTTCTAAATTAAGAAACATTTCTCCTTTTTTACAGTGCATGAACTTAAAAAAGAAAAGAAAAAGAAACATCATTGGGCTTATGAATTTCTTGCTGTGTATGAATCTCTAAATGATTGAAATTCGTTAACGCTGAAATCGCTTTACCTCACATATGTGAAATTCGTAATATATATATATATATATATATATATATATATATATATATATAACCATAAATGAAACATTATCATAACACCAACTTAAACCATGAAATAATTAAGTATGAAATAATTAGTTGACAATGAAAGATTCCCCAACACACTTAATATGGAATCAAAAAACATTGAAAGAATAAGAAATTAAATAAAAATTGAACCAATGGAATTAAATGAATTAAATGAAATGAAATTTGTGGAATTTAGACAGAATTTAGACAGTCCCAATTGCCCAATATATATATATATATATATATATATTCCATTAGGTCGATTTTTTGACGATATGCTTGCTCACTGTTTGGAAACCGAATCAAGCTTTGCTCGAGAACCGAATTTTTCGAGACCTGTACATTCGAAAACCAAGGTACTAATGTATACTTTTGATACACTATAGAATGAGAAATATCGGTATAAGGCCCAAATATTTTAGCTTTAGATTTTTCTGCATTAATGCATTATAGCCTACAATCTACATATATTGTTTAAAGAGCATTTGCCATGGGGGTCAAAGAAGAGTAAAATTTATGGTTTAAAACATCGCCAGAGCATCAAAATTATTCTTTTCTATATAGAAAAATAAACTTGTTTATTTTCTGTCATGAGCGCCACCAACTATGGGCAAATACCCGCTATTAATTTTGTTTAAACTATTAAAACGCTAAAAAATGGAGGTCGTGAAATCCTATATTTTACTTTCCGAACACTTAGCGTAAGGAAAGTATTGTAATCATGATTTGTATGTGTTGGCATGAGTGAACCCGATAACTCCCAAACGGTACTTCCGATCGAGCTCCCATTTGGCGAATATGTTATAGAGCATTGTTGCGAGAACTGTATAAATTTGAGTAAAAATCGACCGACGGATTAGGTATTTAATCCATTTTTAAACCATTTTCAAACTATTTTGTGACCGATTCTATAGGGGAAACCACCAAGGAAATGGGAAAGTATAAATGATAAATATTTATGTGATGTAATCAAGCATTAGTAGCGTAGAGGTAACATCTCCAGTTTCAAAACGAGAGGTCCAGCGTTCGGATCCAGCCGATTGCATTGTGTCAGAAATTTATAAAAAAATCCCTTTTTACTTTCGGGACACATAGTGTGAGGACAGTATTGTAATTATGATAAAAATGCGATTGTGGACATTTTGGTATATATTTACATTTTCAGGTTTCCTGAATCCGTTTTTGTTACTTTTACAATGATTCGATACGTATGTGTGTTTGTATGCGTGTATGTTGTTATTTTATTGCATTTTCAGATTCCCCAGAGACCGTTTTTGGTATTTTTACGATGATCATGATATGTATGTATGTGTGGGAGCAAATTCGATAGCTTCGAAACTGTGCACTTCATTGAGCTCCCATTTGGAGAATATGTTATAGGTCATTTTCGCTAGAGCTGTAGTCATTTTTGTACAGATCGGACAACGGTTTATCTGAACCATTTTTAAATAATTTTTCAACCATTTCGTGACCAAAGAAATCCGATATATATATTTTTCATTTTTAACTCAATTATTCAAAGCATTTTTATTGTTCATGCTCATCTTATGCTGATACAAAAATCATGTTTCGCTAGAGCATAACTTTATTTAGTAAAACTTTTTTTTTTCTATAAAAGCAAAGAAAAAAAAATCACAGTGAGTTTTATTAACCTGATAAAAGCGTAGGGAAATTTAAGTATTGCAGGTTGTCGAAGAAAGATAGTAACTATCTATATTTAAAACAACTTAAAACTCCTATTAGCATATGTGAATTCCATTTCAATATTTATTTTAATTCGCAGGCCCTAATTTCAGCAAGGTGGAATGAAAATGTAGTGAAAATTACTTCATGTTTGAGCTTTTGGAATGAAAGTGCACGTTTTTAAGGTCATTTTCACCAGTGGAAACATTTTACCTTCATAAAATTAGGATCTAAGTTTATTTATCTAAATAAATTTGTGAAGACTCTTCCGAATGTGGGAGTGTTCTAATTAAACAGGCCTTTCTAACGACGAACACAAGTTTAATAAAACGACGACGTGACGATGACAAATACAGATGACAAGGACAGGTACATTACACGACATGTAATAAACATAAAAGATTATTCATATTTTTCAAGATTCATGACCGGTAACATTCACGGCCATTTTCATAACAAATTCTGGTTTCTCATATCACAAAACGCCGTTCTTCGCCGCTGACATTCCAAATTCTACTGCCGCGCTTTTTCCATTTCTCCAGAAGGGGGCGCTACTAGAGCAAGAAAAGGCATGCGCAGTCCGCACAAAATTTATTTTTATATTATTATTTATTTGATAGTATACTATTCTGTAAAGTGCTCGGAAAGTCGAGTGCAGTCACTCCATATTTTTATTATTCGAAATCACAATCAAATCAACTAAAATAATGATTTAATGAAAATAAATAAAAGTGTTCAATCTTCAAGAATCTTCTCTCGTTGTATTTTTTAGCAAATAACTCCCGAATATAAAAACGCGCAATCAAATTAAAAGAAAAAAAATCCAATCTGATCTTTATCTCTAATAAATTATGGTACATCAATAATAAAATATATTGTTCTGGAAGTAAATCCCTATGTCAGCATAATTTCCAATTCTCCCGATTTTTGCCTACCACTTTTCCGTATAGAAATATTTATATAATCGCAGATTTCTGCGTATAAATAAAGCTAATATTTCTATTATGAATAAGCAGTACAAAAAAAAAAATCAGGAAATGTGGCAACTATGTGTCAGTTAATCTGAGCCAATATTCGCGTGCACTACTTCTAATTTCTAAGAGTCTACCACCGCTATTTAAGTTTAGAGAATTTCTCTTTAATATTTAAATTGCAGACTTCGGAATTGCCTCGTTTATTTAAAGAATTTGTAATATTTTTCTGCAGTTAAATAAGACGAAAAATTCTATTAAAAACAGTGGTAACACTGTTCGCGCCCTGAAAAAGGTTTAGATTTCTTTGCTTTCTCATTACAATCCTTGAATCTTAAATACCATTTAAGCATAAAATAGGCAGCATGTGTACGTTCTATATAGGCATAAATACGATGTAATGGTTTTAAAAAAATTAGGACCCCCCCCCCCGGGCTTCCCGGGTTACATAATATAGGTGAAAGCATTTCTTTTTCTTCTTTTTTTTTTAAATTCATAATTCGAATAGATTTTTTACGTTTAATATATTTATTCAGATTGGCTACTAACAACACCATAAGGCACTTTTATACGAAAAATATCAATTATGCATTCAAATAAAGTTTTGAAACTTATTAAAAGCGATCTTTTTGTATTAGCCGCACGTGGCACATCAGGAGTTAGTAGCCGAAGAGATCATCAAGGATTTCGCTACTTATAGCTGCTTTTTCATCCTGATAATTTTAGTCGTTTAGGCGCGTAGATCGATTACATGTCTAATTTGTGTTATAATTATTTTATTTTATTTATTTATTGACGAATTTTTAATTTAGCATGTTTTCAATTTCGAAGTTTTAATTTCGTATACATTATGAAACATTTTCCAACATAACAGAAAACTATAACGAAACTTCATCGTCAAATAAGGTGAAAGAAGATATGTAAGTAAACATAGTATAGAAAACATATAACAAATTTAAAAGTCCAGTTTTAGCAATTACCTTTCACAGTCAAAAATGTAGTCGAATTATTTTGTTCAGTTCTGTAAATGATCTATAGAGTTGGATATGTGCTACATAGCATGATAAAATTTAGACCTAAAGGATTTTTTTCTGCATCGAATATTTTCTAGTATTACTTTTTATGCATTTAAGATAAAACGCCATCTATGTCTGCACCACCTGTTAAATTTCAAAATAACACATAACATTGTTTAAACTCTAAAGGAACCTATTACAATGCATTACATTATTATACTGTTTATCATTACAAATTAAGCCTATTCCTAACCGAAAGATTTTAAATAATCATTCACAAGTAAGAAGATCCTTCGAGTTCGCTAAATACATGAATGTTAGCGTATATTTATTTCAGGGTCAATTTATTTGTATTTTCGTTTTGAAAGTTGTTACTGTCTTTTGGCAATTATCGTTATATATTACAAATAATTAATTGAAAAACATGGATGATAATGGGCTCTAATTACGCGTCGTAGTCGAAATTCACTCGACATTCATAGTTACGCATAAAATAAATCTTTTCGAATAGCATATCTTCGTCCCACTGAGATTCTTAATTTCATTGGTAGGTATTTAAAACTTATTTGTTAGTGGAATGCTTCTACAAATCAGTTATACCGGATTCTATAGATTCATGTTATGACCTTTAGGCTCTTTTTTAGATTGGTCAAATAAAATCTTTAATGTTCTTGTTTTGTATTTTCCCTCTAATGGTCTTCTTATATCTGGCAGTAAATCGCTGTGTTTTATTCTTTGATAATAACAGGGCATTTTTATTGAACAGGCGTGACAAGAGAAAGAAAAAAAAGGTTATAAGTGGTCATACATTAATTGCGCACACTTCAAAAGGGGGTATTAGTCCACAAAGTGGGACACTTTGGTAGATGGAGAGGGTGTGGTATCGTGGTCACATACATATAATTAAAACATATCAGTTCATACTAAACGAAACAGTTTTATTTAAAAATAACAATTGTAAAAAACATGATAGTCAAAATGTTTGATGATATTACAAGACATTCCCGTACATCCAAGGAACTACTGTTTTCCTTATCTCCATAACGAAGATCCGTCTACTCAGAACATAAAAACAGGTTTGCCTCCCAATGGCCAAAAACTGCATCTCCTTCCCGTTTGCATAATACCCCAGATCCTACTTGATTGATGCACCTTTCTTCCTTTCTCCTCCCTCTTCTAATCTCTGGGTTATCTGAAATCCATTTCTTTTGTTATACTATTCATACGAATACCTTCCTGGCACATTTTAAACCCCTACAGATAATCTTCTTATAGAAAAAGTCCACACACATTTATACAAACATGAAAAGTCTTTCATTCTTACTTGAAATGAACAAAGAAGATCTTCTCGCTAGGGCAATCCTCTTACAATAGGTGTCAATCAAGACCCATCACTTCTCTTATTCTGGGATTACTTTAATCCTATCATTATTAATTAAGATGATGGTCCCAAACCATCACAGGGGGTAAGTTAATACACTGTGACATCACATCTAAAAAAAAAAAAAATCTGGACTCCACTCAATTTTCGAGACACCAGTATCCAGAAAGTAATTAAAAAACAACAATAAAAAATAAATAGAAAAATAAAAAAAAAATCTTAAATTTCTGAGACAGACAGACAGACAGCGCCCACCCTAGGGACTAGCTTATGGCTAATGGCCAAGACAAACCCCTAAGCCTAGGGAGGGGAAAATATTACTATCCGGCGCCACCACAGCCCGAAATTTCTGAGACAGTGAAATCGAATGGATTCGAACATGGAACCTCCCGTTTTGAAACTGGAGAAGTTACCTCCAGGCCACTTCTACTTGATTACATCGTCGCAATATTCATCGCTTATATTCTGTCACAATTTTGGGGGAATTTGCCTATAGAATCGGTCGCAAAATGGTTTAAAAATGGATTAAACATTTAATCCGTCGCTAGTTTTTACGACATTGGTCTATATCATATTCATCCAATGGGAGCCCAATCGAAATTACCATTTAGGAGTTATCGTGTTCGCTTACACACACACGCAAATCGTGATTACAATGCTTTTCTTACACTATGTGTCCGGAAATTAATAATTAGATAAGCATTGTTTGTAAGCAGCATAAAAAGATTCATAAGAAATATGTATCTTTATTCATATAGTAATAGGTATATTTCCCTCCTTCCTTTGCATCACAACAGTTTGAAGTAAAGGCACACGCAAGATCTCGACAGTTTCATTATATTTATTACAGTGGGTAATAGAGAGTCAGCATTTTCAAAAGTTTTTTTTTTTTCTCGGGACACGGTTTACTATCATACATCTTTTTCACGGCCTACTAATTTGTTTCACCCCCATTTTTATAGACAATAATATCTCGGGATAAAATGCATCTATTGATAAAATAAAACCGATTTAAAAGGTCACATACAATGTTCAAATATCTTAAAAGAAAAACATTTATTATTATAAAAATATAACAAGAAACAAAATCATGCGTCAAGCATAAACTACGAAACACTTTCCAACACATTCAGAATATTGTAACGAAACTTCGAAACTTCACCGTTTACTAATGTGAATGATGATATAAAGATGATATCAAAGTACGATGATATCCAAATACAAACGACTTAAGAAACGCGTACCATATTTGAAAACCCAATTTCATCAATTACAATCTATGGTCGGAAAAGTATCCGAATTCTTTTGTGCAGCCCTGTATATGATCTATAGATTTGCTTATAGATAAATATAGATAAATTACATAGTATGCCACAATTTAGTTCAGTTAAGGAACGCAGCACAGATGAAAATACCACTTCAGCAATTTCCGTGAATAAATGGAAATGTACTAGAATTTTTTCGTGCAATCCTGTATATAATCTATACAATTTATGCACACCAAGTAATATGCAAAAAATTAGTTAAACTTAAAAACACATACCCCAACTTAAAACGCATTTCCAGCAATTTTCGCTTATAGACAGTGCTGTAACTGTATTCTTTTGTGTTTACCTGTAAAAGAACGATACATGTTGTGCACACAATATTCTACAGCAAACATCTTATAGTGCCCTTTTCAGTAATATGTATATCAATTTCAATAGAGCAGTTCGCATCACGTGACTTTTACCGTAAAACGTTAAAAAAGCTGTAGGACACACAAGTATAGAAAAAGCATTGACAAAGGTACCGATATACCTCCTACAGCAGCAGCAAAAATCTGTTCGTGACGTCACCTTGCACAACTCTATATGTTTGAAACAGTGCAACATCATTAAAATACACTACAAACGGTTTTTCCGCCATAGACCGTAATGTAACGGAATTCTTTTGAGTGTCCCTTAACTCTAAACGAACTATAAATGCTATACACTTCAGTCTCAATAGAGAATATTTCATAGTAAACCTCAATATACCATGTATCAATTGCATCGGCAATCCGAGTAAAGAACGGACAAACGTCCAGACGGACATACGGTCAGACATACGGATTTCATAAACACTTTTCAACTATGCAGGAAAGTGTTAAAAAGAATGATGCAAACCAATTAATATGAAGTGTGGTGCTGTTTCTTGTTTAAAATATTTTTCAAGTTTGGAGAAAAAATTTATATTTTAATTCTTAAGTCCGACTTGATTTCCAGTTGTTCCATATATCGCTCCTTCAAGATTTTTATTAATCTGATGTATTTTTTTAAAACAAATTTCTTTGATACAAAATGGAACATCACAACGTGGCATCATTCGACTATGTGACATAGTGGGAGGGATGGGTATAAAACCACCGCGAATTTTGCGTTTCATAATTAACGGATGAGTCCTAACTGTATATAAGTTAATAAACTGCAAACACAAATTGTTGATTTTACGGGTTAGTATTATACCGTAAAATTAATAGTAATAAACAGTAAAATAAGCAGTAATACGCTACCGCGCATGCGCGGCAGTGTAAAACAACTACTAATAATTTTTTACTACTAATAATAGTGTTTACTACTAATAATTTTACGGTATAATACTGGCAGCTGGGGTATCACTATTATACCGTAAAATCAACTTTTTTTTTTTCAGTGTATGCTGCAGGCAATAAGAATGAAGGCTTTTATTAAATTTGTTGTTCTTGAGATATCTGATAGCTAGAGATTCAAGTTATTTGTTTTTGATAAAGTATAACTTTTCGCTTGAAATTTGTTTTGCATAGGACTGTTTATTAGGATTTAAAATAAATAAATAAATAAATAAAGTTGTATTAGGTAGTCAGCGGTTTCACACGCATCTGTGTTTTTTATTTCGTGTTTCTCATGCGATTTACTTAAGAATGAAAGTATTAATAACATGACATTCAGAAAAAAGATATATAATAAATTAAGATGCATTTTGTTGTGAAAAAAAAATATCAGAACAAAAA
Organism: Maratus michaelseni; assembly: GCA_963931845.1. Taxonomy (NCBI): domain Eukaryota; kingdom Metazoa; phylum Arthropoda; class Arachnida; order Araneae; family Salticidae; genus Maratus; species Maratus michaelseni. The sequence goes on from OZ007596.1 coordinate 143,307,557, forward strand.
TTAAACGAAACTTGCATAGAATATTGAAATATAAAATATTGATGAAATATATCATGAGAAAAAGGAAATTAAATTACATTTGATAATATCAATAACAGGTTTAATAAAAGTTTCGACAAAAAAAAAAACAAGTGGGTAAGTGTGATCGAAAATCGCTCAAAGGGTTTCGTTTAATATGCCTTTTAAAACACGTTATCCTTTTTTTAATAAATCCAAATAAATTTCATTTAGCAAAAAAATAAAAATAAAATAATAATATCTGTCACGCGGACTAAATGCGATATTTAAAAAAAATTAATTTCAAAATAAACATGTTGTACACCTTCAAAATATTAAAATATGCGAATATTTCCATAATCGGGTTTTTATCATGATTCAATATGTTTCTCAAACTCATATAGTATTTACTATTCTCTATTACTCATATTGATACTCGTTTTGTATTATTCTCAAACATTTGAAAAATCCGTTAAACTTCCGATATGACGTCAGATTTTCTTTTTAATTCTCTAATGACGTGATATTAATCTGTTTTGTGCACATACACATACTCATACTCCTTGTATTATTGAGAAATCTTTCCGTTTTATATTTTATTACCACTATGACGTCAATCAATTGGTGAAACTTTTTAGTTCATTTTTTACGTGGAAATCGTCTGACAGAAAATTAATTATTGTAGAAAGAATTTCATCGTGGATTTTTAATTTTTGGCATCGGCTATAACGAACAATGTTTAAATTTAATAGGAAAAGGCTGTTAGAATTTTGGTTTTTTATCTCTATTTATTAAAATAATACGAATTTTTCAAATTTTAATATTTTCAGCTCTTCACAGCTGATATTCTGATTTATAGACAAAGTTTCAACTCTGTAAGTTATATAGTTTTCGAGAATGGCTCTGTGACAGACAGACAACGGAGCGGGAGCAATAGGGTTTCGTGAGATGAACGAAACCCTAAAAATAAATAAATAAATATATATATATATATATATATATATATATATATATATATATATATATATCACTTTTCCTCGCATAAAATATTACCCCTCTTTTTTAAGCTAATTTAAGACTTTTTCAACTTTGATGAACTAGTAACACTAGTTAGTAAGCTATTAAATTGTTTCAACCTCCGTCATTTGAATATTAAAACAAACGCTTGCGTCTTTTCCAACTGATGACAGATCAAAAACTGTTTGACTTTCAAAGCAATAACAGATCCCTAAATATATACATTTGAATAGCTACGAAAAATGGCCTGTTATAGCTCGTAATGATAACCCGCAGAACCGCAATAAAACTTATTTCGTTACAATCATGTCCAATTTAGATAAAACTACTCCTTCAGGTAGATGTTATCTTGAAAAGCAATTTTTATTGCTGAGCAAGAAAAAAAAGCTATTGAAAAGAACACTGTTCTTATAGATTCTTTAGCCTTACCATAAATAAGTCTATATAAAGCGTAGCTTTATTTTATTTTTATTTTTTATTTGTTTTTAATTATTTTAGTGACAGATTAGAGGTTATTTCTTTCAATTTTTGAAAAAGCTTTTGCTACCAAAAATTATAGATCATACTCATTGTTAATTCCACATTTTAAGTTTACGATTATGAAAGATTCGTCAATTTAAATGCTACAATAAATAACAATATGGTAACTGTTTCTTCTTATTTTCTTTTGAACAGAAATATAGTGTTATTTAATAGTAAAAGCACGCTGGCTATAAACATAAATCATTGATGCAAAACTATTATTGTCTGGTACTAATTCATTTCTGTATATTAATAATACCAAATAAAATTAAAAGCTTCTGAAATGTAAGGGCGTAAAATAAATAGAACAATTGGGAGTATTAATGATTAGTAAAAATATTCCTGATAATAATTAATCGTTGAAGTTGATTATTAATGTCATTATTGGATATTATAAACATACAGAAATTAATTAGTACTAAACAATAATTGTGGTGCATCAATGATTTATTTTTATAGCCACAGTGCTTTTATTTTTAAATGACACAATATTTATTTTTCTCTCTTTTTTTTTTTTTTATATAAAGGAAATACTGGTTTTAAACATCAAAACAGTTGAATGACTAGGAAAAAAAGAAAAACTGTTGCTGCTCACAACTTTCTTATTTTCTATAAATGGCAAATTTCTAAAAATGTATCTCGATTTTTTTTTCTTTTTGTGGTATATAATTATTGTTAGCTATTAAGGGTTCCCACTCGGTCCATTTTTTAATGCCAGTTTTTCAAAGAATAATCTCCTTCTTGCAAGGGTGGTCTTACATCCACCAAGAAAATCGCTACTGACAGTGACATAATCCAATTTTTATTTTTCAACTAGCGACCCGCCCGGCGTTGCCCGGCCCCGAGATAATAACAATCTCAGAGCAAGGCGTTAACCCCCTCCCTCCCCATATCCGCAAATATAACGAATAATTTGTTCAAGAAAACCACCTTCACCTACATTAACGCGATCATTAAAAAAAGAATTAAATTTTTCTGATAATTAGAACATAACGAAGACGCTACGCTAAAATAGCCGGCAGATGACAACACTTCCCATCCTCAATTTCAGATCTATATCTTAATTAGTTATCTAAATTTTTGTTCATTAGTAAAAATTGCCAATTATTTCCTTTCATTTCAATTATTTCCTTTCATTTCTTCATATTCTTCAATTATTTTCAATTATTCAATCATTTCAATTATTTTCTTTTCATCCGAAACTAAATGGAGGGATCGGACAGAGAAACAGATCTCTTTGTAGTTCAGTTTTTAATGAAAGCAGATCCCTGTCTGAAACTTTCTCGGATTTTTTTTCACTGGCGCCGTCTGATTTTCGGCAGTTTTTTGCATAAATTGAGAAAAATTGCCGGCCGAATTTTTCCAAAATCGCATAGTCGGATGCAGAATTTTTTTTTACATATGCGCAGAAATGTTCAAATTGACATCTTAATTAGTTTTCTTAAAATTCGCTAACTAGTAAAATAATTTCGAATTCGTTCATTTCCGTTTGCAAATCCACAACAGCAGTTCTTTTCTTTAGCTATTTTGATTTAAAAGACGGTATTTTCAATGCGATGTTTAATGATATTAATATCTTGAGTAATTATCAAAATATTAAAATTCTGAGACTCAGGTGCACATGGTCAGACCTTGGACTATCCACACCTAAATTTTCAGACTTCTAGGTGGGCTAGATTTTGCTAGCCATCGCCAACAGACACACAGGCACACACACAGAGAGAAATTTTATTTTATTAGTATAGATATCTTCACTGGAATATGAAAGCATAGATGATTTATTTTTATAGCCAGAGTGATTTTATTATTAAATGATACAATATTTATGTTCAAAAGAAAAAAAAGAAACAGTTACCATATTGCAAATTTTGTAGAAACCCACTCCGAAAGTTATTTCTATTGTAAATTTTGTAGAAATATTACCATGAAAAAAATTCTTCGAAAATACTAATATTTAAAAAACGAACCAATGCGAGCCCTGCTATTATGGAATTCCTGATTTTATTTTCTGTAAGTTCATTTCTTCTGAAAGTTTAGTTTTTTATAGCGCAAGAAAATATAAGAATTTTATTTATATAGTTATGTATTTGATAATTAAAAATATAACAAGTCATAGCTTATAATAAATAAAAAATTAATTTAAAAAAGTGTCATCAAGACAGAGAAACAACAGAAAATAAAACATTTTATTGTTCAGTGCCATCCACCATCTGCCGCATGTAAAGTGTCGTCGTGTGTGAAATGGAAAATGTATGAAACACATTAAAATGTTTTATTTTCTGTTGCTTCTCTGTCCTTATTGGTTGTTTTCACTATTCTTCTTAGTCTGTCTAGCGCCGGCGGTTTTCGTGCTACAGGTACCGTTCCAACGCTTTTTATGGTTTTTCACTATGAAGATCACATTCCAATTAAAAAAAGTAGGTGTTGCCATTTGAAATCTTCAAAATTTTGTCACTGTAACCGTAACTGTTAGAATTTAACTGTTGTTTTTCACATGATTCTTCAACGCATACCTCAAAATACTTTAAACCAAAATTTCATTCAGTTTTTGTGAACGGTATGACAGTTAGGGGCTCATATATCGGGATAGTTGTTTTATAATCACCCTGTATATATAAGTGTGTGTGTAAATATGTTTGCATATAAACATCATATTTAAATTTAATGCATATATATAACATCTATATATATATATTTGTCTTACGTGGCGCGGAAACAGGGCTGAATTTCTACCTTATCGTTGGCAACAACCGTAGTTTCCAGAGCTCAGACCAATGAATAGACAAGATTGTATTAGCTCTGCCTCCAATATGGCGCTCAGTGTCAGAGCAGTGAAACTCAAAAAATATTACATTAAAAATAAATTACTACGAACGCAATCCAAAGCGTCTGAGATGATTCCTCCTTTTAATTATGAGTAATATTGTTAATTTCAAGCGAATTCTCAACTCTTATTTAGAATTTATTTACGAATTTCACTCACACAAAAAATCGGAGATAATAAAATATAAACTTTCTAGAATGCCCCTGCTGCCATCTGTTGCTGTGTTATTGAAGTAAAAATAATTTCTTTTGCAAAAATCTATTTTTTTTTAATGAATTTAAGCCGTGCTGTACAATATTATAGATGCAATAAGTTTTAAACTAATTATGTTTCCAAGATCCTTTTTTCATAGTATTTAAATGATTTATATGCCCATTAGCAACATCAACTTAATGCATTTTTAGTTCTGTTTTCAACGGAATTTTCAATTACTTTTTTACATTAAAAAATCGTCAATTTCATATGTTCAAATGATTTATTGTAGTACTTATTCCGGCTAGAATTACTAGAAAAATAAAAAGGGGCGAGCGAGCGAAGCGAGCTGGGACCGCGTAGCGGTCTCAATGTGAATCGCTTTGCAATTCACGGGGGGTTGGCGAGCGTTAGCGAGTAGGGGGCTGAGCCCCCTAGTATATATTTAATTCTCTCATCCGTAACTTGAATATAACATAATTTTAAATTCACAAAATTATGATTAGATTTTTCACTAACTTAAAAAGCTGTTCACAATTTTCAGAAAATAGGACCCTAATTTTGGACAGACCCCTGTCATTGTAGTTGAGTTTGTATTATATGTGTACCAAATGATCAAGCCTAATTTGTAATCCTCATCTGACATTTGTGTCGCATTGACAATGGCCCACTCTTGCTAATCATGGGTCACTGAAAACGATCTGGTCACTTTTCTAACGACCCATTGTTTGATGCAAGTGCAACAGATAAGCCAATTCTTGATTTTATGGTGAAATTTATGGACATTCACCAAGAAAATCGCTACTGACAGTGACATAATCCAATTTTTCTTTTTCAATATCTTCTCTCGAATCTGGGTTTCAGGGCCAAGTGCGCTATCATATGGTCACCCACAATATTTCTTGACCACTATTGCAATTGACCCCGAGAATCAAAAGGCGGAACAAAAGTGCCGTTTTGATTCAACGAATGAAGAGAAAAAAAAATATAAAAAATAACTTTCTCAAGATGAATTTTGAAACATTCTCATGCGTTTTTGTTATTGTTTCGACAACAATATGATCAGCTTTTGAGCGGGAGAATTACTCAGGGAAATTAAGAATTCTCTCCCTGTCTACTTTACTTGCCTTGCATGACTTATTATTGTTGGAAAATATTAAAAAATAAGTTTTTAGCTTAAATACAGCAGCGCAATGGTTTTTCACCAGCGAAGTATTGAAGTCTTTAGAATATTAATGCAGTAGAAGATCTTTATACACATTGAACAAGCGGTTGTGGGTATTATAGAATTTTGTGTTATATAGATCACATTTCACACTACATGAAACTTACCTTGTAAACATGGCCAAATATGTCTGGAACATATCGATATCCAGTAGAAGATCTTTATTTTATTTTACCTGTGACCAGATATTGTGCATATTATATATATTTTCCTTTTTTGATATATGTAGATCATTTTAAACATTGTTGAATTTGTCTTATAAACATGGTCGAGATATATGCTTCGACCAAATCGTTATATTACTCATTTCCAAATAATAATAATTTTAATGTAGTAATAATATTTTTTCATTAAAAAGATCTGAATTGAGGAGATAAAGACGAAATAATGTCTGAAACTAAGTCATCTAGAGTCTAGACAGGATAGCAATATTTCAACAAAGTGGAATGCAGGCAATTCTTAACTGCAAATTGCATTGATTGTTTACATCTGTGAAGTTGTGCGTTATATAAAGAATTCTATTATACAGAATTGCGTTATAAAAATCGTTTACTGTAATTCTTTTTAGAAATGTTATTTCTCATATCACAAAATACAATACTGACTTGAAAAAATACACAAACCAAATAAATAATATTAATAAGATTACATACTTGAAAAGACAAATCATGCAGAATAAAATATTTAAAAATTAGTAATATATTTTACGATTTTTTTCCTTAAAACTCAACAAAAGAAACATGTATAGTTGTCATGTAATAAAAAAAACTATTCCATGATGTACTATAAAGAATAGTTTTGAATAATAAAGAAAAATATCCAGAGAGCTAGATTAGAGATATTTTTTCAACACTTATTTCTCAACATTATTATTACTATTTTTTTTTTTTTTTTTTTTTTTTAGCATTTGCTTGCTCATATGTTTCCGTTATTGTTTTGGCAGCACAATGATTAGCTTTTTAACAAAAAATATCTAAGGAAATTTAAAATTCTCTTCAATGGCTATTTTATATGCCTTGCAGGATTAATTGCCGAAACGTCAGTGAAGGCTTACTGTTGAGACCCGAAAAGTTTTTGGTTTCCGTCTGTTTGGCTTCCGTCTGCGATAACTGCCGTAAAAATGATGCGATTAGGTTAATTTTTGGTAGGTATGTTGGTGAGGTACCCGGAATTAGCTGTATAGTTTTTAGTTACATTTGGTTCATTCGTTCGAAAAATAGGTCATAATGCTTTCCTATGGGACTGCAGACGATTTTCAAATTTCATTTTTAAATGGAAATCGCATATTTGAATAATGGATTTCAACGTAAATTTACGGATGTTGATTTTCGATATGGAGATTTAAATATATCCAATAATTTTGAAAAATTGCCGATACATTTATTAGAATTGAGATATTAATTGTTTAAATGATTGGAAAAATTTTTTTTGCATCTGTTCCGGAAATATAAAGCTTTTATTTTCATGTTTTTTTACAAATTTTAAAATGCATTTCTTTTTACTTTGTTCTTTAATTTATCAGTTGCCTAGCAACGATATTTCAAAGAAGATAAAATAATAAAAGTAACTCGCACTATTTTGTTCCAATAATTTATTAGCAAAATAAATTATTTTTGTATTCTATTGACATAAATGAAGAATCTATTTTAATACAAGTTTTTTTTTTAATCTAAAAAGTTGCATGAATAAGAAGTTCATAAGAATTTCAGAATATCATTGCATAAACCGTGTTTAATTTAACGTTTCTAATTTCTGAAACCTCCGAAGAATTGTATATGCCTATAAATATGTATGCAATAGAAAAAAAAATTAAATTGCGGATTGTAAGATGCTAAATAATATGAAAAGTGAGATTAAAAAACAGTGACTTGAGCTGACGTTGAGGCTCCTAATCTGCAGATTTACTAGTTGCCGAAACGTCAGTTGAGGCTCACTGTGGAGACCCGAAAAGTTTTTGGTTTCTGTCTGTCTGTCTGTCTGTCTGTCTGTCTGTTTGTCTGTCTGTCTGTTCCGCGATAACTGCCGTAAAAATGATCCGATTAGTTTGATTTTTGGTAGGTATATTGGTGAGATACCCGGAATTAGCTGTATAGTTTTTAGTTACATTTGGTTCATTCGTTCGGAAAATATAGAACATTTCTTTTTTGATCATAATGCTTTCCTATGGGATTTCAGACGATTTTGAAATTTTTCAGTCGTTGAAAATAAAATGTCGCATTTGATTAATGTATTTAAACGGTAAGTTATGAAGGCTAAAATTTATCAAGTCAGGTGTTAAATTATTCAAATTAATTTGAAATTTTTTTATACATTCGTCAGATTTTTTAAATGAGGTGTATAATTTTTGGTGCAATTTTATACATCTGTTCTAATAATATAATACTTTTATTTTATCATTTTTTGCAAATATTAAAATGCATTCATTTTTATTTTCCTTTTCAATTTAACCGTAACCTAGCAACCATGTTTAAAGAATATCAAAATGATAAAATTCAAGTAACTCAGACGATTTTGCTACAATATTTTATTCGCAAAATAAAATATTATCGGGTGATTTTATATTTTATTGAAATAAATGAGAATTTATTTTGGTACAAGTTACCTTTTAACTACTATAGAATGATAGCCGAAACATTTTTATATGAGATATTATTAATTTTCTGGAAGAGATGCGGATTTTTCGTGGTTGAAAATTAGTATTATTTTAAAAATATAATGTAATATCTCATACAACGAGGTAGTTAATCTAAAGAAATTAGCGTAGTAAAACGAATCCATACAGCCTGAAATAGCACAATTATTGGTAACTGAGATCATAAAAAGTTATCACAAAAAATACTTTATAGCGCCAAATCAAGATTGCTATTTAGTGAATTGGCAGTGGGCACGATTATGAAGGATTACACAATAAAAGTTTTCAGGTTTAAAAGTTTCCAAATAAGCCTATTTTGGGGAGATTTTAGTATGCTATTGCCATCGAATTAAATCAGGATGTACTACGGTCAAATAAATATTGTACAATGACCATCAAAACTGTTTTTCCGAAACAAAAATTGTAATAATACTAGATTTCTGAAATAGATAAGTGAATATATAGTAGATTCAGTTTACATTTCCATAAGTTTATTTCGTACACGATATATTATTCAACTTATCTATCAGATGCGAGTGCTTCGTGGTTGGAAGGTAAGTAAATATTGCTATTTAGGTATTACATGAAATTATTTTCGAAATTTTTGCTTTTCATAATAAAACCAATGTGTAGAACGAAATCCAATATGTACTAGAATCATTCACACAAACAATAGGAAACCACGAATATAAATTTAATAAGATTACGGGGGGTTCAGGGGGGCAGAGCCCCCCTGAAGAAATGTATTTTTTTACCTAAAAAATAAAATAAGAAGTTCATAAGAATGTCAGAATATTATTGCATAAACCGTGTTTAATTTAATGTTCCTAATTTCTGAAACCTTCGAATTATTTTATATGCGTATTAATATACATGTAATAATTTAAAAAATTTAATTTGCGTATTATAAGATGTTAAATATTATGAGAAATGAGATTAAAAAACATTGACTTTCATATAGCTGACGTTGAGGCTCCTGATCTGTAGGTTTACTAGTTGCCAAAACGTCAGTGAAGGCTCACTGTGGAGACGCGAAAAGTTTTTGGTTTCTGTCTGTCTGTCTGTCTGTTCCGCTATAACTGCCGTAAAAAACGTTCGATTAAGTTGATTTTTGGTGGGCATGTTAATGATGTACCCAGAAGTAGCTGTATAGTTTTTAGTTACATTTGGTTCATTCGTTCGAAAAATATAGAACATTTATTTTTAGGTCATAATGCTTTCCTATGGGGATTCAGAAGATTTTCAAATTTTTCATTCGTTGAAAAGAAATTGAGAATTTGATTAATGAACTTAAATGATAAATTATTGAAGTTAAAATTTTCCAATAAGGGTCTTAAATAATTCCTGTTAGCTTGAAAGTTTGTTAATAGATGTGTTAGATTTTTTAAATTTGGTGTATAACATTTGAAGAAATTTTATGCATCGGTTCGAATAATATAAAACATTTTCTTTTATCACTTTATTTATTTGACATAATTCATATTTCATTTTCCCCTTTTATCAGTCCCCTAGCAACCGTATTTCATAGCCTAAATAAAATCATTCAAATAATCCACGATTATGAAAGCTGAAAATGTGCCTGCGGGAAATAAAAGGTTAGTTAATTTATTTAATAGGTTAGTTAAATTTCGCAATCAGGCCTGCTCTATAGGTTTGCGTCGAATATAAACGAAATTAGTAACATTACGGTTTAAATTGAATGTGGATACTATTGAAAGGCTATCATAAAAAATAATTTATAGAGCCAAATAAAGTTTGCTATTTAGTCAATTGATAGTAGATACGATTATGAATGATTACCCATTAGATTTTTAAATTTCCAAATATGCGTATTTTGGGGTGGTTTTAGTATGCTATTGCTATCGTGTAGAACAGGGATGTATTTAGATAAGATCTTACATCTAAATATTATGGAATGACCATCAAAACTGTTTTTCTGCAACAAAAATTGTAAAAACAACAGATTTATAAATCAGATAGTATATGTGAAATATAGTAGATTCAGTTTACATTTCCACAAGTTGCTTTAGCACAAGATATTTTATTCAACTTATCCATCAGATGCAGGTGTTTTGTGGTTGGAAAGTAAGTAAATATTGCTATTTGGATATTAAAATAACATAAAAATTTTTTACCAAACTGTACCATAATGTATAACTGTACCATGTATGTATGCTGTAAAAAAAGACAAATGTTTCTTAACTTACGTAAATATAATAAACCCACGATTGAAAATCTTCCTATTCCGAGCTACCCACGATACCAAAAAGCGTTCTTAGAAGCTAATATATTTTGCAGATTTAAAGGAGCATGTATAAAAACAACGTTTCTTTTGCTGCCATTGATATTCGGAAACGTTTCCGAGTAACTTTTATAGTGTATTATTCAGTTTTCTCTAACAGGAATATCGGTTTTTAGGATACTATCAATTCTCAATTAAACATTTTCAGCTGCGCAACTGAATTTACACCATGCAACAGTAACAAAATAATATTAATTTTAATGTTAATTGTTAATTTCTTATGTTCGTCTCTAAAACATGGCTCTTGAACATGAAACTACGGTACTTTTCGATTAGCGTACTTTTACTTGACAGTAAAATATATATTTACATACACACACACACACATATATATATATATATACACATACTCACATACATATATATACACACACTAATTTATGTGATGTTGCATTTTTGGCACAGCTATTTAATAGTTGCTATGTCATTTCATCGTACATATATTTTTATGTTGCTTTAATTATTAATTTTTCCATCTTACATCTTATTTTTAACATAGAATTATTCATTAATACATCCATTACTTTAATGTAATTGGATATTCTAGTTATTAATTAATTTCATTTATTTATTATTTAACTAATTGCTATCATCTTTAGATAGTATATGGTTTAATTTTTAAATATTAATTTGCATCCAATACTATTTTTATTCAGCGTATATTCACTTTTTACCATTATAGATGGCAGCACCAATGTTCCTGTTGCTTTACAATAATATTCATATTATTCTAAAATCTTTTCTGGCAACATAGTAAATCATTTTCTAAATCTAAATTTGGCAACATGTAATGTTTTTTTGCAATTCCTTCCCTCGTTTTGGTTGTGTTCATGTGTGGTTCATGTGGTGCACAGGTATCTATTTTAATCCAAATGGATTATAGACTTTCTGACTCTATTTCATGTTTTATCTGTATATTATAGGTATGGCTTCTTTCCTTTTTAATATTGTATTTATTTTTTATTTTTTCACAGGTTTGATTCAATGTTTATGAGTAGGTAGTCCCAAAATCATATTCTTTAGCAATGTTATGGCTAATATGATGATGAAACCACTCATTTTATTTGTGGTATTTAAGCATTTGGGACTTGAAAATTCTGTCTAAATTCCACAAATTTCATTTCATTCATTCAATTTCATTTATTCAATTTTTAATTTAATTTCTTATTCTTTTAAATAAGTTTTTGGTATCCATATTCAGTGTGTTGGGGAATAATTTCATTGACAACTAATTATTACATACCTTAATCATTATTTCATAGTTTAAGTTGGTGTTATGGTAATGTTTCATTTATGGTTATATATATATATATATATATATATATATATATATATATATATATTACAGTAGCAACTATCAAGCAACTCAAGAATTCATGTATACAATTCAATAAAACAAAATAAATATCGATATAAACGTAGTTTACCATGCATTACTTGTTAGATAATCCCGTTTTTAAAAGCGTTAAATTATGTCAGCGCGGTTGTTGTTCATGTAAAGCAATTAAAATTCACTTCACTCCAACACATGATAAACAATTTATCTGGACATAGATATATTTGCATTTAGTTCCGCGCGTGGGCAATAGCATCAAAATCTGATTATATATGCAGTCCTGATCGCAATAATCTTCAAAATAAATATCACCTTAGATGATATAAAAACATTATGAAATCTAAGAATTCATTCCGGTGGCCATTTTTCTAATCATATTCAGGATCTAGAAAACAAAATTGGACTAGTCAAGCTCTATAAATCATTAAGACGGATGTAGTTAAGACAACTTAATTTTATTAAATATTCGGATGTGATTCTACCCCCTTTTTTTATTTATTTTTTTTATACATTATTGTTATAAGGGTGGCATATGTGACTGATTTTATTTAAATGAAATTACTTGCAAACCAAAACAATCTAATTAACGTATATTAAAGGCATAGAAGTAGGAACTAGGTGTCATTTATTTTTTTAATTTTAGTCGATATACTTCGAGGTTAAAAATAAATAAATTATCGCATCTTCGTTCATCATAAATAATATTATTCTATCCACTCTTTAAAAAAATAAATAAATAGCTAAATTAAATTAAGTAATTAAAAGATGAGTAGTGACACATTCACTGCTAGTAGCTCTAAAGTTTACATTATGGCTTACTTTATCTTAAAATTTTAATTGTTATTGTTACACTCTTTTATCTAACTCGATCTGGTATTGATTTGTATGTAAAGATTAAATTTTGTAATCGATCTTTCACTGACGTCCTGATAGGCAATAATTATAATAATTGAGGTCACAGGTATGTTTCCGAAAGGAAAATTGAGGAGAACATCCCATAGGATTATATAGGATTTCCTCCGCAATTTTTCAATTATTGCTGTAACTTTTTTTAGTTTTCCCGCTATTTCACTGGTCTTTTTATATGAGTTGCCCTATAGTATTGACTATCAAATCATGACAAAAAATCTTTGCTGTAGTTCGCGCATGCGCAGTTAAAATTTATTTCCTAAAAATACCTATATCTCATCAAATATTGAATATATTGATATTTTAATCACAGAATACTATTGCTCCGATTTTTTGTCGTTTTTGGATAGCGGTGTTAAATTCGGCTGAAAACTCTGCATGCTATAAAAAAAAAACCTTTTGAATTTTTCACAGAAACGTTAACATCTTCACGAATATACATAATGTACACAAATGTACACAAAAATACACAAATGTACATAAATGTTTAACAGGATCTACATAGTCATTTGCTACAGTGACAAATCATTTTTAGCATTTTTTGTTACTTGGGTGATCGAAATTATTATTTTATTATTGAAATTATTATTTTATTATTAAAATTATTATTGCTCCTCCCCTAATTGTCCTCGCGACAAAATCTTCACGGAAAAACATGAAGTCAAACATGTTCTTTACATCCTCAAAGTTCAAGGGCAATCCGGGTATTTCCTCACGAGTTTCAGTAAGATATTCGACGAAACGTCTGAAATTGGTCACTGCCCCCTTAATTTCAGAACAACAGTGTACTTTTATATAGATGCATGTTTGTTTTTCCCCATCTCTTGAATAACGTGCTCACATATCGGAAATGACAGGTACTTCGCTTCATTCACTGACTTCAAACGTAAGTAACGGCTGGTTGCAATATTATACGCAAGTAGCCAATGGCATTTCAGATACGAGTTTGTATGTTAAAAATGGCAACATGTTTATGCAAAAATCTGCTGAAAGTTTATATAAAAGTCTGGACTTTTTCTGGTGTCTTTGGCTCTTGCTAGTTATCCTTTTGGTTATTATATTTTTAATTGTAGCTGCATATTTTGTTTCTTTAGTTATTTTGAGTGAATCTGCATCACATTTAACCAAAAATCCAAAATATAAAGTCTGCACAGTACTTGTATATAGTCATATTCTGGAAATGGTCTAAACTGTATAATTGTATAATCGAATTAATTATAATAACTGTATGTATGCATCATATTTTTCCATATACATCAATTGTAGTAAAGTATTTGTATAAAATATGCTAGCCAAGAATAACCCATCATATTTAACGAATAATAATTTTAGGCATGGTGCCTGCACAGTATTTGTAAATAGCTCATCCGGAAATTATATATTCTGCATACATTGAAATAATAATAATAATCGTATGTATGAAAGCAATAACTGTATTATCAGACAAAATTCATGTGTAATATTATATTGTAAAAATTGCATACATAATTCTGTAACTGTGGTCTCGCTGGTGATAGAGGCGTGTCCGCCCCTCGGGATTGCACACAAACTCTAAGGCTTAGGCCGGGTTTCCTGAGGTGGTCATCCCTGTATTTTGTCAATCACCTCATCGTTTGAATAAACTAGTTTGTTTTTAAAGGAACTGTTGTTTTTAAAGTCTTCCACACAAAACACTACTCATATTCAAAAATGGCCAACAGTGGTAGAAGAGTTGCGTGGTTTTAGAGCATGTGAGTGAATGATTATTTTTTTTTATGGAAGTGAAGATTTATTTCGCCGATGTTTTCTGCCGATGTTTTTCCGTGAAATGAGCCCTTGTTCAGCGACTTGTTCTTTTGAAGATCATCATTTGGGACTTTTCTTGTACTGTTAAAGTGTTTCCCTACTGCTTCGATGGAGGCCGTGTAAAGAATGGAGTTTCAGAATGTAGCTCTTTTGATCTCAGCGAACTGGCAGACGTGGAAAGTCGAAGTAAAAGTTTATTGATGCATTATTGTGCTTGAAAATTTATTGAGAATCCTGAATTGGACGACGGGAAGAAAGAAAGTGGTGAGCTATCGTATGTTACTGGAAAAAACAGTTCCTGTAACAGAAAGATTGACTTGGAGGGAGAGAAGTGAGGTGAATTTGAAAAAGTCTCGGTCCTATACCAAAATCTACCAGACGTTGTCACCAGAATTCAAGTCTTTGATTGCACATTACTACGAGTGGAGCTGAAGCCTGGAAGATCCTGAAGGAGCATTTTGAACCTACTACGTGAGCTCGTGTGATTCAACTTTTGGATGATTTTTTTATTCTCCTCATAATTTGCTGATGAAAACTTGGGACTTTTTTGTGTCGAGTCAAGCAAGCATCCGAGTTCTACGTGATGTGGGACATACTCTTCAACCATTGTACATGGGGTACCAAACGTTGTCGGAGGAATTTCAGCCTACAGTACAATCCATCTACAGGTGGACGGATGCTGAGTTTGTTCCAGACGAAATCGAGGCTGAGCTGCTGCTGGAGAAAAATAGATTGAAACTCACCAAAAAAGTCCTTTCAAACACTAATATTGTCTTTTCAGGAGAAGTAAAATGTAAAACGGGTATATATTTTAGAAATAAGAATTTTAATGCTAATCAAAATAAATCAATAGGTCCTTATTTTTGCGGTAAATCATACGGTTATTTAATTGCTAATTGTAAATTTAAAAACCAGTCTAAGAATTTTCCATCTAGAAATCACCTGTATAAAAATTATCAATCTAAAAGTAAATTTAATGAATCGAGTAATGCTGAATTAAAGTATAATACTAATGTAAAATTTAATAATGAAAAATGTAATAGTAATGTAAAATGTATCAGGAGTGTAAAATGCAATAGAGTAAAATGTACGTTCTCTGAACATGAGACAGTTTAATTGAAATATCTCAAAGTAAATTTCTTGAAGCAAATTCATCTGATTTTGGCCAAAATAGTAGCTGAGTGTTTGATACAGCTTCTACTGCTCATTTTTGTAATAACAAAAATGTATTTTTAAATTTTGAGCCAGTTTCAAATATGCAGATGTCACTTCCAATTGGAAGTCATTTTCAAAGGAAGGGTACAGTAATTTTTTTTTAATTAAAGTTAAAGATAATGGTTTCAATCAAATAATCCTTAAGGATGTTTTGTATAGTCCTCAATTACGCCGAAATCTGTAGTTTGATAGTAAACTTGAAAAATTAGGCACACATTTTGTTGGTAGTAAGGGCAAACTAGTTGTATATGACAAAGACTGGCAATGGTTATTTTATGCAGTTAGAAAAAATGATTTGTACTTTTTAAAACCTTTTGGCTATAAAACTAAATGTGAAGGCGAAAGCAACTCAGGTGACATTTCAGAGCTAGTCAAGTAGAAAAATTTAACTTAAAGTGAATTGTGGCACGAAAGACTTTGTCACATAAATAATGAATATCTGGTTAAAGCAAAAATGAAAGTGTTAAAGGTCTTCCAGAGCTTTCAAGGTTAACCGAGGATTGCATCTCCTGTAAGCTTGCTAAATCTAAAAGGGTGTCATTTAAATAATTAGGGAAAATTAGATCTAAAACTGCTTTGGAGCTTTTGCATATGGATTTATGTGGGCCGTCAGTTGCATCATATCAGTTGCATCACATGGAGGGAATAGATATTTTTTTACATCATAGATGATTTTTCACGTAATCTTACAATATACACTATCAGAAATTAATTTGATGTTTTTCAAACGTTTTTGAAATTTCAAAGCAGGGACGAAAGGTACTTGAGTAATAAAGTAATTTATACAAGTAGGTTTAGAACTTTGTAACAACGAATTGGAAATTTTTTTGGAAAAGCGAGGTATTTTACATGAAAAAACGATCCCGTACAGTCCAGAAATGAGCAGTGCTGCGGAACGTTTTAATTTGACTGCTTTTGACGGTGTTAAGTCCTCAATGCTAGTGGCTTATCTCAAAAAGTTTGGGCGGAAGCTTTAATGTGTTTTTTATATACTTGGAATAGAATCTGCCACAAACATAAAAAGACCCCGTTTGCGATGTACATTGGTAAAAAATCCCAGTTACTCATTTAAAAAAATTGGGTTGTTTGGTCTATATTTAGTGTCCAGACAGGTCAGAAGGAAGCTTGATAATCGAGCTAAACTATGGATTATGTGTGGGTATCCTCAAACAACTAAAGGCTACCGAATTTGGTTAATCGAGGACTTAAAATTGTTGAAACCATTAATGTTAGATTTGATGAAACTAAAAGGGGGGGGGGGGTGTATGTAGCTTCAAAGATTAAGAAATCTAAATTTAATTTTGCACTTTTTGATTTTCCAGATGATGGAAATATTTTTTATGTAGAATCTAAGAGTACATCTGAATTGGGAAATGGTGTTCAAATTAGTCGGTCAGATGCAAACCAAAATTTGGAACAGAGTAGATTGAAACCTTGTGCATCTATTCCTTGGATACGTAAAACAGTACCTCGTAAAGTCGAAAAAAACAGACATTTATTATGGCATAGAAGGAACCAATACTAGAATAAGATCCTTTAACGAATTATCAAAATATTGTAAAATAAATAAAATAGAATGCGATAAAAACTTATTTGACTTTAGTAGTAAAAATAAAAAATCCGGTAAAATATCTAGTGTTTTTAAAGTAAATGAAGCAAATTTAACTGAAATTAAAATCTCACAAACCTATAATCAAGCCATTAAAACCCCCGAGGCATCAAATTGGAGGGACGCAATGAACCAAGCAATGAATGTTATGTATGAACGTAACGTATTGGATATTGTGATACCACCAAAAGATGAAAAAAATTATTGGTAATCGTTGAGTATATGTTTGGTAATCGTTGAGTACCTTAAAGAAAAATGAAAAAAATGAAATTGTAAGGTATATGGCTAGGTTAGTAGCAAAAAGGTTTAATCAAGTTAAAGGAGAAAGTTATAAGGAAGTTTTCAGTCTAGTTGTTCTTTGCCATATTTTCATGTCTTTTAAAATGGGATAATGTCTAGGTAGATGTCAACAATGCTTATCTTTATACTAATCTGAAGGAAACTGTATAAATGCACCAGCCTGAGGGTTTTGTTAAAGAAAAAAATAAAGTTTGTAAGTTAAATAAGACCATTTATGGTCTGCATCAAAGTGACAGACAGTGGTTCTTTGAAATGGATGATGTATTATACAAATTAAAGTTTTTCAAACTCGATTGGTGCAATTCTGTGTACATGTTTCAGGCCAGATTAATTCTTTTGCTTTATGTTGACGATATAGTTCTTTTTGGAAACACCAAAGAAGAATTAGATTTTGGGATAGGTTTGCTGCAAAAGCATTTTAACTTACAAATTTTGGGGACAACTAGAAAGCTATTAGGCATAGAATTAGAAAGAATTAGGAATAATCTTTTTATACACCAAACTTCTTACATTGAGAAAGTTTGTGAAATGTATTCTGATTTTAAAATTCCAATAAGCTCTCTGTCTATTCCTAAGGGCATGGTGTTGTCTAAACAAGATTCGCCTTCCACTAAGGAAGAAATATAAAAAATTTCTGGGTTTCCACATAGAAATCTTATAGGTCGTCTGTCTTACATACCTGGGAGGTAAAAACCCCATATAATGAATGCAGTGAATTTATTATCTCAATTTCAAACTAAGCCTGGCATGGCTCATTCGAATAGCTTATTAAAAAAACTAGGTTATTTAAAATATACTAAAAATTATAAGCCTGGGTGATTTAGAGTTAATGATCTAACTCTCTCGTGTTACTCTGATTCAGATTTTGCAGCGAACAGAGACGGTCGGGTCTTCATAGATGGATACATTTTATTTCTAGATGAAACTCCCATTTCTTGGAAGACTTTTAAACAAAAATGTCTTTAAACCTTGGAGGCCGAATATGTAAGTTTAACTGAAGCTGCTAAAGAATTAATTTGGATCAAGAATGTTTTGCAAAATAAAGTACTTCACTTAAATCTGAGAGATTGCACTCTGTTTTGTGATAACCAAGATGCAACAGCCTTTTCTAATTCTCTATTTGAGAACCAGAAGACAAAACATATCCACATAAAATATCATTTTCTTAGAAATCTTGTTGTTAATAAAATGTTTAAACTTAAATATATTCCAAGTAGACTTAATCTTGCAGATGGTTTTACCAAGCCACAAGTTAACCCTTTAACGGATAAAGCATTTCATTTGCTAAAATGTTGAAATAAATGATTGACACCGGAAATTATGAACAAATTTATTTCTATATATAAAAAAAGCGATATTTCACTTATATAATAAATGGAAAACATTTCTATTAAAATTCTGCTGTCATTGTGGAATTTCGTAATTAAAGTTTTGTGGTTTCCTAGGGAAATCAATGAACGGTAAAGGGTTAAAGAGTAACTGATGAATTTTTGTAGAAGGATTTTTGATATTTAAATTTTTATAGGGGGATTTATAATTTTTCTTACAATGTTATTCACTCTGGTCAATGTCCTGAAAATAAAGTTTTATGTGACCTGACATTGATCATTTGTTGGTTTTTGAATTTTTCAAGTGTATTTTTTTTTTTCATGTCTTTATAACCTTTTTTTTTTTTTTTCATGTTTTTGTAATATTCTAGAGATGATGAAAAAGGAGGCCGATTGTTATGCATCTATTCATAATTTCATATAATGCATATATTTAATGCTATCTTTAAATCAAAGTTTAAAGTGAAAATATTTACTTTTATATCGATGCATTTTTATTTTTCACCGTCTCTGGAATAACGTACTCATGTATCTGAAACGACCGGCACTTCGCTTCATTCACTGATAACCATATTTTCTCTGAACGTATATTAATTTCTATTCAGTGTGGTAGTAAAATAAGTCATAGTTCACATAGGGAGTCGCTAGCGGGCAAAACAAGTTGGACCACTTAATGTAATGGCAATACGATAAGTTTCACAAAACACTTCATTTCTCATATCTTTTGAAAAGTTGTTTTTGTAGATAAAGTCTACACTGCAAAAAAAATTGCTGATTTTACAGTATAATACTGGCATCCCAGCTGACAGTATTATACCGTAAAATTAACAGTAATAAACAGTAAAATAAGCAGTAATACACTACCGCGCATGCGCGGTCAAAATCAACATTTTTTTTTTTTTTTTTTTGCAGTGTACCATTCATTCCATTTTTATCTTACAATCTTAAAAAATAAGCGCAAATGAAGCTCTAGAAATCATTAAGGAGGATGTAGTTAAGACAGTTTAGTTTAATTAACTAATCTGATGTTAATCTACTTTTTAAGGTTATTATCAGGGTGATATGTGCCTGAGAGGTACAATTTACGTCATTTAAATGGAAGTTCTTAGAAATCATAACAATCTAATTACTGTATACTAAATGTGTTTTTACTTTTGATCGACCGATATCATCTAAGTTTAAAATTGATTATTTTATCTTCGTAAATCTTAATTAACTTTATTCTAAACACACTATTCAAAAATAAATAAACAGATAAATAAAGTTGATTAATTAAAAGATGGGGCGGGGCGTTAGTTATACAATTATTGCTAGTTGCAGATCCAGTGTTTAACTCTTTACAACATAGTTGAAAAGTGTTTATGAATTCGGTTTGTCTGTTTGTCTGCCGTCTGTCTGTCTGTTTGTCCGTGCTCTAACTCGCGTGAATATATTCGGATTGTCATCCAATTGATACATGTTATTGAGGTTTACTATGGCAAGTTCAGTATTGAAGATAAAATGTGTATAGCTTAGTTTTTTTTTATATTCAAATGGGGTAGTTATAATAAGGGGTAGTAACGGCCACATAGGTCGTTATATTACGGCCTATGGGGAGAATCATTTGCGGTTTATTTTAATTATGTTACACTATTTAAAACATATTGAAATTGATATATATGACTCAGGTGCTCTACAAGAGGCTTACTATAGAATATGGTGTTCATAGCATTCATCGTTCATTTACAGGGACACACAAAAGAATTCGGTACTGTCTGTTAACAATAATTGCTGGAAGTGCGTTTTCAGTTGCTGAACGCGTTTTTAAATTTATCTCATTTTTTGTCTATTACTTGGTGATGTGTATAAATTCTATAGATCATATATATGGCAGCACACAAGTTCTCGATTACATTTCCGTTTATTGACGGTAACACCAGAAGGGGAATTTTAAACTGTGCTACGTGTTTCCTAACTGAACTAAAATTTAGCATTCTCTGTAGTATATATACAAATCTAAAGATCATATACAGAGTTGCACAAAAGAATGCGGATATTTTTCCGAATAGTATTGGTAATTCCTGAAATTGGATTTTTAAATATGTTATGCTTTTTCCAAATTGTTTACTTAGATATCATATTTCACCTTATTAAACGGTAAAGATTTGTAAAATAGTTTTGGAAGAGCCGGAAAGTGTTACATAATCTATGCTGGACGCATGATTTTTCGTTCTTGTTATATTATGGCTTACTTTATCTGAAAGTTTAAATTGTTTCAGATTTTCTTAACAACCTTATTTCCGAATCGGAATTCATAATTTTGCTATCACAACTTTTGTATCATTCAAGCAGAAGTTAGATAATCACATACTGACATGATAAAACAATTCAATAAAACCAAATAAACCTTGATGAAAATTTTAATATGCATTCCTCAGCAGATAGTTCCATTTTCATAGCGTTAAATCATGTCAGTGTTTCCTTTCTGGAGATGTCCAGTATAAATCAATTAAATTCACCACACCTCGTGATTATAACAATTTATCTGAAAATACGTATGTCTGCATTTCTATATGTTATTAGTTCCGTAGGTGGTTCATAGCATTAAAACGTAATTATGTATGTAGACTTAACTCCAAACATCTTACACATAAATGTCATCTATCGTAGATGATCCCAACACATAATTAAACCTAAAATTCATGCCTTTTAAAATCTTTCCTGTTGTATCCAGGATCTAGAAAAGAAAAAAAATGAACAAGTCAAGCTCTGTAAATCATTAAGACGGATATGGTTAAGACAGTTTAATTTATTAACTATTCTGATGTAATTATATATTTTTTAAGTTTACTCTCAGAGTGGTATACGTGCCTGAGAGGTAAAATTGTTCTTATTTAAAATGGAAGGATTTGCAAACCACAACAACCTAATTAGAGCACATTAAACAGTGCTGCCAGATCGCAGATTTTTTTTTTTTCAAAATATGTCATTATTTCAGAATAAAAACCTTCGATTTATTAAAAGACAGACATTTTGGTATAAATAAAGCCACGATTACTAATCTAAAAAATGGTATATATTTTGAATAAACATATTCGTCAATCTAGAAAAACTGATATTAAAGTTATTTATTTTGACTTCTGCTCGGCATGCCACGAAATTAAACTAGTCGTTGGGTGCCACCGTAATACTTACCCATCATGGATATGCATAATATAAAATATGAAAATAAAACATGTGTAAACTATTTATAAATAGCATTGCAATTCGAATAAAATCGTGGCTTGATGATGTCATCAACTTTAAATACTCTATTACTGAATCGCGTAAAAGAAATATCCTTATAACTCCAAAATTGATAATCTTATTAACTAACGGTTTACTGCTTAGGATTAAGCGTCTCATTTCCAAATAAAATATATATTTGAATTGAAATTTGAATGAAATACAGGGTAATGAAAAATCGAAGAGTGTGGAAAATATCATTACAAATATCTCGGCAACTAATAATCCGATTAATTTCATTTTTTATGCAAACTTTATGTATTTTTATTGTCTTTTATATTCACTTCTTAAAATAAACAATTTCGAAAATTTTTGTACACCTTTTATCAGAGCGAATATTTCGAGAGTCCGAAAAAAATAGTTCCGTATAATCGAGGTTACTGAAATTCAATAAGCTTCTTCCCATTATTAGATACTAAGTACACACCAAATTTCAAGTCTCTATCTCAATTTGTTCGGGAGATAGAGCGTTTACAAACAGACGGACGGCAAAAAAAAATTTCTAACGATTACATGATTTACCTTATACTACGTATGATGCGTAAGTAAAAAATAGATTTATTCCAACTTCGTTATTCATAAATCAATATATCTTTCTATTCAGATCGCTTAAAAATAATTTTATTAATTAAATTAGGATCAGCCGTCGAAATTCGACGGAGTGAATATTTCAGAAGAAAATGTTAGTTAAAGCTTACAAAGAAAAGAAAAGTATAGTTAGAAAAAGCTTTGCCAATATATGAATCCCTAGCAGCTGCTCCGTTCACCCAACCAAAATGATATGTGAGGTATACTAGTTATTTGAAGATATGCGCTCGAGATTGTGAAGAACAAGAAAAATGGGGCCTGCACAGTTACGGTTACAGTGAAAACATTTCGAAATTTTCGAATGACAACACCCACTTTTCCTCTTCCCAAAATGATTAGTGTATTGAAAGACCATAAATGGCGGTCGAACGGTACATGTAGCACGAAAAGCGACAACACAACCAATAGCAACAGAGAGACGAGGCGCACAAACACCATGTGCAAATCATCGTTTGGGGAAAATCTTTAAAAAAAAGTGCAAAAAAGACAAGTGCGACAAGTAATGAAATGACAAAATATGACAAGTGCGAAAAACTTGTAACCGCTGTAAAACTTTTTTTTTTTTTGCCTTTCGTCTCTGATGCTACTTTTCGTTTTAAAAAAATTATAAGCAAAGTTTATAATTTTTTTAAAACACTATTTCAAATTTCTTCCTAACGATGGTAACAGTATTTTTGTCATAATCACATTGAATATAGTACTGCACTATTACTCTCTAAAGAAGAAAAAAAACAAGATTTCAAGAAGAAAAAAAAAAACAAGATTTCAAGAAGAAAAACTGTCTTCTGGGACTATCGTAAAGTTCGATATCAGGTAATAAAATATGTCGTATAATGAAATACTCTTATCTTTAAAAAGAAAAAGGAAAAAAAAAACTTATGTTGTTGAAATCATAGTTTTCCACAATATTACATACATTTAGGGAATACTAAAAAAAAAAAAAAAAAAAAAAAAAAAAAAAAAAACTCCTTAACTTGAGAAATAATATATATTTCATTATTTTTATACTAGATGCGCGGCAACCCGTTGTGTTTCATTTAAATTGCATGAGGTCTTTTGTTTTTTTTAGGCAAAAGATAATCTACTTTTATTATCCATTTCACGTTTGTAGCTTTAACAATCTATACTAATAAAAGAAAGTTTCGCTCTGTGTGTGTGTGTGTCTGTTGGCGATGGCTAGGAAAATTTAGCGCACCTAGAAGTCTGAAAATTTAGGTGAGGATAGTCCAAAACCTGTCCTGGTGCCCCTGAAAATCAGAATTTTAATATTTTAATTATTTACTGAAATATTAATTAAAATCCACAGAGAACTCTCATCAAAAATACGCTTTTTTTCGGTTTGTTGGTTGTATAGAGTCTTTACAGAAGTAATTAAATAAACCAGAGTAGCGATGCATAGATAAATACTTCTAACGAAATAGTGTTAATATGGATTGCAGTTACCGGCGTACAGCCATGGTAATGTAGCCACCTGCACATGACAAATTACACAGACACAGAATTACACTGTTTGAAACATTTTTCCGAGCACGTTTTTCTTCATGATAAAGGGCTGGATTTAAGATTTTTTTATTATTATTATTATTTTTTTGTACATGACATACATTATAATGATAGAGATTATTAATACAGAAATTTTTTTAACAGATTATTTGTTATATTTGCGGGGATGGAGAGAGATAAGGATAAACAACTTTTTATTAAATATCGCATTTATTTTACTTGACCGTGCGCCACCTGGCGGCGGGTTTTTCCTTTGTTGATCCCCCCTTATTAATAAATCTAAATCTACTGCTCTGATTTCAACAGAACTAATTACATTTAACAATTTTAACATTTTTAGCTTCACTCGTGGCGCTTAATTGCTGTTTTATATAGAGAATACCGCTATTTTAAATCTCAGCTAATAATGTTCCGAGCTTCTCCAAACCAGTTCATTTTTTAGTAAATTATCGTAAAAATCAGCATTCATAGCTTCAAGATGTATTTCTAGAAAGCAGTTACCAGTATTTTCGAATAATAGTCTAAGCAAAATTTGTAATTCAGTTCCTAGCTTAAGCAAACGAACGAATTGTTAAAGATGCATTGTGGTCCTTTTAATTAGGCATTTGCTGAAGGGAACTTGAACATCCCCTCCCCTTCCTGCTCCTCCTTCAAGGTTTTTTCTCTAACTATGCCCCGTTTCCATATCTCAGCAACTATCTTTACGATTTCAACGCAACTGATAGAACGTTTTTAAAACATTTTCCTTTCAATTCACCCTTTTAAATTTCGAATTTTTTTTTAGAATCCGCGTTCATTGGGAAAATTTACTTCTTTAAAGTAACTACCATGCCAAATTTCAAGTTTTTAGCCCCAACTGTGCTACAGAAATTGCAATTTTAGAACTCTTTTTTTCATGCACTCTTTTACATTTCAAATTGCTTAGAAACTGTTCTGTGCAAGCATTACTTCTTAAAAGTAACAGCCATGTCAGGTTTCAAATTTCTATCGCTAACAGTTGCAAACAAATCGTAATTTAGAACATTTTTAGAAGGTTTTGCGCTCATTTCACCCTTATAAATTTCAAACTTTTTAGAAACTCTTCATAGCGAGTATTTACGTCTTAAATGTAACCACTACACCAAATCACAGAAATCACAATTTTAGAACTTCTTTTGCTCCTGCACTCCCCTTGGGGGTTGTTGTGCCTGCATAAAATATAGCCTATGCGTTGAAGTTGGAGCAGAGATGGTCATCAGCATTTTACCACAATTATTTTTAAAATTGGCTCGGTAGTTCCGAAATTACCCTCTACAAACAAGCACACAAACAAATAAACATCACTTCTTTATAATAATTGTATAGATTATTCACAAAAAACATATACCATTAAAAAAAAAAAAACAAAAAAAAAAAAAAAACGCTCATGTAACGATAAGCATATGAAGAACATGCATATCGATTTATTATATCCAAGGGGTATTGATATCCATGAGATATTTTCTATATCCCATGACTTGAGCCCGCGGGCCGTTCTCAGACCAATTTTCATTCACGAGACTCGGGATGGGTCAGGCATGGTCGTCACTCTTTACGGGGCGGGTCCTTGCTTTTCTTTTTTTCTGGAGTCTCGGGTTGGGCCGGGTTTTTTCCGGACCGCGTCGGGCTGAGAAGGCGTTTCTACATTGCAAAAAAAAGTGTTGATTTTACAGTAAAATACTAGCACCCCAGCTGC
The DNA here is from genome assembly GCA_963931845.1 of Maratus michaelseni. NCBI lineage: Eukaryota > Metazoa > Arthropoda > Arachnida > Araneae > Salticidae > Maratus > Maratus michaelseni. The sequence goes on from OZ007596.1 coordinate 143,333,819, forward strand.
CAGTATTATACCGTAAAATTAACAGTAATAAATAGTAAAATAAGCAGTAATACTGGCAGCTGAGATGCCAATATTATAGTGTAAAATCAACACTCTTTTTTGCAGTGTATGTGTAATATCAAGCCAAATTTCATTCTTAATTAGTGAAAAAGTAAACGGGAAAAGAGCATTTCATTGTTGCATTTTCTTTTTTTTAGTGTTTTATTAATAGCTTTACAAACCACTACTTTTAAAAGGAAATTCTAGTAAAAAATATAATGAATAAATAAAAATTCGCATGCAGAATGTGACAACTTGAATTGCTGAAATTTCAATCGCATATAGCCTACGCAATAGATTCCAATCGCATATGGCCTACTGATATTCTTTCCTCAATTTTTTTAAATTTGAAAGTAGTGTTTTAGTTTGGTTCTGTTTATAAAAAGGGGCAAATTCGCCTTTTTGTTTCCCACGGTCTTTTTCTTTCTTACCCGCTACAAAAATACTAAAAACATAAATCAAGCGTCATCCATTAATTACGCCATATATCAAAAGTGGGGGGTGGTCCACTACAAAGTGTGATATTGTGTGACAGGAGAAAGAAGTGATTTAACTTGTTGTGACGTCACATCTAAAATATGAAAACTATTAGGCAGGCAAATTCATAAAAAGTGTGTATGTACTTTTACTCAGAAAGTAGAAGGTTTACTTTTTCGTTGATTTGCAACAGCTTGAACTAAAACGATCTTTATGGTTTTAAGGTATTATGGTACGACCCGAGTCTTCGGAAAAAATATAAACCGAGCACGGTCCGGGAATAATGAACTCTAAGCCTGGCATTGCTCTAGTCTAATGAAATAAATCTGGCCCCGTTGTCCCGGGCCCGAGCATGTCTCTAAATCCTCCTCTCATCACACACACACACACACGAGCCCATATTGGGTCTGAATTTTATTTAATTATTTATTTTTGTAAATAATTATATTGATGTTGTACATTTGTTTAGCGAAATCTTAAGAAATTTAATTTCGTTTAATAAATTACAGAGAAATATTTTTAAAAATCTACTTTTTTCTTTTATACAGCTTTAAAATTATGATTTTCTTTTACCATCTTTTTCTTTCATTCTAAACTACTTTGATTTTCTTACTAAATCTTCATTTGAATGTAATTGTCTAAGAAAATTTTTCAAATCAGTGTTTATGTACGTAATTATCTATGTGGTCATCATTATTGTTATTATTCTGTATTCCATAAATTTCGAACAAAAACTGAAAATAAAATCTCTGCATTAAGTAAAATGTACTTTTTTAGTAATTTTAATTGTAGGATAATGTGGCTTTAGCAATATCGGCATATTTTGTAGTAATTCAGTCGGAACGAGCCGGGAAGAGCTCGGGCCAAACTTTTAGCTTTTATACCCAGTCGTGCCAGACCAGGCCAATAAACTGTTTGTACGGGCCTGGCTGGGATCGAACTTTTAGATTTTATACCGGCCGAACAGGGCCAATAAATATTTTTGTACTAGCCGGGCCGGGTTCAGGCCGAACTTTTAGCTTTTATACTGGGCCGAGACGGGCCAATATTTTTTTTGTACGTGTTGGGCCAGCCCGGGCCTAGAAATTCCGACCCTTTTAAAGCCTTAATTTGCCTTTAGAAACTCTTATTATTTCACGAAAAACAGAAATACCTTTACTCAGCTTTAGGATTAATTTTGCATACAGGGTGTCCCAAAAAGATTGGAACGTAATTTAATTATTTCCTTGTTAGAGATAAGTTTACAATGTAAATGGGAAAAAAACTATTCGAAATAATTTTAAGTTTATGATATTAAAATAATGCAGCCATTAATTTTCAAAAAGTGATACTTATTAAATTTTGGTACGAGCTATATGGGTGTGTGTGCAATTAGATTGGCATAGGATAGGCAATGTGCGTGTACAATGGATTAGCATTCTGTTTCGTATTTATCGACAATACAGCCTTTTTTATATACATTGTAAATTAAAATAATATTTAATTCTATTAAAAAAGTAATTATTAAACAACAAATTCCCTCAAAGAGTAAAATTTCCAAAATTTAAGAAAAAAATCATAAACATTCTGTGTCACATATATGGTCTTGAACTTCAAGAAAAAAAAATAAGGCCATTGAATGCTCGAATTTTATATGAAACACAAATCTCATGACCAGGACAAGTTGATAACCTGTCTTTAAAACGTTATTCAGCTTTTATATGACACGCAACGCTATAAGTAAATATAACGAGTATGGAACTACATATTCAGCTATAAAAATCTAATTGCTCAGAGAAAATAAGTAGGAAAGAAAAACTAAAAGTCAAAAAAGAAAAGATTGGACATACATACAGATACATTTCTAATTTCTTGGCCTTCCTTGTTATTATTATGTGGAATTTTGCTTTCTCTTGACCTTCTTCCAATTTGGCTTAATCTGTTTCGTATTTATTTATTTGCTTATTTTGTGTCATTTCGTGACGAAGTCCGATTAACTTCTATGCCAGGTAGATGATTTTGTAATGTCCAAAAGCAGGAGCAAATGCGATCTCGGGCATTTTTCTTCAAGTACATTCTCAGACCTCTTTTTAGAAAACAAAATATAGATAGATGTAGTCACAAAACCAAATATGCAGAACATATGTGTTAATATCTTTCTAAGAAAAAAAAAAGAAAGATCTGCAACCTTATCATTTTCAAAATAACAATTTATTTCAATAACAGCGAATTTTAAGTTTTATTTTAAAACAACAAATATCACAAAAATACAAATACTTGAAATGGAAAACTAGAATAATTTAAGAAAATATTTACTATTTTTGAAAAAGCAAAAATGTTTTGAAAATTTTTGTCTTGATATAGCAGAGTTACCAAGTCTCCGGATTTTTGCACACCAGTAATTTTTTTGAGAAAATATTGTTCTTTTAAATCGCAAAATGCTCCGATTAAATAAAACAACATTTTCTGTACTAAATTACTGGTATCCAAAAAGCCGGAGACTTGGCAGGTCTGATATAGGGTAAAGATCTCAGCTGTTTTTTTTTTTACTTTAGTAAAGTTCAGAAAAGCTTCTTAGTTTTTTTTTTTTTTTTTTTTTTTTTTTTTTTCCATTGGAAATTACCGCCCAGTTTGAAAACATTTGGATATAATCTCCGGCATATGAAGCAAAGCTTCAAATTTTCCCAATTAAAAAAAATATATATGGAACTTGTCATAATTCAATTAATATAGTGCAAAACCCTTGATGTGATATCTTTACCCAAGTTTAAGAAAATAAGTCCAAAATATATACCTTTTTTGATTTGCCAAACATATGTAAATCTTCCTTTAAATTGACGTGAAAATCATAACACAAAAGTAAGTATTCAAACAGAAACAAGGAAAGTAAAATTGGTAATTTTTATAAATTTGTTTTGTAAAAACAAAAATTACTAATTTCTACGCCACTGGATTTTCTCATTATTTTTTCTGTTAATATCTGTTCATTAAATTTTGAGTAACAGAAAATGGTATCTTCTTTCACTCCTTTAATAGATCTCTGAGTGGCAAACTAGGAATACCTAATTACATTTTTATTACTTTCCAGAATTTTTTTCATCTTTAAAATTTTAGAAATTTTTTTTAACAAAATCATGTCTTTTCAGCATATTTTCATATAAAACATGTATATCATATCCAATTATAATATTTTAAGTTCTAAATTAAAAATAACAAATTAAACATCGGATTACCAGATATAAACAAACGACCACTGTTGCCATTCAGAAACACAAATTGAAAATCTAGAAACAAAAGAATGACTCTTTGAACGCTTCATTAAAACATCTGATTCTTCTCTTAAAAAATTGTAAAAGCATATTAAAGCCTTTAAATATTTTATAGGATTTTTTAAATTTATTTCTGTAAGCATTTTTTTTTTTGTAAACACTTTTTTCAGAAATAGCGGTGACAGCTTTCATAGAGAGGTTTTGCGATGATCGATCCACCAGTATTACATTTCGTTCCTAAATAGTGTTTTGGCGCCATCTATTGGTAATTAATATAAACGAAGGAACTTTCTGTTGGAAAAAAATGTGTTATATAAAATAATAATAAAGTTGTAAAATAGCATAAAATGTATATAAGCACATCTTTAAATAAGGAAAATTCAGAACGTATTGATTTATTTCAAGATCAACTTTTAAAAGCTTCAGCTTAATATTATATCTTTCTTAAAATTTTAATTTGGTTACATCAATTTTTAAGAACCTAGCTTATATACAATTAAATTCGGAAATTTTGCTTGCATTGTAAAATGAATATTTCTTATGAAAATTAGAGAATATTTCTTATGAGCATATTTTCATGTAAAACATGTATATCAACATATCTGTAAACAATTTTTTCTGTAAACACTTTTTTCAGAAATAGCGGTGAGGTGACAGCTTTCATAGGGAGGCTTTGCATATTGTTTTGGCGCCATCTATCGGCAACTAATATAAACGAAGGAACTTTCTGTAGTAAAAAAATATTAGTAATATAAAATAATAATAAATTTTTAAAATAATATAAAATGTATATAAGCACCTACTGTGTTTTTCTACTATGAATTAAGAAGCTAATATCCATAAACATGCAATTTTCTGTCTCTTTTTATATCTATCTTTCTGCAAATTTTAGTTTCCTGCTTACTGGAAAACTTTGTTCTTCAAAAAATATTAAAATTCAACTCTATTATACTATTAACCTAGACAATTTAAAACGTACAAAATTTTAATGTTTTGTGCAATCGTTTAACCATTTCAGAATTTTAATTTAATTTTACTTATGTAACCAAACAATGAGCTGTGAGTCAAGCTCTTTAGAAACTCATGAATAATTTTTTTTAACAAAAACTTTCGCTGATGGATTATTTTTTAAATGTTTTTGAATGTTTTGTCCAATTGTTGACCTATTTCAGAAACGGAATATTGAGTAAAAAAGACCCTCATTATTTGTATTTGTAAAAATCATTTGCCATTCTTAAAAAATGTACTTTTCTACAATACAAACCTTTCAATAACAAAATCTTCATATTGTTTGTTTGTATGAAGTCTTATGAAAATGAAACGCAGATAAACATTCCGTCATTTTTGACGGGGGTTATATACTAGTATTAAATAACTATAAATTAAATGCGGGATTTCAGTTCACCCAGACTTTGTCGTTTATCGACAGTGATATAAAGTGCCTCACTGATATAAAGTTTTTGGCAGTGATATGAAGTTTTCTGCAAGTACATTTAAGGATGAGAAATTTTAAATAATGCATATACACAATCATAACAGTAAGTGTTCAAAATAAACGAATTGCATCTGATAGACTATAATGGTCAGCGGTCATTTATTATTATTATTATTATTATTCCTCTTAATAATAACCTTTCAGTGCATGATGTAATTGATCAGCTACATATTAGATTTTATCGCATATATTATATGGTGCTTATTTCTTTTGTAAATGCCCTTTTGATTCGTTTGAATGCATTCCTATTTTATCTTCTGCTATAACAAAATGGTCACAGATTGTAGAATAAGAATGTTATGGTCGATTTTTAGAAAAGGTTATTTTTACGGGGTTCGTTTTATTTTAAGAATTAAAAATGTATGTTGAAATGATTTAAAACATAAAATTTTTATACGCTTTTGTATGATGCATAAAATGTTGAAAACATGTTTGTAGCTATAATCCATTATTAATTAGTTTTCAACCTTAATTAAAAAAAAAAATCTGGCATTTCAAACACTAAAATGTATTTATTGTAGTTTTGGTTCAATTAAATAATAAAAATTTTGAATTTAAGGATTAAATCTTACTTAATACAATACGGATTCAAACATTCGCTGCCGCCCACATTTCTGTCTGTGTTCAATTAATGAGAGTATCACTCATTGACTTGTGCCAGAAAATGTGTCAATATGAACACACCTATACAAAGAAAACAGATCATAGTTCACGGGAATTAAACTCATTTGGATAAATGCTTTTCAACACCCCCCCCCCCCAAAAAAAAAAAAAAAAAATAAATAAATAAATAAATAAATAAATAAATAAATAAAAATAAAAATAAAAATAAAAATAAAAATAAAAATAAAATGAAAATAAAATAAAATAAAATAAAATAAAATAAAATAAAATAAATAAATAAATAAATAAGTATAAAATAAAATAAAATAATCAATTAAAGTAAAAATAAAATGAAATAAAAATCGAATTTTTCCATGAAATTCGTTTATAAAAATGCACTTTAGGTCCACAATGACATTTCAAACAGAAATTACACAAAATAATATTATAATATATCTAATAAATGTCATAGATATGTAAATATTCAAGATATAAAAAAATGAAGCTCTCTAAGATAGGTGAAGATGATAACGTACAGATATGATGACATCAACTTCCGTACAAAATGCAAACAATTCAATTATTTTCTTTGTGAAATTTTATTTTTGATTTCATACTAAATTGTTGACCTTTTTTAGCACAGTTAGGTCTCAACTCTTTCATTATTTAATGTATATTAAAAAGCACTTCAGAGCGTAATCCGTAATTTCAACGTGGTTTAAGAGTTCGATTTCTTGATTTCCTTCAACATTAAAGAGTGCAACATGAAAATAATGGATTAGTACATCTCCAATTATTGATCCAATTGTTGAAAATATCAGTCTATTGTTTACAAAAACCGAGTTCAGTGGGAGGAGTAAATATTTTAGAATGATTTTCCAGAAGAAAGAAAGAATAAAAGGCGTGCAGTTGCAATCTTCTATGAAATGTTTTCAAATCCGACATGCCATTCATGTAGATAAACATCACAAACATATCTGGTAAAAGTTATAGACATATAAAATGCTCGAGAAGCAATAAAATCAGTTAACGCATTTTCAAATGAAATCTTATTTTTCAATTTATATTGAGTTATTATTCTCCAAAGTTGTTAGATCTCAGTTTTTTCAATGAGTTAATATTTCGTCGGGGGTATAAAGTAGATAATTCTGCAAATTCAAATGTAGAAGATACAAGGTGTGTCTAAAAGATTGTTGAACAACGCCATCTATTGACTACAATTTTCTTTTACATTCATGACTACATATTTTTTTAAAACTCGGGTCATCATGTATGAGAAAGATTCAAAAGTACATTTAAAAGTGTTCGATAGTTGCATTGATTTTGTACTAGGGCTAAATTTCCGCCGGAGCTCCGGTACAATTTTATTTTCAGTAAACATTTAAATACTAGCCAGAACCTGCTGGAGCTTATACATGCTGCACACCGAAGTCCACAGAACAACGCTGTATGTTGTAATTTGCTAATTGATAAAAAAAGATCCTTAGAAAATAAGAGTTTCTGAGAATTCCCCACCCTCTGATTACAAATGTTTGTGTTTGATTCATTAAACATTAATCTGAATACATGCATATAGATGTATTTAATGTATATTTCTTTTCGTTTTCAGAAGAAAAACAAAGGCTTTTTAAGTTTTGCAAATAACGTATGAAATAGAAATATGTAGATGGTGGGGAATAGGGAATACACTACGGTTATTAGTACTGAAGAATATAAGGGCTATATCATTTTTGTTTGTTGAAATTAATCCTTGTTTTGTACATCCATAGCAGTTAAAGGACTAAATTTCTTCACTTTCTTTAATATTAAATGTTGCAATAAGAAAGCCATAGGTTAGAATAGATCCAATTGTAGACAAAATTAGTCCATTGCTTACAGGAATGGAACTCAAAAGCGTAAATACTTCGGAATCTTTTCTCGAAAAGAAGAAATAATCTGTGTTTTGTAACTGCAATTTTCCGTGAAATGTTTCCATAAGGGAAAAATTCAGATCTGCAATTGCATTCGAAACAGAACTGGAAAAAGAACACTTTACAATATATCTGGCAAATGTCATGCACATGTAAATAACTCGAGATATAATAAAATCAGGTTCTGTGTGATATGAAAAAAATATAACGTACATCTCTCGAAAAACTATCGTCAGAATTAAAGCAGTATCCATGAGCATGACGATATGAAATTCTTCATTAATATACTTTATGAAGTATACAATTTTGAAGTAGACTTCACGCACCTGCATTGTGTCCAATTTGTTGAAAGCGAGAACTTTTTTATCAAGTTCAAAAATTATATATTTCAATATATACATTGCAGAAGCGAATGTAAGACTAGCTGCAGGACAAATCACTGACCATTGCATAAAAAATAAGTTAAGCATCGAACAATGTAAGTTTTTTTCGAAACAGCTTCGTAATGTTGTCTGGTGCCATTGATGTATGTGTATAAGAGAAAGTATGTTGCTCCTATATCGCTTAAAATAAAAATAACTATTAGTTTTGATTTTAATTTTAGGGTATATTTATCTGAAATCGAAGCATACATTGCGTTTAATTCCTGGAATATTATGTTGATCTTTTTTCGCTTGCGATAAAACGCAAGTCTGAGACACAGTTGACACATTAGAATTAGTAAAGCAGATGCTGACGTTTTATTCAACGGAACGCCATCTAAAAAGACCATGTAAAATATGTTAAAAGAAGTAGAAAAATCAAAAGCAAGAGCGATAATAATGGATGCAATGGAAACAAGCATGTTTCTCCGTTTATACCGAAAACTTCTTGTGAAACCAATACCATGTAGCCACAAATAAAAATTAAGAACTCGTAAGTCTTCTTGTAGATTTTTTTTAGTTTTCTGCTCACTATGGTATTCTGTTGAATTTTGAAAATAGGTTCTTTTCGTTGAAATAACATTTTATTTCTTCGTTCCGAAAATGTATGTATTTCACAAAAACTATTTTTTCAAAATATAATAATACTTTGATGTTTAATGTTCTTTTTTATATGTTACTGCAAATGAAACTGCTTTGAAACAAGCAGACATGAAAACGGTTGCATTCACATATATACTTCTTAATTCTTGATTATTGGACAAAAATTAATACCATATAATATAAAAATTGTAATAGAATCATCAAATTGAGTTCTCATAAAAACAGCTTCCATTATTACTAAAAATAATTTAGTTTTGGCAAATTCTGGAAAAATTTTACACAAAATTATTTCTATGTTTGGGAGTTTCCTGGTCCACTGCTTATAAGTTTTTCAGACCATATAATGCAAAGTTCCTTTAATTATTTATTAAATTTATTGATGTATGGTACTTACACGAAGGAGATAAAATCTTTCATGAATGGTATCTGTAAATAATTCGCGACAACAATTGCTTTTTAATCATTCAGTGTATGTAGTAGCTGATCAGCTAAATACCTCTTCTCTCATGTTTCTTTCTCATTCGTCAATAGAATTGAATTTATTATTGGTTTTTCAGTAAATGTACTTTTTATTCATTTGTACACATTCATATTTCACTATCTCACAATAGAGAATGGCCACGGATTGCAACAAAAGATTGATGTGAGCGATTTTTACAATAATTGCATCAATGATAAGCTTCGTATGTTCCATTAAATTAAAAAATAAATAGTACATTTAAGGGTTTAAATTTATATCCAATGAATTTTATTATACGATTGTTAAGTTGCACGCATCTGCAGCTTAAGTAAATATTATTAAAGATCTCAGAATGAAATCAATCAATCAATATGCTTTTATTCCAAGTCAACAGTAAAATAAAATGTCAATAAAATGAGATATATAGCAGAAAACAATTTATTTAAATCATTATCCTACTTTAAACGATAAATATTGCTCAAAATTACATAGTTACAAATAACGTATTGAAATTTCATGGCATATAATTCTATTAGATTTATAGCGTCTTGCACGTAAGATGAAATATTTTATGGCGTTTACATGCGATAGACCAGAATATGTTGGCGTGCTTTTCACATAACTTCTAATTTGATTCTAACATTCTATTTTAAACATATATTTTTTTCTTCGACATTTCATGCTATATTTATTTCAATTATTGAAATGTTTAAATAATAACAGTTTTCAGAGTTAAAGTGATTTTCAATCGGTCAACTTCAAACTCGCATCTGAAAAAGAAAACTATTAAGGATATTAAAAACTTGAGTTATGATAAAACATACTCTTTGAATCTATATTCACCTTGTACTACAAATACTAATTAAAAACAACATAAATGTCTTAAAAACATATACATACCATTTCATAAAATATTTTACTGAAGGTGTTTTGACTTCACATACAAAACTGTATTTTACCTATACAACCGAGCGCTTTCGACCAAACCTTTGCTCATCTTCATGGTTACAAAACAAAACGCAATTACACAAATGACAAATGGCGAAAAACCAATAAGAACATCGTTCACTGCTGGAGAATGGAACAAACCAGCAGGGGTGAGAGGCAATGGGAGGGGTGTGATAATCATATTTCGTCTTGAACAATTCCTAAGAGTCTATACCATAATTTGGGAATCAATCATTGCATGTTTTATCTGTTTCAGTTGAAATTTCTATGGATTCATTGATTATTGCTTCATAAAAGGTTGATGTATGTTTAATTATTTTAGCTTGATCAAAATGTATTTTGACTGATTCTTCTTGTTTTAATCTTGAAAGTACTGTTTTAGTTTTATTGAAATTTATATCTGAAATATGCTCTTTTAAACGAGTTTTAAACTTTCTTAAGGCCATACCTATATGTAGTGTTTTACTTTATGACAGTTCTTACCATTTTCATTTATCTCCATAGTGACTGGAATTCTATAGATTCCTGATGATTCTTCCATCGGTACAGGATCGATCTTTTTATGTAATAACATTTCAATTTTACAGGAGGGGATGCTATCAAATTTACATAAAAAGATCGATCCCGTACCGATAGAAGAATCACCAGGAATGGGCGACAAAAATAAGTTGCCATAAATGAAGCCAACTTGGCTATAGCTGAATAATTTGGCAAAATTATCATTTAAATTCAATATTGAAGAGAACTCTGCATGAATCTTCTGTAATCGGGTTACACGTATTTTAACTTCGTGTTTTCTAGTAAAATTAGCTATAATCTTAAAACCAATAAAAAAGACTTGCCACTATTGTAAGTTTGATCGTGCATAACACAAGATGACAATTAGACAACATTACAGAAATCCCTGAATTGGAACTCCAATTAAAACACACACAATATTCCAATTTATATCATCTGTTTAAATGAAATAATATGTCAATAATCTGACTTAACGCTCTAAACTTAAAATAACACTTTTCCTTCATTTTGGACGGGGGCATATGCTAGTATAGATATAAATCTATAGATCATATACAGGACTGCAGAAAAAATTCGGATATTTTTCCGACTACAGATGGTGATTGGTGAAATTGGGTTTTCAAATGTGTTATTCGTTTTCCTAGTTTTTTACTTGGACTTCATTTTTCACGTTATTAATCTGTGAAATTTTGTTACAGTATTCTCGATATATTAGGAAGTGTTTCATAAGCTATGTTTGACGCATGATTTGCCGTTTTTTGTTATTTGACAAAATGTTTTTAAAATATGTGCTTAATTTTATGTTTTAAGTGTTAAAATCTAAGTGAAGCAGACGAGTTGTAAATAAGATTTTAACACGTGAAATAAAGCTAATAATTTATTTTAGAAATATTTTGACAAATAAAAAAGAAAGAAACATTCTTCAAAAAGAGTATACCAGAAAAAAGAAGAAGAAAAGTTTAATTTTCAGAAGAAATATTTAAAAAACACGAATGGTCCAAGTCCAGAAGGTTTAACATTAGAGAAGGAAATTTGCAGTCTGACTGACAACGAACCTTAAACGTTCGGCATTAACAAGACAAACAAGTTGAAAATTGTACGTTAAACGTGACAAATGAGGTGCGTTTGTACTATAACTAGTTTTACAATGTAAAAAATAATCGTTATTATTTCAGTGAAATGGATTATATCGTCTGCTATGTACGAAATGAGCATGCTTTTTTTTTCTTATTATATATGCCACGTTTATAGATGCGAATTTTTTTTCCGACACCAGCAGCGCTGTAAAATTCACCATGGGGATCTTGCTTTGCAAATGATTACTTCCATGGTTTAATATTTTTATGACTCACGATGAATGAATCTCCTGTATTTATTTACTTTAATGGATTGAGATTCGGCTTTTAACCTTATTTCCACTGAAGTTACCTCAGAATCTATACAATTTTTAATGTAACTCATCTTTCAAGCAAACAATTTTTGTGAACGATCTTTCTAAAAATGTAACTTTTATGGAATTTCATTAAAAAAAATAATTTTGAATAAAAATGGCCACTTGGCATATGAAAAAAGAAGTGATTAGCCCGTAAAGGGAAACTTATTAATATCTTTTTAAGTTTCGATTCGATTTTCATAAAATTTGAAATGACTCGACAAAATTCTTCAACGATTATATATATATTAAACTTCAAACCATTCGGTTCGGTAGCTTTTGCGCTGTTATATGCGGACGGACAGACAGACGGACTGATGGACGGACCAGACGATGACTATAGGTGCTACTTATTTATATAATTATGAACGCATCTAAAAAAACAGCATATATATTACCCTCTCAGAAAAAACTGTACATTTATGAGCATTTGCCCTTCAATTTTCACGAGCAACAGTCTTATTTAATGAAAAACGGTCTGATCCACTAAATAAGCGGCCTTATCCCTTAGATACTTAGAAAATTAAGGGCAATCCACATATTCTTACAGTTCTAGTCCATATGTTAGCAAAAATACGGTACGACCCCATACATTTTCCTCCGCTAGGGTGTAATCCTTCATTTTAGTCGTGTTTCGAAAAATAATGTCACTTAACCGCGACCGTAACATATTTTTTAACCCGCCAAAAAAGCGATTCTGTGATGATTATCTAACGTGCTGCGTACGGAACAGTAAGTAAAGTGTTATTGTGTTTTAAAGTGCATTATAATGCTGTATTACTTTGCCCCGTAAAATTACGGGCTGCACAAAATGAGGGGCACGGTTTTTTTTTTTTTTTTTTTTTTTTACGGGGTATGACTGGAATCTCTGCTGCCGGCCTCTGTCCGTAATTTTACAGGGATATATTTAACAGTGTATGTGTTTTTTCTTTTTTTTTGAAAAGGTAAATTATTCAGAATTATTCATAAACATACTCATACATACTCTGAAGATTTTGTAGCTTTGTCATTGCAACCTTTTTGGTCAGTATCGTTGCAATACAAATATTATTTGATTGGAAATTAAAATGAATAACTAAATAGAATTCCAACTATAAGTCGAATTTCTTTAGAACGTAAAACTGATTACCATACCATAGGAAAACTTGTATCTAAACCTTGAAAATTCATGGTCATTTCTGCAATTTTAAATTATGCTGACATGCTCCAAAACTCAATTTTGTAATGACGTACTTAGTAATTACTAATATCAATAGTAATGATAATAATTAAAACTTATTATTTTATTCAGTACACGCCAGGATCAACGCCAAATCTGTCATTTTTTCTAGCAATCATTCAGTGAATGGAAAGAATTTGAAGTATAAAATGTTTTATTTTGGATGCTATTGAATGACACCCAAATGATGTCGTACACTTATATTAAAAAAAATAATAATAACATGCTTGTATTCAAAAATAATAGTAAAACCGGTTAGACGTTACAAAACCCTTTTAAATACAGGCTAGAGAATTCAAAGAAAAATCCTTCAAATATAGAAGCAGTTCTCAGAATTTACATTCCTCGTTAATAAAAATTAAAATATTTTCTTCAGTATGTTTTATTGTATTTTATTTTATTTTTTACTTTATATATTAAAACGAAAAGGGTGGTAAAGCAAGTTTTATATCGACGGAATATGTAAATCAGACGATATTGATACGAATTACTTAGGCAACAACTACAGCAAAAAATAATAATACAGTAACTGAGAACCAGAGTCCTTGAAATTATGCATGAAATGTCAGAAAAAATTGCAAACTGCGTCGAGAGAAATGTCCATTTTCCTGATCATCTCGCGTGAGTGTGCCTCAAAAATCTCTGTCATTATGTCATATTTGACATTTATTAAAATCTTTAACAAAATCAAGAGGCAATTACAAAGTGAGAATTTGTTTGACACTTCAAGGAAGATAGCTTTACAATGTTTATTTTAATGTACAGCGTTAAGATAATTCAATGCATTTTAAGTGTTTGACTACATAGTGACACACTGTTATATGTATTCTTGAAACGTCTTTGAAAAGAGTATCTATTAAATGTTCTTGGATCGACTTCAGTTTTTTTTCACATGCATTCTTATATATAGGGCGTCCGAAAAGAGTTAAAATGTACATTAATTTTTGATCTATTGGAAATAAAAAGACAATATAAATAGCAAAAGGGGCCAAAATAATGTAGGAAATAAGTTATGTTAATTAAATAAAATCCTCACATTACAGTCATTAACAAAAGTTTAAGACCACTCGACGTTTATGACAATATTAAAGACCACTTTCAATCGCAATCCAAATTCCTTGCTTAAACGTCTATGGATACGTTCATCAGGCTTACATTTCTTCCTGCTGCAAGTAAATCTGACTTTATTTTCTTACGAGAACTCCTTGGCGACCGCACAACTATTCGCCGTATAATTTAGTCAGTCGTCTCGAGACGGTGTTGCTCTTGGTCGACCTGATCGATTCCATGCAGTATCTATCCCACCTAAAACTAAATGTAAACAAGACTGCTGTACATAATGCCATAGTGAAGCATAGAAAAGGTGGAATCTTCACTGTAAGGGAATGATCAGGTCAACCAAGACAACAACGTCTCGAGACGACCAGACCATATCCTACGACGAATAGCTGTGTGTTCGCCTAGGACAAGTGCGGCAAATCTATGGCACGCGTGCCATAAGTGGCACGAGATAGAATATTTTCGATACGGCACGGCGTTGATTGAACGGGCGGGGGGTGAACGGTTCACCCGGGCAGAGGAGCGGATCCTCCGATCCTCCGGCTGTCCTTGAACTGTCGTTTTTCTACTACTGTCACGTAATTTTTTTTAATTGGCACTTGTATGTGAAAAGGTTCTACCTTCCTGGTTTAGGAGTTCCTGTATGAAAATAAAGGCAGCTTTTTTTTCCTTTGACCAGGCTCCTACGTACCGTGCTACGGCCCAGTTGAATGGGTCCTTGAAATAAAGGAACGCGTTTCGGAATCATGGGTAACTCGGAAGAGATTGAATTACATTTTTATTCGTGGTTATATTACAGTTTTGAAGATTAAGGAACATTTCTCTTTTTTTATTTTTTCAGTTTATTGCGTACACATTTTTTTTTTCTAATAGAGTCTTGTCAAAAATTCTAGATCGTCTACCGCGCATCAAAAACACTGTCAACAATGGGATTCAAAGTGAAAGTAGATAACGATAAAAGATTGCCATAAAACACTCTATATTGTAGTGTTTCCCAACTTTTGTATCTCGGGACACACTGAAACCCATGGTTAAAGTTTTGCGGTATAATGATTATGATCATACATGATCATAATCATGTATGATCATGTTATTATGATAAAACAAAGATAATATAAAACTAAAGTTTGTAAAAGTTGTTCAATAAGATTTTTATCTAGATCGCAACATGTTTCTACTACAAACGTATCTGCTGGTTTTTATATTACAATCTTTTTTCTCTTAAAGTATTAACAATTTGAAACAGTTTTCATGATTTACTAACATGTTCTTAGAAAGATATTACAAATATTCATATAAACGTCCAAGAAATGTAGGGTCATGGCAATAAACCTCATGACGAAGTAAATCTAAGGGGAGACCGGGGCTTGTTGGCCCAATTTTTCTTCAATATTTATTTATTTTATTTTATTAAAATTGTATTTTTTTTTTTTGGGGGGGGGGGGGGAATCAGCGCACCTTAAAGCATAACCACATAGAAAAAAATATGAAAAATATTAATTAACAGTTTCTAAATGAAGCTCAAAAGAACATCAAGTCACTGAGCCAACCTGCCCTGTCGAACAGGGTAGGTTAGTCCACTAAATAGATTTTATTTTAGGATTGCTATTGGAAGTGAAAACACATAACATATCAAATGTAATTTTAATTTGGTATATAAAAGATACAAAGGATAAGAAAAGATGTTTTGTTCAACTTAACTACTGCCTTCATCGAAATCTTTCTCATCATCGCAATTAATGCAAACATAAAATATCATATCCACAGTAACATATATGATTCGTGTGCCCAACATTTGCACCTGGGTACATTGAATCCACTCTTCTCCAGATTTGCTATTTTTTAATGATTTAAAACAGCGAAGACATAAGGAATTCTCTTTGTCTTTTTGTTCTTCTTCACTAGATAGATCTACTGCATCTTTGATTGATCTCTTGTTCAATTTCACTTCGAGAACAGCCACTTTCATTGTCTCTTCTGGAACCTTTCGTCTGTCTGTTTTTTTTAACATAATTACGAACCATCTTGGCATTTAGAAATGAGGCAGTAGCTCCAGCAGACCATAGACAAAATTTAAATTGGGACCCATATTAATGCAAGTTTTTCTTAAAGAAATCTTAAATAATGCCACTTACAATTTTTATTAATAATACAGAATACAATAAACTATAATACAATAATTTTATAATAAAGTTTCTCTAAATAAACTTTCAGAAACTTCCTAACTTTCAAGAAACAACTAGTCCTCGGGTCACTTTTACATTACACCATTTTTTTCGTCAACTATTTACGCAATAAAAGAAAAATTATTTTGTGAATGCAGATAAGTTATGAATTTTAAATTATATAAAAATTAGATTTTCATGGACTTTTAATATTATTATTATTATTATTATTTTCTGTTTATAAAGCCGGGCTCCTCCGATTTACAGGCCTAGACATTTGTCTTATTTGCCGCCCTGCCCAATAACACGCTTAATTAAGGAATTTTACTGACTTTTATAGGCTTATGAATGTAGAAAGCAAACTTCGGTGGGGTAGGGGGGTGGCAACTTGCCCCATACCGTCATTTTGGTTATTGATCGTCGTTTCAAAATAATTCTGTTAATATTTTTAAAAATCAGTAGGTAAACAATAAACTCTGAACAACGGTCTTTTAAATTGCTATTCACCAAAGTGAAACTTTAATTTAGAAAGAAATCAGAAAAGATTATTTATAAGTGATTAAAAAAAAAAAATCCTAAGTGGAAATTTGATTTGTCTTTCGTTTGATTGCTTCTTCATAGTTGATGCTGTTGTGGGTGAAAGAAGACGTGATAAGACACATGTCACTGAGCTAGTAACGCTATCCACCGGATAGTTTAAAAAATATTGGGGATGGGCCAACATGTCTTGTTCTAACCTATAATATGCAATGCTGTACGTCAAAGTAACGGTTGATTGTATAGGGTTTAATGGCACAAGGTTCCTTTACAAGGAACAATGTTAAAGTAACGATACTTCTGTTAATTCATACAATATTATTAAAACTTGACTGTAAATATTCGCGGCGCACTTGAGGTTCTCTCACGGCACACCAGTGTGGCGCGACACACTGGTTGAGAACCACTGCTTTATTGTGCCAAGCCTCAGTAAAATATGCCAACTGGCGAGCAGCATGCAATAATTAAAAACATATACAATGAAGTAAAAAAAATAATTATTAATTTCTTGAAATCGGTTTTATTTTTTTTCTTAAAAATTATTTGTTTATCACAAAATTCAAACTGTGAAATTTAAAAGAGGAATAGAAATAGTAGGCATTTTTTTATAACTGAATTCAAGCTGCTGTCATCTAAATCAACAGAAAAAGAATTACAGCTTGCTTTCATTAAATGCAAGAGAATGTTATTTGAATTCTGAAAGTATTAAGAGTTTTTCTTTATCACAAAACCAACTCTCTTTCATTAATTCCAAGACAAAATCAGACCATTAAATATTTCGTACAAAATCAATACAAACTATTTAGGTAATGGCGTCTTTCAAGGTCATGATAGGCATTGCGTGATGCAGAATGTACTTTTAAGGTACAATCATAACCCATTACGATCAGAAATGGAACCCACATGTCTTCGATTTGAAAAAACCCGCACAAAATAACATCGAGTGTTTGGGAGAAGAAAACGAAGGAATTGTTTACACTTTGCCCCCGTACCTCTATAAATCGTAAGACAGATCCGACTTTTATAGGACATTTCGTGGAAGATATGAATAATAATTCGAATAGTTTTCTTCATAAGTCATACTTGCTTCAGGCAGACCATAGAAGCAGAAGAGTAAAGATATAAGCAACGATTGGTCCTCCACTCGTGATGTTACTTAAAACACCTGCTTAACGAGAGGTTTTTTTTTTTTTTTAGCTTGACTTATGAAATTTTTTTTCCTAAAATTACTAATTTCTCAAAACTTTTATAAGGTGATTCAAAGAAAATTGGACAAACTTTAAGAGGTGGTAGTGCACGCCAAAATAAACAACTTCTGTATAGGAAACAGCGTCGTATAGCGTTTTGGTAAATGAACCCGCATGAACTGTCAATTACATTCGAAAATATAGAGATCGTCTTAGTTCAGCGCTATTTGGATAAAGATGGTAGCCACTTGTATCATATATCGTGATATCCTTATACAAAGAAGGGCAGTCTATTTAAAATTTCGTTGAAATTTCTCCATTATTGTTAAAGTTATGAACAAGAATCCGAACGGATTCGAGTGAGACACCCTTTATTTTTACTAAACACATGGATTGTGACCCGAGTCTCCTATGCAGAAACTGTTTGCTGTAATGTTCAAACCACCTCTTAAAGGTTATCCAATACTTTTTGAATCACCCTACATGGTTGTATATTATTATGTTTCGAAAGTTTTTTTTTTTTCATTTAAATTTTTTGAGAGCAATTATATTCCTTTCATCGCCTCCGTGTGATTTAATGTACTCCTTTCAGTTGGGATGGAAAAAATATGGGAAAAATGCCCATCAGTGGGCCGATATACACCACTAAATTTTAACACTATTATTTGTCTTATTTAATGACAGAATTTCTAACTTTTAATAAGGCGAAAAGTACTATTAAAATTTAGTGGTGACAATCGGCCCACTGCTGCGCATTTTTCCCACAGCTGCATTACGTGAAATTTATTAGCATTCTAACGATAGTATCTGAAACTTTAACACATCTTCTTTTACATTTTCCCTAGGCCATTCATTTAGTTCGCTAGGTTTGATCGTATAAAATGGAATCCCATCTTTTTAATACTTTCCAACATAGTTAAAAGTGTTTATGAATTCTGTTTGTCTGTGCGTCTGGGAAAGCTCAAATTCTTGTAAATATATTCAGATTGCTATGCAGTTGATATGTTATTGAGGTTTACGATATGATGTTCGGCATTGAAAAGAAGTGTGTAGCATTTATAGTTCGTTTAAAGAACCCACAAAAGATTTCCTTTACATTATGGTCTATGGAAAAAAAATCATTTGTGGTGAATTTTACTAATGTTATGCTATTTCATATAAAATAAGATTGATATGCATCACTTAGGAGGACTACAACATGCTTTTTCTCAGGGTTATAGAATAAGTAGCATTTAAAGTTCAATTACAGGGGTGCACAAAAGAATTCCATTACATTATGATCTATGAGGAAAAATCGTTTGTAGTGCATTTTAATGATATTATGATATTTCAAACATAATGAAATTTAAAAGGATACTAAGGTGCATTAGAACATGTTTTCTATAGATTATGGAAGTGTTCATTTACAGAGCCGCACAAGAGAATTCGGTTAAAAGACTGACAATGATCAATAAAATTGCTAGTAGTGCGTTTTCAGCTGTGGTATGTATTTCATTTTTAGTGTATTAAGTGGTGTGCATAAATTTTATAGGTCCTATACAGGGCTGCACGAAAGAATTCGCGCACATTACCGGATATGAACAGCAATTCCTGAAAATGAATTTTTACTGAGTTTTAGGTAGCTTTCAATAGAAAAAGCTGTCTATTGCAGCCGTTCGGAGGAAAGCAATTCCAAAATATTTTGGTGTATTTTCACCGATCATAACCCCCAGACCCAAAAAACCACCCTCCATTCAAATGTTGATTTATATATATATATATATCTTACAGTTGTCATGCTGTAACTCTCTTATTTATGAACCGATTTAGATACACCTGAGTATGTGTATAGGACTTACCAAGGTCTCAACCGAGTTCGTTGGCCAGTTTCATCCGCCATCTTGTTTCAAAATGGCGGCCAGTTAAAAATTTTTAATTTTTTTAAAAATCAAAAATATGTACAAAAAAATTATAAATTGAAAAAGTTGTTTCCGTTAAGTGTTAGAACGTGATACAAGGATTTTGAAACATTTTTTGTTTTGGCTATATCTTAACATATGGCTGTGATATGTCAGTTTGAAATTCTAGAGTGAATGAAATTTTGAAACAATCTGATATTTGTTATGCTGCAACTCTCGTATTTATGAACCGATATGAATGTGACTGATCATGTGTACAGAACATACCAAATTCTCGACCGAATTCGTTGGCCAGCTTCATGCGCCGCCACTTTGTTTCAAACTGGCGGCCAGATAGTTTTTTTATGTATATATTCAAAAAGAAGTATAAAAAAATTATAAATTGAAAAAGTTGTTTCCGTTAAGTGTTCGATCGTGATGCAAGGACTCCGGAACATTTTTTGTTTTGACTTTATCTTAAATAATGGCTGAGATATGGCAGTTTGAAATTCTAGGTTGGCTGACATTTTGAAACAATCTGATTTTTGTTATGTTGTGACTCTCATGCTGAAATTCACATTCAAATTCAGTATTAACGAAAATCGGGATTGAATCTTCTGTAATCGAGTTCCAAGAATTTTAACTTCGGGTGTTTGAGTAAAATGAGTTGAATTTTTAAAAACATGGACTATGAAAGCTGCCTCTTCCTCCCGGTACTGGCCGGAAGGACTATTTTAAGTTGCAGATATCTCATTTTATTGTATTAAAAAATGGAATTTCTTAACAATATTCTGTTAGTGGTGGGAAAAGTGGCTCATCATCTATGCCTGATGCGTGATTTTTCCTTCTTGTTTTAAAATTATTTTTGACCAAAGCATTAACTATTTATGTTCATTTAAAGAATGTTGCAGATATACTCGTAATTTTACATGCAATCAATTAAAACCAACCTGCAAGAAAGAAATCGCAACAAATCCTACTCGAACCCGACCCACAAGTTGGATATAATATCGATCGTCTGACCCGAAAGCGGACTCTGCTGGGTTCCCATAATTCTTTGGATGATCTTTCATATGGGAACATGATTCCGTTTTCGTACTGTCTGCTATCTCGATAATTGAAAAAAAAAGTTGATTATAAAGTCACGACATCGATCAGAAGCATGACAGGAATTCAAAAGTTTCCTCTTCCGTATCCCTCCGACCCTGATCAGTGTTGAGGGTGTGGAATCGAACCCATTGAGTGGCCATCTATAGGATGGGTGTCACGATGCTGCGTGAGAAAGAAAAATCTTAGGTCGGAAATGCGAGTAAAAGTCAAAAATGTCATAAGATCAATTTCAATTTCTTTTTCGCTTTTTTTCTTTTTTTTAAGTGAGAGAGTTGCGTACTGCTTTCAACAGAAGAAATAGGTATAAAAGTTTTATTATTATTATTATTTTTTAAATGCACTCTTTTATAATTATTGAATGCATATCTTGAAAATCAAGCCCAATTTCATGACTGCAAGCCTTGCTATTTCCAAAATATTTCCGTTACAATACATTATTTTGGCCAGGGCACTGAACCCTATAATTGGAAAATTCACCACTTTCTTTACGCATGGTAGAAAGCGCGAGCTAGTGAATTTATTTTTAAAATATAATTTTTGCTCTGTTTTTTTTATGATTATTATTATTATTAAACCGCTAACCAGGCCCCTACCTGCCAGGCATTATGCCTACCTTAACGAGTTTGTATACCTTGTCACGGGCCGAAATTCGCCTGATTGCCTCATGGTGGAGATCTACCATTTACTATATATCACATAAAAAAATACGTAAAAGTACACAAAAAATTACATAAAATAAATTACAATTAAAAATTTATACTTATCTTTCTCCTCTTGTCATAGTTGATTTGTTTTGTTGTCAACCTTTGGGATTGGAGTGAAGTTGTTCGCTCTCGCTTGAATTTTAGTCGCTTTTTAGGGTTTCGTTCATCTCACGAAACCCTATTACTCCCGCTCCGTTGTCTGTCCATCACAGAGTCATTCTAAAAAACTATATAACTTACAGAGTTGAAACTTCGTGTATATAGATGAATACCGGCTGTGAAGAGCTCAAAATATTAAAATTTGAAAAATTCGTATTATTTTAATAAATAGAGATAAAAAACCAAAATTCTAACAGCATTTTGCTATCAAATTTTAAAATTTTTCGTTATAGCAAATGCCAAAGATTTAAAATACACAATGAAATTCTTTCTACAATAATTAATTTTCTATCAGACGATTTCCACGTGAAAAATGAAAACGAAATAAAAAGCTTCACAAATTGAAAAAAAGATAAATATGAAGTAAGATTGATTGACGTCATAGTCGTAATAAAACGGAAAATGTCTAAGATTTCTCAATAATACAAGGAGTATGTGTAAGTACACAAAAGCAGATTAATATCACGTCAGAGAATTAAAAAGAAAATCTGACGTCATATGGGAAGTTTAACTAATTTTTCAAATGTTTGAGAATAATACAAAGCGAGTATCAATATAAATAATAGAGAATAGTAAATATATGAGTTTGAGAAACATATTGAATCGTGATAAAAATCCGATTATGGAAATATTCGCATATTTTAACATTTTGAAGGTGTACAATTTGTTTAATTTTGAAATTATTTTTTTAAATATTGCATTTAGTCCGTATGACGGATATTATTATGACAGAATATAATAGCGGGATTGGCCCGCTATCCGGCTGGTTTAGATATTCGAAAAAACGAAAAAATAGACCGGTAAATTTTTACTTTATAAAAAACATGACTTTTTCTTTTGTTGCTAAATGAAATTTGTTTGAATTTATTAAAGAAAGGATAAAGTGTTTTGAAAGGAATATTAAACGAAACCCTTTGAGCGATCTTCGATCACACTTACCCACTTGTTAAGGTTTTGTTGTCACTAGGGTTTTTTCTGTCACTTTTCTTGGTAACGAATTCTCTTGTCAGGGTTAATACTGTCACAAATCATGGTAGAAGTTGTCACGTATCTCGGTAGCTGGTGTCAGATTCGGATGTAGTTATTTACACGAGATGACTTGCTTATTATTGTCACAGATCTTGGTAGTAAGTGTCACGTATCTCTGTAGTTGTCGCAATCGGGTGTAGTAATAATTTTCACGAGTTGGCTTTCATACTCGTGGTTTATTATTTTCTTGGTGCGCTATAGGGTGGAGCCTGTTGTTTGGTCTTTAGTTCATCTATTCTTTTTAGAGATGTCTGTTATCACACAATGTAACATTGACATTTTTATTTATTGACTTTGGGTTTTTTTCTTGTGATTTTAACCTCGAGGGCTATCAGTGCAATTTCTTATGATGACTGCTATCACTTCGTTTGCACTAAATCATTATATGTTTCGTGAATGGGCTTATGGGCCATCCATTCATCTCTAAAAGGCTACCACTTTGCTATAGTACAATTAAATCGATTTTATAAAACACCTAGAGTTGGTGGCTTTTTGAAATTTTTATTTTTATTTTTTGTGCACACTGTGCTTTTAATTTTTTTTTTCTGCAGTAAAAGTCAAGTTTTTTTAAAGCTTTTTAAGTGCAATAGAAGATTCTATTAATTGCTTTTTATTATTTCGCTAATGCTCTATGCTGGATTGCTATTGCTGCTGGGGTATTGATCTTGTGTGTATGAAGGGAAGGACTTGTTCAGATTTGCCTCAAGTTAGTGTAAAATTAGGTCTATGTTATCAATTAACCATCTTATCATTGTTTTGCCTTTTGCTAGTACATGTTTGTTTTGAGCTAGTCGTTTGTGACAAAGTTGCTCGTTGTTTAGTATTATGTCGACCAGATGGAGTATTTGAGTGAGTGGACAGGCTATAAGGCTGTGTTTGAAAGTTCCCATCAATCCACACTTGCATTCTGGTTTCCACTAGTGCGAATCTGTGCAGATATGCTGGGAACGCGCTATGGTCTGTGTAGATTTGAGAAAGTAGTTTGCAGCTTATTAATCTGTGTGTATCCACTTTAGGGAAGTACCTGTTTCTCAGCTTGCCTGTGTCCACGTAGTCTCACTCGAACTGTCATTGTTAGCTCTTTCAGGGTTCTTTTTAGTTTTGTTATTGGTTTCTCCATGTGGTAAGGGATCGCATTGTATGAGTTTTGTGCTGTCTGTTTGGCCGATTCATCATACTTATATGATTTACTTATTTGGCATAAGATAATTTGAAGCTCCCCTTTGAAGAAAACTTGCTGCAACAATGCATGCACATATCTTTATTCTTTTTCAACAATCGCGTATCTTATTTTTTTCTAAAAAACATTTTCATTCTTATTCCACAATTCGCAACAATCACTTTCCCTGCGGAGATTTCTTTTTCTTTTTCACGACAATAAATTCAACAATAAAGAAATTGTTTTAACTCAACAATTCCTTTTATTCTCTCAATATGACATATTTCGCATCTAAGCTGTTTCGAATTACAGACATAATTTTTATCCAGTATTTCGAGTGAATTTTAATAAATTATGACAGATTAACATTAAACCTAGATTAAAAATAAAATATAAATGGTTTTATACAATATATTAACTTTTCAGCGGGTGTGGGACTATTTTTTTTTTTTTTTTTTTTTTTTTTTTTGCACGGTATTTACACTATTACAAATGCAAGATATATCGTAATAGTACACTGTAAAAAAAGTCAGATGTTCCTTAATCAAGGAAAATATAATAAACCCCTAATAAAAATATGCATTATCAAAAAGTTCTTCCGAGTTACCCACGATGGCGGAAAACCGTTATTTATCTTTCGAAACCTCAGTAACATTAAACAGTAAACATTTTCATCTTCAACAAACATGTTCTACAGACAAACATAATAAATTAACAGCATTATCAGTAAAACTGACAATAATATTATTTTGTTACTCTGGCTCTTGCATGTATTAAGCAGCTGAAAATGTTTAATTGAGCATTAATAGTATCCAGAACCGATATTTCGGTTTGAGAAAACTGATTAATACACTATAAAAACTACTCGGAAATCTTTCCTAAATTCAGTGTAAACTTTTAACCAGTGTAAAAACCAGAAAAGAAACTTTTCTTTAAAAAATGCTTCTTAAAACCTCAAAAATGTATTGGTTTCTGAAAATAAAGAACGCTTTTCGGAATCATGATTAACTCTGAATAGTTTATTGCATATTTTTGCTCGCGGTTATATTATATTTTCGTATACATTAAGAAACGTTTGTTTTCTTTTACAGTGTAAAGACAGACATGTTAAAAGACTAATTATACATATCGGTATTAAAAGTTTAATTTTGACATTTGTGAGAACGAAAAAGACCGGAAAAGCTCGAATAACATCAAGAGGCAATGAAGGAAATCAGTAAACTGAAGATGCCCAAGAAGGTAGGGTGAAAATATTTATGACTGATTCAAAAGAACGGACTTCTAATATACGGAAGAAAGTTAAGTAGATCTCTTTTAAGAAAATAACATCTACGTAAATTCTATGTGTGAAAAATTGTTTTAATGTCTGTAAATAGCTTATGTGAAGTAATAATACAAATATATACTTAGAACAAAAGAACAAACAAATATTATACAATAAAAAAGAACTCAATTTAAACTGCAGGCATAAAATTGTCAATGTCTCTTAATATTGCAGCACACATTTCATTTTTTGAAAAAAGTCTTCCCCACATAAACGCTATCAGATACAACGCAAAAAAAAAAAAAAAAAAAAAAAAAAAAAAAAATGTTGATTTTACCTTACTGGCACCCCAGCTGCCAGTATTATACCATAAAATTAACAGTAATAAACAGTTAAATAAGCAGTACTACGCTGCCGCGCAAGCGTGGTAGCGTATGGGGCATGTAGTAGCGTATGTAGTTTATGGGTAGTGTAAGGGACAATGTAGGATTGCAAGTAATGACAAACAGTGCTGCGCTGTATTTTATAATGCCATTTTGCAATCCCCCATAATCTGCCAAAAGATTAGATGTGACATCCAGTGTTAAGGTCAGCAAAATTACATTTGTGATTTACTGTGGAATATTTGTAGCCGACATTTCGCAAAAAAAAAAAAAAAAAAAACTTTATCTGTATTTCCAAAAGCCTTGAAACAATTTTATTGCAGCTTCCTACCAAGGTAATTGCCAAATGGTGGAATCCATCCCTATATCAGCGAAAAATGTAAATTATAACTTATTAAAGAATGTTATCCATTCGAAAAATAGAAATTTAAAACGTTTTGCGTAATTACGATTAAATAATAGTAATGATAAACGATTCACTTTCAATAAGTAGCGAGTCACAACGTTTGGCACGGTTTGCAATAAAAACCCTTTGCACGGTCAGAGTTGAAATAAATGCATACATACATTAACATACATTTTGGCATGGTGTTGGTATAAGTACCAACCTGTTATTTAACTTACATTTCTTTTTCAACTTTAAACCCTACACCTAAAAATATGTATCCAACCAAAGTGCAGATTACTAATGATGTATGGAACACTGAACAAACACTGTAGAAATCATAGTATCTGAGGAGAATGTGAACACACACATCGAATAAACAAACCGATATAAATATATGAGCTATATACATACTATAGTTGGTAAATAACCAAATTCTCTATTTTTTTTTAAATTTATAATTTAAAACAAAAGACTTTTTTACAGGTGTATAGTTAGTTTAATCCTTAAAAACCGATATCTTAAATATAGTTATACCTCCGAAGTGCGAATGACTAAGGATGCAGGACTCTGGACAAATACTGGAGAAAACACAGCGCACTATCTGTTCAAAAGTATTCGGTTACATTCTATTTTAGACATTTTGTCGAATATCTAGAAAAATACTGGACGAATTCTTTTGAAACTTCAGGAATGTGAAGAATATGTTTGACATCATATTTGTCGGCGAAGGTTTAGATCCAAGGGCAGGTAGGGAACCAACAGCAGATTAAATAATAAAAATAATATTTGCAATCATCCTGTAAAATAAAGTTCTCAAAAATAGCTGTAACTGTAGCTGTAGAAGATCACTATGAATTTCATGTATAACATTTGTGTTCTTTAGTATTTCTGTAGGCATTCAACGAAACATTTAAAACTGAATGTGTCCGGTTACATTTGACCACATACTATATGTGAGGTGAATAAGGAAGACACACATTGAAGAAACAGATATATATAATATATCGGATATATAATGTACCAGATCACATATTGTAAAATTTTTCCCCATTTACATTACTAATTTCCCCCCTTAAAACATTTTTTCTTTACTTTCCCTTTCTCAAATTTCAATTGTCTTTACGCCTGAAAACTTTCCGTTCCCGTCTCAAAAATCATTCCATTTTAGAGTATTCCATTTAAGCTGTAAGCTTATTTTCAATGCTGATAGGGGCGCGTTTGAAGTTTTTCCTGCCGAAAGCAGTGCCGTGGCATCTGCTTTAGTTATACGCCAGAAAACATACCTACCGCATTCTCTGATTGGTTCATAACGCCTGACGTCATTGTGATTCTCCGAAAAATTTATTCGCTACATTTTTCTATTATGAACCAATAAAGCCATGTCTATCAATCTAACTGATTCTTTATAGGAAATCTACAATGACATTACCATTTATTCTAAGTCCAAAAATGAACATCGAATTATTTGAAATGAACAGTACTAATTTCCTCACATCTATTACATACAGTTGGTAATAATAAAAAATTCTCTTTTATATTTTTATCTAAAAAATTCATTTTATTTCAGGTATATCTATTTTCAACCTTAAAAATGGATACCTTAAAATTAGTTATACTTTCGAAGTGTAGATAACGAAGGATGCAGGACTTGGGACAAACACTCTGGAAAACATGGTAATCTCAGGTGAATCTGGAAGACACGCACTGCAGAAACAGATGGGTACAAAACTATCGGAGGTATACATTACTAAAGTTGGTAATTATAAAAAATTATCTTTTATATTTTTATCTAAAAAAATATCATTTTATTTCAGTTACATCTATTTTTTAACCTTAAAAATGGATACATTAAAATTAATTATACTTTCGAAGTGTGGATAACCAAGGATGCAGGATTTGGGACAAACACTCTGGAAAACATGGTAATCTTAGGTGAATCTGGAAGTCACACACTGCAGAAACATATGGGTACAAATCTATCGGAGATATGTATTAATATATTTGGTAATTATAAAAAAATATCTTTTATATTTTTATCTAAAAAAATCATTTTATTTCAGATATATCAATTTTTCAACCTTAAAATTAGTTATACTTCCAAAGTGTAGATAACGAAGTATGCAGGACTTGGGTCAAACACTCTGGAAAACATGGTAATCTCAGGTGAATCTGGAAGACACGCAGTGCGAAACAGATGGGTACAAAACTATCGGAGGTATATATTACTAAAGTTGGTAATTATAAAAAATTATCTTTTATATTTTTATCTAAAAAAATATCATTTTATTTCAGTTACATCTATTTTTAAACCTTAAAAATGGATACATTAAAATTAGTTATACTTTCGAAGTGTGGATAACCAAGGATGCAGGACTTGGGACAAACACTCTGGAAAACATGGTAATCTTAGGTGAATCTGGAAGTCACACACTGCAGAAACATATGGGTACAAATCTATCGGAGATATGTATTACTATATTTGGTAATTATAAAAAAATATCGTTTATATTTTTATCTAAAAAAATCATTTTATTTCAGGTATATCAATTTTTCAACCTTAAAATTAGTTATACTTCCAAAGTGTAGATAACGAAGTATGCAGGACTTGGGACAAACACTCTGGAAAACTTGGTAATCTCAGGTGAATCTGGAAGACATACACTGCAGAAACAGATGGGTACAAAACTATCGGAGGTATATATTAGAATAGTTGGTAATTATAAAAAATTATCTTTTATATTTTTATCTAAAAAAATATCATTTTATTTAAGGAACATCTATTTTTTAACCTTAAAAATGGTTACATTAAAATTAGTTATACTTTCAAAGTGCGGATAACGAAGGATGCAGGACTTGGGACAAACACTCTGGAAATCATGGTAATCTTAGGTAAATCTGGAAGTCACACACTGCAGAAACAGATGGGTACAAAACTATCGGAGGTATATATTAGAATAGTTGGTAATTATAAAAAAATATCTTTTATATTTTTATCTAAAAATTTTTTTTATTTGAGTATATGTATTTTTCAACCTTAAAAATGGATACCTTAAAATTAATTATACTTCCCAAGTGTAGATATCGAAGGATGCACTACTTGGGGCAAACACTCTGGAAAACATGGTAATCTCAGGTGAACCTGGAAGACATACACTGCAGAAAAAGATGGGTACAAAACTATCGGAGGCATATATTAGTATAGTTGGTAATTATAAAAAATTCTCTTTTATATTTTTATCTAAAAAAATATCATTTTGTTTTAGGTACATCTATTTTTTAACCTTAAAAATTGATACATTAAAATTAGTTATACTTTCGTAGTGTGGATAACCAAGGATGCAGGACTAGGAACAAACACTCTGTAAAACATGGTAATTTTAGGTGAATCTGGAAGTCACACACTGCAGAAACATATGGGAATAAATCTGTCGGAGATAGCTATTACTATATTTGGTAATTATAAAAAATTATCTTTTATATTTTTATCTAAAAAAATCATTTTATTTCAAGTATATCTATTTTTCAACCTTAAAAATGAATACCTTAAAATTAGTTATACTTCCAAAGTGTAGATAACGAAGGATGCACTACTTGGGGCAAACACTCTGGAAAACATGGTAATCTCAGGTGAACCTGGAAGACATACACTGCAGAAAAAGATGGGTACAAAACTATCGGAGGTATATATTAGAGTAGTTGTTAATTATAAAAAATTCTCGTTTAATTTTTATCTAAAAAATATCATTTTATTTAAGGTACATCTATTTTTTAACCTTAAAAATGGATACATTAAAATTAGTTATACTTTCGAAGTGCGGATAACCAAGGATGCAGGACTTGGGACAAACACTCTGGAAAACATGGTAATCTCAGGTGAATCTGGAAGACATACACTGCAAAAACAGATGGGTACAAAACTATCGCAGGTATATATTAGTATAGTTGGTAATTATAAAAAATTCTCTTTTATATTTTTATTTAAAAAAATCATTTTATTTCAGGTACATCTATTTTTTAACTTTAAAAATGGATACATTAAAATTAGTTGTACTTTCGAAGTGTGCATTACCAAGCATGCAGGACTTGGAACAAACACTCTGTAAAACATGGTAATTTTAGGTGAATCTGGAAGTCACAAACTGCAGAAACATATGGGTACAAATCTATCGGAGATATGTATTACTATATTTGGTAATTATAAAAAAATATCTTTTTTTATATTTTTATCTAAAAAATCATTTTATTTCAGGTATATCTATTTTTCGACCTTAAAAATGGATACCTTAAAATTAGTTATACTACCAAAGTGTAGATAACGAAGGATGCAGGACTTGGGACAAACACTCTGGAAAACATGGTAATCTCAGGTGAATCTGGAAGACATACACTCCAGAAACAGGTGGGTAAAAAACTATCGGAGGCATATATTAGTATAGTTGGTAATTATAAAAAATTCTCTTTTATATTTTTATCTAAAAAAATATCATTTTATTTCAGGTACATCTATTTTTTAACCTTAAAAATGGATACATTAAAAGTAGTTATACATTCGTAGTGTGGATAACCAAGGATGCAGGACTTGGGACAAACACTCTGGAAATCATGGTAATCTTAGGTGAATCTGGAAGTCACACACTGCAGAAACAGATGGGTACAAAACTATCGGAGGTATATATTAGAATAGTTGCTAATTATAAAAAAATATCTTTTATATTTTTATCTAAAAATTTTTTTTATTTGAGTACATGTATTTTTCAACCTTAAAAATGGATACCTTAAAATTAGTTATACTTCCCAAGTGTAGATAACGAAGGATGCAGGACTAGGAACAAACACTCTGTAAAACATGGTAATTTTAGGTGAATCTGGAAGTCACACACTGCAGAAATATATGGGTACAAATCTATCGGAGATATGTATTACTATATTTGGTAATTATAAAAATATATCTTTTATATTTTTATCTAAAAAATCATTTTATTTCAAGTATATCTATTTTTCAACCTAAAAAATGGATACCTTAAAATTAGTTATACTTCCAAAGTGTAGATAACGAAGGATGCAAGACTTGGGTCAAACACTCTGGAAAACATGGTAATCTCATGTGAATCTGAGAGACACATACTGCAGAAACAGATGGGTACAAAACTATCGGAGGCATATATTAGTATAGTTGGTAATTATAAAAAATTCTCTTTTATATTTTTATCTAAAAAAATATCATTTTATTTCAGGTACATCTATTTTTTAACCTTAAAAATGGATACATTAAAATTAGTTATACTTTCGTAGTGTGGATAACCAAGGATGCAGACTACGAACAAACACTCTGTAAAACATGGTAATTTTAGGTGAATCTGGAAGTCACACACTGCAGAAACATATGGGTACAAATCTATCGGAGATATGTGTTACTATATTTGGTAATTATAAAAATATATCTTTTATATTTTTATCTAAAAAATCATTTTATTTCAAGTATATCTATTTTTCAACCTAAAAAATGGATACCTTAAAATTAGTTATACTTCCAAAGTGTAGATAACGAAGGATGCAAGACTTGGGCCAAACACTCTGGAAAACATGGTAATCTCATGTGAATCTGAAAGACACATACTGCAGAAACAGGTGGGTACAAAACTATCGGAGGTATATATTACTATAGATGGTAATGGGACAAACACTCTGTAAAACATGGTAATGTTAGGTGAATCTGGAAGTCACACACTGCAGAAACATATGGATACAACTCTATCGGAGATATGTATTACTATATTTGGTAATTATAAAAAATTATCTTTTATATTTTTATCTAAAAAAATAACTTTATTTCAAGTATATCTATTTTTCAACCTTAAAATTAGTTATACTTCCAAAGTGTAGATAACGAAGGATGCAGGACTTGGGACAAATACTCTGGAAAACATGGTAATCTCAGGTGAATCTGGAAGACATACACTGCAGAAACAGGTGAGAACAAAACTATCGGAGGCATATATTAGTATAGTTGGTAATTATAAAAAATTCTCTTTTATATTTTTATCTAAAAAAATATCATTTTATTTCAGGTACATCTATTTTTTAACCTTAAAAATGGATACATTAAAATTAGTTATACTTTCGTAGTGTGGATAACCAAGGATGCAGACTACGAAAAAACACTCTGTAAAACATGGTAATTTTAGGTGAATCTGGAAGTCACACACTGCAGAAACATATGGGTACAAATCTATCGGAGATATGTGTTACTATATTTGGTAATTATAAAAATATATCTTTTATATTTTTATCTAAAAAATCATTTTATTTCAAGTATATCTATTTTTCAACCTAAAAAATGGATACCTTAAAATTAGTTATACTTCCAAAGTGTAGATAACGAAGTATGCAAGACTTGGGCCAAACACTCTGGAAAACATGGTAATCTCATGTGAATCTGAAAGACACATACTGCAGAAACAGGTGGGTACAAAACTATCGGAGGTATATATTACTATAGATGGTAATGGGACAAACACTCTGTAAAACATGGTAATGTTAGGTGAATCTGGAAGTCACACACTGCAGAAACATATGGATACAACTCTATCGGAGATATGTATTACTATATTTGGTAATTATAAAAAATTATCTTTTATATTTTTATCTAAAAAAATAACTTTATTTCAAGTATATCTATTTTTCAACCTAAAAAATGGATAACTTAAAATTCGTTATACTTCCAAAGTGTAGATAACGAAGGATGCAGGACTTGGGACAAACATTCTGGAAAACATGGTAATCTTAGGTGAATCTGGAAGTCACACACTGCAGAAACATATGGGTACAAATCAATCGGATATATGTATTACTATATTTGGTAATTATAAAAAAATATCATTTATATTTTTATCTAAAAAAATCATTTTATTTCATGTATATCAATTTTTCAACCTTAAAAATGGATACCTTTAAAATTAGTTATACTTCCAAAGTGTAGATAATGAAGGATGCAGGACTTGGGTCAAACACTCTGGAAAACATGGTAATCTCAATTGAATCTGGAAGACATACACTGCAGAAACAGATGGGTACAAAACTATCGGAGGTATATATTAGTATAGTTGGTAATTTTAAAATAATATCTTTTATATTTTTATCTAAAAAATTTTTTTATTTCAGTATATGTATTTTTCAACCTTAAAAATGGATACCTTAAAATTCGTTATACTTCCAAAGTGTAGATAACGAAGGATGCAGGACTTGGGACAAATACTCTGGAAAGCATGGTAATCTCAGGTGAATTTGGAAGACATACACTGCAGAAACAGGTGGGAACAAAACTATCGGAGGCATATATTAGTATAGTTGGTAATTATAAAAAATTCTCTTTTAT
Source organism: Maratus michaelseni (assembly GCA_963931845.1). NCBI lineage: Eukaryota > Metazoa > Arthropoda > Arachnida > Araneae > Salticidae > Maratus > Maratus michaelseni. The sequence continues at coordinate 143,367,590 of OZ007596.1, forward strand.
ATTTTTATCTAAAAAAATATCATTTTGTTTTAGGTACATCTATTTTTTAACCTTAAAAATTGATACATTAAAATTAGTTATACTTTCGTAGTGTGGATAACCAAGGATGCAGGACTACGAACAAACACTCTGTAAAACATGGTAATTTTAGGTGAATCTGGAAGTCACACACTGCAGAAACATATGGGTACAAATCTATCGGAGATATGTATTACGATATTTGGTAATTATAAAAAAATATCTTTTATATTTTTATCTAAAAAATCATTTTATTTCAAGTATATCTATTTTTCAACCTAAAAAATGGATACCTTAAAATTAGTTATACTTCCAAAGTGTAGATAAAGAAGGATGCAGGACTTGGGCCAAACACTCTGGAAATCATGGTAATCTCAAGTGAATCTGGAAGACATACACTGCAGAAACAGATGGGTACAAAACTATCGGACGTATATATTAGTATAGTTGGTAATTATAAAAAAATATCTTTCATATTTTTATCTAAAGAAATCATTTTATTTAAGGTACATCTGTTTTTTAATCTTAAAAATGAATACATTAAAATTAGTTATATTTTCAAAGTGCAGATAACCAAGGATGGTGGACTTGGAACAAACACTCTGTAAAACATGGCAATTTTAGGTCAATCTGGAAGTTACACACTGGAGAAACATATGGGTACAAATCTGTCGGAGATAGGTATTACTATATTTGGTAATTATAAAAAATTCTCTTTTATATTTTTATCTAAAAAAATCATTTTATTTCAGGTACATCTTTTTTAAACCTTAAAAATTGATATCTTAAAGTTTTTTATACTTTCGAAGTGTGGATAACCAAGGATGCAGGACTAGGAACAAACACTCTGTAAAACATGGTAATTTTAGGTGAATCTGGAAGTCACACACTGCAGAAACATATGGGTACAAATCTATCGGAGATATGTATTACTATATTTGGTAATTATAAAAAAATATCTTTTATATTTTTATCTAAAAAATCATTTTATTTCAAGTATATCTATTTTTCAACCTACAAAATGGATACTTTAAAATTAGTTATACTTCCAAAGTGTAGATAACGAAGGATGCAGGACTTGGGCCAAACACTCTGGAAAACATGGTAATCTCATCTGAATCTGAAAGACACATACTGCAGAAACAGGTGGGTACAAAACTATCGGTGGTATATATTAGTATAGTTGGTACTTATACAAAAATATCTTTTATATTTTTATCTAAAAAAAATTTTTATTTCAGTATATGTATTTTTCAACCTTAAAAATGGATACCTTAAAATTAGTTATACTTCCAAAGTGTAGATAACGAAGGATGCAGGACTTGGGACAAACACTCTGGAAACCTGGGTAATCTTAGGTGAATCTGGAAGTCACACACTGGAGAAACATATGGATATAAATATATCGGAGATATGTATTACTATATTTGGTAATTATAAAAAATTATCTTTTATATTTTTATCTAAAAAAATCATTTTATTTCAAGTATATCTATTTTTCAACCTTAAAAATGAATACCTTAAAATTAGTTATACTTCCAAAGTGTAGATAATGAAGGATGCAGGACTTGGGTCAAACACTCTGGAAAACATGGTAATCTCAATTGAATCTGGAAGACATACACTGCAGAAACATATGGGTACAAAACTATCGGAGGTATATATTAGTATAGTTGGTAATTTTAAAATAATATCTTTTATATTTTTATCTAAAAAAATTTTTTATTTCAGTATATGTATTTTTCAACCTTAAAAATGGATACCTTAAAATTCGTTATACTTCCAAAGTGTAGATAACGAAGGATGCAGGACTTGGGACAAATACTCTGGAAAACATGGTAATCTCAGGTGAATTTGGAAGACATACACTGCAGAAACAGGTGGGAACAAAACTATCGGAGGCATATATTAGTATAGTTGGTAATTATAAAAAATTCTCTTTTATATTTTTATCTAAAAAAATATCATTTTGTTTTAGGTACATCTATTTTTTAACCTTAAAAATTGATACATTAAAATTAGTTATACTTTCGTAGTGTGGATAACCAAGGATGCAGGACTACGAACAAACACTCTGTAAAACATGGTAATTTTAGGTGAATCTGGAAGTCACACACTGCAGAAACATATGGGTACAAATCTATCGGAGATATGTATTACGATATTTGGTAATTATAAAAAAATATCTTTTATATTTTTATCTAAAAAATCATTTTATTTCAAGTATATCTATTTTTCAACCTAAAAAATGGATACCTTAAAATTAGTTATACTTCCAAAGTGTAGATAAAGAAGGATGCAGGACTTGGGCCAAACACTCTGGAAGTCATGGTAATCTCAAGTGAATCTGGAAGACATACACTGCAGAAACAGATGGGTACAAAACTATCGGACGTATATATTAGTATAGTTGGTAATTATAAAAAAATATCTTTTATATTTTTATCTAAAGAAATCATTTTATTTAAGGTACATCTGTTTTTTAATCTTAAAAATGAATACATTAAAATTAGTTATACTTCCAAAGTGTAGATAAAGAAGGATGGTGGACTTGGAACAAACACTCTGTAAAACATGGCAATTTTAGGTCAATCTGGAAGTTACACACTGGAGAAACATATGGGTACAAATCTGTCGGAGATAGGTATTACTATATTTGGTAATTATAAAAAATTCTCTTTTATATTTTTATCTAAAAAAATCATTTTATTTCAGGTACATCTTTTTTAAACCTTAAAAATTGATATCTTAAAATTTGTTATACTTTCGAAGTGTGGATTACCAAGGATGCAGGACTAGGAACAAACACTCTGTAAAACATGGTAATTTTAGGTGAATCTGGAAGTCACACACTGCAGAAACATATGGGTACAAATCTATCGGAGATATGTATTACTATATTTGGTAATTATAAAAAAATATCTTTTACATTTTTATCTAAAAAATCATTTTATTTCAACTATATCTATTTTTCAACCTACAAAATGGATACTTTAAAATTAGTTATACTTCCAAAGTGTAGATAACGAAGGATGCAGGACTTGGGCCAAACACTCTGAAAAACATGGTAATCTCATCTGAATCTGAAAGACACATACTGCAGAAACAGGTGGGTACAAAACTATCGGTGGTATATATTAGTACAGTTGGTACTTATACAAAAATATCTTTTATATTTTTATCTAAAAAAAATTTTTATTTCAGTATATGTATTTTTCAACCTTAAAAATGGATACCTTAAAATTAGTTATACTTCCAAAGTGTAGATAACGAAGGATGCAGGACTTGGGACAAACACTCTGGAAACCTAGGTAATCTTAGGTGAATCTGGAAGTCACACACTGCAGAAACATATGGATATAAATATATCGGAGATATGTATTACTATATTTGGTAATTATAAAAAATTATCTTTTCTATTTTTATCTAAAAAATATCATTTTATTTCAGTTACATCAATTTTTTAACCTTAAAAATGGATACCTTAAAATTAGTTATACTTCCAAAGTGATGATAACGAAGGATGCAGAACTTGGGTCAAACACTCTAGAAAACATGGTAATCTCAAGTGAATCTGGAAGACATACACTGCAGAAACAGATGGGTATAAAACAATCGGAGGTATATATTAGTACAGTTGGTAATTATAAAAAATTCTCTTTTACATTTGTATCTAAAAAAAATATCATTTTATTTAAGGTACATCTGTTTTTTAACCTTAAAAATGGATACATTAAAATTAGTTATACTTTCAAAGTGCGGATAACCAAGGATGCTGGACTTGGAACAAACACTCTGGAAAACATGGTAATCTCAAGTGAATCTGGAAGACATAAACTTCAGAAACATATGGGTACAAATCTATCGGAGATATGTATTACTATATTTGGTAATTATAAAAAAAATATCTTTTATATTTTTATCTAAAAAAATCATTTTATTTTAGGAATATCAATTTTTCAACCTTAAAAATGGATACCTTAAAATTAATTATATTTCCAAAGTGTAGATAAAGAAGAATGCAGGATTTGGGACAAACACTCTGGAAAACATGGTAATCTCAAGTGAATCTGGAAGACATAAACTGCAGAAACATATGGGTACAAATCTATCGCAGATATGTATTACTATATTTGGTAATTATAAAAAAAAATATCTTTTATATTTTTATCTAAAAAAATCATTTTATTTCAGGAATATCAATTTTTCAACCTTAAAAATGGATACCTTAAAATTAATTATATTTCCAAAGTGTAGATAACGAAGGAAGCAGGACTTCGGACAAACACTCTGGAAAACATCGTAATCTCAGGTGAATCTGGAAGACACGCACTGCAGAAACAGATGGGTACAAAACTATCGGAGGTATATATTACTATAGTTGGTAATAATAAAAAATTATATTTTCTATTTTTATCTAAAAAATATCATTTTATTTCAGTTACATCAATTTTTTAACCTTAAAAATGGATACCTTAAAATTAGTTATACTTCCAAAGTGAAGATAACGAAGGATGCAGAACTTGGGTCAAACACTCTAGAAAACATGGTAATCTCAAGTGAATATGGAAGACATACACTGCAGAAACAGATGGGTACAAACTATCGGAGGTATATATTAGTATAGTTGGTAATTATAAAAAAATTATCTTTTATATTTTTATCTAAAAAAATATTTTATTTCAGTTACATCTATTTTTTAACCTTGAAAACGGAAACATTAAAATTAGTTATACTTTCGAAGTCTGGATAACCAAGGATGCAGGATTTGGGACAAAAACTCTGGAAAACATGGTAATCTCAAGTGAATCTGGAAGACATAAACTGCAGAAACATATGGGTACAAATCTATCGGAGGCATATATTAGTATAGTTGGTAATTATAAAAAATTCTCTTTTATATTTTTATCTAAAAAAATATCATTTTGTTTTAGGTACATCTATTTTTTAACCTTAAAAATTGATACATTAAAATTAGTTATACTTTCGTAGTGTGAATAACCAAGGATGCAGGACTACGAACAAACACTCTGTAAAGCATGGTAATTTTAGGTGAATCTGGAAGTCACACACTGCAGAAACATATGGGTACAAATCTATCGGAGATATGTATTACGATATTTGGTAATTATAAAAAAATATCTTTTATATTTTTATCTAAAAAATCATTTTATTTCAAGTATATCTATTTTTCAACCTAAAAAATGGATACCTTAAAATTAGTTATACTTCCAAAGTGTAGATAAAGAAGGATGCAGGACTTGGGCCAAACACTCTGGAAATCATGGTAATCTCAAGTGAATCTGGAAGACATACACTGCAGAAACAGATGGGTACAAAACTATCGGACGTATATATTAGTATAGTTGGTAATTATAAAAAAATATCTTTCATATTTTTATCTAAAGAAATCATTTTATTTAAGGTACATCTGTTTTTTAATCTTAAAAATGAATACATTAAAATTAGTTATATTTTCAAAGTGCAGATAACCAAGGATGGTGGACTTGGAACAAACACTCTGTAAAACATGGCAATTTTAGGTCAATCTGGAAGTTACACACTGGAGAAACATATGGGTACAAATCTGTCGGAGATAGGTATTACTATATTTGGTAATTATAAAAAATTCTCTTTTATATTTTTATCTAAAAAAATCATTTTATTTCAGGTACATCTTTTTTAAACCTTAAAAATTGATATCTTAAAGTTTTTTATACTTTCGAAGTGTGGATAACCAAGGATGCAGGACTAGGAACAAACACTCTGTAAAACATGGTAATTTTAGGTGAATCTGGAAGTCACACACTGCAGAAACATATGGGTACAAATCTATCGGAGATATGTATTACTATATTTGGTAATTATAAAAAAATATCTTTTATATTTTTATCTAAAAAATCATTTTATTTCAAGTATATCTATTTTTCAACCTACAAAATGGATACTTTAAAATTAGTTATACTTCCAAAGTGTAGATAACGAAGGATGCAGGACTTGGGCCAAACACTCTGGAAAACATGGTAATCTCATCTGAATCTGAAAGACACATACTGCAGAAACAGGTGGGTACAAAACTATCGGTGGTATATATTAGTATAGTTGGTACTTATACAAAAATATCTTTTATATTTTTATCTAAAAAAAATTTTTATTTCAGTATATGTATTTTTCAACCTTAAAAATGGATACCTTAAAATTAGTTATACTTCCAAAGTGTAGATAACGAAGGATGCAGGACTTGGGACAAACACTCTGGAAACCTGGGTAATCTTAGGTGAATCTGGAAGTCACACACTGGAGAAACATATGGATATAAATATATCGGAGATATGTATTACTATATTTGGTAATTATAAAAAATTATCTTTTATATTTTTATCTAAAAAAATCATTTTATTTCAAGTATATCTATTTTTCAACCTTAAAAATGAATACCTTAAAATTAGTTATACTTCCAAAGTGTAGATAATGAAGGATGCAGGACTTGGGTCAAACACTCTGGAAAACATGGTAATCTCAATTGAATCTGGAAGACATACACTGCAGAAACAGATGGGTACAAAACTATCGGAGGTATATATTAGTATAGTTGGTAATTTTAAAATAATATCTTTTATATTTTTATCTAAAAAATTTTTTTATTTCAGTATATGTATTTTTCAACCTTAAAAATGGATACCTTAAAATTCGTTATACTTCCAAAGTGTAGATAACGAAGGATGCAGGACTTGGGACAAATACTCTGGAAAACATGGTAATCTCAGGTGAATTTGGAAGACATACACTGCAGAAACAGGTGGGAACAAAACTATCGGAGGCATATATTAGTATAGTTGGTAATTATAAAAAATTCTCTTTTATATTTTTATCTAAAAAAATATCATTTTGTTTTAGGTACATCTATTTTTTAACCTTAAAAATTGATACATTAAAATTAGTTATACTTTCGTAGTGTGGATAACCAAGGATGCAGGACTACGAACAAACACTCTGTAAAACATGGTAATTTTAGGTGAATCTGGAAGTCACACACTGCAGAAACATATGGGTACAAATCTATCGGAGATATGTATTACGATATTTGGTAATTATAAAAAAATATCTTTTATATTTTTATCTAAAAAATCATTTTATTTCAAGTATATCTATTTTTCAACCTAAAAAATGGATACCTTAAAATTAGTTATACTTCCAAAGTGTAGATAAAGAAGGATGCAGGACTTGGGCCAAACACTCTGGAAGTCATGGTAATCTCAAGTGAATCTGGAAGACATACACTGCAGAAACAGATGGGTACAAAACTATCGGACGTATATATTAGTATAGTTGGTAATTATAAAAAAATATCTTTTATATTTTTATCTAAAGAAATCATTTTATTTAAGGTACATCTGTTTTTTAATCTTAAAAATGAATACATTAAAATTAGTTATACTTCCAAAGTGTAGATAAAGAAGGATGGTGGACTTGGAACAAACACTCTGTAAAACATGGCAATTTTAGGTCAATCTGGAAGTTACACACTGGAGAAACATATGGGTACAAATCTGTCGGAGATAGGTATTACTATATTTGGTAATTATAAAAAATTCTCTTTTATATTTTTATCTAAAAAAATCATTTTATTTCAGGTACATCTTTTTTAAACCTTAAAAATTGATATCTTAAAATTTGTTATACTTTCGAAGTGTGGATTACCAAGGATGCAGGACTAGGAACAAACACTCTGTAAAACATGGTAATTTTAGGTGAATCTGGAAGTCACACACTGCAGAAACATATGGGTACAAATCTATCGGAGATATGTATTACTATATTTGGTAATTATAAAAAAATATCTTTTACATTTTTATCTAAAAAATCATTTTATTTCAACTATATCTATTTTTCAACCTACAAAATGGATACTTTAAAATTAGTTATACTTCCAAAGTGTAGATAACGAAGGATGCAGGACTTGGGCCAAACACTCTGAAAAACATGGTAATCTCATCTGAATCTGAAAGACACATACTGCAGAAACAGGTGGGTACAAAACTATCGGTGGTATATATTAGTACAGTTGGTACTTATACAAAAATATCTTTTATATTTTTATCTAAAAAAATTTTTTATTTCAGTATATGTATTTTTCAACCTTAAAAATGGATACCTTAAAATTAGTTATACTTCCAAAGTGTAGATAACGAAGGATGCAGGACTTGGGACAAACACTCTGGAAACCTAGGTAATCTTAGGTGAATCTGGAAGTCACACACTGCAGAAACATATGGATATAAATATATCGGAGATATGTATTACTATATTTGGTAATTATAAAAAATTATCTTTTCTATTTTTATCTAAAAAATATCATTTTATTTCAGTTACATCAATTTTTTAACCTTAAAAATGGATACCTTAAAATTAGTTATACTTCCAAAGTGATGATAACGAAGGATGCAGAACTTGGGTCAAACACTCTAGAAAACATGGTAATCTCAAGTGAATCTGGAAGACATACACTGCAGAAACAGATGGGTATAAAACAATCGGAGGTATATATTAGTACAGTTGGTAATTATAAAAAATTCTCTTTTACATTTGTATCTAAAAAAAATATCATTTTATTTAAGGTACATCTGTTTTTTAACCTTAAAAATGGATACATTAAAATTAGTTATACTTTCAAAGTGCGGATAACCAAGGATGCTGGACTTGGAACAAACACTCTGGAAAACATGGTAATCTCAAGTGAATCTGGAAGACATAAACTTCAGAAACATATGGGTACAAATCTATCGGAGATATGTATTACTATATTTGGTAATTATAAAAAAAATATCTTTTATATTTTTATCTAAAAAAATCATTTTATTTTAGGAATATCAATTTTTCAACCTTAAAAATGGATACCTTAAAATTAATTATATTTCCAAAGTGTAGATAAAGAAGAATGCAGGATTTGGGACAAACACTCTGGAAAACATGGTAATCTCAAGTGAATCTGGAAGACATAAACTGCAGAAACATATGGGTACAAATCTATCGCAGATATGTATTACTATATTTGGTAATTATAAAAAAAATATCTTTTATATTTTTATCTAAAAAAATCATTTTATTTCAGGAATATCAATTTTTCAACCTTAAAAATGGATACCTTAAAATTAATTATATTTCCAAAGTGTAGATAACGAAGGAAGCAGGACTTCGGACAAACACTCTGGAAAACATCGTAATCTCAGGTGAATCTGGAAGACACGCACTGCAGAAACAGATGGGTACAAAACTATCGGAGGTATATATTACTATAGTTGGTAATAATAAAAAATTATATTTTCTATTTTTATCTAAAAAATATCATTTTATTTCAGTTACATCAATTTTTTAACCTTAAAAATGGATACCTTAAAATTAGTTATACTTCCAAAGTGAAGATAACGAAGGATGCAGAACTTGGGTCAAACACTCTAGAAAACATGGTAATCTCAAGTGAATATGGAAGACATACACTGCAGAAACAGATGGGTACAAACTATCGGAGGTATATATTAGTATAGTTGGTAATTATAAAAAAATTATCTTTTATATTTTTATCTAAAAAAATATCATTTTATTTCAGTTACATCTATTTTTTAACCTTGAAAACGGAAACATTAAAATTAGTTATACTTTCGAAGTCTGGATAACCAAGGATGCAGGATTTGGGACAAAAACTTTGGAAAACATGGTAATCTCAAGTGAATCTGGAAGACATAAACTGCAGAAACATATGGGTACAAATCTATCGGAGGCATATATTAGTATAGTTGGTAATTATAAAAAATTCTCTGTTATATTTTTATCTAAAAAAATATCATTTTGTTTTAGGTACATCTATTTTTTAACCTTAAAAATTGATACATTAAAATTAGTTATACTTTCGTAGTGTGGATAACCAAGGATGCAGGACTACGAACAAACACTCTGTAAAGCATGGTAATTTTAGGTGAATCTGGAAGTCACACACTGCAGAAACATATGGGTACGAATCTATCGGAGATATGTATTACGATATTTGGTAATTATAAAAAAATATCTTTTATATTTTTATCTAAAAAATCATTTTATTTCAAGTATATCTATTTTTCAACCTAAAAAATGGATACCTTAAAATTAGTTATACTTCCAAAGTGTAGATAAAGAAGGATGCAGGACTTGGGCCAAATCTGGAAATCATGGTAATCTCAAGTGAATCTGGAAGACATACACTGCAGAAACAGATGGGTACAAAACTATCGGACGTATATATTAGTATAGTTGGTAATTATAAAAAAATATCTTTCATATTTTTATCTAAAGAAATCATTTTATTTAAGGTACATCTGTTTTTTAATCTTAAAAATGAATACATTAAAATTAGTTATATTTTCAAAGTGCAGATAACCAAGGATGGTGGACTTGGAACAAACACTCTGTAAAACATGGCAATTTTAGGTCAATCTGGAAGTTACACACTGGAGAAACATATGGGTACAAATCTGTCGGAGATAGGTATTACTATATTTGGTAATTATAAAAAATTCTCTTTTATATTTTTATCTAAAAAAATCATTTTATTTCAGGTACATCTTTTTTAAACCTTAAAAATTGATATCTTAAAGTTTTTTATACTTTCGAAGTGTGGATAACCAAGGATGCAGGACTAGGAACAAACACTCTGTAAAACATGGTAATTTTAGGTGAATCTGGAAGTCACACACTGCAGAAACATATGGGTACAAATCTATCGGAGATATGTATTACTATATTTGGTAATTATAAAAAAAATATCTTTTATATTTTTATCTAAAAAATCATTTTATTTCAAGTATATCTATTTTTCAACCTACAAAATGGATACTTTAAAATTAGTTATACTTCCAAAGTGTAGATAACGAAGGATGCAGGACTTGGGCCAAACACTCTGGAAAACATGGTAATCTCATCTGAATCTGAAAGACACATACTGCAGAAACAGGTGGGTACAAAACTATCGGTGGTATATATTAGTATAGTTGGTACTTATACAAAAATATCTTTTATATTTTTATCTAAAAAAAATTTTTATTTCAGTATATGTATTTTTCAACCTTAAAAATGGATACCTTAAAATTAGTTATACTTCCAAAGTGTAGATAACGAAGGATGCAGGACTTGGGACAAACACTCTGGAAACCTGGGTAATCTTAGGTGAATCTGGAAGTCACACACTGGAGAAACATATGGATATAAATATATCGGAGATATGTATTACTATATTTGGTAATTATAAAAAATTATCTTTTATATTTTTATCTAAAAAAATCATTTTATTTCAAGTATATCTATTTTTCAACCTTAAAAATGAATACCTTAAAATTAGTTATACTTCCAAAGTGTAGATAATGAAGGATGCAGGACTTGGGTCAAACACTCTGGAAAACATGGTAATCTCAATTGAATCTGGAAGACATACACTGCAGAAACAGATGGGTACAAAACTATCGGAGGTATATATTAGTATAGTTGGTAATTTTAAAATAATATCTTTTATATTTTTATCTAAAAAAAATTTTTATTTCAGTATATGTATTTTTCAACCTTAAAAATGGATACCTTAAAATTCGTTATACTTCCAAAGTGTAGATAACGAAGGATGCAGGACTTGGGACAAATACTCTGGAAAACATGGTAATCTCAGGTGAATTTGGAAGACATACACTGCAGAAACAGGTGGGAACAAAACTATCGGAGGCATATATTAGTATAGTTGGTAATTATAAAAAATTCTCTTTTATATTTTTATCTAAAAAAATATCATTTTGTTTTAGGTACATCTATTTTTTAACCTTAAAAATTGATACATTAAAATTAGTTATACTTTCGTAGTGTGGATAACCAAGGATGCAGGACTACGAACAAACACTCTGTAAAACATGGTAATTTTAGGTGAATCTGGAAGTCACACACTGCAGAAACATATGGGTACAAATCTATCGGAGATATGTATTACGATATTTGGTAATTATAAAAAAATATCTTTTATATTTTTATCTAAAAAATCATTTTATTTCAAGTATATCTATTTTTCAACCTAAAAAATGGATACCTTAAAATTAGTTATACTTCCAAAGTGTAGATAAAGAAGGATGCAGGACTTGGGCCAAACACTCTGGAAGTCATGGTAATCTCAAGTGAATCTGGAAGACATACACTGCAGAAACAGATGGGTACAAAACTATCGGACGTATATATTAGTATAGTTGGTAATTATAAAAAAATATCTTTTATATTTTTATCTAAAGAAATCATTTTATTTAAGGTACATCTGTTTTTTAATCTTAAAAATGAATACATTAAAATTAGTTATACTTCCAAAGTGTAGATAAAGAAGGATGGTGGACTTGGAACAAACACTCTGTAAAACATGGCAATTTTAGGTCAATCTGGAAGTTACACACTGGAGAAACATATGGGTACAAATCTGTCGGAGATAGGTATTACTATATTTGGTAATTATAAAAAATTCTCTTTTATATTTTTATCTAAAAAAATCATTTTATTTCAGGTACATCTTTTTTAAACCTTAAAAATTGATATCTTAAAATTTGTTATACTTTCGAAGTGTGGATTACCAAGGATGCAGGACTAGGAACAAACACTCTGTAAAACATGGTAATTTTAGGTGAATCTGGAAGTCACACACTGCAGAAACATATGGGTACAAATCTATCGGAGATATGTATTACTATATTTGGTAATTATAAAAAAATATCTTTTACATTTTTATCTAAAAAATCATTTTATTTCAACTATATCTATTTTTCAACCTACAAAATGGATACTTTAAAATTAGTTATACTTCCAAAGTGTAGATAACGAAGGATGCAGGACTTGGGCCAAACACTCTGAAAAACATGGTAATCTCATCTGAATCTGAAAGACACATACTGCAGAAACAGGTGGGTACAAAACTATCGGTGGTATATATTAGTACAGTTGGTACTTATACAAAAATATCTTTTATATTTTTATCTAAAAAAATTTTTTATTTCAGTATATGTATTTTTCAACCTTAAAAATGGATACCTTAAAATTAGTTATACTTCCAAAGTGTAGATAACGAAGGATGCAGGACTTGGGACAAACACTCTGGAAACCTAGGTAATCTTAGGTGAATCTGGAAGTCACACACTGCAGAAACATATGGATATAAATATATCGGAGATATGTATTACTATATTTGGTAATTATAAAAAATTATCTTTTCTATTTTTATCTAAAAAATATCATTTTATTTCAGTTACATCAATTTTTTAACCTTAAAAATGGATACCTTAAAATTAGTTATACTTCCAAAGTGATGATAACGAAGGATGCAGAACTTGGGTCAAACACTCTAGAAAACATGGTAATCTCAAGTGAATATGGAAGACATACACTGCAGAAACAGATGGGTATAAAACAATCGGAGGTATATATTAGTACAGTTGGTAATTATAAAAAATTCTCTTTTACATTTGTATCTAAAAAAAATATCATTTTATTTAAGGTACATCTGTTTTTTAACCTTAAAAATGGATACATTAAAATTAGTTATACTTTCAAAGTGCGGATAACCAAGGATGCTGGACTTGGAACAAACACTCTGGAAAACATGGTAATCTCAAGTGAATCTGGAAGACATAAACTTCAGAAACATATGGGTACAAATCTATCGGAGATATGTATTACTATATTTGGTAATTATAAAAAAAATATCTTTTATATTTTTATCTAAAAAAATCATTTTATTTTAGGAATATCAATTTTTCAACCTTAAAAATGGATACCTTAAAATTAATTATATTTCCAAAGTGTAGATAAAGAAGAATGCAGGATTTGGGACAAACACTCTGGAAAACATGGTAATCTCAAGTGAATCTGGAAGACATAAACTGCAGAAACATATGGGTACAAATCTATCGCAGATATGTATTACTATATTTGGTAATTATAAAAAAAATATCTTTTATATTTTTATCTAAAAAAATCATTTTATTTCAGGAATATCAATTTTTCAACCTTAAAAATGGATACCTTAAAATTAATTATATTTCCAAAGTGTAGATAACGAAGGAAGCAGGACTTCGGACAAACACTCTGGAAAACATCGTAATCTCAGGTGAATCTGGAAGACACGCACTGCAGAAACAGATGGGTACAAAACTATCGGAGGTATATATTACTATAGTTGGTAATAATAAAAAATTATATTTTCTATTTTTATCTAAAAAATATCATTTTATTTCAGTTACATCAATTTTTTAACCTTAAAAATGGATACCTTAAAATTAGTTATACTTCCAAAGTGAAGATAACGAAGGATGCAGAACTTGGGTCAAACACTCTAGAAAACATGGTAATCTCAAGTGAATATGGAAGACATACACTGCAGAAACAGATGGGTACAAACTATCGGAGGTATATATTAGTATAGTTGGTAATTATAAAAAAATTATCTTTTATATTTTTATCTAAAAAAATATCATTTTATTTCAGTTACATCTATTTTTTAACCTTGAAAACGGAAACATTAAAATTAGTTATACTTTCGAAGTGTGGATAACCAAGGATGCAGGATTTGGGACAAAAACTCTGGAAAACATGGTAATCTCAAGTGAATCTGGAAGACATACACTGCAGAAACATATGGGTACAAATCTATCGGAGGCATATATTAGTATAGTTGGTAATTATAAAAAATTCTCTTTTATATTTTTATCTAAAAAAATATCATTTTATTTCAGGTACATCTATTTTTTAACCTTAAAAATGGATACATTAAAATTAGTTATACTTTCGTAGTGTGGATAACGAAGGATGCAAGACTTGGGCCAAACACTCTGGAAAACATGGTAATATCATGTGAATCTGAAAGACACATACTGCAGAAACAGGTGGGTACAAAACTATCGGAGGTATATATTACTATAGATGGTAATGGGACAAACACTCTGTAAAACATGGTAATGTTAGGTGAATCTGGAAGACATACACTGCAGAAACAAGTGGGAACAAAACTATCGGAGGCATATATTAGTATAGTTGGTAATTATAAAAAATTCTCTTTTATATTTTTATCTAAAAAAATATCATTTTATTTCAGGTACATCTATTTTTTAACCTTAAAAATGGATACATTAAAATTAGTTATACTTTCGTAGTGTGGATAACCAAGGATGCAGGACTACGAACAAACACTCTGTAAAACATGGTAATTTTAGGTGAATCTGGAAGTCACACACTGCAGAAACGTATGGATACAAATCTATCGGAGATATGTATTACTATATTTGGTAATTATAAAAAATTATCTTTTCTATTTTTATCTAAAAAATATCATTTTATTTCAGTTACATCAATTTTTTAACCTTAAAAATGGATACCTTAAAATTAGTTATACTTCCAAAGTGATGATAACGAAGGATGCAGAACTTGGGTCAAACACTCTAGAAAACATGGTAATCTCAAGTGAATATGGAAGACATACACTGCAGAAACAGATGGGTATAAAACAATCGGAGGTATATATTAGTACAGTTGGTAATTATAAAAAATTCTCTTTTATATTTGTATCTAAAAAAAATATCATTTTATTTAAGGTACATCTGTTTTTTAACCTTAAAAATGGATACATTAAAATTAGTTATACTTTCAAAGTGCGGATAAAGAAGGATGCTGGACTTGGAACAAACACTCTGGAAAACATGGTAATCTCAAGTGAATCTGGAAGACATACACTGCAGAAACAGATGGGTACAAAACTATCGGAGGCATATATTAGAATAGTTGGTAATTATAAAAAATATCTTTTTTATATTTTTATCTAAAAAATCATTTTATTTCAGGTATATCTATTTTTCAACCTTAAAAATGGATACCTTAAAATTAGTTATACTTCCAAAGTGTAGATAACGAAGGATGCAGGACTTCGGACAAACACTCTGGAAAACATAGTAATCTCAGGTGAATCTGGAAGACACGCACTGCAGAAACAGATGGGTACAAAACTATCGGAGGTATATATTACTATAGTTGGTAATAATAAAAAATTATATTTTCTATTTTTATCTAAAAAATATCATTTTATTTCAGTTACATCAATTTTTTAACCTTAAAAATGGATACCTTAAAGTTACTTATACTTCCAAAATGAAGATAACGAAGGATGCAGGACTTCGGACAAACACTCTGGAAATCATGGTAATCTCAAGTGAATCTGGAAGACATACACTGCAGAAACAGATGGGTACAAAACTATCGGACGTATATATTAGTATAGTTGGTAATTATAAAAAAATTATCTTTTATATTTTTATCTAAAAAAATATCATTTTATTTCAGTTACATCTATTTTTTAACCTTGAAAACGGAAACATTAAAATTAGTTATACTTTCGAAGTCTGGATAACCAAGGATGCAGGATTTGGGACAAAAACTTTGGAAAACATGGTAATCTCAAGTGAATCTGGAAGACATAAACTGCAGAAACATATGGGTACAAATCTATCGGAGGCATATATTAGTATAGTTGGTAATTATAAAAAATTCTCTGTTATATTTTTATCTAAAAAAATATCATTTTGTTTTAGGTACATCTATTTTTTAACCTTAAAAATTGATACATTAAAATTAGTTATACTTTCGTAGTGTGGATAACCAAGGATGCAGGACTACGAACAAACACTCTGTAAAGCATGGTAATTTTAGGTGAATCTGGAAGTCACACACTGCAGAAACATATGGGTACGAATCTATCGGAGATATGTATTACGATATTTGGTAATTATAAAAAAATATCTTTTATATTTTTATCTAAAAAATCATTTTATTTCAAGTATATCTATTTTTCAACCTAAAAAATGGATACCTTAAAATTAGTTATACTTCCAAAGTGTAGATAAAGAAGGATGCAGGACTTGGGCCAAATCTGGAAATCATGGTAATCTCAAGTGAATCTGGAAGACATACACTGCAGAAACAGATGGGTACAAAACTATCGGACGTATATATTAGTATAGTTGGTAATTATAAAAAAATATCTTTCATATTTTTATCTAAAGAAATCATTTTATTTAAGGTACATCTGTTTTTTAATCTTAAAAATGAATACATTAAAATTAGTTATATTTTCAAAGTGCAGATAACCAAGGATGGTGGACTTGGAACAAACACTCTGTAAAACATGGCAATTTTAGGTCAATCTGGAAGTTACACACTGGAGAAACATATGGGTACAAATCTGTCGGAGATAGGTATTACTATATTTGGTAATTATAAAAAATTCTCTTTTATATTTTTATCTAAAAAAATCATTTTATTTCAGGTACATCTTTTTTAAACCTTAAAAATTGATATCTTAAAGTTTTTTATACTTTCGAAGTGTGGATAACCAAGGATGCAGGACTAGGAACAAACACTCTGTAAAACATGGTAATTTTAGGTGAATCTGGAAGTCACACACTGCAGAAACATATGGGTACAAATCTATCGGAGATATGTATTACTATATTTGGTAATTATAAAAAAAATATCTTTTATATTTTTATCTAAAAAATCATTTTATTTCAAGTATATCTATTTTTCAACCTACAAAATGGATACTTTAAAATTAGTTATACTTCCAAAGTGTAGATAACGAAGGATGCAGGACTTGGGCCAAACACTCTGGAAAACATGGTAATCTCATCTGAATCTGAAAGACACATACTGCAGAAACAGGTGGGTACAAAACTATCGGTGGTATATATTAGTATAGTTGGTACTTATACAAAAATATCTTTTATATTTTTATCTAAAAAAAATTTTTATTTCAGTATATGTATTTTTCAACCTTAAAAATGGATACCTTAAAATTAGTTATACTTCCAAAGTGTAGATAACGAAGGATGCAGGACTTGGGACAAACACTCTGGAAACCTGGGTAATCTTAGGTGAATCTGGAAGTCACACACTGGAGAAACATATGGATATAAATATATCGGAGATATGTATTACTATATTTGGTAATTATAAAAAATTATCTTTTATATTTTTATCTAAAAAAATCATTTTATTTCAAGTATATCTATTTTTCAACCTTAAAAATGAATACCTTAAAATTAGTTATACTTCCAAAGTGTAGATAATGAAGGATGCAGGACTTGGGTCAAACACTCTGGAAAACATGGTAATCTCAATTGAATCTGGAAGACATACACTGCAGAAACAGATGGGTACAAAACTATCGGAGGTATATATTAGTATAGTTGGTAATTTTAAAATAATATCTTTTATATTTTTATCTAAAAAAAATTTTTATTTCAGTATATGTATTTTTCAACCTTAAAAATGGATACCTTAAAATTCGTTATACTTCCAAAGTGTAGATAACGAAGGATGCAGGACTTGGGACAAATACTCTGGAAAACATGGTAATCTCAGGTGAATTTGGAAGACATACACTGCAGAAACAGGTGGGAACAAAACTATCGGAGGCATATATTAGTATAGTTGGTAATTATAAAAAATTCTCTTTTATATTTTTATCTAAAAAAATATCATTTTGTTTTAGGTACATCTATTTTTTAACCTTAAAAATTGATACATTAAAATTAGTTATACTTTCGTAGTGTGGATAACCAAGGATGCAGGACTACGAACAAACACTCTGTAAAACATGGTAATTTTAGGTGAATCTGGAAGTCACACACTGCAGAAACATATGGGTACAAATCTATCGGAGATATGTATTACGATATTTGGTAATTATAAAAAAATATCTTTTATATTTTTATCTAAAAAATCATTTTATTTCAAGTATATCTATTTTTCAACCTAAAAAATGGATACCTTAAAATTAGTTATACTTCCAAAGTGTAGATAAAGAAGGATGCAGGACTTGGGCCAAACACTCTGGAAGTCATGGTAATCTCAAGTGAATCTGGAAGACATACACTGCAGAAACAGATGGGTACAAAACTATCGGACGTATATATTAGTATAGTTGGTAATTATAAAAAAATATCTTTTATATTTTTATCTAAAGAAATCATTTTATTTAAGGTACATCTGTTTTTTAATCTTAAAAATGAATACATTAAAATTAGTTATACTTCCAAAGTGTAGATAAAGAAGGATGGTGGACTTGGAACAAACACTCTGTAAAACATGGCAATTTTAGGTCAATCTGGAAGTTACACACTGGAGAAACATATGGGTACAAATCTGTCGGAGATAGGTATTACTATATTTGGTAATTATAAAAAATTCTCTTTTATATTTTTATCTAAAAAAATCATTTTATTTCAGGTACATCTTTTTTAAACCTTAAAAATTGATATCTTAAAATTTGTTATACTTTCGAAGTGTGGATTACCAAGGATGCAGGACTAGGAACAAACACTCTGTAAAACATGGTAATTTTAGGTGAATCTGGAAGTCACACACTGCAGAAACATATGGGTACAAATCTATCGGAGATATGTATTACTATATTTGGTAATTATAAAAAAATATCTTTTACATTTTTATCTAAAAAATCATTTTATTTCAACTATATCTATTTTTCAACCTACAAAATGGATACTTTAAAATTAGTTATACTTCCAAAGTGTAGATAACGAAGGATGCAGGACTTGGGCCAAACACTCTGAAAAACATGGTAATCTCATCTGAATCTGAAAGACACATACTGCAGAAACAGGTGGGTACAAAACTATCGGTGGTATATATTAGTACAGTTGGTACTTATACAAAAATATCTTTTATATTTTTATCTAAAAAAATTTTTTATTTCAGTATATGTATTTTTCAACCTTAAAAATGGATACCTTAAAATTAGTTATACTTCCAAAGTGTAGATAACGAAGGATGCAGGACTTGGGACAAACACTCTGGAAACCTAGGTAATCTTAGGTGAATCTGGAAGTCACACACTGCAGAAACATATGGATATAAATATATCGGAGATATGTATTACTATATTTGGTAATTATAAAAAATTATCTTTTCTATTTTTATCTAAAAAATATCATTTTATTTCAGTTACATCAATTTTTTAACCTTAAAAATGGATACCTTAAAATTAGTTATACTTCCAAAGTGATGATAACGAAGGATGCAGAACTTGGGTCAAACACTCTAGAAAACATGGTAATCTCAAGTGAATATGGAAGACATACACTGCAGAAACAGATGGGTATAAAACAATCGGAGGTATATATTAGTACAGTTGGTAATTATAAAAAATTCTCTTTTACATTTGTATCTAAAAAAAATATCATTTTATTTAAGGTACATCTGTTTTTTAACCTTAAAAATGGATACATTAAAATTAGTTATACTTTCAAAGTGCGGATAACCAAGGATGCTGGACTTGGAACAAACACTCTGGAAAACATGGTAATCTCAAGTGAATCTGGAAGACATAAACTTCAGAAACATATGGGTACAAATCTATCGGAGATATGTATTACTATATTTGGTAATTATAAAAAAAATATCTTTTATATTTTTATCTAAAAAAATCATTTTATTTTAGGAATATCAATTTTTCAACCTTAAAAATGGATACCTTAAAATTAATTATATTTCCAAAGTGTAGATAAAGAAGAATGCAGGATTTGGGACAAACACTCTGGAAAACATGGTAATCTCAAGTGAATCTGGAAGACATAAACTGCAGAAACATATGGGTACAAATCTATCGCAGATATGTATTACTATATTTGGTAATTATAAAAAAAATATCTTTTATATTTTTATCTAAAAAAATCATTTTATTTCAGGAATATCAATTTTTCAACCTTAAAAATGGATACCTTAAAATTAATTATATTTCCAAAGTGTAGATAACGAAGGAAGCAGGACTTCGGACAAACACTCTGGAAAACATCGTAATCTCAGGTGAATCTGGAAGACACGCACTGCAGAAACAGATGGGTACAAAACTATCGGAGGTATATATTACTATAGTTGGTAATAATAAAAAATTATATTTTCTATTTTTATCTAAAAAATATCATTTTATTTCAGTTACATCAATTTTTTAACCTTAAAAATGGATACCTTAAAATTAGTTATACTTCCAAAGTGAAGATAACGAAGGATGCAGAACTTGGGTCAAACACTCTAGAAAACATGGTAATCTCAAGTGAATATGGAAGACATACACTGCAGAAACAGATGGGTACAAACTATCGGAGGTATATATTAGTATAGTTGGTAATTATAAAAAAATTATCTTTTATATTTTTATCTAAAAAAATATCATTTTATTTCAGTTACATCTATTTTTTAACCTTGAAAACGGAAACATTAAAATTAGTTATACTTTCGAAGTGTGGATAACCAAGGATGCAGGATTTGGGACAAAAACTCTGGAAAACATGGTAATCTCAAGTGAATCTGGAAGACATACACTGCAGAAACATATGGGTACAAATCTATCGGAGGCATATATTAGTATAGTTGGTAATTATAAAAAATTCTCTTTTATATTTTTATCTAAAAAAATATCATTTTATTTCAGGTACATCTATTTTTTAACCTTAAAAATGGATACATTAAAATTAGTTATACTTTCGTAGTGTGGATAACGAAGGATGCAAGACTTGGGCCAAACACTCTGGAAAACATGGTAATATCATGTGAATCTGAAAGACACATACTGCAGAAACAGGTGGGTACAAAACTATCGGAGGTATATATTACTATAGATGGTAATGGGACAAACACTCTGTAAAACATGGTAATGTTAGGTGAATCTGGAAGACATACACTGCAGAAACAAGTGGGAACAAAACTATCGGAGGCATATATTAGTATAGTTGGTAATTATAAAAAATTCTCTTTTATATTTTTATCTAAAAAAATATCATTTTATTTCAGGTACATCTATTTTTTAACCTTAAAAATGGATACATTAAAATTAGTTATACTTTCGTAGTGTGGATAACCAAGGATGCAGGACTACGAACAAACACTCTGTAAAACATGGTAATTTTAGGTGAATCTGGAAGTCACACACTGCAGAAACGTATGGATACAAATCTATCGGAGATATGTATTACTATATTTGGTAATTATAAAAAATTATCTTTTCTATTTTTATCTAAAAAATATCATTTTATTTCAGTTACATCAATTTTTTAACCTTAAAAATGGATACCTTAAAATTAGTTATACTTCCAAAGTGATGATAACGAAGGATGCAGAACTTGGGTCAAACACTCTAGAAAACATGGTAATCTCAAGTGAATATGGAAGACATACACTGCAGAAACAGATGGGTATAAAACAATCGGAGGTATATATTAGTACAGTTGGTAATTATAAAAAATTCTCTTTTATATTTGTATCTAAAAAAAATATCATTTTATTTAAGGTACATCTGTTTTTTAACCTTAAAAATGGATACATTAAAATTAGTTATACTTTCAAAGTGCGGATAAAGAAGGATGCTGGACTTGGAACAAACACTCTGGAAAACATGGTAATCTCAAGTGAATCTGGAAGACATACACTGCAGAAACAGATGGGTACAAAACTATCGGAGGCATATATTAGAATAGTTGGTAATTATAAAAAATATCTTTTTTATATTTTTATCTAAAAAATCATTTTATTTCAGGTATATCTATTTTTCAACCTTAAAAATGGATACCTTAAAATTAGTTATACTTCCAAAGTGTAGATAACGAAGGATGCAGGACTTCGGACAAACACTCTGGAAAACATAGTAATCTCAGGTGAATCTGGAAGACACGCACTGCAGAAACAGATGGGTACAAAACTATCGGAGGTATATATTACTATAGTTGGTAATAATAAAAAATTATATTTTCTATTTTTATCTAAAAAATATCATTTTATTTCAGTTACATCAATTTTTTAACCTTAAAAATGGATACCTTAAAGTTACTTATACTTCCAAAATGAAGATAACGAAGGATGCAGGACTTCGGACAAACACTCTGGAAATCATGGTAATCTCAAGTGAATCTGGAAGACATACACTGCAGAAACAGATGGGTACAAAACTATCGGACGTATATATTAGTATAGTTGGTAATTATAAAAAAATTATCTTTTATATTTTTATCTAAAAAAATATCATTTTATTTCAGTTACATCTATTTTTTAACCTTGAAAACGGATACATTAAAATTAGTTATACTTTCGTAGTGTGGATAACCAAGGATGCAGGACTACGAACAAACACTCTGTAAAACATGGTAATTTTAGGTGAATCTGGAAGTCACACACTGCAGAAGCATATGGGTACAAATCTATCGGAGATATGTATTACGATATTTGGTAATTATAAAAAAATATCTTTTATATTTTTATCCAAAAAAATCATTTTATTTCAGTTACATCAATTTTTTAACGTAAAAAATGGATACCTTAAAATTAGTTATTCTTCCAAAGTGTAGATAAAGAAGGATGCAGGACTTGGGCCAAACACTCTGGAAATCATGGTAATCTCAAGTGAATCTGGAAGACATACACTGCAGAAACAGATGGGTACAAAACTATCGGACGTATATATTAGTATAGTTGGTAATTATAAAAAAAATATCTTTTATATTTTTATCTAAAGAAATCATTTTATTTAAGGTACATCTGTTTTTTAATCTTAAAAATGAATACATTAAAATTAGTTATACTTTCAAAGTGCAGATAACCAAGGATGGTGGACTTGGAACAAACACTCTGTAAAACATGGCAATTTTAGGTCAATCTGGAAGTTACACACTGGAGAAACATATGGGTACAAATCTGTCGGAGATAGGTATTACTATATTTGGTAATTATAAAAAATTCTCTTTTATATTTTTATCTAAAAAAATCATTTTATTTCAGGTACATCTTTTTTAAACCTTAAAAATTGATATCTTAAAATTTGTTATACTTTCGAAGTGTGGATAACCAAGGATGCAGGACTACGAACAAACACTCTGTAAAACATGGTAATTTTAGGTGAATCTGGAAGTCACACACTACAGAAACGTATGGATACAAATCTATCGGAGATATGTATTACTATATTTGGTAATTATAAAAAATTATCTTTTCTATTTTTATCTTAAAAATATCATTTTATTTCAGTTACATCAATTTTTTAACCTTAAAAATGGATACCTTAAAATTAGTTATACTTCCAAAGTGATGATAACGAAGGATGCAGAACTTGGGTCAAACACTCTAGAAAACATGGTAATCTCAAGTGAATATGGAAGACATACACTGCAGAAACAGATGGGTATAAAACAATCGGAGGTATATATTAGTACAGTTGGTAATTATAAAAAATTCTCTTTTATATTTGTATCTAAAAAAAATATCATTTTATTTAAGGTACATCTGTTTTTTAACCTTAAAAATGGATACATTAAAATTAGTTATACTTTCAAAGTGCGGATAACCAAGGATGCTGGACTTGGAACAAACACTCTGGAAAACATGGTAATCTCAAGTGAATCTGGAAGACATAAACTGCAGAAACATATGGGTACAAATCTATCGGAGATATGTATTACTATATTTGGTAATTATAAAAAAAATATCTTTTATATTTTTATCTAAAAAAATCATTTTATTTCAGGAATATCAATTTTTCAACCTTAAAAATAGATACCTTAAAATTAATTATATTTCCAAAGTGTAGATAACGAAGGATGCAGGATTTGGGACAAACACTCTGGAAAACATGGTAATCTCAGGTGAATCTGGAAGACATACACTGCAGAAACAGATGGGTACAAAACTATCGGAGGCATATATTAGAATAGTTGGTAATTATAAAAAATATCTTTTTTATATTTTTATCTAAAAAATCATTTTATTTCAGGTATATCTATTTTTCAACCTTAAAAATGGATACCTTAAAATTAGTTATACTTCCAAAGTGTAGATAACGAAGGATGCAGGACTTCGGACAAACACTCTGGAAAACATCGTAATCTCAGGTGAATCTGGAAGACACGCACTGCAGAAACAGATGGGTACAAAACTATCGGAGGTATATATTACTATAGTTGGTAATAATAAAAAATTATATTTTCTATTTTTATCTAAAAAATATCATTTTATTTCAGTTACATCAATTTTTTAACCTTAAAAATGGATACCTTAAAATTAGTTATACTTCCAAAATGAAGATAACGAAGGATGCAGAACTTGGGTCAAACACTCTAGAAAACATGGTAATCGCAAGTGAATATGGAAGACATACACTGCAGAAACAGATGGGTACAAAACTATCGGAGGTATATATTAGTATAGTTGGTAATTATAAAAAAATTATCTTTTATATTTTTATCTAAAAAAATATCATTTTATTTCAGTTACATCTATTTTTTAACCTTGAAAACGGATACATTAAAATTAGTTATACTTTCGTAGTGTGGATAACCAAGGATGCAGGACTACGAACAAACACTCTGTAAAACATGGTAATTTTAGGTGAATCTGGAAGTCACACACTGCAGAAACATATGGGTACAAATCTATCGGAGATATGTATTACGATATTTGGTAATTATAAAAAAATATCTTTTATATTTTTATCTAAAAAATCATTTTATTTCAGTTACATCAATTTTTTAACCTAAAAAATGGATACCTTAAAATTAGTTATACTTCCAAAGTGTAGATAAAGAAGGATGCAGGACTTGGGCCAAACACTCTGGAAATCATGGTAATCTCAAGTGAATCTGGAAGACATACACTGCAGAAACAGATGGGTACAAAACTATCGGACGTATATATTAGTATAGTTGGTAATTATAAAAAAATATCTTTTATATTTTTATCTAAAGAAATCATTTTATTTAAGGTACATCTGTTTTTTAATCTTAAAAAGGAATACATTAAAATTAGTTATACTTTCAAAGTGCAGATAACCAAGGATGGTGGACTTGGAACAAACACTCTGTAAAACATGGCAATTTTAGGTCAATCTGGAAGTTACACACTGGAGAAACATATGGGTACAAATCTGTCGGAGATAGGTATTACTATATTTGGTAATTATAAAGAAATATCTTTTATATTTTTATCTAAAAAATCATTTTATTTCAACTATATCTATTTTTCAACCTACAAAATGGATACTTTAAAATTAGTTATACTTCCAAAGTGTAGATAACGAAGGATGCAGGACTTGGGACAAACACTCTGGAAACCTGGGTAATCTTAGGTGAATCTGGAAGTCACATACTGCAGAAACATATGGATATAAATATATCGGAGATATGTATTACTATATTTGGTAATTATAAAAAATTATCTTTTATATTTTTATCTAAAAAAATCATTTTATTTCAAGTATATCTATTTTTCAACCTTAAAAATTAATACCTTAAAATTAGTTATACTTAAAAAGTGTAGATAATGAAGGATGCAGGACTTGGGTCAAACACTCTGGAAAACATGGTAATTTCAATTGAATCTGGAAGACATACACTGCAGAAACAGATGGGTACAAAACTATCGGAGGTATATATTAGTATAGTTGGTAATTTTAAAATAATATCTTTTATATTTTTATCTAAAAAAAAATTTTATTTCAGTATATGTATTTTTCAACCTTAAAAATGGATACCTTAAAATTCGTTATACTTCCAAAGTGTAGATAACGAAGGATGCAGGACTTGGGACAAATACTCTGGAAAACATGGTAATCTCAGGTGAATTTGGAAGACATACACTGCAGAAACAGGTGGGAACAAAACTATCGGAGGCATATATTAGTATAGTTGGTAATTATAAAAAATTCTCTTTTATATTTTTATCTAAAAAAATATCATTTTGTTTTAGGTACATCTATTTTTTAACCTTAAAAATTGATACATTAAAATTAGTTATACTTTCGTAGTGTGGATAACCAAGGATGCAGGACTACGAACAAACACTCTGTAAAACATGGTAATTTTAGGTGAATCTGGAAGTCACACACTGCAGAAACATATGGGTACAAATCTATCGGAGATATGTATTACGATATTTGGTAATTATAAAAAATTATCTTTTATATTTTTATCTAAAAAATCATTTTATTTCAAGTATATCTATTTTTCAACCTAAAAAATGGATACCTTAAAATTAGTTATACTTCCAAAGTGTAGATAAAGAAGGATGCAGGACTTGGGCCAAACACTCTGGAAGTCATGGTAATCTCAAGTGAATCTGGAAGACATACACTGCAGAAACAGATGGGTACAAAACTATCGGACGTATATATTAGTATAGTTGGTAATTATAAAAAAATATCTTTTATATTTTTATCTAAAGAAATCATTTTATTTAAGGTACATCTGTTTTTTAATCTTAAAAATGAATACATTAAAATTAGTTATACTTTCAAAGTGCAGATAACCAAGGATGGTGGACTTGGAACAAACACTCTGTAAAACATGGCAATTTTAGGTCAATCTGGAAGTTACACACTGGAGAAACATATGGGTACAAATCTGTCGGAGATAGGTATTACTATATTTGGTAATTATAAAAAATTCTCTTTTATATTTTTATCTAAAAAAATCATTTTATTTCAGGTACATCTTTTTTAAACCTTAAAAATTGATATCTTAAAATTAGTTATACTTCCAAAGTGTAGATAACGAAGGATGCAGGACTTGGGCCAAACACTCTGGAAAACATGGTAATCTCATCTGAATCTGAAAGACATACACTGCAGAAACAGGTGGGAACAAAACTATCGGAGATATGTATTACTATATTTGGTAATTATAAAAAATTATCTTTTCTATTTTTATCTAAAAAATATCATTTTATTTCAGTTACATCAATTTTTTAACCTTAAAAATGGATACCTTAAAATTAGTTATACTTCCAAAGTGATGATAACGAAGGATGCAGAACTTGGGTCAAACACTCTAGAAAACATGGTAATCTCAAGTGAATATGGAAGACATACACTGCAGAAACAGATGGGTATAAAACAATCGGAGGTATATATTAGTACAGTTGGTAATTATAAAAAATTCTCTTTTATATTTGTATCTAAAAAAAATATCATTTTATTTAAGGTACATCTGTTTTTTAACCTTAAAAATGGATACATTAAAATTAGTTATACTTTCAAAGTGCGGAAAACCAAGGATGCTGGACTTGGAACAAACACTCTGGAAAACATGGTAATCTCAAGTGAATCTGGAAGACATAAACTGCAGAAACATATGGGTACAAATCTATCGGAGATATGTATTACTATATTTGGTAATTATAAAAAAAATATCTTTTATATTTTTATCTAAAAAAATCATTTTATTTCAGGAATATCAATTTTTCAACCTTAAAAATGGATACCTAAAAATTAATTATATTTCCAAAGTGTAGATAACGAAGAATGCAGGATTTGGGACAAACACTCTGGAAAACATGGTAATCTCAGGTGAATCTGGAAGACATACACTGCAGAAACAGATGGGTACAAAACTATCGGAGGCATATATTAGAATAGTTGGTAATTATAAAAAATATCTTTTTTATATTTTTATCTAAAAAATCATTTTATTTCAGGTATATCTATTTTTCAACCTTAAAAATGGATACCTTAAAATTAGTTATACTTCCAAAGTGTAGAAAACGAAGGATGCAGGACTCCGGACAAACACTCTGGAAAACATCGTAATCTCAGGTGAATCTGGAAGACACGCACTGCAGAAACAGATGGGTACAAAACTATCGGAGGTATATATTAGTATAGTTGGTAATTATAAAAAAATTATCTTTTATATTTTTATCTAAAAAAATATCATTTTATTTCAGTTACATCTATTTTTTAACCTTGAAAACGGATACATTAAAATTAGTTATACTTTCGAAGTGTGGATAACCAAGGATGCAGGATTTGGGACAAAAACTCTGGAAAACATGGTAATCTCAAGTGAATCTGGAAGACATAAACTGCAGAAACATATGGGTACAAATCTATCGGAGGCATATATTAGTATAGTTGGTAATTATAAAAAATTCTCTTTTATATTTTTATCTAAAAAAATAACATTTTATTTCAGGTACATCTATTTTTTAACCTTAAAAATGGATACATTAAAATTAGTTATACTTTCGTAGTGTGGATAACGAAGGATGCAAGACTTGGGCCAAACACTCTGGAAAACATGGTAATCTCATGTGAATCTGAAAGACACATACTGCAGAAACAGGTGGGTACAAAACTATCGGAGGTATATATTACTATAGATGGTAATGGGACAAACACTCTGTAAAACATGGTAATGTTAGGTGAATCTGGAAGACATACACTGCAGAAACAGGTGGGAACAAAACTATCGGAGGCATATATTAGTATAGTTGGTAATTATAAAAAATTCTCTTTTATATTTTTATCTAAAAAAATATCATTTTATTTCAGGTACATCTATTTTTTAACCTTAAAAATGGATACATTAAAATTAGTTATACTTTCGTAGTGTGGATAACCAAGGATGCAGGACTACGAACAAACACTCTGTAAAACATGGTAATTTTAGGTGAATCTGGAAGTCACACACTGCAGAAACATATGGGTACAAATCTATCGGAGATATGTATTACTATATTTGGTAATTATAAAAAAATATCTTTTATATTTTTATCTAAAAAATCATTTTATTTCAAGTATATCTATTTTTCAACCTAAAAAATGGATACCTTAAAATTAGTTATACTTCCAAAGTGTAGATAACGAAGGATGCAGGACTTGGGCCAAACACTCTGGAAAACATGGTATTCTCATGTGAATCTGAAAGACACATACTGCAGAAACAGGTGGGTACAAAACTATCGGTGGTATATATTACTATAGATGGTAATGGAACTAACACTCTGTAAAACATGGTAATGTTAGGTGAATCTGGAAGTCACACACTGCAGAAACGTATGGATACAAATCTATCGGAGATATGTATTACTATATTTGGTAATTATAAAAAATTATCTTTTATATTTTTATCTAAAAAAATAATTTTATTTCAAGTATATCTATTTTTCAACCTAAAAAATGGATAACTTAAAATTCGTTATACTTCCAAAGTGTAGATAACGAAGGATGCAGGACGTCGGACAAACACTCTGGAAAACATCGTAATCTCAGGTGAATCTGGAAGACACGCACTGCAGAAACAGATGGGTACAAAACTATCGGAGGTATATATTACTATCTTTGGTAATAATAAAAAATTATATTTTCTATTTTTATCTAAAAAATATCATTTTATTTCAGTTACATCAATTTTTTAACCTTAAAAATGGCTACCTTAAAATTAGCTATACTTCCAAAGTGAAGATAACGAAGGATGCAGAACTTGGGTCAAACACTCTAGAAAACATGGTAATCTCAAGTGAATATGGAAGACATACACTGCAGAAACAGATGGGTATAAAACAATCGGAGGTATATATTAGTATAGTTGGTAATAATAAAAAATTCTCTTTTATATTTGTATCTAAAAAAAATATCATTTTATTTCAGGTACATCTGTTTTTTAACCTTAAAAATGGATACATTAAAATTAGTTATACTTTCAAAGTGCGGATAACCAAGGATGCTGGACTTGGAACAAACACTCTGGAAAACATGGTAATCTCAAGTGAATCTGGAAGACATAAACTGCAGAAACATATGGGTACAAATCTATCGGAGATATGTATTACTATATTTGGTAATTATAAAAAAAATATCTTTTATATTTTTATCTAAAAAAATCATTTTATTTCAGGAATATCAATTTTTCAACCTTAAAAATGGATACCTTAAAATTAATTATATTTCCAAAGTGTAGATAACGAAGGATGCAGGATTTGGGACAAACACTCTGGAAAACATGGTAATCTCAGGTGAATCTGGAAGACATACACTGCAGAAACAGATGGGTACAAAACTATCGGAGGCATATATTAGAATATTTGGTAATTATAAAAAATATCTTTTTTATATTTTTATCTAAAAAATCATTTTATTTCAGGTATATCTATTTTTCAACCTTAAAAATGGATACATTAAAATTAGTTATACTTTCAAAGTGCGGATAACCAAGGATGCTGGACTTGGAACAAACACTCTGGAAAACATGGTAATCTCAAGTGAATCTGGAAGACATAAACTGCAGAAACATATGGGTACAAATCTATCGGAGATATGTATTACTATATTTGGTAATTATAAAAAAAATATCTTTTATATTTTTATCTAAAAAAATCATTTTATTTCAGGAATATCAATTTTTCAACCTTAAAAATGGATACCTTAAAATTAATTATATTTCCAAAGTGTAGATAACGAAGAATGCAGGATTTGGGACAAACACTCTGGAAAACATGGTAATCTCAGGTGAATCTGGAAGACATACACTACAGAAACAGATGGGTACAAAACTATCGGAGGCATATATTAGAATAGTTGGTAATTATAAAAAATATCTTTTTTATATTTTTATCTAAAAAATCATTTTATTTCAGGTATATCTATTTTTCAACCTTAAAAATGGATACCTTAAAATTAGTTATACTTCGAAAGTGTAGATAACGCAGGATGCAGGACTTCGGACAAACACTCTGGAAAACATCGTAATCTCAGGTGAATCTGGAAGACACGCACTGCAGAAACAGATGGGTACAAAACTATCGGAGGTATATATTAGTATAGTTGGTAATTATAAAAAAATTATCTTTTATATTTTTATCTAAAAAAATATCATTTTATTTCAGTTACATCTATTTTTTAACCTTGAAAACGGATACATTAAAATTAGTCATACTTTCGAAGTGTGGATAACCAAGGATGCAGGATTTGGGACAAAAACTCTGGAAAACATGGTAATCTCAAGTGAATCTGGAAGACATAAACTGCAGAAACATATGGGTACAAATCTATCGGAGGCATATATTAGTATAGTTGGTAATTATAAAAAATTCTCTTTTATATTTTTATCTAAAAAAATAACATTTTATTTCAGGTACATCTATTTTTTAACCTTAAAAATGGATACAATAAAATTAGTTATACTTTCGTAGTGTGGATAACGAAGGATGCAAGACTTGGGCCAAACACTCTGGAAAACATGGTAATCTCATGTGAATCTGAAAGACACATACTGCAGAAACAGGTGGGTACAAAACTATCGGAGGTATATATTACTATAGATGGTAATGGGACAAACACTCTGTAAAACATGGTAATGTTAGGTGAATCTGGAAGACATACACTGCAGAAACAGGTGGGAACAAAACTATCGGAGGCATATATTAGTATAGTTGGTAATTATAAAAAATTCTCTTTTATATTTTTATCTAAAAAAATATCATTTTATTTCAGGTACATCTATTTTTTAACCTTAAAAATGGATACATTAAAATTAGTTATACTTTCGTAGTGTGGATAACCAAGGATGCAGGACTACGAACAAACACTCTGTAAAACATGGTAATTTTAGGTGAATCTGGAAGTCACACACTGCAGAAACATATGGGTACAAATCTATCGGAGATATGTATTACTATATTTGGTAATTATAAAAAAATATCTTTTATATTTTTATCTAAAAAATCATTTTATTTCAAGTATATCTATTTTTCAACCTAAAAAATGGATACCTTAAAATTAGTTATACTTCCAAAGTGTAGATAACGAAGGATGCAGGACTTGGGCCAAACACTCTGGAAAACATGGTAATCTCATGTGAATCTGAAAGACACATACTGCAGAAACAGGTGGGTACAAAACTATCGGTGGTATATATTACTATAGATGGTAATGGAACTAACACTCTGTAAAACATGGTAATGTTAGGTGAATCTGGAAGTCACACACTGCAGAAACGTATGGATACAAATCTATCGGAGATATGTATTACTATATTTGGTAATTATAAAAAATTATCTTTTATATTTTTATCTAAAAAAATAATTTTATTTCAAGTATATCTATTTTTTAACCTAAAAAATGGATAACTTAAAATTCGTTATACTTCCAAAGTGTAGATAACGAAGGATGCAGGACGTCGGACAAACACTCTGCAAAACATCGTAATCTCAGGTGAATCTGGAAGACACGCACTGCAGAAACAGATGGGTACAAAACTATCGGAGGTATATATTACTATCTTTGGTAATAATAAAAAATTATATTTTCTATTTTTATCTAAAAAATATCATTTTATTTCAGTTACATCAATTTTTTAAGCTTAAAAATGGCTACCTTAAAATTAGCTATACTTCCAAAGTGAAGATAACGAAGGATGCAGAACTTGGGTCAAACACTCTAGAAAACATGGTAATCTCAAGTGAATATGGAAGACATACACTGCAGAAACAGATGGGTATAAAACAATCGGAGGTATATATTAGTATAGTTGGTAATAATAAAAAATTCTCTTTTATATTTGTATCTAAAAAAAAATATCATTTTATTTCAGGTACATCTGTTTTTTAACCTTAAAAATGGATACATTAAAATTAGTTATACTTTCAAAGTGCGGATAACCAAGGATGCTGGACTTGGAACAAACACTCTGGAAAACATGGTAATCTCAAGTGAATCTGGAAGACATAAACTGCAGAAACATATGGGTACAAATCTATCGGAGATATGTATTACTATATTTGGTAATTATAAAAAAAATATCTTTTATATTTTTATCTAAAAAAATCATTTTATTTCAGGAATATGAATTTTTCAACCTTAAAAATGGATACCTTAAAATTAATTATATTTCCAAAGTGTAGATAACGAAGGATGCAGGATTTGGGACAAACACTCTGGAAAACATGGTAATCTCAGGTGAATCTGGAAGACATACACTGCAGAAACAGATGGGTACAAAACTATCGTAGGCATATATTAGAATAGTTGGTAATTATAAAAAATATCTTTTTTATATTTTTATCTAAAAAATCATTTTATTTCAGGTATATCTATTTTTCAACCTTAAAAATGGATACATTAAAATTAGTTATACTTTCAAAGTGCTGATAACCAAGGATGCTGGACTTGGAACAAACACTCTGGAAAACATGGTAATCTCAAGTGAATCTGGAAGACATAAACTGCAGAAACATATGGGTACAAATCTATCGGAGATATGTATTACTATATTTGGTAATTATAAAAAAATATCTTTTATATTTTTATCTAAAAAAATCATTTTATTTCAGGAATATCAATTTTTCAACCTTAAAAATGGATACCTTAAAATTAATTATATTTCCAAAGTGTAGATAACGAAGAATGCAGGATTTGGGACAAACACTCTGGAAAACATGGTAATCTCAGGTGAATCTGGAAGACATACACTGCAGAAACAGATGGGTACAAAACTATCGGAGGCATATATTAGAATAGTTGATAATTATAAAAAATATATTTTTTATATTTTTATCTAAAAAATCATTTTATTTCTGGTATATCTATTTTTCAACCTTAAAAATGGATACCTTAAAATTAGTTATACTTCCAAAGTGTAGATAACGAAGGATGCAGGACTTCGGACAAACACTCTGGAAAACATCGTAATCTCAGGTGAATCTGGAAGACACGCACTGCAGAAACAGATGGGTACAAAACTATCGGAGGTATATATTAGTATAGTTGGTAATTATAAAAAAATTATCTTTTATATTTTTATCTAAAAAAATATCATTTTATTTCAGTTACATCTATTTTTTAACCTTGAAAACGGATACATTAAAATTAGTTATACTTTCGAAGTGTGGATAACCAAGGATGCAGGATTTGGGACAAAAACTCTGGAAAACATGGTAATCTCAAGTGAATCTGGAAGACATAAACTGCAGAAACATATGGGTACAAATCTATCGGAGGCATATATTAGTATAGTTGGTAATTATAAAAAATTCTCTTTTATATTTTTATCTAAAAAAATAACATTTTATTTCAGGTACATCTATTTTTTAACCTTAAAAAGGATACATTAAAATTAGTTATACTTTCGTAGTGTGGATAACGAAGGATGCAAGACTTGGGCCAAACACTCTGGAAAACATGGTAATCTCATGTGAATCTGAAAGACACATACTGCAGAAACAGGTGGGTACAAAACTATCGGAGGTATATATTACTATAGATGGTAATGGGACAAACACTCTGTAAAACATGGTAATGTTAGGTGAATCTGGAAGACATACACTGCAGAAACAGGTGGGAACAAAACTATCGGAGGCATATATTAGTATAGTTGGTAATTATAAAAAATTCTCTTTTATATTTTTATCTAAAAAAATATCATTTTATTTCAGGTACATCTATTTTTTAACCTTAAAAATGGATACATTAAAATTAGTTATACTTTCGTAGTGTGGATAACCAAGGATGCAGGACTACGAACAAACACTCTGTAAAACATGGTAATTTTAGGTGAATCTGGAAGTCACACACTGCAGAAACATATGGGTACAAATCTATCGGAGATATGTATTACTATATTTGGTAATTATAAAAAAATATCTTTTATATTTTATCTAAAAAATCATTTTATTTCAAGTATATCTATTTTTCAACCTAAAAAATGGATACCTTAAAATTAGTTATACTTCCAAAGTGTAGATAACGAAGGATGCAGGACTTGGGCCAAACACTCTGGAAAACATGGTAATCTCATGTGAATCTGAAAGACACATACTGCAGAAACAGGTGGGTACAAAACTATCGGTGGTATATATTACTATAGATGGTAATGGAACTAACACTCTGTAAAACATGGTAATGTTAGGTGAATCTGGAAGTCACACACTGCAGAAACGTATGGATACAAATCTATCGGAGATATGTATTACTATATTTGGTAATTATAAAAAATTATCTTTTATATTTTTATCTAAAAAAATAATTTTATTTCAAGTATATCTATTTTTCAACCTAAAAAATGGATAACTTAAAATTCGTTATACTTCCAAAGTGTAGATAACGAAGGATGCAGGACGTCGGACAAACACTCTGGAAAACATCGTAATCTCAGGTGAATCTGGAAGACACGCACTGCAGAAACAGATGGGTACAAAACTATCGGAGGTATATATTACTATCTTTGGTAATAATAAAAAATTATATTTTCTATTTTTATCTAAAAAATATCATTTTATTTCAGTTACATCAATTTTTTAAGCTTAAAAATGGCTACCTTAAAATTAGCTATACTTCCAAAGTGAAGATAACGAAGGATGCAGAACTTGGGTCAAACACTCTAGAAAACATGGTAATCTCAAGTGAATATGGAAGACATACACTGCAGAAACAGATGGGTATAAAACAATCGGAGGTATATATTAGTATAGTTGGTAATAATAAAAAATTCTCTTTTATATTTGTATCTAAAAAAAAATATCATTCTATTTCAGGTACATCTGTTTTTTAACCTTAAAAATGGATACATTAAAATTAGTTATACTTTCAAAGTGCGGATAACCAAGGATGCTGGACTTGGAACAAACACTCTGGAAAACATGGTAATCTCAAGTGAATCTGGAAGACATAAACTGCAGAAACATATGGGTACAAATCTATCGGAGATATGTATTACTATATTTGGTAATTATAAAAAAAATATCTTTTATATTTTTATCTAAAAAAATCATTTTATTTCAGGAATATGAATTTTTCAACCTTAAAAATGGATACCTTAAAATTAATTATATTTCCAAAGTGTAGATAACGAAGGATGCAGGATTTGGGACAAACACTCTGGAAAACATGGTAATCTCAGGTGAATCTGGAAGACATACACTGCAGAAACAGATGGGTACAAAACTATCGTAGGCATATATTAGAATAGTTGGTAATTATAAAAAATATCTTTTTTATATTTTTATCTAAAAAATCATTTTATTTCAGGTATATCTATTTTTCAACCTTAAAAATGGATACATTAAAATTAGTTATACTTTCAAAGTGCTGATAACCAAGGATGCTGGACTTGGAACAAACACTCTGGAAAACATGGTAATCTCAAGTGAATCTGGAAGACATAAACTGCAGAAACATATGGGTACAAATCTATCGGAGATATGTATTACTATATTTGGTAATTATAAAAAAATATCTTTTATATTTTTATCTAAAAAAATCATTTTATTTCAGGAATATCAATTTTTCAACCTTAAAAATGGATACCTTAAAATTAATTATATTTCCAAAGTG
This sequence comes from Maratus michaelseni, assembly GCA_963931845.1. Taxonomy (NCBI): domain Eukaryota; kingdom Metazoa; phylum Arthropoda; class Arachnida; order Araneae; family Salticidae; genus Maratus; species Maratus michaelseni. Next base: position 143,404,797 of record OZ007596.1, read on the forward strand.
TAGATAACGAAGAATGCAGGATTTGGGACAAACACTCTGGAAAACATGGTAATCTCAGGTGAATCTGGAAGACATACACTGCAGAAACAGATGGGTACAAAACTATCGGAGGCATATATTAGAATAATTGATAATTATAAAAAATATATTTTTTATATTTTTATCTAAAAAATCATTTTATTTCAGGTATATCTATTTTTCAACCTTAAAAATGGATACCTTAAAATTAGTTATACTTCCAAAGTGTAGATAACGAAGGATGCAGGACTTCGGACAAACACTCTGGAAAACATCGTAATCTCAGGTGAATCTGGAAGACACGCACTGCAGAAACAGATGGGTACAAAACTATCGGAGGTATATATTAGTATAGTTGGTAATTATAAAAAAATTATCTTTTATATTTTTATCTAAAAAAATATCATTTTATTTCAGTTACATCTATTTTTTAACCTTGAAAACGGATACATTAAAATTAGTTATACTTTCGAAGTGTGGATAACCAAGGATGCAGGATTTGGGACAAAAACTCTGGAAAACATGGTAATCTCAAGTGAATCTGGAAGACATAAACTGCAGAAACATATGGGTACAAATCTATCGGAGGCATATATTAGTATAGTTGGTAATTATAAAAAATTCTCTTTTATATTTTTATCTAAAAAAATAACATTTTATTTCAGGTACATCTATTTTTTAACCTTAAAAAGGATACATTAAAATTAGTTATACTTTCGTAGTGTGGATAACGAAGGATGCAAGACTTGGGCCAAACACTCTGGAAAACATGGTAATCTCATGTGAATCTGAAAGACACATACTGCAGAAACAGGTGGGTACAAAACTATCGGAGGTATATATTACTATAGATGGTAATGGGACAAACACTCTGTAAAACATGGTAATGTTAGGTGAATCTGGAAGACATACACTGCAGAAACAGGTGGGAACAAAACTATCGGAGGCATATATTAGTATAGTTGGTAATTATAAAAAATTCTCTTTTATATTTTTATCTAAAAAAATATCATTTTATTTCAGGTACATCTATTTTTTAACCTTAAAAATGGATACATTAAAATTAGTTATACTTTCGTAGTGTGGATAACCAAGGATGCAGGACTACGAACAAACACTCTGTAAAACATGGTAATTTTAGGTGAATCTGGAAGTCACACACTGCAGAAACATATGGGTACAAATCTATCGGAGATATGTATTACTATATTTGGTAATTATAAAAAAATATCTTTTATATTTTATCTAAAAAATCATTTTATTTCAAGTATATCTATTTTTCAACCTAAAAAATGGATACCTTAAAATTAGTTATACTTCCAAAGTGTAGATAACGAAGGATGCAGGACTTGGGCCAAACACTCTGGAAAACATGGTAATCTCATGTGAATCTGCAAGACACATACTGCAGAAACAGGTGGGTACAAAACTATCGGTGGTATATATTACTATAGATGGTAATGGAACTAACACTCTGTAAAACATGGTAATGTTAGGTGAATCTGGAAGTCACACACTGCAGAAACGTATGGATACAAATCTATCGGAGATATTTATTACTATATTTGGTAATTATAAAAAATTATCTTTTATATTTTTATCTAAAAAAATAATTTTATTTCAAGTATATCTATTTTTCAACCTAAAAAATGGATAACTTAAAATTCGTTATACTTCCAAAGTGTAGATAACGAAGGATGCAGGACGTCGGACAAACACTCTGGAAAACATCGTAATCTCAGGTGAATCTGGAAGACACGCACTGCAGAAACAGATGGGTACAAAACTATCGGAGGTATATATTACTATCTTTGGTAATAATAAAAAATTATATTTTCTATTTTTATCTAAAAAATATCATTTTATTTCAGTTACATCAATTTTTTAACCTTAAAAATGGCTACCTTAAAATTAGCTATACTTCCAAAGTGAAGATAACGAAGGATGCAGAACTTGGGTCAAACACTCTAGAAAACATGGTAATCTCAAGTGAATATGGAAGACATACACTGCAGAAACAGATGGGTATAAAACAATCGGAGGTATATATTAGTATAGTTGGTAATAATAAAAAATTCTCTTCTATATTTGTATCTAAAAAAAATATCATTTTATTTCAGGTACATCTGTTTTTTAACCTTAAAAATGGATACATTAAAATTAGTTATACTTTCAAAGTGCGGATAACCAAGGATGCTGGACTTGGAACAAACACTCTGGAAAACATGGTAATCTCAAGTGAATCTGGAAGACATAAACTGCAGAAACATATGGGTACAAATCTATCGGAGATATGTATTACTATATTTGGTAATTATAAAAAAAATATCTTTTATATTTTTATCTAAAAAAATCATTTTATTTCAGGAATATCAATTTTTCAACCTTAAAAATGGATACCTTAAAATTAATTATATTTCCAAAGTGTAGATAACGAAGAATGCAGGATTTGGGACAAACACTCTGGAAAACATGGTAATCTCAGGTGAATCTGGAAGACATACACTACAGAAACAGATGGGTACAAAACTATCGGAGGCATATATTAGAATAGTTGGTAATTATAAAAAATATCTTTTTTATATTTTTATCTAAAAAATCATTTTATTTCAGGTATATCTATTTTTCAACCTTAAAAATGGATACCTTAAAATTAGTTATACTTCGAAAGTGTAGATAACGCAGGATGCAGGACTTCGGACAAACACTCTGGAAAACATCGTAATCTCAGGTGAATCTGGAAGACACGCACTGCAGAAACAGATGGGTACAAAACTATCGGAGGTATATATTAGTATAGTTGGTAATTATATAAAAATTATCTTTTATATTTTTATCTAAAAAAATATCATTTTATTTCAGTTACATCTATTTTTTAACCTTGAAAACGGATACATTAAAATTAGTTATACTTTCGAAGTGTGGATAACCAAGGATGCAGGATTTGGGACAAAAACTCTGGAAAACATGGTAATCTCAAGTGAATCTGGAAGACATAAACTGCAGAAACATATGGGTACAAATCTATCGGAGGCATATATTAGTATAGTTGGTAATTATAAAAAATTCTCTTTTATATTTTTATCTAAAAAAATAACATTTTATTTCAGGTACATCTATTTTTTAACCTTAAAAATGGATACATTAAAATTAGTTATACTTTCGTAGTGTGGATAACGAAGGATGCAAGACTTGGGCCAAACACTCTGGAAAACATGGTAATCTCATGTGAATCTGAAAGACACATACTGCAGAAACAGGTGGGTACAAAACTATCGGAGGTATATATTACTATAGATGGTAATGGGACAAACACTCTGTAAAACATGGTAATGTTAGGTGAATCTGGAAGACATACACTGCAGAAACAGGTGGGAACAAAACTATCGGAGGCATATATTAGTATAGTTGGTAATTATAAAAAATTCTCTTTTATATTTTTATCTAAAAAAATATCATTTTATTTCAGGTACATCTATTTTTTAACCTTAAAAATGGATACATTAAAATTAGTTATACTTTCGTAGTGTGGATAACCAAGGATGCAGGACTACGAACAAACACTCTGTAAAACATGGTAATTTTAGGTGAATCTGGAAGTCACACACTGCAGAAACATATGGGTACAAATCTATCGGAGATATGTATTACTATATTTGGTAATTATAAAAAAATATCTTTTATATTTTTATCTAAAAAATCATTTTATTTCAAGTATATCTATTTTTCAACCTAAAAAATGGATACCTTAAAATTAGTTATACTTCCAAAGTGTAGATAACGAAGGATGCAGGACTTGGGCCAAACACTCTGGAAAACATGGTAATCTCATGTGAATCTGAAAGACACATACTGCAGAAACAGGTGGGTACAAAACTATCGGTGGTATATATTACTATAGATGGTAATGGAACTAACACTCTGTAAAACATGGTAATGTTAGGTGAATCTGGAAGTCACACACTGCAGAAACGTATGGATACAAATCTATCGGAGATATGTATTACTATATTTGGTAATTATAAAAAATTATCTTTTATATTTTTATCTAAAAAAATAATTTTATTTCAAGTATATCTATTTTTCAACCTAAAAAATGGATAACTTAAAATTCGTTATACTTCCAAAGTGTAGATAACGAAGGATGCAGGACGTCGGACAAACACTCTGGAAAACATCGTAATCTCAGGTGAATCTGGAAGACACGCACTGCAGAAACAGATGGGTACAAAACTATCGGAGGTATATATTACTATCTTTGGTAATAATAAAAAATTATATTTTCTATTTTTATCTAAAAAATATCATTTTATTTCAGTTACATCAATTTTTTAACCTTAAAAATGGCTACCTTAAAATTAGCTATACTTCCAAAGTGAAGATAACGAAGGATGCAGAACTTGGGTCAAACACTCTAGAAAACATGGTAATCTCAAGTGAATATGGAAGACATACACTGCAGAAACAGATGGGTATAAAACAATCGGAGGTATATATTAGTATAGTTGGTAATAATAAAAAATTCTCTTCTATATTTTTATCTAAAAAAAATATCATTTTATTTCAGGTACATCTGTTTTTTAACCTTAAAAATGGATACATTAAAATTAGTTATACTTTCAAAGTGCGGATAACCAAGGATGCTGGACTTGGAACAAACACTCTGGAAAACATGGTAATCTCAAGTGAATCTGGAAGACATAAACTGCAGAAACATATGGGTACAAATCTATCGGAGATATGTATTACTATATTTGGTAATTATAAAAAAAATATCTTTTATATTTTTATCTAAAAAAATCATTTTATTTCAGGAATATCAATTTTTCAACCTTAAAAATGGATACCTTAAAATTAATTATATTTCCAAAGTGTAGATAACGAAGGATGCAGGATTTGGGACAAACACTCTGGAAAACATGGTAATCTCAGGTGAATCTGGAAGACATACACTGCAGAAACAGATGGGTACAAAACTATCGGAGGCATATATTAGAATAGTTGGTAATTATAAAAAATATCTTTTTTATATTTTTATCTAAAAAATCATTTTATTTCAGGTATATCTATTTTTCAACCTTAAAAATGGATACATTAAAATTAGTTATACTTTCAAAGTGCGGATAACCAAGGATGCTGGACTTGGAACAAACACTCTGGAAAACATGGTAATCTCAAGTGAATCTGGAAGACATAAACTGCAGAAACATATGGGTACAAATCTATCGGAGATATGTATTACTATATTTGGTAATTATAAAAAAAATATCTTTTATATTTTTATCTAAAAAAATCATTTTATTTCAGGAATATCAATTTTTCAACCTTAAAAATGGATACCTTAAAATTAATTATATTTCCAAAGTGTAGATAACGAAGAATGCAGGATTTGGGACAAACACTCTGGAAAACATGGTAATCTCAGGTGAATCTGGAAGACATACACTACAGAAACAGATGGGTACAAAACTATCGGAGGCATATATTAGAATAGTTGGTAATTATAAAAAATATCTTTTTTATATTTTTATCTAAAAAATCATTTTATTTCAGGTATATCTATTTTTCAACCTTAAAAATGGATACCTTAAAATTAGTTATACTTCGAAAGTGTAGATAACGCAGGATGCAGGACTTCGGACAAACACTCTGGAAAACATCGTAATCTCAGGTGAATCTGGAAGACACGCACTGCAGAAACAGATGGGTACAAAACTATCGGAGGTATATATTAGTATAGTTGGTAATTATAAAAAAATTATCTTTTATATTTTTATCTAAAAAAATATCATTTTATTTCAGTTACATCTATTTTTTAACCTTGAAAACGGATACATTAAAATTAGTTATACTTTCGAAGTGTGGATAACCAAGGATGCAGGATTTGGGACAAAAACTCTGGAAAACATGGTAATCTCAAGTGAATCTGGAAGACATAAACTGCAGAAACATATGGGTACAAATCTATCGGAGGCATATATTAGTATAGTTGGTAATTATAAAAAATTCTCTTTTATATTTTTATCTAAAAAAAATAACATTTTATTTCAGGTACATCTATTTTTTAACCTTAAAAATGGATACATTAAAATTAGTTATACTTTCGTAGTGTGGATAACGAAGGATGCAAGACTTGGGCCAAACACTCTGGAAAACATGGTAATCTCATGTGAATCTGAAAGACACATACTGCAGAAACAGGTGGGTACAAAACTATCGGAGGTATATATTACTATAGATGGTAATGGGACAAACACTCTGTAAAACATGGTAATGTTAGGTGAATCTGGAAGACATACACTGCAGAAACAGGTGGGAACAAAACTATCGGAGGCATATATTAGTATAGTTGGTAATTATAAAAAATTCTCTTTTATATTTTTATCTAAAAAAATATCATTTTATTTCAGGTACATCTATTTTTTAACCTTAAAAATGGATACATTAAAATTAGTTATACTTTCGTAGTGTGGATAACCAAGGATGCAGGACTACGAACAAACACTCTGTAAAACATGGTAATTTTAGGTGAATCTGGAAGTCACACACTGCAGAAACATATGGGTACAAATCTATCGGAGATATGTATTACTATATTTGGTAATTATAAAAAAATATCTTTTATATTTTTATCTAAAAAATCATTTTATTTCAAGTATATCTATTTTTCAACCTAAAAAATGGATACCTTAAAATTAGTTATACTTCCAAAGTGTAGATAACGAAGGATGCAGGACTTGGGCCAAACACTCTGGAAAACATGGTAATCTCATGTGAATCTGAAAGACACATACTGCAGAAACAGGTGGGTACAAAACTATCGGTGGTATATATTACTATAGATGGTAATGGAACTAACACTCTGTAAAACATGGTAATGTTAGGTGAATCTGGAAGTCACACACTGCAGAAACGTATGGATACAAATCTATCGGAGATATGTATTACTATATTTGGTAATTATAAAAAATTATCTTTTATATTTTTATCTAAAAAAATAATTTTATTTCAAGTATATCTATTTTTCAACCTAAAAAATGGATAACTTAAAATTCGTTATACTTCCAAAGTGTAGATAACGAAGGATGCAGGACGTCGGACAAACACTCTGGAAAACATCGTAATCTCAGGTGAATCTGGAAGACACGCACTGCAGAAACAGATGGGTACAAAACTATCGGAGGTATATATTACTATCTTTGGTAATAATAAAAAATTATATTTTCTATTTTTATCTAAAAAATATCATTTTATTTCAGTTACATCAATTTTTTAACCTTAAAAATGGCTACCTTAAAATTAGCTATACTTCCAAAGTGAAGATAACGAAGGATGCAGAACTTGGGTCAAACACTCTAGAAAACATGGTAATCTCAAGTGAATATGGAAGACATACACTGCAGAAACAGATGGGTATAAAACAATCGGAGGTATATATTAGTATAGTTGGTAATAATAAAAAATTCTCTTCTATATTTGTATCTAAAAAAAATATCATTTTATTTCAGGTACATCTGTTTTTTAACCTTAAAAATGGATACATTAAAATTAGTTATACTTTCAAAGTGCGGATAACCAAGGATGCTGGACTTGGAACAAACACTCTGGAAAACATGGTAATCTCAAGTGAATCTGGAAGACATAAACTGCAGAAACATATGGGTACAAATCTATCGGAGATATGTATTACTATATTTGGTAATTATAAAAAAAATATCTTTTATATTTTTATCTAAAAAAATCATTTTATTTCAGGAATATCAATTTTTCAACCTTAAAAATGGATACCTTAAAATTAATTATATTTCCAAAGTGTAGATAACGAAGGATGCAGGATTTGGGACAAACACTCTGGAAAACATGGTAATCTCAGGTGAATCTGGAAGACATACACTGCAGAAACAGATGGGTACAAAACTATCGGAGGCATATATTAGAATAGTTGGTAATTATAAAAAATATCTTTTTTATATTTTTATCTAAAAAATCATTTTATTTCAGGTATATCTATTTTTCAACCTTAAAAATGGATACATTAAAATTAGTTATACTTTCAAAGTGCGGATAACCAAGGATGCTGGACTTGGAACAAACACTCTGGAAAACATGGTAATCTCAAGTGAATCTGGAAGACATAAACTGCAGAAACATATGGGTACAAATCAATCGGAGATATGTATTACTATATTTGGTAATTATAAAAAAAATATCTTTTATATTTTTATCTAAAAAAATCATTTTATTTCAGGAATATCAATTTTTCAACCTTAAAAATGGATACCTTAAAATTAATTATATTTCCAAAGTGTAGATAACGAAGAATGCAGGATTTGGGACAAACACTCTGGAAAACATGGTAATCTCAGGTGAATCTGGAAGACATACACTACAGAAACAGATGGGTACAAAACTATCGGAGGCATATATTAGAATAGTTGGTAATTATAAAAAATATCTTTTTTATATTTTTATCTAAAAAATCATTTTATTTCAGGTATATCTATTTTTCAACCTTAAAAATGGATACCTTAAAATTAGTTATACTTCGAAAGTGTAGATAACGCAGGATGCAGGACTTCGGACAAACACTCTGGAAAACATCGTAATCTCAGGTGAATCTGGAAGACACGCACTGCAGAAACAGATGGGTACAAAACTATCGGAGGTATATATTAGTATAGTTGGTAATTATAAAAAAATTATCTTTTATATTTTTATCTAAAAAAATATCATTTTACTTCAGTTACATCTATTTTTTAACCTTGAAAACGGATACATTAAAATTAGTTATACTTTCGAAGTGTGGATAACCAAGGATGCAGGATTTGGGACAAAAACTCTGGAAAACATGGTAATCTCAAGTGAATCTGGAAGACATAAACTGCAGAAACATATGGGTACAAATCTATCGGAGGCATATATTAGTATAGTTGGTAATTATAAAAAATTCTCTTTTATATTTTTATCTAAAAAAATAACATTTTATTTCAGGTACATCTATTTTTTAACCTTAAAAATGGATACATTAAAATTAGTTATACTTTCGTAGTGTGGATAACGAAGGATGCAAGACTTGGGCCAAACACTCTGGAAAACATGGTAATCTCATGTGAATCTGAAAGACACATACTGCAGAAACAGGTGGGTACAAAACTATCGGAGGTATATATTACTATAGATGGTAATGGGACAAACACTCTGTAAAACATGGTAATGTTAGGTGAATCTGGAAGACATACACTGCAGAAACAGGTGGGAACAAAACTATCGGAGGCATATATTAGTATAGTTGGTAATTATAAAAAATTCTCTTTTATATTTTTATCTAAAAAAATATCATTTTATTTCAGGTACATCTATTTTTTAACCTTAAAAATGGATACATTAAAATTAGTTATACTTTCGTAGTGTGGATAACCAAGGATGCAGGACTACGAACAAACACTCTGTAAAACATGGTAATTTTAGGTGAATCTGGAAGTCACACACTGCAGAAACATATGGGTACAAATCTATCGGAGATATGTATTACTATATTTGGTAATTATAAAAAAATATCTTTTATATTTTTATCTAAAAAATCATTTTATTTCAAGTATATCTATTTTTCAACCTAAAAAATGGATACCTTAAAATTAGTTATACTTCCAAAGTGTAGATAACGAAGGATGCAGGACTTGGGCCAAACACTCTGGAAAACATGGTAATCTCATGTGAATCTGAAAGACACATACTGCAGAAACAGGTGGGTACAAAACTATCGGTGGTATATATTACTATAGATGGTAATGGAACTAACACTCTGTAAAACATGGTAATGTTAGGTGAATCTGGAAGTCACACACTGCAGAAACGTATGGATACAAATCTATCGGAGATATGTATTACTATATTTGGTAATTATAAAAAATTATCTTTTATATTTTTATCTAAAAAAATAATTTTATTTCAAGTATATCTATTTTTCAACCTAAAAAATGGATAACTTAAAATTCGTTATACTTCCAAAGTGTAGATAACGAAGGATGCAGGACGTCGGACAAACACTCTGGAAAACATCGTAATCTCAGGTGAATCTGGAAGACACGCACTGCAGAAACAGATGGGTACAAAACTATCGGAGGTATATATTACTATCTTTGGTAATAATAAAAAATTATATTTTCTATTTTTATCTAAAAAATATCATTTTATTTCAGTTACATCAATTTTTTAACCTTAAAAATGGCTACCTTAAAATTAGCTATACTTCCTAAGTGAAGATAACGAAGGATGCAGAACTTGGGTCAAACACTCTAGAAAACATGGTAATCTCAAGTGAATATGGAAGACATACACTGCAGAAACAGATGGGTATAAAACAATCGGAGGTATATATTAGTATAGTTGGTAATAATAAAAAATTCTCTTTTATATTTGTATCTAAAAAAAAATATCATTTTATTTCAGGTACATCTGTTTTTTAACCTTAAAAATGGATACATTAAAATTAGTTATACTTTCAAAGTGCGGATAACCAAGGATGCTGGACTTGGAACAAACACTCTGGAAAACATGGTAATCTCAAGTGAATCTGGAAGACATAAACTGCAGAAACATATGGGTACAAATCTATCGGAGATATGTATTACTATATTTGGTAATTATAAAAAAAATATCTTTTATATTTTTATCTAAAAAAATCATTTTATTTCAGGAATATCAATTTTTCAACCTTAAAAATGGATACCTTAATATTAATTATATTTCCAAAGTGTAGATAACGAAGGATGCAGGATTTGGGACAAACACTCTGGAAAACATGGTAATCTCAGGTGAATCTGGAAGACATACACTGCAGAAACAGATGGGTACAAAACTATCGGAGGCATATATTAGAATAGTTGGTAATTATAAAAAATATCTTTTTTATATTTTTATCTAAAAAATCATTTTATTTCAGGTATATCTATTTTTCAACCTTAAAAATGGATACATTAAAATTAGTTATACTTTCAAAGTGCGGATAACCAAGGATGCTGGACTTGGAACAAACACTCTGGAAAACATGGTAATCTCAAGTGAATCTGGAAGACATAAACTGCAGAAACATATGGGTACAAATCTATCGGAGGCATATATTAGAATAGTTGGTAATTATAAAAAATATCTTTTTTATATTTTTATCTAAAAAATCATTTTATTTCAGGTATATCTATTTTTCAACCTTAAAAATGGATACATTAAAATTAGTTATACTTCCAAAGTGTAGATAACGAAGGATGCAAGACTTGGGCCAAACACTCTGGAAAACATGGTAATCTCATGTGAATCTGAAAGACACATACTGCAGAAACAGGTGGGTACAAATCTATCGGAGGTATATATTACTATAGATGGTAATGGGACAAACACTCTGTAAAACATGGTAATGTTAGGTGAATCTGGAAGTCACACACTGCAGAAAGGTATGGATACAACTCTATCGGAGATATGTATTACTATATTTGGTAATTATAAAAAATTATCTTTTATATTTTTATCTAAAAAATCATTTTATTTCAGTTACATCAATTTTTTAACCTTAAAAATGGATACCTTAAAATTAGTTATACTTTCGAAGTGTGGATAACCAAGGATGCAGGATTTGGGACAAAAACTCTGGAAAACATGGTAATCGCAAGTGAATCTGGAAGACATAAACTGCAGAAACATATGGGTACAAATCTATCGGAGGCATATATTAGTATAGTTAGTAATTATAAAAAATTCTCTTTTATATTTTTATCTAAAAAAATAACATTTTATTTCAGGTACATCTATTTTTTAACCTTAAAAATGGATACATTAAAATTAGTTATACTTTCGTAGTGTGGATAACGAAGGATGCAAGACTTGGGCCAAACACTCTGGAAAACATGGTAATCTCATGTGAATCTGAAAGACACATACTGCAGAAACAGGTGGGTACAAAACTATCGGAGGTATATAATACTATAGATGGTAATGGGACAAACACTCTGTAAAACATGGTAATGTTAGGTGAATCTGGAAGACATACACTGCAGAAACAGGTGGGAACAAAACTATCGGAGGCATATATTAGTATAGTTGGTAATTATAAAAAATTCTCTTTTATATTTTTATCTAAAAAAATATCATTTTATTTCAGGTACATCTATTTTTTAACCTTAAAAATGGATACATTAAAATTAGTTATACTTTCGTAGTGTGGATAACCAAGGATGCAGGACTACGAACAAACACTCTGTAAAACATGGTAATTTTAGGTGAATCTGGAAGTCACACACTGCAGAAACATATGGGTACAAATCTATCGGAGATATGTATTACTATGTTTGGTAATTATAAAAAAATATCTTTTATATTTTATCTAAAAAATCATTTTATTTCAAGTATATCTATTTTTCAACCTAAAAAATGGATACCTTAAAATTAGTTATACTTCCAAAGTGTAGATAACGAAGGATGCAGGACTTGGGTCAAACACTCTGGAAAACATGGTAATCTCATGTGAATCTGGAAGACACGCACTGCAGAAACAGATGGGTACAAAACTATCGGAGGTATATATTACTATCTTTGGTAATAATAAAAAATTATATTTTCTATTTTTATCTAAAAAATATCATTTTATTTCAGTTACATCAATTTTTTAACCTTAAAAATGGCTACCTTAAAATTAGCTATACTTCCAAAGTGAAGATAACGAAGGATGCAGAACTTGGGTCAAACACTCTAGAAAACATGGTAATCTCAAGTGAATATGGAAGACATACACTGCAGAAACAGATGGGTATAAAACAATCGGAGGTATATATTAGTATAGTTGGTAATAATAAAAAATTCTCTTTTATATTTGTATCTAAAAAAAAATATCATTTTATTTCAGGTACATCTGTTTTTTAACCTTAAAAATGGATACATTAAAATTAGTTATACTTTCAAAGTGCGGATAACCAAGGATGCTGGACTTGGAACAAACACTCTGGAAAACATGGTAATCTCAAGTGAATCTGGAAGACATAAACTGCAGAAACATATGGGTACAAATCTATCGGAGATATGTATTACTATATTTGGTAATTATAAAAAAAATATCTTTTATATTTTTATCTAAAAAAATCATTTTATTTCAGGAATATGAATTTTTCAACCTTAAAAATGGATACCTTAAAATTAATTATATTTCCAAAGTGTAGATAACGAAGGATGCAGGATTTGGGACAAACACTCTGGAAAACATGGTAATCTCAGGTGAATCTGGAAGACATACACTGCAGAAACAGATGGGTACAAAACTATCGTAGGCATATATTAGAATAGTTGGTAATTATAAAAAATATCTTTTTTATATTTTTATCTAAAAAATCATTTTATTTCAGGTATATCTATTTTTCAACCTTAAAAATGGATACATTAAAATTAGTTATACTTTCAAAGTGCTGATAACCAAGGATGCTGGACTTGGAACAAACACTCTGGAAAACATGGTAATCTCAAGTGAATCTGGAAGACATAAACTGCAGAAACATATGGGTACAAATCTATCGGAGATATGTATTACTATATTTGGTAATTATAAAAAAATATCTTTTATATTTTTATCTAAAAAAATCATTTTATTTCAGGAATATCAATTTTTCAACCTTAAAAATGGATACCTTAAAATTAATTATATTTCCAAAGTGTAGATAACGAAGAATGCAGGATTTGGGACAAACACTCTGGAAAACATGGTAATCTCAGGTGAATCTGGAAGACATACACTGCAGAAACAGATGGGTACAAAACTATCGGAGGCATATATTAGAATAGTTGATAATTATAAAAAATATATTTTTTATATTTTTATCTAAAAAATCATTTTATTTCAGGTATATCTATTTTTCAACCTTAAAAATGGATACCTTAAAATTAGTTATACTTCCAAAGTGTAGATAACGAAGGATGCAGGACTTCGGACAAACACTCTGGAAAACATCGTAATCTCAGGTGAATCTGGAAGACACGCACTGCAGAAACAGATGGGTACAAAACTATCGGAGGTATATATTAGTATAGTTGGTAATTATAAAAAAATTATCTTTTATATTTTTATCTAAAAAAATATCATTTTATTTCAGTTACATCTATTTTTTAACCTTGAAAACGGATACATTAAAATTAGTTATACTTTCGAAGTGTGGATAACCAAGGATGCAGGATTTGGGACAAAAACTCTGGAAAACATGGTAATCTCAAGTGAATCTGGAAGACATAAACTGCAGAAACATATGGGTACAAATCTATCGGAGGCATATATTAGTATAGTTGGTAATTATAAAAAATTCTCTTTTATATTTTTATCTAAAAAAATAACATTTTATTTCAGGTACATCTATTTTTTAACCTTAAAAAGGATACATTAAAATTAGTTATACTTTCGTAGTGTGGATAACGAAGGATGCAAGACTTGGGCCAAACACTCTGGAAAACATGGTAATCTCATGTGAATCTGAAAGACACATACTGCAGAAACAGGTGGGTACAAAACTATCGGAGGTATATATTACTATAGATGGTAATGGGACAAACACTCTGTAAAACATGGTAATGTTAGGTGAATCTGGAAGACATACACTGCAGAAACAGGTGGGAACAAAACTATCGGAGGCATATATTAGTATAGTTGGTAATTATAAAAAATTCTCTTTTATATTTTTATCTAAAAAAATATCATTTTATTTCAGGTACATCTATTTTTTAACCTTAAAAATGGATACATTAAAATTAGTTATACTTTCGTAGTGTGGATAACCAAGGATGCAGGACTACGAACAAACACTCTGTAAAACATGGTAATTTTAGGTGAATCTGGAAGTCACACACTGCAGAAACATATGGGTACAAATCTATCGGAGATATGTATTACTATATTTGGTAATTATAAAAAAATATCTTTTATATTTTATCTAAAAAATCATTTTATTTCAAGTATATCTATTTTTCAACCTAAAAAATGGATACCTTAAAATTAGTTATACTTCCAAAGTGTAGATAACGAAGGATGCAGGACTTGGGCCAAACACTCTGGAAAACATGGTAATCTCATGTGAATCTGAAAGACACATACTGCAGAAACAGGTGGGTACAAAACTATCGGTGGTATATATTACTATAGATGGTAATGGAACTAACACTCTGTAAAACATGGTAATGTTAGGTGAATCTGGAAGTCACACACTGCAGAAACGTATGGATACAAATCTATCGGAGATATGTATTACTATATTTGGTAATTATAAAAAATTATCTTTTATATTTTTATCTAAAAAAATAATTTTATTTCAAGTATATCTATTTTTCAACCTAAAAAATGGATAACTTAAAATTCGTTATACTTCCAAAGTGTAGATAACGAAGGATGCAGGACGTCGGACAAACACTCTGGAAAACATCGTAATCTCAGGTGAATCTGGAAGACACGCACTGCAGAAACAGATGGGTACAAAACTATCGGAGGTATATATTACTATCTTTGGTAATAATAAAAAATTATATTTTCTATTTTTATCTAAAAAATATCATTTTATTTCAGTTACATCAATTTTTTAACCTTAAAAATGGCTACCTTAAAATTAGCTATACTTCCAAAGTGAAGATAACGAAGGATGCAGAACTTGGGTCAAACACTCTAGAAAACATGGTAATCTCAAGTGAATATGGAAGACATACACTGCAGAAACAGATGGGTATAAAACAATCGGAGGTATATATTAGTATAGTTGGTAATAATAAAAAATTCTCTTCTATATTTGTATCTAAAAAAAATATCATTTTATTTCAGGTACATCTGTTTTTTAACCTTAAAAATGGATACATTAAAATTAGTTATACTTTCAAAGTGCGGATAACCAAGGATGCTGGACTTGGAACAAACACTCTGGAAAACATGGTAATCTCAAGTGAATCTGGAAGACATAAACTGCAGAAACATATGGGTACAAATCTATCGGAGATATGTATTACTATATTTGGTAATTATAAAAAAAATATCTTTTATATTTTTATCTAAAAAAATCATTTTATTTCAGGAATATCAATTTTTCAACCTTAAAAATGGATACCTTAAAATTAATTATATTTCCAAAGTGTAGATAACGAAGAATGCAGGATTTGGGACAAACACTCTGGAAAACATGGTAATCTCAGGTGAATCTGGAAGACATACACTACAGAAACAGATGGGTACAAAACTATCGGAGGCATATATTAGAATAGTTGGTAGTTATAAAAAATATCTTTTTTATATTTTTATCTAAAAAATCATTTTATTTCAGGTATATCTATTTTTCAACCTTAAAAATGGATACCTTAAAATTAGTTATACTTCGAAAGTGTAGATAACGCAGGATGCAGGACTTCGGACAAACACTCTGGAAAACATCGTAATCTCAGGTGAATCTGGAAGACACGCACTGCAGAAACAGATGGGTACAAAACTATCGGAGGTATATATTAGTATAGTTGGTAATTATATAAAAATTATCTTTTATATTTTTATCTAAAAAAATATCATTTTATTTCAGTTACATCTATTTTTTAACCTTGAAAACGGATACATTAAAATTAGTTATACTTTCGAAGTGTGGATAACCAAGGATGCAGGATTTGGGACAAAAACTCTGGAAAACATGGTAATCTCAAGTGAATCTGGAAGACATAAACTGCAGAAACATATGGGTACAAATCTATCGGAGGCATATATTAGTATAGTTGGTAATTATAAAAAATTCTCTTTTATATTTTTATCTAAAAAAATAACATTTTATTTCAGGTACATCTATTTTTTAACCTTAAAAATGGATACATTAAAATTAGTTATACTTTCGTAGTGTGGATAACCAAGGATGCAGGACTACGAACAAACACTCTGTAAAACATGGTAATTTTAGGTGAATCTGGAAGTCACACACTGCAGAAACATATGGGTACAAATCTATCGGAGATATGTATTACTATATTTGGTAATTATAAAAAAATATCTTTTATATTTTATCTAAAAAATCATTTTATTTCAAGTATATCTATTTTTCAACCTAAAAAATGGATACCTTAAAATTAGTTATACTTCCAAAGTGTAGATAACGAAGGATGCAGGACTTGGGTCAAACACTCTGGAAAACATGGTAATCTCATGTGAATCTGGAAGACACGCACTGCAGAAACAGATGGGTACAAAACTATCGGAGGTATATATTACTATCTTTGGTAATAATAAAAAATTATATTTTCTATTTTTATCTAAAAAATATCATTTTATTTCAGTTACATCAATTTTTTAACCTTAAAAATGGCTACCTTAAAATTAGCTATACTTCCAAAGTGAAGATAACGAAGGATGCAGAACTTGGGTCAAACACTCTAGAAAACATGGTAATCTCAAGTGAATATGGAAGACATACACTGCAGAAACAGATGGGTATAAAACAATCGGAGGTATATATTAGTATAGTTGGTAATAATAAAAAATTCTCTTTTATATTTGTATCTAAAAAAAAATATCATTTTATTTCAGGTACATCTGTTTTTTAACCTTAAAAATGGATACATTAAAATTAGTTATACTTTCAAAGTGCGGATAACCAAGGATGCTGGACTTGGAACAAACACTCTGGAAAACATGGTAATCTCAAGTGAATCTGGAAGACATAAACTGCAGAAACATATGGGTACAAATCTATCGGAGATATGTATTACTATATTTGGTAATTATAAAAAAAATATCTTTTATATTTTTATCTAAAAAAATCATTTTATTTCAGGAATATGAATTTTTCAACCTTAAAAATGGATACCTTAAAATTAATTATATTTCCAAAGTGTAGATAACGAAGGATGCAGGATTTGGGACAAACACTCTGGAAAACATGGTAATCTCAGGTGAATCTGGAAGACATACACTGCAGAAACAGATGGGTACAAAACTATCGTAGGCATATATTAGAATAGTTGGTAATTATAAAAAATATCTTTTTTATATTTTTATCTAAAAAATCATTTTATTTCAGGTATATCTATTTTTCAACCTTAAAAATGGATACATTAAAATTAGTTATACTTTCAAAGTGCTGATAACCAAGGATGCTGGACTTGGAACAAACACTCTGGAAAACATGGTAATCTCAAGTGAATCTGGAAGACATAAACTGCAGAAACATATGGGTACAAATCTATCGGAGATATGTATTACTATATTTGGTAATTATAAAAAAATATCTTTTATATTTTTATCTAAAAAAATCATTTTATTTCAGGAATATCAATTTTTCAACCTTAAAAATGGATACCTTAAAATTAATTATATTTCCAAAGTGTAGATAACGAAGAATGCAGGATTTGGGACAAACACTCTGGAAAACATGGTAATCTCAGGTGAATCTGGAAGACATACACTGCAGAAACAGATGGGTACAAAACTATCGGAGGCATATATTAGAATAGTTGATAATTATAAAAAATATATTTTTTATATTTTTATCTAAAAAATCATTTTATTTCAGGTATATCTATTTTTCAACCTTAAAAATGGATACCTTAAAATTAGTTATACTTCCAAAGTGTAGATAACGAAGGATGCAGGACTTCGGACAAACACTCTGGAAAACATCGTAATCTCAGGTGAATCTGGAAGACACGCACTGCAGAAACAGATGGGTACAAAACTATCGGAGGTATATATTAGTATAGTTGGTAATTATAAAAAAATTATCTTTTATATTTTTATCTAAAAAAATATCATTTTATTTCAGTTACATCTATTTTTTAACCTTGAAAACGGATACATTAAAATTAGTTATACTTTCGAAGTGTGGATAACCAAGGATGCAGGATTTGGGACAAAAACTCTGGAAAACATGGTAATCTCAAGTGAATCTGGAAGACATAAACTGCAGAAACATATGGGTACAAATCTATCGGAGGCATATATTAGTATAGTTGGTAATTATAAAAAATTCTCTTTTATATTTTTATCTAAAAAAATAACATTTTATTTCAGGTACATCTATTTTTTAACCTTAAAAAGGATACATTAAAATTAGTTATACTTTCGTAGTGTGGATAACGAAGGATGCAAGACTTGGGCCAAACACTCTGGAAAACATGGTAATCTCATGTGAATCTGAAAGACACATACTGCAGAAACAGGTGGGTACAAAACTATCGGAGGTATATATTACTATAGATGGTAATGGGACAAACACTCTGTAAAACATGGTAATGTTAGGTGAATCTGGAAGACATACACTGCAGAAACAGGTGGGAACAAAACTATCGGAGGCATATATTAGTATAGTTGGTAATTATAAAAAATTCTCTTTTATATTTTTATCTAAAAAAATATCATTTTATTTCAGGTACATCTATTTTTTAACCTTAAAAATGGATACATTAAAATTAGTTATACTTTCGTAGTGTGGATAACCAAGGATGCAGGACTACGAACAAACACTCTGTAAAACATGGTAATTTTAGGTGAATCTGGAAGTCACACACTGCAGAAACATATGGGTACAAATCTATCGGAGATATGTATTACTATATTTGGTAATTATAAAAAAATATCTTTTATATTTTATCTAAAAAATCATTTTATTTCAAGTATATCTATTTTTCAACCTAAAAAATGGATACCTTAAAATTAGTTATACTTCCAAAGTGTAGATAACGAAGGATGCAGGACTTGGGCCAAACACTCTGGAAAACATGGTAATCTCATGTGAATCTGAAAGACACATACTGCAGAAACAGGTGGGTACAAAACTATCGGTGGTATATATTACTATAGATGGTAATGGAACTAACACTCTGTAAAACATGGTAATGTTAGGTGAATCTGGAAGTCACACACTGCAGAAACGTATGGATACAAATCTATCGGAGATATGTATTACTATATTTGGTAATTATAAAAAATTATCTTTTATATTTTTATCTAAAAAAATAATTTTATTTCAAGTATATCTATTTTTCAACCTAAAAAATGGATAACTTAAAATTCGTTATACTTCCAAAGTGTAGATAACGAAGGATGCAGGACGTCGGACAAACACTCTGGAAAACATCGTAATCTCAGGTGAATCTGGAAGACACGCACTGCAGAAACAGATGGGTACAAAACTATCGGAGGTATATATTACTATCTTTGGTAATAATAAAAAATTATATTTTCTATTTTTATCTAAAAAATATCATTTTATTTCAGTTACATCAATTTTTTAACCTTAAAAATGGCTACCTTAAAATTAGCTATACTTCCAAAGTGAAGATAACGAAGGATGCAGAACTTGGGTCAAACACTCTAGAAAACATGGTAATCTCAAGTGAATATGGAAGACATACACTGCAGAAACAGATGGGTATAAAACAATCGGAGGTATATATTAGTATAGTTGGTAATAATAAAAAATTCTCTTCTATATTTGTATCTAAAAAAAATATCATTTTATTTCAGGTACATCTGTTTTTTAACCTTAAAAATGGATACATTAAAATTAGTTATACTTTCAAAGTGCGGATAACCAAGGATGCTGGACTTGGAACAAACACTCTGGAAAACATGGTAATCTCAAGTGAATCTGGAAGACATAAACTGCAGAAACATATGGGTACAAATCTATCGGAGATATGTATTACTATATTTGGTAATTATAAAAAAAATATCTTTTATATTTTTATCTAAAAAAATCATTTTATTTCAGGAATATCAATTTTTCAACCTTAAAAATGGATACCTTAAAATTAATTATATTTCCAAAGTGTAGATAACGAAGAATGCAGGATTTGGGACAAACACTCTGGAAAACATGGTAATCTCAGGTGAATCTGGAAGACATACACTACAGAAACAGATGGGTACAAAACTATCGGAGGCATATATTAGAATAGTTGGTAGTTATAAAAAATATCTTTTTTATATTTTTATCTAAAAAATCATTTTATTTCAGGTATATCTATTTTTCAACCTTAAAAATGGATACCTTAAAATTAGTTATACTTCGAAAGTGTAGATAACGCAGGATGCAGGACTTCGGACAAACACTCTGGAAAACATCGTAATCTCAGGTGAATCTGGAAGACACGCACTGCAGAAACAGATGGGTACAAAACTATCGGAGGTATATATTAGTATAGTTGGTAATTATATAAAAATTATCTTTTATATTTTTGTCTAAAAAAATATCATTTTATTTCAGTTACATCTATTTTTTAACCTTGAAAACGGATACATTAAAATTAGTTATACTTTCGAAGTGTGGATAACCAAGGATGCAGGATTTGGGACAAAAACTCTGGAAAACATGGTAATCTCAAGTGAATCTGGAAGACATAAACTGCAGAAACATATGGGTACAAATCTATCGGAGGCATATATTAGTATAGTTGGTAATTATAAAAAATTCTCTTTTATATTTTTATCTAAAAAAATAACATTTTATTTCAGGTACATCTATTTTTTAACCTTAAAAATGGATACATTAAAATTAGTTATACTTTCGTAGTGTGGATAACCAAGGATGCAGGACTACGAACAAACACTCTGTAAAACATGGTAATTTTAGGTGAATCTGGAAGTCACACACTGCAGAAACATATGGGTACAAATCTATCGGAGATATGTATTACTATATTTGGTAATTATAAAAAAATATCTTTTATATTTTATCTAAAAAATCATTTTATTTCAAGTATATCTATTTTTCAACCTAAAAAATGGATACCTTAAAATTAGTTATACTTCCAAAGTGTAGATAACGAAGGATGCAGGACTTGGGTCAAACACTCTGGAAAACATGGTAATCTCATGTGAATCTGGAAGACACGCACTGCAGAAACAGATGGGTACAAAACTATCGGAGGTATATATTACTATCTTTGGTAATAATAAAAAATTATATTTTCTATTTTTATCTAAAAAATATCATTTTATTTCAGTTACATCAATTTTTTAACCTTAAAAATGGCTACCTTAAAATTAGCTATACTTCCAAAGTGAAGATAACGAAGGATGCAGAACTTGGGTCAAACACTCTAGAAAACATGGTAATCTCAAGTGAATATGGAAGACATACACTGCAGAAACAGATGGGTATAAAACAATCGGAGGTATATATTAGTATAGTTGGTAATAATAAAAAATTCTCTTTTATATTTGTATCTAAAAAAAAATATCATTTTATTTCAGGTACATCTGTTTTTTAACCTTAAAAATGGATACATTAAAATTAGTTATACTTTCAAAGTGCGGATAACCAAGGATGCTGGACTTGGAACAAACACTCTGGAAAACATGGTAATCTCAAGTGAATCTGGAAGACATAAACTGCAGAAACATATGGGTACAAATCTATCGGAGATATGTATTACTATATTTGGTAATTATAAAAAAAATATCTTTTATATTTTTATCTAAAAAAATCATTTTATTTCAGGAATATGAATTTTTCAACCTTAAAAATGGATACCTTAAAATTAATTATATTTCCAAAGTGTAGATAACGAAGGATGCAGGATTTGGGACAAACACTCTGGAAAACATGGTAATCTCAGGTGAATCTGGAAGACATACACTGCAGAAACAGATGGGTACAAAACTATCGTAGGCATATATTAGAATAGTTGGTAATTATAAAAAATATCTTTTTTATATTTTTATCTAAAAAATCATTTTATTTCAGGTATATCTATTTTTCAACCTTAAAAATGGATACATTAAAATTAGTTATACTTTCAAAGTGCTGATAACCAAGGATGCTGGACTTCGGACAAACACTCTGGAAAACATCGTAATCTCAGGTGAATCTGGAAGACACGCACTGCAGAAACAGATGGGTACAAAACTATCGGAGGTATATATTAGTATAGTTGGTAATTATAAAAAAATTATCTTTTATATTTTTATCTAAAAAAATATCATTTTATTTCAGTTACATCTATTTTTTAACCTTGAAAACGGATACATTAAAATTAGTTATACTTTCGAAGTGTGGATAACCAAGGATGCAGGATTTGGGACAAAAACTCTGGAAAACATGGTAATCTCAAGTGAATCTGGAAGACATAAACTGCAGAAACATATGGGTACAAATCTATCGGAGGCATATATTAGTATAGTTGGTAATTATAAAAAATTCTCTTTTATATTTTTATCTAAAAAAATAACATTTTATTTCAGGTACATCTATTTTTTAACCTTAAAAAGGATACATTAAAATTAGTTATACTTTCGTAGTGTGGATAACGAAGGATGCAAGACTTGGGCCAAACACTCTGGAAAACATGGTAATCTCATGTGAATCTGAAAGACACATACTGCAGAAACAGGTGGGTACAAAACTATCGGAGGTATATATTACTATAGATGGTAATGGGACAAACACTCTGTAAAACATGGTAATGTTAGGTGAATCTGGAAGACATACACTGCAGAAACAGGTGGGAACAAAACTATCGGAGGCATATATTAGTATAGTTGGTAATTATAAAAAATTCTCTTTTATATTTTTATCTAAAAAAATATCATTTTATTTCAGGTACATCTATTTTTTAACCTTAAAAATGGATACATTAAAATTAGTTATACTTTCGTAGTGTGGATAACCAAGGATGCAGGACTACGAACAAACACTCTGTAAAACATGGTAATTTTAGGTGAATCTGGAAGTCACACACTGCAGAAACATATGGGTACAAATCTATCGGAGATATGTATTACTATATTTGGTAATTATAAAAAAATATCTTTTATATTTTATCTAAAAAATCATTTTATTTCAAGTATATCTATTTTTCAACCTAAAAAATGGATACCTTAAAATTAGTTATACTTCCAAAGTGTAGATAACGAAGGATGCAGGACTTGGGCCAAACACTCTGGAAAACATGGTAATCTCATGTGAATCTGAAAGACACATACTGCAGAAACAGGTGGGTACAAAACTATCGGTGGTATATATTACTATAGATGGTAATGGAACTAACACTCTGTAAAACATGGTAATGTTAGGTGAATCTGGAAGTCACACACTGCAGAAACGTATGGATACAAATCTATCGGAGATATGTATTACTATATTTGGTAATTACAAAAAATTATCTTTTATATTTTTATCTAAAAAAATAATTTTATTTCAAGTATATCTATTTTTCAACCTAAAAAATGGATAACTTAAAATTCGTTATACTTCCAAAGTGTAGATAACGAAGGATGCAGGACGTCGGACAAACACTCTGGAAAACATCGTAATCTCAGGTGAATCTGGAAGACACGCACTGCAGAAACAGATGGGTACAAAACTATCGGAGGTATATATTACTATCTTTGGTAATAATAAAAAATTATATTTTCTATTTTTATCTAAAAAATATCATTTTATTTCAGTTACATCAATTTTTTAACCTTAAAAATGGCTACCTTAAAATTAGCTATACTTCCAAAGTGAAGATAACGAAGGATGCAGAACTTGGGTCAAACACTCTAGAAAACATGGTAATCTCAAGTGAATATGGAAGACATACACTGCAGAAACAGATGGGTATAAAACAATCGGAGGTATATATTAGTATAGTTGGTAATAATAAAAAATTCTCTTCTATATTTGTATCTAAAAAAAATATCATTTTATTTCAGGTACATCTGTTTTTTAACCTTAAAAATGGATACATTAAAATTAGTTATACTTTCAAAGTGCGGATAACCAAGGATGCTGGACTTGGAACAAACACTCTGGAAAACATGGTAATCTCAAGTGAATCTGGAAGACATAAACTGCAGAAACATATGGGTACAAATCTATCGGAGATATGTATTACTATATTTGGTAATTATAAAAAAAATATCTTTTATATTTTTATCTAAAAAAATCATTTTATTTCAGGAATATCAATTTTTCAACCTTAAAAATGGATACCTTAAAATTAATTATATTTCCAAAGTGTAGATAACGAAGAATGCAGGATTTGGGACAAACACTCTGGAAAACATGGTAATCTCAGGTGAATCTGGAAGACATACACTACAGAAACAGATGGGTACAAAACTATCGGAGGCATATATTAGAATAGTTGGTAATTATAAAAAATATCTTTTTTATATTTTTATCTAAAAAATCATTTTATTTCAGGTATATCTATTTTTCAACCTTAAAAATGGATACCTTAAAATTAGTTATACTTCGAAAGTGTAGATAACGCAGGATGCAGGACTTCGGACAAACACTCTGGAAAACATCGTAATCTCAGGTGAATCTGGAAGACACGCACTGCAGAAACAGATGGGTACAAAACTATCGGAGGTATATATTAGTATAGTTGGTAATTATATAAAAATTATCTTTTATATTTTTATCTAAAAAAATATCATTTTATTTCAGTTACATCTATTTTTTAACCTTGAAAACGGATACATTAAAATTAGTTATACTTTCGAAGTGTGGATAACCAAGGATGCAGGATTTGGGACAAAAACTCTGGAAAACATGGTAATCTCAAGTGAATCTGGAAGACATAAACTGCAGAAACATATGGGTACAAATCTATCGGAGGCATATATTAGTATAGTTGGTAATTATAAAAAATTCTCTTTTATATTTTTATCTAAAAAAATAACATTTTATTTCAGGTACATCTATTTTTTAACCTTAAAAATGGATACATTAAAATTAGTTATACTTTCGTAGTGTGGATAACGAAGGATGCAAGACTTGGGCCAAACACTCTGGAAAACATGGTAATCTCATGTGAATCTGAAAGACACATACTGCAGAAACAGGTGGGTACAAAACTATCGGAGGTATATATTACTATAGATGGTAATGGGACAAACACTCTGTAAAACATGGTAATGTTAGGTGAATCTGGAAGACATACACTGCAGAAACAGGTGGGAACAAAACTATCGGAGGCATATATTAGTATAGTTGGTAATTATAAAAAATTCTCTTTTATATTTTTATCTAAAAAAATATCATTTTATTTCAGGTACATCTATTTTTTAACCTTAAAAATGGATACATTAAAATTAGTTATAGTTTCGTAGTGTGGATAACCAAGGATGCAGGACTACGAACAAACACTCTGTAAAACATGGTAATTTTAGGTGAATCTGGAAGTCACACACTGCAGAAACATATGGGTACAAATCTATCGGAGATATGTATTACTATATTTGGTAATTATAAAAAAATATCTTTTATATTTTTATCTAAAAAATCATTTTATTTCAAGTATATCTATTTTTCAACCTAAAAAATGGATACCTTAAAATTAGTTATACTTCCAAAGTGTAGATAACGAAGGATGCAGGACTTGGGCCAAACACTCTGGAAAACATGGTAATCTCATGTGAATCTGAAAGACACATACTGCAGAAACAGGTGGGTACAAAACTATCGGTGGTATATATTACTATAGATGGTAATGGAACTAACACTCTGTAAAACATGGTAATGTTAGGTGAATCTGGAAGTCACACACTGCAGAAACGTATGGATACAAATCTATCGGAGATATGTATTACTATATTTGGTAATTATAAAAAATTATCTTTTATATTTTTATCTAAAAAAATAATTTTATTTCAAGTATATCTATTTTTCAACCTAAAAAATGGATAACTTAAAATTCGTTATACTTCCAAAGTGTAGATAACGAAGGATGCAGGACGTCGGACAAACACTCTGGAAAACATCGTAATCTCAGGTGAATCTGGAAGACACGCACTGCAGAAACAGATGGGTACAAAACTATCGGAGGTATATATTACTATCTTTGGTAATAATAAAAAATTATATTTTCTATTTTTATCTAAAAAATATCATTTTATTTCAGTTACATCAATTTTTTAACCTTAAAAATGGCTACCTTAAAATTAGCTATACTTCCAAAGTGAAGATAACGAAGGATGCAGAACTTGGGTCAAACACTCTAGAAAACATGGTAATCTCAAGTGAATATGGAAGACATACACTGCAGAAACAGATGGGTATAAAACAATCGGAGGTATATATTAGTATAGTTGGTAATAATAAAAAATTCTCTTCTATATTTGTATCTAAAAAAAATATCATTTTATTTCAGGTACATCTGTTTTTTAACCTTAAAAATGGATACATTAAAATTAGTTATACTTTCAAAGTGCGGATAACCAAGGATGCTGGACTTGGAACAAACACTCTGGAAAACATGGTAATCTCAAGTGAATCTGGAAGACATAAACTGCAGAAACATATGGGTACAAATCTATCGGAGATATGTATTACTATATTTGGTAATTATAAAAAAAATATCTTTTATATTTTTATCTAAAAAAATCATTTTATTTCAGGAATATCAATTTTTCAACCTTAAAAATGGATACCTTAAAATTAATTATATTTCCAAAGTGTAGATAACGAAGGATGCAGGATTTGGGACAAACACTCTGGAAAACATGGTAATCTCAGGTGAATCTGGAAGACATACACTGCAGAAACAGATGGGTACAAAACTATCGGAGGCATATATTAGAATAGTTGGTAATTATAAAAAATATCTTTTTTATATTTTTATCTAAAAAATCATTTTATTTCAGGTATATCTATTTTTCAACCTTAAAAATGGATACATTAAAATTAGTTATACTTTCAAAGTGCGGATAACCAAGGATGCTGGACTTGGAACAAACACTCTGGAAAACATGGTAATCTCAAGTGAATCTGGAAGACATAAACTGCAGAAACATATGGGTACAAATCTATCGGAGATATGTATTACTATATTTGGTAATTATAAAAAAAATATCTTTTATATTTTTATCTAAAAAAATCATTTTATTTCAGGAATATCAATTTTTCAACCTTAAAAATGGATACCTTAAAATTAATTATATTTCCAAAGTGTAGATAACGAAGAATGCAGGATTTGGGACAAACACTCTGGAAAACATGGTAATCTCAGGTGAATCTGGAAGACATACACTACAGAAACAGATGGGTACAAAACTATCGGAGGCATATATTAGAATAGTTGGTAATTATAAAAAATATCTTTTTTATATTTTTATCTAAAAAATCATTTTATTTCAGGTATATCTATTTTTCAACCTTAAAAATGGATACCTTAAAATTAGTTATACTTCGAAAGTGTAGATAACGCAGGATGCAGGACTTCGGACAAACACTCTGGAAAACATCGTAATCTCAGGTGAATCTGGAAGACACGCACTGCAGAAACAGATGGGTACAAAACTATCGGAGGTATATATTAGTATAGTTGGTAATTATAAAAAAATTATCTTTTATATTTTTATCTAAAAAAATATCATTTTATTTCAGTTACATCTATTTTTTAACCTTGAAAACGGATACATTAAAATTAGTTATACTTTCGAAGTGTGGATAACCAAGGATGCAGGATTTGGGACAAAAACTCTGGAAAACATGGTAATCTCAAGTGAATCTGGAAGACATAAACTGCAGAAACATATGGGTACAAATCTATCGGAGGCATATATTAGTATAGTTGGTAATTATAAAAAATTCTCTTTTATATTTTTATCTAAAAAAAATAACATTTTATTTCAGGTACATCTATTTTTTAACCTTAAAAATGGATACATTAAAATTAGTTATACTTTCGTAGTGTGGATAACGAAGGATGCAAGACTTGGGCCAAACACTCTGG
Organism: Maratus michaelseni; assembly: GCA_963931845.1. Lineage (NCBI taxonomy): Eukaryota > Metazoa > Arthropoda > Arachnida > Araneae > Salticidae > Maratus > Maratus michaelseni. The sequence goes on from OZ007596.1 coordinate 143,433,519, forward strand.
AAAACATGGTAATCTCATGTGAATCTGAAAGACACATACTGCAGAAACAGGTGGGTACAAAACTATCGGAGGTATATATTACTATAGATGGTAATGGGACAAACACTCTGTAAAACATGGTAATGTTAGGTGAATCTGGAAGACATACACTGCAGAAACAGGTGGGAACAAAACTATCGGAGGCATATATTAGTATAGTTGGTAATTATAAAAAATTCTCTTTTATATTTTTATCTAAAAAAATATCATTTTATTTCAGGTACATCTATTTTTTAACCTTAAAAATGGATACATTAAAATTAGTTATACTTTCGTAGTGTGGATAACCAAGGATGCAGGACTACGAACAAACACTCTGTAAAACATGGTAATTTTAGGTGAATCTGGAAGTCACACACTGCAGAAACATATGGGTACAAATCTATCGGAGATATGTATTACTATATTTGGTAATTATAAAAAAATATCTTTTATATTTTTATCTAAAAAATCATTTTATTTCAAGTATATCTATTTTTCAACCTAAAAAATGGATACCTTAAAATTAGTTATACTTCCAAAGTGTAGATAACGAAGGATGCAGGACTTGGGCCAAACACTCTGGAAAACATGGTAATCTCATGTGAATCTGAAAGACACATACTGCAGAAACAGGTGGGTACAAAACTATCGGTGGTATATATTACTATAGATGGTAATGGAACTAACACTCTGTAAAACATGGTAATGTTAGGTGAATCTGGAAGTCACACACTGCAGAAACGTATGGATACAAATCTATCGGAGATATGTATTACTATATTTGGTAATTATAAAAAATTATCTTTTATATTTTTATCTAAAAAAATAATTTTATTTCAAGTATATCTATTTTTCAACCTAAAAAATGAATAACTTAAAATTCGTTATACTTCAAAAGTGTAGATAACGAAGGATGCAGGACGTCGGACAAACACTCTGGAAAACATCGTAATCTCAGGTGAATCTGGAAGACACGCACTGCAGAAACAGATGGGTACAAAACTATCGGAGGTATATATTACTATCTTTGGTAATAATAAAAAATTATATTTTCTATTTTTATCTAAAAAATATCATTTTATTTCAGTTACATCAATTTTTTAACCTTAAAAATGGCTACCTTAAAATTAGCTATACTTCCAAAGTGAAGATAACGAAGGATGCAGAACTTGGGTCAAACACTCTAGAAAACATGGTAATCTCAAGTGAATATGGAAGACATACACTGCAGAAACAGATGGGTATAAAACAATCGGAGGTATATATTAGTATAGTTGGTAATAATAAAAAATTCTCTTCTATATTTGTATCTAAAAAAAATATCATTTTATTTCAGGTACATCTGTTTTTTAACCTTAAAAATGGATACATTAAAATTAGTTATACTTTCAAAGTGCGGATAACCAAGGATGCTGGACTTGGAACAAACACTCTGGAAAACATGGTAATCTCAAGTGAATCTGGAAGACATAAACTGCAGAAACATATGGGTACAAATCTATCGGAGATATGTATTACTATATTTGGTAATTATAAAAAAAATATCTTTTATATTTTTATCTAAAAAAATCATTTTATTTCAGGAATATCAATTTTTCAACCTTAAAAATGGATACCTTAAAATTAATTATATTTCCAAAGTGTAGATAACGAAGGATGCAGGATTTGGGACAAACACTCTGGAAAACATGGTAATCTCAGGTGAATCTGGAAGACATACACTGCAGAAACAGATGGGTACAAAACTATCGGAGGCATATATTAGAATAGTTGGTAATTATAAAAAATATCTTTTTTATATTTTTATCTAAAAAATCATTTTATTTCAGGTATATCTATTTTTCAACCTTAAAAATGGATACATTAAAATTAGTTATACTTTCAAAGTGCGGATAACCAAGGATGCTGGACTTGGAACAAACACTCTGGAAAACATGGTAATCTCAAGTGAATCTGGAAGACATAAACTGCAGAAACATATGGGTACAAATCTATCGGAGATATGTATTACTATATTTGGTAATTATAAAAAAAATATCTTTTATATTTTTATCTAAAAAAATCATTTTATTTCAGGAATATCAATTTTTCAACCTTAAAAATGGATACCTTAAAATTAATTATATTTCCAAAGTGTAGATAACGAAGAATGCAGGATTTGGGACAAACACTCTGGAAAACATGGTAATCTCAGGTGAATCTGGAAGACATACACTACAGAAACAGATGGGTACAAAATTATCGGAGGCATATATTAGAATAGTTGGTAATTATAAAAAATATCTTTTTTATATTTTTATCTAAAAAATCATTTTATTTCAGGTATATCTATTTTTCAACCTTAAAAATGGATACCTTAAAATTAGTTATACTTCGAAAGTGTAGATAACGCAGGATGCAGGACTTCGGACAAACACTCTGGAAAACATCGTAATCTCAGGTGAATCTGGAAGACACGCACTGCAGAAACAGATGGGTACAAAACTATCGGAGGTATATATTAGTATAGTTGGTAATTATAAAAAAATTATCTTTTATATTTTTATCTAAAAAAATATCATTTTACTTCAGTTACATCTATTTTTTAACCTTGAAAACGGATACATTAAAATTAGTTATACTTTCGAAGTGTGGATAACCAAGGATGCAGGATTTGGGACAAAAACTCTGGAAAACATGGTAATCTCAAGTGAATCTGGAAGACATAAACTGCAGAAACATATGGGTACTAATCTATCGGAAGCATATATTAGTATAGTTGGTAATTATAAAAAATTCTCTTTTATATTTTTATCTAAAAAAATAACATTTTATTTCAGGTACATCTATTTTTTAACCTTAAAAATGGATACATTAAAATTAGTTATACTTTCGTAGTGTGGATAACGAAGGATGCAAGACTTGGGCCAAACACTCTGGAAAACATGGTAATCTCATGTGAATCTGAAAGACACATACTGCAGAAACAGGTGGGTACAAAACTATCGGAGGTATATATTACTATAGATGGTAATGGGACAAACACTCTGTAAAACATGGTAATGTTAGGTGAATCTGGAAGACATACACTGCAGAAACAGGTGGGAACAAAACTATCGGAGGCATATATTAGTATAGTTGGTAATTATAAAAAATTCTCTTTTATATTTTTATCTAAAAAAATATCATTTTATTTCAGGTATATCTATTTTTCAACCTTAAAAATGGATACATTAAAATTAGTTATACTTTCAAAGTGCGGATAACCAAGGATGCTGGACTTGGAACAAACACTCTGGAAAACATGGTAATCTCAAGTGAATCTGGAAGACATAAACTGCAGAAACATATGGGTACAAATCTATCGGAGGCATATATTAGAATAGTTGGTAATTATAAAAAATATCTTTTTTATATTTTTATCTAAAAAATCATTTTATTTCAGGTATATCTATTTTTCAACCTTAAAAATGGATACATTAAAATTAGTTATACTTCCAAAGTGTAGATAACGAAGGATGCAAGACTTGGGCCAAACACTCTGGAAAACATGGTAATCTCATGTGAATCTGAAAGACACATACTGCAGAAACAGGTGGGTACAAATCTATCGGAGGTATATATTACTATAGATGGTAATGGGACAAACACTCTGTAAAACATGGTAATGTTAGGTGAATCTGGAAGTCACACACTGCAGAAAGGTATGGATACAAATCTATCGGAGATATGTATTACTATATTTGGTAATTATAAAAAATTATCTTTTATATTTTTATCTAAAAAATCATTTTATTTCAGTTACATCAATTTTTTAACCTTAAAAATGGATACCTTAAAATTAGTTATACTTTCGAAGTGTGGATAACCAAGGATGCAGGATTTGGGACAAAAACTCTGGAAAACATGGTAATCTCAAGTGAATCTGGAAGACATAAACTGCAGAAACATATGGGTACAAATCTATCGGAGGCATATATTAGTATAGTTGGTAATTATAAAAAATTCTCTTTTATATTTTTATCTAAAAAAATAACATTTTATTTCAGGTACATCTATTTTTTAACCTTAAAAATGGATACATTAAAATTAGTTATACTTTCGTAGTGTGGATAACGAAGGATGCAAGACTTGGGCCAAACACTCTGGAAAACATGGTAATCTCATGTGAATCTGAAAGACACATACTGCAGAAACAGGTGGGTACAAAACTATCGGAGGTATATAATACTATAGATGGTAATGGGACAAACACTCTGTAAAACATGGTAATGTTAGGTGAATCTGGAAGACATACACTGCAGAAACAGGTGGGAACAAAACTATCGGAGGCATATATTAGTATAGTTGGTAATTATAAAAAATTCTCTTTTATATTTTTATCTAAAAAAATATCATTTTATTTCAGGTACATCTATTTTTTAACCTTAAAAATGGATACATTAAAATTAGTTATACTTTCGTAGTGTGGATAACCAAGGATGCAGGACTACGAACAAACACTCTGTAAAACATGGTAATTTTAGGTGAATCTGGAAGTCACACACTGCAGAAACATATGGGTACAAATCTATCGGAGATATGTATTACTATATTTGGTAATTATAAAAAAATATCTTTTATATTTTATCTAAAAAATCATTTTATTTCAAGTATATCTATTTTTCAACCTAAAAAATGGATACCTTAAAATTAGTTATACTTCCAAAGTGTAGATAACGAAGGATGCAGGACTTGGGTCAAACACTCTGGAAAACATGGTAATCTCATGTGAATCTGGAAGACACGCACTGCAGAAACAGATGGGTACAAAACTATCGGAGGTATATATTACTATCTTTGGTAATAATAAAAAATTATATTTTCTATTTTTATCTAAAAAAAAAAATTTTATTTCAGTTACATCAATTTTTTAACCTTAAAAATGGCTACCTTAAAATTAGCTATACTTCCAAAGTGAAGATAACGAAGGATGCAGAACTTGGGTCAAACACTCTAGAAAACATGGTAATCTCAAGTGAATATGGAAGACATACACTGCAGAAACAGATGGGTATAAAACAATCGGAGGTATATATTAGTATAGTTGGTAATAATAAAAAATTCTCTTTTATATTTGTATCTAAAAAAAATATCATTTTATTTCAGGTACATCTGTTTTTTAACCTTAAAAATGGATACATTAAAATTAGTTATACTTTCAAAGTGCGGATAACCAAGGATGCTGGACTTGGAACAAACACTCTGGAAAACATGGTAATCGCAAGTGAATCTGGAAGACATAAACTGCAGAAACATATGGGTACAAATCTATCGGAGATATGTATTACTATATTTGGTAATTATAAAAAAAATATCTTTTATATTTTTATCTAAAAAAATCATTTTATTTCAGGAATATCAATTTTTCAACCTTAAAAATAGATACCTTAAAATTAATTATATTTCCAAAGTGTAGATAACGAAGGATGCAGGATTTGGGACAAACACTCTGGAAAACATGGTAATCTCAAGTGAATCTGGAAGACATACACTGCAGAAACAGATGGGTACAAAACTATCGGAGGCATATATTAGAATAGTTGGTAATTATAAAAAATATCTTTTTTATATTTTTATCTAAAAAATCATTTTATTTCAGGTATATCTATTTTTCAACCTTAAAAATGGATACATTAAAATTAGTTATACTTCCAAAGTGTAGATAACGAAGGATGCAAGACTTGGGCCAAACACTCTGGAAAACATGGTAATCTCATGTGAATCTGAAAGACACATACTGCAGAAACAGGTGGGTACAAATCTATCGGAGGTATATATTACTATAGATGGTAATGGGACAAACACTCTGTAAAACATGGTAATGTTAGGTGAATCTGGAAGTTACACACTGCAGAAAGATATGGATACAACTCTATCGGAGATATGTATTACTATATTTGGTAATTATAAAAAATTATCTTTTATATTTTTATCTAAAAAAATAACTTTATTTCAAGTATATCTATTTTTCAACCTAAAAAATGGATAACTTAAAATTCGTTATACTTCCAAAGTGTAGATAACGAAGGATGCAGGACTTGGGACAAACATTCTGGAAAACATGGTAATCTTAGGTGAATCTGGAAGTCACAAACTGCAGAAACATATGGGTACAAATCAATCGTAGATATGTATTACTATATTTGGTAATTATAAAAAAATATCTTTTATATTTTTATCTAAAAAAATCATTTTATTTCATGTAAATCAATTTTTCAACCTTAAAAATGGATACCTTAAAATTAGTTATACTTCCAAAGTGTAGATAATGAAGGATGCAGGACTTGGGTCAAACACTCTGGAAAACATCGTAATCTCAGGTGAATCTGGAAGACACGCACTGCAGAAACAGATGGGTACAAAACTATCGGAGGTGTATATTACTATAGTTGGTAATAATAAAAAATTATATTTTCTATTTTTAACCTCTATTTGTTAACCTTGAAAACGGATACATTAAAATTAGTTATACTTTCGTAGTGTGGATAACCAAGGATGCAGGACTTGGGACAAACACTCTGGAAATCATGGTAATCTTAGGTGAATCTGGAAGTATCACACTGCAGAAACATATGGGTACAAATCTATCGGAGATATGTATTACTATATTTGGTAATTATAAAAAAATATCTTTTATATTTTTATCTAAAAAATCATTTTATTTCAACTATATCTATTTTTCAACCTACAAAATGGATACTTTAAAATTAGTTATACTTCCAAAGTGTAGATAACGAAGGATGCAGGACTTGGGCCAAACACTCTGGAAAACATGGTAATCTCATCTGAATCTGAAAGACACATACTGCAGAAACAGGTGGGTACAAAACTATCGGTGGTATATATTAGTATAGTTGGTACTTATACAAAAATATCTTTTATATTTTTATCTAAAAAAAAAATTTATTTCAGTATATGTATTTTTCAACCTTAAAAATGGATACCTTAAAATTAGTTATACTTCCAAAGTGTAGATAACGAAGGATGCAGGACTTGGGACAAACACTCTGGAAAACATGGTAATCTTAGGTGAATCTGGAAGTCACACACTGCAGAAACATATGGGTATAAATATATCGGAGATATGTATTACTATATTTGATAATTATAAAAAATTATCTTTTATATTTTTATCTAAAAAAATCATGTTATTTCAAGTATATCTATTTTTCAACCTTAAAAATGAATACCTTAAAATTAGTTATACTTCCAAAGTGTAGATAACGAAGGATGCAGGACTTGGGACAAATACTCTGGAAAACATGGTAAACTCAGGTGAATATGGAAGACATACACTGCAGAAACAGATGGGTACAAAACTATCGGAGGCATATATTAGTATAGTTGGTAATTATAAAAAATTCTCTTTTATATTTTTATCTAAAAAAATATCATTTTATTTCAGGTACATCTATTTTTTAACCTTGAAAACGGATACATTAAAATTAGTTATACTTTCGAAGTGTGGATAACCAAGGATGCAGGATTTGGGACAAAAACTCTGGAAAACATGCTAATCTCAAGTGAATCTTGAAGACATAAACTGCAGAAACATATGGGTACAAATCTATCGGAGGCATATATTAGTATAGTTGGTAATTATAAAAAATTCTCTTTTATATTTTTATCTAAAAAAATATCATTTTATTTCAGGTACATCTATTTTTTAACCTTAAAAATGGATACATTAAAATTAGTTATACTTTCGTAGTGTGGATAACGAAGGATGCAAGACTTGGGCCAAACACTCTGAAAACATGGTAATCTCATGTGAATCTGAAAGACACATACTGCAGAAACAGGTGGGTACAAAACTATCGGAGGTATATATTACTATAGATGGTAATGGGACAAACACTCTGTAAAACATGGTAATGTTAGGTGAATCTGGAAGACATACACTGCAGAAATAGGTGGGAACAAAACTATCGGAGGCATATATTAGTATAGTTGGTAATTATAAAAAATTCTCTTTTATATTTTTATCTAAAAAAATATCATTTTATTTCAGGTACATCTATTTTTTAACCTTAAAAATGGATACATTAAAATTAGTTATACTTTCGTAGTGTGGATAACCAAGGATGCAGGACTACGAACAAACACTCTGTAAAACATGGTAATTTTAGGTGAATCTGGAAGTCACACACTGCAAAAACATATGAGTGCAAATCTATCGGAGATATGTATTACTATATTTGGTAATTATAAAAAAATATCTTTTATATTTTTATCTAAAAAATCATTTTATTTCAAGTATATCTATTTTTCAACCTAAAAAATGGATACCTTAAAATTAGTTATACTTCCAAAGTGTAGATAACGAAGGATGCAGGACTTGGGCCAAACACTCTGGAAAACATGGTAATCTCATGTGAATCTGAAAGACACATACTGCAGAAACAGGTGGGTACAAAACTATCGGTGGTATATATTACTATAGATGGTAATCGAACAAACACTCTGTAAAACATGGTAATGTTAGGTGAATCTGGAAGTCACACACTGCAGAAACGAATGGATACAAATCTATCGGAGATATGTATTACTATATTTGGTAATTATAAAAAATTATCTTTTCTATTTTTATCTAAAAAATATCATTTTATTTCAGTTACATCAATTTTTTAACCTTAAAAATGGACACCTTAAAATTAGTTATACTTCCAAAGTGATGATAACGAAGGATGCAGAACTTGGGTCAAACACTCTAGAAAACATGGTAATCTCATGTGAATATGGAAGACATACACTGCAGAAACAGATGGGTATAAAACAATCGGAGGTATATATTAGTACAGTTGGTAATTATAAAAAATTCTCTTTTATATTTGTATCTAAAAAAAATATCATTTTATTTAAGGTACATCTGTTTTTTAACCTTAAAAATGGATACATTAAAATTAGTTATACTTTCAAAGTGCGGATAACCAAGGATGCTGGACTTGGAACAAACACTCTGGAAAACATGGTAATCTCAAGTGAATCTGGAAGACATAAACTGCAGAAACATATTTGTACAAATCTATCCGAGATATGTATTACTATATTTGGTAATTATAAAAAAAATATCTTTTATATTTTTATCTAAAAAAATCATTTTATTTCAGGAATATCAATTTTTCAACCTTAAAAATGGATACCTTAAAATTAATTATATTTCCAAAGTGTAGATAACGAAGGATGCAGGATTTGGGACAAACACTCTGGAAAACATGGTAATCTCAGGTGAATCTGGAAGACATACACTGCAGAAACAGATGGGTACAAAACTATCGGAGGCATATATTAGAATATTTGGTAATTATAAAAAATATCTTTTTTATATTTTTATCTAAAAAATCATTTTATTTCAGGTATATCTATTTTTCAACCTTAAAAATGGATACCTTAAAATTAGTTATACTTCCAAAGTGTAGATAACGAAGGATGCAGGACTTCGGACAAACACTCTGGAAAACATCGTAATCTCAGGTGAATCTGGAAGACACGCACTGCAGAAACAGATGGGTACAAAACTATCGGAGGTATATATTACTATAGTTGGTAATAATAAAAAATTATATTTTCTATTTTTATCTAAAAAAATATCATTTTATTTCAGGTACATCTATTTTTTAACCTTAAAAATGGATACATTAAAATTAGTTATACTTTCGTAGTGTGGATAACGAAGGATGCAAGACTTGGGCCAAACACTCTGGAAAACATGGTAATCTCATGTGAATCTGAAAGACACATACTGCAGAAACAGGTGGGTACAAAACTATCGGAGGTATATATTACTATAGATGGTAATGGGACAAACACTCTGTAAAACATGGTAATGTTAGGTGAATCTGGAAGACATACACTGCAGAAACAGGTGGGAACAAAACTATCGGAGGCATATATTAGTATAGTTGGTAATTATAAAAAATTCTCTTTTATATTTTTATCTAAAAAAATACCATTTTATTTCAGGTACATCTATTTTTTAACCTTAAAAATGGATACATTAAAATTAGTTATACTTTCGTAGTGTGGATAACCAAGGATGCAGGACTACGAACAAACACTCTGTAAAACATGGTAATTTTAGGTGAATCTGGAAGTCACACACTGCAGAAACATATGGGTACAAATCTATCGGAGATATGTATTACTATATTTGGTAATTATAAAAAAATATCTTTTATATTTTTATCTAAAAAATCATTTTATTTCAAGTATATCTATTTTTCAACCTAAAAAAGGGATACCTTAAAATTAGTTATACTTCCAAAGTGTAGATAACGAAGGATGCAGGACTTGGACTAACACTCTGGAAAACATGGTAATCTCATGTGAATCTGAAAGACACATACTGCAGAAACAGGTGGGTACAAAACTATCGGTGGTATATATTACTATAGATGGTAATGGAACAAACACTCTGTAAAACATGGTAATGTTAGGTGAATCTGGAAGTCACACACTGCAGAAACGTATGGATACAAATCTATCGGAGATATGTATTACTATATTTGGTAATTATAAAAAATTATCTTTTATATTTTTATCTAAAAAATCATTTTATTTCAAGTATATCTATTTTTCAACCTAAAAAATGGATAACTTAAAATTCGTTATACTTCCAAAGTGTAGATAACGAAGGATGCAGGACGTCGGACAAACACTCTGGAAAACATCGTAATCTCAGGTGAATCTGGAAGACACGCACTGCAGAAACAGATGGGTACAAAACTATCGGAGGTATATATTACTATCTTTGGTAATAATAAAAAATTATATTTTCTATTTTTATCTAAAAAATATCATTTTATTTCAGTTACATCAAATTTTTAACCTTAAAAATGGATACCTTAAAATTAGTTATACTTCCAAAGTGTAGATAATGAAGGATGCAGGACTTGGGTCAAACACTCTGGAAAACATCGTAATCTCAGGTGAATCTGGAAGACACGCACTGCAGAAACAGATGGGTACAAAACTATCAGAGGTGTATATTACTATAGTTGGTAATAATAAAAAATTATATTTTCTATTTTTAACCTCTATTTGTTAACCTTGAAAACGGATACATTAAAATTAGTTATACTTTCGTAGTGTGGATAACCAAGGATGCAGGACTTGGGACAAACACTCTGGAAATCATGGTAATCTTAGGTGAATCTGGAAGTCACACACTGCAGAAACATATGGGTACAAATCTATCGGAGATATGTATTACTATATTTGGTAATTATAAAAAAATATCTTTTATATTTTTATCTAAAAAATCATTTTATTTCAAGTATATCTATTTTTCAACCTAAAAAATGGATACCTTAAAATTAGTTATACTTCCAAAGTGTAGATAACGAAGGATGCAAGACTTGGGCCAAACACTCTGGAAAACATGGTAATCTCATGTGAATCTGAAAGACACATACTGCAGAAACAGGTGGGTACAAAACTATCGGAGGTATATATTACTATATATGGTAATGGGACAAACACTCTGTAAAACATGGTAATGTTAGGTGAATCTGGAAGTCACACACTGCAGAAACATATGCGTACAAATCAATCGGAGATATGTATTACTATATTTGGTAATTATAAAAAAATATCTTTTATATTTTTATCTAAAAAATCATTTTATTTCAAGTATATCTATTTTTCAACCTAAAAAATGGATACCTTAAAATTAGTTATACTTCCAAAGTGTAGATAACGAAGGATGCAGGACTTGGGCCAAACACTCTGGAAAACATGGTAATCTCATGTGAATCTGAAAGACACATACTGCAGAAACAGGTGGGTACAAAACTATCGGTGGTATATATTACTATAGATGGTAATGGAACAAACACTCTGTAAAACATGGTAATGTTAGGTGAATCTGGAAGTCACACACTGCAGAAACGTATGGATACAAATCTATCGGAGATATGCATTACTATATTTGGTAATTATAAAAAATTATCTTTTATATTTTTATCTAAAAAATCATTTTATTTCAAGTATATCTATTTTTCAACCTAAAAAATGGATAACTTAAAATTCGTTATACTTCCAAAGTGTAGATAACGAAGGATGCAGGACGTCGGACAAACACTCTGGAAAACATCGTAATCTCAGGTGAATCTGGAAGACACGCACTGCAGAAACAGATGGGTACAAAACTATCGGAGGTATATATTACTATCTTTGGTAATAATAAAAAATTACATTTTCTATTTTTATCTAAAAAATATCATTTTATTTCAGTTACATCAATTTTTTAACCTTAAAAATGGCTACCTTAAAATTAGCAATACTTCCAAAGTGAAGATATAGAAGGATGCAGAACTTGGGTCAAACACTCCAGAAAACATGGTAATCTCAAGTGAATATGGAAGACATACACTGCAGAAACAGATGGGTATAAAACAATCGGAGGTATATATTAGTATAGTTGGTAATAATAAAAAATTCTCTTTTATATTTGTATCTAAAAAAATATCATTTTATTTCAGGTACATCCGTTTTTTAACCTTAAAAATGGATACATTAAAATTAGTTATACTTTCAAAGTGCGGATAACCAAGGATGCTGGACTTGGAACAAACACTCTGGAAAACATGGTAATCTCAAGTGAATCTGGAAGACATAAACTGCGGAAACATATGGGTACAAATCTATCGGAGATATGTATTACTATATTTGGTAATTATAAAAAAAATATCTTTTATATTTTTATCTAAAAAAATCATTTTATTTCAGGAATATCAATTTTTCAACCTTAAAAATGGATACCTTAAAATTAATTATATTTCCAAAGTGTAGATAACGAAGGATGCAGGATTTGGGACAAACACTCTGGAAAACATGGTAATCTCAGGTGAATCTGGAAGACATACACTGCAGAAACAGATGGGTACAAAACTATCGGAGGCATATATTAGAATAGTTGGTAATTATAAAAAATATCTTTTTTATATTTTTATCTAAAAAATCATTTTATTTCAGGTATATCTATTTTTCAACCTTAAAAATGGATACATTAAAATTAGTTATACTTCCAAAGTGTAGATAACGAAGGATGCAAGACTTGGGCCAAACACTCTGGAAAACATGGTAATCTCATGTGAATCTGAAAGACACATACTGCAGAAACAGGTGGGTACAAAACTATCGGAGGTATATATTAGTATAGTTGGTAATTTTAAAATAATATCTTTTATATTTTTAACTAAAAATTTTTTTTATTTCAGTATATGTATTTTTCAACCTTAAAAATGGATACCTTAAAATTCGTTATACTTCCAAAGTGTAGATAACGAAGGATGCAGGACTTGGGACAAATACTCTGGAAAACATGGTAATCTCAGGTGAATCTGGAAGACATACACTGCAGAAACATGTGGGAACAAAACTATTGGAGGCATATATTAGTATAGTTGGTAATTATAAAAAATTCACTTTTATATTTTTATCTAAAAAAATATCATTTTGTTTTAGGTACATCTATTTTTTAACCTTAAAAATTGATACATTAAAATTAGTTATACTTTCGTAGTGTGGATAACCAAGGATGCAGGACTACGAACAAACACTCTGTAAAACATGGTAATTTTAGGTGAATCTGGAAGTCTCACACTGCAGAAACATATGGTTACAAATCTATCGGAGATATGTATTACGATATTTGGTAATTATAAAAAAATATCTTTTATATTTTTATCTAAAAAATCATTTTATTTCAAGTATATCTATTTTTCAACCTAAAAAATGCATACCTTAAAATTAGTTATACTTCCAAAGTGTAGATAACGAAGGATGCAGGACTTGGGCCAAACACTCTGGAAATCATGGTAATCTCAAGTGAATCTGGAAGACATACACTGCAGAAACAGATGGGTACAAAACTATCGGAGGTATATATTAGTATAGTTGATAATTATAAAAAAATATCTTTTATATTTTTATCTAAAGAAATCATTTTATTTAAGGTACATCTGTTTTTTAACCTTAAAAATGAATACATTAAAATTAGTTATACTTTCAAAAAGCAGATAACCAAGGATGGTGGACTTGGAACAAACACTCTGTAAAACATGGCAATTTTAGGTCAATCTGGAAGTTACACAATGCAGAAACATATGGGTACAAATCTGTCGGAGATAGGTATTACTATATTTGGTAATTATAAAAAATTCTCTTTTATATTTTTATCTAAAAAAATCATTTTATTTCAGGTACATCTTTTTTAAACCTTAAAAATTGATATCTTAAAATTTGTTATACTTTCGAAGTGTGGATAACCAAGGATGCAGGACTAGGAACAAACACTCTGTAAAACATGGTAATTTTAGGTGAATCTGGAAGTCACACACTGCAGAAACATATGGGTACAAATCTATCGGAGATATGTATTACTATATTTGGTAATTATAAAAAAATATCTTTTATATTTTTATCTAAAAAATCATTTTATTTCAACTATATCTATTTTTCAACCTAAAAAATGGATACTTTAAAATTAGTTATACTGCCAAAGTGTAGATAACGAAGGATGCAGGACTTGGGCCAAACTCTCTGGAAAACATGGTAATCTCATCTGAATCTGAAAGACACATACTGCAGAAACAGGTGGGTACAAAACTATCGGTGGTATATATTAGTATAGTTGGTAATTATAAAAAAATATCTTTTATATTTTTATCTAAAAAAAATTTTTATTTCAGTATATGTATTTTTCAACCTTAAAAATGGATACCTTAAAATTAGTTATACTTCCAAAGTGTAGATAACGAAGGATGCAAGACTTGGGCCAAACACTCTGGAAAACATGGTAATCTCATGTGAATCTGAAAGACACATACTGCAGAAACAGGTGGGTACAAAACTATCGGAGGTATATATTACTATAGATGGTAATGGGACAAACACTCTGTAAAACATGGTAATGTTAGGTGAATCTGGAAGACATACACTGCAGAAACAGGTGGGAACAAAACTATCGGAGGCATATATTAGTATAGTTGGTAATTATAAAAAATTCTCTTTTATATTTTTATCTAAAAAAAATATCATTTTATTTCAGGTACATCTATTTTTTAACCTTAAAAATGGATACATTAAAATTTGTTATACTTTCGTAGTGTGGATAACCAAGGATGCAGGACTACGAACAAACACTCTGTAAAACATGGTAATTTTAGGTGAATCTGGAAGTCACACACTGCAGAAACATATGGGTACAAATCTATCGGAGATATGTATTACTATATTTGGTAATTATAAAAAAATATCTTTTATATGTTTATCTAAAAAATCATTTTATTTCAAGTATATCTATTTTTCAACCTAAAAAATGGATACCTTAAAATTAGTTATACTTCTAAAGTGTAGATAACGAAGGATGCAAGACTTGGGCCAAACACTCTGGAAAACATGGTAATATCATGTGAATCTGAAAGACACATACTGCAGAAACAGGTGGGTACAAAACTATCGGAGGTATATATTACTATAGATGGTAATGGGACAAACACTCTGTAAAACATGGTAATGTTAGGTGAATCTGGAAGACATACACTGCAGAAACAGGTGGGAACAAAACTATCGGAGGCATATATTAGTATAGTTGGTAATTATAAAAAATTCTCTTTTATATTTTTATATAAAAAATATCATTTTATTTCAGGTACATCTGTTTTTTAACCTTAAAAATGGATACATTAAAATTAGTTATACTTTCAAAGTGCGGATAACCAAGGATGCTGGACTTGGAACAAACACTCTGGAAAACATGGTAATCTCAAGTGAATCTGGAAGACATAAACTGCAGAAACATATGGGTACAAATCTATCGGAGATATGTATTACTATATTTGGTAATTATAAAAAAAATATCTTTTATATTTTTATCTAAAAAAATCATTTTATTTCAGGAATATCAATTTTTCAACCTTAAAAATGGATACCTTAAAATTAATTATATTTCCAAAGTGTAGATAACGAAGGATGCAGGATTTGGGACAAACACTCTGGAAAACATGGTAATCTCAAGTGAATCTGGAAGACATACACTGCAGAAACAGATGGGTACAAAACTATCGGAGGCATATATTAGAATAGTTGGTAATTATAAAAAATATCTTTTTTATATTTTTATCTAAAAAATCATTTTATTTCAGGTATATCTATTTTTCAACCTTAAAAATGGATACATTAAAATTAGTTATACTTCCAAAGTGTAGATAACGAAGGATGCAAGACTTGGGCCAAACACTCTGGAAAACATGGTAATCTCATGTGAATCTGAAAGACACATACTGCAGAAACAGGTGGGTACAAATCTATCGGAGGTATATATTACTATAGATGGTAATGGGACAAACACTCTGTAAAACATGGTAATGTTAGGTGAATCTGGAAGTTACACACTGCAGAAAGGTATGGATACAACTCTATCGGAGATATGTATTACTATATTTGGTAATTATAAAAAATTATCTTTTATATTTTTATCTAAAAAAATAACTTTATTTCAAGTATATCTATTTTTCAACCTAAAAAATGGATAACTTAAAATTCGTTATACTTCCAAAGTGTAGATAACGAAGGATGCAGGACTTGGGACAAACATTCTGGAAAACATGGTAATCTTAGGTGAATCTGGAAGTCACAAACTGCAGAAACATATGGGTACAAATCAATCGTAGATATGTATTACTATATTTGGTAATTATAAAAAAATATCTTTTATATTTTTATCTAAAAAAATCATTTTATTTCATGTATATCAATTTTTCAACCTTAAAAATGGATACCTTAAAATTAGTTATACTTCCAAAGTGTAGATAATGAAGGATGCAGGACTTGGGTCAAACACTCTGGAAAACATCGTAATCTCAGGTGAATCTGGAAGACACGCACTGCAGAAACAGATGGGTACAAAACTATCGGAGGTGTATATTACTATAGTTGGTAATAATAAAAAATTATATTTTCTATTTTTAACCTCTATTTGTTAACCTTGAAAACGGATACATTAAAATTAGTTATACTTTCGTAGTGTGGATAACCAAGGATGCAGGACTTGGGACAAACACTCTGGAAATCATGGTAATCTTAGGTGAATCTGGAAGTATCACACTGCAGAAACATATGGGTACAAATCTATCGGAGATATGTATTACTATATTTGGTAATTATAAAAAAATATCTTTTATATTTTTATCTAAAAAATCATTTTATTTCAACTATATCTATTTTTCAACCTACAAAATGGATACTTTAAAATTAGTTATACTTCCAAAGTGTAGATAACGAAGGATGCAGGACTTGGGCCAAACACTCTGGAAAACATGGTAATCTCATCTGAATCTGAAAGACACATACTGCAGAAACAGGTGGGTACAAAACTATCGGTGGTATATATTAGTATAGTTGGTACTTATACAAAAATATCTTTTATATTTTTATCTAAAAAAAAAATTTATTTCAGTATATGTATTTTTCGACCTTAAAAATGGATACCTTAAAATTAGTTATACTTCCAAAGTGTAGATAACGAAGGATGCAGGATTTGTGACAAACACTCTGGAAAACATGGTAATCTTAGGTGAATCTGGAAGTCACACACTGCAGAAACATATGGGTATAAATATATCGGAGATATGTATTACTATATTTGGTAATTATAAAAAATTATCTTTTATATTTTTATCTGAAAAAATCATGTTATTTCAAGTATATCTATTTTTCAACCTTAAAAATGAATACCTTAAAATTAGTTATACTTCCAAAGTGTAGATAACGAAGGATGCAGGACTTGGGACAAATAATCTGGAAAACATGGTAAACTCAGGTGAATATGGAAGACATACACTGCAGAAACAGATGGGTACAAAACTATCGGAGGCATATATTAGTATAGTTGGTAATTATAAAAAATTCTCTTTTATATTTTTATCTAAAAAAATATCATTTTATTTCAGGTACATCTATTTTTTAACCTTGAAAACGGATACATTAAAATTAGTTATACTTTCGAAGTGTGGATAACCAAGGATGCAGGATTTGGGACAAAAACTCTGGAAAACATGGTAATCTCAAGTGAATCTTGAAGACATAAACTGCAGAAACATATGGGTACAAATCTATCGGAGGCATATATTAGTATAGTTGGTAATTATAAAAAATTCTCTTTTATATTTTTATCTAAAAAAATATCATTTTATTTCAGGTACATCTATTTTTTAACCTTAAAAATGGATACATTAAAATTAGTTATACTTTCGTAGTGTGGATAACGAAGGATGCAAGACTTGGGCCAAACACTCTGGAAAACATGGTAATCTCATGTGAATCTGAAAGACACATACTGCAGAAACAGGTGGGTACAAAACTATCGGAGGTATATATTACTATAGATGGTAATGGGACAAACACTCTGTAAAACATGGTAATGTTAGGTGAATCTGGAAGACATACACTGCAGAAATAGGTGGGAACAAAACTATCGGAGGCATATATTAGTATAGTTGGTAATTATAAAAAATTCTCTTTTATATTTTTATCTAAAAAAATATCATTTTATTTCAGGTACATCTATTTTTTAACCTTAAAAATGGATACATTAAAATTAGTTATACTTTCGTAGTGTGGATAACCAAGGATGCAGGACTACGAACAAACACTCTGTAAAACATGGTAATTTTAGGTGAATCTGGAAGTCACACACTGCAAAAACATATGAGTACAAATCTATCGGAGATATGTATTACTATATTTGGTAATTATAAAAAAATATCTTTTATATTTTTATCTAAAAAATCATTTTATTTCAAGTATATCTATTTTTCAACCTAAAAAATGGATACCTTAAAATTAGTTATACTTCCAAAGTGTAGATAACGAAGGATGCAGGACTTGGGCCAAATACTCTGGAAAACATGGTAATCTCATGTGAATCTGAAAGACACATACTGCAGAAACAGGTGGGTACAAAACTATCGGTGGTATATATTACTATAGATGGTAATCGAACAAACACTCTGTAAAACATGGTAATGTTAGGTGAATCTGGAAGTCACACACTGCAGAAACGTATGGATACAAATCTATCGGAGATATGTATTACTATATTTGGTAATTATAAAAAATTATCTTTTCTATTTTTATCTAAAAAATATCATTTTATTTCAGTTACATCAATTTTTTAACCTTAAAAATGGATACCTTAAAATTAGTTATACTTCCAAAGTGATGATAACGAAGGATGCAGAACTTGGGTCAAACACTCTAGAAAACATGGTAATCTCAAGTGAATATGGAAGACATACACTGCAGAAACAGATGGGTATAAAACAATCGGAGGTATATATTAGTACAGTTGGTAATTATAAAAAATTCTCTTTTATATTTGTATCTAAAAAAAATATCATTTTATTTAAGGTACATCTGTTTTTTAACCTTAAAAATGGATACATTAAAATTAGTTATACTTTCAAAGTGCGGATAACCAAGGATGCTGGACTTGGAACAAACACTCTGGAAAACATGGTAATCTCAAGTGAATCTGGAAGACATAAACTGCAGAAACATATGGGTACAAATCTATCCGAGATATGTATTACTATATTTGGTAATTATAAAAAAAATATCTTTTATATTTTTATCTAAAAAAATCATTTTATTTCAGGAATATCAATTTTTCAACCTTAAAAATGGATACCTTAAAATTAATTATATTTCCAAAGTGTAGATAACGAAGGATGCAGGATTTGGGACAAACACTCTGGAAAACATGGTAATCTCAGGTGAATCTGGAAGACATACACTGCAGAAACAGATGGGTACAAAACTATCGGAGGCATATATTAGAATAGTTGGTAATTATAAAAAATATCTTTTTTATATTTTTATCTAAAAAATCATTTTATTTCAGGTATATCTATTTTTCAACCTTAAAAATGGATACCTTAAAATTAGTTATACTTCCAAAGTGTAGATAACGAAAGATGCAGGACTTCGGACAAACACTCTGGAAAACATCGTAATCTCAGGTGAATCTGGAAGACACGCACTGCAGAAACAGATGGGTACAAAACTATCGGAGGTATATATTACTATAGTTGGTAATAATAAAAAATTATATTTTCTATTTTTATCTAAAAAATATCATTTTATTTCAGTTACATCAATTTTTTAACCTTAAAAATGGATACCTTAAAATTAGTTATACTTCCAAAGTGAAGATAACGAAGGATGCAGAACTTGGGTCAAACACTCTAGAAAACATGGTAATCTCAAGTGAATATGGAAGACATACACTGCAGAAACAGATGGGTACAAAACTATCGGAGGTATATATTAGTATAGTTGGTAATTATAAAAAAATTATCTTTTATATTTTTATCTAAAAAAATATCATTTTATTTCAGTTACATCTATTTTTTAACCTTGAAAACGGATACATTAAAATTAGTTATACTTTCGAAGTGTGGATAACCAAGGATGCAGGATTTGGGACAAAAACTCTGGAAAACATGGTAATCTCAAATGAATCTGGAAGACATAAACTGCAGAAACATATGGGTACAAATCTATCGGAGGCATATATTAGTATAGTTGGTAATTATAAAAAATTCTCTTTTATATTTTTATCTAAAAAAATATCATTTTATTTCAGGTACATCTATTTTTTAACCTTAAAAATGGATACATTAAAATTAGTTATACTTTCGTAGTGTGGATAACGAAGGATGCAAGACTTGGGCCAAACACTCTGGAAAACATGGTAATCTCATGTGAATCTGAAAGACACATACTGCAGAAACAGGTGGGTACAAAACTATCGGAGGTATATATTACTATAGATGGTAATGGGACAAACACTCTGTAAAACATGGTAATGTTAGGTGAATCTGGAAGACATACACTGCAGAAACAGGTGGGAACAAAACTATCGGAGGCATATATTAGTATAGTTGGTAATTATAAAAAATTCTCTTTTATATTTTTATCTAAAAAAATATCATTTTATTTCAGGTACATCTATTTTTTAACCTTAAAAATGGATACCTTAAAATTAATTATATTTCCAAAGTGTAGATAACGAAGGATGCAGGATTTGGGACAAACACTCTGGAAAACATGGTAATCTCAGGTGAATCTGGAAGACATACACTGCAGAAACAGATGGGTACAAAACTATCGGAGGCATATATTAGAATAGTTGGTAATTATAAAAAATATCTTTTTTATATTTTTATCTAAAAAATCATTTTATTTCAGGTATATCTATTTTTCAACCTTAAAAATGGATACATTAAAATTAGTTATACTTCCAAAGTGTAGATAACGAAGGAGTCAAGACTTGGGCCAAACACTCTGGAAAACATGGTAATCTCATGTGAATCTGAAAGACACATACTGCAGAAAGAGGTGGGTACAAATCAATCGGAGGTATATATTACTATAGATGGTAATGGGGCAAACACTCTGTAAAACATGGTAATGTTAGGTGAATCTGGAAGTCACACACTGCAGAAAGGTATGGATACAACTCTATCGGAGATATGTATTACTATATTTGGTAATTATAAAAAATTATCTTTTATATTTTTATCTAAAAAAATCACTTTATTTCAAGTATATCTATTTTTCAACCTAAAAAATGGATAACTTAAAATTCGTTATACTTCCAAAGTGTAGATAACGAAGGATGCAGGACGTCGGACAAACACTCTGGAAAACATCGTAATCTCAGGTGAATCTGGAAGACACGCACTGCAGAAACAGATGGGTACAAAACTATCGGAGGTATATATTACTATCTTTGGTAATAATAAAAAATTATATTTTCTATTTTTAACCTCTATTTGTTAACCTTGAAAACGGATACATTAAAATTAGTTATACTTTCGTAGTGTGGATAACCAAGGATGCAGGACTTGGGACAAACACTCTGGAAATCATGGTAATCTTAGGTGAATCTGGAAGTCACACACTGCAGAAACATATGGGTACAAATCTATCGGAGATATGTATTACTATATTTGGTAATTATAAAAAAATATCTTTTATATTTTTATCTAAAAAATCATTTTATTTCAAGTATATCTATTTTTCAACCTAAAAAATGGATACCTTAAAATTAGTTATACTTCCAAAGTGTAGATAACGAAGGATGCAAGACTTGGGCCAAACACTCTGGAAAACATGGTAATCTCAGGTGAATCTGGAAGACATACACTGCAGAAACAGATGGGTACAAAACTATCGGAGGCATATATTAGAATAGTTGGTAATTATAAAAAATATCTTTTTTATATTTTTATCTAAAAAATCATTTTATTTCAGGTATATCTATTTTTCAACCTTAAAAATGGATACATTAAAATTAGTTATACTTCCAAAGTGTAGATAACGAAGGATGCAAGACTTGGGCCAAACACTCTGGAAAACATGGTAATCTCATGTGAATCTGAAAGACACATACTGCAGAAACAGGTGGGTACAAAACTATCGGAGGTATATATTACTATAGATGGTAATGGGACAAACACTCTGTAAAACATGGTAATGTTAGTTGAATCTGGAAGTCACACACTGCAGAAACATATGCGTACAAATCAATCGGAGATATGTATTACTATATTTGGTAATTATAAAAAAATATCTTTTATATTTTTATCTAAAAAAATCATTTTATTTCAGGAATATCAATTTTTCAACCTTAAAAATGGATACCTTAAAATTAATTATATTTCCAAAGTGTAGATAACGAAGGATGCAGGATTTGGGACAAACACTCTGGAAAACATGGTAATCTCAGGTGAATCTGGAAGACATACACTGCAGAAACAGATGGGTACAAAACTATCGGAGGCATATATTAGAATAGTTGGTAATTATAAAAAATATCTTTTTTATATTTTTATCTAAAAAATCATTTTATTTCAGGTATATCTATTTTTCAACCTTAAAAATGGATACATTAAAATTAGTTATACTTCCAAAGTGTAGATAACGAAGGATGCAAGACTTGGGCCAAACACTCTGGAAAACATGGTAATCTCATGTGAATCTGAAAGACACATACTGCAGAAACAGGTGGGTACAAAACTATCGGAGGTATATATTAGTATAGTTGGTAATTTTAAAATAATATCTTTTATATTTTTAACTAAAAATTTTTTTTATTTCAGTATATGTATTTTTCAACCTTAAAAATGGATACCTTAAAATTCGTTATACTTCCAAAGTGTAGATAACGAAGGATGCAGGACTTGGGACAAATACTCTGGAAAACATGGTAATCTCAGGTGAATCTGGAAGACATACACTGCAGAAACATGTGGGAACAAAACTATTGGAGGCATTTATTAGTATAGTTGGTAATTATAAAAAATTCTCTTTTATATTTTTATCTAAAAAAATATCATTTTGTTTTAGGTACATCTATTTTTTAACCTTAAAAATTGATACATTAAAATTAGTTATACTTTCGTAGTGTGGATAACCAAGGATGCAGGACTACGAACAAACACTCTGTAAAACATGGTAATTTTAGGTGAATCTGGAAGTCTCACACTGCAGAAACATATGGTTACAAATCTACCGGAGATATGTATTACGATATTTGGTAATTATAAAAAAATATCTTTTATATTTTTATCTAAAAAATCATTTTATTTCACGTATATCTATTTTTCAACCTAAAAAATGCATACCTTAAAATTAGTTATACTTCCAAAGTGTAGATAACGAAGGATGCAGGACTTGGGCCAAACACTCTGGAAATCATGGTAATCTCAAGTGAATCTGGAAGACATACACTGCAGAAACAGATGGGTACAAAACTATCGGAGGTATATATTAGTATAGTTGATAATTATAAAAAAATATCTTTTATATTTTTATCTAAAGAAATCATTTTATTTAAGGTACATCTGTTTTTTAACCTTAAAAATGAATACATTAAAATTAGTTATACTTTCAAAAAGCAGATAACCAAGGATGGTGGACTTGGAACAAACACTCTGTAAAACATGGCAATTTTAGGTCAATCTGGAAGTTACACAATGCAGAAACATATGGGTACAAATCTGTCGGAGATAGGTATTACTATATTTGGTAATTATAAAAAATTCTCTTTTATATTTTTATCTAAAAAAATCATTTTATTTCAGGTACATCTTTTTTAAACCTTAAAAATTGATATCTTAAAATTTGTTATACTTTCGAAGTGTGGATAACCAAGGATGCAGGACTAGGAACAAACACTCTGTAAAACATGGTAATTTTAGGTGAATCTGGAAGTCACACACTGCAGAAACATATGGGTACAAATCTATCGGAGATATGTATTACTATATTTGGTAATTATAAAAAAATATCTTTTATATTTTTATCTAAAAAATCATTTTATTTCAACTATATCTATTTTTCAACCTACAAAATGGATACTTTAAAATTAGTTATACTTCCAAAGTGTAGATAACGAAGGATGCAGGACTTGGGCCAAACACTCTGGAAAACATGGTAATCTCATCTGAATCTGAAAGACACATACTGCAGAAACAGGTGGGTACAAAACTATCGGTGGTATATATTAGTATAGTTGGTACTTATACAAAAATATCTTTTATATTTTTATCTAAAAAAAAATTTATTTCAGTATATGTATTTTTCAACCTTAAAAATGGATACCTTAAAATTAGTTATACTTCCAAAGTGTAGATAACGAAGGATGCAGGACTTGGGACAAACACTCTGGAAAACATGGTAATCTTAGGTGAATCTGGAAGTCACACACTGCAGAAACATATGGGTATAAATATATCGGAGATATGTATTACTATATTTGGTAATTATAAAAAATTATCTTTTATATTTTTATCTAAAAAAATATCATTTTATTTCAGGTACATCTATTTTTTAACCTTGAAAACGGATACATTAAAATTAGTTATACTTTCGAAGTGTGGATAACCAAGGATGCAGGATTTGGGACAAAAACTCTGGAAAACATGGTAATCTCAAGTGAATCTTGAAGACATAAACTGCAGAAACATATGGGTACAAATCTATCGGAGGCATATATTAGTATAGTTGGTAATTATAAAAAATTCTCTTTTATATTTTTATCTAAAAAAATATCATTTTATTTCAGGTACATCTATTTTTTAACCTTAAAAATGGATACATTAAAATTAGTTATACTTTCGTAGTGTGGATAACGAAGGATGCAAGACTTGGGCCAAACACTCTGGAAAACATGGTAATCTCATGTGAATCTGAAAGACACATACTGCAGAAACAGGTGGGTACAAAACTATCGGAGGTATATATTACTATAGATGGTAATGGGACAAACACTCTGTAAAACATGGTAATGTTAGGTGAATCTGGAAGACATACACTGCAGAAATAGGTGGGAACAAAACTATCGGAGGCATATATTAGTATAGTTGGTAATTATAAAAAATTCTCTTTTATATTTTTATCTAAAAAAATATCATTTTATTTCAGGTACATCTATTTTTTAACCTTAAAAATGGATACATTAAAATTAGTTATACTTTCGTAGTGTGGATAACCAAGGATGCAGGACTACGAACAAACACTCTGTAAAACATGGTAATTTTAGGTGAATCTGGAAGTCACACACTGCAAAAACATATGAGTACAAATCTATCGGAGATATGTATTACTATATTTGGTAATTATAAAAAAATATCTTTTATATTTTTATCTAAAAAATCATTTTATTTCAAGTATATCTATTTTTCAACCTAAAAAATGGATACCTTAAAATTAGTTATACTTCCAAAGTGTAGATAACGAAGGATGCAGGACTTGGGCCAAACACTCTGGAAAACATGGTAAT
Organism: Maratus michaelseni; assembly: GCA_963931845.1. Classification (NCBI taxonomy): domain Eukaryota; kingdom Metazoa; phylum Arthropoda; class Arachnida; order Araneae; family Salticidae; genus Maratus; species Maratus michaelseni. The sequence continues at coordinate 143,459,416 of OZ007596.1, forward strand.
CTCATGTGAATCTGAAAGACACATACTGCAGAAACAGGTGGGTACAAAACTATCGGTGGTATATATTACTATAGATGGTAATCGAACAAACACTCTGTAAAACATGGTAATGTTAGGTGAATCTGGAAGTCACACACTGCAGAAACGTATGGATACAAATCTATCGGAGATATGTATTACTATATTTGGTAATTATAAAAAATTATCTTTTCTATTTTTATCTAAAAAATATCATTTTATTTCAGTTACATCAATTTTTTAACCTTAAAAATGGATACCTTAAAATTAGTTATACTTCCAAAGTGATGATAACGAAGGATGGAGAACTTGGGTCAAACACTCTAGAAAACATGGTAATCTCAAGTGAATATGGAAGACATACACTGCAGAAACAGATGGGTATAAAACAATCGGAGGTATATATTAGTACAGTTGGTAATTATAAAAAATTCTCTTTTATATTTGTATCTAAAAAAAATATCATTTTATTTAAGGTACATCTGTTTTTTAACCTTAAAAATGGATACATTAAAATTAGTTATACTTTCAAAGTGCGGATAACCAAGGATGCTGGACTTGGAACAAACACTCTGGAAAACATGGTAATCTCAAGTGAATCTGGAAGACATAAACTGCAGAAACATATGGGTACAAATCTATCCGAGATATGTATTACTATATTTGGTAATTATAAAAAAAATATCTTTTATATTTTTGTCTAAAAAAATCATTTTATTTCAGGAATATCAATTTTTCAACCTTAAAAATGGATACATTAAAATTAGTTATACTTCCAAAGTGTAGATAACGAAGGATGCAGGACTTCGGACAAACACTCTGGAAAACATCGTAATCTCAGGTGAATCTGGAAGACACGCACTGCAGAAACAGATGGGTACAAAACTATCGGAGGTATATATTACTATAGTTGGTAATAATAAAAAATTATATTTTCTATTTTTATCTAAAAAATATCATTTTATTTCAGTTACATCAATTTTTTAACCTTAAAAATGGATACCTTAAAATTAGTTATACTTCCAAAGTGTAGATAACGAAGGAGTCAAGACTTGGGCCAAACACTCTGTAAAACATGGCAATTTTAGGTCAATCTCGAAGTTACACACTGCAGAAACATATGGGTACAAATCTGTCGGAGATAGGTATTACTATATTTGGTAATTATAAAAAAATATCTTTTATATTTTTATCTAAAAAATCATTTTATTTCAACTATATCTATTTTTCAACCTAAAAAATGGTTACTTTAAAATTAGTTATACTGCCAAAGTGTAGATAACGAAGGATGCAGGATTTGGGCCAAACACTCTGGAAAACATGGTAATCTCATCTGAATCTGAAAGACACATACTGCAGAAACAGGTGGGTACAAAACTATCGGTGGTATATATTAGTATAGTTGGTACTTATACAAAAATATCTTTTATATTTTTATCTAAAAAAAAATTTATTTCAGTATATGTATTTTTCAACCTTAAAAATGGATACCTTAAAATTAGTTATACTTCCAAAGTGTAGATAACGAAGGATGCAGGACTTGGGACAAACACTCTGGAAAACATGGTAATCTTAGGTGAATCTGGAAGTCACACACTGCAGAAACATATGGGTATAAATATATCGGAGATATGTATTACTATATTTGGTAATTATAAAAAATTATCTTTTATATTTTTATCTAAAAAAATCATGTTATTTCAAGTATATCTATTTTTCAACCTTAAAAATGAATACCTTAAAATTAGTTATACTTCCAAAGTGTAGATAACGAAGGATGCAGGACTTGGGACAAATACTCTGGAAAACATGGTAAACTCAGGTGAATATGGAAGACATACACTGCAGAAACAGATGGGTACAAAACTATCGGAGGCATATATTAGTATAGTTGGTAATTATAAAAAATTCTCTTTTATATTTTTATCTAAAAAAATATCATTTTATTTCAGGTACATCTATTTTTTAACCTTGAAAACGGATACATTAAAATTAGTTATACTTTCGAAGTGTGGATAACCAAGGATGCAGGATTTGGGACAAAAACTCTGGAAAACATGGTAATCTCAAGTGAATCTTGAAGACATAAACTGCAGAAACATATGGGTACAAATCTATCGGAGGCATATATTAGTATAGTTGGTAATTATAAAAAATTCTCTTTTATATTTTTATCTAAAAAAATATCATTTTATTTCAGGTACATCTATTTTTTAACCTTAAAAATGGATACATTAAAATTAGTTATACTTTCGTAGTGTGGATAACGAAGGATGCAAGACTTGGGCCAAACACTCTGGAAAACATGGTAATCTCATGTGAATCTGAAAGACACATACTGCAGAAACAGGTGGGTACAAAACTATCGGAGGTATATATTACTATAGATGGTAATGGGACAAACACTCTGTAAAACATGGTAATGTTAGGTGAATCTGGAAGACATACACTGCAGAAATAGGTGGGAACAAAACTATCGGAGGCATATATTAGTATAGTTGGTAATTATAAAAAATTCTCTTTTATATTTTTATCTAAAAAAATATCATTTTATTTCAGGTACATCTATTTTTTAACCTTAAAAATGGATACATTAAAATTAGTTATACTTTCGTAGTGTGGATAACCAAGGATGCAGGACTACGAACAAACACTCTGTAAAACATGGTAATTTTAGGTGAATCTGGAAGTCACACACTGCAAAAACATATGAGTACAAATCTATCGGAGATATGTATTACTATATTTGGTAATTATAAAAAAATATCTTTTATATTTTTATCTAAAAAATCATTTTATTTCAAGTATATCTATTTTTCAACCTAAAAAATGGATACCTTAAAATTAGTTATACTTCCAAAGTGTAGATAACGAAGGATGCAGGACTTGGGCCAAACACTCTGGAAAACATGGTAATCTCATGTGAATCTGAAAGACACATACTGCAGAAACAGGTGGGTACAAAACTATCGGTGGTATATATTACTATAGATGGTAATCGAACAAACACTCTGTAAAACATGGTAATGTTAGGTGAATCTGGAAGTCACACACTGCAGAAACGTATGGATACAAATCTATCGGAGATATGTATTACTATATTTGGTAATTATAAAAAATTATCTTTTCTATTTTTATCTAAAAAATATCATTTTATTTCAGTTACATCAATTTTTTAACCTTAAAAATGGATACCTTAAAATTAGTTATACTTCCAAAGTGATGATAACGAAGGATGGAGAACTTGGGTCAAACACTCTAGAAAACATGGTAATCTCAAGTGAATATGGAAGACATACACTGCAGAAACAGATGGGTATAAAACAATCGGAGGTATATATTAGTACAGTTGGTAATTATAAAAAATTCTCTTTTATATTTGTATCTAAAAAAAATATCATTTTATTTAAGGTACATCTGTTTTTTAACCTTAAAAATGGATACATTAAAATTAGTTATACTTTCAAAGTGCGGATAACCAAGGATGCTGGACTTGGAACAAACACTCTGGAAAACATGGTAATCTCAAGTGAATCTGGAAGACATAAACTGCAGAAACATATGGGTACAAATCTATCCGAGATATGTATTACTATATTTGGTAATTATAAAAAAAATATCTTTTATATTTTTGTCTAAAAAAATCATTTTATTTCAGGAATATCAATTTTTCAACCTTAAAAATGGATACATTAAAATTAGTTATACTTCCAAAGTGTAGATAACGAAGGATGCAGGACTTCGGACAAACACTCTGGAAAACATCGTAATCTCAGGTGAATCTGGAAGACACGCACTGCAGAAACAGATGGGTACAAAACTATCGGAGGTATATATTACTATAGTTGGTAATAATAAAAAATTATATTTTCTATTTTTATCTAAAAAATATCATTTTATTTCAGTTACATCAATTTTTTAACCTTAAAAATGGATACCTTAAAATTAGTTATACTTCCAAAGTGTAGATAACGAAGGAGTCAAGACTTGGGCCAAACACTCTGTAAAACATGGCAATTTTAGGTCAATCTCGAAGTTACACACTGCAGAAACATATGGGTACAAATCTGTCGGAGATAGGTATTACTATATTTGGTAATTATAAAAAAATATCTTTTATATTTTTATCTAAAAAATCATTTTATTTCAACTATATCTATTTTTCAACCTAAAAAATGGTTACTTTAAAATTAGTTATACTGCCAAAGTGTAGATAACGAAGGATGCAGGATTTGGGACAAACACTCTGGAAAACATGGTAATCTCAAGTGAATCTGGAAGACATACACTGTAGAAACAGATGGGTAGAAAACTATCGGAGGCATATATTAGAATAGTTGGTAATTATAAAAAATATCTTTTTTATATTTTTATCTAAAAAATCATTTTATTTCAGGTATATCTATTTTTCAACCTTAAAAATGGATACCTTAAAATTAGTTATACTTCCAAAGTGTAGATAATGAAAGATGCAGGACTTGGGTCAAACACTCTGGAAAACATGGTAATCTCAAGTGAATCTGGAAGACATACACTGTAGAAACAGATGGGTACAAAACTATCAGAGGTATATATTAGTATAGTTGGTAATTATAAAAAAAAATCTTTTATATTTTTATCTAAAGAAATCATTTTATATAAGGTACATCTGTTTTTTAACATTAAAAATGAATACATTAAAATTAGTTATACTTTCAAAGTGCAGATAACCACGGATGGTGGACTTGGAACAAACTCTCTGTAAAACATGGCAATTTTAGGTCAATCTCGAAGTTACACACTGCAGAAACATATGGGTACAAATCTGTCGGAGATAGGTATTACTATATTTGGTAATTATAAAAAATTCTCTTTTATATTTTTATCTAAAAAAATCATTTTATTTCAGGTACATCTTTTTTAAACCTTAAAAATTGATATCTTAAAATTTGTTATACTTTCGAAGTGTGGATAACCAAAGATGCAGGACTAGGAACAAACACTCTGTAAAACATGGTAATTTTAGGTGAATCTGGAAGTCACACACTGCAGAAACATATGGGTACAAATCTATCGGAGATATGTATTACTATATTTGGTAATTATAAAAAAATATCTTTTATATTTTTATCTAAAAAATCATTTTATTTCAACTATATCTATTTTTCAACCTAAAAAATGGTTACTTTAAAATTAGTTATACTGCCAAAGTGTAGATAACGAAGGATGCAGGACTTGGGCCAAACACTCTGGAAAACATGGTAATCTCATGTGAATCTGAAAGACACATACTGCAGAAACAGGTGGGTACAAAACTATCGGTGGTATATATTAGTATAGTTGGTAATTATAAAAAAATATCTTTTATACTTTTATCTAAAAAAATTTTTTTTTCAGTATATGTATTTTTCAACCTTAAAAATGGATACCTTAAAATTTGTTATACTTCCAAAGTGTAGATAACGAAGGATGCAGGACTTGGGACAAACACTCTGGAAAACATGGTAATCTTAGGTGAATCTGGAAGTCACACACTGCAGAAACAGATGGGTACAAAACTATCGGAGGCATATATTAGTATAGTTGGTAATTATAAAAAATTCTCTTTTATATTTTTATCTAAAAAAATATCATTTTATTTCAGGTACATCTATTTTTTAACCTTAAAAATTGATGCATTAAAATTAGTTATACTTTCGTAGTGTGGATAACCAAGGATGCAGGACTAGGAACAAACACTCTGTAAAACATGGTAATTTTAGGTGAATCTGGAAGTCACACACTGCAGAAACATATGGGTACAAATGTATCGGAGATATGTATTACTTTATTTGGTAATTATAAAAAATATCTTTTATATTTTTATCTAAAAAATCGTTTTAATTCAAGTATATCTATTTTTCAACCTAAAAAATGGATACCTTAAAATTAGTTATACTTCCAAAGTGTAGATAACGAAGGATGCAGGACTTGGGCCAAACACTCTGGAAAACATGGTAATCTCTTGTGAATCTGAAAGACACATACTGCAGAAACAGGTGGGTACAAAACTATCGCTGGTATATATTACTATAGATGGTAATGGAACAAACACTCTGTAAAACATGGTAATGTTAGGTGAATCTGAAAGTCACACACTGCAGAAACATATGGATACAAATCTATCGGAGATATGTATTACTATATTTGGTAATTATAAAAAAATATCTTTTATATTTTTATCTAAAAAATCATTTTATTTCAAGTATATCTATTTTTCAACCTAAAAAATGGATACCTTAAAATTAGTTATACTTCCAAAGTGTAGATAACGAAGGATGCAAGACTTGGGCCAAACACTCTGGAAAACATGGTAATCTCATGTGAATCTGAAAGACACATACTGCAGAAACAGGTGGGTACAAAACTATCGGAGGTATATATTACTATAGATGGTAATGGGACAAACACTCTGTAAAACATGGTAATGTTAGGTTAATCTGGAAGTCACACACTGCAGAAACATATGCGTACAAATCAATCGGAGATATGTATTACTATATTTGGTAATTATAAAAAAATATCTTTTATATTTTTATCTAAAAAAATCATTTTATTTCATGTATATATATTTTTCAACCTTAAAAATGGATACCTTAAAATTAGTTATACTTCCAAAGTGTAGATAATGAAGGATGCAGGACATGGGTCAAACACTCTGGAAAACATGGTAATCTCAAGTGAATCTGGAAGACATACACTGCAGAAGCAGATGGGTACAAAACTATCGGAGGTATATATTAGTATAGTTGGTAATTTTAAAATAATATCTTTTATATTTTTAACTAAAAAATTTTTTTATTTCAGTATATGTATTTTTCAACCTTAAAAATGGATACCTTAAAATTCGTTATACTTCCAAAGTGTAGATAACGAAGGATGCAGGACTTGGGACAAATACTCTGGAAAACATGGTAATCTCAGGTGAATCTGGAAGACATACACTGCAGAAACAGGTGGGAACAAAACTATCGGAGGCATATATTAGTATAGTTGGTAATTATAAAAAATTCTCTTTTATATTTTTATCTAAAAAAATATCATTTTGTTTTAGGTACATCTATTTTTTAACCTTAAAAGTTGATACATTAAAATTAGTTATACTTTCGTAGTGCAGATAACCAAGGATGGTGGACTTGGAACAAACACTCTGTAAAACATGGCAATTTTAGGTCAATCTGGAAGTTACACAATGCAGAAACATAATATTTTTATCTAAAAAATCATTTTATTTCAAGTATATCTATTTTTCAACCTAAAAAATGGATACCTTAAAATTAGTTATACTTCCAATGTGTAGATAACGAAGGATGCAGGACTTGGGCCAAACACTCTGGAAATCATGGTAATCTCAAGTGAATCTGGAAGACATACACTGCAGAAACAGATGGGTACAAATCAATCGGAGATATGTATTACTATATTTGGTAATTTTAAAATAATATCTTTTATATTTTTATCTAAAAATTTTTTTTATTTCAGTATATGTATTTTTCAACCTTAAAAATGGATACCTTAAAATTCGTTATACTTCCAAAGTGTAGATAACGAAGGATGCAGGACTTGGGTCAAACACTCTGGAAAACATGGTAATCTCAATTGAATCTGGAAGACATACACTGCAGAAACAGATGGGTACAAAACTATCGGAGGTATATATTAGTATAGTTGGTAATTTTAAAATAATATCTTTTATATTTTTATCTAAAAAAATTTTTATTTCAGTATATGTATTTTTCAACCTTAAAAATGGATACCTTAAAATTCGTTATACTTCCAAAGTGTAGATAACGAAGGATGCAGGACTTGGGACAAATACTCTGGAAAACATGCTAATCTCAGGTGAATCTGGAAGACATACACTGCAGAAACAGGTGGGAACAAAACTATCGGAGGCATATATTAGTATAGTTGGTAATTATAAGAAATTCTCTTTTATATTTTTATCTAAAAAAATATCATTTTGTTTTAGGTACATCTATTTTTTAACCTTAAAAATTGATGCATTAAAATTAGTTATACTTTCGTAGTGTGGATAACCAAGGATGCAGGACTACGAACAAACACTCTGTAAAACATGGTAATTTTACGTGAATCTGGAAGTCACACACTGCAGAAACATATGGGTACAAATCTATCGGAGATATGTATTACGATATTTGGTAATTATAAAAAAATATCTTTTATATTTTTATCTAAAAAATCATTTTATTTCAAGTATATCTATTTTTCAACCTAAAAAATGGATACCTTAAAATTAGTTTTACTTCCAAATTGTAGATAACGAAGGATGCAGGACTTGGGCCAAACACTCTGGAAATCATTGTAATCTCAAGTGAATCTGGAAGACATACACTGCAGAAACAGATGGGTACAAAACTATCGGAGGTATATATTAGTATAGTTGGTAATTATAAAAAAAAAGCTTTTATATTTTTATCTAAAGAAATCATTTTATATAAGGTACATCTGTTTTTTAACATTAAAAATGAATACATTAAAATTAGTTATACTTTCAAAGTGCAGATAACCAAGGATGGTGGACTTGGAACAAACACTCTGTAAAACATGGCAATTTTAGGTCAATCTCGAAGTTACACACTGCAGAAACATATGGGTACAAATCTGTCGGAGATAGGTATTACTATATTTGGTAATTATAAAAAATTCTCTTTTATATTTTTATCTAAAAAAATCATTTTATTTCAGGTACATCTTTTTTAAACCTTAAAAATTGATATCTTAAAATTTGTTATACTTTCGAAGTGTGGATAACCAAAGATGCAGGACTAGGAACAAACACTCTGTAAAACATGGTAATTTTAGGTGAATCTGGAAGTCACACACTGCAGAAACATATGGGTACAAATCTATCGGAGATATGTATTACTATATTTGGTAATTATAAAAAAATATCTTTTATATTTTTATCTAAAAAATCATTTTATTTCAACTATATCTATTTTTCAACCTAAAAAATGGTTACTTTAAAATTAGTTATACTGCCAAAGTGTAGATAACGAAGGATGCAGGACTTGGGCCAAACACTCTGGAAAACATGGTAATCTCATGTGAATCTGAAAGACACATACTGCAGAAATAGGTGGGTACAAAACTATCGGTGGTATATATTAGTATAGTTGGTAATTATAAAAAAATATCTTTTATATTTTTATCTAAAAAAAAATTTTTTTTCAGTATATGTATTTTTCAACCTTAAAAATGGATACCTTAAAATTTGTTATACTTCCAAAGTGTAGATAACGAAGGATGCAGGACTTGGGACAAACACTCTTGAAAACATGGTAATCTTAGGTGAATCTGGAAGTCACACACTGCAGAAACAGATGGGTACAAAACTATCGGAGGCATATGTTAGTATAGTTGGTAATTATAAAAAATTCTCTTTTATATTTTTATCTAAAAAAATATCATTTTATTTCAGGTACATCTATTTTTTAACCTTAAAAATGGATACATTAAAATTAGTTATACTTTCGTAGTGTGGATAACCAAGGATGCAGGACTAGGAACTAACACTCTGTAAAACATGGTAATTTTAGGTGAATCTGGAAGTCACACACTGCAGAAACATATGGGTACAAATGTATCGGAGATATGTATTACTTTATTTGGTAATTATAAAAAAATATCTTTTATATTTTTATCTAAAAAATCGTTTTAATTCAAGTATATCTATTTTTCAACCTAAAAAATGGATACCTTAAAATTAGTTATACTTCCAAAGTGTAGATAACGAAGGATGCAGGACTTGGGCCAAACACTCTGGAAAACATGGTAATCTCATGTGAATCTGAAAGACACATACTGCAGAAACAGGTGGGTACAAAACTATCGGTGGTATATATTACTATAGATGGTAATGGAACAAACACTCTGTAAAACATGGTAATGTTAGGTGAATCTGGAAGTCACACACTGCAGAAACATATGGATACAAATCTATCGGAGATATGTATTACTATATTTGGTAATTATAAAACATTATCTTTTAAATTTTTATCTAAAAAAATAATTTTATTTCAAATATATCTATTTTTCAACCTAAAAAATGGATAACTTAAAATTCGTTATACTTCCAAAGTGTAGATAACGAAGGATGCAGGACTTCGGACAAACACTCTGGAAAACATCGTAATCTCAGGTGAATCTTGAAGACACGCACTGCAGAAACAGATGGGTACAAAACTATCGGAGGTATATATTACTATAGTTGGTAATAATAAAAAATTATATTTTCTATTTTTATCTAAAAAATATAATTTTATTTCAGTTACATCAATTTTTTAACCTTAAAAATGGATACCTTAAAATTAGTTATACTGCCAAAGTGTAGATAACGAAGGATGCAGGACTTGGGCCAAACACTCTGGAAAACATGGTAATCTCATGTGAATCTGAAAGACACATACTGCAGAAACAGGTGGGTACAAAACTATCGGTGGTATATATTAGTATAGTTGGTAATTATAAAAAAATATCTTTTATACTTTTATCTAAAAAAATTTTTTTTTCAGTATATGTATTTTTCAACCTTAAAAATGGATACCTTAAAATTTGTTATACTTCCAAAGTGTAGATAACGAAGGATGCAGGACTTGGGACAAACACTCTGGAAAACATGGTAATCTTAGGTGAATCTGGAAGTCATACACTGCAGAAACAGATGGGTACAAAACTATCGGAGGCATATATTAGTATAGTTGGTAATTATAAAAAATTCTCTTTTATATTTTTATCTAAAAAAATATCATTTTATTTCAGGTACATCTATTTTTTAACCTTAAAAATTGATGCATTAAAATTAGTTATACTTTCGTAGTGTGGATAACCAAGGATGCAGGACTAGGAACAAACACTCTGTAAAACATGGTAATTTTAGGTGAATCTGGAAGTCACACACTGCAGAAACATATGGGTACAAATGTATCGGAGATATGTATTACTTTATTTGGTAATTATAAAAAATATCTTTTATATTTTTATCTAAAAAATCGTTTTAATTCAAGTATATCTATTTTTCAACCTAAAAAATGGATACCTTAAAATTAGTTATACTTCCAAAGTGTAGATAACGAAGGATGCAGGACTTGGGCCAAACACTCTGGAAAACATGGTAATCTCATGTGAATCTGAAAGACACATACTGCAGAAACAGGTGGGTACAAAACTATCGGTGGTATATATTACTATAGATGGTAATGGAACAAACACTCTGTAAAACATGGTAATGTTAGGTGAATCTGAAAGTCACACACTGCAGAAACATATGGATACAAATCTATCGGAGATATGTATTACTATATTTGGTAATTATAAAAAAATATCTTTTATATTTTTATCTAAAAAATCATTTTATTTCAAGTATATCTATTTTTCAACCTAAAAAATGGATACCTTAAAATTAGTTATACTTCCAAAGTGTAGATAACGAAGGATGCAAGACTTGGGCCAAACACTCTGGAAAACATGGTAATCTCATGTGAATCTGAAAGACACATACTGCAGAAACAGGTGGGTACAAAACTATCGGAGGTATATATTACTATAGATGGTAATGGGACAAACACTCTGTAAAACATAGTAATGTTAGGTGAATCTGGAAGTCACACACTGCAGAAACATATGCGTACAAATCAATCGGAGATATGTATTACTATATTTGGTAATTATAAAAAAATATCTTTTATATTTTTATCTAAAAAAATCATTTTATTTCATGTATATATATTTTTCAACCTTAAAAATGGATACCTTAAAATTAGTTATACTTCCAAAGTGTAGATAATGAAGGATGCAGGACATGGGTCAAACACTCTGGAAAACATGGTAATCTCAAGTGAATCTGGAAGACATACACTGCAGAAGCAGATGGGTACAAAACTATCGGAGGTATATATTAGTATAGTTGGTAATTTTAAAATAATATCTTTTATATTTTTAACTAAAAAATTTTTTTATTTCAGTATATGTATTTTTCAACCTTAAAAATGGATACCTTAAAATTCGTTATACTTCCAAAGTGTAGATAACGAAGGATGCAGGACTTGGGACAAATACTCTGGAAAACATGGTAATCTCAGGTGAATCTGGAAGACATACACTGCAGAAACAGGTGGGAACAAAACTATCGGAGGCATATATTAGTATAGTTGGTAATTATAAAAAATTCTCTTTTATATTTTTATCTAAAAAAATATCATTTTGTTTTAGGTACATCTATTTTTTAACCTTAAAAGTTGATACATTAAAATTAGTTATACTTTCGTAGTGCAGATAACCAAGGATGGTGGACTTGGAACAAACACTCTGTAAAACATGGCAATTTTAGGTCAATCTGGAAGTTACACAATGCAGAAACATATGGGTACAAATCTGTCGGAGATAGGTATTACTATATTTGGTAATTATAAAAAATTCTCTTTTATATTTTTATCTAAAAAATCATTTTATTTCAAGTATATCTATTTTTCAACCTAAAAAATGGATACCTTAAAATTAGTTATACTTCCAATGTGTAGATAACGAAGGATGCAGGACTTGGGCCAAACACTCTGGAAATCATGGTAATCTCAAGTGAATCTGGAAGACATACACTGCAGAAACAGATGGGTACAAATCAATCGGAGATATGTATTACTATATTTGGTAATTTTAAAATAATATCTTTTATATTTTTATCTAAAAATTTTTTTTATTTCAGTATATGTATTTTTCAACCTTAAAAATGGATACCTTAAAATTCGTTATACTTCCAAAGTGTAGATAACGAAGGATGCAGGACTTGGGTCAAACACTCTGGAAAACATGGTAATCTCAATTGAATCTGGAAGACATACACTGCAGAAACAGATGGGTACAAAACTATCGGAGGTATATATTAGTATAGTTGGTAATTTTAAAATAATATCTTTTATATTTTTATCTAAAAAAAATTTTTATTTCAGTATATGTATTTTTCAACCTTAAAAATGGATACCTTAAAATTCGTTATACTTCCAAAGTGTAGATAACGAAGGATGCAGGACTTGGGACAAATACTCTGGAAAACATGCTAATCTCAGGTGAATCTGGAAGACATACACTGCAGAAACAGGTGGGAACAAAACTATCGGAGGCATATATTAGTATAGTTGGTAATTATAAGAAATTCTCTTTTATATTTTTATCTAAAAAAATATCATTTTGTTTTAGGTACATCTATTTTTTAACCTTAAAAATTGATGCATTAAAATTAGTTATACTTTCGTAGTGTGGATAACCAAGGATGCAGGACTACGAACAAACACTCTGTAAAACATGGTAATTTTACGTGAATCTGGAAGTCACACACTGCAGAAACATATGGGTACAAATCTATCGGAGATATGTATTACGATATTTGGTAATTATAAAAAAATATCTTTTATATTTTTATCTAAAAAATCATTTTATTTCAAGTATATCTATTTTTCAACCTAAAAAATGGATACCTTAAAATTAGTTTTACTTCCAAATTGTAGATAACGAAGGATGCAGGACTTGGGCCAAACACTCTGGAAATCATTGTAATCTCAAGTGAATCTGGAAGACATACACTGCAGAAACAGATGGGTACAAAACTATCGGAGGTATATATTAGTATAGTTGGTAATTATAAAAAAAAATCTTTTATATTTTTATCTAAAGAAATCATTTTATATAAGGTACATCTGTTTTTTAACATTAAAAATGAATACATTAAAATTAGTTATACTTTCAAAGTGCAGATAACCAAGGATGGTGGACTTGGAACAAACACTCTGTAAAACATGGCAATTTTAGGTCAATCTCGAAGTTACACACTGCAGAAACATATGGGTACAAATCTGTCGGAGATAGGTATTACTATATTTGGTAATTATAAAAAATTCTCTTTTATATTTTTATCTAAAAAAATCATTTTATTTCAGGTACATCTTTTTTAAACCTTAAAAATTGATATCTTAAAATTTGTTATACTTTCGAAGTGTGGATAACCAAAGATGCAGGACTAGGAACAAACACTCTGTAAAACATGGTAATTTTAGGTGAATCTGGAAGTCACACACTGCAGAAACATATGGGTACAAATCTATCGGAGATATGTATTACTATATTTGGTAATTATAAAAAAATATCTTTTATATTTTTATCTAAAAAATCATTTTATTTCAACTATATCTATTTTTCAACCTAAAAAATGGTTACTTTAAAATTAGTTATACTGCCAAAGTGTAGATAACGAAGGATGCAGGACTTGGGCCAAACACTCTGGAAAACATGGTAATCTCATGTGAATCTGAAAGACACATACTGCAGAAACAGGTGGGTACAAAACTATCGGTGGTATATATTAGTATAGTTGGTAATTATAAAAAAATATCTTTTATATTTTTATCTAAAAAAAAATTTTTTTTCAGTATATGTATTTTTCAACCTTAAAAATGGATACCTTAAAATTTGTTATACTTCCAAAGTGTAGATAACGAAGGATGCAGGACTTGGGACAAACACTCTTGAAAACATGGTAATCTTAGGTGAATCTGGAAGTCACACACTGCAGAAACAGATGGGTACAAAACTATCGGAGGCATATGTTAGTATAGTTGGTAATTATAAAAAATTCTCTTTTATATTTTTATCTAAAAAAATATCATTTTATTTCAGGTACATCTATTTTTTAACCTTAAAAATGGATACATTAAAATTAGTTATACTTTCGTAGTGTGGATAACCAAGGATGCAGGACTAGGAACTAACACTCTGTAAAACATGGTAATTTTAGGTGAATCTGGAAGTCACACACTGCAGAAACATATGGGTACAAATGTATCGGAGATATGTATTACTTTATTTGGTAATTATAAAAAAATATCTTTTATATTTTTATCTAAAAAATCGTTTTAATTCAAGTATATCTATTTTTCAACCTAAAAAATGGATACCTTAAAATTAGTTATACTTCCAAAGTGTAGATAACGAAGGATGCAGGACTTGGGCCAAACACTCTGGAAAACATGGTAATCTCATGTGAATCTGAAAGACACATACTGCAGAAACAGGTGGGTACAAAACTATCGGTGGTATATATTACTATAGATGGTAATGGAACAAACACTCTGTAAAACATGGTAATGTTAGGTGAATCTGGAAGTCACACACTGCAGAAACATATGGATACAAATCTATCGGAGATATGTATTACTATATTTGGTAATTATAAAACATTATCTTTTAAATTTTTATCTAAAAAAATAATTTTATTTCAAATATATCTATTTTTCAACCTAAAAAATGGATAACTTAAAATTCGTTATACTTCCAAAGTGTAGATAACGAAGGATGCAGGACTTCGGACAAACACTCTGGAAAACATCGTAATCTCAGGTGAATCTTGAAGACACGCACTGCAGAAACAGATGGGTACAAAACTATCGGAGGTATATATTACTATAGTTGGTAATAATAAAAAATTATATTTTCTATTTTTATCTAAAAAATATAATTTTATTTCAGTTACATCAATTTTTTAACCTTAAAAATGGATACCTTAAAATTAGTTTTACTTCCAAAGTGAAGATAACGAAGGATGCAGAACTTGGGTCAAACACTCTGGAAAACATGGTAATGTCAAGTGAATATGGAAGACATACACTGCAGAAACAGATGGGTATAAAACTATCGGAGGTATATATTAGTATAGTTGGTAATTATAAAAAATTCTCTTTTATATTTTTATCTAAAAAAAATATCATTTTATTTAAGGTACATCTGTTTTTTAACCTTAAAAATGGATACATTAAAATTAGTTATGCTTTCAAAGTGCGGATAACCAAGGATGCTGGACTTGGAACAAACACTCTGGAAAACATGGTAATCTCAAGTGAATCTGGAAGACATACACTGCAGATACATATGGGTACAAATCTATCGGAGATATGTATTACTATATTTGGTAATTATAAAAAAAATATCTTTTATATTTTTATCTAAAAAAATCATTTTATTTCAGGAATATCAATTTTTCAACCTTAAAAATGGATACCTTAAAGTTAGTTATATTTCCAAAGTGTAGATAACGAAGGATGCAGGATTTGGGACAAACACTCTGGAAAACATGGTAATCTCAGGTGAATCTGGAAGACATACACTGCAGAAACAGATGGGTATAAAACTATCGGAGGTATATATTAGTATAGTTGGTAATTATAAAAAATTCTCTTTTATATTTTTATCTAAAAAAATATCATTTTTTATAAGGTACATCTGTTTTTTAACCTTAAAAATGGATACATTAAAATTAGTTATACTTTCAAAGTGCGGAAAACCAAGGATGCTGGACTTGGAACAAACACTCTGGAAAACATGGTAATCTCAAGTGAATCTGGAAGACATACACTGCAGAAACATATGGGTACAAATCTATCGGAGATATGTATTATTACATTTGGTAATTATAAAAAAAATATCTTTTATATTTTTATCTAAAAAAATCATTTTATTTCAGGAATATCAATTTTTCAACCTTAAAAATGGATACCTTAAAATTAGTTATATTTCCAAAGTGTAGATAACGAAGGATGCAGGATTTGGGACAAACACTCTGGAAAACATGGTAATCTCAGGTGAATCTGGAAGACACGCACTGCAGAAACAGATGGGTACAAAACTATCGGAGTTATATATTAGAATAGTTGGTAATTATAAAAAATTCTCTTTTATATTTTTATTTAAAAAAAATTATTTTATTTCAGGTACATCTATTTTTTAACCTTAAAAATGGATATATTAAAATTAGTTATACTTTCGAAGTGTGCATTACCAAGCATGCAGGACTTGGAACAAACACTCTGTAAAACATGGTAATTTTAGGTGAATCTGGAAGTCGCACACTGCAGAAACATATGGGTACAAATCTATCGGAGATATGTATTACTATATTTTGTAATTATAAAAAAAATATCTTTTTTATATTTTTATCTAAAAAATCATTTTATTTCAGGTATATCTATTTTTCAACCTTAAAAATGGATACCTTAAAATTAGTTATACTTCCAAAGTGTAGATAATGAAGGATGCAGGACTTGGGACAAACACTCTGGAAAACATGGTAATCTCATGTGAATCTTAAAGACACATCCTGCAGAAACAGATGGGTGCAAAACTATCGGAGGTATATATTACTATAGTTGGTAATTATAAAAAATTATCTTTTATATTTTTATCTAAAAAAATAACATTTTATTTCAGTTACATCTATTTGTTAACCTTGAAAACGGATACATTAAAATTAGTTATACTTTCGAAGTGTGGATAACCAAGGATGCAGGACTTGGGACAAACACTCTGGAAATCATGGTAATCTTAGGTGAATCTGGAAGTCACACACTGCAGAAACATATGGGTACAAATCTATCGGAGATATGTATTACTATATTTGGTAATTATAAAAAATTCTCTTTTATATTTTTATCTAAAAAATTTTTTTATTTCAGTATATGTATTTTTCAACCTTAAAAATGGATACCTTAAAATTAGTTATACTTCCAAAGTGTAGATAACGAAGGATGCAGGACTTGGGACAAACACTCTGGAAAACATGGTAATCTTAGGTGAATCTGGAAGTCACACACTGCAGAAACATATGAGTAGAGAGAAAATGGGGCTCCGGCCCCAGGAGGAGGGCTGAGAGCACGGTGCACGGTGCAGCACCTGCCCTCAGCCCTCCTCCCGAAGTGCAGCACCTGCCCTCCTCCTCCTCCTCCTCCCAAAGTGCGCACCTCCTCCCGAAATGCCCACATCACCAACTAAGATAAGGGGATTAATTAAGGATTAGTGTTAATTAATTTTAATTGCGGGACTTAGAAATTTTTCGAAGCCATTTTTTTTTCGCGGATAATTTTCTACTAGATTACGAGGTGTGTTTCAAGGGATTTATTTTAGCGAATTAGAAATTTAATTAATTTTAATTGGAGAACTTAGAAATTTTTCGAAGTAAATTTTTTTTTCAACGAGAGTAGGGTATTCCAAATATATGTTAGAGTATATTTGAGAAGAATTTTAAAACTCAATAAGGGTTTAATTATAAATGGTGTATAATTAATTTTAATTGGGGAACTTAGACATTTTTCGAAGCAATTTTTTTTTCAACTTGAGTATACAGTTTGAATAGGAGTATATGCAGTAGAAGTGAATGAATAATTAAAAATAATAATTAAAAAGGGTCATTCATTAATTTTAATTGGGGAACTTAGAAATTTTTTTCAACTATAGTATATAAAAGCGGGTAGAATTTTAGAGTTGAATGGAAAATAACAATACATTTTTGGTGCTGCCATCTATCGTTTGAATTTAGTACTTTTACGAAAAATCTGGCTGAGGATCAAACCCTCACAAAATGAAATCATAGCACACTGATTTGCGTTATTCAAACCATTGTGCTATGATTTCATATCTCTGAAAGTATTTTAAAAGAAGAGGTCTGTGATATCATCATATGTGCAGGTCATACGTTTTTAGTTTGCGAATTATTTTTGTAGATTATTAACCAATGATAACTATTTATTCACGAACCAATCACACAGGAGTTTTTATAATCATGCGCGCACCCTAGATTGGTATAAATTGATGTAAATCCTGTTCATTACATTATTCATTACATTGTCGTTGATGTGCAAGGTTGTATGATTTAAGTGGAACTCGGTTTAAAAAATGTCTAGTGTAGAAAATCAAATATCCTTCCTGATACCCAAAGAAGAACCTCTAACGATGGACATTACCCCCAAAGAGGAACCTGTTTCGAGTATTGAAGTGAAACCGTCATCGTCAGGAGAGATCAAGTTACCCCATTTTTGTGAACTTTGCAAGAAAGGCTATTCTACAAAATTTGCGTTTAATAGGCATATGACTCATCACTCAGATGAAAAAGTTCTTACCTGTGGTGTTTGCGGAGAAACCTTCATTTGGAAATATGATTTACGAAATCATGCTAAGACTCATTCAAGGACATATAATTGTAAGCTGTGCAATATGGTGTTTCCACGATATTGTGATTTATATAAACACAAGAAGATTCATAATACTTCCAAACCGAAGAAAACGACCAGGTCTTCCAAACAGCAAAAAGATGAACAGCGTAGAATACTGATTAATCGACTTTGTAATTTATTGCAACAAGTATGCAATTCCTATGAGCAAACAAAGTAACTTATGACATCATCTATTTTTCTAGTTATATGATTGGGTTAAGCCTTTTAACTGTAACTGAGACTGATTTTTTAACCTATATAAGCAATGGATCCAGACACCTCAGCTAATTCCGTATAAACTTTAAAGAAGATTGTAACCCAGTATCATGGCAAAAAGAAATCACGAACAAGTGCTTTCGCCTAATAAACGTTCTTGTGTAGATTCACCTTTGGTATCAAGAATTGAAAGCACTGAAGGCCTTGTCTACATTGATGAAACAACCTCTTTTCCGGATACCTGTTGTGAGCCCACCAAGGATATATTGAATGAATTTTTCATTGACTTTAACTTTGTAAAACCTTCTACCCCAACGACATCCCATGAACTTATTCAAGAATCTTTGCAAGAACCCATTCGAGAACCACTACAAGAATCAACTGCTCATGCTTCGAATGATGACTCATTTGTATTTTGGAAAGAACTTGGAAACTCAATCTTTTTAGGGTTCGAGTTACAGAATTCTGATTATTCTATCCACATAAGGGAATTTACGTCTGAAGGAATTCCCAGCCAGAATGGAATTACTATGGACATCCAGACTTGGTATGAGTTCCAATATAAAATCGTTGCCTTTAATTTAAGATATAAAAGTTCCTCCTTCGTTAGCAATAACAAAATGTTAGTTTTAAATGAGGATAATTCTGTTATGTGTCTTAAAAGTTTAACGAACGATTCTCATATCAAATTAAACAATTATCAATTAGAACAATTAAAAGAAAAAGCCTATAAACTGAATAAGAAATTGATTCATCACCAGTATGAAAAACATTTACCTAACTTATTAAAGAAAAAATGTAAACAGGCTACAATGACACAAGAAAATGAATTTGTGTTATGGTCTAAACTAATTTTCTACATCGAGAATAATATTATAAGTATATTTAATGAAATTTATCAATGTACGGGATGTGTTTTTAGACATCCAAGTGTTAGCCTGCATTCGTGTTTTACATTTAACAACTGTGAAAAATTTAAACAGGTTGGAGATATAATTTTAATGCTGGTTAATTTTGATGATTTACTATCCATGTTTTTAAAGAAAGTGGATTTTGTTAGTGATCACTTTTTATGTAACCTGAATGTACAAACTTTTAAAAGCGTATTGTTTGAATAAACTATCTTGATTTTACATCTGTGTCATTATTTCTATAAAATACATGTTTAAAATACAGGCAATAAACTTGATTAAAATACAATAAACTGAATTACAATACAAATGAATGAAAAAAAATACTTACACACCAGATTGAAGAAAACATGTCTTGTACTGACCACTGCTTAAACTGTTCATCTTATCTAATGGGGAATCCCCACAAGTGAGATCATCCTATCCTGTGCCTTCATGACATCACCTGGCATATCACTACGCATGCGCGAGCTTATCTAATCAGTGATAAGATTATCGGATAACAACCCCTATATAAGGTCGAACATATCGTGTGGAATCATTGCTTAGCTGTTCCTGCCTCAGTGTTCCGGCTTAGTTCGTGATTATTCCTTGACTTGCTTGCTCAGTGATTTTCAACGTGTAAAAATGTCTTCAATCATCTTTTCGGATAATGGCTTGAACGTCCAATATATAAGTGACTTTATAGAGAAAGCCCATGCTGATCGTTATTTGACGGAGTTAAAAACATTACCATTCTACAGACCTACTTTTCATTTGCGAGGAAAGGATGTGAAACCTAAGCGATTAGTTTTAGCTTATGGAGATCCCAATACCAGCTATGCCTTCAGTGGAACAAGTGTGCCCTCCAAATCTTGAACTTCACTTATGATTGAACTTCGTGATAAAGTGGAAAGAGAAACAGCCTGTACTTTTAACTATGTGCTACTTAATTTGTACCAGGATGGAACTACCTATATCAGTCACCACAAAGATAATGAATCCAGCTTAAATGCTATGTTCCCTATCACAGTACTCAGTTTTGGTGCTCAAAGAACTATTGAATTCAAGAGACCTAGTGTACCCTCGACATTTATCAAGCTAGAACATGGATCCTTCTACAACATGTTGCCACCTACCAACGAATTATTCACACACGGCATCGGAGCAGAACCTGCTATTAAAGACGTTCGAATTAGCCTCACTTTTCGACATTTAATAGTTCATCCTCTTGATTTGAAAAAGCCAAGACTGGACTTGATGAATGATCCTGAACTGAATTTAGACTTGTTTGCTGACTATTCTACACCTACCACGTCTAAACATGTTTCACCATTAAACAGACCAGAAGAGAAACTGTCTACACATACATTTCACGAATCAGATGGATATTTCTCAATTCCTTGGAATCTTGAATGGAATACCTGTGCTCAAATTGAAATGGATAAAAACTGTAATTTGAAACTGCATATAAGAATTTTTAAAGAAGGTGCACGCGGCGAATTATTTCCAACCAAAAATGGCATCGTAATGACACCTTTAACGTTTGATCATTTCCAACAAAATATGATCAAGTTCAGCTTTTATTCTGTGAAAGACAGTAACGTGTCCAATAATCAACTTTTAACAGCATTTTCCGATGAAGGACATTGCATATTACAACAGATTTTCAAGGCAAACCAACATAGCTTTCATTTTAAACCAGAAGGAATACGTTTATCTATAGATCATTTTTTTAAATTACGTGAAGCAATTCCTGAAATTACCGACTGCATGATTGATATGCTTCTTGTAAAAGCGATTCCTATGTCTGTATTACGAAAATCAAAAAAGTGTATTCAGACACACACTAATGAGGATAGTGCGAAGAAGCATTTCCTTTCTTGTTTTGACCAAGAATTAGAAAGATCTCTTAATCAAGTATATACTTGTTATGCCTGTACCATTAGCCAGTTATCGCAATTAGACCATGACTGCTTAAATACTTCATTAAGAGAAAAATTTGTTCTGTATAGAGATAGTGCATTATTAAACTTTAATGTCTATCAGTTTGTGAAGAATCTCACAGCAAACTGTCTTTGTCACTATACACCTACATTTTTTGATACTTTGAATTCAAACTTTTATGTAAACTATTTAGAAACTGTGTTTGTAAATTCCCATGAAGTATAATGCTTTTAAAACTACAAAATGTTTGTAACATTTGCTTGAATAAAAATATTTTTTTTTTCCCTAAATAATTTCTATGTGATTATTTCATATCTTTAAGTGTTTCTTTTTTTCAGATTTGAGATATGTAGAAAACAGTCATGAAAAGTAGTTTTGAACTAAGAAAAAAGGTTTTAAGATTGTTCTATAAAAAAAAAAAAATTCTTTCTGACACATTTTTAAATTTAATATTTGTTCACAAATGTGTTAGAATTTTTTCGCGTTAAGAACTATCTTAAAATAGTATCGGTTCATTAAAAAAACACTGAAACATTCTTCACTTAATTGAAACTTTACAAAGGGAAATATTTTATGTGGGAAAAAAAAATCGTAAAAATGTCTAAGTTCTACAATTAAAATAAATTAATATTATTTAGGAAAATTAAATAAGGTTATTTGCTCATGAGTTAAAATTTCTTATTACAAAGTATTTGTCATGAGCAATCGCTAAGGGGTTTTCCTATGAATGATTCATATCTATCTACCACTAATCGGCTTCGCCCTTATCAGATCCTCTTATCTATGAATCATATGCGTTGTATATTAGCAAGATCTTTCGGGGTAAACTTTAGTCTATTCTAGATTTCGTTTCTTGTAGCATTACAAACCTTAGCTCTTGGATTTATTTTTCTACTTGTGTGCGTGTGTTTGAGTTTCTGAAGTTATAATATGGATTCATCTAACCAACAGCAAATGTCTTCAAACTTTGATAATGAAGTAAGTGAATTTTAATATATATTTTTTTATTATATAATGTACTTTCAAAACTAATTTTAATTCAGCAAATTTATTAAATAATTTGTGAAATGACTTAGCCTAAAACAGGAATGATTTTTACCCGAGGGGTATATTAAATAGAGTTACTTAACTAAACTAAAATTTTATGAAGGGTTCTGTATATTCTAAAATTACTATTCTAAGCTGTGATCATTATTTATTGGTATATTTTACTGTAAAACATGATAAAATCTATTTTTCAAATTTTTATTAAGGGGATCCGTATATTCTAAAATGTGATTATTCATATATTTTACTGTAATGCATGACAAAATCTATTTTAAAATTTTATTAAGGGGATCCGTATATTCTAAAATGTGATTATTCATATATTTTACTGTAATGCATGACAAAATCTATTTTAAAATTTTATGAAGGGGCTCCGTATATTCTAAAATTACTATTCTAAGCTTTGATATTTTACTTAGTATAAAGCATGAATAATTTTTACCCGAGGGGTATATTTTACTGTAATGCATGACAAAATCTATTTTCAAATTTTATGAAGGGATACCGTATATTCTAAAATTATGAAGGTTTTATTTACGAGACAGGAGTATAATTTTTTGAAATATAAGATTGATTAAGTATAGCAATGACTTTATTAAGGGTAACTATTTTTAATACCTATTTAAACTATTTTTAATGTATATTTAAAATATTTCACCTTAGTAGTGTATATATCTTAATAATGCTACTTGTAATTTATTTTCATACCAGTATAATGTATTAGTTCTAAATAATTAATTTTGGGAAATATATATCGAAATGATTTTATTCTGTGGAAATATCTCTCAATATTTTTAAAAGTTTTGTGAAATGATATTATATATATATATGGAAAACTTTTTAGGACTCTATATTTTTAAATTGTTAGTTTAAAAAGAACTTTGTATACATTTTAATACTTCTCACAAGTAAATATGTTTATTATAAAATTTATATGTAGTAGGGAAAAAGTTATTTGAAACAGTTTTTCTTATTATTACAAATTTTTAATCCAATGTGTGGACCTTCTTTAGAATAATGCAAAGTTAGTTTATAATGTCAGCCATGAATATTTAAAATAGATCCTTTTTATTTGAAGCTTTTACTTGAATATTTAAAACAGTATTCACATTTTTTTTAACTCGTTAAGTATTCTAATTAAACAATCTTCATTAATTAGTAGCGATATCTTGTAATGACTCATTGTGGAAAATCCCATGACGTCATACTTGGGGAAAACCGATGAGGTCATAGATAAGATTCTCTTATATGATTAAATAGATAAGCGCGCTGAGGTGGGTTCATTCTTATAGTAGTTGTCCTAGAGACTGTACGTTATAATTAGTGCTCCAAGCATTCTACATTATTAATCTTTTTTGAAAAGTATTAAACGATGAATTCAAATATTCAAAGTCAAGTAAGTTGAAAAACTGTTTAGTATCATTCTCTATTTTTTTATAAGATTGTTTTCCCTTTGTAAATGATTTTAACCTAAGAGTTTTCCATATGTTATGTGGTTGTTAAACGATTTATTTTTGAAACTCTCTAAATGAATCTATTCAAATACCTATCTATTGTGATACTAATTTTCTTGAAAAAGTTCTAATTAGAAAAAAAAATTGTTCTTTTAGAAAGATATTACTTTTATGTTTTGATTTCGATATTAATATCTGTATGTGTGCTAAATGTATAGTTATTTTAGTGAATGAAATTTTACTTTAACTTAATTCAAAATATAAACAAAGTCATTATTCTATAGCACTATTCTATATGAAATTTTTTATAACATGTTATTGATGAACCCTTTTCGAAAAATGATTTATGTTTTCTAATTTAGTGGGAAACTGATTTAAACATCAGTCCCAGAAAAATCGACGCCATAGAAATAAGAGTTCTGAAGGAAATGGCTGAAAAAACCCCAGCACTTTCAACGCAAGAGTCTTCTCTGGTATATTATTACTATTATTATTTATTATTATTAGTGTGTAAAAATTTTAATAAATGTAGATTGTAAATAAGAATTTTCTTTTAAAGTGGGACATGGATTTTTCCCTCACGTCTAACCAAACAAATCTTATCGACCAAGTTGAGAAGATGTATAGAAGTGAGAGAGAGAAAAAAAATCAAATGATGGAGTCTCTGAAGGTATTTTTTAAAACTTTATAAAACAACTGAAGTTTAAATTAATTTTTTTTTGTAAAAGCTTATAGGGGATATTCTTTTTTTTTTTAGCGTAACCTGCCCAGTATGGTTCATGCAACCACGGCAAAACCCCATTCTGATGTTCCTAAGGTATGTTTTCTTTAGTATATAATAATTATAAGTTGTTTTAATATTGCCTATTTCAAACTTGAAAAGATAAAGTTTAAATCTTGATAACGTAAAGTTTAATTCTTAACGCTCAAAGTTTAAATCTTAATAAGATAAAGTTTAATTCTTGATAACTCGAAGTTTAATTCTTGATATCTCAAAGTTCAATTCTTAAAGCTCAAAGTTTAAATGTTGATAAAGTTTAATTCTTAAAGTTTAAATCTTGATAAAGTTTAATTCTTAAAGTTTAAATCTTGATAAAGTTTAATTCTTAAAGTTTAAATCTTGATAAATAGTAGAACCTTTTTTTAGTAGGCATGTTTATAAAGCTAGGGTATGTATTTCTTTTCAGGATCAGCATGTGTGTGAATTTTGTAAAAAATCGTTTTCACGTAAGGACAACTTAAAGCGACACCAACTGATTCACACAAAACAAAGAGGAGGTGCATCAAATATGAACCCTTCTGCCCCAGTCGCAGGCCCGTCTAATGCCCGCCCTTCTATCGCAGGCCAGTCAAACGTGGAGTCCTCTAAGGTAATTCTTTAAATATATTTTTTTGTCTTTTTATGTCTTCTTTAATGTTAGTCCTCGAGAAAGATTAAATAGTTTTAAAGAGTTTTTTTTAATAGTATCATTTAAAAAAATAGGGTGGGTTTGAAATAAATTTTCTGTTTAACTTTAGGTTTTGTTTAATAAAGCTTAATGAAGGGTTTTCTTTTAAAAAAAATTAAGGGATTTTCTTTTTAAGAAAAATTAAATAAAATTTTAAATGAGGGTTTTTTCTTCTTTTCAGGATGTTCACACTTGCGATGTGTGCCAAAAATCTTTCTCCAATGCCTTCAATTTGAGACGTCATCGTGCTACCCACACAAAATCATCTGACAGTCTATTCACCTGCGAAATTTGTCAATCAACATTCACCAGATTCGACAGTTTTCTTCGACACAAGAAGTGCCATTCAGAAGATGAAAGCTGTTTTAAGTGCGATATTTGTCAAGAAATGTTCACCCGGGCTGACAATTTAAAACGGCATTTAATAGCCCATGAAAATCCTCAATATAGATGCCCTGAATGCGGAGGAAAATTCCCAAGAAAAGAAAATTTAAATCAGCATATACGCACGCAGCATAGTAGCACTTCTGAATACATCTCGGCAAAGCGACCCAGGACAACCACACGATCCAGTACAAGACCTCGAAAAGAAACTACTGCCTTAAATGTTTTTAAAGTAGTCACGATTGATTCTGATGAGGATACTCATCATGACATCACAGTTTTCTTCGAATCTGCTCGGGAAGAATTAAGGGAGGCTCTGGAGGAAGCTGTTGCAGAAAGGGACGCAATCAAGTGGCATGTGATGATAAAAGTTATACTTGAAAAAATATCTGTAGAAGGTGAGCAGGAGCTACTCTCAACTTATTTCCACTCAGATACTTACGAACAATTTATGAATGATTCCATTGAAGAAAATTTAGAAGAAGCACATCGGAAAATTATCAGTTCATTCGAAAAATTTGTCCAAAGGGGGTCCGGATGGCTTCTCAAGGAAGTATCATATCTTGAACTTAAAATGGGTAAATATTCCCCTTTGAAAGGTAGCAGCTATATTCAACTCCCAAAAGACTTGAAAGGTAAAGAAACCATACTTAATATCCAAAACTTCGAAGATCAGAAATGTTTTCTCTGGTGTGTCCTGGCACACCAATTAAACCTAGATCGTAAGGAACATCCCAACAGAGTAACCAAGTACCAACCGTTCGAAGATACAGTCAACATGAATGACATATCCTATCCAGTACCATATCAGAAGATTCCTCTAATTGAGTCAATGAATGATCTAAGAATCAATATTTTCGGGTACGAGGAGGGCGAACTTTACATCCTATATGTGTCTAATAAAACGAACGAGGATGTGATTAACCTACTTCTTCTTTGTGATGGTGAGAATACTCATTACACCCTTATAAGGAACTTTTCAAGATTCATGTCACATCGAAGCAAACATAATGGGTGTGCCTATTACTGCTATACCTGCTTACATGGATTCACAAGACCTGAATTACTAGAAGATCACAAGCCCTATTGCAGTAACCACACCCCTCAAGTAATTAAAATGTCAAAACCCGGTGAAAATATACTCTCATTTACAGGAATCCATTTGCAAGCTCCTATGCCCTACGTCATCTATGCAGATTTCGAATCCCTGCTCGTACCCATTCACACTACTGAACCCTCCAATAAGTCATCTTACCAAGTAAAGACTGCTCGTCATGAGGCTTGTGGGTTTGCGTTCGTTATTGTGGGCTCTGACGGACGCACCTATAAGAAGATAGAAGTTTATCGTGGTGAGAATGCTGCAGAGGAATTTATTAAAGCCATCCTAAAATTCAAAGAGGAAATCACATCGAAATTATTAACCATCGCCCCGATGAATCTCAGTGACGAAGAGGAAGAAGCTTTCCAGCAAGCCACAGAATGTTGGATATGTCAAAAACCATTGGGCAAGGAACGCGTCAGGGATCACGATCACATTTCTTCAAAGTATAGGGGAGCTGCCCACCCCTCTTGTAATATTAACTTCAAGCAGAGTAAAGTGATTCCTGTCGTGTTTCACAATCTGAAAAAGTATGACGCACACCATATAATGCGTAAGCTAGGTTGCTTTAAACAGCTGAAAATAAGTGTGATTGCTGCCAATTTAGAAGACTACATCACATTCAAATTACAAGAATATCATTCCTCTATTCAATTCTCATTCATTGACTCACTGCTCTTCCTCCCGGCCTCCTTGGACAAATTAACATCAAATCTGAAACAATGCGACTTTAATATATTAAGAGAAAACTTTGCTCAAAATACAAGAACTGAACTACTATGTCGCAAAGGTATTTATCCCTACGAATATATGAATTCGTTTAAAAAATTTCAAGAAACCCAGCTTCCTCCACCCTCTGCTTTCCACAACACATTATCCAATCAAGATATCACAGAATCAGACTATGCACATGCGAAAAATATATGGAATATTTTCAGAATAAACAATCTCGGGGAATATCACGATCTATATTTAAAGACCGATGTGCTTCTACTAGCCGATGTATTCGAAAATTTTAGACGTCTCTGCAGTCAATATTATAATATTGACCCATCCCACCTCGTCACTTCACCAGGCTTGTCTTGGCAGGCCTGTTTGAAAATGACTGAGGTGGAGTTGGAATTATTGACCGATGTGGACATGCTGCTTTTTATTGAAGAAGGCGTACGCGGGGGTGTGTCGCAGATCTCCCACAGGTTTGCGACCGCCAATAATAAAGATGTTCCAAATCACGTCCCTAGTAAAGAAACATCCCATATCATGTACTGGGATGCCAACAATCTTTACGGTTGGGCGATGTCCCAGTACATGCCCCATGGAGGGTTCCAGTGGTGTGATGGCAGCAACTTCACAGAAGAAAGCATATTACAGATACCAGATGACTCAAGTACAGGTTACATTTTCGAGGTGGACTTTGAGTACCCTGAATCCCTTCACGATGACCATAACTACTATCCTCTTGCCCCGCAAAGACTCACCGTACAAGAAGAAATGCTGTCTGATTACGCAAAGAATCTTCTACAGAAGGGGTTCAGAGGTACTCCGAAATTCATCCCCAACTTGATGAGAAAAATAAAATATATTTCTCATTATAGAAACGTTAAATTATACATTGAATTGGGGTTAAAGCTAACGAAAATTCACAGAGTTCTCCAGTTCCAACAGTCCCCTTGGCTCAAACAATATATCGAATTTAACACTGAAAAACGCAAGCAAGCAACTAGTGCCTTTGAGAAGGATTTCTTCAAATTACTAAATAACAGCATTTATGGCAAGTGCATCGAAAATCTTAGGAAGAGGCGAAATATTGAATTATCTAATCAAGAAAGAAGATGTGAGAAGCTAGTCGCCTCTCCCTACTTCAAAAATTTCAAGATATTCGATGAGAATCTCGTAGCTGTTGAGAGGCAGAAGCCCAGTATCTTGATGAACCGGCCTATTTACGTCGGGTTTTCGATACTAGAGCTATCAAAGGTGCTCTCATGTACGAATTCCATTATAAATTTATCAAACAAATTTATCCTGGAAATCGTTCAATTCTGCTTTTCACGGTTACAGATTCTTTAACCTATCTCATCACGACTGAAAACCTACAAAATGAGATGTATCTCCATAGGTCGCGATTTGATTTTTCAGATTACCCCCAAGAACACCCCCTTTATTCTAACACGAATAAGAAAGTCTTGGGGAAATTTAAAGACGAATTAAATGGCGTGCCTATTCATCAGTTTGTAGGTTTAAAGTCGAAAATGTATTCGATTAAATCCTCCAAAGAAGAAAAAAGCGAGCCAAGGGTGTCTCAACATCTATAGTTAAAAATAAATTGAAACATGAAGATTATGTGAAATGTTTGGAAAGACAAGCTACAACCTTTGAAGAACAGTCAAGAATAGGGCAGCAATCACACATACTTTACACCCTTAAACAAAATAAAAAGTGTTTGTCACCCTTTGACGACAAGCGTTACCTGCTAGAACATGGAGTAAGTAGCCTAGCTTACGGACATTATAAAATTCCAAGATAGTTAAAAAAAAAAATCTAAAATCTTTAGAAAAAAAAAAAAAAAAAAAAAAAAAAAAGAAGAAGAAGGAAGATATCAAAATCTTCCAAACAATTTTTTGGGAATCGATTGTGTGATCTACCTCCCCGTGGTGATTCCTGGGACCAGGAAGTTTTGACTCTAGGTCACTTCTAGCCAAAAGCTCACACCTTAAGGCAAAATTCATTTCAGTTGAGAGTTTATATCTTAGATTACTTTCAGTTGAAAATCCTACTTTTGGTGACTTTTAAAACTAAAAATTATATTTTAACTCTAAATTTTTTTGGTTTAAAAGAAAAAAATCTTAATACCTTTTTTAATGCATGAATCATTATTTCTAACATATATATATATTGAATAGACTATTCTAGTTTTTAAAAAATTTTCTTCGAAAAATTTCTAAGTTCCCCAATTAAAATTAATGAATGACCATTTTTAATTAAACCATTATTGACTTTTAAAATTCACCTGTAATATACTCTAACATGTATATCGAAGGGCCTACTCTAGTTGAAAAAGAAATATATATATTGCTTCGAAAAATTTCTTAAGTTTCCCAATTAAAATTAATTAATGATCCTTTTTAATTAATAATTTAATTAATTAATCATTCACTTCTACTGCATACACTCATAATCAAACTGCATACTCTCGTTCAGAAAAAAAAATTGCTTCGAAAAATTTCTAAGTCTCGCAATTAAAATTAATTAAATTTGTAATTCGTTAAAATTCACCTTGTACTGTAATAGATATTTCTCCGCGAAAAAAAAAAAAAAAAAAAAAAAAAATTGCTTCGAAAAATTTCTAAGTTCCCTAATTAAAATTAATTATCATTAATCCCCTTATCTTAAGTGGTGGAGGAGGGCACTTCGGGAGGAGGTGGGCACTTCGGGAGGAGGTGGGCACTTCGGGAGGAGGAGAGTACTTCGTGAGGAGGAGGGCAGGTGCTGCACTTCGGGAGGAGGGCAGGTGCTGCACTTCGGGAGGTGGAGGGCACTTTGGGAGGAGGAGGAAGGCACTTCGGGAGGAGGAGCCCTCCTCCCTCCTCACTCCACACTCCACCTCCTGGGGCGAAACTCTCATTTCTTCTCTACTCATATGGGTACAAATCTATCGGAGATATGTATTACTATATTTGGTAATTATAAAAAAATATTTTTTATATTTTTATCTAAAAAAATCATTTTATTTCAGGTATATCAACTTTTCAACCTTAAAAATGGATACCTTAAAATTAGTTATACTTCCAAAGTGTAGATAACGGAGGATGCAGAACTTGTGTCAAACACTCTGGAAAACATGGTAATCTCAAGTGAATCTGGAAGACATACACTGCAGAAACAGATGAGTACAAAACTATCGGAGGTATATATTAGTATAGTTGGTAATTATAAAAAATTCTCTTTTATATTTTTATCTAAAAATTTTTTTTAATTCAGTATATGTATTTTTCAACCTTAAGAATGGATACGTTAAAATTAGTTATACTTCCAAAGTGTAGATAACGAAGGATGCAGGACTTGGGACAAACACTCTGGAAAACATGGTAATCTTAGGTGAATCTGGAAGTCACGCACTGCAGAAACATTTGGGTACAAATCTATCGGAGATATGTATTACTATATTTGGTAATTATAAAAATTATCTTTTACATTTTTATCTATAAAAAATCATTTTATTTCAAGTATATCTATTTTTCAACCTTAAAAATGAATACCTTAAAATTAGTTATACTTCCAAAGTGCAGATAACGCAGGATGAACGACTTGGGACAAACACTCTGGAAAACATGGTAACCTCAGGTGAATCTGGAAGACATACACTGCAGAAACAGATGGGTACAAAACTATCGGAGGTATATATTAGAATAGTTGGTAATTATAAAAAAAATCTCTTTTATATTTTTATAAAAAAAAATTATTTTATTTCAGGTACATCTATTTTTTAACCTTAAAAATGGATACATTAAAATTAGTTATACTTTCGAAGTGTGCATTACCAAGCATGCAGGACTTGGAACAAACACTCTGTAAAACATGGTAATTTTAAGTGAATCTGGAAGTCACACACTGCAGAAACATATGGGTACAAATCTATCGGAGATATGTATTACTATATTTGGTAATTATAAAAAAAATATCTTTTTTATATTTTTGTCTAAAAAATCATTTTACTTCAGGTATATCTATTTTTCAACCTTAAAAATGGATACCTTAAAATTAGTTATACTTCCAAACTGTAGATAACGAAGGATGCAGGACTTGGGACAAGCACTCTGGAAAACATGGTAATCGCATGTGAATCTTAAAGACACATCCTGCAGAAACAGGTGGGTGCAAAACTATCGGAGGTATATATTACTATAGATGGTAATGGAACAAACACTCTGTAAAACATGGTAATGTTAGGTGAATCTGGAAGTCACACACTGCAGAAACATATGGATACAAATCTATCGGATATGTATTACTATATTTGGTAATTATACAAAATTATCTTTTATATTTTTATCTAAAAAAAATAATTTTATTTCAAGTATATCTATTTTTCAACCTAAAAAATTGAAACCTTAAAATTCGTTATACTTCCAAAGTGTAGATAACGAAGGATGCAGGACTTGGGTCAAACACTCTGGAAAACATGGTAATCTCAGGTGAATCTGGAAGACACGCACTGCAGAAACAGATGGGTACAAAACTATCGGAGATATTACTATAGTTGGTAATTATAAAAAATTCTCTTTTATATTTTTATCTAAAAAAATATCTTTTTATTTCAGGTACATCTATTTTTTAACCTTAAAAATTGATACCTTAAAATTAGTTATACTTTCGAAGTGTGGATAACCAAGGATGCAGGACTTGGGACAAACACTTCTGGAAAACATGGTAATCTTAGTTGAATCTGGAAGTCACACACTGCAGAAACATATGGGTACATATCTATCGGAGATATGTATTACTATTTTTGGTAATTATAAAAACATTACTGTTTTTTATTTATAACTAAAAAAAAACTTTTACATTTCAGGTATATCTATTTTTAATCCTAAAAAAAAGAACGATACATTGAAATTAGGTATCCCTACAACGTGCGGATTGTACAAACACGTGGAAGACGTGTGAAAGGCATATGTTGCAGAAACAGACGGGAACAAAACTGTAGGAGGTATGTATTACTATTGTTGGTAAGGAAAAATCACTTTTTTTATTTATAATTACTTAAACTTTTTTATTTCAGGTAAATCTACTTTTAATCCTTAAAAACTGATACTTTGAATTTAAGTATCCCTACAAAGTGCGGATGATCAATAATGTACGACTCTGGACAAACAGTGCAAAAAACATAGTGTATGAGAAAAATGTGGAACACACACATCGAAAAGACAGATGGATACAAATATATTGAATGTATGGTTTTTATAGTAGTTAAGCAGAAAAATTCACTATTTTTTCAATTTTTTACTAGAAAAAAAACCGTTTTATTTATATTTTTTAATTCTTAAAAACTGATACCTTGGAAATAGGTTTCTCTCCGATGTGCGGATGATCAAGAATGCAGTACTCGGGAAAAACTGGACACTGGAAAAAGCATAGTATCACAGGAGATTCTGAAAGACACACTTTGAAGAAACAGACATTACAAAACTATCGGAGGTACATATTACTATAATTGGTAAGTAAACAAAGTTACTCTTTTTTGATTTATAACTAAACATTTTTTTTAATTTCAGGTATATATATTTTTAAACCTTAAAATCTCATACCTTAAAAATAGATATTCCTCCGAAGCACGGATGACAAAGAATGCCGGTTTCTGGACTAACACTGCGGATGACATAGTATATGAAGGGAATGTGGAAGACCAACATCCAAGAAACAGTTAGATACAAATATATCAGATTTATGGAACTTGGATATATAAAAAAGATATAGAATGAAACACAGAAAACGAACATTTGTTATTATTACTTTTGAAAATTACCAATTACCTTTTTACGTAGAAATAAACTCCCGTCGTTCCGTGACACTTAAATACTAAATAATAGGTGCATAAAAAATTACACAGCTATTGTCTTGATATCCCAAGTACTGTATTAGTGCAGTAGGTAAGTAAAAACATTTCCGTCTTTATTTTTAATTTATAACTAAAAGAAAAACTTTTATTTCAGGTATATATAGTTTTAAACCTTGAAAATAGATACCTTAAAAATAGTTATCTCTGCGAAGTACAGATGACCAAGGAAGCGAGACACTGGTAAACACTGAAGATTATTGTTCTGCACATGAGCGTCAGCAGAACGAAGGGAAGTAACAAGTTTTTTTAACAGTTGTGCCTGAGGTCCGTAAGTCATGTTTTTTTTTTTTTAAAGGAAGAACATAAACTTGTAATAAGCTAAACTATGATTTTCTTCAATCAAACCCCCCGTGTAAGACATTTTTTACGCATACTAATGTAAAAGACAATATATAAATATAACAAATTAAAAATAATTAAAAATACATTAAAAAAAATTCTACCGGCTTTTTTTCTTCTCTTTTTATGGAGAATTGAAACAGTTTTCTCTTTTTCTCGTCAGGCGCCAGAGCTTCTCCTGAACCCCCATTTAAAATCATTTTTAAATACATGAACGTAAAGCAAAAACAGAGCAGCTGAATGCAGTTATAATGACAGTGGAGTAAGTTAAAAAATTTAAAAATCTAGATAACCATATTTTCGCTGAACGTATATTAATTTCTGTTTTGTGCGATAGTCAAATAAGTCATAGTTCACTTAGGGAGTCGCTAGAGGGCACAACAAGTTGGACCATTTAATGCAGAAGCAATACAACAAAACAAGTTTCACAAAATCCTTCATTTCTCAAATTACTAAATACTAGCAAAACCCGCGGATTTGTTCGCGTAATTCTTGAAAAATGCCAAGTGGTATTCGTTGGCCTATTTTCATTAGAGGAAATTTTACTGCCACAGATAATTCAGAAATTACTAATTAAGCAAATGTCTGTAATGACTATATCACAGAAATAGCAATTTTAAAACTTTTCTGTTCCTGCTTACATTAAAATTTCAAAAATTTTAAAACTGTTCTATGGATGCATTTGTGTCTCTAACGTAACAGCCATGTAAAAGTTCAAGTTTCCATTCCTAAATTTCAGATAAATCATTGTTTAGAAGGTTTTTAGAACTTTTTCAGCTTATTTCACTTTTTTAAATTTCGATTTTTTTTTTTTTTTTTTTTTTTTTTTTTTTTTGGAAACCGTTTTTAGCGAGCACTGAAATCTTAATAAAAGCCACCATGCCAAATTTCAACTTCCTATATCAGCAGCATCACTAAAATCTCAATTTTTGAAAGTTTTTTGCTTCTTCACCTTTTTTAAATTTCTAATTTTGTAAAAACTGTTCTGTAGAAGCATTTACGTATAAAAAATAACAAGTATGTCAAATTCTAAGTTTCTATCGCTAAAAATTTAGAAAAAAACATAATTTATAACGTTTTCCGCTCAGTTTACAACCTTTTAAACTTTTTAATGGACTGTTTATACCGAGCGTCTGCATCTTAAAAGTTACTACTATACTAAATTTCCAATTTCTAACCGGAATAAATCCAATTAAATCATAATGTAGAACGTTTTTAGACCGTTTTCCGCTCATATCAGCCTGTTAAATTTTGATTTTTTAGAAACCGGTCTTAGCGAGCATTTGCATTTTAAGAGTAACCACCATATTAAATACGAAGCTTCTATATCAGCTGTTATCACATAAATTGCAATTTTAGTACGGTTTTTTTTTTTTTTTTTTTTTTTGCTCCTGTCCTTTTACATTTCGCATTTTTAGTAAAATGTTCTGGGTGATCATTTACGTTAGTAACAGCCAGGCGAAATTTTAAGTTTCTAGCCTTAATAGTTCCAAATAAATCGTAATTTAGAACATTTTTGAACGCTTCTCGCGCATTTCACTCTTTTAAATTTCGATTTTTTTCAAATTGTTCTGTGCACCCAAATCAGGAGCCATATAAAATTTTAAGTTTCTACCCCTAACAATTCCATAGTAATTGCAATTTAGAACGCTTTTTATACGTTTTCCACTCATTTCACCATTTGAAATTTTTAATTTCTTTACAAACCATTGTTAGCGAGCATTTGTATCTTAAAAGTAACCGCCATGCCAAATTTGAAGTTTCTAATCCTGTTAGTAAAAAAAAATCGTAATTTAGATATTTTTTCGTCTTTCACTCTTTTAAATTTCGATTTATTTTAAAAAACTGTTCTGTGTGTGCACTTGTGTCTTAAAACGTATCAGCCATGTTAAATTTCAAGTTTCTGTCCTTGACAATTCTGTCCCTGATGTTTTTAGAACAGTTTTCCCTCATATCACTATTTTAAATTTCGATTTTTTTTAAACTGTCCTTAGAGAGCATGTATATAAGTTACTATCACTTATAAGTTACTATCTTGCCCAATTTCAAGTTTCTAATCTATTCAGTATAATAAAAATTGTAATTTTAGAACGTTTTTCGCTCTTGCACCCCCCTGTGGTAGTGGCATCTATATAAAATATAACCTATGTTACAGCAGGGACTGTTACCATCAATTTGCCACCATCACTTTTGAAAATGGTTCTGTAGTTCCAGAGAATTCATAGAAATTGTAATTTAGAATGTTTTTAGAACGCTTTTCGCTCATCTCACTCTTTTAAATTTCGAATTTTTTTCGAATTTGTTCTTAGAGAGCATTTACATCTTATAAATAACTACCATTCTAAATTTCAAGTTTCTAGTTCCTTCAGTATAAAAAAAATCGAAATTTTAGAACGTTTTTCGTTGTTGCATTCCCCTACGGTAGTGGCACAAACATAAAATATAGCCTATGTTACAGCAGGGACTGTTACCATCAATTTGCCACCATCACTTTTGAAAATGATTCGGTAGTTCCAGATATTCCATAGAAATTGTAATTTGGAATGTTTTTTAGAACGATTTTCACTCATCTCACCCTTTTAAATTTCGAATTTTTTTAGAATTTGTTCTTAGAGAGCATTTACATCTTATAAGTAACTACCATGCTAAATTTCATGTTTCTAGCTCCTTCAGTATAAAAAAAATCGAAGTTTTAGAACGTTTTTCGCTTATGTGCATCTCCCTGGAGGTAGTGGCACCGACATAAAATATAGCCTAATGTTGGAGCAGGGATTGTCACCATCACGTTTGAAATCGCTTTGGTAGTTCCAGAGATTACCCCCTACAAACAAACAAACAAAAAAAACAATCGTTACTTTTTTATAATATTAGTATAGATTGACTTACTCCACTGTCATTCTAACCTCCTCATATATAGTCTTTCACATTTCACTCCTAACAAAAATTCCTCAATTCTTTCTTTAACACTTTCTAACAGTTGAAAAGTGTTTATGAAATTGGTTTGTCTGTCTGTCCGTGCTGCTCTAACTCTTGTAAATATATTCGGATTGCCATGTAATTTTTATATTTTATTGAGGTTTACTATAGAATGTTTGGTATTGAAAAAGAAGGATATGGTATTTATACTTCGTTTACAATGGCACTCAAAAAAATGTCGTCACATTATGATCTATGATGGGAAATCGTTTACAGTGCATTTTATTGATGTTACTGTATTTCAAGCATAATGAAATTGGTATGCGTTACAGAGATGTACAACAACATTTTTTCTCAGGAGTGTAGCATACGTAGCATTTATGGTTCGTTTTCAGGGATGCACAAAATAATACCATTACATTATAATCTATAGGGAAGAATCGTTTGCGGTGCATTTTATGATGTTATGATACTCTAAACATAATGAAATCACTGAAGTGCACAACAACATGTTTTCTATAAATTATGGAGTGCATAGCATTTACCGTTCATTTACATAGATGCACAAAAGAGTTCGGTTACAGGACTGATTAAGATCGGTAATTGCTGGAAGTGCGTTTTCCACTGTGGTATTCATTTTTAAACTTATCTAATTTTGAGTGTATTGCGTAGAGTGTATATATTCTATAGATCATTTACAGGACTGTACGAAAGAATTGGAACACATTAAAGAATATGGACAGCAATTGCTGAAAATGGATTTTTACTGAGTTATGTGTTTCTTAAGTGGCTTATTTGGATATCTCATTTTATTCTAAGAAAAAAGAAGCTTTTACTTACCCATCATACGTAGCATAGCGTAAATCTTGTAATCGTTTTGAAAATCGAAAGAAAAAATGTTTGGCGGGTTTACACGTTTCAGACACTGGAGATTCCGAAAAACATATTTTTAGAAAAAAAAAAATTTGCCGTCCGTCTGTGTGTGTGTCTGTAAACGCTCTATCTCCCGAACAAATTGAGATAGAGACCTGCAATTTGGTATGTACTTAGTATGTAATAATGGGAAGAAGGTTATTGAATTTCAGTAACCTCGATTATCCGGAACTATTTTTGTCGGACTCTCGAAATATTCGTTCTGATAAAAGGTATATAAATTTTTTCGAAATTGTTTATTTTATGTAATGAATATAAAAAACAATAAAAAAACATAAATTTTGCATAAAAAATGAAGTCGATCGGATAATCAGTTGCCGAGATATTTGTAGTTATATTTTCCACACTCTTCGATTTTTCATGACCCTGTATTTCATTCAAATTTCAATTCAAAGATATATTTTAATTGGAACTGAGACGCTTAATCTGACGCAGTAAACCGTTAGTTAATAGGATTATCAATTTTGGAGTTATAAGGATGTTTCTTTTACGCAATTCAGTAATAGAGCATTTAAAGTTTATGACGTCATCAAGCCACGATTTTATTCGAATTGCAATGCATTTTATACATAGTTTACACATGTTTTATTTTCATATTTTATATTATGCATATCCATAATGGGTAAGTATTACGGTGGCCCCCTCCAACTAGTTTAATAATATTCTGTTAGTGTTAGAAAGTGTTTAATCATCTATGTCTTATGCATGATTTTTCGTTCTTCTTCTCTTAGTGTTTACTTATATCAAATCAATTGGAAAGAATTTTTTATCGCTTTGCTTTTTAAATGATTAGATAAAAAGTAGTTAGTTAAATTTCAAAATCCAAGGAGGGTCAATGGTTTTCCTCTGCTCCTCTGGCCCCTTTGACGGCACCTATAGTTTTACATTAAAGTTAGATAAAATCCTTTTAATTAAAAATAAATAATTTCATAACAGCCTTGTTACCTCTCCAATTATTAGTTTTTTAATGTCTGAAACAAAATACAGAAGAACTGTTTAACTTGTAATACTGGCTAACTTTGGTCGACTGTCAAATGATCATCGATCACCACGGAGCACATCATTTATAATTTTCGTGGTAGCAGGAGTGTAATCCGGCACTTGGCGTAATTTGTTCTGCTGCAGAGACAATCATTCATTCCCTAAATCTGTTTCGGGATTGGAAGTAGCTATTATTCATCATTTTTTCAACCTTAAAGACCTCGAAACGTGCAACTGTACATTCCTCTCTAACAGCCGAACATGCTTTTGCAGATTTACATCGGACAGTTTCGATCCACGACAAATA
This sequence comes from Maratus michaelseni, assembly GCA_963931845.1. Taxonomy (NCBI): domain Eukaryota; kingdom Metazoa; phylum Arthropoda; class Arachnida; order Araneae; family Salticidae; genus Maratus; species Maratus michaelseni. The sequence goes on from OZ007596.1 coordinate 143,499,078, forward strand.
TATGATGGTGTACACAAACGATTACATGCATTCGGAAATAATCAAAATACGTTTAAACATGCATAATAGTTGACAGGTAAATTTAAATTTAAATTTTTAAAGAAATACAAGAATTTATTCTTTAAGTGACTGAAAAAAATTAGACACTAACAGAAAAATAAACCAAGAATTTTTCGTCAGGGGGTAGAGGGGGAAGGGAGGTTCTGACCTCTGAATCTTCGTGCAAGACAGTTGCTAGTTCTGTTTTTCTTACGTTCGTGTGTTTAAATATAGAAAGAAAAAACTGCTTCAAGTCACCCCTAAAGAAATCTGGTAGAAGTTGACGGTTTTTTTTTCTTATTTGTTGCTTTTTTGTATTGATTTTTGTTTTGACTTGTTCTAACATTATTAATTCTTCCTATTTATTAGCGAAATACCTTGTCTGTATATTCTCCCCGCTGATCTCTAACAACATTTACACTTGGAGGAACTCTTATGAGTCCGTTAATAAACTACGTAACTTCACTACTACTCCAAGCCACAGTATGGTTTGATTCGACGTGAAATCCCTCTTTACTAACGTGCCGGTTCAAGGGGTTTTAAATTGTCTTAAAATACGACTCCAAGAACTCCACTACTCGCAATTTGAAATTGATGAGCTTACACCTCACTGCCATTTGTTTATCGCAAAATACGTTCATATTTAATAGCAATTTTTATCACATGACTGATAGTTTGTCTATGCTACCCCATCAGCCCTATCCTCAGTCATTATTTCGAATCAAACCTATTCAATAAGTAACTTTTTTTCATTTTACACCCGATATGTCAATGACTATTTCGCATTAATTAATTCTGAGGATCTTGATCTTCCTAAAATTCTCTCTGTTATGAACGCCATACATAAACATATGCAGTTTACTTCTGAATTTGAAAATAAGAACCATCTAACATTTTAGGGTTTTCCATGAAAATAACTCATTTCACATCACCCTTTATCGTAAAACTCAGACGTTTACCGATCCATGATCGCTTGATCCCGTACGGTCCATTGAGGAATCACCCAAGGCACCGAGTAAAGTCCAGCCGCAACGACAGCATTCCAACAGTCGGAGCAGCTAAGAAATTGAGAACACAAGGTGTACCCACCAGGAGATGCCAAGTTCGGAGTCTCCGTTGAGACTGGTACTTTACCACCAGCGGAATATTGTGATGAAACGGATACTCAAGGAGACGTATGCACCAGGGTGAAACCAGGTCGCTAGCGTTATGCCTCGAGGGAGCGTGGCAATTTCCTCGGGTATCTATGGCACCATCGTCGCTAAGGCATCCCGCTTAGAGGCTTACCTGAACGAACAGGGTGGAGCAAAAGTTCGATCCTCAAGACCGCCAGCAAAACAACCAAGGTGCCGTCACTGCACTACAGCCAAAATACAGTTGCTAGCGTTACGCCTTGGCGGAACACAACAAAAAAGGGTACTAAGGCACCAAAGACACCGAAGGTACCCCGCTTAAAGGCTCGTTCTCTTTTTAAAGATCGCTACTCAAGACCACTGGCAAACAACCAAGGCGCCATCAACTACACATCAGCCACACACACGACATCGGCGGCGGCCCCAACGCCGCCGACAGCATAAACTACCAAGAAACGGCCAGTCAAATCGAAAACGGTTCGATCGAACCAAAGAAAAGAAGACAACTGCTAGTCCTACCGGCCGGCGTCGCAGAAAACCTCACCAGCGCATAGACGCGCTGGACTGGTATTTGTCCCAAAGACATGAGACCGACTAGCCGACCCTAAGGCCAACGAACATGAACTTGAACAAAAATCATGAGGGATGCATTCCAGAAGAGGAACTTGGTACCGGACCGCACTAATCTTCTACAAGCTGGTGAGGCTCCGCGAGCAAGACATCCTCTACCAGCCGCAGTCGGCACCGGCCGTCCGCAGCCCACTGTAACTCAGATAATGACCCAGACGAGAGAAAGCTCCAGAAGAGATTGGTTGGCGCCATCCAACGCCCACCTTCCACAAGTCGATAGGTCTCGCGAACAATGTCCCTTACACGTCTGTGGCCGACACCGACTGGACTTGCCTCCCATAGACTGAAGGAAGTACCCAAGTCGATCTGCGAGTCAACGACTCAAAACCATGTGGATCAAAGATCCCCCATGTTGTGACACCAAACATATGAGTAAACGACTCGACAGCCATGTGGATCAAAGATCCGAAACCATTGCAAGGCCACAAGGCGACCAGCCAACCAACCGCACGTCACCAGGACCAGGTTGGCGCTGCTCAACCTAGCCCTCCATCCTGTCCCCAAAAATGAGGAACAGGAGCTCTAGCGCCTGCCCCCGTCAGGAACTCTACTCCCGCTCTTCTTCCACACTCAAACGGCCGGTTCGGAAATACAGCGTTCACGGCCTGGCTCCTCATCATACTCCCCACTCAAGGGGCTGACCACCACTGTTTATCGTAAATCATTCGCAGTTTCTTTACCCACACATCTCATTCTCTCATCCCCTAATCAGAAGTTGGCTGCTTTTAATACTTATACTGATCGTTAAATATTTGTTCTTCTGGGAGTTTACTCAAAGCAGAATTAAACCATATTAAATCCACTGCTATTGATCGGGTTTTTCCAGTTGAAATCGTAGATTCAATTCACAATAAACTTATTAAACGTATCCATTCCGATATTAACATTGTTCGAAATGTGAGTTTAATTATATCATCGAAATGAGAATTTAAATATAATGGTTATATTTTCCGAAAATTAGCCATCAAATATCTGAATTGTTGATAAAATTCGATTTTAAAGTAATTTATACTCCATTTATCAAAATCAAATTTACAAATCTCAAACAGCCAACAATCAGATTTTCACATTGGGGAATTTACAAGATATCTTGCGAGTGTGACAAAATGTATATAGGTCAAACCAAGCTAGCTTTAAGGTCCGTTTGGGAGAGCATAAAACCAATGTTAAAGTGTGACAATAAACGGTCCGTTATTGCTAAACATTGTTGGTCTAACAATTATAATTTTAACTTTTCCGAAGGTTCAATAACTCAAAGATGCTCATCAATTTACGATCTTGATTTTTGAGAAGCTTATCATATATGGAAGAATTCTAACAGTTTGGTTAATGTTACGTCCGGTACACCCAATTTTTCTAAAGTCTGGCTCCCATTTGTTTAATTCCGTCTATTCCCCCCCCCCTTTTTCTGTTTACTTCGTCCTACTTCAGTTCTTCTAGACTGGTAAGGTGCTTCTCATTGGTCTCCTTGGGTATGCGGGAAAACTTAACTCCGCTGTTTGTTTTATAACACTTAGCGCTATTTCGCCGTTGACTGGGAACTGTCAGTTGCGTCGCTTGCATGCTTCTATGTTTTAAACACTTACCTCTGGTAATTTTAACCTTTGCACTGATGATGGAGCTTTAGAAGCTGCAAAACAGTTGTTTGCCCTATTCTGCATACATATTTACACTAGCTGTTACCCGTGACTTCGTTCACGTAACATTAAAAAAAGAATAAATGCATTAATTTAGCAAAGCATTTCATTCGATAATTAAAAACATAAAAACATATATAGTTAACCAAATTTTTATCACATTTTATAGGATACAATACGGTATTTCTTTGCTATAGGAGCCTTAACACAACCCAGTCTTAAAAAAGTGAAATTTCATGCCAAATAATATATACAATCGCGAAAATGAAACTGCAACCAATGAAAAAAGAAGGGCCCAGTACAATCGTGAAAATCGACGAATCCCTCTTCGTAAAACGAAAAATAACACTGAGAGAATTCTTCTATACAACTGTGCATTTTAGGTGGTATTTGGTGTGAAATTTGTATATGTATTCATTTCTAAATGGGCATTATTATATTGTTTATTTGTATAGACATGTGTTATATATTTCTTACTACATTATTATTTTATGTCTTGTTTATGTATATATTAAATAAAGTGCTTCTCGCTAAGTGGTGTAAATATTGAACAAGCGGCTTGTGGATTTTATACATTGATAGATATTTCATAAAGATATAACAATCTGATGGAATTCTAAAATGTAAATAAAGGTTGCTAGAAAGTACTTTAAATTCTGCCCAATTTAACCTCGATATTTTTTCTATCGCGTAAAGGACACTCTAAACAAATAACTACCGACAACAACAATCTGACGATCTAAATTTATATATTTTTGTTAGTATATATAGGATTATTTTAATTTATTTCGTGCGCTTGAAATTTTTTATGCTTTTTCTAGGGTAAAGTGTCGAATAAATGTACTTTCTTGTTATTTTATTTTGCCATTTCTATTTATTCTATTTTCCATTCATTCCATTTATGGATATTGATTTAATTTACATATTCGTTTCAAAGAATATTGTTGAAAGAATATTATGAATTGGCACGATCGGCTTGTTCAAGTTTACATAATTCGGCTGGAAGAAAAGTTTCATTACTTTTTGATTTCTTCTTTGCTTTTGCATTACGCGAATTTGTCGGTAAAATTGATTTTCAGTTCGAAAACATTGTTGTTTTTTAAGTTTTTAAAAATATTGTAATTTTACTTGAACTTTGCTTTAAAATCTATGCCATTTTTCTCAACCTACAAGACTTTACAAAAATCTATTATGAAACAGAACTTTAAAAAAAGCTATATTTAAAAATGACACCAAAGTTTTTACTATTTTAAAGCTAAAAGAAATGTAAAATTAAATTCCGGTTCGAACCACCACGACCATTTACAAATGTGTTTTGATTGTGGGAAAATGATAGAGGAAAAATGCTATTACTTCAACGCAATCATATTAAATCTTTAGCTTTTATGAAAAAATGCAACTTTCTTTTAAAAAATAAAGTTATTTTTATTAAGATTTTCTGATTTTCTATATGGATAAATTTTTGGTGCATATTATTGACATTTGCCGTCTAATATCTTTTCAATGTTTTTTTTGTTGTTGTTGTTATTTAAATTAAAAATATGGTACCTTTATGTTAGCCATGTGCAGACGATAAACCGCCAAGTATTATTCCTATCACCATCATTCGTATTGAATTCGTAGTAAAATATAAATCTTTCTCTCATTCCATTTAAAACACAGAACTTTAATTTACAACACATACATTTAAAATAATTCATTTCATGTGAAATAGAAAAAGAACAAAATAGATAAATTAATCACAAATAATTTGATAACCCTAGATCATTTTATTTCAACATCAAAGCAAATCTGTTTTATTTTCGATATATGACATCATATTCGCTTGCTTTCCATACTTACTCGTATTTATGCACCTTGTATTATTATCAAATATTTGAAAACTCAAGTTTTATTTCTAATATGACGTCATTTCACATTCTGTTTCTGAAATAATTAATTTCATTTTCATTTTTCACATGGAAATTTTTCATTTGAAAATAAATTGTTGAGTAAAAATTATTATTCCAGATTTTGATTTAGTTTTGGCAACGATGAAGTATTAGCAACGATAAAGTAAATTTAACCATTTTAAAATATTATACGAAAAAATGTCCATTTATTCTCTATGAAAATAATGAAATTTTTAATTATTAAGAAAAATATTTGAATAAAATAAACAAAAACCAGCCTATGTTCATTTACGGGTTATAATCAAACTATATGCAAAGGTACATGATCATTAAATTTTCCATTTCGACGCTGGCTTCAGCCTAACATTTGCACACAATCGGATTTATAATATTACTAGCTGTTACCCGTGACTTCGTTCACGCAACATTAAAAGAAGAATAAATCTATTAATTAAGCAAAGTTTTAGTTTTAAGAATGAAAATAAATATTTCTCGTTATCCAGGACATCATTTTCGACATGGATAATTTTGAGGAGCATATTATTGACATTTGCTAACCATTTTCTTTTGAAACTTCTTTTTACTTTTTTAAAATTTAAATAAAAAATACTGTATAGTTATATTAGCCCTGCGCAGACGGTAAAACGCCAAGTATTGTTACCATACAAAAGGAAAAAAAGGAAAAAAAAGTGAAGAAAAAACCCAAGATCATTTTATTTTACCAATCAAAGCATGTCCGCTTTATTTTCGATTTATGACGTCATATTCGCCTGTTTCCTATGGTTACGAATATTGAAACCTTGTATTATTATCAAAAACTAAAAAAAGTACGTTTTATTTATAATAATATTATTTAATCTTTTTAATTCTTTAATTTTTTTTATTTCATTTTCATTTTTCACGTGAAAATTTTTCAATTGAAACTAAATTGTTGAGTAGAAATCATTATTCCGGATTTTGAATTAGTTTTGGCAACAGTAAAGTAAATTTAACCATTTTAAAATATTATACGAAAAAATGTCCATTTATTCTCTATGAAAATAACGAAATTTTGAATTATTAAGAAAAATATTTGAATAAAATAAACAAAAACCAGCCTATGTTCATATGAGGGCTATAATAAACCTATATGCAAAGATGCAGGATCATTAAATGCTCCATTTTGCCGCTGGCTTCAGCCTAACATTTGCACACAATCAGATTTATAATATTACTAGCTGTTACCCGTGACTTCGTTCACGTAACATTAAAAGAAAAATAAATGTACTAATCAAGCAAAATATTTCACTCCCGATAATTAAAAACGTAAATAATTTACTAACTCTTTATCACATTTCATAGAAGAAAATACGATATTTCTTTGTTATAGGGGACTTGACATAAATCAGTTTAAAAAAGGTAAAATTTTGTGCCAAATAACCGCGAAAAAGGAAACTGCAACCAATGGAAAAAGCATATGTAATTAAATGTAAGAAAGCTATAAGATTTAGAAAAATAATAACTTTCACCTATGTCACCTGTAACCTAGAAAGCCCGGGCTGGATGCCCTAGTAATAGTAAAAGAGAGGCTAAAAGTTTCACGATAAGAGTTACTTCTTTTTATTAACATTATCGAATGATAACAAGATAGTAATTTGAGTACTACGAGAAGATTTAAATGACTATCTGAGTTCCTCCTGTAATTTTTAATTTATGTACACATAAGAAAGTATCGGAATCATGATAAAAACCCGATTGTGGAAATATTGGTATATTTTTACATTTTGTGGTTCCCTGAACTTTTCTGATACGTAATGAAAGGTTTCGATATATTCAGAAACTTTTCATTATCAATCAGAAAGGTTCCGTGTTTTAGCCGAAACATTTTTCTGCTCGAATCAGAAACCTTTCCGTTAGTATCGTGAGCAGATGCCTCCGATACTTTCAGAAACATTTCTGAATTTTTTTTTTACATTGTATGTATGTGGGTATGTATGTATGCGTGTATATTACATTTTCCTCGCGTTTTTAGGTCCCCATCGCTCGTTTTTGGTGGATTTTCGATTATGTTTCTGATGAATGTATGTGTATAAGTGAACATGATAGCGCCCAAACTATGCTTTCGATTGAACTCCCATTTGGTGAATATGTTAAAGGCCATTGTCGCAAGAACTGCATACATTTATCGAAAAAAATCGGCTGACGGGTTTGGTATCTAAATCGTTTTTCGTCCATTCTGTGACAATAACTGATAAACATTTTCTCTTAGATCTCAAATAAATCATTTCTATTGCTCACATTCATCTTATGTCGATACAACAACTATGTTTTACCAGAACGTGACTTAATTTAATAAAATATTTTTTTGGTACATACAGTAAAATATTTTTACTTTGTTTTGTAAGAAAAAAAGATTTTACTAAATAAAAGCGTATGGAAATTTATATATTAATTTATTTGAAGAAAAACATATCTACATTTTCTAAAAATCCAGCGAAATATTTTTGCAAAGTATGCTAAAATATACTTAAAAATGGTGGTGTAATTCTCATACACTTGAAATTAATTAATTGAAAGGATTGCTCATGTTTGATGCCAACTTTAGTTATGAATCCGATTACGGAAAATACCCCTATAGTTGAAGTATTTTAGTAGAATAAATTGCATGTGTTTCGTTTACATACTTATTTCTGTTACTTTTGGATTACCTGGTATCTCAGTGTATTCTATAAAGTGTTAAGAAAGTCGAGTGTAGTCACTCGAAATTTTCTTTATTACTTACCCATCATACGTAGTATAGGTACAGTGCCTAGAAGTCTACTTCTAGGCACTGTAGTATAGGGTAAGTCTTATAATCGTTTTGAAAATCGATTTTTTTTTTGACGGATTTACACGTTTCAGACACTGGAGATTCCGAAAAACATATTTTTAGGGAAAAAAAATTTAGTCGCCCGTCTGTGTGTGTGTCTGTAAACGCTCTATCTCCCGAACAAATTGAGATAGAGACTTGAAATTTGGTATGTACTTAGTATGTAATAATGGGAATAAGCTTATTGAATTTCAGTAACCTCGATTATCCGGAACTATTTTTTTCGGATTCTCAAAATATTCATTCTGATAAAAGGTATATAAAAATTTTCGAAATTGTTTATTTTAAGGAGTGAATATAAAAGACTTAAATTTTGCATAAAGAATGAAGTCGATCGAATAATGAGCTGCAGAGATATTTCTAATCCTATTTCCACACTCTTCGATTTTTCATGACCCTGTATTTCATTCAAATTTCAATTGAAAGATATATTTTAATTGGAAATGAGACGCTTCATCCGACGCAATAAACCGTTAGTTAATAGGATTATCCATTTTGGAGTTATAAGGATGTTTCTTTTACGCAATTCAATAATAAAGCATTTAAAGTTTAGGACGTCATCAAGCCACGATTTTATTCGAATTGCAATGCATTTTATAAATAGTTTACACACGTTTTATTTTCATATTTTATGTTATGCATATCCATGATGGCTAAGTATTACGATGGACATCAACGACTAGTTTTTACTCCACTCTGTAAGTTGCATAAATGAAGGCACACACAATCTTAATATGTTCTTAAGACTATGAAAATAACCATAAACATAATCGATTACAGTGTGTAATCGATTGGTATGATATCGTATGGTATAAACTGCTTTATATGCCGTAACGTTTTAAGTCAGGAATATGTCATGCTTAATAATATAATGAAGAGCTCAAACCAAAGCATTCCCTCAATCTATTGGATCTACCATCAACGGATATCTATCACGGCTGACCTCGGCATTGTCCACTCAATTCATTAGCATCGTTGCACTGAAGAAAGGCATGTAAATAGCTGTAATGAATGGAGCTGCTATTTTTTACTTGAATAATGAGAGATCTTTTTCAAGGCATGAAAAATTCTGCTCGTAAAAACCGAAACTCCGGCAACTTCTCAGACTCATGACAACGCCACTAGTCATGGGAAAATTTGGGGTTGATCCTCAGCAACTTCAACTTTGATCTCACGAGAGCAAGTATGAAGTCAGCTACAAAATATTAAAGATCTTCTGTTTGTGTGTGTACGTAAATGAATAAGAGAGAAGAGAGTCAGGTTCTACCGATTTTAAAACATAAAATTAAAATAGAATTCCGAGCATCATCAAATGAAACATATATTTTAACGTGATGTTAATTTATGTTCATCATAAAATGAAAATCTGTCTTTTGACACATTTCAGTTTAGAGCTGTAGTTACGATGTCTTGTCGTTTAACTGATCTTATTGTTAAACTGATTTTTTTTTTCTTAATTTGCTCTGGGTATTCGCAACATTGTCAAATATGGTAACGCTATTTACTACTTACTCTACATTATTATAGAAAACCGTACATTGTTCAGTTAGATTTTAAAGAAATTCATTCTTGAAAATTGTTTTAAAAAAGTCATAAAAACGTCACTAAACTGAGCCACACTTTTTAAACAAATTTCATTCTAAAGTATTCTTATTCGATTATATAAAAATTGGTACACCCGGCAGCGTTGTCGGTATCAGCTATGCTGACGTTCCAGGATCGAATCCCGGATGAGCCATGGATGTAAATTTGTCCGTGTCCCTTCGCATAGGGTAAAGTTGACCGCCTATGTGGTGTCCGTAATAGAATGATCAGCAGCAATCAGGTGTAATAGTGGTCAGTGTCGAAATCACAAAGTGCCTGCTGTTGGGGAAAAATTTATGTAAAAATTTAAATTATATAGTTAGAAGTGATGTATGAGCGACAAAAATAGAAACCGGTTTTTAGCATCTGTCCAAAAGTAGCCTGCATACTTCTGATGACGACGAAAAAATCCGTTTTGAAAGAAATAGTACTTTGTCGCTAAAAATATCAAATGATGATACAACTCAAGAAATGAAGTTTTTCAGAAATCGCAAAAAATGCTTTCAACCATGAAAGAAAATTATTCGAAACTTTTATATCTGTAGATAAGTTGCATAACGCCAAATGTGAAGTGGCAAAACTACTCTAGTTCTGTTTATTATTTTTTTTAAAGAAATTTAAATGGGCTTTTAACGACAATTTAAAGAGTATTTTTATCATTCACTCTCACTAATATCTCTAAAATTACGTACTTTGAGTTGTGTCACATTGCGATTAAATGTGCTGGTATATATATTATAAAGCAAAAACATGTCCAAGAATAATTCTGACGTCATATTGACGGTGGCAACGATCTAAGCAATTCATTTCTTTCTTTTCGCAAATTCAATTTCTTCTAAACGTCGCATAATTTTAAATTTTTACATCGTCGAATGCCAAATAATTGTACTTTCAAATGCAATTTGTTCGAAAATTTATCTTAATTTACTGATATTTCATGGTTTTTAAAATAATTTTCAAGCATGATTTTATAAAAAAAAAAAAATGTACCTTTATCACGTGTAGCTTGATTACGGAAGATTAACCCGTTTGCCCTTAAAACAATACAAATAGTTCAGCGTTTCTTTTCGGCTAATATTCCATTACGAAGTTAACACTTTATTTATAAATAAATAAAATAAAATATAAATAAAACACAAATTTTAACAGATATGTAAATCGAGCAACGTGCTTAATCACCGAAATAATCAGAATAAAAAAAGCTGCTGCAAATTGCAAAATCTTTGGCGTTTTTTTTTTTTTTTTCGGTTATTAACATCTGGCAGGCGGCTATAATACCAAACGATCGCTTTCAATAAATTTCAAAACTTTATGTGAATACATAATTGACATTTTTATATAAAAATGCTTTTTGGTGTTGTGAATGGGCAATCTGAAAGATATATTAAATGATGTAAAAAACCTATTAGAATTTTCTATTAAAAAGAAAAAGAAATTATTTTACTTATGTTCTGTGCACCGGGCAGTATGTTTCGCAACGGGGAAGCCCAGGTTCGATCCTCTGGTGTTATTAAAAGTATGTTTTTTTTTTTTTTTTTTTTTTTTTAAACATTTGGAAAATGGTTGTTGTTTTCGGTCGAGAATGGACCTCTCCGCGTCGTCACTTTATTTTTTTAAGCGTTTTTAACGAAATTCTGTAACTTTAGAAGAATTTTTTTTAAGCGCTTTTAACGAAATTCTGTAGCTTTAGAAGAATTTTTCTTTGAATAGGCAATAGAAATGCATAAAATCGTTACAAAAAGGTTAAAGTTACAAAAAGGATAAATGCAAACTATCAGATATGAAAAAAAGCCGAATTCAAAAATGGACGTCGCATGAGAAATCGTCTTATAAAGCTAAAAACGTGGTCTTCAACTTTAATTTCCTCAAAGTACCCTTAGCTCAGACATCAATCTAAACAACAGTTAAAGTTATTGTAGGAAGGACCCGACAAAATATGAAGGTATATAGTAAGGATAAGGTATAGGAATGGAAAATGCGTTTCAATAACTGCGGCGATGGTTCAAACGAATATTTTTGCGAGGATAGAGAATGCCAGGATCTCTTCAACTGTAGTAATGGAAAATGCGTTTATTTGTAGATGGTTCCGATGAATATTTTGGAATAATTAATTTTTTTTAATTAATTTTTTTTAATTATTTTTTTTTATTTTTTTTTTTAAGCTTTTGGAATATTTTCCCAATGGTTGTAGTAATTTCTTAAATTACAATTTTTTTTATTTTATTTTAATTATTTTTGTTGTTTTGTTTTTGTTTACTTTTTTTTTTTTTTTTTTTTTTTTTTTTTAAGTGCTACCCACAGTAACTAATTTTCCCCAAATTTTGGTCAAAATTCTTTTTCTGCTTTTTTACGAAAATAATCTAACAATCAGAATGCATAAATGTACGATATCATAAATATTACAATACACAGTAGGTATCATATTTATTAGCAAACCTATTTCTGCGCATATTTAATTAGCTGGTACGTCACTGTTGTGTAAAGGAAGGAATAATATGAAAAGCCACTGTAATTATAATGCAATTATAAATCAATTTGAATCATACATTATAAAAAATACATAATACGCTTCGTAAATAGAAACAAACATTATCAAAATTACACAAATCGTAGATTTCAAAAGTATTTGTACATGCTTAAATCTCTCTTTGAAAAGCAGAACTGTCATTCTTTACACACTGGAAATGGTCTGTAGGACTTGACTTACAAATTCTTAAAGCTCATAAAATATTTAAAGCATATTTTCATCAAGTCCGTACATTAAAAAAGAGAGAGGGGATGGGATGAGTCGAAAAGGGGGGGGGGTTACAGATGCAGAAAGAAAGGTGACCCTTTGTAGCACAACAACTGCGATTTGAAAAATATTTAATCAGATGTTAGAATACATCCTTTCAAACGTGTAAAAAATAACAAAAATTTAAATTATAACATAAAAATACAAATTTATTGCAAAAAGGTTGTTGTTTTATATCTGCAACAAGAAGAAAATTTCATATTTCTCATAAGTATTGTAAATTTTCTAATTGAAAATTGTAAAGTATATAGACTTACCTTTATGAAAAAATCTTTTTCTGGACATTTTCAGACTTTTTAAATTCACTAAATTCATAAAGTTTCTTTTAGCAATAACCATGTGAAACAGCTCAAGTGATCAATGAAACTTTGGTATAAAAAATTAACTTGGTCACCATTTTTCTGCAAATATTCTACGAACAATTTATATTAACTGCAGTTTTGGAAGATAGTAGCAATCAATAAAATCGTCTTTTAAAGCTCACTTTGGTAATAACATTAATTTAGGGGAATGTTGCAGATATGCAATACGGTGATACAAAGGGTTAATAATGAGGTTTCGCAATAATGGGAAATCATTACGGGAGATTTCTAAGATTGTCGGAAGACATCGCTCCGCAATCCAATCATCATTGACCGTCATTGCGAAAGAAATACTATAGAAGATATTCCCCAAAGTGGACGTTCACAGAAACTTTCTATAAAGCAAAAAACGTTTAATGGTAAGACTAACTTAGAAGAAAAAAAAAACCTGAATTAAGTGTTCCAAAAGTAACAGCAGTACTTGCTAATAACGGGTGTTTCAGTGTCACAGTTGGATATAATGGACGAGTATTAGCTTGTAAGAAAATTTCTGTTTCTGAAGAGATCAGAAACAAACACTTATAATTCGCAAAATACCATGTTAACAAAGGTCCTGAATTTTGGAATAAAGTTATTTTCTCTGATCAGAGTAAATTCAATATACCGGGTGATTATAATTAAAGTTACGATTTCAAAAATCGATAATTTTAAAACTACTGGTCAGAATGACTTGATATTTTAGCAGAACAATCGTGAGGCAATGGAATTTTGTTTGGCGAAAGAAAAAAAATAGTTCCAAATTGTGCCGATAGATGGCGTTGTCAGGGTAATGTCAGGGGAAAGACCAAAAATGTATTCTTGAACCCTTTCCGGCGCGGAGTAAATTTGTTTGCAAAATGATGAAATAATAGACTGACACCGGAATTTACAAACGAATCCATTAGTAAAAAGAAACTTGCTTATTTTTCTGGTTCTTAATGAAAGGAAAATTTTAATTAAATACCGGGTGATTATAATTAAAGTTACGATTTCAAAAATCGATAATTTTAATTAAAACTACTGGTCAGATTGACTTGATATTTTAGCAGAACAATCGTGAGGCAATGGAATTTTGTTTGGCGAAGGAAAAAAAAAGTTTCAAAATGTGCCCATAGATGGCGCTGTCTGGGTTCACACTGTCTGAAGATATGCAAATTACTAATACGTGACATGTGCACCGCAGACATAGCAACCATAAAAATGCAGAGCAGCAGCTCTTTGCCTGAATGCTTCATCATGACTCTGACTATGAAGGATCGCGCTCTGCTCTTGAAGCTTTTTTATAAGAACGATGACTGTGCACTTACAGCTATTAGGAAGTTTCGGACATTAAAATCCATAAAAAAGGGTCCAATAACAACAAATGGTCTGCAAAAAATGATTGCTAAATTCGAAGAGACCGGTTCATTTGACGTTAAACGGGGTAGAGGAAGGAAACCAGTTTCAGCTGCGGCAGTGGAAGATGTGGCTACAGCATTACAGGAACATACTGACAGTGATGCTGGAATCAGCAGTGCAAGGGGGATTGGCCGAATGCTGGATATGCCGAACAGCACGGTGCGTAAAGTCCTACGGAACGTCTTACGCTGTTATCCGTACAAGATAACTCATGTGCAGGAGTTGCTACCTGCTGACCTGGAAGCACGTCAATCTTTTGCACTACAATTTCTTGCCCGGATGGAAGTGGACAACGGATGGCCATGGAACATTCTGTGGTCTGACGAAGCCCACTTTCATTTGCAAGGTTCTGTAAATACGCAAAATTGCAGGATATGGGTGACCGAGAATCCGTCCCAGCTACAGCCATTACCTCTTCAGTCTGAAAAGGTCACTGTGTGGTGCGGAATAACGGCAGCGTTTATCGTCGGTCCATTTTTCTTCGAGGAGATCACACCTGCGGGTCCCGTTACCTGCACAGTTACTGGCAAGCGGTATGAAGCACTTTTGCGTAACCATGTTCTTCCGGCACTTCAACAGCGTCAGTGTGTGGATCGCATAATATTCATGCAAGATGGCGCTCCTCCGCACATTGCTACTACTGTGAAGCAGCTACTGAGTGATAATTTCGGAGATGATAGGATCATAAGCCGCCATTTTCCAACAACGTGGCCGCCACGTTCCCCCGACTTAAACCCGTGTGATTTCTGGCTTTGGGGGTACCTGAAGAATGTTGTTTATAGCGGGCGGATTCAGAATCTAGCCGACTCGAAGGCAAGCATCACACAACACACCCATTGCATTAGTACAGATACCCTCCGATCTGTTGTGGAGCATGCCGTTTTGCGCTTCCAATTAGTAGCGGAACAAGGCGGAGGGCATATTGAGCAACTTATACCTTAATAATCAGTAAGGTGTTTGTTCCATGAAGCTCTTTTTTTTTTCATTTTTTGTCATTATCGCTGTCGTCGCTGCAAACACGTAGTCTTGTCTTTTCGCTAATAAATTTTTAGTAAATCTCTGAACTCTATTTTTTTCCTTTTGGCAACATCATTCCTATGTTTAACCCTTTAATGGGCGGTGGTTACAAAAAAGGACACCCAATTTTAATTCTAAAACTGACAAACGGCACCAAGAATAATTAATTAAAATTTTCCTTTCATTAAGAACCAGAAAATAAGCAAGTTTCTTTTTACTAATGGATTCGTTTGTAAATTCCGGTGTCAGTCTATTATTTCATCATTTTGCAAAAAAATTTACACCGCGCCGGAAAGGGTTCAAGAATACATTTTTGGTCTTTCCCCTGACATTACCCTGACAACGCCATCTATCGGCACAATTTGGAACTACTTTTTTTCCTTCGCCAAACAAAATTCCATTGCCTCACGATTGTTCTGCTAAAATATCAAGTCATTCTGACCAGTAGTTTTAAAATTATCGATTTTTGAAATCGTAACTTTAATTATAATCACCCGGTATTTTGATCAGACAGCAAGCAGGCAAATGGTGTGGCGTAAGCCAAATATCAAACCTGAACCAAAACACTTGTGTTCAACAGTCAAACACGGAGGTGAAAACGTATTAGTTTGGCTGTACACTGTTAAACATACTTGTTGTTTTAACAGATATTTTATAAAAAAAAAAAAAAAAAAGAATATCTCTATTTCATGTAAACTGCAAATTTTCTCTGTTAACTTGCATAGATATCAATTTCACCCTCTAGCGGAAATTTTTAACATCATAAGATCCTTCATTTTTGACTGAGAAACAAATTCGTAAATACCAGAAATACTATAAATGAAAATTATTTCGTACAAATAACTTCGTGTTAATTATTCCACTTACAGAAGAAATTCTGTAAAGAAAAAGAAAAGTCATCTCATAGAAAGATTTTTTTGTTTTAAATAAAATAGTTTCTTATTATGTGACACAGAAAAATTCTGTGCCTATTGAAGAGGGTTGCAATACCTGTAACAAGAAGAAAATCTATAACAATTTAACAGGATTTCTTTGCACAAATTAAACTAATAGCATTGCTGTCAGGATTTTTCTGTAAAATCTATATGTTTTTTTTCAGAGTGTATGAGTGCGGCAGGAGTATAATGTTCTTTATTGAAGGAAAGATGGATCATAGAATGTATACAAACATTTTAATAGAAAATTTAGAACCAAGGGCTGTTCAATTGGGTTTTCAAAACAATTCTATCTTTCAGCAAGACAATGATTCTAAACACACACAGGGGCGGATTTATGAAGTAGTGGCCCGTCTCACCGGAAATTTGACCCCCCCCCTTCCACATCCTAAAAATCTGGGTATATTTACAATTTTTTACAAATAATTTACCCATAATTAATTACAATAATTATTTACAAATTTTAATTTATTTAAATAATTTTTATCTTCTTCCATACACATAAGAAAACTAGTCGGATGTGCCAATCCCAAAACTTTCTTCTATCTCAGTCATGTTAATACTTCAAAATTCGCTATCACATCGCCAATAAAATCAATATTTTTCGTCATTCTGTTGTACGTCAGCTGCTTGCGAATCGTCGGGTTACAGAGATGCGAACAACCGATGTATACTAAACTACGAAAAGTCCTTCTGGCCTGAACCGACAGGAACAGATAGCCTCCCTATTCCCTGGTTTTACGATTTTAGCTAATTTTACTGGAAAACACGAAGGTAAAATGCGCGGAACCTAAATAAAGAAGATTCAATCCCAGTTCTCGTCAACATTGAATTTGAATGAGAATATCGCCAAATTAGTCCTCTACAGTCAAGTTGGCTTCATTTATGGCAACTTATTTTGATCGCCAAATTTGGCGATATTCCGCCAACTGTTGCCAAGTTTAGCGAGAATTTGACGTTGGCGAATATAAATATATAGTGATAAGCATATAATAGGATTAATGGTTACAACAAAAAAAGAAAATTTGCCGAAACCATGTTAACTAAAACTCATAAATTAAACCCGTTTATGGATGAATTCTGCTGTCTTGTTTGAAAATGTCAGCCACCCTAAAATTTCAAACCGCTGTATCTCAGCCATTTTTTAAGATAGAGGCAAAACAAAAATTGCTCCGGACTCTCCGGATCAAGGCCGAGCATTTAAAGAAAAAAAGTTTTAGGATTTCTAATTTTTTGAATTTGCACATCATGTTGAATTTGAAATCTTTAAATGGCTATCACAGCGCCCCCTTTAGTCGAAATATCCCCAAATTCTAATAGAACCTGCTTGCCATAGCCAAAAACTAATAAAAAGAAAACATCTAGAAAAAAAATGTGGTTCAATTTGAAGCATAACTTCATACACTTTTCGATGATACAATAGTGAAAATGGAACAAAAATATTGATCACAGCGCTCCCTTTCGTTGAAAAATCCCCAAATTCTAATAGAACCTGCTTGCCATAGCCAAAAACTAATAAAAAGAAAACATCTAGAAAAAAAATGTGGTTCAATTTGAAGCATAACTTCATACACTTTTAGATGGTACAATAGTGAAAATGGAACAAAAATATCGATCACAGCGCCCCCTTTCGTCGAAATATCCCCAAATTCTAATAGAACCTGCTTGCCATAGCCAAAAACATAGAAAAAAATGTGGTTCAATTTGAAACATAACTTCATATGCTTTTCGATGATACAATGAAGACACACAGACGGACAGACAGACATTTTGTAAAAACATGTTTTTTGGAATCTCTGACCCCTAAAACGTGTAAATCCGTCGAAAACCGGAAGTCGAAAAAAATTTCGATTACAATACTTTCTTCTATTCTAGATAGAAGAAAGTAAAAGGTATTAGGATAGTGTAATTTTTTCAAGTTCCGTTTTTTGGTGCGTTTGCCTGATGTCCTGAACACGATTTCACTATTTTTGGAAAGTCGTATGTCTGTGTGTGATACAGATTTTGTGCTCTATCTCAAGAACGGTATCTCTTCTGTTAGACATTGATGGTGTAGATTAGATTTGGGTGTATATAGTCCAATAGGTGGTGATGCTATGCTGTTTTTTCCACGATTTCCATGATAGATGAAGCAGTTCTGGAAGTAAGAGAATGTGAAATAAATATTTTATTTACTGCAGGAAAATGATGTATTTTTATTAGTAGTACTAAAAACTAATAAGAACGCTAAGAAAACTCTTCTATATTTAAACATTTTTGTTTCTCTTTGAATCCATAAGGAAATTTGGCGGCCTCCAGACTGCGGGCGACCAACGCGACCCCTTAAATTTGCCGTTGAACACACAGCTCATAATATGAAGCTTTGTCTACTTTACAATTGGACAAGAGAGCTTAATAGAGAGTGGGGGGGGGGATGATCTCCGTGGGAGTCTTTCTAAGAGAACTTAACACATATTTACGCAAGGTTCGAAGAAATCCATAGAAAACTCCGAACGGTTACGCCGACGAGCGTGATATAGGTTCGAATCCAGCACCTCCCACTTTAACCCTTTCCGGCTCAGTGGTCCCACTCCGGGCACACCTAATTTTAATTCCAAACTTGCATTCGGCACCAAGAATATTTTAATAAAATTTTGTTTCTGCAATGAAAGCTTAAAATAAGTAGTTCTTATTTTCAAAGAGTCGTTTGTAAATTCCGGTGTCAGTCAGTAATTTCTCATTTTACGAACAGAATTTGTCTGTGCCGGAAAGGGTTAAGAGCAGAACCTCGTAGCCGCAAGTGGGAGAAAAGCTTTGGAATGATGATTCAAAGATCTTTTATAGATCAAAATCAGTTGTATGCTTGATTTATAATCCAAATGATAGTGGAAAAAATGAAAAGTTTTGGAATGATGATTCAAAGATCTGTGGTAAATAAAGATAACATATATGTTTGATTTATTCAATTCAAAAACTGGATGTTGAAAATGAGAGATTTTTAGAATGATAATTCGAAGAACTATTGTGAATCAAAATAGGTTATAATGTTTGGTTTATACAATTTAAAAGATCAGTGTGGTAATATAAATATGATGATGATTTGAAGATCTGTTGTAAATCAAAATAGGATATAATGTTTGATTTATTCAATCCAAAAGATAAATGCGGGGGAAAAAATGTGATGATTATTTGAAGATCTGTTGTAGATGAAAAGAGAATGCATGGTTGCTTTATTCTGTCCCAAGATCAATTTGGAAAATAAAAGGTTTTGTGATGACGGTTTGAAAATCTCTTGTTAATCTGAAAAGAATATATGTTTAATTTAGTGAATCCAAAGTTCAGTGGGGAAATAAAAAGTTTCGAAATGATTATTAAAAAACTGCTGTGTAATATTTAACATATTTAAGAAAATGATGGTTCCGTTAACAGAAAACATTACATACAAACAATAAGGAAAAAATATTAGCAAATAGAAGGGTTATTCACGTTCGCCCTTATTATTCACTCGATGGCTGCAGACTTTCTGATACTTAGGTGAATTGGATCATAAATATAGAAATTCAATTATAAGCGAGGTCGCACAAATAGTGGCCAAATAATCTTCCGTGAGACCAAAAGCAATTAGAATACTATCGTAATATCTATTTTGAAAGGTTATATCTACAAGTAAACGGTAAATAAAAACGACGGTTTCAAAACTTCGAGTCTCGAACTGTGCGGTTTTCATAGAGTTGATTGTATTCACTTTACTTCACAGCAAATAAAAATTGACAACAAGTTGAAATTGCGGGTTGATTTCAGGTGAAATTTTCGGGTTCAGATCAAGCATAACCCGACTGAACAAATTTTCAAATGGTCAAATTTATTTGACATAGTCCATCTCAAAAAGAAACTTATTTTGAAAGCCCGTTTTCCAAATTCTTATTTTATTTTTAATACGAATTTTTTCAATGTTTTTTTATATATTTTTAATGACCTGGCTAACTCGCTTCGAGAAATGTTCTTTAATTTGCTGGTGCGTCTGATTTCTTCTCTTTTTTAACATTTTCCAGCATAGTTGAAAAATATTTATGAATTCCGTTTGTCTGTCTGTCTGTCTCTCCGTCTGTCTGTCTCTCCATCTATCTGTCTGCGCTCTAACTCGCGTAAATATACTCCAATTGCCATGCAATTGAGGTTTACCATGACATGTTCGGAATCGAAAATGAAATGTGTATTATTTATAGTTCCTTTACAGGGGCACTCAAAAGAATTCCGTAACATTATACTCTATGAGGAAAAATCGTTTGCATTTTTTGAATAATTTTATACTATTCCAAACATATTGAAATTGTTGTACACCCCTTAGGTACACTACAAGAGGCTTACTATAGAATAGGGTGTGCATAGCACTTATCGTTCATTTACAGGGACGTTACAAAAGAATTCGGTTAGAGTACCGTCTATGAGCGATAATTGTTCGATGTTCGATTTCATTTGTGGTATGCGTTTAATAATTTAACCATTAATTTTGCATATTACTTGGTGTGTATAAATTCTATAGATGATATACAGGACTGCACAAAAGAATTCGAGTACATTTCCGCTTATTGACGGAAATTGTTGAAGGGAAATTTTCAACTGTTTTATGCGTTTCCTAATTGAACGGAATCTTTGTATACTATGTAGTATATATACAAATCTAGAGAACATATACAAGGCTGCACAAAATAATTCGGGTATTTTTTCGACTATTGGAGGTAATTGCTGAAATTGGCTTTTCAATGTGTTAAGTGTTTTCCCAAATCGTTGAGTTAGACATCATCTTTCACCGTATTATACGGTGAAGTTCTGTTGCAGTATTCTAAATGTGTTGGAAAGTGTTTTATAATCTATGCTGGATGCATGATTTTTCGTTTTTGTTTTCTTTAAATTTAAAAATTTAAATTTTAAATTTAATTTGTCGGCATAATTTTCTCGCTTACCTCAGAAAATTCCTTCATTTGGCCGGTGCGAATCGCTTTAAGATTTGATATTTATTATCTTGCCCACTTAAGTTGGTCGCATCAATAGATTCCTTTATTTTGTAGGCGTGGCCCAATCTGTTAGACAATTTCTGAATTTCTCAAAATACGAAAATTTTCATTCTCAGAATCTGACTTACTCTTTCACTGAGGGTTTTGACCATATCTGGACACGTACATATTAACAGTAATGAATTCAGGGGTGTCCATTGAGGGGACTTTCCTGTCTGAATTTTGAAAGGGTCTACTCCTAAAAGATTTCGGATTTTATGGTCACTAATAGTCTAGAAGTGTAAATAGCCCCTGAAACTCCACAATAAACTCATTCCTCCTCCCCGGATACGCGGGTAAAATGTCTTTATTTAACACTCAAAATTGTAGATAATTTCTTCAGAGTGATCTGGATAAATTGCTCATAACTTTGCAAAGATTTCGGATTTTGTGTTCATTAATAGTCTAGAAGTGTAAATAGCACCTGAAACTCCACAATGAACTCATTCCTCCTCCCCGGATACGCGGGAAAAATGTCTTTATTTAAAATTCAAAATTATAGATAATTTCTTCAGAGTGATCTGGATAAATTGCTCATAACATTACAAATATTTCGGATTTTGTGTTCATTAATAGTCTAGAAGTGTAAATAGCACCTGAAATTCCACAATGAACTCATTCCTCCTCCCCGGATACGCGAGAAAAATGTCTTTATTTAACATTCAAAATTATAGATAATTTCTTCAGAGTGATCTGGATAAATTGCTAATAACTTTGCAAAGATTTCGGATTTTATGTTCATTAATAGTCTAGAAGTGTAAATAGCACCTGAAACTTCACAATGAACGCATTCCTCCTCCCCGGATACACGGGAAAAATGTCTTTATTTAACATTCAAAATTATAGATAATTTCTTCAGAGTGATCTGGATAAATTGCTCATAACTTTCCAAAGATTCCGGATTTTGTGTTCATTAATAGTCTATAAGTGTAAATAGCACCTGAAATTCCACAATGAACTCATTCCTCCTTCCCGGATTAGTGAGAAAAATGTCTTTATTTAACACTCAAAATTATAGATAATTTCTTCAGAGTGATCTGGATAAATTGTTCATAATTGTACAAAGATTTCGGATTTTAATGTTTATTAATAGTCTAGCAGTGTATATAGCACTTGAAACTCCACAATGAACTCATTCCTCCTCCCCGGATACGCGGGAAAAATGTCTTTATTTAACATTCAAAATTATATATAATTTCTTCAGAGTGATCTGGATAAATTGCTCGTCATAACATTACAAATATTTCGGATTTTGTGTTCATTAATAGTCTAGAGGTGTAAATAGCACCTGAAATTCCACAATGAACTCATTCTTCCTCCCCGGATACGCGGGAAAAATGTCTTTATTTAACACTCAAAATTATAGATAATTTCTTCAGAGTGATCTGGATAAATTGTTCATAATTTTACAAAGATTTCGGATTTTAAATGTTCATTAATAGTCTAGAAGTGTAAATAGCACCTGACACTTCACAATGAACGCATTCCTCCTCCCCGGATATGCAGGAAAAATGTCTTTATTTAACACTCAAAATCATAGATAATTTCTTCAGAGTGATCTGGATAAATTGCTCATAACTTTGCACCCCTTATTTCACTTGTTTCTTATTAATTTCGAAAAACCATATATGGTATAAAGCATCGACATGTTCCTGAGTAACGCTGACAACTTATTGAAGTTGGAAACACCTAACCAATATATTTCTTTTTACTGCATTTTTTTTTTTTACTTCTAAATATCGCACAATTTCAATTTTTACACAGTCGAATAGGGGGCAAAATGCTCTTTCAAATGCAGTTTGTTTGAAAATTGTATCTCAAGTTACTCGTTTTTATGGTTTTTAAAATAATTTTCAAGCATGAATTTCTTTTAAATCTTTCTCTATCGCGTGCAGCCCTATTTCGAAAGATTTACCCGCTTGCACTTACGATGCTATAAATTAATAAACATTTTCAGCTGTGTAGTTGATTTTATAGATGCAAATTTAACAAAATAATATTAATTTCAATGTTAATGATTTTAATTTACCATGTTTGTCTGTAAAATATGTTCGTTGAACATGAAAATATTTACTTGAGAATTGGCAGCAACCGATATTCTAGTTTGAGAAAACTAATTAATACACTAAAAAAAAAAAAACTTTGTTTTTATAAATGATTCCTCAAATCTTGAAAATATATTGTTTTCTGAGGTTTCTACAGATGAAAAAATATTTTCGGAATCGTGGATAACTCGGAAGAGGTTATTATATATTTTCGTTCATATTTAAACAAGGTGATTCATAAGTAAGTATACAACTTCCAGATGCTGTTAAATAGGAACAGTTTAAGGCACGTTCTCCAAATGCGAGCCATAAAGTAGGTGTACTATTAACCCTTTGAGGGGCGGTGGTATATATTATATACCACCTAATTTTAATCCCATTCAAACCAGAAACTTTTAATTAAATTTTACTTTTTTAACTTTGACGGGAAAAGGGGGAAATATTGCTTTTCCTTATTTTGAACTAAATTCTTTCCTAAATTCCGGTGAGAATTCAACGTTAGAGGAGTACAACTGCTTGCCCCGGAAAGGGTTAAAAAATTTTCTCGCTGCTGTGCGAAGTGATATAGGCGATAGCTAGCGTGTCACGCGCATATCAGTAGAAATGGCTGCGTCTGCAGTGCACAAGACATTTTGTGTTCTTGAATTGAGCAAAAAGGAATCTGTCCCCATTGTGCAACGGCATTTTCGAACGCGATTTGGAAAAGATCCTCTAACCAGAAAATCCATTTATGATTGGTTTAAAAAATTTGGAACTACGGGCTGTTTGTTCAAAGTGGACAGAAATGGATTAATGGTTTGATGTGTGTCATGTGACTAAGGGTGCACATATAAAACATCTGTGACTGTTTTTCTTGTTAGAGGTTATTTTCCAAATTGTGTTCGAAAATGCCGTTGCCCAATGGTGACAGATTCCGTTTTGCTCAGTTTAAGAACACAAAATGCCTTCTCCACTACAAACGCAGCCATTTCTACGGATATTCGCGTAACACGCTAGGATTACATTTTCTGAACGTGCCTTAAACTTTTCCTGTTTTATAGCATCTGGAAGTTGTATACTTACTTATGAATCACCCTGTATTATAACTTCCAAGATTAAGAAATTTTTTTTAATTTTTTTACAGTATAAAAGGATTCGCCATCCCTGGTATAAGTGATAAGACCGTTCATCGAACTTAACAGAAAGTATCTAGTTTCAGAATAGCACTAGTCTTTTTTGAATAATTGTTTTGGTATTTATCCAATAAGGGATCGTGTCTGAGAAATAAAATTTAAACCAGGCATATGAACTTTAGTACTTTCAAATGAACATCGTGAGGTATTTCTTCCGTTTTATGAAATGTTCACGAGCTGTCTCCTCCTCTCTCATTGCCGTTCGCGGAAATTGGGGGTAGGGTCAAGCAGCAAGAGGTCGTGTGGCAAAGATGAAAATGTAGAAACAGGACTAGTCAAAATGTCATCATTCATTATGAACTGGAGGGAAAATATATTTTATGTTTCACATGTTGTTTTCGAAGCAAAAGAAAAATTATTCATTTGAAAACTCTTGCAAATATTAATTTAACTGCTAGAGGAACTAAACAGAAGTGTGACGAAAAGTCGTGACACGAACTAACTGTTGGTAAAAAAAATTGGGATTTAAAAGTAACAAGAAAGAAAAATCATACGTCAAGCAAAGATTGTGAAACATTTTCCAACATATTCAGAATACTTAAATATTTCACTGTTTAATAAGTTGAAAGAAATTAAATAAAAAGTGAACAAATTAAATGAATTTTAAAATGAAATGAAATCACTCTCTCGTGGAGCGCCAGCATAGAAACTTATCTCCATGAGGGGAAATGGTTATTGAAAATTCATATTTTAGAATTTAGATGTTGAATATTACATAAGAGATTAAAGTAAAATTTGTACAAAGTTCATTTTTACAATACAAGTTCAGTATCACAACATACCTTAACATTAAAACCTAGTCGGATGTGCCAATTCCAAAACTTTCTTCTATCTCATACATGTTCATATTTCAAAATAACAGAATATGAAGTTTCATGAAATTCCGCGCATTGCCACGTATTGGAAAGCGCTACCTATTGAATGCTATACACCAAAACCTAATCAGCAACAACTTATGTCAACGTCGAACTGAATTTGAAGTTCGATGAAAATCTGCGCATTAGTTCTTGAGATAGAGCTATTGCAAAAATCCTGGAAAATGCAGCATAGCAGCGCCACCTGTTCAGCGATTTACATCATCAATTTATATGAAGCTCTAACTGAATATAAAGTTTTAATATTAGTTCTTGAGATAGAGTGCCCTCAAAATTTTTGTTGTATACAGAAAGACATTTAAAAAGAAAACAGTCAAATCGTGTTCAGGACCATCTAGATCTAGAACGTATAAATCCATCGAAAACCGGAAGTCGAAGATTTTCATGAATCCAATACTTTCTTCTTGTAACGAAAGAAGGAAGTAAAAACATGGAAGAGACATCGATGCACCCCGGGTCTCTTAGCGTTCAGAAACTTTCGTCAATAAACAAAATGTGCTCGAATTCTTTCGTGCACTGTGCACCCCTGTATAGTATCTATAGAATTTATACATACCGAGTAATATACAAATAAAAAAGAAAACTGCCCAGTTAAACTGAGGGCATTGAGTTCACAGGCTATTCACACTAATTTTACATTATACTTCTATTTCAAAGAATTTGAAATATAAATTTAAAAAATCGACAATATATTTAGGGGGATCATCCCCCGTCTCTCCCCCTTATAGGTAACCAATGAACCCCCAAAACTAATCACGGTAGCCCCTTATTACAATGGACATATATGCAAAATTTGAAGCAAATAGGATAATTTTACATAAAAAACCCATTTATCTAAATAAAGGGGGATTAGTTCCCCGTATCCCCCTTTATACTTAACCAATGAACCCCCAAAACTAATCAGGGAAGCGCCTTACCAGAATGAGTCTATATACAAAGTTTGAAGAAAATCGGATAATTCTGTATGAAACACATTTATCTAAATAAAGGGGGGATTAGATCCTCTTTACTCCCTTCATACTTAACCAAAAAATTAAAAGTAACCAGGAAAACACCTTATCACAATGAACCTATATACAAAGTTTGAAGGAAATCGAATAATTCTGCATGAAAAACCCATTTATCTAAATTAAGGGGGGCGATTAGCCCACCCCGTTCTCCCCCCCCTTTATACTTAACCAATGAACCCCCAAAACTAATCAGGGAAGCGCCTTATCACAATGAACCTACGTGCAAAATTTGAAGAAAATCGGATAATTCTGCATGAAAAACTCATTTATCTAATTTAAGGGGGGGGGGGTTAACCCCCCTTTCCCCCTTTATACTTAACCAATGAACGCCCAAAACTAATCAGGGAAGCGCCTTATCACAATGAACCTATAAACAAAGTTTGAAGCAGGTTGTTTCTATCAAGAGTTATCGCGTTACGTACATACATACATACGTACATACAAAACGGGCAGGCACATTAGCTCTCAGGCTTTGATAGCCTATGAGCTAAAAATTAGTTAAATTTAAAAACGTACAAACTGAAAACGCACTTCTAGCAAGTATAACTCATAGACAGTACTGGGACCGTATTATTTTGGGTGCACCTGTAAATAAACAGTAAATGCTATGTACACCCTATTTTACAGTAATAACTTTCGTGATGTATATGAATTTCAATATGTTTGAAAATAGTGAAATTTATTAAATTACATTGCAAACGATTTTTCCCCATAGACCATAATGTAGCGGAATTCATGTGAATATCTCTGTAAACAAACTACAAAAGCTACACTCTTCATTTTCATTAGCGAACGTACCATAGTAAACCTCAATGACTTATAACAATTACATGGCAATCCGAGTATATTTACTCTAGTAAGAGTAGGAAGAGATAGACAGACAAACGAACAGGCAGACAAACTAAAGTCAAACACTTTTCAACTGTGTTAAAACTGTGCTTTTCATATTTTTTTTTCATAAATCATCAGCTTCGCTAATATTTTAGCACTTCAAATAAAAAATTAAGAACGTAAGTCCGAAATATCTGGACGCTTGAAATATCAATTAGAAACAGTATGCAGCAAACAGAAATTAAAATTTTAAATTATCCGATGAGAAATTCGAAAAGTACGAATGGATTCCCATGCTCGTAAGTTTTATATTGGAATGCAGAACGTGATATTTGAATTAAAACAAGCTTTAAAATATTATTTCCCGAAGTTTTATTTATTTTTATGTATGTATTTCACGTATGCATGCTATGTATGGTAGACTTGACATTGAATGTAAGGAGATGCCATTGAATTTAGGGATTACAAAAAGAGTATTTGTTAAAATACGTGAGCAATTATTGAAGTGGATTGCTGAAAAATGTCTAGCTTAGTCTATATTATACAGGAAAAACGTGTCCGTGAGTAACACTGACGTCATTATGACGTTGGCAACGCTAGACGATTAAATTTCACTTCTAATGTAATTTTTTTAATTTCTAAATATCGCACATTTCCAATTTTGACCTCGTCGAATAGGGGGGAAAAATGAACTCACAAATGCAATTTGTTTCAAAACTGTATCGAATTTGTTTGAAAACCGTATCGCAATTAACACATTTTGTATGGTTTTAAAAATAATTTTCAAGAATGATTTTTTTTAAAAATCTATATCTATCGTGTGCAGACGATTACGAAATATATCTCCGTTTGCAGTTAAATTAATATAAACTAGTAAATCTACAGATCAGGAGCCTCAACGTCAGCTCTGAAAGTCAATGTTTTTTAAACTCACTTTTCATAATATTTAATATCTTACAATCCGCAAATTAAATTATTTAAATTACTGTATATACAGTGTCTCACAAAAGTGATGGGACACTTGTGCTTTATAAAAAGAAACTGCAATAAAATAAATAAACAAACATGTGCAAAAATTTTTTGGGTGTGTTTCATATTTAAAGTTAGTAACAATTATTACATAACATACATTTTGTCAAAATATTAAAATATTAATTTAGTAAAAATACAATTGTTCAGAACGGAGCAAAAAATGGCTCACATAAGTGATGGGACACTTACTTTTCCATCAAATATTTATCCACAAATTTTACTTTTTAAAAGGTTTTAATATTTTGTTGGATTTCCTTTTACTTTTAAAACATGATTTAATCTTTTTGGGATGGATTCGACTATTTTTTTTGTGATTTCTGGAGTGATTTTACCCCATTCTTCTTGAAGCACCGATTTTAGTTGTTGTTTTGAAGAAATGGTGTGTTTGCGAATTCTTGATTCCAATTCTTGCCAAATATTCTCTATGGGATTTAAGTCTGGAGATTGTGGTGGTGTTTTTATTATTTCAGGACAGTTATATAGCAGCCAGAGTCTAACGTTCAGAGCAGTGTGCTTGGGGTCATTGTCCTGGTAGAATTTAAAATCGTTATGAAGGTTCAATTTTCGTGCTGAAGATTTCAAATTTTGCTTTAAAATATCAATATACTTGTACTGATCCATTATACTGTCAATAAAAACAAAATTACCAACTCCAGCGGACGACATACACCCCCATACCATAACTCCTCCTCCACCATGTTTTACTGTTGGTACCAAGTTCTGTTTGCGAAGTTCTTCCCTGGGTTTTCTCCACACCAAGATTCTACCGTCAGAACCAAATATATTAAATTTACTCTCATCAGCAAATATAACTTTATTCCAGTAATCAGAATTCTTATTTATGTTGGATTTTGCGAAAGCTAGTCTGAGTTTTCTATTCTTTTCACTTACGAAGAATTTTTTCCTGGCTACTCTACCGTGATATCCAGCAGATCGAATTACCCTTCTAATAGTTTCAGGATTAACAATTATTCCATATAATGCTTGTAAATCAGCAGCAACTTTTGAAGCACTAATTCTTGGATTTTTTTTAATATTTCGAACGATAATTCGCTTTATTCCATTGGATAGCTTTGATGGTCAGCCAGGTCTTCTTTTATCCTGAATCATATGATTCTTTTTATATCGTTTAATGATATTGAAAACTGTTGAACGACTCAAGTTAACTGTTTCAGCAGTTTTTCTAATAGATTTTCCACGTTCAATATGCAAATTAATAACTAATTTTCGAATTTCAGGCGAAGTTTCTTTTCGTTTAGCATTCATGACTACACAGAGCTAAAAAACACAAAAATTCCAAAACAAACTGGAGAGAAATACTGCAGACGATTTTATAAATTATTGCCAATTGCTTTTAAGTAAAAATAAAACCCCAAAAAATATTTTTATTGCTTATTTCAGGCGATTTTTGTTGCATATATAATGGTGTCCCATCACTTATGTGAGCTATTTTTTGCTCCGTTCTAAACATTTGTATTTTTATTAAATTAATATTTTAATATTTTGACAAAATGTATGTTATGTAATAATCTTTACTAAATTTAAGTATGAAACACACCCACAAAAAAAATGTGTACATGTTTTTTTAATTTATTTGATTAGTTTCCTTTTGTAAAGCACAAGTGTCCCATCACTTATGTGAGACACTGTATATTTATATGCATATAAAATAATTCGAAGGTTTCAGAACTTAAACGTTAAATTAAACACGGTTTATGCAATAATATTCTGACATTCTTATGAATTTCTTATTCTATTTTTTAGATTAAAAAAAATACATTTCTTCAGGGGGTGGGGGGCTCAACCCCACTAAACCCTCCGTAATCTTATTAAATTTTTATTCGTGATTTCCTATTATTTGTGTGAATGATTCTAGTATATCTTCCATTTCGTTCTGCACAGTGGTTTTATTACGATAAGCAAAAATTTTGAAAATAATTTCATGTTATCCTAATACCTAAATAGCAATATTTACCAATCACGAAACACTCGTATCTGATTGATACGTTGAATAATATCTCGTGTACAAAAGTAACTTATGGAAATGTAAACTGAATCTACTATATATTTCACTTATCTATTTCAGAAATCTAGTATTATTACAATTTTTGTTTCGGAAAAACAGTTTTGATGGTCATTGTACAATATTTATTTGACCTAAGTACATCCTGATCTAATTCGATGGCAATAGCATACTAAAATCTCCCCAAAATAGGCTTATTTGGAAACTTTTAAACCTATTGTGTAATCATTCAGAATCGTGCCCACTGCCAATTCACTAAATAGCAACCTTGATTTGGCGCTATAATGTATTTTTTGTGATAGCATTTTATGATCTCAGTTTCCAGTAATTGCGCTATTTCAGGCTGTATGGATGCGTTTTACTGCGCTAATTTCTTTAGATTAACTATCTCGTTGTACGAGATATTACATTCTATTTTTAAAATAATACTAATTTTCAACCATGAAAAATCTACATATCTTCCAGAAAATTAATAATATCTCATATAAAAATGTTTCGGCTATCATTCTATAGTAGTTAAAAGGTAACTTGTACAAAATAATTTCTCATTTATTTCAATAAAATATTAAAATCCTCCAATAATATTTTATTTTGCGAATAAAATATTGTAGCAAAATCGTCTGAGTTACTTGAATTTTATCATTTTGATATTCTTTGAAATATGGTTGCTAGGTTACTCTTAAATTGAAAATGAAAATAAAAATGAATGCATTTTAATATTTGCAAAAAGTGATAAAATAAATGTATTATATTATTAGAACAGATGTATAAAATTGCACCAAAAATTATACACCTAATTTAAAAAATCTGACGAATGTATAAACAAAATTTCAAATTAATTTAAATAATTTATCACCTGACTTGATACATTTTAGCCTTCATAACTTACCGTTTCAATACATTAATCAAATGCGACATTTTATTTTCAACGACTGAAAAATTTCAAAATCGTCTGAATTCCCATAGGAAAACATTATGATCAAAAAAGAAATGTTCTATATTTTCCGAACGAATGAACCAAATGTAACTAAAAACTATACAGCTAATTCCGGGTATCTCACCAACATACCTACCAAAAATCAAACTAATCGGATCATTTTTACGGCAGTTATCGCGGAACAGACAGACAGACAGACAGGCGGACAGACAGGCAGACAGAAACCAAAAACTTTTCGGGTCTCCACAGTAAGCCTTCACTGACGTTTCGGCAATAATTCAGAATTTATTTCCGGCTTATATTCCGTAATGAAATTAAAACTTCATCAGTAAATAAAATCATAAAATATAAATAAAACACAAATATAAGAGATGCAATACAACTAGGACTTCCCTCAAAGGGATTAGTCTGAGTGATATTGCTGAGAACATAAAGTTAACAATTACGATATAAAGAAGATATCAACAAGAATCTAAGTGAATATACAGCATATGATAGACAAGAGATAGATAAAGATACAACATATGAAAAATAGTAAATTAAATGATATAATTACAAAATATCATATATAAATTCATATACTGTTATGTTTCCATATGCATTTTTTTTATAACATTTGGCAAATAATCTCATTTTCTTAAGCGGGAATTGCTCAAAACTTTAAAAAAAAACGCCGGATCTTTTAAAACGATATTTTTAAAGTCACATATCAGATTTGCAGCCAATAGCGTGTTTTAGCAAGCGTAGTTTAACGCAAATTTAATTTAATTTTTGCAACATTTTCTTTGTGATAAATATCTAAATAAAATATTAAAAAATAAAATATTAAATATTGAAATATTAAATCAAATATTTAATATTTGAATTAAAAAAAATTCCTTTGTTTATTTGTATAACTATTTATAGAAACTCGTATACTTCAAACCACATTGATAACATACTTTGCTACAAACGTGTCTACCAGTCTAACTACTCGTATGTCTTAGCTGTGTCTCTCTCCGAACTCATCTGTCTACTGTCTCTCTACTCTTCTGTATACCCGTCTCAGTATCCGTCTGTCTTTCTACCCGACTCTTTAATCGTGTCTCTACCTGTCTCGCTTCCCGTTACACTACTCGTGTATCAATCTGTACTATCTGTCTGTCTATATACCCCTCTCTCTACCCGTCTGTCAAGTCGTCTCTGTACTCGTCTCTCTATCCACCACGCTACCCGTCTCCCTACCCATCTCACTACCCTTCTGTCAACCCTTTTTTGCACCTGCCTCGCTACCCGTCTGTCTATTCGTTTCGCTACCCGTTAGCTTATCTCTGTCGCTATCCGTCTCTCTACCCGTTTGTTTACACGTCTATCTATCTCTCGCCAACTCTTCCCAATATTTAAACAATTTAGTAAACGGAAGCCGTTTATCTGTTATTAAATGCAAACAGGAGTAATTTATCTAAAGAGTGTAATCAGATGCAATTTTTTTAAATACATACATAAACCAGCATAATAATTCACCAGTTTTATTTTCATAATAGTTTATGTCATTTGACAGTAAATCAGACTTCTTCAACCCGAACTGCGTCAAGCTTTTTAAAAAAGCCCCAAGGTCCGTATAACTGGGATGGGGAATTGTCCTCAGGGCTATTAGATACATGTTATTAAGTTAAGTGAAAGTTTCGTAATCCGGTTCGCAGCCAATTTCTTATGTCAGAAAGGGTGGCTTCACGCCATTTTAAATTCATTTCTGTAACTTTCTTTTTCTTTTTTTGGTGGGTGGTTGGGGGGGGGGGGGGTTCCAAATATATACACTTAAATTCAAACTTTTGCCCCCATGTTAATATTAGTGTTGTTTGTATTATCAATTAATACTTTGTTGATCGAGCTTCATTCGAAACAAATGTAAAAGACTTCTACAGTTTTTTTTTTCTAGGAGAAAGTTCCGTAATCGGGCCCTAAACTAATCGGGGAATTTAATATCATTATTGTTTCTAACTCTTATAGAGTTAAAACAATATTGTTGCTAGCATTACTCTTGTTTGTGACCAACCTCTTCTGTGTATCTGAATAGGGAAAAGTTCCGTATCATGTACTGGTTGGTGCCAAAGGCAGTTGTAGAATCTTACAAATTTTTCTAGAGAGCGGAAAAACATGTTTTTTAAAATATTTACAAATATACGTTTATTAAACCATGTTTTTGAGCCATTTTAAAAAATTAAGTACGGTGCTAAAATAAAATTTTATTGCCAGTTTCGATATTTTAATAAGAAATGAAAATACATAACAAACAAATTTAACAAAACTAAGCCATTTTTGGGTACTTCTCTATTATCCCGTCGACCCCTTTTCATAACAAAAAACTATCGCCAAACTATGATTAAACGCCAAAAATACAGTCCCATTTACTTGATGCCAGAAGCATTATACGTATTTGTTATGCCATCAAGTGGTTTTTAATTCAACATTTGCGTGTATTTTTCATTATGTTTTACTGATTTATTAGTTATTTCATTCATTAAAGTAACAATTGTGTGCTTAAATTCTTATATTTTATTTATTTTGATATTTCAATGGCAACGTTCTCCCGTTTATTTAGCGTTACAGTTTGGCGATAGTTTTTTGTTATGAAAAGTGGTCGACGGGATAATAGAGAAGTACCCATTTTTTGTGATAAATAATTGTTATTGCCAGGGAGGCAAATTGTAAACAATTAATAAGCGAACTAAAAAATTTACCAGAAAAAACTTGTGGGAATCTCAAGAAAGAAATATCTGATATAAATAGCATTTAAAATCTTAAAATGGAGAAGGGGTCCGTATAAAAATGCAAAACATTATACACCTGATATAAGAATTTTTTAATTTTTTTATATTTCCGAAAGCACAGATAAAAGGGTAAAAATCCCGGCACAGATGCCATATACTCACCACGTTGGCGCGATTTTTCCCCCGCCCCTTTGGCGAAAACTGTTTGTTGTGTTTGTTTACTTTTATTTTTTATTTTAATTCTATAGATTATTTTTATATGTATATATCAATATTAATTTAGTCACAGATGACATATACGCACCAGATTGGCGCGATTTTTCCCCCGCCAATTTGGCGAAAACTTTGTTTTTGAATATTAATTACAAATACCATACAATAATAGCATGTAATTTTTTATTTCAATATAAAAATAAAATAACATAATAAATGAAATAGCTCCTATTATTCAAAAATGGGAAATAAAAATAAATAAATGGTAGTTTGATATAAATAAATATTGATATATATAATAAAAACAATTTATAGAATTAAAATAAAAAATAAAAGTTAATAAACAACAATTGAAACAAAATAACCGGGTTACCATGTGAGGCATAAAATTGCCATTTTGTTGCAATCGCGCCAATGTGGTGCGTATATGACATCCGCGCCTTTATTTATATCAAACTATTATTTATTTATTTTTATTTCCTTTTTTAAAATAATAGAAGCTGTTTCATTTATTACGTTATTTTATTTTTATATTAAAATAAAAAATCACGTGTACTATTTGTCACACTATTTGTAACTAATATTCAAAAACAAAGTTTTCCCCAAACTGGTGGAGGAAAAAATCGCGCCAACGTGGTGCGTATATGACATCTGTGCCTTGTTTCATTTCACATAGAGGTACTGCTCTATTATCCCGTCGACCACTTTTCATAACAAAAAACTATCGCCAAACTGTTAGATTAAACGCCAAAAATGCAGTCCCATTTACTTGATATCAGAAGCATTATACGTGTTTGTTACGTCATCAAGTGGTTTTTAACGCGACATTTGCGTGTATTTTTCATTATGTTTTACTGATTTATTAGTTATTTCATTCATTAAAATGACAATTGTGTCCTTAAATTCTTATATTTTATTTATTTATGTATTTTGATATTTCAATGACAACGTTCTCCCGTTTATTTGGCGATAGTTTTTTGTTATGAAAAGTGGTCGACCGGATAATAGAGAAGTACCCACATATCTATTGGTACTTTTATGTTAACTTGGCGCAGTTGATAAATCGCCAAATATTTTTCTCATAACATCTTCATATTGCATTCATTTCATTTAAATATAAATCTTTCACTGATTTCATTTGAAATACATACATTAAAAATACACGTGTTTCACTCATTTAATTTAAAATACACGCCTTTCACTAATTCCATTTAAAATACTAAAAAGGAAAAGAAAATAAGAAATAATGCTACAAATCGAAACCTTTTATTTAAACATCAAAGAATTGTTCCTAACATACACACGCGAAATAAAAAAGCTGCTAATGGTGTGATTTACGCCAAATCTCTAATACTAATACTACTCTTACTAATCTCTAATACTTTTCAAACAGAAAAAATTCCAGATTAACTTTCCATTTTTATTAAATTGAAATATATTTTATTGTGCTGAATATTAGTGCTTGCATATTTTTTTGCTCCATGTATTCCATGAACTTTTCAATTCCGATTGTCTACGAAAATCTCCCGCCGGTGAAAATGACGTACGCACAAAATTTAGTGACGTATGTACTTTAATTGTGCTTTTTTATCTATTTTTTAATGTAACTTCCAAACGGTTTGACACTTATTCTTGGTAATAAATAGACGACGTTGTCACCTTTATAGGTACCTGCTGTAAAAATTTGAACGAAATCCGTTAAATATTTTTTGAGTTATGCTTGACGAAAGGTTTTAATATCCATCGTAGCTATATATGGGGCAAAGTAATACTGCGCTGTGTATGAGTCTTCGTTGTACTCAGACAATTACGCGCTCAAACCAACTGAAATTATCAGAATAAAAAAATCTGCTTGTAAATAGTCATCTTTGGCGATTTCTTCGGCTGTTTACTCCTGACACGAGGCCAATATGAAAGATTGCATATAATAAACTTCAAAACTTTATTTAACGACATAATTTATATTTTTCACATAAAATGATTTTTAGTATTGCTAGAATCTAAAAAATATATTAAATGTGAAAAATCTATTAGTTTTTTTTTTTTTTTTTTTTTTTTTTTTTTAAGAGTGTTTATGTATATCTGTAACCCGGTATTCTAGGTAACATAGGTAAAAAACATTTTCTTTTGCTTTATTGAAAATTCTAAAACATTTACTTTTTTTCTTTATTGAAAACTCTAAAAGATTTTTACTTTTTTTTTTTTTTTTTTTTTTTTTTTTTTTAGATAGTCTACTAACAACACCAATTTATTAAGATAAATACTTTTTATCTATTAACCGCATGCCAGGAGTTAATAGCAGAAGAAATCTCCAAAGCCTTTTGAAAGCTAATAATTTCAATGGTTTAAGCGCATAGTTCGATGTTCGATTACATGTCTGTTAAATTTGTATTTTATTTATATTATTTTATTTATTTATTTTATGTAGTCTTAATTTCGCTATGGAATAACAAATGCTGAACTATTTATATTGTTTTAAGTGCAAACGGGTTAATCTTTCAATATCTTTTTTAATCCTCCGTTCAAATTGTTTTTAAGACCATACAAAATCAGTAAATTGAGATACAGTTTTCAAATAAATTGCATTTGAAACTACATTTTTCCATTCTCGAAGATGCAAAGATTGAGATTGTATGATGTTTAGAAATTTAAAAAAAAAATGCAGTAAAAACGAAATTTATGGGTCAGGCGTTGCAATTGTCAAGACGTCAGTATTACTCACGGACATGTTTTTGCTTTATAATATAGATTATAATGATGTTTCAATTAAATATATATATATATATATATATTTTTAAACATATGTTCATAAAGTAAGTACATAGGGCAAGCCAAGAGAGGTGACATGTGACAAAATTTGACCAAACTTTGCGATAAAGATACTTTTATTTTCAAATTTTTTGTATCATCCTTATAAAATTCTGTATTCACTAAATTATTGCGGTACACAGTTTTTTTAAATACTTTATTTACATTCTATACATTTTTTGACCGATTTTGTACCATTAGCGTATATTCACAAATATATGTATAAATTTACTATCATTAATTATGTATTACTTACGTATTTGTCGCTATATTTTGGTAAGAGGGGATATTTTAATTTTAAAGACAACTCCTCTCCCAAAATATATCGTACGCAGTAGGTTAATTTTACTATAATAAGATTTAGTATTGTGAAAGCTATAAGAATCAATCGTTAATTTTACAGAGAGAAATTTTACTCAACTAGGGTCATAAATACTTAAAACTGTTTTTTTTTTTTTTTTTTTTTTTTTTTTTTTTTTTTTTTTTTTGTAAATTAAAGGAGTAACCTTCGCGTGTTTTAATTTTCTACAAAGTTTGCAATACATTTTAAAACAGTTCGACTCGACTGACTGCTGATTAGTATAAAAATCTAAGAAAAATACGGATAATGAATTAAATCACAACAGCCATTGCCATAAACATCCTGCTTAACAATCAAAATTTTAAAGTATTCTATTTACAGAAACAGTACAATAACCAATGATATTTTGTCACTAACACAAAGACCTTGCAAAAGACGTCATTCTGTTTGAATTTCATAATATTTTTAGAAGAGAGTCGGCATTGCCACTGCACACTTTAACATTTAAATAAACTTGCACAGAAAAAAATGATATATATTTTGTTTTTCTAGATTTGGAAATTGCTTGAACATTTCAAGACAATACCGAGGAAAATGCTTAAATGAAACGGATAGGCCCCATTTGTTCGTTAGACAAGCAACATAAAAGATAAATAAAAGCATTCATGAAATATGTAAACGGAAAAAAAATGGAAATTATGTCTTGGTCACATTGGTCGTATCACTTCATTTTTAAAAAGGGTATCACTTTCCTTATTGACTTAGCAAAATAAGAGACAAAAAAGGTAATTTTGTTCCTAATTGCCTCGTTTTATTAAAATGAAGTCATTGTCTTTGGATAAATAGAGGCTTGAAGACGTCAATTTTGTCGTGTAAAAGCGGCCTCGTATGCAAGAGGTGCAATTTATTTGGTGTAAATAGAAATAAGACCTTCGTTCCAAAGTAGCATTGAATTAGAGAAGGAATTAAAAATAACAATTTCTTTTTTACACTTTTTTTTTTTTTTTTTTTTACTATAGAAAATTATTCCAAATAAAAGTGTTAAAAAAAAAGACTATTTCTGAATTTCCTTTAGAAAAATCAATTAGTAATGACATTTCTAAAAAAAAAATAAAGAAAAGGGAGGGGTTAATCACTTACACATACATTATTCTACATAATGATACCTTATTCTTAGCTATAATGGTATCCCATTTCTTAAATAATTATACAATACTAATTTAACATCTACATTCATCATTCTATAGCTTTTTAATAATATTTTTCTTTTATTATTATTTTTTATCTTACCCTTTATTTATCCTCATATTATTTTATTTCTATCTAGGTTTTTATAATGTAGTTTCATTTATCATTTTCTTACCTATTTGACTCATCTTAGCTTACATTTAGCTAATTGTTCATACCAACTGTAGATGGCAGCATATGTTCTTTTATCTTTATTCTTTTTTATTCTCTCGCCATCTTGGCTCGTGTTACTTCGCTAACCCAAAGCAGATATCGGTATCTATATCCGCTTGAATCTATAATTTTTCTGCTTGGTGAGCTGTTTGTTATTTTTTTAATTTGTTTGCCTTTTTCAGTTGTATTTTTATTTATTTCTTAATATATTCCATTCATCCTAGTTTATGTAATAAAGAGCTTAATATTGTCATTTTTAGACCTTAAGCCGAGCCGACAATATTTGAGGTAGTGATTCGATTAAATAAAATATCTTCACTATTAGTTGTGGATATGAGCCTCCTGTGACGATTCCATATCACGTTCATAGTTTTGTTGTTTTTGATTTTTTAATCTCTTGTTTAATACCTTTTAGGTAACTTTTAATACAAAAAGTATAAATATACCTATTACAGCCGTTCGGAGGGAAGCAATTTCGTTATATTTTCACCGATCATGACCCCCCCCCCCCCCCCCCAGCCCAGACGCCAAAACCACACTCCGTTCAAATATTGATATTGATTTATATATACATATATACACATATCCAGAGCCCGATTAAGGTTGTATAAGGCCCAGTAGCTTTACGGGGCCCCCTTGCACCAAAATGTAGCTAGATTTTTTAGGTGGGAGGGGGGGAGTATTCGGGGGTTATAATTAGATATTACGATACGGCTGTTAAGCTAACCAAAACCTTTTTGGTTTTTGAGAAAATCATTGCAGAAAACTGCAATTTTAAGAATTTTTTTATAATCACTTTATTCAATTTGGAACCCCCATCAGCGTTAGGCCCAAGGCCACAGCCTACTTGGCCTCATACGATAGCACTCGTATTTATAAACCGTTTTGGATGAAACTAAGCGTGTGTATTAAGCTCACCAATATGTCGCCAGCTTGGTCCGCCATCTTGTTTCGAAATGGCGGTCACTAAAATATTTAAAACTAAAAAAGATATACAAAAAAATTCGAAATTCCAATTTATTTTTTGCTTAAGTATTAGGCCGGAGCATTTTTTGTGTTACCTCTATCTTAAAAAAATGACTGAGATATTGCAATTTGAAATTCTAGGGTAGCTGACATTTTGAAACAAGACGGCAGTTTAAAACAAATCAGAGATTAATTTATGAGTTTTAATGAACGGGATTTCTGTCAAATTATTATCTTTCATTGTTGTAATCATTTTTCAAAGCATACGCATCAAAATATATATTATATGAGTTGTTTATCAATTTGAATAATTGTGTTAAAATTAATCTAGTATATATTCATATCAGTTAGCGTCAAATTCTTGCCAAGCTTGGTGACTTTTGGTGAATTATCGCCAAATTTGGTGACCAAAAATAAGTCTCCATAAATGAAGCCAACTTGGCTGTAGTTGACTAATTCGTTGAATTTCTTATTCAAATTCAGTATTAACGGATTTTCTATAATCGGATTCTTTGCATTTTGCTTTCGAGTAATATTAGCTAAAATTATAAAAGGAAGATATAGAAAAGCTACCTTTTCCTCCCGGTACAGGCCGGAAGGACTTTTATCTTTTAGTTTTACACCATGTGATTTCATTTTAATTATATATATATATATATATATATACAGGGCTTGCCAAATACGGTCGCCATTGGCGACCAAGTTATATGGCATTATCATTATTATTTTTTTTGGCACAAAATTGACTTGATAAATGAGCACAAATGGTATTTTTTTCTCCTCTCGAAATTCTTAGTAGATATCTCATTATAGATGTTGCAAAATTACAAAATATTAAGAAATATAGAAATTATATTCAAACAAGAAATATTTTTAACTTTTTCTATTAATTTGACAAAAATAAGTTCATGAAATGCAAATTTTAAAATATAAAATCTGAATTATTTGACTGACTTCGACAGGAAAATAGGCAAAAATTAGTTAGTCGGTTAGTTCAGCCTTTACAGCATTTCTTTATTTTTATTCAGAAATATATTATAATTTTGATAAGTTTAATTAGAAAACTTAGTTTATATTATCTTTCTAAATCGTGTACTATTCTAAACTATGTAACTAATAATTCTAAACTGTACTTGTTATTATTTTTATCAATTAATTCATAAGGAAAAAACAAACAAACTTATGTGATTTTTAAATATCGGTGATGGGGGAGGGGAGGGATAATTATTTTTTACTGGCGACTAGAATTTTTGTTGGCTACCAGATTTTATTAAATTTGTAAAGCCCTGTATATATATTAGACCTCATACTGAAAGGTGGTTTTTTTTTTAAAGAAATTAACCTCAAATAATTCAATGTATAGTATTCAGAAGAAAAGAAAAGAAAACAAGTGGGTAAGTGTGATCGAAGAGGCCCTCTTTTATACTTTGTCATAATAATATCTGTGATGTGGACTAAATGCGATATTAAGAAAAATCAATTTCAAAATTAAACATGTTGTATAGAGACCTTCAAAATATTAAAATATGCCAATATTTCCATAATAGGGTTTTTATGATGATGCAATACGTTCCTCAAACTTATATATTTACTATTCTCTATTACTCATATTAATACTCTCTTTGTATTACTCTCAAACATTTGAAAAATCCGTTATGACGTCAAATTAATTTTCTTTTTAATTCTCTAATGACGTCATATTAAGCTGCTTTCTGTATTTACACATACTCATACTCCTTGTATTATTGAGAAATGTTTGAAAATTTCCGTTTTATTACCAATATGACGTCATATTAATCTTTTTTTTTTTTTTTTTTAATTGGTGAAACTTTTTATTTCATTTTCATTTTTCACGTGAAAATATTTCAATAGAAAATTAATTATTGTAGAAATAATTTTATTGTGGATTTTTAATTGTTGGCACCTGCTATAACGAAAAATGTTTAAATTTAATAGGAAAAGGCTATTAGATTTTTGTTTTTTTATCTCTCTATATTAAAATAATACGATTTTTTCAAATTTTATGATTTTGAGCTTCATAGCAGGTATTCAGCTATAAATACACAACATTTCAAGCGTGTATGCTAAATAGTTTCCGAGAACCGACTCTGTGACGGACAGACAACGAAGCGGGAGTAATAAGGTTCCAGAGATGAACGAAACCCTAAAAACGAAGGATAATAAAAAGGAAAATCCAAAATTTTGGATTATACTTTTATTCCTTATTATACTTTAATTGTCGCAAGATAGGTATAGAGGAAAATACTTTATTCTAATCCTGAAAGTACAACGAACACTTATATCTTTAAATACCGAGGAAGATTCAAAATAAAATAGTCCTAGAGATCAATTTGTAGTTATTAGCGTGTAGTAGAAGTTTTTTTTTTTTACTGTACCTACACTGTATTTTTATTTTATTTTTAATTTACCACAACTGTCTTTGAAATTAACAATATGGTTTTTTTTTTAATATGACAAATCGTTATTATTTCTTTTCATTTCTCTTTTTTTTTTCTTAAGTCCTTTGATTGCATCGATTTTTCTGGCATCTTCGATTTACATATTAATGGAAATTCCTTTTCCAAAAGACACTTCTGTCTCTGAATTCTTAGACATTTGTTTTTCTAGACTTTAAATGCTAGTGTCAAGGGAAGCCTGCTCCAGAGGAGGTAGTTTTTGAAATATATAATTTATGGCTTATGATATGATGGTGGTCTAAAAAAAAAATACACGATCAATTTGGAATCCATGCTAACTTTTGTTTAACACGACCTTATCATTGAGTAGGAGCAGGAAGTTGAAGTTCTTGAAAAGTGGCTTTGTCAAATAAAGCTTGTAATCGCAACAAAGTTTGCGTTTCATCGGAACCCTAGGTGGCTTTCAGCCGAGTTGCTCCATGCATAAAACGCCCGTTTTCGGAATCTGGATATGGGTTTTTTGAACTTTAGCTGATGTATTGGAGACTTTTTTTTAAATATCATGGCTCAATGCCTTTTGAGTACTTTTTATAATTTATCTGTTTTGAGGATTATAGCATTAAGGTGGTCGGACACAAAATTTTATTTTATTTATAAATATTGGGTTGTTCGGAAAGTTCCTTTCGTTTGGGAAAACTAATTCGTACCGGAAAATTCTGTCCGTCAATTATTAGACATTAGATATATCGGAAATTCCGATGTAAAATAATAAGTGATGATGTCAATAAGTAAATAAAAAGCTGACAGTTCACCTACTTCAAAAGAGTTGCAACTTTTAATTTTTTTCTGAATTATCCCTGCCCTTACAGATTTTAAGGTTATGTTTTTATATGATAAAAAAAAACATTAGAAAAATCAAGTATGTATTTTGCATTTTAAAATTATTTTTGTGTTTAGTCAAATGCTAAAACCACTTGTATTTAAATTGGCTATTAGCTTTTTTCATTAGTATCATTTATAAATCAAGGATCTGATTATATAAACTAGGATGACTCAAATACGAAACATAATGTTTATCATAAGCATCATATTTACTATCAAACTCATTGGAATAACTTTGTTTTATACTAATAATAGAAAACGCTGCAAAAAAAAAAAAAAAAAAAAAAAAAAAAAAAAATTCAGTATATAACTAATGCAAAAGTAAGTCAATGTTTGCATCAGCGAAAGGTTGCTAATTCTGAGCATGTACAGACAGGATGCGCACATATTGAAGCACTTAGTTGCAGTTTTTAAACAAATACTACAATTTAGAATTTAAGCAAAACTGTAAAAAAATCCCAAAACTAAGTTCAATTTCAGAGCCGAATTTCATTTGGATTTTTGAAACAGAATTTCATTTGGTGGCCTTGGCAATTTTCCCAGGGAGGCTCAAAAATTTTCAAGGGGTGCTGAGCCCCCCTCCCTGGCACCCCTCTAGCTACGACCCTGATCGGAATTAATGTCTAATAATTGAATGATAGAAGTTTCCGGTACGAACCAATTTCCGAACAACCCAATATTTTGTACTCTTTTTTTTTTCTCCTTGAAATATATATTTATATGTTTATTCTGTTTCAAGAGTAACTTCTTTACAGAATTTAAAATTTAATTAAAA
The DNA here is from genome assembly GCA_963931845.1 of Maratus michaelseni. Taxonomy (NCBI): domain Eukaryota; kingdom Metazoa; phylum Arthropoda; class Arachnida; order Araneae; family Salticidae; genus Maratus; species Maratus michaelseni. Next base: position 143,542,797 of record OZ007596.1, read on the forward strand.
AAATAATAATATATTAATTTTAGCCCTGTTTAAAAATTGGGTACATTTATAATAGCCGGGTGCAGAGTGATAAATCGCTTGTTCCCATCAACACCATTCACATTTCATTCATTTAAAATGTAGCGTGAGAAAAAAAAGATATTGGCGAGATTTGTGCCCGGCTAACATAAAAGTACCAAAAATTGGTATATCTCCTTAAAAAAATAGCACTTTTTGCATACTTTTTTCAATTTTTAAGTAACAGAAAAGCATAAATATTAATGTTTTTCGGGATTTACAAATGTATTTATTCAACAAAATTTCATATTTTTCTTAAAAGGAAAAAGTCATTTTTAGTGTTTCGTTCATCTCACGAAACCCTATTACTCCCGCTCCGTTGTCTGTCCGTCACAGAGCCGGTTCTCAGAAACTATTTAACTTACAGAGTTGAAACTTTGTGTACTTATAGCTGAATACCTGCTATCAAGCTCAAATCATAAAATTTGAAAAATTGTATTATTTTAATATATAGAGATAAAAAACCAAAAATCTAATAGCCTTTTCCCATTAAATTTAAACATTTTTCGTTATAGCAGTTGCTAACAATTAAAAATCCACAATAAAATTCTTTCTACAATAATTAATTTTCTAATGAAAAATTTCCACGTGAAAAAGTGAAAATGAAATAAAAAGTTTCACAAATTGAAAAAATATTAATATGACGTCATATTGGTAATAAAACGGAAATTTTCAAATATTTCTCAATAATACAAGGAGCATGAGTAAGTGTAAATACAGAAAGCAGCTTAATATGACGTCATTAGAGAAGTAAAAAGAAAATTAATCTGACGTCATAACGGATTTTTCAAATGTTTGAGAATAATACAAAGAAAGTATCAATATGAGTAATAGAGAATAGTAAATATATAAATTTGAGAAACATATTGAATCATGATAAAAACACGATTATGGAAATATTGGCATATTTTAACATTTTGAACGTCTCTATATAACATGTTTAATTTTTAAATTGATTTTTTTTAATATCGCATTTAGTCCACATGACAGATATTATTATGACAGAGTATAATAGCGGACATCGCCCACTATCGGACAGATTCAGCTATTCGAAAATACGAGAAAAATAGACCGGTAAATTTTTACTTTATAAAAAACATGACTCTTTTTTTTTTAAATGAAATTTATTTGGATTTGTTAAAGAAAGGATAAAGTGTTTTAAAAGGAATATTAAACGAAACCCTTTATGCGATCTTCGATCACACTTACCCACTTGTTTATGAGTACTTTTCACTACGAAACTACTTACTATTTTCAAAATTTTCTTTCAAAACAAAAAATCTTGTAGACAATCACTATAATTGTACAAAGTCTCATAAAGTTATCTTTCATAAAAATGTAGCTATATAAATTTAAATATAATGAAAGTTTATTCCAAAAAGAGGTTGATAACGCTGCCGCCAGTTTTGAATCTACTGTGTCCTTTACAATTTCTCAGTTTATACTGCAAAAACTATTGCATATAAAAACATGAAAATTGGTAGTTTTATAGAGAAATATCTGATAGGCCGATCAGTTTCTTAAATCAAAGAATTATTTTAAGCACTAGTCAATGTTGAAATTGGTCAAGATAGATCAGTTACATAAGTTTTATGGTATCAAAAACTATCCATAGCAATTTAATTATTTTTATAAAAGTATATATTTAACTAGATTGTGGTGTGCAGTTTCCAAAAATTGTTTTAATTGGATTATTTTTTCGAATTTTTCCTGATTTTTTTCATTCAGAATTTAAATTTTTGAATAGAAAATTACTTCGTATTTTTCAAATATGATATAGCTGTATCTTATTTACTGTTACCACATTTTGAAAGGCCTCGAATAATAATATTTCTACAGCACTGTATTTTCAATTGAAATATAATTGTGAATATTCAAAATGAAAGAATACGTTAAAAACATTAAATTATTACTTACAAAAATGACATGAGAATTATGTCATATTTAAAATGAAACATGAATTTTCCTGAGTTGAAACATTTTTTAAGGATACATGGAACGCCGATAAAAATACATAAAGGAAATATTTCGCTGTTGAAAATTACGTCGTAGTCAACAATAAAAAAAAAAATGTTTGCTTTTTAAGACAAATTAAAATAAATAAATGTTTCAAGTAAACATAATTAATAGATGTATTTCACACAAAGCAATTTTTTATTTCCTGTTGCCGCATTTTAAAAATAAGCTGAACAAGAGTGAAAATGTTTTGATATCGATATATAAATTTTGAACAATTAATATGTGTTTTTTATATGGGAAAGTTGCGCCATATCCAACAGTAACGTGCGTTTGCTTATAAAAATCGTGAACATTAAAGTTTCCGTTGGTAAAAATGTAATATTTAAAATGTAATTCTCTTTTTTTTTTTTTTTTCCTTGGCTTCCGAAAATTTAAATATTTTATTATGATTACACAAAGAAGCGTAACTTCCCCAAACTTTTGCGTTCAAAGTTTCTTTCAGATTTTTTTTTCTAGTTTTTTTTTTTTTTTTTTTTTTTTTTTTGGGGGGGGGGGGGGGGAGAAAGTAGGCAAGTAGCAATGATAATTTAATAAATTAAAAGCGAAATTTTATTACATTAATGCTTAGTTCTCTCACTGAGTCCATTTCTTAAAAAAATACTTATTTTTTAAAAATGGCTATTGAGTCTACATTTTCAATATTTTTTTTTTCTTTTGTCTTTTTAAAACAGAGCAATTTAGCGTGACTACGGTGTTTGAAAGAGGTTGGCGAACGTAGATAGTTTTTAAAAAAATGCATTCTGTAATGAATGGATTTAAAGTTTTGAAGTAATCCTTAGACAATCACCGAGAGTAGAACATAAAAAATAATTATATCTTTTAATCTAATGATTTTATTTACAAGCTGTTTACTGCTATTCTAAAACAATAGAATATTTAAACTAAAAAAGTAAAATGTGAGATTTGTGTGTCTCGACTTTAGAAAATATTTTTTTATTATTTATGCACTACAAAAAATAATTGTTGATTTTACAGTATAATACTGGCATCCCAGCTGCTAGTATTATACCGTAAAATTAACAGTATTAAACAGTAAAATAAGCAGTAATATGCTACCGCGCATGCGCCAGAATGCGCGGTAGCGTATTACTGCTTATTTTACTGTTTAATACTGTTAATTTTACGGTATAATACTAGCAGCTGTGATGCCAGTATTATACTGTAAAATCAACAATTATTTTTTGCAGTGTGTCATTCCAACATGAAATTTTTCAAAGATATTTTATGTACCATGAATTCCACAATTATTTGAAAAAACGAAACAATTTATTGAAATTTTCAAAAATTTTAAAGCTATTAAATAGTTTGTTAAACAATTAACATGATCCATGCGTCCAAAAGAAAAACAACACTTGAAAACACGGTCTGCAGATACATTTTGGACATTTTAAAATATGCATAAATCACTCGTGAAATTCCACGCTACCTCCTTTTTTAACCTGTTATTTTTTTTTAATTTATTTTTATTTTCAATAAATTGACGCCGTTGTTTCTGTTCTCTGTTGCCGCAGGATGTATGTATCCTTGCTATATCGAAGAATCAGGTTCAAGGCTGAAAAGACATTAAGCATGTATCCTAATTCTCCTCCACCTTTGGATGCATCGAAGATGACCCTTTGTAAGGCGATTTTAATAGGACATATCATCCAGTATTGGTGTATGTGGAACGATCTAAAAAATTAAAGAAAATCAAACCTGTTTCGTATATCGTTCCTTCCATATAACTTTGATGATTTAAGCATAAACTCTCTATTACATCATTTCTCCTTCTTTTTTGTGTTACAGTGGAATAGTTTCTATAACAGGTGAAAATTTCTTTTTGGCAAGATCCGGCTCTCGAAATATGCCTCTTTGAAAGAATTTGAATCTCCTTTTTTAACACTTTCCAGAGTAGTTGAAAAGTGTTTATGACTTCGGTTTGCCTGTCTGCCGTCTACCCGTACTCTAACTCTCTTAAATATACTGTAAAATAAATGCAATTATATGTAATTAATATGTTATTAAGGTTCACTATGGTATGTTCTCTATTGAAAATGGAGTGTGTAACATTTACAGGGACTCTAAAAAGGGGGGGGGGGGTTCAGGTACGCTTAAAAGAATCATGTTACATTATGGTCTATGAGAGAAATTCGTTTGCGGTGAAATTTAATGATGTTATACTGTTTCAAGCATAATAAAATTTATATGCATTTCTGAGGTGCACTAAAAAATGCTTTCTGTAGAATATAGAGTGCAAAGCATTTATCATTCATTTACAGTACTGTGTGTGAACGATTAATGTTAGAAGTACATTTTCCGTTTTGGAATGTGTTTTTAAGCTTAACTAATTTTTTGTGTACTACGTGGTGTGTATAAATTCTATAGATCATACACAGGGTTACACAAAAGAATTCATAAGCATTACTATATATGAGCGTGGATTGCTTATGTGTGTTTTTAATTGAGTTATGCATTTTCCAGTTGAACTTTATTTAGTATACTATGAGATTTTTGTAGAATATAAATATATTCATATTCAGGGCTACTCAAAAACTGGATACATTGCCGTCTACTGATGGTAATTTCTGAAGGTACGTTTTTCAGTTGTTATTCATTTTCTAATTTGTTTACTTCGGATATCGTCTTTCATCTTATTAAACGGTGAAGTTCCATTACAGTATTGTGAATGTGTTTCTTAATGTATGCTTAAAGCATGATTTTTCTTTGTGCTTCGAATTTATTCAGAAGTTATGCACATTTTCATATGTTATTCCTTTTATGCAGAGCGATTATAAAATATCTAACAAAAATGATAGAAAATGTTACTTTGTCTTTAATCGACGGCATGGGCCAATATGAAAGTACCGATTTTAATAAATTTCAAAACTTCATTTGAATGCGTAATTGATATTTTTCATAGAAAAATGCTTTTTGCTGTTGTTAGTGGGCAATCTAAAAAAATATATATTAACCCTTCTTTGCATGAGTTTTTCTTTTACAATTGTGTTTTTTTTTTATACATATATTAAATATTAGTCACCAGAAATTTTAAGATAGATTTTTAACTTTGTTCAGCAACATAGTTCACGGGAAATTTACTGGATTAATATTTCTATATAAATATAGTGGTGGCGAAGAAGTTGATTTATTTATTAAAAGTTAAATAAACAGTGATGGAAATTTGCATCACTATGCAATTAAGGGTTAAATGTAAACAAATCTATGAGTTTTCAATAAAAAATAGTTTTTACCTTGGGACTGTGCATATATAACTTTATCACTTTAGAAGGGGGTGTCTTTTAATATTCTTATAATTTTTTATCCAACTAAAATTTATATTTTTTTAATAACTTTTTTTTTTTTCTTAAACATCAAAATAGTCTTTTATCTTTATTTTAGTCTTATCTATTTTTATGATAATACAAAAGTTTTAAAGCCATTAAATGATTATATAATTACTTCACTCTAAAATATATGGAATATGTAACGTTCGGCATTTCTATTGTTCTGTCATATATACGCATATAATCCGCTGTTGGAGAAACCAGGTGCGAAATATGTTTGAAATTATACTTGTGTTTACATGTAAAGAAAGGAGAAAGAATGTTGTCCACCTGTTTTGTTGATAAGAAGTTAATCTTTTCCCACCTATTATTAAATACTTTTAAATGGTAACTATCTCTTTTGAGTATAATTTGATACAAAATTATTTCATGCATAATAGTTATATTTTATTGACTTCTTCTCTTCATTTGAATCAGCAAAGTGTGCGAATAATAAAAGTATAACCCCACTGCAAACGTATAAAAAGAAGAAAAAAGAAATTAAAAATAAAAATAATTTTTAGACTTTGATAACAATATAATCAAGGGGAGTGGGGGGGGGGGGGGGGGGGGGCAAGGAATAATAACATTTAACATATGATATCGTAAAGAGGGGCAGGGAATCCAAAATTACAAAAAGTTGATAACGTTATATATGTACAGTACAGCTCCTATAGTGTACACCAAGCAGTATATTTTGTAACCCGGGAAGCCAGGGTTAGATCCCCTGTTTAATATAATTGCGAAAAATTCTAAATATTTAGCAGCACAGAACTGAAAACAATTTTTCAAGGCATTCCCCAAGATGTACTAGAAATATATCAGTTAATCTGTTTTACGCATTCTAGCTTTCATTTCTATAGTGAATTGGTATTTTCTTAATTAATTTGGAATTGTTCTAATGCAAAGATCAGATCTTCCTTTTTGGTGATAAATTTCGAATTCTTTCCATTTCACTATCTAGTACTTACTAATACACAACGAACAGAAAAAAAAAACTTTACAAGAAGTAAAATCTTCAACAAAATGAAATTAGACATGATTTTGTGCAATACTTACATATTTAATATTATTTGTAAAGCTTAACAACTTCTTACATTGTGTTTTGCAATTACAAGATAATTAACCTTCAATAATCTTATAGAAATAAACATTTTGAAACAGTTAAATGTTTGTTTAAATTTGTTCCTGTTGTTTTTAATTTAAAATCCTGATATTTTTCCAGTTTTTTTTTTCCTTTTTTTATGTACTAAAATTTTCGATTTGGCATAAAGGAACAAATAAAAAAAAATTGGTAACTTTGTACTAGAAGGATCTGAAGCTCCTTTTAACACATTCCAATATAGTTAAAATGTGTTTGTGAATTCGGTTTGTCTGTCTGTCCGTCTGGGCACTCTCTATCTAAACTCTCGTGAATATACTCGGACTGCCACGCAATTTTTATGTTATTGAGGTTTAGTATAGAACGTTTGGTATAGAAAATAAAGTGTGGTATTTATAGTTCGTTTACAGGGACACACAAAAGAATTTTGTTATATTTTGATCTATGGGGAAAAATAGTTTCCGATGTATTTTAATGATGTTACAGTACAAACATTTCAAGCATAACGAAATTGATATACATCACTCAGGTGGACAAATAGAAATGGGTAAATATATTTTCGGACTTTTGAATTTTTCAAATGAATTTTGAAAATCAGTCCATCTGATATTGAAAAACAATGCTATTTTATTACCATATTTATGTACAATGGTACCTCGGGAACTGAATAAAAATTTGCCATATGGAACAATTAAAATAGAATTAATTCCCACCTTCCAAGTTGCTCTCTGTATTTACCTGTTTCAAACAATACCTTGTATAATACAATAAAGTAGAATATAAAAACACACTATAGTACTGTACACTACAGGAGACAATGACAGTTTTACAATATTTTAATAACATTTTATAACATTTTAACAAAAATTGTTAGTTAGGCATCCGCAAAGACTGCAGCTGTTGTGGACAAGCGCAAGAGTTAAAAGTTGCAGCATTGAAACATTTTAAAAGGTGTTAATTTAGAAGAATTTGAGAATTTCTCCCTTTAAAAAAATACTTTACAATCAAATTTTTTCATATTTTGTCATTCATTTCTTACTTTGACATGAAATACATCAATGCAATGATGTCAAGTGAATTAGGTGACTTCCTTTTCAATCGCATTTTTATGTGTTGCGTCCTTGAGTCGTCTACTGGTGATATTTTTTCTTTCGTGCATTTTACTTACGATTAGGAAGGAATGAGTAAATTACAACCATAGTGAAGTAACTTTAAGAGTAATTCTTCCAATAAAATGTCATTTGAGGCTGGTAGAACTTCCATAGAGATTGATAAGAAAAGCAGATCACGGTCCTCATTCTATCGTAAGTTTAGACCACATACACGTATTTTCACAACTCCTTATAATTTCATTTTATAAACCACCGATGCGTTAGATCGTTCAGAAATATCTTTTAAAAAGTAAAAGAGAAAAAAATAAGAATTTTATTAAAGACACAAAAAGAGACAACTCATTGTAATCAAATGCCAAACTATTCTACGTTTGTTGTATTGGTGCAAGGATAAACGTAAGAAGAACAGAACAGAGACAAAATATATTGTCCACTGAATACAAGATATATCATAAACCAGATATATCGTAGCAAGTATCATCTCCTTAATTTTAGATATTAGGTGACAAGCAAATGTTTTAAGTTGCTGGAGATTAAACTGCTAGAATGTTTTAAGTAGCAAACCGATCCAACAAGTTACGTTACTGGTTTGCAAACTACAAGAACAACACAAAGATGATGTTTTGTAAGGATGCTATTTTAAACCCCATTAAGTGTTCGAATTATTTTGCCAAAACCCGCATATTAGTTAAGCAATCTTGAAGAAAAATCAAGAAAGAAAATGATAGATTTTTTTTTTTATCTATGAGCACAGTTTTTCAATTGTGCTTTTTTTTACAGTTAGTAAAAAGTAAAACAACTGACTGTTTCGAGATCGTTAACCCATTTCTGTTCAATATTCCAATTGAGGTCATAGAAGCCATGAACTTGGTTTGATCGGGTGGTGGTTGCATGTTCTTCCACCCCCACATATTATGTGCGCTTCTTGGTCAGTTCCAGAGATCACGATCGTCTTCGTTATGCGGAAGTTTGTCTACATTAGGCATCATTATGTGTGAAACAGCTCTGTTACCAAGCACGGTAGATTGGATAATCAATGTGTATAACAATTTTCTATCCTGAAAAACTTTGTAATGGTTGCGTTAGTCTGATAATTTGCATACAACCAGGATTTAAAGGGCGCCTATTCACTCTTCTACAAAATTCGCAAAAATATAAAATTTTAAGCTACTCTCCTTTAAATTACTTATTCATTTCTGACGAAATTACATCATGTTATTGGTTTCGAAAAATATTTACATATATGTTAAAACTCTTGCATTACGCTCACCAGGTATAATTTTTTTTTAATGAAGTCTGCCAATAATTTATTTTTATTTACAATAATTCACTGCAGTATGCCAAAAAGGTTTATATATTTATCAGGCTATGCATCCATGTATATATGTTGGAATAATAGATCCTATTAATGAGTGTATTAATAGATTTCAACAAAGGAAATTCGTTAGAATCGTTTAAATGTTACGATTATCAAATTATTTATGATGTCGTGTTCAGTGTTACCAGTGGGATACTTTTTTAAAATTTAGTTTTCTTGACTGTCATCAGTCTTTGGAAAGTAAAATGCGCCTTGTTTAATGACAGATTACATAAGACGAAAACAAGGCTAATTATACCATTTCAAAAAAGTAGTGCCAATTAAGCAAACTGAATAATAAAAAGTAGTCAGCTAGCAACACTGGTCGCGATTAATCCAACATAAAAAACAACAGATTTAAAAATTTCAGTTAGATATTTACAATTTTTAATTTATTTTTAATTGGTCTTTCACCAGGCTTGAAAATTTATTGGGACCGAAAGCCAGAAACTTCTCATGATTATAGGCGTCGGGGTATTAGGCTAGGAGTAAGATAGAAAAACTTATATTTGTCTCTTGACTCCCTGAAAGAGAAACAATATCTCTCAGAATCTGTGTCTAAGAGTGAAAAAAAAATCTTCGGAACTCAGTATCGGGGCATATAGACATGAGAAAAAGATTTTTTTTTTCTAATTTCTGCTTCACTACCACAGGGGAACAAAAGTTTTTGCATATTTATTAGCGTATTTCTGAATCTATCATACCCGAAAGAATAGTGCTTATCGAGGCAAAGGCATTGGATAAAGAGAAAATTTGCCAATGTTACAACTTTTCCTCTTCTTGTAACGAGATGGACAAAAACAGATTTCAAAGTCTCTGGCGAGAAACTTTGCGAACTGGGGGTTGGAATCAGACTAAAAAGAATCTTTTCAACATTAATTCCTCAGTTTCCGAGAGAATTTACTAAAAATGAGAAGCTCAACAACCATTTGTTCCACTTTTGAAATATGAGATACGTATTACACTTAGTCACAAAAGCGAGTGTTCAGAACAGTTTGTGATGACGTCTTTTCAAGAAAAAAAATATTTACGATCAAAATCGATTCATATTCATTTCAATGATATTTCGTATTTTACAGTTTCTATTATTTTGTTTAAACTCTTAATTTTGATTTCTTGCTAACTTTTTAGTGTCCCATTTGTGTATGTTGAATTTACTCTCGAAATAAAATAAATGCAGAAAATTGCATTTTCATTTTCTTCTGTAATGTAAAGTCTCGCCTTATTATATTTGCTTGAAAAAGGTTTTCTTTCTATATCCTAACCATTATACCCCGCCTCCTATAACATAAGGAGAGTATTCTACGGATTCCACATAGCTTTTAACACTAGAACTAACCGGAAAGGATCAGGTCCATAAGCCGTGTTTTTGGCCCATGAAATAAGCCTCGATTTTGTTATACTGACTTAATTATTTCACTTTTTAATATTAGAAGGTTTATCCTGTTCGATTTCAACAATAGTTTTTGCATTTTGTTCGGATTTATGTGACTTACACAAGCTCAAAGTTCGTATTATTCGTAGTTTTTGATGAAAAATACGCAATTTCTCCTCATTCTACCTCAATTATTTATATGAGCACAATCGTGCAACACTTTCTTCTTTACATATATTATAAAATATATAAAAATGTACAATATATGTAAAAATAAAAGTATTGCAAAGCTGCGCTCATAGTAAAATATTAAAATATATATTAAAAATTGAGGTAAAATTAGGCGAAATTGCGTATTTTTCATCAAAAACCACGAATAATACGAACTTTGAGCTTGTGTAAGCTATATAAATCCAAACAAAATGCAAAAAATATTGTTGAAATCGTACAGGATAAACCTTCTAATATTAAAAAGTGAAATATTTAAGTCAGTATAACAAAATCGAATTTTAATCTTATTTCATGGGCCAAAAACATGGCTTATGGAGTCTAATCCTTTTACTCAAGTTTTTTAAAACTATTTCACACCAGAAATTTTATTTAAAACTACTTAACTTATTCATTTAACGTATTTCTGTGAGTGTATATTTAATTTATTTTTAAAAAATAATTCTGGTTCGAATCGGAATATATTCATTTGGTTACCGTCAAAACGACGGCTCTTGGTAGTTCTAAGTGTTAAAAATTGTTTTTCACATCAGTTTTCAATTTTAATCCACTAATTCTTAGATTTCCTTCAACTTTTCTCACAATTATCAAACTGTCTATCTGTGAATATTGGCAGTCGCGCAGTTCGCAATTGCCCTTGTTTTGAAGTATTCAGTTAGTGTTTTCTCAGCTTAGAGTTATTTGATGTCGTTCTGACTTACTGTGCGAATTCTACTGATTTATTTTAGTTATCACCCAATCTTGCTCCTCTTATAGAATTTTTTTATTAAATCTTTGAAATATACTTTGAATTTTTTGAAATATATTTTATCTTGGAACCATTAAATTTTTTTTTAAAATATTAAAGATCCAACGTTAAAATAATAGATTAAAAAAAACTATTATTTAAACTGCAAAATAATGTATAAAAAACTACTTAACCTCATGAACATCTCATATCCTTTGAGCTTTCAGAGTGCAGACTGATTTTTGTGATATAAATATTTCTGTTAGATGAGGAAATGAACTTAAAATTTTTTTAAAGGAAGTAGTATTCCGTTATTTTTTTTTAATTCTTTTTACCGTTTAAATCCAAAGAAAAAAAAATATGATCCAAAGAAATTATATGTTTTAATAGACAAATTTGCACTTTATTATGCAAGATAAGGAGTGCTATTGTGACTAAATGTAAATCGGGTAAAAACTGATTGATCAATTAGTAAAATACATTCATATTTTCATTACATTTAAATTTTATTATTTCATACTTTATTTTATTTTATTTTATGTTTCACATATTGCACTTATACTTTTTCTATATATATATACCGCTAACCGGGCTCCTATCTGCCGGACATGAGTGCCTAGCTTGTCGAGTTAGTACCTGGACGCGGGGCGATATTCGCCTGATCACAGCATGGCTGTGATCCACAACAAGATGTGTTGCACGACAAGAGTCTTGTTGGCATCGCGGCAGTGCTCTCTAGTGCTCTGCCACAGTTTTCTTTGTTTGCCAGTTCATGGTTTCTATTTAACATTGTTGAATTGGCTGATTTTAAAAAAAGCAAAAATTAAAAAGGAGAAAGGAATTGATCTCGTAATTTAGAGACTTGATCAGGTGACGAGACCTTTACCTGACTGGGCACCACTTATTCATAAAGTTACACAACCAAAAAAATAAAATAAAGTTTTTTGAAAAGCTACAAAATGTTTTCAAGCACGAAATCAAATTTGCTTAATGTTAATTCGGCCAGGAATTAACTAAACTTTCATATGTGAAGTTAAAAGTAATTTATTTATCCTTCCTAAGTCCAAGATACAAGGGATTATCAGAAAATTTATAGGCAATATGTTTGTTATAACGCCAGATGTGTAGGAAATGATATAAACTCGATGTAAAAAAATTCCGTTCAACATTGAACCATTTGATAGTGCAAAAAACAGAAGCACCGAAATGTTGTTTCTTTGTTTTTTCAAAACTTTTTATTATGGGGAAATTTCGACAATGATTCAACTTTTTGCCATTCTATTACAGTGTAACAACCAAACATAAAAAAATAGTTCTACGCCCTCTCGGTATTCTGCTTTAGCTAATGACGCTATTCGCCTGCTTTTCTAGTGGTTAGAACACTTTCTGTAACTCAAGAAGTGTCAGGTTTGACTCTCGGTTCAAGTTGAGATGTCCATAGTAGTTTGAATTGCACTTTAAACAGAGATTTCTGTCTGATTAGTCCTTATTTGAAAAGGATAAACGTAGCCAGCTTTTTGTTAAACATTTTACCAGATCATGCCTCTAGATTTTACCAATTCATGGTTCAAACTACACAACTTTATGGTTCAACCGAAGCACCAAATATCGGAACAAGGTTTAACCATTTTATGATTAAAATGTTTTTTTTTTTTTTTTTTTTTTGCACCATGTTTTAGTGAAATACTGAGCAAAATTTTTAACAGTTATCAACAATTCACCCGTTTTTAAAGATATTTATTATACGTGTTAACAGGCTAGAAAATATTTTTTACTATTTTCTCATATCAATATCCCAAAAATAACAATTTTTGAGCTGTGTTATTTTACGAATAAGTGTACAATATCTTTGAAAAGACATGGCAAATAAAATGAATTTAAAAAATGTTCATGCTTCTTTTTGTTACTTTTCAACTCCATTTCTTAACAAATTATATAAGAACAATTTCTACAAACCGACTTAATAACCATAAATTAATAATCGGTAATCTACTCGAAAACCACTTTACAACTGGTTTTACTGCAGGATCACCTGAATCGTTAAAGTTTTTTCTAAATATATCCCCCCCCCCCTCCTTTTCTTACTTCTTAAAATCGAGCAGAGATCTACGAAGAAACAAGCGACCTTGCATTGACATAACAATTACTTCATCTCCCCCACTGCGTTACTTCTTAATGTTGCCAATAAATATTAACGGGTTAAGTTACAACGTAAATGGGGAGGTGGCGTCGGTCACGAATTGTTGTCTACGTTATTACCATCCTTTTGCGGAAGTGGCAGATAGTAACAGAAAGCGGATTTGCGAAACTACGCATTAAAGTCCGCTTGATAGATTCTAAACAGACGAAATGAGCAACTATTAAACAACGTGGAACATGCACTGTGCAACTGAAATTCGTCCTCTCTCGCATATACGATTGATGGCATACATTAGCTGTAGGCTTGCGTTACAACGATGATTAAAAGGGTTACCATTAATTCATTTCTTCTTTAGCACTGACAGTAACTGCTGTTTGTTCCTTTTTTCTTTTACCGCATGCCGCGTCATTGCCTGTAATGCTTCTGAGACTCATCCTTGAAAAAATGCTCCAAAAAATTCTGTAAATTGATTGTTCAATTTGTATTGATTGAAATATTAAGCATCTCTATTTCAACATAATGCAGATTATTTAGCTGAATTTCATGACATGTTAATTTCTTAAGCCGCAATTCGCGGTTTTTTTCCCTTTAGTGCGGTGTAAAACATGATATAAGTAGTTATTATTGTAGCCATATTTAATATGGTACTGATGTCTAGCCCATTAGATTTATAGGCAGAAACATAACCTAAGGCTAACGTGCCTCTATATATAAGAGTGGCGACATACGATGCTGTCCAAAATATGGCAAACCTAGACATTTTCTATTGCAAAACTTGGCGATACTCGCCTAGATGATTTCGGTTATACGAGTGAGATAGGTCACAAGCATCAATATCTTGGCGATAATGGCAGGCTCGCCAGAATGCTTGGCGATTTGGTTTTGTCCAGAATAGTCTCAACCAATCAAGTGTTATACCCCATATGTCACCAATCTCAAATCCAGGCACGCTAGCTAAAGCCAGGGAGGAAGAAATCTTTAGTTTTGAGACAGGTTCTTACATACAATAAAAGAATTTATAGTAATATGAGATATATTGAGATATTATATGCTTATATGACAAAATTTACAAGATAAAAACACACTTTATAATACAATTTATCAAATTATTGGGGAATCCAAAGGTCTAGTTTTGAATTCAAATACAATGCTGGGAGTGACTGTTAGTTATGATAGTTTCCACAAATAGAAGAGATCTGTTAAGAATTTCAGCATCGTAGGTCGGTCATGCTAATTAAGAAGTAATACAAACATGTTATTTACGCTGTTTTGAGCCTATAACTGTAGTAATATTAGCCTTATGTTGTTGTTGTTACATATATTCCCTGTCCGACGTTAAACAAGGTCCCTCAAACCAGGTCCCAAAGGCGTTGGGCGAAAGAAGTGCAGATTCTGTTTGGTGAAGCACCCCTAGGGCGGAAGTCTAACTTGGCTTCGAGAGTTCTCCCATAATTAACCGACTTCAAAAAAGATTCGACATTAATTGTCAATTCGATGCGTAGGTACTTTTTATTTATGTATGTTCACTGATTACTCCGAAACTACGCGGCTGATTCATGTTATTTTTTTTTATTGAAAGAGTATACGCTCGAATTGGTCCTATTTAAATTTCATCAAAATTAATACAGTACATTTTTAGAAATTCAACCAAAAAATTTTTGAAATATTTCATTTTCAACGAGTTTTATCAAGTAAGTGGCGCTATCTGTGTGGCGAGAAAGTCTCTACCCGTCGATTTCTCCTTCTCTTTATACGTTTTTTTTTATAGGATTGTTGTAGGGAAAGCCAAAAAGCAATGTTTTAATGGTTAAACATTTTTATGACGTAAAAAATCGTTAAAAAAATAAAATTGTAAAGCGTTTAAATTTACCCAAGATTACTGTGGTACACTCGTTTCGTTTGAAAAACTGTATATGGTGGAGAGTACGCTAATACAGGGTGGGCCAAAAGCCCCTGGCAATTTTTTTAATTTAATATAAAATCAAGCAATTGGCGTACGATGAGTGCGGTTGACAAAACTGCCAATTGAATAAATAATTTCTAATTGTCTATGTAATTGGATGATATTCGGAAAACTCTACGCACACAATCACTGCTATAGTAGTGCATTGCTTGCCGACAGATTCAATTTCAAATCGCTCAATGTCCTGGTGGAATGAACCAAATAATATTCAAACGGCATTTAAACTCGTTTTTTTTTTGGTTTTTTTGGGGGGGAGGGGGGGGTGGGGGTTAAAAAGTTAAAAAGTATTTTCATCCCAATCGGAAAGAAAAAACTTCTGGCTCTTCACCTCTGCTGTCTCACCTATTGACCTCCCAGCGAGAGGATTCTGCATACCACAGACTTCACATGGCGGTTTTGTGGCATCGATACGGCGTAAGCAGCAGCACGATATTCCCAGAAGTAATCCTCCAAAGTACCCAAACTGCTTAACTTTGTGTTCGAATGAGAACCTGTGTTGTATAGCACCGTATTCCGTTGGCACGCCTTATTGTGATGTTCTTCATTAAGAGTTAATGGATGAATTTTATAAAATTTCCTTAAAAAATTTTGGAAAAACATTATCATACGAAGATGTAATTGTTTTAGCATGAAATCCTACAATTGGTTGTGCATTATATTTTCAAATACGCATGTTATCTTCCAAGTACACTATAGAACATTTCGAATATGCCATGTTGTTTTCCGGTTGCGTTGTGCTGTTTAAATTATAACATACTACCCTTTGCTGTCTTGAATTAGCAAAGTGACGAAAATATAGTCTTACTTGTTCATCCTGTTGTCGTCACTTGATATAAAAAATGAGTCGAATCGAGTGACTATTGAAGTCGCTCTGACGATATTTGTTGAATCGCAACTGGCGGCAAAAAGGAATGTTTATTATATTTATTCCTTAATTTTTTCTGTCCCTATTCTTCATTTTAAATATTCGTACGTGTGTTCATAATCGACAGAATTAAGTCTCACTTCAATAAAACTTAGTAACGACTTTGAATTTCTTAAAAGGGATATTATAAGATTCCCACTTTTATTGTCATTTGAGCTTCTATTTATTTTTCTGGTGACATGACAGCATTAGTGTTCAGAATCAGCTAATTAACGAAATATTTATTTTCACATTAATAAGATATACAGAAATGTAATTTAGGCAAGATAAATATTATTTATTTATACTATTCACTTTTTGTCACGAATGTTTATTGCACAACACATTAATATATCTGTTGCAAATATCAGTCATCTATCACAATTTTCAAAGTAACATTCGTGACTTGCAATGAAGTCACAAAACGTCCATACCACCATGCTTGTTGTACAAATGACTATGATAAGAAAGCTTTTGACTTTCGACGAGTTCACTACGCTGTAGAAAGTAGCTAATATGACATAGATGGTGAATAAACGCTTTATTTAAAGAAAAACTAGGTTTTAATAGATTAAATTTTCGGTTGTCGCTTTAATCAATAAATGGATTTGTCTAATGTTTCTTAGCCGATATGCAACTAATGCTCGTATTCACCATCTACCTCAACTCCCGGTTAAACGCGAATACCTCAGGCGAACACTCAAATGCTATTCATTATTAACCTGGTTGGACTTCGGCTGCAATCAGGTCCAATCAGGTTAATGATTACTAACATTTGAGCTGTTGATCGAGGCTCTTGCGCTTAACCTGCAGTTTAGGTAGATGGTGAATACGAGCGTAAGAGCAGTCGAATTGTAGTGAAATCAGTGCTGAAGAGTCCATGTCAGTTGGGTTTTATCTCGGCTGACGATCAACTCAATAATTTCTGTATACACAAGGTGTCCAAAATTAAATTGTAAACATTTCCGAGAGACAGCAAATACTATTCATCAGAAAATCATGAAACTTGGGAAATGTATTGTAAGGAGATAATGATATTTTTTTCTAAAGCAAAAAAAGGTTAGTTCCAATAAACCACCAATAGAAGACGCTTTTCAAGTTGCAATACCAGCACATGCCAATATTCGAAACCAAAGTAAAATGTGACCGCGCACAAACTCACGCTATTTAAATACTGCTACTGCAGAACCAAATTTATAACTGTTTATACATTACCTAAGTTGACTTTGACAGAACGCGCTTTACTGGTAAAACTGTTTTACCAATCCGGTAACTCTGCTACGGTAGCATTGCAGAAATTTCGTTCTTTGAAGGAGTTACTGAAAGATCCTCTCAGTGATAAGAGCTACAAAACATGATTGTGAGATTTGAAGCAAAGGGATCATTGGCCTATGAGGCAAGATGAGGACGAAAGCTCATTGATGCAAATATAGTGGGTGACGTAGCAGCACAAGTGGAGGAGTACAGGATGTCATAGTTTATGGGCAACACTAGCGTTCGGCGCATTGCACAGGGTCTAGAAAAACCTCGTTCTGCAGTCTCCAAATTTCATGAAAAAACCTGTTATGTTACTATGCCTATGAACTGTCACTTTTGCAGAAGTTCTTACCTACTGATTTTAGTGCGCGAAAAAAACATTTCATTACAGCTCCTTGTCCGCTGTGAGCTTTAAAATTAATGGTCATAGAACATCTGTTAGACGGACGAGGTCCACTTTTCGTTATAAAATGCAATTAACAGGCATAAATGCCGGATTCAGGCTTCAGAAAATCTACAAGAATGTCTAGAAATTTCGACATATTGTTCTAAGGTTAGGATGTGGTGTGTTTTTACTGTCACATTCATTTGGGACCATTGTTTTGGGAAGAGCTCATCCTTAAATCTCCTGTAACGTATTCTATCACCGGATGACGTTACACATCCTTATTAGGGAATTCCATCATTCTAAATCTGAAGGTTCGTCAGAGTGTTGAAACAACAGTGTGTATGCAAGAAGGCGGACCCTTTCTTATAGATGATTGTGTGAAACAAGTATTCAGGCGCCACTTTCCTGATGACACAATCATCAGCCGTCATTTTTCTACGTTTTAAGCTGAAAGATCCTCAGATTTGAATCCATGAGATTTTTGGCTCTCAGGAATATCTCAAAGACTTTGTCTAGCGTGATCCCATACAATCGCTGTCTGATCTTAAAGATAACATAAGAGGTAACACGCCATGTGCGTAACGTTCCAACGTAGACACTGTAATCATTTATAACAATCTATGTTACAATTCCAGGTAATATCCGACGTTGGCGGCTATCATATTGAACAAGTTTTGTCCTCATTGGACGGATAAATCGCGTAGTTCCTATTATATATTCTGTATAAAGGTATTCTACTTCCTGTCTTGGCGATTTTGGAACTACCTCTTTTTGCTCTGGATAATTTTCCATCATCCATTTACGACACTCCATAAATTGCAAATTTTTCTGATGGATAGTTTTCTGCAGCCTTTTTGTAAATGTCTAGTTTAATTTGGGACACCTTGTACATTATTAGAATTTCAACAAAATGAAAATTTCTTTCTATTTACGAAATGCATTCTATGGAAAGTACTGCCTATTGGTCTAAAATTTAGCATCCTGCAAAGTTGTAGGCCACTCTAATGATAACACTTTGTTAAGGATCACGCTCCGCCACTAAATATAACGTCCCTATAGTGTAGAAACTTTTTCTAGTTTGCATAAACTACTTTTGCTAACCACGTCAAAGTCTCGAACATTACGCCTTATCGAAAAACTTTGAAACTAATTTTAGCAAAGTGTTGAAAATGATTTTACATTCTAGTTTGAAATAGATTTTACAGTATCACGCGAAGTAGAGATTTTCATATTTCAATATTTCTACTCTGTAGCGATGATATATAATTATGCAACATAACTCATAAAATCAGCAATTACTCCCTTTACATTGTATTTATAGCTGCTATTGAGAAATAAATTTTATTTTAGCTGTTCCGCAAGTAGATGCCCTGCTCCGAAGGATAAATCATTTCTTGGGAATCACGACTTCTTGGGATTGGACTTTTCCGTGTAGAAAAGTCATGAAGCGCAAAGAGTTAATGATAAACTAACTGTTCCGCACTCTTGGTCTTCCACCATCATAATTATCAAGAGCAGGTTGTAATGCGCCTCAAATCGAGTTTCTTTTTATAGCACAAGTAAAGCGATGCACGTTTTCATTACTTTCCGCGGAAAGATGAGCAGAAATTTTATAACCTAATTTAATTTGTTAGGGTCACAATGAAGTTTTATTTTTATGTTAACGCAACGAACTTATTGGGATTTTGAAACTTTGTAATGTCCATAAAAAATAAAATTTTATATGAATTAATCAGTTAATCGGTTATTTCACATTAAAGTACAACAAATATACTATATGCCCAAAATTTATCGGACACTTTTGATTTTACATATTATGTCGAATATCTAAAGATATACTTGTCAAATAATTGTGGAACTTCCGGAATATAAAGAACATGTTTTACCTCATATTTTTCAATAATAAAGACTGGATGACGGAGGAAATTAGGGGATTAAAAAAAATTGCAGAAAAAAAATATTTGTAATCACCCTGTAACATAAAAGGCACGAAATTATCTGTTGCTGTAGCACATGATTGTGTGGATATTGTACAATATCTGTGTTCACTTGTGTAAGAATAGCACGTATATTCATGGAAATAGAACTATTTGTTTAACAAATTTAAGAAATTTTCGCAATGTTAGGTTTTTTAATAAAATATAATGTCACTTTCAGAAAACTTGACAAACAGTACAAAAAAAAAACATGATGGAATTTGAATATAAATATATTAAATATTTGATAAAATATGAGCAATTGTATAAAATAATTTTTAATTGCACTTGCACGAACGATACCATAGTTTTTTTTCTTCTTTTTTGTATGATTTGGTAGTCAACGCAACGTGGAGCAACTCATAAAAAGAGCAGTCTAATATCGTGAAAATTCAGAAATCCGTGATTGAGATTCGATAATCGGAATTTCAATTGCTTTCTAAAAGTAGCTGGATGATAAGGGGTTTTCCGCAAATTGTCACATTTTTTTAATTTTAATTTTTTAATGATGCTTTAGTTCTTGACCATTAGAACCGTTTCTATTCCAACAAAAAACCTTTAATTTTATGTTATTTAGTTCCGCGGTTAATAATTTTATATTCTCTGCACTTTCTACATTGAGTTTAAGCAGTTCATTTAACAAATCAGAATCTTTAGTTTTGGAAATGTTGTTGATGTCCTTTAAATTGACATGTGAATAAGCCTCCTCTAATTTTAAGGCTATGTTGCACGCTGTTTTAAAGTCCGGCGGAGAGTTTTTTCTTACTTCCAGACTTAAATCACTACGAATTGATTCCAAAAACTGAGATAATTTGATCATTTCCATGAATGTAGAGCTGTTGTTAGCTCCTATATCTTGCCCACTTTTTTTTAGATAAAGGTCTGCTGCCGCATTAAATTCTAATATAAATTCGTTCATGTTTTGTTCCGGTTTTTGTTTGAGATTGCAAAATTTCTTTTGCGCTTCTAGAAATGTGGTTTTGGGTTCGAATAATTGTTTTAACTTTGTTTTAAAGGTTTCTAAGTTCTGTTCCACGAACAAATTTTGATCCCTCATCAATTTATCTTTAGCAGGTCCTACAATTTTCGCCTTTAATATAGTTAATTTAGAATCATTATTCAATTCAGTTTTATTGATGAGATTGTCAAATTGTAAGAAAAAATGGTTAATATTTGCTTCCTTTTTTCCATCATAGTATGGAATCAGATTAATTAGGCTATCTGCATTTGGGGTGTCCATTGTAGTAATTTTAGGAGTAGCTTTTTCAGAATTTATAATTTTCTTCTCTTTCTTTTTTTTCTTATTATTATTATTACTATTATTACAAATAATATTAGTGTCTACAGTTTGATTATTTAATTCGCGTAATTGTTGTCTAGTTTTGACACCAGTATCTATTCTACTAATTCTTTGACTTTTACGCTTATTCATCCAATTAAAGTACAAAAATCATAAAATAGAGAGAGAGCAAAAAAAAAATTGTTTAACATAAAATAAAAGATACCCAATGGTGAATTGTTATGCACTGTTCGAGAAATTAATTATATATAATATATATCATTTCAATATTTGAGCATTATTATGTATTTATTTTATATTTGCTGCTGTTGCAGTATATGTAACACAAGTCATGTTTTCAATTCTTTGTTAATACAAATCAATCCAATAACACTTATTATTATTTAATATATCATTATATATTTAGTGAGGTACCCAAAAAGAATTGCCAGGTATATGCATGTTACAGAGTGTATGAAGATTCCCCAATGAATGCTTAACATTTTTTTTTTTTTTTTTTTTTTTTTTTTTTTTTTTTTTTAATTAGTTGTTGAAAAGAGGAAAAAAAATTTTTCAAAAGAATTAGAATTAAGAACATTTATGTTAGCAAAAAAAAATTTTTTTTTTTTAGTCTTAATATTGCATATATATTTTTATATTTAAAAAATTATACAATAACCTAAAGTTCTATTTCTAAAATTAAATTAATATATTAAAATAATTTAGAAAGAGGTAACGGTACCACTTCTAATTCGGTAAACCCTATGATGGAATGCTACAGAGTGATCAATTAAATTATTTGAATTTAAGTCTGATTGCATAGGATTTACCACTATATTGCTGTTAATTGATTAATATGAGTATTTTAAATTATCCGAGACGTATAGTATTTATTTTGCACCTATGACTCTAAGGATCTGATATGATAATTTATACTTAGAAAATTTTATTAGACAAATTATCAATTAATTATAGAAAAGAAAAAGTTGCGTTGTGAATTATTTTTGAAGTTCGGATCCTCTTTGAGCCAATTACAATCATCAAAGGTTACCTGCAGAGAGTTATGTAACATTAAATATATAATGGCTTATTTTAAAACCTAGATTGTAATATTAAAGAAAACATTTCCTAAAATAAAAGACTTAATATTAATTCAATAAATTAAGTAAACAAAAGGAAAACTGACTAAAATTAATTGAATATAAAATTGAGTTTATTTACAAGGTAATTATAAGCATATGATTAAAAACAAATATAAGTGTTTTAAAAAAATAAAAATATTCAATCCTAGTTGAGAACTGTATTCTCAACATTTATTTTCTGAGAATTACAGTTTATCTTACTGAATTAACAAATTCGATTTTGAAAGGCAGAGTTCCATACCCTAGAAGTATTTATTTGATTAGCCTTTTTATGTTTAGATCGGGGTAGGATCTTCATACACACGTAAATTCGTATTATTAAAAGAATATAGCTTAATTAAATAAAATGGAACAATGGTGAAGGAAGATTGTTTGTTACCTTATATTACTAGATAACGTTGACAGCAGGAGGTAATAGCTGACGCGTTTTCGCTTTTTCTTAGCGCGTACATTTCCATCTATTGGCACACACACTCAAAATCTGTTTTTTAGTTAGAGAGCAGTCAACCTTCTACTTTTCCATCTTTTTTGAATCTGAACTCTCAAGAAAAATCACATTCTTTTCGTGGAGCAAAAAAAAAGGGATGGAACCATTTTTCCCTTTTCACATAAAATTAAGGCCTTATACGTTTTAACTTCTTGAAAATTTGCATGTTTCGGCCATACCTCTGATTTTAGAGAGATGACCATTGGCATGCGGGAGAAATTTGGTACTCCCCTTGAGTGTTTCATAGGTCCGTCGGTACAATAGCGATTCCTCTTGACGCCGTGCTGTGTCTGGGAGGTAAAGATGCTTTGACTTGTGAGGTCTTCGTGCCTATTTAAGCTCTCATAAATAAATGTGTCATATTATTGTTCTGACAATTTTCTCCATGACATTTTTATTAGGTGTAGTTAAATCATTCGTGGGAACGGAAAACCAAATATTTCCTTGACTGCCGTGGTTCACTTTGTTCCACAATTATCTATCTGTATGCGCTGATCCTAAAATGGATCATTAATTTGTATTGTTCACTGTTCACTGATTAAAATGATACCAAATACTCTGCTAATATGCAGAAAAAAAACCAAATACTTTTTTTTTTATAGTGTGTGCTAGTTTAGATCTAGATGGTGGTATTTCTCACCATCATCTCTTCCCCCGACATTAGAAAAAAAAAGGTCAACAGTATCTTTTTTTTATATATATATATGTAGCCACAAAGTACTCGATGAAAGTCCATCGTCGTATTATATTGAAGATCAAAACTGAAAATGTTCACATGGAAAAGTCTAGGAACTTGGGATAAGCTGGAGTGTCACTAGGTTTGGAGTGTAAGTAGGTTTGCAACACCAGAAAAAAAGTTTTACACATTGGTGAAATAAAGCGTAATCAAAAGTTCACTGTTGAAAAATCTGATGAAAGACATGACTTCTTCAGCAAGTTATCATGTGTAGTTGGTTTCAATTTCCATTGTTCCAAAAACATTTATTAAAATTTTGAGTTTTAATAGGTCCAAATCCAAATAAAGCAGGAAAATTTGAATAAGCCAAATAATAAAATAAAATGCCCGAGAGAAGAAAAAAAAAATTAATTTTCTTTTCCACTCTTATATTTTTAGTTATTACATACATATAAATTGGCAAATCTTTTATTTTAATTATTACAGGCTAATTAGGTACCCATACGTTGAAACACAATATACAGAATCATTTAAAACAAATACTCAATATAATCAGTAAACTGTATGCATTGTATAATTAATACCATACATTAAAAATATATATATATATATTATATCAAAAACATAGAGAGAAAATAGATATACATAATCTCACATGAAATGTCTCTCTTGAGCAAAAAGGCAAACATCTTTATTTTATTTATATATATATAAAGAAAATGTTATGTTAAAAAAAAAAATCTTATCATTCTTACTAAAACAATTGTTTTGGAATATGTGAAAAGGCTACTTTTCTGAATGAAAGATATTCTCAATAATAATATATTTTCATAAAAGAAACAGATCGAAAAAATGAAAATTTGTTTTCTTCTTTCGATACCAAAAATTTAAATATCCATCTATAAAGTCAAACACAATACCCTTTTAAACTGCCTGCCTTGGAATGGACGGGGTTGGGAAAAAAAAAAAAAAAAACAAGGCAGAAGAAGAAAAAGAAAAAAACAGTAATCATTTCTCCCTCTAATCCATCACCGCTAAGCGGAAGGATAGAGAATGACAGCTAGATGACCCTACCTGTGGACAATGACTCATCTCCCTACCTTCGGATTCAGTTGTACCCAGGGGACGATTTGCGAAATGATAAGCCGTGTATTAGGTATCTTTCCTCACCTGTAGGTGACGTTTACTAAACTCCTGGATTACTGACAGTGGAGAAAAAAAAAAAATCAATGAAACGATTTGATTGCACGTGTGTCTGTGCAGATTTTGGATTACTCGCCAAAATCCAGCTATCTGTATTTTATTGTTGAAATAAGATTACATGTGTGATTAAAATAAAAAAAAGTCGTGTATACCCGGCTTGGATTTAAAAAAAAATGGGGTATGTTTAAATCTGTATATCTGCTTAATATTTTCTATAAAAAAAAATCGGTACACGTGTAACGTGGTCAAATCCGTTTGCATCGCACTATCTTCTCGTCAATTTATATATTTACTTATTTATTTATATTGTGTATAAAAACGTAATGTATTATAATATATATATTTTTTTAATATAATATTGATTTTCTAGTTACAATTTAAGTTAGCGAGAACAAGCGAGCGTTGCTTTGCACAAACGAAAATGTGCATGCAATTGTAAAATATTTATTTAATTATTTATTCTTCTTATTATTATTATTTTAAAATATATTAACGTGTAAATATACATATTTAAGGAATCGAAAGCGAGCGTTCGCTTTTCTTTTCTCTTATTATTTTTTGTTTTATAAAATATTACATATAATAGTTAGAAAAAAAAAAGATTAAACAAATTCTTTTTTTTTGTAAAGTTTGGAAATTTAGTTAATTAGAAATATCTCAGCTAAATGCATTATTAGATGCTCTGCGCAGATAGTCTCAATTTCGCCTGCAAAAACGAGACTTTAACATCGAATAAATTGCTGAAATGATCATTGACATGTATCCAACACCTTTTTATTATTATTATTTTTTAAGTATGAAATAATTTACCTAAATATTTAAGGTATAAATTAAACATCCAATTTATGTTTTGTAATAATTGAAACGTTCAATGGTATTTTTTTTTTTTTTTTTTTTTTTTTGTAATTAAATTATCTGAAATGTTAATCCTTAGGGACAACTAATAATTTTTTTTTTTTTTTTTACTTGTTTGTTTTATAATATGAAATTGTACGATTATTCTAAAATTAAAATTGAAACGCGTTGTTCTAACCAAGTTATAGATTATATCAAATATTAAACTAAAATAATTTTGTAAAATCTGACCGATTTTTTTTTGTTATAATAATTCAAGTGGATTCGTCAATCCGTGGCTTTAAGCAAAGGATGAATTATTATAAATATTGGTCAATATAAAATGTTGTATTATTATTATTTATATTTGTGTCGCCGAGTGAATAGATGTTGACTTGTAATTTTAAATCGATTAGTTATATGTTTTGTGCTACATATAAAGACTTTTATTTTCACTTTTAGTAGAGGGGGTAAGGTTATATATTAAAAAAATTTTTTGTTTTGTTATATAAATTAGTATAAAATGGGTTTGAAAGGGTGATACCCTGGCAAGGCTGCCTCTGTTTTTATTCTTACCGTAATTATTATTATTTTTTATTTAACGTGCATGTTTGTTCATAACTCCCTCTGACGAGCCAAATCCCTCAGTAGTACACTGTGTAGCAAAGAAAAAAAAACTTGCAGTATCCTCCCTAAATGATCTTTTTTTTTTTTTTTTTTTTTTTTTTTTTAAATAGTAACCTGTCCTCAATGTACTGTAAATAAACAATAATGGAAAATTATAAAATGTGTACTAAACTAAAGAAAAATAAGACATCTATAAACGATAAAAATTTAAAATAAATATATACATATTGCCTCGACAGCAATAAAAAAGAAAAAAAATTTCTCGCTTCCCTATCTAGGAATTTATGTGTATAGTCTGTGATTCCACTTTCGTTGGTGAGAATAATTTATTTATGTGGCGTTTAATAGTCGCTTTATCTGGGAATGCAATTTCCTTTAATAGGTAATTGTTATTCCTAAGCTTCCTTACCACCTCGAATGGTCCCAAGAATTTTGGCTGAAGTACACCTGGTTTACCCACGACTTTTAAGTAGCATTCTTGTCCCGTTTGTAGAAATTTTACTTTTTGGACTGGAGTACTGTCGATGTACTCCGCCATCATTTTTTTTGGTTTTGTAAGGCTAATTTCTTTATTTCCTCAATATGTTGGACTCTATTTTTAACGTAGGTTTTGACAATTATGTCTTGGTCGGGCAAGTGTATGGAAAAATGAGTTCTTATTTCTCTACCGAAAAATAGAAGTGCCGGAGAAAATCCCGTAGCTCTGTGCGGCGTACTGTTATAATTAATTTTAAAAAAATCAATCCTGGTATCCCATTCTAAAGAGTTTTTACACATAGCCACAATTGAATTTTTTAATATTTTATTACTGATTTCACAGAGCCCATTACTGCGTGGATTATTCACGGACGTAAAATCTAGGTCTATGTTAAGAGAATCCATGTATTCTTTGAATAAATCAGAGTGAAAATACCGGCCATTATCCAATTTTATGGATCGCGCCAATCCGAAATTACTAAAATAGCGATTCAATACATTTAGAAGTGTTTGTGATTCACAATTGCGAACCGGTACAGCCTCCAAGAATCTTGATGTGGAATCAATAATCATAAATACAAATTTATTTTTGCGTAGCGTCATTGGAAGCAAACCAATTAAATCTATATGCAAAACTGATCCGATTTCTTTATCTTTGATTATTTTTTGTGTGGGAACTTTAATAGTTTGATGTTGTTTAGTCGTGTTACATGGTATACATTTAGTACAATAATTCTTTACATCCCTGTACATCCCGTACCAGTAGAATCTAGCTTTTATTATTTGATAAGTTTTTAAAAATCCGAAATGTGGTTTATGAGCTTCCTGTATTATTTCAGCTTTAAGTTTATCCGGAGCAATTAACAGTTCATTTGTATCAGAGCCTGGCTTTAATATTAATATTTCTTTTTGATTGAGAGTGAATTTTTTTGTGGTTTTGTTTTGTTTGTCAGTTTTAATTTTGTTTATTATTTTATTTAATTTTTCGTCTTCTAATTGTTGTAGTTTAATGTTTTCATCTGATAGAGCTTTGTTTACCGTAAACAATGAATTTTGCAATTTTTCTCTTGAAATTATATTATTAATGTTCCTCGAAACATAATCAGCAGGATTTTTAGATCCCTCGATATGCTGAAAAGAGTAGTTAAAAGGGGACAAATTGTCCAACCACCTTGCTACAATGTCTGGTTGCTTTTCCAAATTTAAAAAATACGTTAACGCTTTGGAGTCTGTATAAATATTAAATTTTCTCCCTGCGAGAATATGCTTGAAATACATCACCGCTTCATGAACCGCCAGTAGTTCGAGTTTGAAACTGGGGTAGTTCTTTTCGGGATCCCTTAATTTTCGCCCAAAATGTTCAATTGGCAGCTGTTCTCCGTCGTATTCTTGTGCTAAAATTCCAGAAATAGCTGTTTTAGAAGCGTCTGTGATTAAAATGAAATCTTTTGAGAAATCCGGGGGTTTTAATGTGGGATTTTTAACTATCGCTGCTTGGATTTCTTTGAAAGCATTTTCTTCTATGTCAGACCATTTAAATTTCACTTTGTCTTTAGTAAGATTAATTAATGGGTCAACTATTTTAGAATAGTCTTTAATAAGCGATCTAAAATAATTCGAAAGACCAAGTAGAGATTTAACTCCCTTCTTATTTTTAGGTTTAACTAAATTTTGAATTTTATCTATGTTTCTTTTTGAAGGAGAGTATCCTTCGCTGTTTAGGGTGAAACCGAGAAATTCGATTTCTGACATACAGACTTGTATTTTAGTAGGCTCAATAGTTAAATTATTTTCAATAAAAGCTTTAAGGACTTTGTCTAACAGATCTAACATTTCTTCGAGTGAGTCGGCTGCTAGGATCACATCGTCAATAAAATAAGCGACTTGATCTTCATTAAAGTGGCCCAACACTTTATCAATTAATTCTGCAAACACCGCAGTACTGAGTCGCGTTCCGAAAGGCAATCTTAAAAAGGAGAATTTACCGTGCTCCGTTATGAAAGCTAATTTTTCAGTGTCTTCTTCACGTAAATTTATTTGGAAAAACGCACTGTGTAGATCCAGTACTGTATAATATTTTTTTCCACTCATTCTCCGCAGAATCTCTTTAATTTCGGGTATGGGGTACGCATAATTTTGAAGTATTTCATTTAAAAGTCTATAATCGACCGCCATACGATATTTAACTTCATTAGCCTGTTCGTTTTTCTGCAAAGATTTTTTTTTAACGAAAATAACAGGGAAAGCGTAATCAGAGTTGGATTTACGAATGATATTTGCTCTCAAAAGTTTTTCAATTTCTTTTTTAGCATACTCCTTAACATTGTGTGCAGTTTTGTATGGTTTAGTCTGCAGAGGATAATTATGTATTAAATTAAATCTTGGGACGACTAATGAAGATTGTCCCAGTGTATCGTAATTCTTAGAAAAGGCATGTGCATTATTTAGAAGTATTTTTTTAATTTTTCTGCTGTGTCCGAGTCTAAATGTTGTAAATTAAAGTCGTCTGATCTAAGTTCTGCTTTTCTCCGTTCACGAACTTGCTCTAAATTCAGATTATTAATGTGCACTACCTGCTTCGTTACTTCTTGACCCTCAGTGTCAACTGATTTTATTTCAAAATGTTTAGAAATTTTGCCAATGTTCATTCCCTCTGTTAAGATTAATTTTTGTTGTGATTTGTTAGTGATTATTATATGAATTTTATTATCCTTGGCAATTTCGTGAATTGATGTTTTATAATAAATTTTCATATTATGTTTAATCGGTTCCAAGAGTATTGTATTTGTAGTTGCGAATTTATCTGGATCTAATAGTAATGCAACAATTTTTTTTTTGCCTGGTAGTAACTCCGTTGTCTGTGTTAGTTTTGCTGTAACAAAATTTTTGTGCGAGATACTTTTTTTTTCTTTTTGCGTATTGTTTCTTTATTTTGATTCTCATTAGAGTTAGCAGTTAAGTTACTTATCAGACTTTGAGGTTCATTTTCTAGAAATTGAAGTGCAATGTTTTTGTTTTTTAATTTCATGGTTTTATCTTCAAAATCTAGGATAATATTATTTGTTTTGAGGAAATCGAATCCCAATAGCATATTGTAGTTCCGACCAAAATCTTGAGTTGTAACATAGAATGCCCCCGATACAAAAACGTTTTCCAATTTGAAAGTTAATTTAATGCATTGCTTAAAAGAGATTGTCGAATTTGTTAATGTTTGAATTTTTACCAGGTTACAGAGATTTTTATATTTTGCGTGTGCATTCTTTAATTGTTCGAACAATATAGGTGATGCCAAAGTTACTGCCGCCCCACTGTCTGTCAAAGCATTAATCTTAACACCATTAATTTCAAAAGTAATAATCGGAAGTTGAGAATTGTCATTACTTTTGACACTAGCAATAATTTTGTTATTTTTTTTAGACCCGCAGTGAGACTTACGCGGGTGCCTTGTATTTGAGAATGTAAGTCCCGACTTTAGTTTCCCTTATTGTTACTAGAATTCTGATCATGATCTTTATCTTGTTTATTGTTTTCAAATGTCTGCTGTGAATTATTTTTTTTTGTATAATCATGTTTTTTATAATTATTTTGCTTGTAGCCCCCTCTATGCCCTCTATAATTTCTTCGCTGGTCATATGATCTCTGTTCGTTGAAATTGCCTCCATAATTTCCGAAACTGGGATATGATATCGGCATAAATTGTTGGTGGGGTGGGGGTGGTGCATAGTACATGTACTGAGGAGCAGAATATTGCATAGGGTTGAAGTTTTGGTGCGTGTAATTTGGGGTTTGCTGAAAGTTTCCCTGAGCTTGTTGGTTTCCCCCTTGATAAAAATTTGGTTTTTCGATTTGAATATTCTCAGGAATTTTTTTATTTTCGTCCACGTAATTACTGCTGTTTTGTTCGTTGCCCTTGTAAAACCAACAATGTGGGTTCGTATGGGATGTGGATTTACAGTACTTGCAAAACCTAGTTGTATCATTGTTAGTGGCATTTACCTTTAATTTTATGTTATTTAGTTCCGCGGTTAATAATTTTATATTCTCTGCACTTTCTACATTGAGTTTAAGCAGTTCATTTAACAAATCAGAATCTTTAGTTTTGGAAATGTTGTTGATGTCCTTTAAATTGACATGTGAATAAGCCTCCTCTAATTTTAAGGCTATGTTGCACGCTGTTTTAAAGTCCGGCGGAGAGTTTTTTCTTACTTCCAGACTTAAATCACTACGAATTGATTCCAAAAACTGAGATAATTTGATCATTTCCATGAATGTAGAGCTGTTGTTAGCTCCTATATCTTGCCCACTTTTTTTTAGATAAAGGTCTGCTGCCGCATTAAATTCTAATATAAATTCGTTCATGTTTTGTTCCGGTTTTTGTTTGAGATTGCAAAATTTCTTTTGCGCTTCTAGAAATGTGGTTTTGGGTTCGAATAATTGTTTTAACTTTGTTTTAAAGGTTTCTAAGTTCTGTTCCACGAACAAATTTTGATCCCTCATCAATTTATCTTTAGCAGGTCCTACAATTTTCGCCTTTAATATAGTTAATTTAGAATCATTATTCAATTCAGTTTTATTGATGAGATTGTCAAATTGTAAGAAAAAATGGTTAATATTTGCTTCCTTTTTTCCATCATAGTATGGAATCAGATTAATTAGGCTATCTGCATTTGGGGTGTCCATTGTAGTAATTTTAGGAGTAGCTTTTTCAGAATTTATAATTTTCTTCTCTTTCTTTTTTTTCTTATTATTATTATTACTATTATTACAAATAATATTAGTGTCTACAGTTTGATTATTTAATTCGCGTAATTGTTGTCTAGTTTTGACACCAGTATCTATTCTACTAATTCTTTGACTTTTACGCTTATTCATCCAATTAAAGTACAAAAATCATAAAATAGAGAGAGAGCAAAAAAAAAATTGTTTAACATAAAATAAAAGATACCCAATGGTGAATTGTTATGCACTGTTCGAGAAATTAATTATATATAATATATATCATTTCAATATTTGAGCATTATTATGTATTTATTTTATATTTGCTGCTGTTGCAGTATATGTAACACAAGTCATATTTTCAATTCTTTGTTAATACAAATCAATCCAATAACATTTATTATTATTTAATATATCATTATATATTTAGTGAGGTACCCAAAAAGAATTGCCAGGTATATGCATGTTACAGAGTGTATGAAGATTCCCCAATGAATGCTTAACATTTTTTTTTTTTTTTTTTTTTTTTTTTTTTTTTTTAATTAGTTGTTGAAAAGAGGAAAAAAATTTTTTTCAAAAGAATTAGAATTAAGAACATTTATGTTAGCAAAAAAAATTTTTTTTTTTTTTAGTCTTAATATTGCATATATATTTTTATATTTAAAAAATTATACAATAACCTAAAGTTCTATTTCTAAAATTAAATTAATATATTAAAATAATTTAGAAAGAGGTAACGGTACCACTTCTAATTCGGTAAACCCTATGATGGAATGCTACAGAGTGATCAATTAAATTATTTGAATTTAAGTCTGATCGCATAGGATTTACCACTATATTGCTGTTAATTGATTAATATGAGTATTTTAAATTATCCGAGACGTATAGTATTTATTTTGCACCTATGACTCTAAGGATCTGATATGATAATTTATACTTAGAAAATTTTATTAGACAAATTATCAATTAATTATAGAAAAGAAAAAGTTGCGTTGTGAATTATTTTTGAAGTTCGGATCCTCTTTGAGCCAATTACAATCATCAAAGGTTACCTGCAGAGAGTTATGTAACATTAAATATATAATGGCTTATTTTAAAACCTAGATTGTAATATTAAAGAAAACATTTCCTAAAATAAAAGACTTAATATTAATTCAATAAATTAAGTAAACAAAAGGAAAACTGACTAAAATTAATTGAATATAAAATTGAGTTTATTTACAAGGTAATTATAAGCATATGATTAAAAACAAATATAAGTGTTTTAAAAAAATAAAAATATTCAATCCTAGTTGAGAACTGTATTCTCAACATTTATTTTCTGAGAATTACAGTTTATCTTACTGAATTAACAAATTCGATTTTGAAAGGCAGAGTTCCATACCCTAGAAGTATTTATTTGATTAGCCTTTTTATGTTTAGATCGGGGTAGGATCTTCATACACACGTAAATTCGTATTATTAAAAGAATATAGCTTAATTAAATAAAATGGAACAATGGTGAAGGAAGATTGTTTGTTACCTTATATTACTAGATAACGTTGACAGCAGGAGGTAATAGCTGACGCGTTTTCGCTTTTTCTTAGCGCGTACATTTCCATCTATTGGCACACACACTCAAAATCTGTTTTTTAGTTAGAGAGCAGTCAACCTTCTACTTTTCCATCTTTTTTGAATCTGAACTCTCAAGAAAAATCACATTCTTTTCGTGGAGCAAAAAAAAAGGGATGGAACCATTTTTCCCTTTTCACATAAAATTAAGGCCTTATACGTTTTAACTTCTTGAAAATTTGCATGTTTCGGCCATACCTCTGATTTTAGAGAGATGACCATTGGCATGCGGGAGAAATTTGGTACTCCCCTTGAGTGTTTCATAGGTCCGTCGGTACAATAGCGATTCCTCTTGACGCCGTGCTGTGTCTGGGAGGTAAAGATGCTTTGACTTGTGAGGTCTTCGTGCCTATTTAAGCTCTCATAAATAAATGTGTCATATTATTGTTCTGACAATTTTCTCCATGACATTTTTATTAGGTGTAGTTAAATCATTCGTGGGAACGGAAAACCAAATATTTCCTTGACTGCCGTGGTTCACTTTGTTCCACAATTATCTATCTGTATGCGCTGATCCTAAAATGGATCATTAATTTGTATTGTTCACTGTTCACTGATTAAAATGATACCAAATACTCTGCTAATATGCAGAAAAAAAACCAAATACTTTTTTTTTTATAGTGTGTGCTAGTTTAGATCTAGATGGTGGTATTTCTCACCATCAGTAATAAAGAAGCCTGTACCAAACATTCATTATATTTTGCCAATTATAGTAGTCATTGCTGATGTAGCAATGACATGTTTTAGTCTAAAGCGTAGAATAAATCTGCTGAAACTAGAAGAGGAATGTGAAACAGGTGATACTTGTTCAGTAATCGGTAATTTTACGTCAGATTTTTTTATCTTCATCTTAAAAGAAATAAAATAAATGTTTTATTGCTAAAGTAATAAGGCTCGATAGTCAGGACAATAAGCTAGACTATCTGAAAAATGTCTCTTAATATGTTTTTCCAGAGAAACGCTATATTTCATGGGTATTTTAAAAATGCATAACTAGGAAAAGCAATCTTTAACCATTATAAACCTAAGGAAAGAAATGGAATTTATTAGTTAATGTATATATCTCTAGCGCTGTAATATTTTGCATTCTTTTAAAAATTATATCCAATGGCAAAGGGCTCTTCCATTCTTTACCATAGACCTTCTAATATACTTCTAGTATCTTTGTTCTGAGATTCTTACATATACATGAATCATACTGGTCAGGCCCGCAACGTAAAACTTAATATTTATAAAAATGTATAAAATCATGTGAAAATGTAAATGTATTTTTAAAATATTTTGTATGTTATTGTTTAACGGGAATTTTTTTAATAATAATCGTCCATAATTTACAGATATTTAGAAACATGCATTACAAAGTGAAAACGCATGTAGTTTTTGTGTCACACCCGCAACGCATAAAAACTTTTTTTTTCAATGGAAAAATACATATATATAAAACTTTATACTATGTGTTAAGAGAAATAAAACCTACTTCCATAAAAATCTACAAGATAAAAGCTTGGGCTTTAAATATTTTACATACTGTAATAACTTATATTTGTATGAGTGTCAGATCCGGAAGGATGGATTTGGCATAATATTCTACGTGATGTCCATCTATCAGACATTTTGCTAATGCTGGTGATTAAAAGAAATATTGTTTAAGCATTCCCACAATGCATGAAATGCTAAAGTATATTGAAACAGATGAAGTAATTAAAACTCTACGTGTTCTTTTTTAATAATCTTCAATTAAGATCTTCCATCCAAATTGCTTGTAGAATGTGTTAAAAATACTGTTTGACCCTTTCGAAACGATCGATCAACGTCTATTTGTGCCAGGATCTACTGTGGGCCTGTGATGGATAGCCATTTTAAAGAATTCTTAATACCTCCTAATGCATTTTTATTGCAGCATATTCCGGATATTTCACACTTGTTTTTTTTTTTTTTTTTTTTTTTTTTTTTAAGCTTTTTCTCGATGGAGATGTTTGTAAGAAACCAACTTATGTCCATACGCCATTTTCCTTAACTTTATTTTTGTATTAAGGCTTCGGGCTATTCTCAATACTTTCGCACATATATTCTCGAATTCATTTTTATTCCTACACGCAGAAAATTGGCAGCTGCTCTTATTCAGAAGTTAGTAAATATAATTATGTTTTCCATTTTTTAATGAAGGCAAAGGATCTTCAGAAAATGCTCTCAAAGTTTGTGGTTTGAACCGAATCTCCAGATTCGACAGATTGCGAAAATTCGCCATGAGGCAAGAATCGTATATAACTCAAGATGTAATACATTTATCGAAAAATTAAAACATTATTCGATTTAAAGTCACTTTAATAGTTACGCTTGCCAATTTCATGGTTTTACGTTTAAAAATGCATATATGAATCATTCAGAATTATTCTATGTCAAAAAAGGAATTATTGTGGAAAAAATAAATTAACTTCAGAAAAAGTTATTTAAAATACATAATATTTACAAATTTAGGTACTAAACAAAACTAATTACATTAGACGTGAGTTGAATGGAAAAATGCTATAACATAAAATCAAAATCAACTTCACTAAACACGGAGACAGATTTTTTTTTTTCTGTGTATGTGAGGGGGAAAATAACTCTGTTAACTTTTAGGAGTGAAGCAATGATAGAGAACTTTTTATTTCTTTAAAATCTAAAGTTTTCTCCACTAAAGTTAAATTGAATATAATTCAATAACTATACTATAGTTTAATTAAACATACATATAGTTTAATAACACTATAGTTTAAATAAACATACATATAGTTTAATAGCACTATAGTTTAATTAAATATACATGCAAGTTTTTTCCAATTAGGGTGAAACCCCCAGTTATTGACACCTAGCAAGTAACTGACACTTCA
This sequence comes from Maratus michaelseni, assembly GCA_963931845.1. Taxonomy (NCBI): domain Eukaryota; kingdom Metazoa; phylum Arthropoda; class Arachnida; order Araneae; family Salticidae; genus Maratus; species Maratus michaelseni. Next base: position 143,578,629 of record OZ007596.1, read on the forward strand.
GCAGAAATCTAACTCAAATAAGCATTTTCTTGTAAAATGCTGCCTAGTAATGCCCTCTAGTGGTAACATATTTGTCTTAACTGTTATAACTTATTTTTCAGCTATTGGTTTTTCCAAACATGGATAGTGTCAGTTACAGGAGATACTGACCCTATTTATGGCAAAAATTAATTTTTAGTAATAAAATGTATAATTTTTCAAAATTTTGTCAACAATAACTTTTTAATGTATCTTTACCATACTTAGAAAAACAAAGATAAGTATAAAATGGATTTAAAACTTTGTAATAGTGATTTGAAGAAGAAAAAATCCTTAAAGTGTCAGTTACTATGGGGGTTTCACCCTATATTTATAATTTAACTTGCTAGACAGCAGCACTATAATTTATCTTGTTAAGTTATTTCTGTCTTCATATTTTTAACAATTACTTATTATTTTTGTTCATTCTCATTTAGGTTCAATCAATCCTCAGTTGATTCATTAATCAGTCATTTTAAAATTTGTAAAATTGGTTTGGCAACAAAGTGTCTTCTTGCAAATCATGCTTGTAAATCTCATGTTATGAAGATGATTCTTGTATTCTATTCGCAAATTTACTTGAATCGCACATTATATTTATTTCTGTTTTTAATACATAATTTCTGTTATTACATAAATGATAGCCTAAATCTTCTACATTTCTAGCTTATTATAGCTCGTGCAAGGTTGAAATCTTACATGTTTTGTCGAATCTGTGGTAATTTGGGTTTAAGAATTCTACCATAGTTCCACAAATATTATTTCAAATTATTTCATCCATTTCAATTTGTTTTTTATTTCGGATATATTTTGGATATTTTATAGATACTTTAAATAACAGGTTTGTGTTTCATCTTTCATTTTTATGATTTTTATTTTCCCCATTTGTGTATAATGATTTCTTTGCAGTCCTTATTACGGTTATCTATATATTCACTCTATGTGAGTGCAAAATCTACAGGGCAAAAATTTACAGGGTGGCCAGAATTAAAAAAACCCTACTCCGACCTCTCTATTTATTGACCTACTCAGTGTATAAACTTTAAATTTTGAACACATACTATTCAAGACATAGGAAAACTGATTATGCGAAAAAAATTAGTACTAGGAATCACCAATAGATTGCGCCGTACAACTGGGCATATCGTGAAAAGACACGAAAACACATTTTATATGAACGTACCAAACATTCATTCATGTGACAAGGACCTTATCAACGCAGGAAATTGTGCTCAATATCGTTCCCTTTTTGAAGATTTAAAATCTGCAGTCTGTTTCCAACTTGTTCAACTGCGAATCGTAACTGGTTGACAGACAGGCTTCTCATATGCAGAGTGATACCTTCGTTCAAGTCTGCCAAGGTTACCTCACGCCCTCGATAACAAGATTTTTTAAGTGTCCCCACAGTCAAAAATTACACGGATTAAGATCCGGAGAACTAGGTGGCCAGGTTGTTGGAAACGCACGACTGATTACTCTGTCATTAGTGAAACATTTCCGAAGAAACTGTTGTGCACAGAGTTCAATGTGTGGAGGATAGGAGGGTAGATCTTGCGTGTTCTAATCCTAAATAGCATTACATAAAGGTAATTGAGTCAAGACATTGCCATTGCCACTCTTGCAAGTGGGATACAACAAAATTTTCGAACATCATTTCCAACCTGTTGGTCGTCACAATGCATGCCGCAGAACCATTGCAAATAGCCTGTTCGAAAAATAAAGGTCAAAGAATGAATGTGGCTGTGAATCCACACCAGGCTGTAACTTTCGGTGAGTGGAGTGGAATCGCTTGAAAGGTACCGGGGTTTTCAGTTTCCCAAAGGCTACAATTATACAATTATAAGTACTCACTGGTCTATTGAGGTGTAAATGGGCCTCATCGCTCCACAGAATCTGCCATGGCCATCCCCTTTAACTCTTCAACTTGTCTTTTTTTTTTCATATTTGTGCTGTACAGCGCCATCTATCGGTATTTCTGGAACTAAATTGTTTTTCGTCTAATCCGAATATTATGTTCAGAAAATCTGAAGCCTTTACACTGAGTAGCTCGATATATGAGGTCAGAGTAGGGGTGTTTTAATTCTGACCACCCAGTATATACAGCGAGATTCACTCCCGCGTGTACGAACTTAGTGGCACAGTTCACTAAAACAAACAATTTTGTATAAAAAAGCTGGGTTACAATCCACTTTTTCAGTCACATATACAGTGTGTCTCACTGCGACTCGAACTCGAGTTTTTGTTCATAGCTTTAACAATAATGAAAATATTTTACCAAAATTTTCAACAAGCTTTCTGTGAAATGTGAAAGTATCCTAAGAATTTCTGGAAATGGCTGCTATCTGCGTGCAAACAACAGTGACATAAACACTTCGTAATTTGTAATGCAGCTAATGGTACATATGGATCACAGACATAAATACAGCGGACGTTTCGTGATACCTATCTCATTTCATTAAAAGTAAAGTCTGTTAAATATGTCGATAAAATATCTTCATTACTGTAAAGTTGTGAACGTAAACTCGGGTTCGACTTAATACCGTTCTAAATTTCGGGTTTCAATATCGAATTTCCATATCAGTAGAAGAAATAACAGCAAAAGTAATTTTTACAATTTTTATCTAATAAACGAAGTGCCTTATCTTTCTCGTGACTTGAATGAAAAATTATTGAAACATAAAATCCAAAGCGTCTACACTAAAAACGAAGATAGATTATTTTTCTGTGTATGTGCCGAAAAAAAATAGCCCCGTTAACCTTTAGAAATGAAACAATGTTGAACGTTTACCTCGAAGCTATGTAATTATACATGCATCAATTTATTTGTCCATAAACGCAACCCAGTGATGCAGTTTAGGCAGAGAAAAAGAGATTGTTGTGTGGTAATTCAATAAATAATCCAAAGGTCGATGATCTTTCTATTTATCCTCTTTTGGTTAGGTGGGAAAAGACTGTTTTTCCCAGAGAAATAACATGACATTACGATTTTTATGTTTTACCTGTGTGATAAGTTCTGGAGATTTTTTTTTGTTTTGTTTTTTAATTGAGGAATTCATATTTTGTTTTCTATAATTTTCCAACTTCTTGTTATTTCCTTGTTTCAGTTCCAGAATGAAAATTTCAGGAAAATATCTGTTATATCTTAAACATTTTTGACTTCCATAAAAACTTTCAGGGAAATGCCACTTACTCCTTTAGTATTCTCAACCCATAAATAAATAACAACAAGTATTTATTTTGGGAAATATACAACTGACTTCAAATAACATTTTATTAACTAATGTCTTGTGATTCATGAGTAAGGGAGTGCAACCGAGAAGTGACACTTCTGGGTTTTAAAACCAGGGTGGCCACCGATCAGGGAATTTTTCAGGGAAAATACCAGTATTTTCATATAGGAAAATTCGCCTTATTTAATATCGCGATTAAATAAGGCGAATTTTTCTATAAGAAAATGCTGGTATTTTCCCTGAAAAATTCCCTGACCCTTTGAAACTTTATCTAAATTTTCTTTATATTTGATACTATCTCAATAGGGAATTAAACTTTAGAGTAAACATGTTTTTGCTATTACAGCAAAACATGATTTCTTATCGCTAAATTTCTTCAAAAAAGATTTTTATCTCTTCCCTTTCATTGCCTATATTTCTTTCTGTCAATACTGTGTTTAAATCTCATAAGCCATAAAGAGCCATTACATCTACCATGCCATTAAAGTGCAATATGATTTTTTTTATTGAATATATTGAACATTAACTGTAAATGTCCTAAAAGTTTAAATATTCTATCGAAAATGTGTTCAAATCAAGTTTCTATGGCATAAGTTACGGGTTTTCAACTCGTGAACTGGCGTATTCTTTCGAATATTAAGAACGAAATGTTTTCAACGACACCGAAAGATTTCCAAAGTACAAATAGATAAAAGCAAATCCATAGATGCCAACTTTTACGCTTTTTTGCGTCAAATTAACTTGTTTGTAACCAGAAAATTTATTTAATAAAATGTTTCTTGTTTTTGCGTGACACCTATTTAATTTAACTTATTAAATAAAATTTCGGGTTCAAGATGTTATAATTAACTTTTTTAAAAGAACGTAAAATTTGGTAGTTATGGCAGATATTTCTTTAGATTAAACAAGAAAGAAAAATCATGCATCAAGCATAGATTATGAAACATTTTCTAATACTTCCAGCATATTGTAACGGATCTTCACCGTTTAAAAAAGTGAAATCAGATTTCAGCAATTACCATCTATAGCTAGAATTCGAATTGTTTTGTGCATCCCTGTATATGATCTATAGATGTGTATATACACTACATAGTGTGTTAAAATATAGCTTAGTTACAAAACGTATATCACAATTCACCTTCATAAATTCCCACCAATAGACGGAAATCCTCTCTAATAAGTTTGTACAGCAGTGTATATTATCTACAGATTTTTATATACGCCTGATACTAAACTAACATTTATTTCCAGAAAAAAAAACGCACAACACAACTGAAAACGTATTTTGAGAATGTACCATCCATAGACGACAATGTATTCGGTCCTTTGCATAGCCTTTGTATATGAATCTATTTATATTTTATGAAAAATGCCTTAGTATACTAAATATAGTTCAACTGGAAATTGCGTAAATCGTTTAAAAAACACGTTTAAGCTTTTCACGCTCATACACAATAATGCTTACAAAGTTTTTTGTGTAGCCCTTTATGATCTATAGAGTTTATAAACCCACGTAATATACAAAACTTTAGTTAAACGTAAAAACACAAACCACACCTGAAAACTCACCTCCAGTTTTTATCACTCTAGACAATATTGTAACCGAAATCTTTTGTGTGTCCCTGTAAATGAACGATAACTATGTTATGCACGTCATATTCTAAAAAAGCACCTTGTAGTGGCCTCAATGATGTATATGAGTGTCATTATGTTTGAAATAGTGAAATATTATTAAAATACGTTATTGCAAACATTTTATCTCTGTAGACAATTATGTAACCGAATTCTTTTGAATGACTCTGTAAATGAATTTCAAATACTTTGCACACCACATTCTATAGAAAGAATGTTTTAGTGCACTTCATAAATGCATATAAATTTCATTATATTTGAAATAGTGTAACATCATTAAAATACACCACAAACGATTTTTCCCCATAGACCATAATGTAACGAAATCCTTTTGAGTATCCCTGTAAGCGAACTATAAATGCTACACAATCCATTTTCATTAGCGAACCTGATGTAGTAAACTCTAATAACATATATACTATTAATTTTATATATATATTTACCGAGTATATTTACCAGATTTGCTGTACGGACAGGCAAATTAAAGTTATAAACACTTTTCAACTATCTTGTAAAGTGTTAAAAACGACCAAGAAACTGGGAAAAAGATGTTACGGTGGTGCTCATATTTTACTCCACATTAAATCAAATAACGGCGAAGTGAAAATTTGCTCTTTTCGTACCATAAAAGCTGTAACTTTTTGGGGACGACAGTACCATTTTATACTAACAGCAGCCGATGGCATGTATATGTATGCTTTCTCATATCATTACTATGTTTGCTAGTGTCTGACAAGGGGTTGGTCTCAATTTTTATACTAAACATCGGTTTCGGGAGGGCTCAGACTCATAGAGAAAATTTTATTTATTCTCAAATCGGAAAAAAAAATGGCAGATGTTATTTAAGGACACAGAAAAAAATAGAAAAACGAATTTAAAGTGGAATGAAAGATTCACCTTGTAGTTAAAATCGATAAAATACACATTAAAAGTTGCCGAAAAAGATGTTAAAACATATTTATTTACACCCGAGATCTTTCGAGCGCAAACGCGCTCATCATCAAGGGGAACTTTTGACTGAACTTTTGACTTCTTTCATTCCACTTTAAATTCATATTTCGATTTTTTTCAGTTATAGTATCGATGCTGGATGTAATTATGGAATGCAGTTTACTGAAAAGAAGATACAAGTACGAGCAAATAACGAATTTACTTCTAAAATCAGAGAATCATTGGAAATTGTATGTAAAGGAAATAGAGCTTGTAACGATAGTTTATCTTATAATGTAACTAAGATCTGGTTTAATATTTTGAAATTATCTAGAACTCCAGCGCCGGAACTCACGGATTTTTCTTCATACACCCCTACAGATTAATAGACTAGCCCCTGTTCAAACTCCGTTACGTTTTGGCACAGTGAAAGCGACAAATGTATGATCAGTTCAGTCAAAAGTTCCCCTTGATGATGAGCGCGTTTGCGCTCGAAAGATCTCGGGTGTAAATAAATATGTTTTAACATCTTTTACGGCACCTTTTAAGCATCTTTTAATGTGTATTTTATCGGTTATTTAAGGAACAAGAATGTTGTCTGTGTTTCTTAGTGTATCTTACAATGCTCTAAAAATCAGTTCGAAAAAGAATTGAATCAAGAAGAAATTGAAAATTCTGTATTTTTCTCAGCGACTTTATACAACCCGCCATTGGCGAAAAACTAGACGTGTATACATTTCTTGCTTACGCTATTTAATTGAATTATGGGCTTCCCGCGAAACTTTAAAAGTTTACAAATGTGGCCCTCAAGCATGAAAGGTCGAAGATATATGTTTTATCGTAACTAAAGTGCATCTGCATTAGCTTTAATAGGCTCGAAAGGTGCTTTTTTTTATCTTCATTTTTTTTCATAATTTTTTAAATATGATTAAAAAATTTAAATTATGCTAAGTCAGATTAAGCTTAGAATTTTAGATTTTAAGAACTTAAGTTAGATTAAGGAGACTCAGTAACTCTCATTTTGACAAAAAAATGACAAAAACATCAAATTTTATATTTTTATCCTGCAATTAACCTTAACATCTCTAAAACATTGTGCTCAAATTTACTGACCAGCCGCTTCATTAGTAAAGCAGATACGAATAATACATTTAGATGAAATTTAATATCTCTTTTTTCTAAATGAAAAGTTTAAACTTATTTTTATCCTTTCGTGTTTTTTTGTATTCTCATGCAATCAAAATGACACAACAATTGCAAAATTTGTAATGTATCTTCAAATTCTATGAGAGATAACTAAGTATCGATTTTTTTATATCCTTGAAATTTTTGTTTTAAAAAAAAAATCTGAATCCATATACACCTGATTATTATTTTTTTCTGATCTAATCTTTGTATCTAATATACAATACTTTAGGTTTATACAACAAAGTACCTTGAGTATAATATTTAAATCTGAAACTTGAGTGACCTTGAAACTTGTGAAACTTGAAAAACCTTGAGTATAAAATTTTAAAAAATCTAGTTTGAAGTACCAAAATTGGAAAAGAAGAAAAATAATTTAAATTATTAATTTTATTTTTAAAAATCAATTAATATATATATATATATATATATAAACTTAATGTAAAATTTAACCAATATATATACAGGGTGTCCACGTATAACCTGACCGACCTTTATTTTCGCAACCGTTGGTCCTAGAGGCATACTTCCAATTACAAAAATGGTTTAAATAAGGTAAAGAATTATTTTTAAAGCAATTTGGGTCAAGAAAAACATTTATTAAAAAATTACGAAATTTAAATTTTTATACGGTCCCCCGGTCCTATAAGTGATATTTAGTAAAAATTTACTGTGACACTAACAAGTAAGACAGAAAAAAGTCCCATTCATCGAACATTAAGTTGACCGAGTTATGACACTTTGAAATGCATGACTTATACCACTTTTTTGCATATCAAAACTGATGATTTCGTCCATGCTTTCAGGGGTCGTATATAAAGTACTTAAACTTATTTCAAAATATCTGCGCTTTGAAAGAAATCGTACAACTAAGTTAACTTTTAATTTTAATTAACAACTAAGTTAACTTTTATTAGTTAAGTTTCAGATTAATTAAAATAATTGTATTTTAACATATGTTTTTTTTTTTTAAAGGATTTGAGGCTGTGATTTCTTTTAACAAAAATTATGTTATTTTCATAAGGTTTTATTTAACTTGCAGCGATCGCCTTTCTAGTTTAAAATGTGTACTCGAACTTTAACTCACTTTCAAATGTCCGATTGAAGTTAAATTTTACATACTGACTTAAATCCAATGACAATGTAATATTATTATGATTTTCGACGTTTACCATCTTATACATACTTATATTAGAGGATAAAATATAAAAATTCGGATAGATTACCGTCAGCAAGTTTAAGAACTAATACCTAATTATCTAAGCTAAAATTCTTTGTTTTAGCTTAGATAACATAAACCTGCGATGGTTGTATTTTTTAACTTTTATAATTACGTTTTATGTATTTTTTAACGCTGAATAAAAATATTACCTTAACTTTTAATTAGCATGTCAGGATTTTTCGCAAATCGTAAACGTCAAAGTTAAAAAATAACGAAAAATCTGATACTAAAAATAGATGTAAGACTTTTTTATTCAGTTTAATTTTATTTAATTCAATAATTTATTCAAATTTTTAGCTTATACTGGGTTTCTTACAGATAAACAGCTCAGGGGTCCGATGAAGTTGGGAAGGGAGGGGGGTCAATTTTAACTTTGAGCTTTTTAACTTTGAAATTTGCGATTTGAGAAAAATCCTGACGTGATGGTTTAAAATGAAGGTCAGTTTCGGATTCAGCGCTAAGAAATACATAATTATCAATTTTCAAAAGCTAAAAAACTTGGCACAACCCAAAATTTGAAAGACAGTGTAATCTAACAGCATTTTAAAATCTGTATCATTTTGTAAAGAATTGGGGCTGTTGTTTTTCATTCTTTTATTTAACAAAAATTCTGTTATTTTTATCCTCTTATATGTTCAGTACAAATTGTATATTTTGCATTAATATGTCAGAATGATTATAGATTTCACATTTATATTAGATTGCAATGTTAATTTTGCTCTCAACTATTTTTTTTTATATATCTGACAATTATTTATATTTCTACTATATTTGTGAATGACCCCTATTTCGCAGCAAAATATATACTCCAACTTTAAACAGCTATTACTCGGTCAATTTTAATGTTAGATGAATGGGACTTTTTTTTTATCTTACTTGTTAGTGTCACAGTAAATTTTTACTAAATATCACTTATAGGACCGGGGACCGTATAAAAATTTAAAGTTCGTAATTTTTTAATAAATGTTTTCCTTGCCCCAAATCGCTTTAAAAATAATTCTTTACCTTATTTAAACCATTTTTGTAATTGGAAGTATGCATCTAGGACCAACGGTTGCGAAAATAAAGGTCGGTCAGGTTATACGTGGACACCCTGTATATATATTAATTTATTAACAATTTAATGATTTAGGCGCGTTCGTAATTATATAAATACGTAGCATTATAGTCGTCGTCTGGTCCGTCCGTCTGTCCGTATATAACAGCGCAAAAACTACCCAACAGAATGGTTTGAAATTTAATATATATAATCGTTGAAAGATTTTGTCGAGTCATTTCAAATTTTATGAAAATCGAATCAAAACTTAAAAAGATATTAATAAAGTTTTCTTCATTCTATTAAATCATATCATACGTAATTAGTTCAATGATATCCCGTGATAGGTAATGATTCTAGGTTGCCATGGTGATTACGTCCTATTTAAGATGGAGTTATATTTTTCCGTATTACTGAATTTAGAAACCTGAATTTCTATACTAAATTTTTTTAATTATAGCAATCCTATAATCTACCGGCAGTATTTTGGATAGATGTTTCCGGAGAAATAGATATTAAATAGAAAAAGAGTCTAAATATGGATTTCAAGTTCTGAAATTTTCAAATCAAGGCTTAAGTTTCCCATTAGACTTTTCAGTAAATGTCAACAAAAGATAAAATGTTGCCAACTTAAAATGTACTTATTTTATTACGGAAATTAATCATATAATAGAAGACGACATAATTCATTTTGTCAGTGAAATAATAACAATGAGTTTTGTTTACATTGTCTTGTATTGGATATTTGTGCATAGTATAATTTTAATGTAACAGAATTGCAATTAATTGTTTGTAAAAGTGTATCGAAACTTAATTTCATAAAATGAAATTAATATCTATAATATGAAAATCTGCTCATAAAATACATTTTGTATTCATGCATTTTTGCATAAATGTGCAACAGCTATTGCGCCATGATCTGAATATTTATAAAACTGGTTATAGTACAAACGCACCTCATTTGTCACGTTTGACGTACAATTTCCAACTTGTCATTAACTGTAATGATTTTGCTTTATTGAAGCATGATCCAAAAAATTTAATACATTTGTTATTTATATAATATATATATTTTTTTTTTGCCACGGAGTCCCCTTAAAAAAAGTTATATTGTTTTTCTGAAGGGCGCCAAAATGCTATCGAGCTAGCTTTGGTGTTAGCACAAAACAAGAAAGCATCGTATAAAAAATTAATTTTCATGAAGGATAAAAAGCGTGAAATTATTTTAAGGATCTCAGTCATTTTACTTACTTAATTTAAATTTTATTTAAATGTATCTTGGCCTTTTATTTAAGAAGTATGTAAAATTATTAAAAATTATTATTAGAGATATTTTCTTTTTTGTGTATCAAGGTTTAAAAAATAAATCGGTCGAATACGAGTATAACTCGCGCTCAAAGGGTTCCGTACATTGAATTTATTAATTACTATTTGTTAATTAATAAACTCCTACTACCCCTAATTTTTTTATAATATTTCGGAATTTGGAGCGGTGAGGGCGGGGAAAGGGGCATATTTTTCCAGTATACTTTCGACGATATCTCTGAAAATATAATACAAAATTATATAATAAAAATATAATAAGAATATAATAAAAATTAAAACCGATACGTTTTTGAGTTCGATGTTACGAGATCTTTCGAACGATAACTTACACGATACATAAAATGAAAGGGTTTTTTTTTTTCAAGTAACTTAATTAATATCTCGGCTAATTACTGTCAATTGTTCTCAAAAATCATTATCAAATACCTTGGATGATTCTACATCGATAAATACCTCGAGCGCCCGTCAGATCCCCCGCTGACCGCCCGAAAAGTAAAGTTCGTGTGTAAAAGAAAACTGCGTTTTTCTCAAAAACTACGTTACCCAGGAAAATCGCTATAGTTTTTCTGCAAGGTTTAAATAAATTCCTACTACCTCTAATTTTTTCAAAATTTTAGTTCCAGTAGATTCGGAAATAAATGGGGGGACTTATTTTTGCATTGTATTTTCGACGATATCTTTGAAAATATACCTAAAATTAAATCAAATATATTTTTGAGTTCGATATTACGGGTTCTTTCACACGATACCCCACATGATATATACAAAAAGAACACTTTTTTATTTTCTAGTAACTTAATTAACCCCCTAAATGTTCCCTAAACATATTTGTGAAGGGCTAATAATCTGAAAATATGTGGGTAAAAAAGGCTTTATAACTTTCCCAAGCTTGAACTTTGCACGTCCAATAGTTTACGAGAAAAAGATCTCTGATAGACGGACAGACGGACACAAGAGTGATCTTATAATGGTTCCGTTTTTACTTTTTAAGTACGGGACCCTAAAAAGTGGCGAATTTTCCATAATCGGATTCGGTGCCCATGCCAAATTAACGTATTGTAACGGAATTGTTTTTTTTGTTTTTTTTTTTTAATTAATGAATTGGGGTCATGAAAATTAGGCGTGATTTTTAAGATGAACATTGAATGCTTATAAAAGAGTGGGTTTAAAAAAAAAACTATTTTTCATAATTATATAAATACGTAGCACCTATTGTCGTCGTCTGGTCCGTCCGTCTGTCTGTCCGTCCGTCCGTCTGTCTATCTGTCCGTCCGTCCGCATATAACAATGCAAAAACTACTTAACCGAAGGGTTTGAAATTTAAGATTTTTTGCAAACGAACCTCTATCCTGTTTTTAGGTGCGTTCGTAATTATATAAATACGTAGCACCTATTGTCGTCGCTTGGTCCGTCCGTCTGTCTGTCTGTCTGTCTGTCCGTCCGCATATAACAACGCAAAAACTACCCAACCGAATGGTTTGCAATTTAAAATATATTATCTTTGCAGAATTTTGTCGAGATATTTCAAATTTTATGAAAATCGAATCAAAACTTTAGGAGATATTTAATAAAAATATTTATTAAGAAATTTGATTTTTCTTAAAAAATCGGTGCTTTCATGTTATAGGAGCTTCCGAGGTAGAATCGTCAAGCAATCGAGATACTTATTTTATGACAGAAATGAATCTGCAGACGATAGAATTCATTTCACAGAATTAAAAATCCTAAAGATCTGAATATTTATATAACTAGCAATAGTACGAACGCGCCTCGTTTGTCACGTTTGACGTACAATTTCCAACTTGTTACTTTTATAGTTATTTTTAATCTTAAAAAGAAGTCATTTATGAAGATTTTATACAGAAGACTATAGCAGATATCCAGGATGTTTTGTGTTGATAGGTCCGCCCAGGACAAATCTGGGTGGGGTTTTTTGGGGCTGGGTCAGTTTTACAAACCCTTTGTTTAGCTGAATATATATTTTTTAATTGGATATCAAGAGCGAAACATAATGGTTGCAGGAATTGCTTGACATTTGAAGGGGCTCTAATCCATCATAGTTGTTGAGATCTGCAACATTCTCGAGAACGTATAAGGTCTGCTACAATGTTACAAAACCGATCTGTCTTCATTAAACTTGGCCTTAATCAGTAAACTTGTTGCGGCTTATTAATTATGTTATTTTCTCATTCTATTAAGTCAAGATACATATCGCCTGAGCTGTAAAAAGAGTATAATGCCAAACTGGACACCGGATTTCCGGAACAAAATTAATTCTTAGTTGCGTTTTTAGTATAATTAAGAATCTTTTCTCCTGATTATTTTCAGCGTGTATTATTTATAAATACGAGTTAAGGGACAAATGTTTCCTAATCTACGAAAATATAATATTACCTCGAACGAAAATGCACAATAGCCTCTTCGGAGTTATCCATGATTCCGAAAAGAGTTATTTATCTGTAGAAACCTCAGAAATTAATATATTTTCGAGATTTAAATAATCATTTATAAAAACAAAGTTTCTTTTGCTGCCACTAATTTTCGGAAACGTTTCTGCCTAGTTGTTATAGCCTATTAATTAGTTTTCTCAAACCGGAATATCGGTTTTTAGGATGCTGTAAATTCTCATTTAAACATTTTCAGCTGCGTAATTCATTTTTTATTTGCAAGAGTAGCAAAATATTATTAAATTTAATGTTAATGTTAATGCTGTTAAGTTCTCATGTTTGTCTGTAAAACACGTTTGTTGAAGATGAAAATGTTTACTTGAGAATTGATATAGCATCTGAAAAACCGATATTACCGGTTGAGAAAACTAATTAATTGTTAGAATATTGCAATCATAGCATTACACTGAATTGCTTTTATTTCCGTTTTCAGTTTTATACAATTTTGTTCGTTGAACTATGATTGGTTCTTCCAGCTAGCTCTCTATCAGGTCCGCCATTTTTCTGACAGATCCGCCACCTAAGTTTATAAATACATGTATGCTTTGTCAGGGGTCGTTGTATATATAACTCAATGCAGTGATATTCGGTCCAGCATTGCTTTTTTATTATTATCAGCAGAGCGTGGTTCGCAAGTGTTCAAATGAATATGTGTAGACAGCAAGTGTGACGCCTTAAAATGAATTGATATTATTTCAGATTGCAGTTTTATACAATTTTGTTCGTTTAACTATGATTGGTTCTTTCAGCTACCTCTCTGTCAGGTCCGCCATTTTTCTGACAGGTCCGCCACCTAAGTTTATAAATAAATGTAAAGTTTTATGTTTTGTCAGTTGTCGTTGTATATATGTGTAACTCAATGCAGTTATATTCGATCCACCCTTTTTTTTTATCATTAATATACACTCTAAAAACTACTCGGAAAAGTTTCCAAAAATCAGTAGCAGCAAAAGAAACTTTGTTTATATAAAAGCTCCTAGAAATCTCAAAAATATATTAGTTTCCGAAGTTTCTGAAGATAAAGAACGTTTTTCGAAATCTTGGGTAAATGGGAAAAGGTTATTGTTGATTTTCATACGTGGTTATAGTGTTATATTTTCTTTAGATTAAGAAACATTTGTCTTTTTCTAAAGTGAACCACTGGTGTAAAAATCAGCTTGGTGCAAAATTTCTGCGGTAGCACAAATTTTGTTCTTCTAACCAGATTTTAAAAAGGAAACAATCAACATCAACTGTTATTTTTCCATTAGCTTGATGCGACAGGCTTTTCAGGCATTTACTAAAGTAAAACACTCTTTCCGCTATGAGTAACGAAATTCAGATGAATTTATTCATTAATTAAGGACGAAAACACTGCCAGCAATTACAATAGTCTATCTTTTAATTATAAAAGATAGATTAATTCAGCTTTCTAACATAGTTGAAAGGTGTTTATGTCTGTCTATCTGCCCGTGCTCTTAACCCACGTAAATATACTCGCGGATTTCCATGTAATTCATATATGTTATTAAGGTTTACTATGGCATATTCAGCATCGAAAATTAAGTGTGCAGCATTAATAGTTTGTTTACAGGGATACTCCAAAGATTTCCGTTACATTATGATCTATGGTGAAGAATCGTTTGCAATGTATTTTAATGGTATTACACTATTTCAAACATGTTGAAACTGAAGCGCTGAGGTGCACTACAAGATACTTACTGCAAAATATAGTGTGCATAGTATTTATCGTTCATTTTCAAGGACACACAAAAGCATTCGGTTACACTACTGGCTATGAGAGAGAAACTACAAGCTCCCCGGCATATTTTCGTTCTGTTGGAAAAAATCTCAACTATGATACTCCAACTATTGAATATAATTTACCTAGTTGAATATACTTTCCTCTGTTCATCATGACATAATTGCATGGTTTGCAGGAGTTTCCGTGCTATTTCAAGATTCATCATGTAAATGCTATAGTTATATAGCACGGATGAATGAAATTAGTGCTGCAGTTCGCAGCCTTGTCCAACAAATAAGAGTGAGATATACCAGCCCAGGATATCGTCGTGATAGCTCAGTAGGGAGAGCGTTGGTACGGCAAACCAAAGTACCCAGATTCGAGTCCTGGTCCCGGCATATTTTCGCTCTGATGGAAAAATTATCAACTATGACACTCCAACCATTGAATATGTGTTAATACATTTTCCAAATTGTTAACTTATACATCATCTTTCATGTTATTAATCTGTGAAGTTTTGTTACAGTATCCTGAATGCGTTGGAAAGTGTTTCATAATCTATGCTTGACGCGGAATTTTTCTTTCTCGTTTTTAGTTTACCCAGTAACAACACGAAAAAGCATTTTTATGTGGAAAATATCAATTATGTAGAAAAAAAAGTTTTTAAATTTATTTAAAAGAATACTTTCATATTAAGCCGAACAGCTGCGGTTAATCACCAAAGATTTCACTATTTATACTACTTTTCTTATTCTGATTATTTCGGTGTTTAAGCGCGTAATTTTATTACATATCTATCGAACTTTGTGATATTTATATTATTTTCTTTAGTTAGTTACTTACTGATGAAGTTTTAATTTGTTTATGGAATGCAAGCTGGAAACAAATTATGAACTATTTTTATTACTTTAAGTACAAACGGGTTAATATTCCGCAATCGGGCTGCATGCGATAGAGATGATTTTTTTTTTTTAATTCATGCTTGAGTATTATTTTTAAAATGATAAAAAATCAGTAAATTGACTACGAATCATGGAAATAGCTGTTTAAAGTTTGTGTAATCTAATTGTGATTTTCGTTTGAAAATAAATTTTGTGGGTTCTATTTTTCAAAAACCTATTAAAATTATCTTAACCGTTACTCAAAAACTCCGAATTGGAAAATATTTACTCACATGTTAAAATACATCGATTACATGTAAAAAATAATTTTAAAAATTTAGAACATGAAAATAAAAAATCAGTGACTAAAAAGTTCTATTTTCACATCCGCAATAAAGAAAAAAATACCCACTTCATCAGTGGAGGCTGCTTTTTTTTTTTTTTTTTTTTTTTTTTTTTGGGGGGGGGGGGGCATTAAATGCATGCCTGAAACACATACTATTTTCATACCATTATTTTTTACAAGAAATCTTTTCCTTGTTTAATGGCAGAAATTTCTGCCAGTAAATAAAATTATTCCTTTTTAATAATAGTGGTAAGAAAAGAATAAAATTAGCAGCTATGAATTCAATTGCCCCAAATAAAGCCAGTCACGAGCCCTGCTTCTCATAAATATTGTCAATTTTCTAAAAGAAAATTGCAAAGTATACTAACTTACCTTTGTAAAAATTCTATTTTTGTGCGTCTCCAGTCTTTTAACTTGACAAAATTTACGAAATTTATTTTAGCAATAACGATGTGAAGTTGCTCAAATAATAAATAAAACTTTGGCATGAAAAATTAACCCAGTATAGCCGTTTGTTGAGAATTATATGAACAATTTATATTAACTGTTGTGTTGGAAAATAGCAGCAATAAATAAAATGTTTTTTTAAAGCCCACTAGTATAAGTAACATTGGCTTTTGGATATGTTGCAGATATGCAACGTGGTGATAGAAAGGGTTAATTTAATGGAGTTACACCAGCATCCTCCTCTTAAGCTTTAATTTTTTTTTTTTAAATAATTTCCTTCTCTTTTACTGTATTTCACAATTAATTCTACCCTGGTTCTAAAATTTCCTTTTTACCTATTCTTTGACACCTGTTTAAATCGTGCTGAACTTTGTAACTTTTTCTGTGACCTTCTAATTATAGAATGAAAAAATGAAAACAATTTCAAGTAATATTAACAAATGGTTAGTGGCTGACTTTTGAAGCCGATTCTCTGATGAACTTCGTTCTTTTTATTATGATTTTCAAACCGTGGGCCATCACTTCGTCACGTTTTAGAAGATAAATACATTTGAAGATATATTTAAACAAATGTAAATGGAGATCATTAGTTGAAGGTAGTGGGGGTGTTAGAAATGTTCATGAGATTTGTTTTTTATGAACGTTAAGATCTGAATCTTGTTAACATACTTAATTTCTTAAATTAACTTCTCTTTTATAATAGGCTTCACCCCGTAGTAAATATTTTATCAAATGTGTGCTGCTGTATGTGTTATTGGATATCTATAAAAAAATACCAAGATAAGTAATTATTTACTGCTGGATTGATTTTCTTTTCTTTGGACAGAAAAATTTGCTCATAATCATAAAGAACCTAACCTCACTATTGAAAATTGTGTATAAACACCGAAAAAAAAAATCAGATTTCCGATAATTTTATACTATATTTTTGCGGTTAAAAGTATTCGAGCAAAATTTTTGATCATTATTAGTCATCACGTTTTTTATAGATTGGGGGGGGGGGGATTGTAAGCTCCGCTAGTGTTTTAATATTTTGATGACATTTCATTTATATAATACATCCATTGGAGCATAATCTATACTAATATTATAAAGAAGTAAGTTTGTTATTTTTGTTTTTTCTTTGTTTGTAGGGGTAATCTCTGAAACTATAGAACCGATTTCAAAAGTGATGATGACAAATTGATGGTGACAATCCCTGCTCCAACATAGGCTATATATTATATCGGTGTCACTACCCCCGGGTGCAGGAGCGAAAAACGTTCTAAAATTGAGATTTTTGTGATACTGAAGGAGCTAAAAACTTGAAATTTGGCATGGTAGTTAATTGTAATGTAAATGCTCTCTAAGAACACATTTGTAAAAATATCGAAATTTAAAAGGATGAAATGAGCGAAAAGCGTTCTAAAAAGATTCTAAATTTCAATTTCTGTGAAATCTCTGGACGTATTGAACCGATTTCAAACGTAACGGTGACAAATTGATTTTGACAGTCCCTGATCTAACATAGGCTATGTTTTATGTATGTGCCACTACCCCCATCGGGTTGCAGGAGCGAAAAACTTTCTAAATTTTTGATTTTTGTTATACTGAAGGGGTGAGAAACTTGAAATTTGGCAAGGTAATTACTTACAAGAGGTATATGATCTTTAAGAACACTTTCTAAAAAAATTCGAAATTTAAAAGGGTGATATGAGGGAAAAGTGTTCTAAAAACGTTCTAAATTACGATTTCTATGGAATTGTTAAAGACAGAAACTTGAAATTTGACATGGCTGCTACTTTTCAAGACGCAAATGCTCACGCAGGACAGTTTATTTAAAAAATCAAATTATAAAAGCTGAGGAAGCAAAAAACGTTCTAAATTACTTTTGTAATTCTAAAAGGACTAAAATCTTGAAATTTGGCATGGCGGTTACTTGTAAGATTCAAATGATCGCTAACAATGGTTTGTAAATATAATTCGAAATTTAAAAGGGTGAAATGTGCGGAAAGCGTTCTAAAAACGTTCTAAATTACAATTTCTATGAAATTGTTAAGGATAGAAACTAGAAATTTGACATGGCTGTTAGTTTTAAAACATAAATGTACGCACAGAATAATTTTTAAAAAATCGAAAATTAAAAAAGTGAAATGCTCGAAAATCGTTCTAAAACCGGTCAAAATTACGATTTTTATGGAATTGTTAAGAATAGAAACTTGAAGTTTGACATGGCTGTTATGCTTTTAAGACGTAAGTGGTCGCGCAGGTTTTATTATTATTATTATTATTTTATTTAAATTTAAAAGGATGAAAGCGCGAAAAGCTTTTTAAAAACGTCTAAATTGCGATTTATTTGGAAATGTTAAGGCTAGAAACTGGAATAGCTGTTACTCTACAAACGTAATTGCTCTCCTAGAACAGTTTTCTCTAAAAATTCGAAATTTAAAAGGGTGCAGAAGCAAAAAAAAGTTTAAAATTGTAATTTATGTGGTGGAGTTGGTGTAGAAGCTTGGTATTTGGCATGGGGGTTACTTTTAAAATGCAAATGCTCGCTAAGAACAATTTCTAAAACATTCGAAATTTAAAAGTGTGAAATGAGCGGAAAACGTTCTAAAAACTTTCTAAATTTTGATTTAATTGGATTTATTCGGGTTAGAAACTTGAAATTTGATACAGTAGTAACTTCTAAGAGGCAGACACTCGGTAAAAACAGTTTATTAAAAATTCGAAATTTAAAAATGTAAAATGAGCGGAAAACGTTCTAAATTAGTGTTTATTGAGAATTGTTAGGGATAGAAACTAAAAATTTGACATGCCTGTTATTTTTTAGACGTAAATGCTCGCACAGAAGTGTTTTTATAAGATTCGAAATTTAAAAAGGTGCAGAATCAAAAAACGTTTTAAAATTGCGATTACAGTGCTCGCTAAGAACGGTTTCTGAAAAAATTCGAAATTTAAAATGGGTGAAATGGGCGGGAAAAGCTCTAAAAACACCCTCTAAACTAATGATTTATCTGAAATTGTTAGGGACAGAAACTTGAAATTGTACATGGCTGTTATGTTAGAGACATAAACTCATTCACAGAACAATTTTTAAAGATTTAGAAATTTTAATGTATGCTTGGTATTTTTCAACAATTACGTGAGCAAAGCCACGCGTTTTTCTAGTAATAAAATATTTGAATTTTCTTGTATTGTCTATTTTTATGGATTTATTTTGAAATAAAAAAAATTTATTTATTTATTCTTTAAATTTTCTGTGATCTCGTCTCGTATACATGCAAATATCTCAGCATCTACTAGAGATCGCTTAGAGATGCTTAAAAAAATAGCAAAATATAAAGGTTAAACAAATATAAGTTTTTTGTTTTTTTTTAACTAATGTTAATCAGAATTCAAGTTTCCCGACTGGAAGAGAATTTTTATACTGTACTAGTTGACCGTCCGGCGTTGCCCGGGTCTGGGATAATAACCTAAATATACCAAAAATCAGTGTTGAATTGAACATTTTGTTCAGGAAGGGATTTAATGTTTGAGATTTTTTTGTAAAAATGATTTAATTTTCATTGATTTTTTACTCGTTTTTATGGGGATTTTTTTAAACAAATAAAATAAGTATTAAATTACTGAAATACTTGATTGTTATTATTATTGTTTTTAAGTGAAATATATTTAGTAGACAATTCAAGGAGCATTCCGGGAAGGAAAAGTTTAACTCATTCACGAGAGTATAGTTACTATGGGCTTCCAAATGGAAATTTTGTACATGCGAAGACAGGCAGTATAATAATAAATTCCTCGCATAATTTTCGCAAAATTGCTCGCTTTTTCTATGATGCGACGTTTACGAAAACCCCGCATACAGTATAATATTATCTGCTCACAGCAAACAAGAAAAGAACAATCGTCTTTTTGTTTTCAAGCATTTTAATTTACAAAGGGTATTTTTATAGATGTAAATATACAGAATTTAGAGTAACTTACAGGATAGTTTTTTATATTTTAATAGAATCTCGGTGTTCATTGTAAATTTCATAAGGCATGAGATAAATTATAACCAGTAGATTATTCGTTATATTACAGGAGAACTTTTAGCATTGTTCTTATTATCATTTCTTTATTATTATTCTCTTATCTTTACATTCCTGTCAGTAACCACAACCAGTCAAAGTATTCCATGAGACCTTCTGTCACGATTGATAAGACAGGCGAGAGAGATTTCTCCCTAGGTGTTATCCTAGTGTATCTCTACTTATAGTCCTGTAAGTAGCTATATTTTTTACTTAATTATTTTGTACACACTCTGATCGTCAAATATGTAATTGATCTTACTTAATTATTCACGAAAACAGACATCAGCTGTCGGGAAAACGGTGAATGTTGTCTAGAGAGTTGCAGTCCAAGGAGAAATGAATGACATCCCGATTTCGAAAAAAATGAAAGATGTTATTGTGACCTTTGGCGACCATCCGTAATCGGGTTGCCATTTATTTCCCTCTGATCGTAGGGGAGGTTGCTGCTCCCGAGACTGTATCCACCGCTGTCGCGACAACTGTCGGCTGTTTTCGTCATTGATTAACCCTTTTAGTGCGGGAGTCGACTAATGTCGACATCTAGGAATTGTGTGCTGTAGACTACATTAAGCGTCGACAAAAGTCGCCTTGGCGTTCACGGCGTGTATTGTGCTCACTGTAGGGCGTCATGGGCTTAGCACGAGGCTAACGAAAAAGAAAGGCTACCGCGGTACTTTACGCGTATCTTTTTTTACAGACTGGCGGAATCACGTGATGCTCGAATCCACCAATGCAGGTGTACGAAAAGAGCATCACGTCACTCTCGCGGTCTGTAAAAAAAGATATGCAGAATGCACCGTGGTAGCCTGTCTTTTTCGTTAGCCGAGGCTAACGAAAAAGAAAGGCTACCGCGGTGCTTTACGCATATACTTTTTTACAGACCGCGGGAGTCACGTGATGCTCGAATGCACCAATGGAGATGTACGAAAAGAGCAATACGTCACTCTAGCGGTCTGTAAAAAAAGATAAGTGGAATGCACCGCGGTAGCCTGTCTTTTTCGTTAGCCTCGGGCTTAGCAGTGATGACGTATTGCGCCTGCGTAGTGCAGTAATTTGGCTATAACCAAAACCAGTAGCGTGCTTTTCGTATAACCATAAGATATGATTTTTAGTTTTGTATTGGGTCGTTCGGAAAGTCGTGACTTTTACTCACTTACTGTGAGTAAAACAGAAACGTTTCCTGTTGTTTTTTAATAAATCGCTTTTTTGGTCAAAATATTCCGCACAGGGCATTATCCCACCAAAAAAAAAAAAAAAAAAAAAAAAAAAAATCCGCACCTAAGCGAGATCAATTACAGCTTGTATAAAATGTTTAAGTAAAAAAAAAAAAAAAAGTCGCTTCCTGCAGAACTGTTAGTATTTCATCTCAGAAACAATGACAAGTCCATCATAACTAATATACCCTCGTGAACGAGTTAAACTGCTTCTGTTCGGTAATGCTTCTTGAATTTAGTATTAAATGAATTCCACTTAAAAATAAAAAATAATAATGAAGTATTTCAGTAATTTAATACTTATTTTATCTCTCTCGTCTTAAATAAGTAAATAAATAAACAAATGAGATAATTACTAAAATAAATAACTTTGTCACCACAGTAAATGCATTTTTTGTGACCGGAGTATTTCTCGGCTAATATTAAGAAAACTATTGCAGATAAAAAAATAAAATAAAAATTGGTAGTATTAGATAGAAGTGCTCGATAAGCACGCTGAAACAAACAGTTTTTAAATTGAAAATTTATTTTAAGAGCTGTATAATGTTGAAGTCGGTCAAAATAGTTCCGGTAAAAACTATGCGTAGTAATTTAACCATATTTTGCAGTGGCGTACTTAAAAAGCTTGCGGTATGTAGTGTGCAATTATTTTTTTAGTTTGACTATATTTTAGAGGGGGGGGGGGGGCGAGTTAAATTTTTTATTCAAATTTTCATCATTTCAATTAAGATTTATTTCATTTTTCGAAAAGTCCATTTTTTAGAAAGATTTAAAGAAAGCCATTAAGAAAATAGATCCAATAGAACCTAATAAACTTTCGGGTGTATACTCAGAGTGTATATGAAATCCCGTTCACCAAAGCCGATGGATCATTGCAATATTATATTGAAATAACGAATAGAAAGTTTAAAACGAGGATGAAAGAACATATAGCAGATATAAAATGCAATAAGAAAACTACACCTTTAGCCAGACTACATAACATAGAACCTTTACAGATTAATTTTAAGAATAGTAAAATAATTTATCCATCAAGATTTTATTTCCCATCCATAATCCGTGAATAAATAGAAAGGTATGTGCGCAGCGAGAGCATATGCAAAGAATGAGACCCTTTTGAGTTACCTAGAATTTGGCGCGAAATGCTTCATCAATTTAAAAATAAGACAAATCACGTTTACAGATGATCATTTTTATTAAATCACCTGGTTTCATACCTGATATCTCGTGATGTTCGTTTATCATGTTCATATTTCATTTTTATTTATTTATTTATTTATTTATTTATTTTTATTTATTTATTTATTTATTTGGCCAATATAGTTTTGATCTTAAAAATGTCCCCGGTTATTTGTACGAAACTAGTAGGTCTATTTGTTAAAAGTTTTTTAAGTATTTATGTTTACTGTAATCAATTTAGCATATATATTTTTTATTTTAATATTTTCAATGTTTGTTGCATTGACATAAATTTCTCTGTTTTTCATTTGGCTATTTTTTTAAAATAAATTGTAGATCAATCCTTTTACGGCCACAGCTATATTTGAGTTCAAGAAAAAATATTCTCTACAATCCACATTCTAATACTAACCGGAACATTATTAACGATCTACTTTAAACACATAACAATGAAGTACAACAATCTACTTCCACTCAGGTAGCTTGACCTCTGACTTACCATGGCGGATACCTCTTCACCTTTTATTTGATCATCTCTATTTTTTTTATTCCTTGGACAGCACTGCTGTTATTCACAGACAACATTGAATTGGTCTTGTTGAAGAGGGCTCAGAAAAGACAGGGAGGGATGTAAGAGAAACAGATCTTCTATTAAAGAACTGCACCCATTCCTTAGACGTACAGTGTCTCACATAAGTGATGGGACACTTGTGCTTTACAAAAGGAAACTAATCAAATAAATTAAAAAAACAAGTACACATTTTTTTTGTGGGTGTGTTTCATACTTAAATTTAGTAAAGATTATTACATAACATACATTTTGTCAAAATATTAAAATATTAATTTAATAAAAATACAAATGTTTAGAACGGAGCAAAAAATAGCTCACATAAGTGATGGGACACCATTATATATGCAACAAAAATCGTCTGAAATAAGCAATAAAAATATTTTTTGGGGTTTTATTTTTACTTAAAAGCAATTGGCAATAATTTATAAAATCGTCTGCAGTATTTCTCTCCAATTTGTTTTGGAATTTTTGTGTTTTTTAGCTCTGTGTAGTCATGAATGCTAAACGAAAAGAAACTTCGCCTGAAATTCGAAAATTAGTTATTAATTTGCATATTGAACGTGGAAAATCTATTAGAAAAACTGCTGAAACAGTTAACTTGAGTCGTTCAACAGTTTTCAATATCATTAAACGATATAAAAAGAATCATATGATTCAGGATAAAAGAAGACCTGGCTGACCATCAAAGCTATCCAATGGAATAAAGCGAATTATCGTTCGAAATATTAAAAAAAATCCAAGAATTAGTGCTTCAAAAGTTGCTGCTGATTTACAAGCATTATATGGAATAATTGTTAATCCTGAAACTATTAGAAGGGTAATTCGATCTGCTGGATATCACGGTAGAGTAGCCAGGAAAAAATTCTTCGTAAGTGAAAAGAATAGAAAACTCAGACTAGCTTTCGCAAAATCCAACATAAATAAGAATTCTGATTACTGGAATAAAGTTATATTTGCTGATGAGAGTAAATTTAATATATTTGGTTCTGACGGTAGAATCTTGGTGTGGAGAAAACCCAGGGAAGAATTTCGCAAACAGAACTTGGTACCAACAGTAAAACATGGTGAAGGAGGAGTTATGGTATGGGGGTGTATGTAGTCCGCTGGAGTTGGTAATCTTGTTTTTATTGACAGTATAATGGATCAGTACAAGTATATTGATATTTTAAAGCAAAATTTGAAATCTTCAGCACGAAAATTGAACCTTCATAACGATTTTAAATTCTACCAGGACAATGACCCCAAGCACACTGCTCTGAACGTTAGACTCTGGCTGCTATATAACTGTCCTGAAATAATAAAAACACCACCACAATCTCCAGACTTAAATCCCATAGAGAATATTTGGCAAGAATTGGAATCAAGAATTCGCAAACACACCATTTCTTCAAAACAACAACTAAAATCGGTGCTTCAAGAAGAATGGGGTAAAATCACTCCAGAAATCACAAAAAAAATAGTCGAATCCATCCCAAAAAGATTAAATCATGTTTTAAAAGTAAAAGGAAATCCAACAAAATATTAAAACCTTTTAAAAAGTAAAATTTTTGGATAAATATTTGATGGAAAAGTAAGTGTCCCATCACTTATGTGAGCCATTTTTTGCTCCGTTCTGAACAATTGTATTTTTACTAAATTAATATTTTAATATTTTGACAAAATGTATGTTATGTAATAATTGTTACTAACTTTAAATATGAAACACACCCAAAAAATTTTTGCACATGTTTGTTTATTTATTTTATTGCAGTTTCTTTTTATAAAGCACAAGTGTCCCATCACTTTTGTGAGACACTGTATATGCCTGTCTTTTATTCTTGCAGTAGCCAAGTCAAGTGTTTTATTTTCTTTCGGAATAGCTTATTTCCCCATTTAAAGTTTTGGAAGAGAGTTGGAGGCTATTCATCACCCTGTTGACAGGTTCTTTGGTAGCAGTGTTTGGTTTGGCATGGAATATTTACACTTTATTTTCTGAATATCTTATCAAAGTGCAGATTTTCGGCTTCTGAATTTACTGAATCGTTCGAAAATAGCCATACCAATATTTCAAAGTCAAGATGAAAGGAATAAACAAATGTAACTGTATGTAAATTTTTTGCAGAGTGGTTCAAATAACTGTCAGGTTAAATTATTTATCATGCTATTTAATAACCACAATCAAATAAGCAATCAAAATTTTTAAAAAGTACAATAGCTTAATAGCTGTATTAAGGAATTTTTTATCGATTGATACAGAAGACATTTAATTATTTATTTCTAACAAGTTAAATTAGTTAAATATTATTTTGTGAAGTAAATTTTACAGAACTACACCCTTTCTTTATAATTCTCCTGTCTTTTTTTTTTCTTCCTTAGTCCGTCAAATCTTTTCTCAGAGTGTCTTCATTTAAACATTTAAAGAACCTTGAGTGTTGAAGTTCATCAATGTTGAATTCAGGCATTTTTCTCCAAGAGAGAATTATGCAACCACGGGAGGGGGGTAGCAAGATGGAGTTCCGGGGAAGGGGAGAATTTGCATTTTTAGACAATTACCAAACAAAAAATCTCAAACCTTCTGGAGATAAGATTTTGATACTCCGGCAGATGTCACCCCGGGCGACACCTGAATTATTTACTGCTACTCATCACCTACTGGCAAGTTCTGTAGTAGCAGTGTATATTTTGGCAAGGACATTTTGCAAAATCAACTGTGAATACGTGATCAAAGTGCATTTTTTCGGCTTTTGATCTTGTATAGTGCTAAAATAGTATTATCAGTATTTCAAAGAAATTGATCTTGTACTAAAGAACTACAACCATTCCCTTAGACGCTTGTCTTATTTTCTTATTTTCTTGGAATATCTTTATTTCCCATTGAAACAGTTGGAGTATTCACCATTTGTTGGCAAATTCTCTGTTAGCCAGAGTTTTTTTTTTATCATGGATCATTCTTATACTTTTTTTTACACCCTTTCATTTAACTCAACTTGGTTTTTGTATGTAAAGATGGAATTTTGTAATCGATTTTTCATTCATTTCCTATGCTAGAATTATAAAAAATATATACACAAGTGTGTTTCCAATGACAATACCGTATTTTAATATTTCTAGAACTTAATTACAAATTAATAAATTAACTGTAAGGCATTTTGCCATTAACTAGTCGCAGAAAATCGAAATTGGAAATCGCCAAATTTTCTTTTTGGTTACAACTGAAAAAATGATAAAGTGATAATGCGCCAAAATCTGCCAATTGGCTGTGAAACTGCAACAACGCAATATTTCGAACACTAATAGTAGAAAATATAAATGAAAAATAATGAGTGTAATATTAAAAAAAAATAATAAAATAAAATAAACAAATAAATAAAAAGAAGCTTTAATCAATTATCTTTTATATAAATACGTCATCAAGGTGCAGCTTTTCAATTTACGGTCTTACTGGGTTGGACGAAAATTGTCATACGAGTATTTCAAACTGACCAGCCGTCAAAGTGAAAAAAAAAAAAATCCAAATTGTAATTATATAATGACATTTTTTATGTGTTTAGATATTTTTCAATGAAAGCAATAATATTTATTTCTCAATGAAGAATGGCAACTTTTTTTTAGACGCAAACACCTGTCTTTTATTCTTCTTGCAGTAGCTAGTTATTCAAGTGCCAAGTGTTTTATTTACTTGGAGTATATCTTCATTTTCCATTTAAAGAGTTGGAGTGTTGCAGGCTATCCATTACCTGTTGACAGGTTTTCTAGTAGCAATGTTTTGTTTGGCATAGATCAGTCATGCTTTTACTGCGAATACGTGATCAAAGTTTAGTTTTCGGTTTCTGGTCTTACTGAATCGTGCGAAAATTATCTTATCAGTATTTCAAGCTAACCAGCAGCGAAGGTGTAAAAAAATCCAAATTGCAGTTAGATAAGCAGAATTTTAATGTGTTCAAAAAGTTCAGATTAAAGTTATTTTACTGTAGCTAGTTAATATAGTTAGACATTTTTAATACTCTTGAAGAATGGTAATCAATACTTAGACTCGTGCGCCTGTTTTTATTTTCTTTTATATACACAAGAAGAAGGTACTGGTGTCTTGAAAATTTTCAACTCTCATTTTCTGGAGGATTTATATGTTTAGGATGTCCTGAATACAATTTGACTATTTTGGAAAATATCTGTCAAATTGAATGGCCGCTCTAACTCAATAACTTATGCACGTAATTTCAACAACTTCATATTTAGTTAAACCTTGTCATAAGTTAGTGCAGGTTAGTTTTTAGTATATACATCCCATCAGGTGGCAATGCTATGGGACATTTTTCACGGTTTCTCATCATCTATAGGGTGGGATTTTAACAAGTTTCATATTTAGTTAAGACCTCGAGAAAAAATTAATGCTGATTTAGTTTTTGTGTATTTCGTGTTACGTTTTTCACGATTTCAGCGAATTTTACATTTCGGCATGTAGGGCTTGGAATTTCATCAAATTTAATATGTAAGATGCTTATCCAAACTTATTGATTCTATATTAGCTTTGATCATTCGACAGGTGGCGCTACTATGCTATATATTTTTTTCTTTCTTTTGCGCTGAAATTTACAACTGTATCTCAGTTTCTATCGAGTAGAAATGTACCCAATTTTACATTTGAGATTAATGATTAAAAAAATATATACTGATCTAATTTTAAATTTCAATACCCAACAGGACGCTGCGGTGATGTACATTTTTTAATTCTCTGATCACATGTAAGTCTGTGTTAAATTTTAAAAAAATGCTCTATATTTAGTAATAGTGTTAATTCCGCTATTTAAATTAATACATTAGAATAATATATTTTTTAAATATTTTGTGAAGGCCACAGCATACTATTCTTCTAGTAACCAATCCAGTGACTTTATTTTTTAATTTTTTATTTTTTTTATTTATTTATCTAAATATCATCATTGTATTTTTAAAGAGGTGAGATAATGTTGGCTATTTATTGCCTGCTGCCGTGTTCTCTAGTAATAATGCTTGGTTTGACATGGAATCATTTATGTTTATATGTATATTTGAATATTTGTTCAAAGGGAAACTGAGCAATTGTCAAGATACAGTTCATATTCAAAATATTAGAATAACTAGCTGTTACCCGTGACTTCGTTCACGTAACATTAAAAAAAGAATAAATGCATTAATTTAGTAAAACATTTCACTTGATAATTAACAACATATATAATTAACCAAAGCTTTATCACATTTTATAGGAGACCATACGGTATTTCTTTGGTCCTTCACGTAACCCAGTCTTAAAAAAGTGAAATTTCATGCCAAATAATATATACAATCGCGAAAATGAAACTGCAACTAATGAAAAAAGGAGGACAAGTAAAATCGTGAAAATCGAGGAATTCCTCTTCGTAAAACGAAAAACAACACTGGCAGAATTCTTCTATACAACAGTGCATTTTAGGTGGTATTTGGTGTACAATTTGTATATGGGTGCATTGCTAAATGGGCATTATTATATTGTCTATTTGCATAGACATATGTTATATATTTCTTACTACATTATCTTGTTTATGTATATATTAAATTAAGTGCTTCACGCTAAGTGGTGTAAATAGTGAACAAACTTCTTGTGGATTTTATACATTGATAGATATTTCACAAAGATATAACAATCTGAGGCGATTCTAAAATGTAAATAAAGGTTGCAAGAAGTACTTTAAATTCTGCCCAATTTAACCTCGATATTTTCTCTATCGCGTCAAGAACACTATAAGCAAATAAATACCGACGACACAAATCTGATGATCTAAATTTACATATTTTTGTTAGTATATATAGGATTATTTTGATTTATTTCATGCGCTTGAAATTTTTTACGCTTTCTCTAGGGTTAGGTGTCGAATAAATGTACTTTCTTGTTATTTTAATTTGCCATTTCTATTTATTCTATTTTCCATTCATTCATTCACTGATTTAATTTACATATTCGTGTCAAAGAATATTCTTTAAAGTTATTATCAGGATTAGGATAGGATACGATTAGGGTTACGATTAGGAATAAAAATTGAACGACAATGGCATGACCAATTCAGGTTTAAAGTATGAACCAGGAAGTCTATTTACATCATGAAGCAATAAGAAAATTAGAAAATTATCGTCTGATATTTTTTAATATGTTTTACAGTCATAGTTGACATCAAAGGTGAGCGGGAATATGATCATCTAAAATACCATTAAGTGTTTACCACGCAAAAAACAAATCTGGTTACAACAATGTATTTAAGTTTGCGCCAAATTTCACTTGATAAAAAAAAACGCAAATTGACTATGGACCTAATTACAGACCCCTAACCTTCCTATTCTCGGAAATGTTCTACCTATATGTAAAAAAAAATCTACTATATAGAACGCGCTTTCACGTTTATAATGTTATGAATTGGCACGATTGGCTTGTTCAAGTTTACACAATGCGGCTGGAAGAAAAGATTCATTACTTTTTGATGTCTTCTTTGCTTTTGCATTACGCGAATTTGTTGGTAAAATCGATTTTCTTTTCGATAACATTGTTGTTTTTTTAAGTTTAAAAAATATTGTAATTTTACTTAAACATTGGTTTAAAATCTATGCAATTTTTCTTATCCTACAAGACTTTACAAAAATCTATTATGAAACAACTTTAAAAAAAAGCTATATTTAAAAAAGACAACAAAGTTTTTCCTATTTTAAAACTAAAAGAAATGTAAAATTAAATTCCGGTTCGAAACGACGATTTACAAATGTGTTTCGATTGTGGGAAAATGATAGAGGAAAAATGTTGTTACTTCGACACAATCATATTAAATCTTTAGCTTTTATGAGAAAAGCAACTTTCTTTTAAAAAATATAGTTATTTTATTAAGATTTTCTGATTTTCGATATGGATAATTTTGCGATGCATATCATTGACATTTGCCATCCAATATATATATATATATTTTACTTTTTAAAATTTAAATTAAAATATGGTATCTTTATGTTAGCCGTGTGCAGACGATAAATCGCCAACCTATCCCATCATTCGTATTGAATTCATTAAAAATATAAATCTTTCACTCATTTCATTTAAAACACAGAACTTTAATTTACAACACATACATTTAAAATACATATATTACGTACATTTAAAATAATTCCTTTCATGTGAAAAAGAAAAAGAAAAAAAAAGAGAAATTAATCACAAATAATTTGATAACCCAAGATCATTTTATTTCAACATCAAAACAAATCTGTTTTATTTTTCTCTATATGACATCATATTCGCTTGCTTTCCATACTTACTCGTATTTATGCACTTTGTATTATTATCAAATATTTGAAAACGCACGTTTTATGTCTAATATGACATCATTTCATATTTTGTTTAATTCTTAAATAATTCATTTCCTTTTCATTTTTCACGTGGAAAATTTTCAATTGAAAATAAATTGTTGATTAAAAATTATTACTCAGAGGTTTATTTTATATTGGCAACGATAAAGTATTAGCAACGGTAAAATAAATTTAACCATTTAAAAATAAGCTGCAAAACCGGGCCCTTTGGGCCAAACCAACCAACCATTTTAAAATATACGAAAAAATGTCCATTTATTCTGTATGAAAATAATGAAATTTTTAATTTTTAAGAAAAATATTTGAATAAAATAAACAAAAACCAGCCTATATTCATTTAAAGGTTATAATCAACTTACATGCAAAGATACAGGATAATTAAATGCTCCATTTTGACGCTGGCTTCAGCCTAACATTTGCACACAATCAGATTTATAATATTATTAGGATTAGGATTAGGATACTTTTATTTTACAAATTGAAAATATCGTTTAGTAATTTAATGTCTTTTAATGCAAATATGCAAACGATATTTGCATTAAATTATTGAGAACTTATTGTTGATTAAACTTATTTATTATCTTAAAATTAATATAATTTTTGAAAAGATTAATTGAAAAAAAAAATATTTTGAAAAGTCAAAATATTAGAATATTTATTCAAGTGGTTCAAAACATTAGAATATTTCACATTAATTCTCCTTTAATTATCACCAATTCATAACTGATGGCATCATTGATTAAATTCGGACGATTTTATTTAAAATCAGTATTCTTTTTGCAGTTTGTTTGCTTTTTCGTCTTAAAATGGGTCGTGTGAGTGATATTCCTGAATCTATTAAACTTCGTATGGTTGATTTGTAACGGCGCGGTAAAAATCAATGTTATATAGCGAATTATTTGCATTGTTCGCAATCAAGCGTTAGTAAAATGCTAACACAATATTCAAAAAATGGAAAATTTCAAAATAATCGCCGAAATGGCGGCCGAAAACCAAAAACATCTGCTAGAGATGACAGGAAACTGAAGCGTATAGTTAAAAAAAAAAAAAAAAAACGTTTTAAAAGTGTGCGATTCTTGCATCGAAAATGGAAAGAAGAAGGAGTTGAAGTTTCTACATCGACAACATTAAAACGTCTCCATAAATTTAAGTTTGCATCTCGTGTACCGAAAACAAAACTTCTCATGACTGCAAAACAAAAGTGTATAAGATTGAATTGGTGTAAATCAAGACGTTTATGGAGCAAAGAAGATTGGAAAAATATATTATTTAGTGATGAAAGTATGTTTTGTGTTTCATATGGTAATCAAGGTATTCGAGTTTGGAGAATGAAGCAAGAAGCATTTGATAAACAATGCCTTAAACGTTCCGTAAAATTTGCTGCTAGTGTCATGGTTTGGGGTTGCATGAGTGCAGAAGGACCTGGAAAGTTATGCATCGTCTACGAAAAGGTTAACTATCAGATATATCAAGAAATTTTGGAATATTACATGATTCCATCATCAGAAGATTTATTTGAAGATGATTTCATCTTTCAACAAGATTTAGCGTCACCGCATACCTCGGTGTCAACTAATAATTCGTTCCGCCAAAGCAACATTAAGGTACTTCCTCGGCCATCAAACTCACCAGACCTTAATCCCATCGAAAACTTATGGTGTATAATGAAGAAAAATCTCCACAAAAATCCTCCTTCAAGTAAAACTGAGTTAGTGGCACGTATAAAGTCTGTTTGGGCTAATATTGATAGAAATGTTTGTAAACACCTTGTATATAGTATGAAAGATCGATATTACGCTGTTATGAAAGCTAAAGGGGATGCTACAAAATATTAACTACCATTTATTTCATATTCATAAGGTAATATTGTTACGTAAAATAAAATATTCTAATATTTTGAACCCATCTAAATTTTATTCTAATATTTTGATGTGTTTCAGAAAGCTGTATACCTAATTTATTGTACTGTATTTTATATTTTGTAAATGTTAAAATCTTATCCAAACATTCCAGATTTAATTTATAAGAAATTTAATTGAATTTGCTTAGTATCAAAAATAAATAAATGTAAAATAATTTTTCTTGTTACTTTTTCTCAATTATTCTAATATTTTGAATATGAGCTGTATATATAAATATATATACACTATATGGCCATTAATGACCGGCAACTTTCAATTTTAGACATTTTGTCGAATATTTAAAAATATACTTGTCAGATTCTTTTGGAATTTTTGGATTGAACAGGTTTGACTTCATATTTATCAACTTCGGTTTGATAAGGAGGACAATTAGGGGGGCCAACAAAAAATTAAAGAAAAAAAATAATACTTGAGATCACCCTGTAAAATAAAATGCACGAAATGATCTATCGTTACAGAATATACATAGGCAGACATTGTACAATATGTGTATTCATTTGTGTAAGAATAGCATGTATATTAATAGAAATAGCGATTTTTTTTTTAAATTAAAAAAATTCTTGCATGTTTTTTATTTATAACATACAGGGTTTTTAACCAAATTTAACGCCAGTTTCAGAAAAATTAACAAAATTTAGTAGGAACAATATAGTTCAATTGGAATATAAATATATTAAAAATTTAAGGAAATATGGGCAGTTGTATAAAATAATTTTTATCTACGCATGCGCGAACGATAACAAGGAACTTTTTGCATAATTTAACAGTCAACTCTATGGAGCAACTTATTAAAAAAAATCAGTCAAATATCGTAAAAATTCAGAGAGATATTGGCATTAGAGTGAGTTGTCCCATAGAAGTTGCTCCATAGAGTTGACTATTACATTATGTAAAAGTTCCTTGTTATCGTTCGCGCATGCGCAGATAAAAATTATTTTATACAACTGCCTATATTTCCTTAAATATTTAATATATTTATATTCCAATTGCAGTATATTGTTTCTACTATATTTTGTCAATTTTTCTGAAACTGGCGTTAAATTTGGTTAAAAACCCTGTATCTTATAAGCAAAAAACATGCAAGAATTTTTTAATTTTTTTAAAAAAATCGCTATATCTCTATTAATATACATGCTATTCTTACACAAATGAATACACATATTGTACAATGTCTGTCTATGTATATTCTGTAGCGATAGATCATTTCGTGCATTTTATTTTACAGGGTGATCCCAAGTATTATTTTTTCTTTAATTTTTTATTGGCCCCCTAATTGCCGCCTTTATAAAATCGACGTTGATAAATATGAAGTCAAACCTGTTCTTTTTAATCCTAAAATTCCAGAAGTATCTGACAAGTATATTTTTAAATATTCGACAAAACGTCTAAAATTGAAAGTTGCCGGTCATTAATGTGCATATAGTGTATGTGTGTGAGAGTGTTTACCGAAATCGCAAACAGTGAAAGAAATTTTTACCGACAAATTGAAATAACTATCAGATTGAAATTATCAATATAGGTTCAGTCTTCAGTGATCCGTTTGAACTTGATTATCAATTCCGAAATAATGATATTATACTCCTATTGAATTTGATTATCAATCAAATTCAATTTCAATTTGGATTGGAGTTCTAGACCTTTGGGTATCCCTTTTACCTTCCTTTGTGCATGTGTTTGGGTCGGCTCTTCTTCTCTCCCATGTATTCCCAGGAGCACTCAGTCGCATTGGTAGATTTATTGCTCTGGACGTTTCGAATACATGTTTGCATCAAAGAATTAAAAATTTCCTTGCAGATTATATTTTTATCTTCTCGCGTTTACTTTCTTTCTGCTACTAATCCCCGGATGAAGAGAACTGCTAATTATTTAGTCTCGAAATTAAAAAGTGCGTCCCAAAAATGTTTATAGACAACATTTTTTTTTATTATTATTATTTAAGAGCTAACTAAACGAGTAAGAAAGACGAAATAATTTATGCAAATGTATAATGATGAATTAAAAATAATAAAATACTTAAACAACTTTTAACAGTCATAGATTTTATATAAAAAACTAAAAACTAAAAAAATGCTGTCTCAAAAATATATAGACAACCAGCGTTAAAGGCTGATTTAAGTACTGATAGGCAAAATTCGCATATTCCAAGTTCATGTACTTGTAATGCAATAGTTTACTGCGATAAAAGTGAATCTGTCTTTCCTTTTCCGACTGATTGCAAAGATGCCTGGCAGTGTGCAGTTTTCCAAAAAGGAAATCTATCGTTTAAGTGCTCGTGGATGGAAAGTTGTGGACATTGCAAGAAAAATTGGATGCAGCAGGGTTGGTATTTACCAAATTCTGTCGAAATGTGACGAAACAAAATCCCGCTCTGGACGACCAAATAAAACAACTAAACTCTAAGACAGAGAAATTTTGAGATTAGTTTTAAGGGGCCGCTTCACTGAAACTTCCCGATCGCGAAATCCTATGTTAACCTATGGGAAAACTCCGAAGCGCGATGACTCATTACCTAATATAATTACTAAAATACAGTTTTCATCATCAGAAAGTAAACGTCAGATGCCGACGTTGTGCGTTTTTAAAATTTTTGTCTCTTTAAATTTTAATTATTTAAAAATTCCCTATAAACTTTGAAATTTCCACTGGATAAAATTTTATCATCTTCTTAGAAGTACTTAAAATTAACGGAGACAATTTTTAAAAACGCACAACGTCGGCATCTGACGTTTACTTTCTGATGGTGAAAACCGTATTTTAATAACTATAGTAGGTAATGAGTCATCGCGCTTCGGAGTTTTCCCATAGGTTAACATGCGATTTCGTGATCGGGGAGTTTCAGTGAAGCGGCCCCTTAACCCAGAAACTGTATCTACGGTCAGTTTCTAATGAAGTAAGCGTTCCAGGATCAAAATCTACTGTCCATCGACGGCTGCAGGCAAGTACATTTCTTGACTATCGCAAAATACGTCGTTCGCCAAAGTTTACAAAACGGCATAAAAACGCTCGCGTTCAGTGGGCCCAAAATCACATGAATTGGACAGTTGAATGGTTGAGTGTCTTTTTCAGTGATGAAAAGAAATTTAATTTAGATTGCCCTGATCGTTGGACATATTACTGGCATGATGTTTTCAAGGAACAACGAACTTTTTCAGCAGACAACAAGGAAGGGGTTCACTTATTGTGTAGGGAGCATTTTCTTATAATGGAACAACCGATATTGCTTTTTATAAAAGGTCGTCAATCTCCCGAAGAGTACCAGAAAACGCTTAAAGTACAATTACTTCCATTTGGAAAGTTGAAAGATGGGAAAAATGTACATAGCAGCAAGACAATTGCTCCATTCACGTGTCCAACTCTACAATGCAGGGGTTTAGACAAAACCAAGTAACTGTAATGGACTGGCCAGCCATAAGTCTTGACATGAATCCAATAGAGAACCTCTGGGGAATATTAGCTAGAGACGTATATGCTAATGGGTGCCAATTTTCAATGGTTCAAGATCTAAAGCTGCAAATTGAACAAAGTTGGTTTTCTTTATTGCCAGAATTTCTTCACTCTTGTTTTGAGTTTGCCTGATCGAGTTTTTGACGTGATTAGAAAAAAAAAAAAAAAAAGCTAAAAAATTTGAACGTTAAAGAAAAAAAGTGATTTGTCCATAAACTTTTGGGACAGTAAAATTTAAGTTTTAATTTTTCTCACAAAGTCTGTGATTGTGTAATATTATTTTTGTATCGTATTATTATTGTCTTGATATTATTTATAATTATAAATTGTTTGAAATTGTTACTCCTCTTTCTCAATTGTAAAATAAGAAAACCCCGCTGTCTATAAACTTTTGGCACGCACTGTAATAGTATGTTTTTACTCGCCATCTGAGTAAAAATAAGATTTACTTCTTTATATATTTTTCATCTCCAGTTATTTTATCATAGTCCAAATCATTTTCCTGACTGTCTTTCAGAGGCACAAACAGGCCCTTATTACCGAATAGGCACGAGAAGCACGTGCTTCCCCTAGAAAATTTTAAAGGGGCCCAAAACTGAGAGAACAGGGGGCCCTTTTTATTGAATTAATTCCATTCCAAAAATTTATCTAATTTATTTTCAAATTGATATTTTAAAGTGTTTCATAAAAATACCTTTCATAACAAATTAATTTTTCATATAATAGCCAGCTTTCAACCACATGATTACAATTCTCCAATTTGTCCAACCAATCAAAGTCGCAAGCAGTATTATTGTCCATCCAATCAATATCGAGAAAATCCAGTGGGCAAGCAAAATGCCCACCAGGTTGTTAAGTTGGTTGCTAGGGTATGACGTCAGTTGAAACTGATTTATTGGCTTCTCGGGAAAAGTAAAAATGTCACTTAAATTGTTCCTACGATCCTACGAATTTTTTTGCATGTATTACGAAACAGCTTATCAATTTTGTTGCAGTGAATTGACCTTGCGATTTGCGAGTAGAGTTTCATAAAGCGGCAATGAAATCTCTCAACTTTTAGACGTGTAAAATATTATTTGTGTTCGACGCCGCTCGCTCACGTGCTGAGTTTAGCATATACGGTGCATGCATATTTTATTTATTGCTTTATAGTTAAAATTTTGCAGATTCTTCTTATATTTAATTTAATTATTTATTCAGCATGGCTAAAACTAAGCCTCAAGTACCGTCAGAAAGCAATAAACGAAAAAGGAACTTAGCTAATAACTATAAGAAGTTATTTAGAATGTTTCTGTATCAGATTGTGGATATTTATTGTATCTTATTTCTATCCCAGATATGTATTAAATTTTTCTATAAATTAGTTATAAAAAAATTCTGCAATTATTGAATTCCACCACTTAATATTTTTAAGTTCATTTAAAAATTTGAAAAAAAGATGAAATGCACTGAAAGAAACCTGCAAAAATGTGTCTTAAATGTTTACAATAATAATTAGATCCATGCTGTTGTATTAGCTTCGAGCAGCAGATTCAAGAATTAAAGAAGTAAATATTTAAAGATTACAATGTATCAAAAAATACTTTATCATTAATCAGTGAAAATTTAAGTTTATTTTTTCCTTTAATATTTCTTATTGTTTCATAATATTTTATTTAATTTCTTAGAATTATTTAAGAAAACTAATGACTTAGTTTTTAACTGTTTAGTTTTGATCTAATGGCATGAATAATTCTTGCTAGAACTTATTTTTTCAAAACAGCTCATTGCAGATGATTCAAAAAGATTTTGCTTAAATGTATAAGAAAAAACTTTATCATTTATTTCATTAATGTAGGAGGAATGATTTATTTTATTTTTTTGATTTAAAAAAAATGTCAGTGACCATCCTCATATTCAAAGTGAAAATGTTTATAATTATTGTTTAAGTTTTCCAAATATTCTACTTATTTTTAAGGGCGAATTTTCTATTTTAATGAATAATTTTATGAACATAGCTAATAACTATAAAAAGTTATTTTGAACATTTCTGTATCATACGTCTGCTTTAGATAGTGGATATTTATTGTATCCTATTTCTATCTCAGAGATGTATTAAATTTCTCTATAAATTAGTTATAAAAAGTTTCTGCAATTATTGAATTCCACCATTTAATTATTTAAAGTTCATTTAAAAATTTGAAAAAATGTGAAATGCACTGAAAGAAACCTGCAGAAATTTGTCTTAAATCTCATTTTTTCTTAAATGTTTACTACAATAAATAGATCCATGCTGTTGTATGAATTTGTTTGTCTCTTCACAAAAATCTATTTTATTAAAAAAATGTGTTTCTGAGGTTAATATGAGAGGAAAAAAAAAACAAATAACGAAGACTAGAATTAATTGTGCCTGTTGTTAAGTTTCCAATATAATGTATGTTTAATGTACAAAATTAGCTTTATAATATGTTTCTGTTCTGAAAAAATAGCGAAATGAATTATATCCCTCCCCTTCTACTGTTCCTTGTACAAGTAAAAAAAAAAAAAAAATGGGATAGTCATCTGGTAAAATTTCTAGTTGCTGGTGAAATACATATGTGCCACCCCCTTTCCTTACACATACAAAATATTTAATCATACATGAAAAAAAAAACATTGATTATAGAAGAATAATTACTATTATAGTAATGATATATCATGAATTGCTTTAACACTTCCACTCGGTAAGTGAATTAATTTTTAAAAGTAATATAAACACATTTCGCCAGTTGATATATTTTAGCCAAGTGATTGCATTTGTCGAATCCTTGTTCTACAAAAATATCCTACTTGTTTCTGTTTTGATGTTTCCTATGATGTGCATGTGTTAAAATGCTAATTGGTTGCCTAATTTTGACTAAAAATAATGTGATCAGAATCTTGATAATTATTTAAATTCATTTTGTGCAAATAATTAAAAAAAAAAAAAAAAAGTCGGGAATACAAGTAAAAAGTAAATTATTATTTTAGATTATTTTACGTATTGGATTTGAATATTATTGATTTTGGCTGGTATGCACAACGTAAAATATAAATAATTTAAACTATTACCAAAATTGAAAGAAGCATTTTAAAATATTGATATTTTATGTTGTGCATGCATGCTGAATTCAACCCTTTTATCCAACTTACATTATTCTGCTAATACTATGCAAAGTCATTTGTCATATTTTTCTTGATCCATTTTTTGTATATAGGAGAACGTAAAAAAAGCTGTTTAATGAAATGGTACTTTTCGGTTAGCCAAGCGCCAGTGAAATACACACACACACACATATATATATATATATATATATATATATATATATATATATATATATATATATATATATATATATTTCACTGGTGCCTGGCTAGCCGAAAAGTACCAGTGAAATATATGTGAACTGAGCCACTATTTGTAGCATTGGTGAGTTTGCGGGTATGTCGAATTTAGAAAACTCTTCTAGAATGAAATGGGGGGGGGGCCCTGAAATGACACTGTGCTTCCTATAGCTTCAGAGGTTAATCGGGCCCTGGGCACAAACCATTACATCTTTTTTTTATTATTATTAGCACACCATTCAATGAACTGATCATATTATGCCCACATTAAAATTGGAACAATTGACCTCTCATCACCATATTTCTCTCATTTTCATCAAACCAACGACTTTTGGGCATTTGAGACAAATTATCGCTTCAGTATAGTCCGTCCATTTTGATGAACGACGATCGTTTCGAAGGTCAAAGGTCTGTGGTCAGTGATAATGACCCAGACCTCTCACCATCACTTTGTGGCCTAGAAAAGAGGAGGTTTTTCTGTAGCCTTTGATCCACTAACTGGGTTACTTCAACTCCAAAAAAAGGTCACAACGTCTTGTCTTTATGAATTTTAAAAGCACGCTCTTCGTGGCATCAGCTAATTTTTTATTCCATCGCTAATTTGTTCATCGTGATCCATTCTTGCATCTCATTGGTTCATTTAGAATTTCTTCGTCGAACCAATAGTATTTATGGTTCTCCTTGTGGTTCTCCGAAGTGCAGGTTAAATTTAGAGTTAACAGCTTGCTGTCAATAAGTATAAACTGGTTTGACTTCACTCAATTTAGATAACACATGACAAATAGTTTGGAGGGTTTAAAATTCAACCTGCAATCAAAGACAACATGGAAACATTATTTATATTTTCCAAAGGTATTATAAATTGGAAGATTCGACCTTGTGAGGAACATTTTAACTCTGGGTAGAGGGCAATCACTTACATTAAAAAAAAAATTGAGGAGGTTCCCTCGGGGATAACTTGAATGTAAGCTAAATAAATAATTTTTAAAAAACTGCTCACATAGTAAAAACCATAAGGAAAGGATGTGTAATAAAGTCATGTACAATCTAGTGATATTGTCTGATTGTATCCTTATACGGAATCTTATGTTTCGTGGTGTTATGTTAAAATTAAACCTTAAATATATATATATATATATATATATATACTTCCCCAAGTTTACTCCAAATTCTGGTCGTACTCACAGCAAAAAAGATTGTTGATTTTACTGTATAATACTGTCAACCCAGCTGCGCGGTAGCGTATTACTGCTTATTTTATTGTTTATTACTGTTAATTTTACGGTATAATACTGGCAGCTGGGTTGCCAGTATTATACCGTAAAATCAACATTTATTTATTTATTTATATTATTTTTTATTTATTTATTTATTTATTTATTTATTTTTTGCAGTGATGAAAGCAGGTTTTATAGACTTTTACATACCTGCCAACCTTAAGTTGTTGTTTTTTTTTCCTTTTCAAATCAAATAAAAATAGAATTAATCAAAAATATTTCTTTAATTTTTCTGGTTCAAATTATGTTTATTTGGCTTGAAATAAACCGAAAGGTTGGCCCAAACCCCGCAGCAAAGGTGATGTGAGTGGTGCACTGGCACGAGGCGCCAAGCCTAACAGGCGCCTCATAGGCGCTTTCAGATATCACAACTGATGCACGGATGATCGGTAGAAAAAAGAGCTAACTTTTTCGCACCAGGCGCCAAATAGAGTAGCTGAGGTGCTGATTGGCAGCCAGTATTGAATCCACACATTTTCCTTCGGGGGGGGGGGGGGATTTCTGTAGCTCCAGGAGGAACATTGTGGAGTTCCAGGGGGAGGGAAATTTTCTGGGGGTAATGCCACCTTCGGAGCCCCGGCATCACTGTTGGCCGCTGCATTTTCAGAAACCGAAATTCAGAACTTAATTACACTGGTCGAAGCGTCAAGGAATTTTACAGACCATCTTATTTATGCCTTCATTTGCACTCGATAGCCTGAGTCCAATCGGCGAAAAATTTACGAAAAGAAATTAACATTACAGATTTCTTAATCCAGTCTTCAGATAATTTTCTTAGAAAAATTAACTTGCTCTTTCTTTTTTTTAAATTTTTTTAATTATTACCTTTTTTTTTACGTTATTTTTTTATTTATTTTTATTTATTTATTTATTTATTATGCAAATAACAAAACAATTGTTCTTAACTTACACTCTAAAAAAAACACCTTAAATTGAATGAAATATTACGTTGATTATATTTCGTTAAAACACGGAAATTTCCTGTTTGTTTTACCCATCCCCCTCACCCCCACCCCTCCAAAAAAAAATAAATTAAATAAATGGAAAATTTCCCAGTCTAACGTAAAAGTTACCTGAAATCCTCCAATCTAATGCTGCATTTTCGTCAAATCACAGGGGTGTTCACGTTCAGGCAACCTTGCACCGTGTAGTACATTTTCACGGATGTCCTTTTTCCCTCAAAACACGAAAAATTCACAAATCTAAGCTCAAAACTTCCTGAAATTATCCAGTCAAAAAACGAACACTTATTTAAACAGTAGAAAAATCTCTTCTAGTCACAGGGGTATTCCGGCAGCTTGCTTGCCTGTATTACTTACTCATCATACGTAGTATAGGGTATACGTAGTAGTATACGTAGTCTTGTAATCGTTTTGAAAATCGAAAAAAAAATTGACGGATTTACACGTTTCAGACACTGGAGATTCCGAAAAACATATTTTTAGGGTGGG
Source organism: Maratus michaelseni (assembly GCA_963931845.1). NCBI lineage: Eukaryota > Metazoa > Arthropoda > Arachnida > Araneae > Salticidae > Maratus > Maratus michaelseni. The sequence continues at coordinate 143,620,842 of OZ007596.1, forward strand.
AAATTTGCCGTCCGTCTGTCTGTGTGTCTGTAAACGCTGTATCTCCCGAACAAATTGAGATAGAGACTTGAAATTTAGTATGTACATAGTATGCAATAATGGAAAGATGCTTGTTAAATTTTAGTAACCTCGATTGTCGGGAAACAATTTTTTTCGGGACTCTCGAAATATTCGTTCTGATGAAAGGTATATAAAAATTTTCGAAATTGTCTATTTTAAGGAGTGAATATAAAAGACAATAAAAAAAACATAAATTTTGCATAAAGCATGAAGTCGATCGGATAATTAGTTGCCGAGATATTTTTAATCCTATTTACCACACACTTCGATTTTTCGTGACCCTATTCAAATTTCAATTCAAAGATATATTTTAATTGGAAATGGGACGCTTAATCCGACGCAGTAAACCGTTAGTTAAAATGATTATCAATTTTGGAGTTATAAGGATGTTTCTTTTACGCAATTTAGTAATAGAGCATTTAAAGTTGATGACGTCATCAAGCCACGATTTTATTCGAATTGCAATGCATTTTATTAAATAGTTTACACATGTTTTATTTTCATATTTTATATTATGCATATCCAGGATGGGTAAGTATTACGGTGGACCCTAACGACCAGTTTTTTTACATTTTTCGATGAAAAATTATTGAGAGACAAAAAAAAAAAAAAAAAAAAAAAAATTAAATGGGTATTTAACAGTGCCCAAAATGAATGTACAGTGGTAACCAAAACAGGCATGGCCCAATTTGGGCACATACCTAAGAATCTTTCGACCCAAAATTGGGTTTTATTTTTTTCTGTGTGTACATGATCAATAGATTTATATATATTTTTATAATATTATGCAAAAATTTAGTTCAGTTAGGAAACACATACTACAAATGAAATTTCCCCTTCAGCTATTTCCGTCAATAAGCGCAAATGTACTCAAATTCTTTTGTGCAGCCTGTATAGGATCTATAGAATTTATACCACCCAGTAATATGCAAAAAACTAGTTAAATTTAAAGGCGCATACCACAACTGAAAACACACTTCCAGCAATTATTGCTCATAGACAGTTCTGTACTCAAATTGTTTTGTGTGCATCTGTAAATGAACGATAAATGTTATGCCCACCCCATTATATATAGTAAGCATCATGTACCGCACCTGAGTGATGCATATCAATTTCAGTATGTTTGAAAGAGTGTAACATCATTGAAATACACTGCAAACGGTTTTTACCCATTGACCGTAATGAAGCGGAATTATTTTGAGTACCTTTGTAAACGAACTATAAATGCTACACAATTGCTTTTCAATACCAAATATGTTTTGGTAAACATCAACAACATGATATCCATTACATGATAACCCTAGTATATTTAAGTGAGTTATAGCGCAAATAGACGGACAGCCAAACCGAATTCATCTATGGGAAAGTGTTAGAAACCAGCTCACCGATTTCAATATTTTTTAAATGTATAATGCATAAACACAAACATGTCTGTTGATTATATATATATATATATACATGAAATCGAAATTATATCAAAATATCGAATATCGAATATCGAAATTATATATATATATATATATATATATATATATAAGCCAAAATAAAATTTCAAAATAATACCATCTATGCTATATGTGATAAGCGCTATACAGCCGCTTAAAATACTTGCATATTATGGTCTATATATATATATATATATTATTTCATTTAATACCGTATAAAAAATCATTGCATTCATTAGGTGCTTAAAACAGCTGACAAAAAAAAAAGCAACATAACAATATTCTCCCTTACATCAATAAATGTACGAACTCAAAACTACAAAAAATTCAGCAACTTGGAAATTGTACGTTAAACGTGACAAAAGAAATGCGTTCGTTTTATAACTATAGTTTCCCAATGTAAATGAATTATATCGTCTGCTATGAGGGAAATGGTCATGCCTTTTTTTTTATTATTACGTATGCTACGTTTACAGATGCGAATTTTATTTCTACATCAGACAGCGCTTCAAAATTCACCATGGAGATCTTATTTTGCGATTGATTACCTCCATTGTTTAATGTTTTTATGACTCATAATGAACGAATCTCCTGCGTTTATTTACTGTAATGGATTGAGATATTCGGCTGCTAACCTAATTTCTATTTAAGTTATCTCAGAGTCTATATATTTTTTATTATATTATTTATATAGCGCATCTCTCAAGCAACCTTTTTTTTTTTTTTTTGAACGATCTTTCTGTAAATGTAACTTTTATGCAATTTCATTCGAAAAAATAATTTTGAAAAAAAATGGCCGCCTGGCATATGAAAAAAGAAGTGGTTTGGCCGTATTTGTTTTCCTCAGTCACATGACTTGCGCTTTTATTATACAGATTATGTACTATAGGATTTAATAGAATAAAGAAAACTTTTATTAATATATTTTTAAAGTTTTGATTCGATTTTCATAAAATTTGAAATGACTTGACAAAATTCTGCAACGATTATACACATTAAATTTTAAACCATTCGGTTGAGTAGTTTTTGTGCTGTTATATGCGGACGGACGAACAGACGGACGGACCAGACGACGACTATAGGTGCTACGTATTTATATAATTCCGAACGCACCTAAAAAGAATCTGCCAAGGAATAAAGTCTGTAAAACTTTTAAACTCTATTTGGTGGAGTGAGGAGACCTCCAGGAAAAGAAAAATAATATATACAATTCTATAGTAAAGAGCATTTTGTTATATGGAGCAGAGGGATGGAGAATTATGGAGACAGAAAGAAAGAAATTAGCAGCAGTGGAAATGGATGCCCCTAAGAAGATCATGCAGGATATCAAAAATAGAAAGAATAAGAAATGAAAGAATAAAAGAAATGATGAAAATAAAGGAAACCATATTAGACGATCTCCAAAAGAAACAATTAATCTGGTATAGCCGTGTTAAAAGAATGAGTGACGAGAGACTACCCAAAATCGCATCTAATTACCGAACAAATCAAAAGAGGAAACGAGGAAGACCACGAAAGACCTGGATGGATGATATAAAAAAACCTATGAGGGATAGGGGTCTGGAGAAAGAATGGACCCTTGACCGGAAGAAATGGCGTGGTCTCTTGTAGATTTTTCGGATGGCGGCACCTGACGCCGCAAACCGAGTTTATACATAAATAAGATTTTAACTATTATGGTTGATCAATCAGCCTCCTTCTCTTCAGTAGGTGGAAAGGCTTAATAACTACACACCAATTATAAAAATAGAATTTCCAGCAGGTTTCGAAAGCCGTGCCACATTTACATTCAAAATTAAAATTAAATTTCATTTCATTAACTAAATGTTTTTTTAAATGTCAATAAAACAAAGTCTACTATAATTGAATAAAAATTCCAATAACATTTTTAAGTTATCTGACAAAATCCTCTAATATTTATTTTCATTTATTAATTTCATTATTATATTTCAAATGATATGCAATAAATTTCAAAACATGGAATGCAAGGTGGGCCGTCTCCACTTATACCTGTCAGAAAAGTAAGATAATATAACAATCAAAATATCAGTTTCTCTCATACATGAGATAAATCACCAGTCATCAGTAATAGACTGATGATGGATATACAAAAGGCGTTCCATAAAAACTGAGAGTAAAATCATAAAAAATCAAGAAATATATTTACAGCAAAAAATACATCATGCCTTTTCAAAATACCTTCCCTCAGACGATATGCAACGGTCCCTTAGTTCAACCCACTTTTCAAAACAAGTAGAGAAGCCTTTTTCTAGAAGTTTCTTTAAAGAACCCTGCACTGCTGAAATAACTTCAAAATCTGCATTAAATTTTCTACCACGGAGTTTCTCCTTTAACGTCGGAAACAGCCAAAAGTCGCATGGTTCGAGATCTGGACTGTAAGGGGGATGTGGCATGATTGTAATATTGCATTTGATAAAATATAGCTGAACAGAAATATCGACATTATTGTGATGTAATGTCCAATTCCCCACAAGTTCATGACGCTTTCTCGATATGTGTTGTCGCAAAATTTTCAAAACTGAAAAATAATATTCACCATTCACAGTAGTTTTTGGAGGCACAGCATGCTGATAGATTACACCTTTATGATCAAAGAAAATAATCATCATGACCTTTCCAGCAGATTTGGTTTGTCGGATTTTTTCGGAGGCGGAGAATCAGTGTGCTTCCATACACTTGTTGCGGACTTGGTAAGGGGATCAAAATGATGCACCCAAGTTTCAACACCTGTTATTACAGTCTTTAGGAAATTCCGATCATTTTGAAGCATCTGTTTCCATTCACAACATTAGTGAATTCTTGTTTTCATTTTTTCTTTAGTAAGGTGATGAGGAACACTTCTGGAACAAACATGGCGCAGTTGTTTCCTAATAATTATGCTTGAGATATTGTTCTGCATATTTAATAATCAAAACTTGAAAGTTGTTCTATTAAAATGCATGAATCACAACCGAATGTATATGATTGATCTAAAGAGACATATAGTATCATTTTTCAAGAATTTTGCCAAAATGGTGAGTTTTTACCAAATTGACACTGTTTCTGACAACTTCTATTTTGTGCAAAATTTAGAAGCAATTTGTTAAATATCACCATGTTTCGAGAACCATTTGGCATATATATGTTTGGGAGTGTGTGTATGACCATTATTATGTATATGGCTACACGCAAATAAATGTTACTGTACATAAGCAAACAGCGCAATGGAATATCACCGATTTCCATTTTTTTCCCCGACATATCAAACATCAGATGTCTCGTAACATCATCGCAACATCATATCCGGGATGTTATATCCCGAGTTAGACACATAAGAATTTAGATGATTATTATTTATCTTTCAACTGCTGTTAGCGGTCTCAAAGACAGCTACTTTTTTCAATTTTCACCGTTTAACTTCTAACTTACAATTTAACTACAGACACTTAGTGAAATTTCGTTTAGAGTTCTAGAAGTATCGCTAGAGACTTCTAAATAGGTGAATTTTGATTATAAAAATCCTGTACAGAAAGTTTAGTACAGAAACAGCATCCTATGAGTTAACCTAGCCTTTTATTCGTCCTTCAATCAAGCGGTCTCAGAGACCACTCACAGTAGCTATGCGACAATTTCTGTGAAAGTGGTTAAGAGATAACATAAATGATAAAAATACATTTATTGATTTACTTAGTAATAGTTTTTACTAGATAAACCTTTATAAGAATGGAAATGCTTAATCACAATATGATGCTTGGTACTTCTAGACAGGGGCAAATCCCGCTATTCAAACTGAGCATGATCTTTCCCACCATTCCTTCCAATTAGTAATGTGTAATTGTATTTTCAAGGGGTTTTTATTACTGTGGGAAAAGATCACCATTCGGAAAAAGTGCTCAGAAAAGCTGTCCCACTTTGAGTAGCAGGATTCGCCACTGCTTCTAGACAATGTCCATAAAGGACTTATTCCTTTATGTTGTTTGTTTTTCCACTATCTAAAAGCAAATTATTTACCACACAACATTAATCACTCGCCTCTGGAGATGATCCAAACATTCATGCGAATTTAACCCATTCTCAAGTTTACGATCAACCATCCTTCTTTCTAGATATGTTCGATCGAATCTATAACGTTGCGGAAAGAAGGATAAGATGCGGACGTCTGCCCGAGGTCATGCTCCCTGTAAGGGGTAATGCACTTCCCACGCTTGCTATCGACGTGAATATTAATAGGCCTGAAGATGCTTCTAAACTGATACAATTGCAGCAATCTATGGAGCTTATAAATGAAATGATACGACTTATATAAAAACGGAATAAATTTTAGTAAATAGAATGAGACAACATATGATGCGTTCAGAACCAAAGTGGATCAAGTCCATTTTTTCGTTCAACCGAGTTTGATATGAAATGCTGTAGATAATAATTTTTTCGGTGCCATAACAAACCAAATTCTAGGTTGAAAATGTGATCAACAATTGTCACTATTCTCCTATGAATTTGAATGAAATACACGGGAACCCATTAATTTTACATTCAAATATCTCTGACTAATATTTTATGGACTTAATACACTTTGATTCTGAAGCTTTATATGATGTTTGGCGATCTCTCAAAATGAATAAAAAATGACAGCTATTTTGTAGGATTATGGCTTTTCTATGATGGAGAAATCATTATTTGAAATATATCAGGACAATAAAAGGCGCTGAAAAACAAAGTATTATACATATTAATAATTATTTTGCCTGTGTCATGCAATAAAGGAATTTCAACATCAGTAAATGCTTTTGTAAAATGTTGTGAACCAACCCACTACTAGAATTAAAATTCCAGTCTTTGAAGTACATTTGGGCAATGAAAGGCGTTGAAAAACATAAATATTTGCTTTTACCTATCTTATACAATTTAAAACAATACCTACTGTCTAAATAGATCACATTAACTGAACTTTGAAATTTATGACTTAAAGTTTCAACAAACATAGTGAAGATTTGACATTATATCACTTGCCGCACCATTTATTAAATCAAATTTCCTCTGGTACTGAACGTTTTCAATTTTATAATTTCGAAGTATTCTTCGATTATTAGTTGATTTTGTTCTAATTTGGAGATTAAAACTTATGTTCTTGTATTTTGTGTGTGCGGCGCCTGTATGTGTGTGTGGGTGAGTGGGTTTATTTGAATCTATAACATGAGAGAAAGAAACATTTGACGCCGACGTCTGCCTGAGCTCGGGTTCCCTTTAAGTGATAATGTAATTCCCATGCTTATTATCCACGTGAACATTAATAGGGTCGAAGATGTTGATAAACTGATTCCGAGAAGGCATTGGGGGAGTATGGAGCCAACACGCAATGTTAAATATCTCTCAAGCCAAATAATCAGAGGCTTTAATTTTGTAAGAGCAGATGAAGTTATTCAATATCTGGACAATGAAAGGCGTTGAAAAACGCATATGTATTTGCTTTTATGCTTGTAATTCAATACATGAATTTTTACAGGGCAAACGAATTACATAAACATGAAAATGTACGACATACGAACTTTAAAAACAACTATAACAGCACTACCAGTTAAGGTGACACAAATAGACACAAGATTAAAAGCCAAAAAAGTGACTAAAATAAGATTTTTTAAATTTGTCAAATACTTATGAGGCCATCATTTGATGACTCCTCTGTAATGTCTCTGTGACCAACGTTTTAGTGAAATATGCAACTCGTCACAAAATATGACATATCGGCGTCATAAAGACTTAAATATTATTCATCATCCATGTCGCGTGGCGACAATCGGAACAATATGAGTTGCACTTAGGCGACTGTGCATTCATATTTTGGTCATATTTGGGTCATATCATGGTATTTTTAACTGAGAAAATCGTAGTTAAAATTTGACAATTTGTTATCTGTACACCAGTTATTAAATCCACTTTTGTCTAGTACTAAATTATAAGTGCGAAAATGCTTCGATTATTAATGAACTTTGTTCTGTTTGGAGAGCGAAAATTCCATCTTTGTGAAATAACATTTTTTATGAATTTAATTGAATGTATAATACTGCAGAAAGAAGAATGAGATATGAACTTTGTCTGAGGTACATGCTTTTTCTAACGATAATGAACTTCTTTACGTCTTCTATCAACGTGAATGACAAAGGCACTGTCAATCTGATATAATTGTGGCATTCTGAAACCAACTGTTGTAACTGTGTGGATAAGTGTTACGAGGCATCACATGTTTCAAGAACTTTAAATTTAAGTAAACATGAGCAACTTTTTTGTGGGATTATGAGGTTTTTACAAAGACTATGAAGCTATTCTTTCAAAAATATCACGACAATAAGAGGCAATAAAAAGCACATAAATATTTGTTTTCATATTATACAATCAAAGAATTTTTACAATGTAAATGGGCACATAAATTGAATTAGAAAATTTACGAGATACGAATTTTTAAAGCTAGTAAACAACAATCGTACTTAAAATTTGACATTATGCCCGTCATTAAATAAGACTTCAACAAGTATTAAACTATGTTGATTCCATACTTGCTAAATATGCTTCGAATATTAGTTTATCTTTATTCTAGTTCAGAAGGTAAAATTTTTGTCTTGTAATTTTAGATGATTTTCTGTTTTTTTTTTTTTTTTTTTTTTTTTTTTGGGGGGGGGGGTGGGTGGGGGAGGAGAGGAATTATAATTTCCTTTATAATATAACAAAAAAAGAGTGAGAGAAAAACCTCTGTTTCAGGTCGTGTTCCTTGTCACGGATAATGCACTTCCATGTTGTTGACGTAAAGATTAATAATAATAAAAATAATAAAATGCTGTTTAATTGATTTAATTGGGGCACTCTGTCTAGACTTTCATGGAATTCGACAAATACAGTAGCTGGTAAAAGTTTTGAAACGATATATTTCTCTGTCCTAACTTTTCTGTAAGCAAAATTTCTTAATGATGTAAATTAGCAATTTGTACCCCTTTTAAATCTCAACAAAATTCAACATTGGAACAATGCATATACAATGCATACACAACGACATATGCATGAATTAAAAATAATTTGGAAATTCGCAAAATTATCTAAGCAAAAGCTTTGAGACGATTCAGTTTTTCTAAACTGTTATTGAAATTAAGCGTCTTAATGTAAATAAATACAGCAATATTTAATATTTAGTTACGTATCCTTTTGCTTTGAGGACAGTGGCACATCGTGCGAGCATGGAATTAACAAGGCTTTCTAAGGTGAACCTAGGGATTTTTGCCCATTCCGATTGAAGATCCTGAAGAAGTTCTGCCTTTGAAGAATGCTTTCGTATCCCCCGACTTTTCTTCCGATGTGTTCCCTTCGAGACGTTCAATTGGATTGAGATCAGGTGACTGACTCGGCCAGACCAAAACTTTAATTTTTTTAACTGCAAACCAATTTTTCACCATTCTGAAAGTGTGCTTTGGAACATTATCCTGCTGAAACATTCATCCACGAGGCGTCTTTTTACGAGCATAAGGCAGCATGTGATCTTCTAAAATGTTTATATACACTTTTTGATCCATAATCCAATCGATATGTACAAGGGGGACGATGCCATCATGATGGAAAACTCCATAGATCATTACTGATCCATTTCCGTGTTTCAGTGTTAGACGTTCGTACCGGGGATACATTCTGGATGAATATAACGTCGTATTAGTCGTCCAAAAGTTACCAGAATAGATCCCCGGTACCAACATCCAACAGTGAATCACAGAAACGAATCAGTAATGGTCCTGGGAGCTTTCCATCATGATTGCATCGTTCCCTCGCACACATCGATGTGATTATGGGTCAAAATTAAAACATTTTAGAAGATCACATGCTGCCTTATGCTCGTAAAAAGAGGCTTCAGCAAGTTAATGATCCAAAGCACACTTTCTAAGTGGTGACAAATTGGTTTACAGCTAAGAAAATTAATGTTTTGGACTGGCCGAATCAGTCACCTGACCTCAATCCAATTGAACATCTTTGGAAACATATCGGAAGAAACGTCGGTACGTGGAAGCATTCTTCAAAGGCAGAACTCCTTCAGAATCTTCAATCGGAATGGGCGAAAATCCCTAGGCCCACCTTAGAAAGCCTTGTTAATTCAATGCGCAGACGATGTGCTGCAGTCCTCAAAGCAAAAGGAGATCTAACTAAATATTAAATATTGCTGTATTTCGTTACATTAAGACGCTTAATTTCAATAAAGATTTAGAAAAACTGAATCGTCTCAAAACATTTGCAAAGCAGTTTTGCGAATTTCCGAATTATTTTTAATTCATGCATACGTCTCAATTGTTCTAATGTTGCGTTTTGTTGAGCTTTAAAAGGGGTTCAAATTACTAATATAGTACATCATTAAGAAATTTTGCTTACAGAAAAAGTTAGGAAAGAAAAACATATCTTCTCAAAACTTTTGCGAGCTACTGTAAGTGCTAATAAACATCACATAATGTGTGTAAAGAGGCTAAAACCTAAGTAAACAAAGGTTATTATTATTATTATTATTATTATTATTATTTTGTACACTGTAAAAAAATATAAATGTTTCTTAATGCAAAAAAATATTATACAACCACGAACGAAAATGTACAATGTCTTCTTCCGCGTTACCCACAATTCCGAAAACCATTCATTATCTTTGGAAACTTCAGAAACCACTATATTTTCGAAATTTAAAGAAGAATTTATTAAAACAAAGTTTATTTTGCTGCTACTGATTTTCGGAAGCTTTTCCGAGTAGTTTGTTAGTTCAGTGTATCAATCAGTTGTCTTAACCCGGAATATAGGTTTTTCGGATGTTATCCATTCTCAAGCAAACATTTTCATGTTAAACAAACGTGTTTTACAGAAAAATACGATAAATTAACATTAACATTAACATTATTTTGTTACTCTTGCATGTATATGAATTCAATTTAACAGTTGAAAATGTTCAATTGAGAATTGATAGCATCACGTAAACTGTTATTTCAATTTGAGAAAACTGTTTAATACACTATAAAACTATTCGGAAACTTTCCAAATATCAGTGGTAGCAAAAGAAACTTTGTTTTATAAATGCTCGAATGTTTTTATAAATGCTTATTTTTAAATCTCGAATATATATTGTCTTCTGTGGCTTCTAGTGATAAAGGCTGCTTTTGAGAATCATTAATAACTCGGAAGAGATTACTGTATATTTTCGCATGTGATTATATTATATTTTCGTAGATAAAGAATCATTTGTCTATTTTAACAGTGCACGATGTTTAAGGGAAAAAATAAGATTTAAAAGAATAACGATTGATTATGTTAGAACTGTTGTTTTTAAGCAATATTTAGAAGAGCACACTAATATATGTGAAGAAACAAATAGCTTAGATCGGAGAATTATTATGATGATTAACAAACTTATATGAGATTAATATATTTTTTAAATATTTTAGTTAATAAAACATTTGACCGTGACTCGTTGATATAAGATTTTCACTATAAATAAACATTGATTGTATTTTATCATACTGTCTAAAAACATTTCTTAAGCAGACAAGTGTAAAATACACGATGTGTTCAAGTCAGAAGATGATTGTTTCTATTTCCCAGTAATCTGTAATCATAGCACTATTATCAATGTATGTGCTATGTTTCCTAACATTTGATTTACCCATCTAAAGATTTTTAAAGCAGTATACTTTTCATCCAGTGTATTTTATTTCAATTGTAATTATATCTTCTGGGCCTTTTTAAAAAGCCTGTTATGAAACAACCTACCAGCATTAAATTTCATGCCAAATTGTAAAAATTCTGCAACTCAAACGTTGGCTCAGGCTATTGGAAAAAATTCTTAAAATCCATTTTCCATTGCATTTTTAAAGAAATTTCTAAAAAGAGTGAAAATACAAGCAAACAAAAATGCCAGAATGGAAAACTCTAGATTCAAAAATCTGCGACAACACATTTGGAATTCATGTTAAACATCATTACGTAGACTAGTCATTTTGTTTCCAATTATTTCCTTTTTGAAATAAATATTGTTTATGAATGAAGTTTGCTTTTGGTCAATTCAAGATATCCAGAAAATTACAATATAATTTCTGCAGAGGATTTAAAAACCGCTAACAAAAATTGAGTAATCATTCTCATTGGCGCGGCGTATTGAGCCACCAAAGATTATTTTGAATAAAGAATATGAAACATGACATAAATAACGTCTTGTACTTCGTTTGATACCAGTCACCTTTTCACTGGGACACATTTTGTTTGTGAATTAACGAAGAAATATTCATTCATGAAAACTGATCACCGAATTTTTTTAAAGTAATATAAAATAATTATATAAAATAATACTATTACACGCATTCTGCCTCTTCAACTCATATCTAGCCTCGTCGTTCGTAATACGGCATTTATCTTTAATTTGAATGCGTAAGAAGTTTTCGTTATAGCGATTGGAGGTTAGGATCGATATTGAAATGCGTCATTTGAAAATTAAATAATAAATGGAATATGATCTTAGAACAAATATCATACACAGAAAATTCAGCATTATATTTAATATTTGCTGCTAATATTTTGGTCACTTATAATTTTCTTGGGCAGTAAGTGTTTTTTAAAGCCGTATGATGGAGATATCTCTGAAAAACCTTGGTTGGTGACTACTGGCACTAGGACATGATTGTCTTAATTTTTAACATCTATTTAGTCAGATTTGTGGCCCTCCCTTACGGGGACTTTTTTTTTAGGGGACTTAGAATAGTTGGCCCCCTGGTATTCCTTTCTGATGCAGCTTTGTTGTGCCTCTTGACACCATATGCTCTTCACATTTTCCATTTAACTAAATCTCAAATTAGTCTTATCAACGAAGTGTATGATACCATCCCAAAAATTGGATACGCCCTTTTTCTGAGGTTATATGTAGTCTTTGGTGCTCCCAACTATGCAATAGTCCTGTTACTGCGGGGTTCTCCACCAAAGTTTTCAAAATTTTACATTTTTACTGACTGTTTATTTGTTTCTAAAATTTTATTTTTGTGTTTTAAGTCATTTGGATGGAGGTTTCGCTAAAAAGTTTACGTCCCATGTTTGCACTCTTTAAGCACCGTGTTGATTTGACTATATTTTCTTTGAAATGCTTCAATACAGGCCAAAATATTATTATGCCATTTTCTAATTTTTATAGGGCGCACTTTAGTATCCATTCTTACCTCCAATAGCGACTAAATATGTAACATCGACTTTTTATGCACTCAAATTACGAACAACAGATTAGTCACCCTTTTATTTGAGCACACTGTTTATATATATATAAATATGAATATATATATATATATATAGGATATAGCATCTATGGAAGTAAGCACGAAAGTCGCTTTCCATCAACGAAAGTCGCTCGCAGAACATTTTGATGGTAATAGAAAATGATGACCTTGGGGAAAATATCTTAACATAAAATTTAACATTTGATTTACAGTTATCTGCTAATTATTTTGACGCTCACTATTTCCTTTAGGATGTTTCAATTCAGGTCAAAATAAGAAATATATATGCCATTTTTTTATTTTCATAGAACGCATTTTCATATCGAACCTAACCTCTAATCATGACTAAATTTGTAACGTCAGCTTCTTAAAATTACAGACGTTACCTTTGTAACTTTTATTTGTCGAAAGGGAACTCATCTACGAAATCGCTCACAGAACATTTTGATGGTAACAAAAAACGAAGGCGGCTTTAGGACAAATATCTTAAAAGAAAAATTAACAATTAAGTTACTGTTTGCTGATCATCATTTTGAGACACATATTTTATTTAAGATGTTTTAATTCAGGTCAAAAATAGAAATATATGCCATTTTTTAATTTTCATAGAACGCATTTTCATATCGAACCAAACCTCTAATCGTGATTAAATTTGTAACGTCAGCTTCTTAAAATTACAGACGTTACCTTTGTAACTTTTATTTGTCGAAAGGGAACTCATCTACGAAATCGCTCACAGAACATTTTGATGGTAACAGAAAACGAAGGCGGCTTTAGGACAAATATCTTAAAAGAAAAATTAACAATTAATTTCCTGTTTGCTGATCATCATTTTGAGACACATATTTTATTTAAGATGTTTTAATTCAGGTCAAAAATAGAAATATATGCCATTTTTTAATTTTCATAGAACGCATTTTCATATCGAACCAAACCTCTAATCGTGACTAAATTTGTAACGTCAGCTTCTTAAAATTACAGACGTTACCTTTGTAACTTTTATTTGTCGAAAGGGAACTCATCTACGAAATCGCTCACAGAACATTTTGATGGTAACAGAAAACGAAGGCGGCTTTAGGACAAATATCTTAAAAGAAAAATTAACAATTAATTTCCTGTTTGCTGATCATCATTTTGAGACACATATTTTATTTAAGATGTTTTAATTCAGGTCAAAAATAGAAATATATGCCATTTTTTAATTTTCATAGAACGCATTTTCATATCGAACCTAACCTCTAATCGTGACTAAATTTGTAGTGTCAGCTTCTTAAAAATACAGACGTTACCTTTGTAACTTTTATTTGTCGAAAGGGAACTCATCTACGAAATCGCTCACAGAACATTTTGATGGTAACAGAAAACGAAGGCGGCTTTAGGACAAATATCTTAAAAGAAAAATTAACAATTAATTTACTGTTCGCTGATCAGCATTTTGAGACGCCTATTTTCTTTGAGATGTCAAATCAAATGATTCAGGTCAAAAATAGAAATATATGCCATTTTTTATTTAATTTTCAAATGACGCATTTCAATATCGATCCTAATTATCCAATCGTGACTTGATCTATATCGAAAACTTCTTATGCATTCAAATTAAAGATAAATGCCATATTACGAACGACCAGGCCAGTTATGAGTTGAGGAGGCATAGAATACGTGTAATAGTAATAATAACAACAACAATAACAAATTCACAAATGTTGCTCTCACGTTTCACCTTTGAGTCAATCTATCCTTTGAAGAAACCGTTCTTATAAAACAGGACGTATTTTACAGTAACAGACTACTAGAATCCTTGTAAGTCATTTTAATATTCATGTATAGTCAAAAGAGCCGTTGGCCACTGACCAATAAAACATCAGAGCACTTCATCATCTTTTAGTTATCGGTCAACGATAGATGAGTATTCCTTAACCTGTCTCTTTGTAAAAATTGGCAGCCATTGATCAACTAAGAGTTGTGATTCAGGCCCATATCTCAAAAGGAATTTGTGTTACAGAAATTGGATGAGTAAGCTTAACAAGTTTTACGCGGAACCAAGGGTTATTGAGAAATGCGTAAAAGAAAAAAAAATCAGCGAGAAGTGATTCTGTTATAAAAAAGATTGAAACGTTTGTGATTAATCACCAAATAGTTACAATGTTAAATTTCGTTGTATGTATAATGTAAAAGATAATAAATTTAACATCCGCGATTCTTGACGCTGTTTATTTCTTAACCCTTTACTGTATAATTTTTTATATCTTTACAAAAAAAACTATTTTATGCTATCTGAGTGATTTAAAAAAGACGGGATTTATTGTTTTGAAAATATTACTTCACATTTTCAGTCAAAAATTTAAATTTTACTGTTTGGGACATAAATAGCACGTAAAGTTTAACTATTTAAAGCAGTGTGGCAAATATAATATCTACAAAAACAACTTTTCAAAAGTAAAAAAAAAAAGCCAAGCGTAAAAAAAAAAGTTGTGGCTAAAAAGTGGTGTGATATCAAATTTCCAAGCTATTATATTACTTTTTTAACTCTTTTCCATTAAATAAGTTATCATATATATAAGTCGAGTGCCTAAGTATATGTTAATAGAAATCGTTTTCTCCTGTACTAAATACATCCTAACGAGTTTCTGAAAATTCAATTTTTTTTAAATTATGCATGATGGGCTTGGCGGCCATCTTTGCATATTATTCACAAAATTCTAAGCATCCAAATCCGTAGTTAAAATTCACAATTGTTATTTAAGCAAATATTTTAAGCGTTTCATTTATAGATTTGTATGATCTGAAATATGTGTCTTAAGATAATGATGACTTATCTTAAAGATTCATCTTATGATTTATTTTTTACAGTAATTAATAATTTCAAACTAGTAAAAATCAATTTCTCAAAATATCAGTCTTATCTAATTTATCTGTCCGTAGTTAAAATCTGAAGTTCGAAATTGTTATAAACATATTACATTGCAAGCATATTACGCTTTTACTTTAGAAATTTGGGTGCTTAGAAATATGAAAAGATGGCCGCCAAGCCCATCATGCATAATTTAAAAAAAATTGAATTTTCAGAAACTCGTTAGGATGTATTTAGTACAGGAGAAAACGATTTCTATTAACATATACGTAGGCACTCGACTTATATATATGATAACTTATTTAATGGAAAAGAGTTAAAAAAGTAATATAATAGCTTGGAAATTTGATATCACACCACTTTTTAGCCACAACTTTTTTTTTTTACGCTTGGCTTTTTTTTTTACTTTTGAAAAGTTGTTTTTGTAGATATCATTTCTTTTTTTTAAAACAAAATAAACATAATTTAAATAATCTAAACATGAGAAATAATTTAAAATTACATTTTACTTTCAGTCATTGTTTAAAAGGTTAACTAGAAATACCAGTAGATTTTTCAATTAAACTAATAACAACATACTAAATGTGGCTTGTTATAATATTTGTTATCCCCCGTTAAAAAATATCACTGACTTATCGATGAAATGAATAAAAATTCAATACGTACATAGCGTGTCAGCGCTGCATTTGAAATCAAACGTGATATCACGCTCTTTTATTATTAGCACTAGCTGGCTTCGCCCGCTAGCGGACCCCTAATTTATATCGGGGCCTCGAATCTTGTAAAACCTCGAATAAGATAAACCTCGAACCGAACGAACCTCCGACCTGGTTCTCCGCTGCCTTCGGCACCGGATAATCCCTTAATTTGCACATCGAATAGTATAAACCTCTAACCAAACTAACTTCCGGCACGGGTCCCCGCTGCCTTCGGCACCGTATAGCAGTCGTGCTGCGCACGCTCAAGTTCCATCTTCCACCACCAGGTAGCGCAATCTGTTCTGTATGAACCTCGGGCACTGAAATCGTTAAGGCTATAGATGTCGAGTCGAATGAGCTATACCCCGTCGTGATCTAGCCCATAGAACAGAGATAGAAAAGTGCCCCCTGGTGGTGAAAAAACGAACTAAAATCGGAAAGCTCTATTGATGTCGAGTCGAATGAGCCATACCCTAGAGCTCCTGTAATATATAGCTCCTCTAGTATAGAAGCCTTAGCCATAACCCGTCGTGATCCGACTCGTAGGAACAGATATAGGAAAGCGTCCCCTGGTGGTGAAAGCTAATCGCGCTTAGGGGGCAAAAGGGGGGATGAACACCGGAGATGCATAATAGGATTAAGCGGTCACAGACCTTTCCAACGATGTATCACATGAGGGGCATGTGCAAAATTTAGAAAATACCCCCCCCCCCCTGCATATTATGATTAAGCGTTCACAGACTTGATATATCACATGAGAGGTGTCGGCAAAATTTAGAAAAGTGCCCCCTTTGGGTGGGAGGGCTGAAAGTGGCAGGATGGACCCCGAAGATACATAATATGAATAGCGGAACAATTTTTAGAATTTCTGAAAGCTGATTTTTATTTATTTATTTATTTATTTATCTATTTTTTATTTTTTGTTTATTATTATTTTATTTTTTTGCGTTGCCCTGTGCATGTTTGGAATTTCTTAGCAATTTCTTAGATTTACCTTATTTTATTCAATTAAACATTGTACTGTTACAATAAATTTAAATGGAAACTTCACTTCTAAAACAAAAATAATTTAACAACTGGATTTCATTAATTTATAGGAAAACTAGCAAGCTACGCCCGCTGCGCTGGTCGGTTTCTACAAATGAACCCTGAATCAAACGAAATATATCGTTTAATTTGACCTTGTATTTGAAAGCAATCTGTATATTTACGTGGAATATCCTTCCACATTACTGAAAAATGACGTGATTGCGCTATTATATTTTCTAATGTGCAGTCAAAATATTAGCTGTTAAGGACCAACTCTTTTATTTGGTCATTTACAGTTAGGGTTTGCTAAAGAATGATAAAACTATGTGCAATGTACTAAAACCATCACTAAAAATTATCGAAATAACAATGCAAACAAATTAACTAACAAAATCCATTCAGAAGTTTTTATAAAGGCTAATCTTTGATAATCTGATTATTGAACTTTTCCACATAATTCTAAAACAACAAAACGATATAAAATATACTAAAACAATCCTTACAAATTATCTACTTAACAATGCAAGTCGCAAAAAATACGCCCAGTAAAAACTATCAAAAAGGCTAATATTTCGGAATCGGGTTCACTTGACTATATAACCTTCACACATAACTGTTGGACTAAGCAACGTAGAACAATATGTAGTACATTAAAACCATTTCTGAAATAGCATCTAACTAACAATACAATTCTCATCAAAATCCGTTCAGTAGAACTTTTTTAGAAGGCTAATCTTTCATAATCGGAATCAAATATTGAAAAGGCTAATATTTGATAAAAAAAATGGTCACCCGATTTTCGAATTTCCCCCTATAATTCTAGAACTAAGCAACGTTATATAATAAAACGTTCCCTAGAAAATTATTTAACAGTATAGGTTCCATTGAAATACATTCGGCAAAATCTTTTAAAAAGGCTAATCTTTCATAATCGGATTGATCTGATTATAGAACTTCCCAGAATAATTATATAACTAAGCTACGTAGAACGATATGTTATACAATAAAACCTTCCCTTAAAAATTATCTTAGTTTAAGTTCTACGAAAATGCATTCAGCAGAACTCGAGTTATAAGCAGCCGGAACGAAATTTCATATATGTAGAAGTAAATAGAAGTATATTGCCATTAATATAGTTTGCAATTGAATAAAAAAAGGTACTTTTCGGTTAGCCGGGCGCCAGTGATATATGAACACACACACACACACACACACACACACACATATATATATATATATATATATATATATATATATATTCATACATATAAGTGTATATATATATATGTATGTATATACATGTATTTGTGTAGACATATGTGTATATATGTGTGTGTATATATATACATGTATATATATATATATATCACTGGCGCCCGGTTAACCAAAAAGTACCAAAAAAAAAATACTGCGAAAATGCAGTCGTACACTTGAAAAAAAAACACCTTTTGGCCTAAAATCTCTCATCAAAACTGTTTTTCTTTTTTTTCTTTTCTTTCTTTTTTTAAAAAATAAAATTAGTAACAGTTTTTTCTTTTATTTTTCCAGATGTATAGCCATTTCAATTCTTTCTGCAACAAAAAAAGACACTTTTTGGCTTAAAATCAAATTGTTTGGGGTCAAAAGTAAAATCAAAATCGCCAAAAACAAAAGATAAATCGCCAAATTTGTTTCAATAGAAATCTTGCCCCTTGAATAATTTTTTAAGCATTATGAACATTTCTAATCATGTTTAAATTAAATATTTTCGTTTTATAATATTCTCTCATCAAAACTCTTTTTTTTTTCTTTCTTTCTTTCTTTCTTTTAAAAAAAAAAAATAAAATTAGTAACAGTTTTTCTTTTATTTTTCGAGATGTATAGCCTTTTTATTTCTTTCTGCAACAGTAATGATCGCCAAAAAATTAGCAATGGTAACCTTTTCGGCCAAAATAACAGAACTTTCTATCATAATTCGATAGCTAATATACGTAGAACGTTGTGTTACATACTAAAACCTTCCCTGAAAAATTATCTCTCGAACAGTGCAAGTTCCATCAAATAACATTCAGCAGATCTCAAGTTATAAAGGAACGGAACGAAATTTCCGTTTGTGTTTTATATATATAGCGAGGCTAGTCTAGGTATTCCTGCGAACGAAATGCCTGTCCTTTACCGTGTTTTTTTATTTTTAGAAATAAATGAATCACATTTAATTCATTTCAAAATTTTTGTTTACGTTTGGAAAGAAATTTTAAACGGCGATAACTCTTAATGTATACATTTTAGAAGGTACATCTTCCCTCAAAAACTAATTTATTTTTAAAGATCTTTCTAAAAACGTAAATTATATATTTAAAATATTTTTAAAGCATAAATAATACATTTTAGAAGGTACATCTTCCCTCAAAAACTAATTTATTTTTAAAGATCTTTCTGAAAACGTAAAATTTATATTTAAAATATTTTTAAAGCATAAACACTACGTCTGATTACTTTATTTTACAATATTTATAAGAACACGCATTTTATCAGACAATTAAATACACTAAACAAACATGAGTGAAAAATTGACCTGGGACTGGACTCGAACCTGGGACTTTATGCGTACCATGCCGACGCTCTGCGATTGAGCTACCCAGATCCATATCCGTAACCGGCAATTTCTCATACTTATTCATCTTAGAAGCAATCATCTGCCACAGTTTGCAGTCATATTTAATTATTTGATAAAATATGTGTTCTTATAATTGTGAAGTTTTACTTTAAAAAAAAAATATCTTCAGAAGAAAATGGCTGACTTGCAGATGAAATTTGATGTGGTTATATTATAACCTGTAACTGATTTGTTCTATTTTAATACAGATGGTACATGGTCGTTGGCGGGTTTTATCTCTGTTTTGGCATAATTTTTTAATCGCCAAGTTAATTAACAGTTTTTTGCTAATTAAGGATAGAAAATATTTTTTTTTTACACTGAATTTTATAAAAGCACATAGATTACGTAACTACTTGTCCAAAAATGCAATCCTTTTTTTATTCTGCCCAATATTAAGGCCTGTAGCTTGTTTGAAAAAAAAAGTTTGACGAAGAAAAAAGTGATCATTTTAAGTAACTCGACGTTTTTAAAAAAAAGCTATATCTCTGTTTATAAATCACTTATGAAGATGAGTTTGGTCTTAAATTGAAGAAATTCTTCCTTAGATTCTTCTAGTTTTCGTTTTTTTTTTCTACGACGCTTGGTTTGTTTGATATCTGATATTTTAATCTGGCATGTTTTGTCGATTTAACATTGCGAAGTTGCTTTCTGTATATAAGCATTAGCGGTCTTTATTCCAGTTCTTGGCGTTGTTTGTGTGGCGTTTTTTTTTTTTTTTTAAGCTTGGCTTGGCAGAGCGACCGCCCTGCTTGATATAGGGCTCACTCTAAGTTATAAACAAGTTGGAAATTGTACATTAAACGTGACAAATGAGGTGCGTTCGTTTCGTGCTATAACTAGTAAAAAATCATCGTTATTATTTCAGTGAAATTAATTATATCGTCTGCTATGAACGAAATGAGGATGCCTTTTTTTTTATTATTATTACGTATACCATGTTTACAGATGCGATTTTTTTTTCTACACCAGACAGAGCTGTAAATTCACCATGGAGATCTTGCTTTGCGAATAATTACCTCCATGGTTAATATTTCTAAGTCACACGATGAATGAATATTTTGTTTATTTACTTAAATGGATTGAGATATTCGGTTGTTAACCTAATTTTCACTGAAGTTATCTCAGAATCTATCCATTTTTTAATATAACTCATCTCTCAAACAAACAATTTTTTTGAACGATCTTTCTAAAAATGTAACTTTTACGCAATTTTATTCGGAAAATTAATTTTGAGTAAAAATGGCCACTTGTCATATGGAAAAAGATGTGGTTAGTCCGTATTTGTTTTCCTCAGTCACATGACTTGCACTTTTATCATATAGATTACGTATGATAAGATTTAATAAAATAAAGAAAACTTTTATTAACATCGTTTTAAGTTTTGATTCGATTTTCATAAAATTTGAAATGACTCGACAAAATTCTGCAACGATTATATATATTAAATTTCAAACCATTCGGTTGGGTAGTTTTTCCGCTGTTATATACGGACAGACAGAGAGACAGACGGACTAGACGATGACTATAGGTGCTACGTATTTATATAATTACAAACGTACATAAAAACCATATATTTACCTGTCAATTGTTTACTTCCTATTTTTGAGTATTTATTAATAAAATACTCTAAAAAAATCTTACCTGACCTGAATTCACACTTAGTTTTGTGAAATAAAAAATACAATATTTAGCATAATATATACATATATATATCTGATTAGATTTCCAGCAGAGTTGAAATTACACTGTAAAGTAATAAATATAACAAAGGGTGTGAAATTTCGATTGCTACCCTGCAAAAGAAATTTTTTGATTTCACAGTATAATACTAGCATCCCAGCTGCAGGTATTATACCATAAAATTAACAGTAATAAACAGTAAAATAAGCAGTAATACACTACCGCACATGCGCGGCCATGGGATGCCAGTACTATACTATGAAATTATTATTATTGTTTTTTTTTTTTTTTTCAGTGTAAGCATGTGAAATTTCACACCCTTTCTTATATTTAGCATAATAGCTTTAAATAAACTACATTAGGCGCATATACATGAATACATGTGATTACTCTAGATGTGTAACAAGGCTCACATTTTACAAATTCGTGGCTCACGAGAAAATTAATTACATTTAATTACATGCATCATATATGATACAAAATGCAGTGAAGAGTTATGAAACGCTCCCTGAAATAAAAAAATAATTAGAATATGTATCGCAATTATCCAATTATGATAAAAATTGTACGAGAAAAAAAAGTAAATCAAAAAAATAGATATATTACTAAAATTAAATTATTACATATTAATGAAATCTGTTTTATTGAAGTAATTCTAATTAGTTTTACATTTATATAATATCGCAAGTAAATTATTTCTTTGACTTACTGGAAATACTGGCCTATTGGAATTTGACTTCAAATTACCTTATATTAACACTTGGTGGATGTATATCAGCATAGTATCAAGATTTTTTTTTCCTTGAAAGTTTAGTAAGCAGTCATTGAAACTTAAGATAAAATCACCTTAAGAAGACTTGACCATGTTTTTAAATTAGTCCATAAAGTAGAAATGATGAGCTATTAATCTGGGGACACTGAGCATAAAGAAATAAATATTCATAACCTGTTAATAGACTTGGCATTCAATACAAAATATTTATTACCATTGTGCGTGTGTGTGGGGGGGGGGGTGCTAAACCAATGCTTCTGTGGTAATGGACAACATATTTCACAAAATATATAGAATAAAATATTTTAAAGTTCTATAAAATTAGCAGATTTTCGATTGTATTTTTTAGCATCGACAGCCCATACTTTTAAATAATTTTTTATCTTTAAAAATTTAAGAAATTTAATAAATATGTATATATAATTAATTCCGTGGTTCTAAGGCATCCACCTTTTCTTTATCACAGAAACAGCAAAAGAGCCCATCGTTTTCTTTTTCCTTTTTTTTTTTTTTTTGTCAAAATGTCTTGAAATTTTATCGATGAGCTATTCTACTATGTATTTTTTAATCGCTTTATCAGCTGCATTTTAAAAGCAGTTCTTTGTTTCTGACAAAGATTATTATAAAAGGACTATAAATATAAGCATTTTTATAAAAGACCAACCTCGGTTAGTTTGCCTTTATAACTCAGCATGTTTTGTAACCTTATAATGACCCTTTCTTGCTGGAACTTTAGTGAAAATCTTTCAACATCAATCTCTTGCTGAAAAACTCTCAAAACACAATTCTCACCCAAGAAATCCCTTCCACCCCTTAACCCGGACCATTGCGGTGTTTATGGCCTATCTTCATGTGAGCCAATGAACTTGAAGCATAAATGAGCAGATTAGGCAAAGGTCCTATCCCTCTTTTTGTTTATAGCACAGGGTCGAGCGCGTGCTTGGAATTTAATAGGGCACATTTCTCGCGAGTATTAATTTCCGTGTCGTGAATACTACCTTTCGATTTATCCATGTTTTTGTGACGTTTATGAGTCTTCCATTAATTCACCTCCCACAAATATCATGCATTTATATGCATATTAAAGATGGAGTAAGATCTGTGAAAACTTAATGAGGAAAAAAATTGAATAAAATCATTAATATAAGGTATTCATTAATCAAATTATCAAAAAAAAGTTAGGTACTTATTTTAATCTTTTGATTATGCATTAACTATTGAAAGGACGATAGACGATTGCAATTTTCGCAAAACTTGTCAGTCAAATTCAAAGATTAATTGAACACTTGATAGTCGAAGGATGGCCGTTCACCAAAGCTATGATGTACAGGGCTTAATGCAAACCCGGAAATGGCTTCTACATTTTGATCCTTTGAACGCAAACAATTACGATTTCAAATGCGCCAGATGGCATCAACACAGGCACCACAGGACTACCACCCTGATCTCAGGCAAGATATTTCGTCATTTCTATTAGAAACGGCAGAACTAATGCACAAGAGGTAGAGACAAGGGCAATCATTCAGAAATTAATGCAAATGAAACTAGAAAATGACATTTTTTTTCTGTTAAAACCTCGATTTGTTGCAAAACAATTTTCCAACATTGGTATAACCTTAATTTTTTATTTTCTTAAGAATATTCTCAGATTTTTAGTTCTGCACGTGTTCAACAATTTTGAAGTTTGAAACGCTTAAATTTTGTTACTTCGGCAATTTTGAAGTTTAAATAGCTAGAAAGTGTCCTGTTAACTTTTAAGAGGTTTTTCTTCTTATTTAGATTTCGCCTGGTGGTCTTTGGCCGAAGCTAGAGTCCTGCGAGAACACGAAAATTCGATTTAAAATAAAGCTAAAACCCGACCCGAACCCGACAAAAAATGTTCATCAATCCGAAACCCGACCTGAACCCTAAATGAAAGGAAATTAATCCGTACTTTAATACAATTATGAAAAAGTAGCCTAGAATTATATCTCCAATATCAATTTTATATTTTATGTTGAAAAATGAACATATCTGTATATATCTATGTAACATTTATAACACATGCGCTAACTCACTTTTCTTAAATATTCTCACACAAATCTTGGATTTATCTATCAAGAAAGATAACACTCATTGTATTAAAAACAGTTATGTGCTAGTTAATAAAATCAAGGCACTTACCAACGTCAACAATATTATCACATATGATTTTAAGGACCTTTTCAACAATATTCTTTTGGCATATTTACACTCTACTATTAATTCACGTTTTATAGGATATTTCTCATCATTACATTTACCTGATAATATCGATATTGATTACTTCAAAACTTTAACTAATTTTTTTACTTTTTCATAATTTTATCTTCCAAAATAATGCTATTTTTCTTCAGACAAAAGGAATTCCACAAGGCTCAGCTAGTTCCAGTATGCTTTCAGATTTATATCTCTATTTCTATGAAAGAAAGTACATATTAACAATAATAATTTGCTCTATAGATATCTAGATGATATAATTATATTTTCCCTTAATGATAATCAATCATTTTATTTATCTTCCTGTAGCATATCCTGTAGCATATACTTAGTACTACTCATTTAAATAAGTCTACTATTAATTTTATGGACATTAATATCTCTATTCCTTCTAATCACACTTTAACATTCGGTATCTATGATAAACCTAATGATTTTTCCTTCAATGTTATTAATTTTACAAATTTTCATTCATGTCTACATATTTCAGTTTACAGAAATATTCTTCTAAACCATTGAAATCGTATAATTAAACGTTTATGCTCTTCTCATTTCATTAGACCTAATTTATTAAATTTAAAACATACAGCTTTGTCTAACAACTATCCCCTTGCTTTTCTTTTTTCATGGATTAAACATAAAAACATTAATCTAATTTTACCAGTACGGGCTTTAAATATGTATAAAAAACATATAATTGAAAACTATATTAAGGAGGGATTGCTGACAAAATTATTAAAACTTATTTTTTTTAAAACATTAATAAAAAAACATAAAATAACAAAATTACCCCCCCCCCCTCAAAAAAAAAAAATATATATATATATATATATATATATATATATATAATAAAAATACCATTAAGGAGGAATGTGGCGGGACTGCTTAAAAAAGCTATAAAATGTATTTAAAAAAATGGGTTTTATGCATTTAATCATTTTATTTACATAACAAACTCATTTTTACAACATAAATAATACACTCTTCATTTTATTCACACAATGTCTCATCATACATAGCTAATTATTGTACTTGTCTTCCCATTTCATCTTTATTATATTTAAATTTAATTTACTTCCTTTAGTTTCCTCACGTTTCAAAATATTATTTACTTTGTCAAAAAAAATCATTTGATTCTATTTTCTTTTCATTCATAATAGATGGCAGCACTAGACTTATTATTTAACTTGTCTACAATTTCAGCTTTTACTTATATTTTTCTGTGATAGATGGCAGCACTACACTATTTTCTATTATCCTTTTTTAAGCAATGTTTGAGCATAGATATAGTAGCCATTTTCATTTAATGATGACTGGCTGTTTGTCAAGTGTTTATAATCTTGTTCAATCTACAGTAAAATTTGTCTTTTTGGGTGAGTCTTCCACATTATTTCATGATCTAATCCTAATAATTTTATAAATCTGATTGTGTGCAAATGTTAGGCTGA
The DNA here is from genome assembly GCA_963931845.1 of Maratus michaelseni. Lineage (NCBI taxonomy): Eukaryota > Metazoa > Arthropoda > Arachnida > Araneae > Salticidae > Maratus > Maratus michaelseni. The sequence goes on from OZ007596.1 coordinate 143,646,962, forward strand.
AGCCAGCGTCAAAATGGAGCATTTAATGATCTTGTATCTTTGCATATGCGTTGATTATAACCCTCAGATGAACATAGGCTGGGTGTTTTTCATTTTATTCAAATATTTTTCTTAATAATTCAAAATTTCGTTATTTTCATAGAGAATAAATGGACATTTTCTATAAAATTTAACCATTTTACTTTATCGTTGCTAGGGCTTTGATCGTTGCCAACAAACAAAAATACGGAAAAATAATTTTTCCTCAAAAATTAATTTTCAATTGAAAGATTTTCACGTGAAAAATGAAAATGAAAAAGAATTCAAAAGAAGATGAATTTCCGTGATATTTGAAAGAAAAATATGGAGTATTTGTTATTATACATGAAGTATGAATATCGGTTACATTAAAAAGATCTTTTTCTGTCAAAAAACTGCGTTATAATTAGAAGGAAAAGTGAACAATAATTATATTCTTAAAAATAGATTTCGCTTGGACCATGGAACTATGAAAAGGCTCCTCCTCGGCTTGGACAAATATAACGTCATAAATAAAACATGTATTTTCAAATAGTCGTAATAATACAAGGAGCATGGATATCAATGTATAATGAAAGTAGATAGATAATGGACGTAATATTTAAGATGAAAAACTGAAATACTTTTTATCGATACTGATTAATAATTAGCTTGAGTACCAGTTACATACAAATGTGAGTTTTCCGCTAAAATTTACGTCCTGATTGCCAGAAAGAGAAAATTAATAAGAATTATGGCATTAAAAATAGATTTCTCTGAGGTAAACGTGACGCCATATTTGAAATAAAACGGGAATTTTCAAATGATGTTTTACAAGGAACATGAATTAATTCCGTACATTAATAAAACAAGGATCAGTAAGTATAGAAAGAAGTATAGAAAGGAAATTAGTTTCACGACATTTTTTGAAATTTTTTTTATCTATACCGATTATTAAGCATGAATATCAGTTACATACAGATGAGAGTTTTTTTGCCCAAAACCACACCATGATTATTAGAAAAAGAAAAATAAATACGAATCTATTATATTAAAATCTGACCGCCTGTTTGTATTTCGCAACTACTCTTTTCAGATTGCCGAACGCAACGCGATTTACTTAACACCGGTTATCATTCATCCGAGGATGTCATAAACTCTCAGAATTTAAAAAAAAGGATTTAAATTCCGAGATATTATTATTATTATTATTATTATTATTATTATTATTATTATTATTATTATTATTATTATTTGTAAATTTTAACGAAGTTTCTCTAAAAAAGGTAACTAAATTATTCCATTTTTCACAGAGTAAGGAAATTTAAACAGAGTCCCAACTTTGCCTGAAAAGACCGACTGCAGCGGATGACTTAAAAACTAAATCATCGCTTTGGCGATTTTTATCTTCGTGATTTCCCTTTTATTGTAGCCCTATATTACTTGGCGTTTTTTGCTGTTGTCATTTGCAAATGTGCAAATTTTCGGCGTTCGCTATTTGATTTTTGAATCTTGATTAATATTCCTTATTAAAATTATTCTTATCTGAATTACTCTTATCTTATTCTGAAGATCAAATAGGTCATTATAATTCTTCAAAATGCTACGAAGATATGCGTTTATTGTTTGTAAGAACAAGACTGAAAAGTTATTTTTTAGTCCCAAGGATCGGTAAGGTGATTTCTTTTCATGTGTTATTTTTGTTCTTTTTTAGGTCATAATGCTTTCCTATGGGGATGCAGACGAATTTCCAAATTTCATTTTTATGCATAATGGATTTAGAGGTAAAATTATGAATGCTAAATTTTCGATATGGATTTGCAATAGTTTTAAAATTTTACCGATAAATTTAATATAATTTAGAAATTAATTGCTTAAAATATTTGAAAATGTTTTTGCGTGTGTTCGGGAAATATAAACGTCTTATTTTCATATTTTTTACAATTTTTAAAAGTGTTTATTTTTACTTTCCACTTTAATTTCTACGCTGCTTAGTAACCGTATTTCAAAGAGTATATAAAATAATAAAATTGAAGGATTCGCATTATTTTGGTGAAATATATTTTTATTTATTTATTTTCAAAATCAAAACGAATGTAAATTTAATGAGACTACGGTGGAATGAATACCTGTTTATTTAAAAAAAATAAAAGAATAAGCAATTCATGAGAATTTCAGAATATCATTGTATAACACTGTGTTTAATTTAATGATTCTAATTTCTGGAACATTTTATATGCTTATAAATATGCATGCAGTTGAAAAAATAATAATTGCGGATTGTACTATGTTAAATGACATGAAAATGAGGTTTAAAAAACAAGCAGCAACAAGCAATCGCCGTTTTTTTCCTTCCCTCATTTGTCGCCAAGAAAGCGATATATCGCCGTATTAGCAACCATGCTTCTGTTATGGCCGTAGTTTCCGCGTCATCCGCAGATATCGCTACTGCCTATGTGTAATCCCATGTTAAAGAAGTTTCCATCGCAGTGTATGAGAGTTGATTCTCTGTTTAAATCTTCTTACTCTGTGCCATTTTTGTGGATAAAACAGAAGAAATAAAACGGATTAATATATTTTTTCTCATTAAAATTTTAAAAAAAAAGAATTTATTTTCAATTTGAATAGATTGTGAAAGAAACAAAAAATCTTGAATACAGTAAAATTTTTGAAAAATAAAAACGTATTTTCACATATTCAAACTTCATGAATCAATATATTCTGGAGAACAAAAATCGTCTGTCAACATATTTTCATTTAGAAATAAAGAATTTTTTTTCAGTTATAGATTAAATCAAGGAGGCAAATTTAAGCTCCTTGCATTTAGGTTTAGAATAATGGCTCCCTATTCACAAGAATTGAATTTAATGAAAAAGAATATACTATTTCCATTATCTTTGAAGGATGGCTATTAAAACGTTTCACAAAGGCGTTAAAAGTAAAATGGTTTACCAGGTAAACTTGACATATGTTTTTACATAATTCACCGATTTCCACGATTTTATTTGGCCCGCCTTTTTTCGTTGGTTGCAGTTTCCTTTTCGTGATTATTTGTCACAAAATTTCACTTTTTTCAAACTTAGTTATGTCAAGGTATCTATATCATAGAAATACTGTATTGTCTCCTATGGAATGTGGTTAAGAGTTAGTTAATTATTTACGTTTCTAATTATCGGGAATGAAATATTTTGCTTAATTAATACATTTATTCTTCTTTTAATGATACGTGAACGAAGTCACGGGTAACAGCTAGTTTCTATATAAGTTGAATAATTGTCTATTTATCTAATTTATATTTAAGTTGCATATTTATTTATTTATTTTGTTATTCGAACCCCATGTAGGTTATTAATTTTCTTGTTTCATATATATGTGTTATTAGGGGCTTAATATTGTCGATTTTAGGCATAATGCTGACAATATTTGATGAAATAGCATATATTTAATTCTTATAAAGCCCTTCAGAAGATTCTATAAGATATTCATAGTTTTCCAAATTTTGCATTTTCATCCTATTAAGTATAACTCTTACATTGTATATTTCATTGCTTTTTATAAACAAGAAAGAAAAATTATGCATCAAGCATAGATTATGAAACGCTTTTCAACACATTCAGAATACTTTAACAAAACTTCACCGTTTAATAAGGTGAAATATAAGCAAGGTCAAACCGGGCGGGAAGGCCTACCTTTCAGCTTAAGCTCAACTAGTCCCGCCCAGTCTATGTAAACAATCTGGAAAACGCATAACCCAATTTCAGCAATTACCATCTATAGTCTGAAAAGTATTCAAATTCTTTTGTGCAGCCCTATATACGATCTACAGATTTATATATATATATATATATATATATATATATATATATATATACACCATATATATATATACTACATAATGTCAAAATTTAGTTCAGTTCGAAAACGGATAACACAGTTGAAAATGCCACTTCATCAATTTCTGTCAATAAGCGAGAATGTACTCGAATTCTTTTGTACAGCCCTGTATAGGATTTAGATAATTTATACATAGCAAGAGCAATAGGCATAAAATTAGTTAAATTTAAAAACGCATGCCATAAATGAAACCGAACGTCCACCAATTATAGCTCATAGACAGTACTGTAACTGAATTAGTTTGTGGGTCCTTGTAAATGAATGATGAATGCAATGCACACCATATTCTGTAGTAAGCATCTTGTAGTGCACCTCATTTATAAATTTCATTATGTTTGAAATAGTGTAACATCATTAAAATACACTGCAAGAGATTTTTCCCAGTAGACCATAATGTAACGACTTTCTTTTGAGTGCCCTTGTAAATAAACTATAAATGCTACACACTCTCCATTTTTAATACTAAACATGCCATGATTAACCTCAATAACATATATCAATAACATTGCAATCCCCGTATATGCGAGTTAGAGCACGGACAGACGGCCAGACAAACCGAATTCATAAACACTTTTCAACCATGTTGGAAAGTATTACCCGGGGCACGCCGATCTTTCGTTTAGAACGTGCATATAGCACAACCGGTGTACACTACCAAACGCAATGGGGTCCCCAACTCTAAGTTAGCTTGGATAAATTTTCACTTGAAAAAAAAACTAACAACATTGAGGATGTGTACTGAAGGCTGTGGGGTCCCCAGCATTGGGATCGTTTAGATGCATTTTCGTTTAAATGTATTAAATCATTCAACATTGATTTTAGGTATATTTAAGGTTATTATCACGATCCCGGGTAACGCCGAGCGGGTCAGCTAGTATTTTGTAATACCAGTAGGCTCACTCCCGGCTTTCCGGGTACATAACATACTACCGATGTTCAGAACATGAAAATAATTTTTAATTGAAGACTCTAATAGAATCTAAATTTTTTATATTTTTAATATATCTATCTATCTATATATATATATATATATATATATATATATATATATATATACTATATATATATAGTTAAATAGTTCCCCAATTAGACAAAAAGAAATTTTATATGAAAAATATGAATTATCCATTCAAATGGTAAAGCATATTTTTACGGTTTGCTTTCGTATTAGCTGCTTGCCAGCGATTAATATCCAAAGAAGTTGCCAAAGATTTCACTATTTATAGCAACTTTTTTTATTATTATTCTGAATATTTCAGTGTTTAAGTGTGTAGATTGATTACACATCTGTAAAAACTTATATTTCATTTATTTATTTATTTATTTATTAAAGTTATTTTGTTATTGAGTATTAGCTGGAAACAAATGCTGAACTATTTACATTGTTTCAAGTGCAAGGGTGTTAATATTCTGGAATCGGATTAATTAAATCGGGTGGGTTAAAAAAATCATACTTTAAAATTATTTTCAAAATCATAAAAACTCAGTAAATTGACATACCGTTTTCACACAAATTACATCTGAAAGTACATTTTGTTTTTCTATTCGATTGGTGTAAAAACTGAAACTGTGCGATGTTTAGAAGTTAATATAATTTTGCAATAAAAACGAAATTGTTTGTCCATGTCGTTGCCATCGTGGATATGACGTCAGCATTACTCACAGACATGTTTTCGCTTTATAATATAAATAGATGTGGTTTCCTTTTTCTAAGTTCTGAGTTATGGTGTCTAAAGGGTCATTTGCCTCAAGTCACGAGAGGTCGCTACTTGATTTTGTATCGGAATTTAAATTTAAATGATGGGCTGAGCAAGAACAAAAATTTGTTCAACAACATGTTTCGAAATTAATTTTCAACACCCGGAACGCAAAAAACACGATTTTGTTTTAACAACTTCATCAGTAGTTTCTTGTAATCGCAAAATATCTCATTTCTCACTCGCACAAATTTATTTAAATGCTAAGTAGTAACAGTCAAAGCAAACTCGTAAATATAGAAAGAAAAGGTTTACGGGTTATTGATTTCCCAGGTCAAATACAATTACATCCATGTTTGACCACTTTTCTTTGAATTTTGAGTCGTGGAAAATCTCTTGTGTTTAAACCGCATTCGTGATGTAGTCTGTTCATTGTTGGTTACAAAATGGAAGGTGACAGGTTAGTTTCCCAATCAAGCCTCTCGACAGAGATACCAACGTCTGAAAATCCTTTGCAGTAATAAAGCCAGTGATTTTCAATATTTTCTCTCATCTTTTTCAGTAATTTTGTCAGTAATGTAAGATGACTAGATCTTTCTAACAGAAATGGAAACATATATTCTAATACAATAGTCCCTCATTATATCGTGCTTTTTTTTCAGACCGCTGACCAGGTCCCTACTTGCCGGGCTTTTGCCCAGCTTAACGGGTTGATTCCTGGCAACGGGGCGAGGATTCGCCTGATCTCCGCATGGCGAAAATCTATTTGATAAATTTATAGGCCGACGTGGCTTCAGTGGCTTTGTTGCCTAAGTTGCTTTTTCTTAGTTGGCCGGTTGCTAATTGATATTAGATTAGACGGTTCAACACTGCACAGTGTATCGAAGTCATACCGGATGTATGTGAGATGCTGGGATATTACTAATTACACGCTGCATCGCACACCCATACGTCATGCCATCACTACTCGAGTTGGTCTCGTAATTTAGAACCTTGATCAGATGACGAAACCTTCATCTGACTAGGTTATATCGTGCTTGTCAAGAGACAAGAAAAAATAGCGATAGATCCGAATGCGCGATAAGGAATTGTAAGGTAACCAAAGGAATTGTAAAATTAAGAAATGTGATAACATACAAGTTAATGTTTTAAATTTGTCTCTCTACAAAATATCAGTTTATATCCATATTAAAATTTTCTCAATAAATTAACACCATTCAGGTCATTTTTCACTAGCATACAAATTTAGGCCCCAAAGAAATTCTGCGATGAGGTAATTTTTGCGAATTTTTTTGTGAAATAAGATTTACATTAAATAGGCTTTCTTATTATACTTTAGGTTTTATAATTTCACAAACTAAAAATGAGAGAATCAGTATAATTTGTGGGTTAAAATTATACTCAAAGGGTAAAAATTTCACTCCCATGGCTGTTCTAAAGCCTGAATAGCTTATTTTAGTACATCATTCTATGTTACTCTCTATTATCATTCGCCAATTTTGACGTGATTTGTTTCACACGTATAGTGAGAGTTCTTACCAGTATAATTAAATTTTTTGAAATTTCAGCTTGTCTCAAAATAAATCTTCAAGTATGTGTGTCTTCACTTTTGATCTCAACCTCCCTCTAAAAATAAAACTGGCCGCCAAGCAGGAAATGTGCATGTTTCAGCACAGCCAAAGATGCATGTTAGTACTGCTTGTTTCCTCCAAGACATCCCGCACATTTCGTTGGTTCAAACTATCTCTCTTCAGCTGTTATTTATAAAAAATATGTCGTAAAAATGAAGTCTGTTTTTTTCTTTTTTTAGTTCTCACTCCCCTGTCATCTTTTGCGCATTAACGATAAGTGATATTTTATTAACTTTGACGTAACATTAAGCATTTTTATAGGTTTTCTTAGTCTGCAAAGTCACGCTACTGGCAGAGCAACCAAATATATTTTTTCTATATGTTTGAAACTCTCATTTCCGTGGTTATTTCTCAACGAGAGTGTGTTTAATCAAGCTCCTAAAAATATAATTCTAACGAAAAATTTTATTTAGCAACACGTAACTTATATTTTGTTCGCATTTATTTAAACTCTTTTCTTATATAAAATTTCTGTCGCGGAAGATGTCTTTTTGATCGAATCTACCGATAAAACTACTGCTTCACAACGTGTTAATCTCAATTTAGTTTATTCAATGTATTTTTCAGAAGACCACATAATATTAAGAACTAAAATAACTTCTTAAAACACCATAAAAACTTTAAAAATGCGCTAGGCCTTTCGAAAGATCTGAGTCTTTCTTCGCATTGAACATTTCAGTCTTGCTGCTGCTTTCATAGTAGACGCACGTCTTTTTGCGCCTGTCGAAGAAAGACTCAGATCTTTCGAAAGCCTAGCGCATTTTTAAAGTTTTTATGGTGTTTTAAGAAGTTATTTTAGTTCTTAGTGTTTCACACCAGTTTCAACTTATTTTATTTCACATAATATTATTTAGAATAATTTTACTTAAAATAGATTGCTTATGCGATATGAACACAGGATCATCCATTTTCTCACTCCCCTATCATAATGTACTTTTTAAAGTTATATAAATTTTTAATTAATTAGGTATCTGGTAGCGTGACTGATTATATGTTTGGTAAGACATGCAAAATGATCTAAAATCGTGAAATCGTGAAATTTTTGAGAAAAAAAAAATAATGAAAATATTTTTGACTCGAAATTTGCACGTTAGTGAAGAAAGATCCAGATCCTTATTTTTATCTACAAATGTGCAGCTTCTTAAAAATTGTGTCTAAGGTATAATAATAATTATTATTATTACTTACTAGTTTTTATTAGTATTCTTCTCAGGGGACACGAAAAAAACGATATATCCGATTGAGCGGTATATCGAGACTAGATAAAACGAAAGGCTACTGTATTATGGAAAATATACTTTTGCTATCACAGAGAATCCGTAATTGTTAGCCGCTTTCCATTCGCAATTTTCCAAAATCTGTGGTTTATTATGAAACTCGCGTAAAATTCAACTCCCTTTGCAAGATAAATTCCCAGGTCAGAGCTGCAGGAAGAGTGGTGCAAGCAGTGTCTCAGCACTACGTGGTAAGCTAGAAAACCTATTCGACGCGACGGTACCACGAATTCTCACTACCATGTACCGGCGATCGGTAGAAAAAAAATCACACCAGATGCCAAATAGAAGCGCTAAACGGTTTTGCCTAGAACATTCCTCTCCACTGGCATATAACCCTCGTACAAACTTACTTTAGCAAAATAATTCAATCCTTTCTCTTTAAATTAACAAAGATCCTTGCGTTTAAAAAAGGGAAAATACAATAAAATTAGCGTGCAAATTTTCCATGCTTTTTTGTCCCTTCTTCAGGGCAGAACGAAATATTATATAAAAAAAAGGCAGAAACATCACATTAGCTCTGCCGTGTGCTACTATTTTTCGTTTTGCACTGAGAAGGAACACATTAGCAGGGAAACAGTTTCTTGCTAGTTTTATTTTATTTATTTGTGCATTTCTTTATTATGATTATGCCACGTTAAAAAATTCATCATGCCATAAAAGACCGATTCTGTGAATAAGCCGATTAGTATATTTTTAACCCTGATATAGCGTATTTTGTGTTTACTCGGTCTAAAAGTCGACCCCTCTTAATTCACTCACGAAAGAAAACCTACGTTTTTTTAGGTAAAAAATATTGGGAGGAAAGTCATAAATTCATAAAAAAAGCAAAAAAAATTCATAAAAAAAGCAAATACTGAAATGATTCTTCTGCGATTTCGTTCAGCATTGGCCACTTTTGGCCATATTTCTATAGGAGGGATGGCTTCAGGGAAAATGTTTGAAGGGAAAGTGGCCCTGAATACCTTTCTTGTACCAGAGAAACGCTTAAAAGTCTACTTATATATCGGAAAATATGGTAAATACTACTACTGCTCCTTTGTGACCAAATATGAATACCGTGTTACATCACTTCTTTATTTCAATATATTTTTCTACCGACAGATTAATCCGAAACAACGCTGATACATGACCGTCGCTGTGTTGTATAATACCTCACGTAGCCTCAGAAAATGGACCCAAACGAATTGCCCAAACGTGACATCGATATAAATAGATCAATCGCATCCCTCCCCACGAACCTCACTTACGAACAAAATGAAAATTCCGTTCTATAACTGCTCACAGGTATCTTTAACCCTTTGATGGTCTTGAATATCAAGTGGTCGAAAGGCTTTCTCCTCGATCGGCCATTTTCGATGTGGGGTCAGGGGTGGGCGGAGATTAAAGCATTTTTCCGAATTTGACCCCTGACTCCTTGGAAATTTGTCGATATAATATGTTTTCAGCCCATAAAAGTGGCAACCGGTTCCGATATTCAAAGAGGGGAAAAAGCTTGATTTTATTTTCTTTTTGGCCGATTCTGTTATTTTTTAATGATGTTAACACGAATTAAAGGATCATTAAAACGAATGAATTTTTAGGTTGTTTTATTTTTAAATGAATGTGGGTGTTCTGCGCGTAAAAAAAATATTGACGTCTAATCACTGAGGTTTGTTTTTTCGTGATTTTGGAATATACATGATAAAGTATTAAATAATTGTCTCACTCCCTCAAGATGTAACAAAATTTATTGATTAATGTGTTCATGTTGAATAAGAGCATGATATATTATAAGAGAAGATTATAAGAGTTTTCAAGATGCGAAATCCTATATGGCTGTGTGAATTTATCTTTGCTACTATTCAATTTCGAATTGAAGACTCTGCCTGTAGTTATTTAATCTTCGGTGTTGCTATCTTATGAGAAAGATTTACGGATGAGTATTGTGTAAATTTTTAGCATAACTTGACTGACTAGGAAAAACTACTAGAATTGACTGTTGCAGAGATAATTCTTGTATTGCTGAATTATTTACTAGGATACCCGAACACACTGGCGTTTTCGGTTGTAACCACACTGTGCAGCTCACTAAATTACGTGGATGAGTCATAAAGTTTCTTCCAGTTGATGATAATTTCCAAATAACTTTCTGTTTATTGAACATATTTCGATGAAACTTGATGATAACATTGATGAATTTTCATTTTTTAAGGGGTATCAAATCTGAGCACATTTCTGCAATTGTTAATCTGTTTTAACTCATCAATGATGTAATATTAATTAGATTTATTTCTAAATTGCAACTTACAGAATGAGTACAATAACTCTGATTTTGGAATATACATGATAAAGTATTAAATAATTGTCTCACTCCCTCAAGAAGTAACAAAATTTATTGATTAATGTGTTCATGTTGAATAAGAGCATGATATATTATAAGAGAAGATTATAAGAGGTTTCAAGATGCGAAATCCTATATGGCTGTGTGAATTTATCTTTGCTACTATTCAATTTCGAAGTGAGGGCTCTGCCTGTAGTTCTTTAATCTTCGGTGTGGTTATCTTAAGAGAAAGATTTATGGATGAGTATTGTGTAAATTTTTAGCATAACTTGACTGACTAGGAAAAACTAGCAGAATTGACTGTTTTGACTGAATTATTTGCTAGGATACCCGAACACACTGGCGTTTTTTATTGTAACCACACTGTGCTGCTCACTAAGTTACGTGGATAAGTCAGAAAGTTTCTTCCGGTTGACGATAATTTCCAAATAACTTTCTGTTTATTGAACATATTTCGATGAAACTTGATGATAACAGTGTTGAAATTTCATTTTTTAAGGGGTATCAAATCTGAGCACATGGTTGCAATTGTTAATCTGTTTTAACTCATCAATGGTGTAATATTAATTAGATTTATTTCCAAGTTGGAACTTATTGAGTGAGTACAATAACTCGGTTCTGTGAGCAGAAAAACGTAACTTCAATTAAATTAACCCATCGTCATGCATACGATCGAGTATTTTTTTTCCTTTCAAAATCAACTTCACCCGTGGCTTTTTTTTTTACACATGTGCCAGTTTTTAGCAAAACTATCGTATCTCCCAAACTATACAAATTATTGTTATACAAAATAAACTTCAAAGTTCAAAAAGGATCATAAAATTAACTAGTTAAAACTCTTTAGTAACTAAAATAGTCTGTTTAGTGATAGAAATGAGACTGTTAAGTGATAAATTCCACTTGTAAGAAGTTTACAAAAAAGCATTTTTGGGTTGCAAAATGACGAGCATTATTCGATAATGACCGCACTGCCATTGAAGATAATGACATAAGGGACTGCTGTTAACTTCAACAACGACGAATAACGTTTACCGCATTAAAAAATTGATTATTAAAAATGGGTTAATTGAAACGACGATATCAATTTTAAATGCACATTTCACATGAAATCGAATTACTACACTTCCCAAAATGGACGCTAGATTCAACTGATTTTCATGGTTCAAAACAAACTTATCACTGCAGTTACGTGTTAAAATCTGATCCCCCTTAGAAAGGTACGTTTTACCAGCATCTGCATCACATTTCACCAACAAATATTTTATATAAAGAAAGTTATCACTAATTGTATCTAACTTTTTGACTCACTTATGCATTATTAATTTATCTTTCTCTGCCTCTTATTATAGTTTTAATCTTTCATTACAACCATCCGAAAGAACGCAATTCCAGAAAATTTCGGTATATTTTCACCGATCATAACCACCAGACCACAAAACCACAATCCATTTAAATGTTGATTTATGTACTATGTATATACAGTAGTGGCCAAAATAGTGGAAACCTTTTTGAAAAGGTGTATTTTTGAGGTATAATGGCTCATAACACCACTTTCTGTTTAAGCAATAACTTAAAATTACATATCGGTGGAAAGAAAATTTAATCAAAAATGTAATGAAATAAATTTCGATTAAGTATTAGTATATAATCAAAAGTTATAGACAAATAAACAACAACAAAAAAGAAACGCAACTTGCTTAAGTTAACATGAAGTAGCTTCCCATTATTTTAATGCAGCCAATGAGCATGAGTGTTTAGAGAGCCAATGAGGTAATAGTAGGATTCAACTATTGTTGTTATGTTTTGGAGCTGTGAGGAGAACATTTGTCAGTCTTTGGGTGTGATATCAGAGTGTGATGTAAAAGATAAGAAAATTAAAGAAATGGCACAAAGAGTTCACTGGTCCTCTAGAAAGCGACGTAAAATAGTACCATTAAGTGAACAAGTTTACAGTTATGAAGAAATTAGAAGGTAAAATTTTTGGGAAAATGTAACCAAAGGTGAAATTTCTAAATTTTTCAAGCGGTATAAGGAGACTACGTCACTACAAAACCAAATTGCTAAAGGCAAGAAAAGGTGTACAACAGTATGTGATAATAGAAGAATTAAGAGACTGTGCATAGGTGGAAGAAAATCATCTGGATAAGGTGAAATATGGCGCGTGCCAATGTGATGTTAAGTGCAAAGACTTTTCGGCGCAGACATCAAGGATTTGGTTTAAATGGTAGAATTCCACAAAAAGGCAATTTTAATCTGTATAACAGAGTTTAAAAAGATTAAACTGGGCTAAAATTCATTTTAACTGGACAGCGGAACAATGGGGCAGTGTTATTTGTTTGACGAGACCAAAATCTTCCTGTTTGGTAGTGATGGCATAAAATACGTAAGGAGAATAATCGAAGATTTGTATCTTAATTCCATTATACACACCGTGAAGCATCCAGTCAGTGTTATGATATGGCGTTTTATGACAAAGCTGAAGGCGGAATTTGTGTGATTAATGGGAATATGAATGCCCAAAAGACATAAATGAAAAACTTCATAATATTCAAATTTTTAATTGCTTAATAGGCGAATAGCCAACATAGTGAAAAAGTACCCAAGCCGGGACTCGAACCCGGGTTATCAGTTTAGCGCACAGACGTTCTACCAACTGAACCACTTGGGAACGATACTTAGCTTGGAACTTCTTCACCATAACGTGTTGGCAAGGCTACAAGCGCAGCACAAGATGAAATATTTTTCGTGAGCCGGTGGTACAAGTGGCTCAGTTGGTAGAACGTCTGTGCGCTAAACTGATGACCCGGGTTCGAGTCCCGGCTTGGGTACTTTTTCACTATGTTGGCTATTCGCCTATTAAGCAATTAAAAATTTGAATATTATGACTGCAAGGCGTGAGAAATTTTATCTGGAAAAATTTCCAAGTATTAAAATATGAATTTATTCATTTATCGATGCTGGATTCTCTTTGATTTCGTGTTTGCCCCAGGGTTGGCGGCTCACGAAAAATATTCCATCTTGTGCTGCGTTTGTAGCCTTGCCAACACGTTATGGTGAAGAAGTTCCAAGCTAAGTATCGTTCCCAAGTGGTTCAGTTGGTAGAACGTCTGTGCGCTAAACTGATGACCCGGGTTCGAGTCCCGGCTTGGGTACTTTTTCACTATGTTGGCTATTCGCCTATTACGCAATTAAAAATTTGAATATTATGACTGCAAGGCGTGAGAAATTTTCTCTGGAAAAATTTCCAAGTATTAAAATATGAAAAACTTCAATCTCAACTGAATCTTTCCGCGCATCATCTTTTCCAAGAAAGCATGTGAAGCATTTATATATCAACAGAATTCAGCTCCATGTCATGTTGCTAAAGTGTGCTAAAAGTGGTTTCAAGATAATCATGTTCCAGTGTTGGAATACCCAGGAAATAGCCCAGTCATTAACCCAATTGAAAATCTATGGTGACAACTAAAGAAACTTGTTGCACAGAAGAAACCCAGCAATAAAATAATAGAAGCAATAATTCAATCTTGGTATCACAGCGTCATAACTAAAAGACAAGCCTTGGTTCACTCCGTGGGAAGGCGTTGTAAGGCCGCAATTAAGAGTAAAGGTTACCCAACTAAGTATTAACTGACATTGTGATAATTTTTTTATTATCTCATTTTTTTTATATGTTTGATTTTCTTTCTTTTCTAATAAAAATTCCTTCATGAAATTTGTTGCATTACATTTTTGAGTAAATTATCTTTTCATTGGTATATAATTTTATGGTATTACTTAAAGAGAAAGCGGTGTTGTGAATCATCAAACATAAAAAAACACCTTTTTAAAAAGGTTTCCGTAATTTTGGTTACTAGTGTATATATATATATATATATATATATATATATCCAAAAATATAAAATTCACAAATTGAAAAAAAGGGGCAAAATAAATAACAGTGTCTGGAGAAAAAAAAGCACGAGTAGAATGTGAAAATATTACAAGAAGCAAATGGAAACTTATATTGCGAAACACGTTATCAAGGACAATATTCTACAATGTAAGTAAATCATAATTAATTTCTGTTTGAGTAAAATAAGCGTAAAGCAGAACTTATTTTACTCAAATTGCCCGATCAACCACGATACCACAGGTTAAAGAATTTCAATTAAGAATTGATAAGTACTGAAAATCAAAACATTAGAGATGTAATATAAATTACAAAGAACCATTAAAAAATCACAAACTATTGTAACGGAATTATTCTAAACGAATAGAAAATAGGGAAACTTTATAAACCATTACAATGTCAACATCACAGCCATACTAACAATTTTGACAAGCACATGGAATGCTTTTATAGTTACAATTACAGTTAAACAACTCATAGTTATTTTAACAAATTGAAATATAGCCTTTAAGTATTAATAATTTTAATCGGTTTTAAAACTAGTAAATCTAATAAAAAAAATTATCACCTATGATAATAATCGAATTTTGAACAAAAAGAAATAGAATAAATAAGAGTAATTTAATTCGTCAAAAATTTTATATCTTATCTTTGTCATGCGATGGCACTCGTATTTCTAAATCAATTTGGATGTGACTAAACATGTGTTTTGGTCTTTCTAAGATCTCAACCGAGTTCGTTGGCCTGCTTGGTCCACCATCTTATTTCAAAATAGCGGTGAAAATTTCAAACTTAAAAAAAAATATACGAAAAAGTTAGAAATCCATATTTATTTTTTGCTTAAGTATTATGCCGTGATACGAGGATTCCTGAGCATTTTTGGTTTTGCCTCTATTTTGAAAAATGGTTGATATATAGCAGTTTAAAATTCTAGGGTGGCTGACATTTTGAAATAATATAACAAATTTAAAAAAAAAATAAGGAATTAATTTGTGAGTTTTAGTGAATGTCGTTTCTCACAAATTATCTTCCACTGTTATAACCATTTTTCAAACTTTCATACGAATAAAGCTATATATTCGTATGCGCTAGCGTCAAATTCTCGTCAAGCTTTGCGACACTTGTCGAAATATCGTCGAATTTGGGAACCAAAAATAAATCTTCATAAATGAAGCCAACTTAGATATAGATATGACTAACTTCTCTTTCAAATTCAGTATTGACGAAAGCTGCGAATGAATCTTTTTTTAACCGGGATCTTCGTTATTATCTCGTGTTCTTGAGTAAAATTAACTAAAATCTTAAAACCAAGAAATAGGGAAGCTATCTTTTTCTCCCGGTGGAAGGACTTTTTGTGTTTCCAATGAAATCAACAACAAATATTTGATCAACTGAGTTTTGTTTAATTCATTACATTTGAATTAGCTTTAGTGAACACATAAATGTACTTCACATTGTCTATTTGATTTGATAGCCTAAGAAGGACTAGTACAAGTCTGTAGAACATAGTGTCCCTCCCAGTCCCAATCACAATGTCTATTGCAGCCAATAACGAACAATGCAGAATATTGAATAATTCGAGATTCTATTACATTTCCGCAAACCTGTATTACAAAGCAAAAGCATGCCCGTGAGTAACGCTGATGTCACATTGACGGTGGCAACACCTGACCAACAATTCTAAATTCAATTGCATAATTTCACTTTTTACACAGTCGAATAAAAAAAAAAATGCTTTTACAAATGCAATTGGTTTGAAAACTGTATCACAATTTACTGATTTTTTATGATTTTAAAAGTAATTTTGAAGCATGAATATATTTTTTAAATCTATCTCTATCGCATGCAGCCCTATTACGAAAGATTAACCCGTACCCACGTAAAACAATATAGATAATTCAGCATTTATTTCTAGCTAATATTCCATAGCAAAATTAACTTCACCAAAAAATAAATATAATAAAGTAATATAAATAAAATGCAAATTTAGCAGACATGTAATCGAGCTATGCGCTTAAACCACTGAAATTATCAGAATAAAAAAAGGCTGATGTAAGCTGTAAGTAAAGAAATTTTTGGCGATTTCTTCGGCTATTAACTTGTGGCATGTGGCTACTACGAACCTATCGATTTTAATAAATTTCAAAACTTTACTTGAATACATAATTGATATGCTTTTGGTGTTTACAGTGGACAATCTAAAAAAATATATATCGAATGTAAAAAATCTATTAGAGTTTTCAAAACAAAAAATGGTTTTCCATTATGTTGTGTAACCCGGGAAGCTCAGTTGGATCCCCTAGTGTTTATTGTTGTGCAAATTGAAAGACAGTTGAAAATTCTGGACCACGTAGTTCATATATATAGAGAAAATATAAGTCACTACATCTCCATATCAGTGGACTATTCAGTTGGTTCTTATGAAATCTCCACCATTTTCAAATATCGGAAAATTGGAGTCTCCTGTCTCTGCACCCATATACACTTTGAAAAATATTTTAACTTCCACAAACTTAACGTGCAAATTCATAGCTGATTCTTGGTCAATAACCAAGCCATAAAATCTACCCTTCCGATCACGAATCCATGGTTGTAACTATCATCTACTATACCTATCAACTACGCAAGTTTATATATTTCAACTTTTGCGTTAGAAAATTATAGAGTAAGCAATTTTTTTTTTTTTTTTTTGTGACAATAAAAAGTTCTATTTCCATTCGAAATATTTCATTGGCATCAATTCATTTTTTACCTCCATTCGATTAAACCAGTATGCAAATATTTATGCCGTTATGAATCTTTCGTTGAAGAAACGTGATTCGCAAGCTTCGGGTGCTTCTTTTGGCATATTAAATTTATGCCCACGCATTTTTTGATAACTAGGAGCAAGAAGAAACTCTTTGTGTTTAAATCAGGTGAACAAGAGCAATGAATCGCCAACTCAATTTTGGCATACTATTTATCATTGATTCAAAAAGCAATCGCAGTGTGTCAGACATTCGCGTTGCGCATTCAATAGTATTTTAAATTTGTGAAAAAGCAGTGACAACACCCCATCGTAGATTCTCCTTGTTGCTTGTTCGGTTTGATAAATAATTTTATACATATGTAATGTTAGAAAAAGTAAACATAGTTCTTTTTAAAAAAATTATGTAAGCATTCCATGTTTATCTTAAAAATCACGCCTAATTTCATGACTGCAATTCACGTTTTTCCCCAAAACTTCCGTTACACTATATTAATGTGGCATGTGAACCGAACTCGATTGTATACTGTTTTTTGTTGTTGTTGTTGTTGTTGTTTTTACGCCTGGCAGAAAGCGCAAGCTAGTAAATTTATTTTAAAAAATTAAATATTTTGCCCTTTTTCTTTTTTAAGATATGGCAACGGGAAAGAAAAAGTGGAGCATTATTTAGAAATGAAACATTATTAAATTCCTACTATTAGCTCACACTCTCTCTATATATATCTTGTTCAAATTTTTAATCGTTAATAAAATATTTTCTATTCATCCACTCAAGTTCAAATAAATTTTTTTAAACTTGTAGTGGATGACACTTTATGTTAATACAGTTTTTTCAAATATTAATTCATTCATTAAATTTAATTAATTAATTTTAGCTTTAAATGGGAGAAAAAAATGTCCTCCCATTGTTTTCATAAATGAAATGAAAGATTTATCTCAAATGAGTGATGCCACAGAAATAAAATACCGCAACGATGATTATAAAATAATGTTCAATAAAGATAACGTGGGACATTAATGCTGCACGGATTTATTTTATATATTTATGATTAAAAAGTAGGAATTGACTTTAAAAAAAAAATTATATTACTTGTTTTCTATTTAAGTTTCTAAATTGATTTCCCAACGTATAATCAAAATTTAATTAATATAAAACTAGTAATTGATTAAAGCATATTTTTGAAATATATATATGTTACATTCTTTATTTTTTATTCATATTTTCTATTTTTTAGTGTTCAAAAAATTTCGTTGTCGGATTTTCACAGCCAGTTGGCTTATTTTAACGAGCGTGGTTTGGCGCTGTTTTAGTTGCTGAAAGTGTTTTTAAATTTAACTCATTTTTTGTCTATTACTTGGTGTGTATAAATTCTATAGATCCTATACAGAGCGGCACAAAAGTTTTCGAGTACATTTCCGTTTATTGACAGAAATTCCAGAAGGGGAATTTTAAACTGTGCTATGCGTTTCCTAACTGAAGTAAAGTTTGGCATCCTATGTGGTATATATACAAGTCTATAGATCCTATACAGGGCTGTACAAAAGAATTTGGATATTTTTCCGAATGTTGTTGGTAATTCCTAAAATTGGGTTTTTAAATATGTTATGCGTTTTCCAAATTGTTTATTTACCCAATTGTTTACTTAGATATCATCTTTCACCTTATTAAACGATAAAGATTTGCAAAATTATTTTGGAAGTGCTGTAAAGTGTTACATAATCTATGCTTGACGTATTATTTTTCGTTCTTGGCTCTTTATTGCCGAAACGTCAGTTGAGGCTCACTGTGGAGACGCGAAAAGTTTTTGGTTTCTGTCTGTCTGTCTGTTCCGCGATAACTGCCGTAAAAATCGTCCTATCAGGTTGATTTTTGGTGGGTATGCTGGTGAAGTACCCGGAATTATTTGTATAGTTTTTAGTTACATTTGGTTCATTCGTTCGAAAAATATAGAACATTTCTTTTTAGTTCATAATGCTTTCCTATGGGAATGCAGACGATTTTCAAATTTCATTTTTAACTGAAATTAAAATCGCATATTTGAATAATGGATTTGAAAGTAAATTTATTAATGCTAAATTTTCGATATGGAGGTTTTAAATATATCCAATAGCTTTGAAAATTTGCCGATACATTCAATAGAATTTAGAAATTAATTGTTTCAATTATTGGAAAATGTTTTGCATCCGTTCGGGAAATATAAAACATTTTATTTTCATATTATTTACAAATTTTAAAATGCATTTCTTTTTACTTTGTTGTTTAATTTATTAGTTGCTTAGCAACCCTATTTCAAAGAATATTAAAATAATAAAATTCAAGTAACTCTCACTATTTTGCTGCAATATTTTATTATCAAAATAAATTATTTTTGTATTCTACTGACATAAATGTAGAATTTATTTTAATACAAGTTTCTTTTTTTTAATCTAAAAAGTTACATGAATAAAAAATTCATAAGAATTTCAGAATATCATTGCATATAACCCGTGTTTAATTTAACACTTCTAATTTCTGAAACCTCCGAAGTATGTTATATGCCTGTAAATATGTACGTAATATAAAAAAAAAATTAAATTGCGGATTGTAAGATGCTAAATAATATGAAAAGTGAGATTAAAAGATAATGACTTTTAGAGCTGACGTTGAGGCTCCTGATCTGCAGATTTACTAGTAATATACATACATACATATACTCGTAAATCTGCATATCAGGGCATAATCTGATATACAGATTTATTGTGACATGCATTTATGCATGCACAGATATTATTCTGATATATGCAGATTCTGCATATCTGCATAAATCTACAACGTCAGGTGTTCAAATCGCAGTTTTATTTTAATCACCATTTTACATAATATCTAAAATACATGCGCATTTTTTTTCTTTTTTAACACTTTCTAACCTATTTGAAAAGTGTTTATGAATTCAGTTTGTCTATGTCTGCCGTCTGCCTTCTTCTGTCTGCCGTCTGTCCGTGCTCTAACTCGCGTAAATGTACTCGGATTGCCATGCAATTGCTATATGATATTCATGTTTACTATGGATTGTTCGGTATTGAAAATGAAAGTTGGTAGCATTAATAGTTCATTTACAGGGACACTCAAAAGAATTGCGTTACATTACGGTGTGTGGGGAAAAAATCGTTTGCGGTGTATTGTAATGATGTTAGACTGTCTAAAACATATTGAAAGTGATATATATGTTACTGAGACGCGCTTCATGATGTTTATTATAGAAATGGTACATATAGCATTCATCGTGCATTTACAGGGACACTCAAACACCCATTACATTGCGATGTATGGAGAAAAATCGTTTGCGGTGTACTTTAATAAAGTTACACTATTTCAAACATATTGAAATTGATATATATCATTGAGATGCACTAAAAGATGCTTACTATAGAATAAGATGTACATAGCATTTATCGGTCCTTTACAGGGACACACAAAACAATTTGGAAACAATATTTTCTATCAATGATAATTGCTTGAAGTGCGTTTTTAGTTGTGGTAGGTATTTTTTGAATTTAACTATTTTTTTGCGTATTACAGGGTGTATATAATTTTTTAAGATCCTATACAGGGCTGCATAAAAGATCTCGAACACATTTCCATTTATTGGCGGAATTTTCTGTAGGGTAATTTTGAACTGTGCGATGCGTTTACCAAGTGAAGTAAATTGTAGAATGCTATGTATTATATATACAAATCTATGAATCCTATACAGAATTGCACAAAATAATTCAGATGCTCTTTCGACTGTTGACGATAATTTCTAAAATTGGGTTTTCAAATGTGGAACGCGTTTTCCAAATTGTTTACGTAGACATCATCTTTCACCTTATTAAACGAGGACCTTTTTTTTATAGTATTCTGAATGTGTTGGAAAGGGTTTAATAATCTATGCTTGACGCATGATTTTTCGTTTTTATTTGCATTTTATTTGAGATTTAAATGCATATAAGATTTCTCAAAGATACAGGAAATGCAACTTTTAAGGACTGTCACATTAAACATGATTTTACGCGATGATAGTAATTTTGTATTTCTTGCTCTTGTAAATTTTTCTAAGATAAATAAAAATGCACTATGCAACTATAAATGAAAGAAATTTTACAAGAAAAAAAAATAAATAAAAACAGAAATACGTACTATTTTAAAATTATGCAAGTGATAAAGAAAAATATTTTATATTTTCCGGACATGTCCATTAAACATTATACAGACAATTTCGAATGTCTCAGAAACGGATTGAAAAGTTTTCAAACCGATTTGATTAATTTAAAACTTCCATAACGAAAATTTAGCATCTATAATGTAACATTTAACACAGTTATTCAAATATACCATTTTCATTTCAATGAATTATTAAATATTAAATTAGCCTGAATTCGGATTATGATAGGAAAGGAAATGTTAAATATTTTTTCGTACAAATGAACTAAATTAAACGAAAAATTATACAACTAATTTCGAATACCTGACCAACATACACTATATGGCCAAAGCCAAAAGTCACTTGCCACTTTCAATGTTAGACGTATTGACGAATATTTAGACTAATAATTAACGAGTTCTTCTGGAATTTCAGGAATATATAGAATATTTTTAACCTCATATTTTTCAGCAAAGGTTTGATCACGAAGGTAAATAGGGGACCAACAGAAGATTGAATAAAAATAATAACATTTGCGATCGCACTGTAAAGTAAAATGCACAAAATTATCTATAGCTGTATCACATTACTATGTGTATCTTATTCTGCTCATTTGTGTAAGAAAAGCTCGTATATCCATCGAAATATAAAGGTTTCTTTAAAATATATATATATATTTATTTATTTATTTCGCTCTTTTTTTTTTTTTAATATATATGTATATATACAGTGGAACTTCCCTTTAACGAAGTCCCTATTTAACGAAGTTTCCTACTTAACGAATTTTTCTGTAAAACTTTGACTTTGAACATCATTAGCATGTAAATTAATCTCCATATTACGAAAAATATATTTTATATAACGAAGTTTATTCCACTTTTGTACGTGTACAGAACTCAAACTAATGTTGCGATGGATATGCGAAATTTATTTCAGCGGATTGTATGAAAATGAACACATTTAAATATTTTCCATTTTGTTTGGTGCTAAATAAAACAATTGTTTTTCACACTAAAAACACTTGTTATCATTACTCTCCCACACTGACACTATAGCGCTGACAGTTGGGGGAAGTCAAAATCCCCTTTTTACATTCAATGATACATCTACAAAAATGTGCTTCAAAATGCAAATCGAAAAACATCAAAGTTATTTTTGTTCCTTCCAATGCAACTTCTAAACTTCAGCCATTAGTCTAAGGAACAATAACAAATCTTGAAGTACATTATCAAAAAAGACAATGTAGTGAAAACATTAGTTTCAGAACTTGTGTATCAGAGCTGATGAAAGCTTGAGGCAAAGTTTGGAAATGTGACGTGATCTCATCGACCGTACACAACTGTTTTGTAAAAGACGGCTTCATAATTAAAACTGAATCAATTGCTTCAGAATCAAATACCTGTTTGTCATATCTGAAGAAAAAATTTCACGAATTTAAGTTGATTTCTATTTAACGAATTTTCTTCATAACGAAGTTTTTAAGTGTAACGGTGAGACTTCGTTAAATGGAAGTTCCACTGTATATATAATTTTATGCAGGATTTTCAATTATTTTTAACGCCACTTTGAGGAAACTTGACAAAGTCCAGTTAAAATATACTGCAATTAAAATACGAATATATTAAATATTTGATGAAAAATGAGCATTTGTATGAAATATTTTTTAACTGAGCAGCATGAGCTAACGATAACAAAAATATTTTTGTATAATTTAGCAGTTAACTATATAAGGAAACTCATATAAAAATAACTCGAACATCGTGAAAATTCAGAAAAATATCGGCGATATAGTGAACTCAATTTCAGTCACTTTCTAAAAGTAGCTGGATGATAAGGGATTCATTGTATACATCGTACCAGAATTAACGTATGGGCCTAAAGTTATACGTTAATGCTGGCCCGATTTGTGAAGAAATGGAGATGTTGCATGGAACCGTCAAAATAAAGGAGGATCATTCAGGGTTTGGGGTGCGTTGTGAGCTCAAGGTTAGACTAATTTAGACGATGACTTTAAAAGGGAACACACCCACATGTATTTTAAAAACACAAATTTTGGCATATGGCTGCTTTTAGAAGGTAGAGAATTTATTTTCCAACTATTGCATTGCACCATACCTCAAAAGCTATGAAAAAGTAGTTCAATCATAACAATATTCCATTAGTTGGCCACATCTCTCACACGATAAGACCATTATAGAAACGAATGTAGTGCAATGGTGAGCCTTTTTTACATAAATGGCAAGCAATATTCATACATTACATATATTTAGGAATCTATTTACGATTCCTGAGCAGCTATAACCACATCATCATTATCAAAATTGTTTCAAGCAATGATGAATAGTATGGCTGAGTGTCTTAAAAATAAAGGTGGTTTCATTTCTTATGAAGATTGTATAGATTCGAACCAGAGCCATCTTTAGTGGTGTGCAGCAGGTGCAGAAGCCTCGCGCCCTAAAGAAAATATTTAATAAAAAATAGCTAAATATTTATTATTCCTTTTGTTATGAATTATTTATTTCATAAAATATATATGTTTAAACATGCGTATTTATAAAATACAAAATGTTTCATCAATAAAGTTTTCGGTGCAATCTGTGGACGCTCGAGAAGAGAATAGTTGTTTGTAGTTTATATTCGATCTATAGGGCATTGTTATACTCAAACCTTGGAAGCACCGTGCACAACAAATCTGGACAGGTGCATGAACTGAATGTGGATTGTTAAAAAGTCGGTGCTGATGATGATTCTGACAAACTTCTCACTATTATTTTAATGATTATTTGTAATGTAACAACACAGATTTGTTTCCTCGTTGTGTAATCAAAATTCTCTTTTTATTATGAGAATATCGCTGTTCGTGCCGCGTAAACACGGCGAGGAAGCCAGGGAGCTGAAACCCCCGTCCCCCCAGACGCCGAGACTATAAACTAAAGATAAGTCTAAAAAATATATGAAAGGTTAATGTTTTTAAAGATTCTTGGAAAAAAAGAAAATTTTGGAAAACATTGATTTTGACTCAGATTTTTTTTCCCCTATTTTTTTTTAATTCTCTTATTAAAAAAAAAAAAAAAAACATTATTATGTTTTATATTTGCTAATTAAATCAAAAACTTAAAAAACTTTTAATTCTAAAGAAAGAATAGAATTTATAGGTCAAAAATTTTATTTTTATCACATTCATTATTGCCATAATATGAAGTGAGCTGATCGAGTAATTTAATCGATTAATCCTTTGATTACTAATTTATTTTTCATTAGAAATTACTGCAACTGTCGACATTTTTTTAAAATTCTTTTGAAGGACTTTTGCAAAAAAATAATCTTTGCCGTACACTACTGTGACAATTTCAAGAGAAATCTGCCGCAAAAATAGTGGTACGAATAGAACATAAAAACATTTGATAGTAGCAGTCCTGCCATATTAGGCTAAGGCCTAAAGGTGGTTCTGTATTTAGTAAAATAAGTAAGTATATGTTAAAGTGTATGGTGTCCCCAAAAACGTGATCGGAGCCAAGAGCCTTCTTGAATGTCTAAAATGGCTCTGGTGATAATAAACCTGAAAATAATAAAACAATTCCATGAACAAAACACAAGAATCCAGAAATGTTTCCTTTCATATAGTCACTAAAAATGTTTGATGCTGCCATCTATAAACAACCTATGAAACTAGGTACTCCCATCTTGTCGACAGCGGCATATGGTAATGATATATCTGAATGCTTCTCTCAAAAAAACAGTATCCCATCAGACCCATAACCCGGATGGCAGCAAGATGATTCCTTTATCTATATCCAATCTAACAAAATAATTATTTAATTTCATAAATATTTAACAATTATATTACTTTCTTATGCAATAACAAAATAATTTTCCATTCTTTATATGTTTATATAATTTTTTTTAACTATGCTCACTCAAACTATGCTCAATTAAACTGTCATTTCATATAAAAGTAAAACATCGCTCTAAAAACATTGTCAAATTTGGTTTTTTGGGTGGGGGGGGGGGGCGCATGAGAATGTAGTCACCGTTCATATATCTTCACTAAAAATATTTGGTGCTGCCATCTATAAACAAATTATGAAACTATGTACCCCATATCAGTCGACAGTGGCATATAGTAATGATATATCTGAATACCTCTCTCAAAAAACAGTATACCATCAGAATAATAACTCAGATGGCAGTAAGATAATTGCTCTATATACAATAAAACAAAAAAATGATTGAATTTTTAAAATGTTTAAAAATTATATTACTTTCTTATGCAATTACAAAAGAATTTTCCATTCTTCATATGTTTATATATATATATATTAAATATCCTCATTCAAGTTTCAAAGAAATGAACTGACATTTTCATGTGAAAGTAAAACATCGTTTTGAAAATAATGTCAAATTTGGTTTTGGGGGGCATGAAACTGTAGTCATCAATTACAAAGAAATTAGAATCAAAGATACACTGTTAAATGATTAGGGAAAGCGTTAATTCAGTTTTTTGTAACCTGAATAAGAATGTTCTTTTCACGCATGGACAGAATAGAGATACAAATACAAATTGCTCTGTAGCTGCGTCCTATAATCAAAATTGTATTATACAGGGTGTGCCAGAAAAATGTATACATACACACTGTTTAACGGATCATAACTCTCTCATTTTTCATTCTTTTCAAAGTGTAATTAATTGGAAATAATGCGTGGACCAAGATTAACTTTTGAAAAAAGAAATTTTATTTAAAAATGCTATTGTAAGTATGAAAATGTAACACAAGTACAAAAACAATATCGCAGGGAGTTTCAGGTAGATGCACCTATGCGACTTACAAGTCATTGGATAAAAGATAAGTTTGAAACGAATGGATGTTCATCGTTGTTCGTTAATGGAACGTTCCGGAACCGCAATTGAGCAAGAATGAGCCACAACACTAAACAAAATGTTTGTTGAAATCAACAAACAACCGTTATAAGGAAGTGGGATGCATTCTTACTTTTAAATATCTCATAATGAGATTAATATTTTTGATTTCTTTTTTCTGTGTATTTTTCTTAAAGGATGTCTCTTTTCAACACTTTCCGACCTAGTTGAAAAGTGTTTATGACTTCGGTTTGTCTGCCGTCTGTCCGTGCTCTAAACTCGCGTAAAAACTCGGATTGCCCTGAAATTTTTGTATGTTATTGTCGTTTATCACAGCATGTTCCCTATTGCAAATGAAGTGTGTAGCACTTACCCACAGGGTTTATTACAGGGACAGTCAAAAATATTCCGTTACATTGCAGTTAATGGGAAATAATCGTTTCAAGTGCATTTTAATGATGCTACGCCATTTGAAACATGATGAAATTAATATATAATTGTGAAGCGCATTTAAACATGCTTTTTGTAGAATATTGGCTGCAAAGCATTTATTATTCAATTGCAGGGTCAAACAAAATAATTCTGTTACAGATTGTTCTACGGGGAAAAATCGTTTGCAGTGTAATTAAATGATGTTTCACTATTTCAACCATAATGGAAATTATATGCATTACTGAGGTGCGTTGTAAATTGCTGGCTTAAAAGTGCATTGCGTTTATCGTTCATTTACAGGGTCAAACAAAAGAATTCTGTTGCGCATTGTTCTACGGAGAAAAATCTTTTGTAGTGTAATTTAAGGATGTTTCACTATTTGAAACATAATGAAATTTGTATGCATTACTATAAATTGCTCACTTAAAAGTTTGGTGTGCATTGTGTTTCTCGTTCATTTACAGGGAAACACAAAAGATATTGGTTACAGTATACAAGGTGTTTCAGTTAAACGTTTCAGAATTTCTAAGAGGGGTAGGGTATATCCTGACAACTCGAAATCATATAGCAATGTGGGGTCGGAAATGCTTTCCTTAACCCTTTGCGGCGCAGATAATTTCCATTGCTTAACTATTGAAATTAATGAATGACACCAGAATTTGAAAACGAACTTTCTTGTAAATATGAAAAAGTTTATATTTCACGCAACTAATAAACCGTATTTTTTTTAAACAAAAATTCTGGTATCAGTGAGGGTTTTGGGAATTAAAATTAAGTGGTTTCATAAACATACTTAATTTTAATTCCCAAAACCCTCACTGATACCAGAATTTTTGTTAAAAAATGACGGTTTATTAGTTGCGTGAAATATAGCTTTTTCATATTTACAAGAAAGTTCGTTTTCAAATTCTGGTGTTATTCATTAATTTCAATAGTTAAGCAATGGAACTTCTCGGCGCCGCAAAGGGTTAAGGAAAGCATTTCCGACCCCACATTGCTATATGATTTCGAGTTGTCAGGATGTACCCTAACCCTCTTAGAAGTTCTGAAACGTTTAACTGAAACACCCTGTATGTACGATAATTACAATCTATGTGTGATAAGTGCGTTTTGAAGTTTGGTTTGCGTTTTTAAGTTTAACTAAATTTTTTTCATATTACGTAGTGTGTATAAATTCGGTTGATCATATACAGGGCTACACAAGGGAATTCGTAAGAATTACAGACTATGGGAGTGAATTGCTTAAGGGCAGTTTTTAATTGTGTTATTCATTTTCTTGCTGAACTATATTTAGTAGACTAATATAAGTTTTTGGAATATAAATAAATTCATATACAGGGCTACGCAAAGAACAAAATACATTGTCGTTTACGATTGGTAATTGCTGGAAGTGAGTTTTAAGTTGCCTGATGCGTTTTTTACCTGAATTAAAGTTTAGCTTAATATGTGGTGTGTATAAAAGTGTTTAGATAATATACAGGGCTGTACAAAAGATTTTGAGTGAATTTCCATCGATTGGCGAAAATTCCTAAATGTGAATTTTCTAACTGAACTAAATTTTATCATGCTATGCATTATATATCCAAATCTACAGATCACATACAGGACTTGCACAAAATAATTCGACTACTTTTTTACAATGGAAGGTAATTTCGAAAGCTGTATTTTCCAATGTGGTATATGTTTTCTAAACTGTTTTCTTACATATCTTCTTTTACCTTTGTTAACGGTGAATTTTCGTTATAGTTTTCTGGATGTGTTGGAAAGTGTTTCATAATATATGCCTGACGCATGATTTTTCGTTCTTGTTTTTAGTTATCAAAATGTCTCGAAAATATATGTTTAGTTTTATCTGAAGTGTTAAAATCTTACTCGCAGCTCCTACGAATTTAACACATAAAATATTAAATTAAGCATATATTTTAGAAATATTTTGACAGCTAAAAAAAGAAAGAAGAAGACATCCTTTAAGAAGAGTACTCAGAAAAAGGAAGTCAAAAATATTAATTTCCGGAGGAGATATCTTAAAAATAAGAATGCATTCGACTCCCATAGATTTAACATTAGTGAGGAGAATGTGAGATCTGATTCACCATGTCACCAACCCTCTTAAGAGGAAGCAATCGCAGACAGATTTCATAAAACTTCTCATTTTAAATTAGTTGTATCTGGAGTAATTATTGCTTAAAATCCCTTTTGATCTCAGTTGATGGCGTCTCGCCTGAGTACTCAAATAAAAAACAAAGTCTAGCAAAATAATTGCTAGAATCATTAATGTAATTTAACTGAAGTAAAATTTTAAAATGTTAAACATTAAAGTTTTTAGTTGCTTCGCAAAACATAATTTTGTGATAATTTATTTATATTTTAGATTAATTATAAATTAGATTTAACTTATTTACATTTTACAAGCCAGTTTCTATGTCCCACCCAGTGGTGTAGTCGAGGGGGGACGCGGGGGGACGGCGTCCTCTCACTTTTTTAATTTATCGCGAGCGTCCCCTTACTTTTTATTTTCAAGGGGGATGCTAGAGACGCGGGAGGACGCAGGCTTTCCAAACTGATTATTTTTAAAAAAAGATGAGCACACCAATAAATTAACAATTTTAAGTGATGTTTACGGAGTCTGATCGCCTGTCTGTGTCCATCTGTTTGCATTTTAACTTCCAGAATGCGCTTGAATTGCGACAAAATTTTATGTATATTTTTTTAATGTAGTATTATCACTATTGTAAATGATATATATGGCATCAGTATTTCGTTTACGTGCGATCAAAAAGGAGTTCTTTCATATTACGGTTTATGGGCGGAGATTGTTTGAAATACACATAAATAAAGTTATAATACTTTAACTACAACGAAAATGACATATGGTGAAATTCGTTACAAGATATTTCCTATCGAAAATAGCATTTATCTTTCGTTTACAGAGACATTCAAAAATATTTCGAAACACCATGACCTATTAACGGAAACTCTTTGTAATGCATGGAAAACTATGGAAAACAGTGCCTGAAACATTTATAGCTCTTTTACTACAACACCAAAGAATCCGGACACATTGTCATCTATCGATTCAGTTGCTCGAAACGTGTTTTTGATTATATTATGCATTTTTCAGCTGAATAAAATATTTATTACCTGAGTGATACGTAAATGATATTCGTATACTGAGCTGCACAAAAGAATTCAAGTACACCACCGTCATGGCGGGATATTTCTTTAAATGCGTTTTGCAGCTGGTTTAAATTTTAGTTTGTTATGTGATGCGCATATGATCATTAATTTCTATACATGACCACTCAAAATAATTCGAATGAATACATTTATAGGTAACTATTGCTTGATTTGTGTTGATTATTCGGCCAAATATTAATAATAATTCCTACGAAATTCGGATAGAATATTATTACATTATATATTATTCATTATGCATTGTTCATTATATATTGTTCATTATACATTATTATTATTATATTATTCTGTTATTCGTATATAATAATAATTCGTACGAATATTCGGCCACTATTCGGTATTCGGCCCTTTTGCCGAATATTCGGTATGGCCGAATATTGAACCGAATATTCGGCCGAATGCCTGTAGCCGAATATAATTTGATATTTTGTCGAATAGTTGCATATTTGGCCGAATATTCTAAGATATTTGGTTAAATAAGTTCCAGAAAATCAAAACAAAATGTGATTTTAAATATTTTCAACAATCAATATTTAAAAATTATATCTAAATACATTAATTATTATAAGAAAATAAATCCTAATACTTATGCAATTTTAAAGCTTCATGACTGCTTATAAATAACTGTACATAATGATATTAAATTAAAAAAATATTTTTCTTGCTGCATATTTAGGCATCATATGAATTTAAGTAAGTATTGCAACATTAATTTATTTTACATTAAAATGCAAAATATATATTGCATTTAAAGTTTAAATCTCTTTAGTGAATTTAAAAATATTAACTTTATATCTATTTTTTAAATCTGATTTATAATGATGATAACAGTTTCTTAAACAATAAAATTCATAACTATTAAAAATAAATATTTTACTGTCTTGTAAAAATGTTTAATCTTTCACAAATTAAATCATTTTTCTAGTTTTTAGTTTTACTTTTAAATAAAAAAAATTGAGTAAATATAGGACTATATAATTACTTTACTAATTAAAAATTAAACATTAGATGTTGATTAAACGAACTAATGAGTTTGATACATTGAAAAGAAAAAAACTATTACCTGTACTGAAAAAGCATTTAATGAGTTACTTTAAAATAACATACAGAGGTAACAAAATAATTTATCACTGTAAAGCCTGAAATTGTGATGCAAAAATAATAACTTTTCAGCATTTTCAAGAAGTCTGTTTCGTTTGGTTTCATATATATTACTAGCTTCAAAAAACAAACTTTCACTATATACTGTGCTTGCAGGAGCTGAAAGATGATTTCTTGGTAAATTTGCAAGGCTTGGAAAGTTTTCTGCATTTGTTTCCCACCAGTTAAATGGACACTCTGTCCTAGCTATTAAATGTTTATCAAAATAGCAATCTACCTCTCTTAATTTATCTGCTGTATTATTATTAACTCCATTTGACAAATTTGGTAGTGATGACTTCTTATTTTTTTATTTCTGAAAAGCAATCCCAAAATGAAAATGAAATTATATTTTAAGAAAATAACCCTTTTCTTGACATGCAGAATGTAAATTTACTAAGTTTGAGTTGCATGAGAAAGGATATAAAAAGACAGAGGACACATGCAAGTTCTTATTTTTTTTTTGGGGGGGGGGGGGGGGGTTAAATGATTTTACTAAAATAAAAAAAAAATTCATTTTTACAGAGGTAATGAGTTTCTATTTTAGGTAAAAAATATATAAATTACTAGAACTATCTATGGATTAAAATATATATATATGAATTAAATTATTATTTACATTTTTGAAAGTCAAATGTTATCTTATTGGCATCAAAGTATTTCAAATATTACAAAAAATACATTCAGCTGTTATGATTTTTGAACACTCAAACAAAAAAATTATTTCAATTAGTCCTTAATTTAATTTTTGATTTTAAAATTGAAAAAAAAAATAAATAATTAAAATAATTTTTTTAAGTCAGTATTCTACCGCCGAATATTCGGTATTCGACTATTCGGCCAAATCACTATTCGTTACATCCCTAGTTTAAACTGAACAAAATTTTATTTTTGATAATAATAATAAAAAAAATGCTAGACGTGCTTTTTCCTCACACATTGTTGTTGTAAAATTAATTTTACAAACACTTGTGAGTAAGGAATATAATATATATTGGCCGGTATACATTGTGTATTAGAAAGGTTGACGAGCGCTTTAATTTTTTACCTGCTGGAGATAAGTAGGTAATGTAAATTATAAAATTGTCTAAAATAAGGTAATAAAATAACACTGAAATAACATTATCAATGTCAGTGGAAGAATTATCTCGTTAATTTTCACACATTTATACAATAACTTTTTAAATTTTTATACGACTCTTCTATTCAAAAATTGTCAGTTAAAAACAATTTCCTTTTTGCTGTAACAAAATCATTAAAAATCATCATACATATCTTTAAAATTTAGTAAAAAAGTGAAGGAAGAAAGCTGACTTATACAACCTTTTCGAACTATTTAAATATTACTTCATCAGTGAAAATTGGGACTGTATGCATATTGGCGATAGTATTTTTAGAACAAAATTAAATATAAACAAGCATGAAAAGAAAGAAAAAATACATCGCAAGTATATCTAATTAAAAAGCTACACGAGCAGAGATCATGTAAAGAGATAATGTAGTTTTAAAACTTAGATACATAATTTTTTTAAATTATAATAATTGGCTAAGCATTCTCTATGTATTTTCCGTAAGCTCCAGTACATGTAGCTGGTGGGTCAACCGCATACGTTTATTATCGTCCATGTTACTGTTACATCTTTCTTGTAATAGAGATTTCTAATTTATATAGTCGTTGTCCCTTTCCTCACCCCTGCACATTTTCTACCTTATTTTAAACGGTTTTGCGTCTTACATTAACTACTTATCTTCAACAATTAAAAAATTAAAATGTGTGTCATTATTTTCGGACGCCCTATATACGTCAACCTTAGCTCAAACTTGAAGACTTCATCGGAAAATATTCAAGACTTTGATAGCAACGTGGTATTTTTAGTGACAAAACGTGATGCTTTTAATTTATAACAGTAATTTAACTTTAATGAATAATCTATTTAATCATCTAATGCTAATCTTTAACAATCCATCCTTATCTAAGTGAAAACCACAACCTTACTCAACATTTGGAAAGCTGAAAATCATAGAAGCGCGGCTACTGACACAAAATCTAGAAAATATAAAGAATTGAGAACTTTAATGAGAATAAATATTTCTGGAAAGTTCTTAAAAAGAGAAAAAATAATACATATTATTAAACTGTGACCGAATTAAATATATTGCTGTTGTTTTAAACCCATTTTTCACTTTTATTTAAATATTTGATAAATAAAAGAAATTAATATGAACCACGTTTTTTTATTAACGTTAAAAATAATTTATTAGGAAAGTGCTTCTTAAATAAGCCATTTGGTACAACTATAAGTGTTATTTGCATACAAACTCTTACTTCAAAATCATATCTTAAAAAAAATCCTACTCGATTTTCTAAACACTTATAGAATGGCATGCATTCAAATCAGTTTATAATTAGAGTAGACTTTTATGTTCTGTTAATAGTGTGGTAACATTCACTGAGACGATTCACACATTAAAATTTCAATTGTTCTTAGGGAATATCGACGCGTTATATACCTTCTATGTCAAATTTGAAGTGTCTAATCCTGAAAGTTTCAGAAGAATAGTGACTTAAAAAAATTCCGCTCATTTCACCATTTAAAATTTCGAATATTTTAAAAACCGTTCTTCGTGAGCATTTACATGTTAATAGCTTCCACATGGTTTAAGTTACTTTTGCTCGAATATTTCCACCGAAATCATGACGAAACCGAGATTTTCGAACGTTTTATCTATATTTAAAAAAAATCCCTCTAGTATTGCACTTACATATTGAGAGTAACCTTTATTACTGCGATTTAAAGAATTGCTAATTATACAGAAATCATGATGAAACACCATTTTCAGAAATGTTCTTCGGAAGGATACTTATCTATTACTTACCCATCATACGTAGTATAGGGTAAGTCTTGTAATCGTTTTGAAAATCGAAAAAAAAATTTTGACGGATTTACACGTTTCAGACACTGGAGATTCCGAAAAACATATTTTTAGAAAAAAAATTTTGCCGTCCGTCTGTGTGTCTGTGTGTGTGTCTGTAAACGCTCTATCTCCCGAACAAATTGAGATAGAGACTTGCAATTTGGTATGTACTTAGTATGTAATAATGGGAAGAAGCCTATTTCATTTCAATAACCTCGATTAACCGGAACAATTTTTTTCGGACTCTCGAAATATTCGTTCTGATGAAAGGTATATAAAAATTTTCGAAATTGTTTATTTTAAGAAATGTATATAAAAGACAATAAAAAAACATAAATTTTGCATAAAGCATGAAGTTGATCGGATAATTAGTTGCCGAGATATTTGGAATCCTATTTTCCACACTCTTCGATTTTTCATGACCCTGTATTTCATCTAAATTTCACTTCAAAGATATATTTTAATTGGAAATTTGACGCTTAATGAGATGCAATAAACTGCTAGTTAATAGGATTATTAATTTTGGAGTTATAAGGATGTTTCTTTCAAGCAATTCAGTAATCGAGACTTTAAAGTTTGTGACGTCATCAAGCCACGATTTTATTTGAATTGCAATGCACTTTATAAGTAGTTTACACATTTTTATTTTAATATTTTACATTATGCATATCCATGATGGGTAAGTATTACGGTGGCCCCCAACGACTAGTTCCTTTAAAAATTGTATTTTTAAAAATTTCGATATGGGTTAGCACATGTATCCTAAATGTAGTCTTCGAGCCAGTAAAAAGCATTATTTATCGGTTATCCTCGGCCTCGGTCACGTTTTTTGATGATTTTTCTTACAGAAACTTCACTTATTTTTACATTTGATCACAAAATGGCTTAAAAATTGTCTGGATACGAAACACGTTGTCCAAAATTTTATACAGAGTTTGGACAGTGGCATATAGTCCAGGATATTAAATAATCTTTTATTATATAACATATCTGCGACATTTGAGTTCAGACGAAAACTTCGTTTAAACGCTATCATGCTCAGAAACGCATATTGACTCATCGTAAAAACACCAAAAACTGACTTTGGGAATCTGAATAAGTAATATATATAAAAAAAAAATTAAGTCAATTCCTACTTTTTAATCATAAATATATAAAATAAATCCGTGCAGCATTCATGTCCCACGTTATCTTTATTGAACAGTATTTTATAATCATCGTTGCGGTATTTTATTTCTGTGGCATCACTCATTTGAGATAAATCTTTCATTTCATTTATAAAAACAATGGGAGGAATTTTTTATCCCATTTAAAACTAAAATTAATGAATTAAATTTAATGAATTAATTAATATTTGAAAAAACTGTATTAACATAGTGTCCTCCACTACAAGTTTAAAAAAATGTATTTGAACTTGAGTGGATGAATAGAAAATATTTTATTAAAGATTGAAAATTTGAACAAGATATATAGAGAGAGAGTGTGAGCTAATAGTAGGAATTTAATTTTAAAAAATCCCGACTCACACACATAAATACGCACATACATAGAAATAGGAACACGGATTCAAAGGACCTCAAAAAGTAAAAAATAATTTTCATAGTCTTTTTATTTTCTTGTGATTACAAAATTTTCCTTACACTATACGTATCCGTAAAGTAAAAATGCAATAATTTTCAATGTTCTCAGAGGACAACTGTTATTATACGACTAATTCCAAAATAAATAATTCAAGATAATTTCTAACAAAAGTCTGGTTGCATGAATTAGCATAACTAAATTATGAATTCTATTCCAAAAATTTTCAGACATGAAATAAGATTTTCAAATTTTTTTATTTATGACAAGATTTTTAACGACTGTTTTGATAAAGAAACTTTAATTAATTTAATTTTAATTTAATTTTTTAATTACTTTTTTCTGCGATTCAAAATGAAGAACAAGATTCATAATCAAGTTTGCCCTATGGCTGATTACAGGCCTTAATGATAGAGGCTATGAGCGTCCCCCCACTTTTTTTCTCAGGACTACACTACTGGTCCCACCATAACCACGCCTCTCAAAAACTACGCCCCTGATTAAAATTTGATTAGATCTAATTTTTAGAAACACTATACAAGTTTCTATAAGTTTTAAGCTATGAGTAAATGAGATAGTTTCCACAAGGATTATTTATTTTGAAAACCCCTTAGAAATCTCGTACAATAAGGAAAGGGCATGTTTACAAACAAACACTTCCATCAACCAATCTACCACTACATTTTTGTCGTAGCGATCATTGTAAGAATCGTCATGGCGACATAGGCCAATCATATCATAGAACTGTTTAACGTAGACCAATCAAATCGCCCCATCTCATCTTTGTTGTAGGGGTCAGAAAGAACGGACCGGTTTTTCTTGCTTTCCAACAGTAATTTAACCAACATTGACGTCAGCTGCCCTTTCCTTATTAGAGTTAACGAATGTCTTGCCTGAATGATACGCAAAATTTCATGCAGTGATTGCTAGAACAGGGCTCCCAAATGGTCCGCCAACTGAATACCAATAATTTTTAACAGAAAATTTGATGGTAGGTTTCTACAAGATTTCCGCAAAAATTTACCTTCTAAGGTGGTTTCTGCAAAATCTGCAAGAAAAATCTAAAAATAAAATTTTTCTTAGAAGATACCGGTATTCAAAAAGCGGAACATTTGGGAGCCCTGCTAGAAGTTCGCACACCCACGAGCTACAAGCCAGAAACTAGCTTTTTTTTTTCACTGGGGGCAAACATGGATTTTGCCCCCCCTCCCTTCTCCGCAAAGTAAATTTACAAAGAGAGTTTTACTAAGTTTCCAATAGCCGACTTATTTTAAAATTAAAAATATATAATCATAAAATATGTAATAGTGAACTATGTAATCAACTTTGTCAAATATTTATTCTATAAAATCTGTGAAACCGGAATCGAAAGGAATAGGAAAAAATTCCGCTTTATACAGGTTTTCGTCTTTCCAAATAGAATCGCTGGCATTCTTTCTGTTGGAAACATGTAATGTTTTCATTTAAGACAGGATTCCGTTATAGACAGATTTCACTGTAGTTATAGTAAGTAGTACATTACAATTGAGTACATTACTGTAGTAGTACATTACAATTGGGCAGGCGTTTAAAGTCATTATAAGTCACCGAGTCTTATAAGAACTGAAAAAGCAGGATTTTCTGTAGGCATAACAATGAATTCCAATACCATAAAATATCTTTGTGTGCTATCTACAGCCAATTTTATGGAACTATCACTTATACCGCTCTTCCTTTTACGTTTTAACTAAGTATTTTATTTTGTGAATTTTTTCTTTCCTTATTGTTTAGTGTCTTGGGAAGTCTTAAGTTTTTATTTTAGATTTTCCAGCCCCCCCCCCCCTAGTTTCGGTCCAGCAGGAGCAAAACGAAGATTTCATATAGTAAGAGGACAATGCGCAGTACAAAATTACATTTTTTTTTCGTATCTGATTAAATAATAATGTTATTAGTTGTTGACTGCTTACAGAAAGTAACAGGAATGGATATACGAATATGTCAATACATGTAAACTTTTTCTTTTTCAAAATTCGAGTATCAAACACAAATATACACTGATATCCAAAATTAAGGTCATAAACATAAAATCTGTGAAAACTGATGGACTATTCAGTGTGTTGCCCCGAAATTTGGCACAGAGGGAGTTTTACAATGGGAGAAAGAATATAACAACATAACAATATGGAAAAGATTTTAATTGTGAATTAAGATACAGGGTATATTAAAAAGTGTTAAATCATGAATCACAGAAAAAGCATATATCTCGGGAAAAAATATGTCTGATATGGAGTGTGACCACTGTACACTGCCTCACAATGAGCTCTTATACTGTTTATGAGGTTGTCAATAAACGTTTGTGACAACAAAGCCCATTCTTCCAAAAGCGCGGCTTTTAACTCCTGGCGGGTCATTGCAGGGGGGTTACGTACATAAAATTATGAAATTGTGAAACATAACGTTTTTTTTTTAAAAAATATATGTCTCTAATACATCATATATTGTATTATAGACAGGTCATTAAGGAATTAAGCATTGAAAAATAGTTATTAAGAAAATGTTTTAAGTCAATTCTTTATGATTTGTAGCCATAAAATATTAAAAATACAAAAATACATTGTAATTAAATATATATATATATATATATATATATATATATATATATATATATATATATAACTAGGGGGGGGGCTCAGCCCCCTACTCGCTAACGCTCGCCAACCCCCATGAATTGCGAAGCAATTCACATTTAGACCGCTACGCGGTCCCAAGCAATTCTAGCTGGATTGAGTACTACCATAAATATTTTTAACATTTGAAATTGACAATTTTTTTTTTTATGTAAAAAAAGTAATTGAAAACTTCGTTGAAAACACAAATAAAAATGCATTTATATTGGTGCTACCAATGGACATAAATTATTTAAATACTATGCTCCTGTAACATTGTACAGCACGGCTTAAATTCATTAAAAAAAAACCACTACGTGACAGGAAGATAGTTTATATATATCTCATCAATCGTTTAAATTTCGTTCGACATTTGTTTTCATGTTTTCGAATTCTTTTTCAAGTTTTCTGTTTTTTCTACATTTTGAAACTGTCACAACCATTTCCCGAACGAAAATACAAAGGAAAAACACACCAAAAATACCCTCTTGTTCAGTGTACTTATCCGATTCAAATTGTGTTTTTTTTTTTAATATTAATATTTACTATTTCACAATTTTTTTTCTGAAGTTTGATTCCATGTTGGTGTTCATGTTTTCCAATTCCTTTAAAGTTTTCTGATTTTTCTACATTTTGAAACTGCCGTAACCGTTTACCGGACAAAAATACAAAAAAATAAAAACTCTTATTTAGCGTCTGGCAATATCTTTGGTTTCGAAATATATTAATATATATTATTTCCAAAAAAATTACTTCTTGGTAATCGATTAGCATTCATTTTCATCTTTGCAGTTTTGTCTCCAGTTTTAAAATGAAATCTCCTTTTCTCGGACGGAAATAAAACCTTATATTTTCGACCCTTTTCTGGTTTTGACGATATCTTTGGTTTTAAAAAATATTAATATACTTTTTAAAATATTTTTTCTGGAAGTTGTTTGAAATGATTCGCCCGAGATACCCCCCCCCCCCCCCCCTCTCACTGCCTTTGAAGATATCGTTTCTCGTTTTAAAAGAATTGTGCTTTCGAACATTTTCGGAGAGGTTTCGTTTCTGTGCAAGTTCTAAATTTTTCAACACAGATTGCCAATACTGGACGATATCACTTTGCTTTTTAAAAGAGTGTGGGGAGCGCGCGCTTTTTATACTATTTAGGTTTTTTCAGGAACTTTTTGGTCAGAATTGAAAGTTTAATACATCTAAATGTGAGAAATTAAATCGACAATCACTATAACGTTGGCTCTTTAGTTCGTTTGAAAAGATTTTTGTTTAAAAATATATAATCTTAACAGAGTGGAGTGTGCTTAGCACCCCCATTGTATAATTAAATTTCCTTTAATAAATATAAAAACAGGATAGAGGTTCGTTTGCAAAAAACAGATCGGGCATGCTTAGCATTCCCGGTGTTCGCTACCGAAGGCAATGGAGCACCCAACTCTAGATTCATTTGGATATATTTTTGTTTAAAAATATAAAATCTTACAAATTAGAGGGTGTACGCTGCCGAAGGTATTGATGCCCCCAACGTTATGTTCGTTTGGAAAGATTTTAATCTAAAAATATAAAATCATTCAACACTGATTTTTTTAGGTATATTTAAGGTTATCACAGTCTCGGGCAACATCGGGTGGGTCAGCTAGTAATAAATAAATCACAACTATCTTTATCTATTATATGTTTAAAAAATTGTATTTAAAAAAAAAATAGAAAACAAATCATTAATCCGATCTTATTATATTTCATCCGTGTTTTAAAATCCACTGAGATATTTAGATTTGAAATCAACATAACTAAGAGTTCATTTATGTATAAACAATATGGAATGATAAAGGATCTTTTCTTTTTTAACACTTTCTAACCCAGTTGAAAAGTGTTTATGACTTCGGTTTGTCTGCCGTCTATCCGTGCTCTAAGTCCCGTAAATATGCTTCGATTGTCCTGAAATTTTTGTATGTTATTGTCGTTTACTATGGCATGTCCCCTATTTCAACAGAAGTGTGTAGCACTTGTAGTTTTTTTACAGTGACAGTCAAAAGTATTCCGTTACATTACAGTCAATGGGGAATAATCGGTTCAAGCGCATTTTGGTGACGCTACGTCATTTAAAACATAATGCAATTGATATATAATTATGAAGCGCATTAAAACATACTTTTTGTAGAATATAGGGTGCAACGGATTTATTATTCATTCACAGGGTCAAACAAAAGAATTCTTTTACACATCGTTATATGGGGAAAAATCGTCTGCAGTGTAATTTAGTGATATTTCACTACTTCAAACATAATGAAAATTATATGCATTACTGAGGTACACTATAAATTGCTCTCTTGTGTGCATTGTGTTTTTTTACAGGGACACACAAAATATATTGGTTACAGTACCTGTGCGATATTTACAGTGTATGTGTGATAAGCGCATTTTCAACTTTGGTTCGCATTTTTACTTTTTTTTTCATAGTATGTGTGTTTATAAACTCGGTTGACTATATATAGGGCTACACAAGGAAATTCGGAAGTACTACAGACTATGGGAGTGAATTGCTTAAGGGTAGTTTTTAATTGTGTTTACGCATTTTCCAGCTGAACTATATTTAATAGACTAATAGAAGTTTGTGGAATATAAATAAATTCATATACAGGACTACGAAAAAAAAAGATACATTGTCGTTTACGTTTGGTAATTGCTGCAAGTGAGTTTTAAGTTGCCTTTTAGCTTAATAGGTGGTGTGTACAAAAGTCTTCAGATAATATACAGGGCTGTACAAAAGATTTCGAGTGCATTTCCATCGATTGGCAAAAATTGTTAAATGTTAATATTCTAACTGAACTAATATCATACTATATATACACATCTATTGATCATATACAGGGCTGCACAAAATAATTCGACTACTTTTCTGACACTGGAAGGTAATTTTGAAAACTGTATTTTTCAATGTGTTATGTGTTTTCTAAACTGTTTACTTACATATCTTCTTTCACCTTATTTGACGGTGAAGTTTTGTTACAGTTTTCTGGCTGTGTTGGAAACATGGCCGTAGCTAGGGGGGTGCCAGGGGGGGGGGGGGGCTCAGCACCCCCTGAAAATTTTTGAGCCCCCCCCCCCCCCCCCTGAGAAAGTTGGCAAGGACACCAAATGAAATTCTGTTTCAAAAATCGTGTGTTAAAAAATTGAACTTAGTTTTGGGGGCTGTTTACAGTTTTCCATAAATACTAAATTAAAGTATTTGTTTAAAAACGGCAAATAAGTGCTTCAATAGGCGCGCATCCTATCTACACATACCCAGAATTAGCAACCTTTTGCTGATGCAAACATTGACTTTTACATAAGTTATATACTGTAATTTTTCATTTTGCAGCGTTTTCCATTATTAA
The DNA here is from genome assembly GCA_963931845.1 of Maratus michaelseni. Classification (NCBI taxonomy): domain Eukaryota; kingdom Metazoa; phylum Arthropoda; class Arachnida; order Araneae; family Salticidae; genus Maratus; species Maratus michaelseni. The sequence goes on from OZ007596.1 coordinate 143,688,714, forward strand.
CATAAAACAAAGTTATTCTAATGAGTTTGATAGTAAATATAATGCTTATGATAAACATTATGTTTCGCATTTGAGTCATTCTAGTTTAAAAAAATATATATATAAGATCCTTGATTTATAAATTATACTAATGAAAAAAAGTTAATAGCCAATTTAAATACAAGCATTTGACTGAACACAAAAATAATTTTAAAATGCAAAATACATCCTTGGTTTTTCTAATGTTTGTTATCCTATAAAAACATAACTTTAGAATTCTTAAGGGCAGGGAATATTCAGAAAAAAAATAAAAAATAAAGATTGCAACTCTTTTGAAACAGGTGAACTGGCAGCTTTTTATTTAGTTATTGACATCATTACTTATTATTTCACTAGTATAATTATACACTGAAAATTTTCATTCTGCAGTTAGTGAAGTAGTCGTTAAAAATCCAGAGGGCATACGCTGTAGGCAGAGGGTATACCCTAAAGAGTATATGCTATAGTGTTTTTGAGTAGAGGGCATCAGTGTATTCCTTAAAATAATCCAGAAGGTATACCGTATAAGTCGTATCCACCGTATATCCTCCATTACATTCCCGTCTGCAGCTTTTACTTTTCTTATCATCAAATAAAGTTATTATAAACAATTTAATAAGAAACGTAGTGCCTACAATATGAATATACAATAATTCATCTCTCTATATAGCACTTTGATCATATATATCTGTGTGTGTGCGTGCATGTGTCAGAGAGAGAGAAATAGTTTGCCCCCCCCCCCCTACATTTTCATGAGCACCCCCTGTTGTTTACTTCTAGCTACATCCCTGGTTGGAAAGTGTTTCATGATCTATGCTTGACGTATGATTTTCCGTTCTTGTTTTATCTGTTTGTAGTTTAGTTAACAAATTTTTATTGGTAACATAAAATGAAAAAAACTTGGTGTTACTCGCTTGGATGAGAAAGACATGTTAACTTGTTAACAAACTTGCCAATAATGGCAGGCTCGATTCGTTTTTGTCCAAAATAGTCTCAACCAATCACATTTTACATACTGTATGTCACCTACTACGAGGACACCGACATGTTCTCTTTACGAGCTTTACAGGAAAATTCGAGAAATTTTTACTTTGCCGTATAACGCAGAACAGAAATGTCACATGAAATTTGAAATTGTGCAAATTTAAAAATGTAAAGTGCTGCGAACTGCGACCCAAGTTGCGGTGGTAAAAAATTCACCTGAATCCACGCAGAAGCCGCACTGTTAATTTAAACAGGCAAATTCAAGGATTATTAACCGTGATACTTTTGTTTATTTTCTGCTATCGTTTTTATTAAAAGTTCTGGTAGTAATCATCTGCTGATATATTTTTAGTGTAACGTAAGTTTTTATTTAATTTTAATTGCAATATGTCTGAAGAAGTAGGACAAAATGCGGCCGACAGTCATGTGGAAGACAAGTAATTTTTATATTGACTTTTTACCATTTGACTGTAAAACTATATAAATAGCTATTTCTCTTGCATTCATGGAGCATTTTAATTTTGAAGCATTTTCTTCCCGTTAATTTAAAATCAAAGAGATATAAATGTTTCTAAAGGATAGTTAAATATTATTTTTAAAATGTTAAGCTCAGGATTATATTTGTTTGAATTACTTTGAAATTTATCGTTATTTTAGCTTTCTCTTTTTAAGAATCTGTGTTTATGCGTCTAATTAATACACATTATTTTAATTTTTAGGAATATTAAATATTGAGATGTTTAATAAATTATTATAATGTAGTGTTCAATACTTCTTCCTATTCTTCTGCTTTTATGTTATTCAAATAAAAAACTAGAGATAATGGCTGATAGTCTGAAGATTAGAATTAGCAGCTGTCACTTACCAGACCCATTAAAATTTTTTTATTATCCGGACCAGGTCAGATACAATTGTGCCAAGCATGGCCCCAATAATACTAATTACAGTAATCCCCCTTTCTACATATTAACCACATATAACTGTTGATTCGTTGCGTATGTTTAAAAATTTGGAACAGATGTGTTACACTCACGCTAAAATGTAAACAAAAGATTGGCGACTGTTTGGTTGGCGCGATTTCCAAGACTGCGCCAAACGAATAACTTAATACAATGGCTAGGTTGCCATTAAAGGAAAAAATCCCCTAAATTTGGCGAGTTTTTTCTTTTTTTTAACCGATTAATTTTTATTTTTTTTTAGCGTGAGTGTAAAGCATCTAAGCCAAAAAAAAAAAATTTCTATGTTACTATTTTACATTCTTTTTTTTTATTGGCTTGTAATGTTTTAAACTAATTTTGGCTATGATGTGGAATCTCTGGGCATGGATTTTTTATTTTTTAATCTGTTAAAAGATGGACAAAAGTCGCCAAATTTTGGGGACTATGATTTTTGCTATGGTAACCCGGCTGTAGTTAAATTACTGGATTTAGGTGTTTTTCGTGCGATTTCCGCTTTTTATACAAAATCTGCAATTTTTGCTTTTCTTTATTATCAAATCCGTTCTTTCTGCAGATTGTCCTCCATAATTCTGCGATATTAGCTTTTTTTTCTATTGCACATAATTAAAAGATATACGCATTAAACAATATGACTTCCTTGAGTTTCATCTCACTACCCTGTATGTTTTGCTACACAGCAGCACATTTTCCCGGAGATGCACGGGAGTCGTGAGGGACGGAATTCTACTCTCCATCCTGCTTATTATCAGGCCACTTTTCCACTTTGCTTGTTTGTTTGTTTTTTCTTTTATCAATCAGCAATTTCCATGGAACTGTAAACAAAAATTTAAAAAAAATCTCATTTATGTTCGCTGGGAAAGAAGTCAAACAATTCATGAATAAAATCTCAAAATTAGGTCAATCACTAAAAGAAAAAATCGGGTATTTCCTCAAACAATTGCAGAATTAAATTGTGAATTTCGTCAAACAATCGCAGACTAAAATCACGAATTTTGTTAATTGTTCTTGGAAAAAATTGTAAATTTCATCATCGGTCACAAAAAAAAATTGCAAATTTCATCAAACAATTACAGAAATTTGTTACGAATTTCATCAAGTGCTTGTGGGATAAAAGGGAAAATTACGTCGAGCGATCTCAGAAAAAAATCTTGTATTCCATCTAACGATCTTTGAATAAAATCGCAAATTTCGTGAACAGGTCGCAGGAAAGAAATCACAATTTTCATAGTCTGTCGTGGAAAAAAAATCTTAAATTTGATCCAAGTTATGGTTTTCTGTAAAAATTAATGTTAACTATTTAATATTCACGTTATTTGCTCCTGATTAGAATACATGAAACCAAACTCTACATTTGGATGCGAGAATGTTAATGTAGTATAAAACTGTACACATTGACAGATAGTTGTTTTCTTCAACTTAACTATGAAAATGCAATATATTTATTACAGAAAATACTATAAAATATTTTAACAAGAGTTATTGTATTTATTTTATATTCAATACAATGTAGTTCACAAAATTCATGCATAAATGTTGTGAAAAATGTCGTAAATTTTATGTTCACATGTAATTTTCTCCTTTTTGTTATTTTCTAAGTAGCATCACTGAAAATAAGAAGGTTAGTAGACCAGAGTGTATCGTGGAAGTAGATGAAAATTTGTTTACTAAAAGAAAAAACTATGTAGGATAGGGGTGCACAACCTTTTTAAGCGAAGGGCCACTTACAAAAATGACTGGGTTGTCGAGGGCCACCATCAGAAAATTTTTGTTTCGAGGAGGTGTGACTGGGGAGGGGGGGGGGGATCAGATTAAAAAAACATAAATTTCGGAAGGGTAGATTTAGCACCCTAGGTTCTTCCAGTCAACGTATTCAGTGCTGTTGGCAATGATATATATCAACAGTTTATATTTGTATTTATACAAGAGATATAGCTAAGATTATTTTCAAAGAGTGAAAATACTCCTTAACTTTATTTGAAGGAATAAATTTAGCTTTAAAGATTGCCAGTGCCGAAAAAAAAATTCTTCTTTCATGAATGAAGGTGAAGAGGGGGGGGGGGGGGGGAGGGGGTCAGCCTAAAAGTTCATAAAATTGCCAATTTTAAAAGGAGGGTTAGCTCCCTATGCTCAACCACCTCCTTAGTCAGCATAACTCAATTCAGTTGGAAAGGAGGAAAAAACTTGAATTTTTTTTCCATGCACGATTGACAATATTCATAGTTTTTTCCTAGTGATTGACGAAATTCACGATTATTACGCATACGTTCGGCGAAATTTGCGATTTATACGTACCCGATCGACAAAATTTGCAATTTTTTTCACATCCGATCGGCGAAATTTGCAATTTTTCGCACCCAATTGGCAAAATTTGCGATTTTTACACACCGATTGTCAAACGCGATTTTTACGTGCCGATCGGCGAAATTCATGATTTTTACGTGCCCGATCGGAGGAATTTGTGATTTTTACGCGCATAATCAGGAAAATTTGCAATTTTTACGCACCCGATCGTCGAAATTCATGATTTTTATGCACCCGATCGGCGGAATTCGTGATTTTTACGCGCCTGATCGACAAAATTTGCGATTTTTACTAGTCCGATCTGCAAAATTCACGATTTTTACACAGACGATCGGCGAAATTTACAATTTACACTCATCCGATCAGCAAAATTCGTGATTTATATGCACCCGATCGGCAAAATTCACGATTTCTACGCATGCAACCAACGAAATTTATGATTTATACACACCTGATCGGCAAAATTCGTGATTTATACGTACCCTATCGGCAAAATTCATGATTTTTACGAGGCCGATTGGCAAAATTCGCGATTTTTACGCATACGATCGATGAAAGTTACGATTTATATGCACCTGATCGGCAAAATTCGCGATTTATACGCACCCGATCAGCAAAATTCATTATTTATACGGGCCCGATCAGCAAAATTCATGATTTTTACGCAGGCGATCGGCAATATTCACGATTTTTACGCAGGCGATCGGCGAAATTTACGATTTATACACACCCGATTGGCAAAATTTGCGATTTATATGCACCCTATTGGCGAAATTCATGATTTTTATGCACCCGATCAGCAAAATTCACAATTTTTATGCAGCTGATCGGCAATATTCACGATTTTTACGCAGGCGATCGGCGAAATTTACGATTTATATGCACCCGATCGGCAAAATTCGCGATTCATACTCACCCTGTCGGCAAAATTAATGATTTTTATGCACCCGATCGGCGGAATTCGTGATTTTTATGCGCCTAATCGGAAAAATTTGTGATTTTTACGCAGGCGATCGGCGAAATTCGCGATTTATACGCACCCTATCTGTAAAATTAATGATTTTTATGCACCCGATCGGCGGAATTCGCGATTTTTACGCGCCTAATCGGCAAAATTTGTGATTTTTACACGTCCGATCGGCAAAATTCGCAATTTTTATGCTTACGAAATTTACGATTTATACGCACCTGATCGTCAAAACTCGCAATTTTTACGCATACGATCGACGAAATTTACGATTTATACGCACCTGATCGTCAAAACTCGCAATTTTTACGCATACAATCGACAAAATTCGCGATTTTTACGCATACGATCGACGAAATTTACGATTTATATGCACCCGATTGGCAAAATTCATGATTTTTATGCACCCGATCGGCAGAATTCACGTTTTTTACGCGCCTAATCGGCAAAATTTGTGATTTTTACATGTCCGATTGGCAAAATTCGCGATTTTTATGCATACGAAATTTACGATTTATACGCACCTGATCGTCAAAACTCGCAATTTTTACGCATACAATTGACGAAATTTACGATTTATACGCACCTGATCGGCAAAATTCATGATTTTTACGGACCTGATCAGCAAAATTCCCAATTTTTACGCAGGCGATCGGCAATATTCACGATTTTTACGCAGGCGATTGGCAAAATTTACGATTTATATGCACCCGATCGGCAAAATTCGCGATTTATACTCACCCTATCGGCAAAATTAATGATTTTTATGCACTCGATCGGCGGAATTCACGATTTTTACACGCCTAATCGGCAAAATTCGCGATTTTTACGCAGACGATCGGCGAAATTTACAACTTACACGCACCCGATCGGCAATATTCACGATTTTTACGCAGGCGATTGGCAAAATTTACGATTTATATGCACCCGATCGGCAAAATTCGCGATTTATACTCACCCTATCGGCAAAATTAATGATTTTTATGCACTCGATCGGCGGAATTCACGATTTTTACACGCCTAATCGGCAAAATTCGCGATTTTTACGCAGACGATCGGCGAAATTTACAACTTACACGCACCCGATCGGCAAAATTTGCGATTTTTACGCATACGATCGACGAAATTTACGATTTATATGCACCTGATTGGCAAAATTCGCGATTTATACGCACTCTATCGGCAGAATTCGCGATTTTTACGGCCCCAATCAGCAAAATTCACGATTTTTACGCAGGCAATCGGCAGAATTCACGATTTTTCGCAAGAGATCGGCAAAATTCACGATTTTTACGCAGGTGATCGGCGAAATTTGCTATTTATACACACCCGATCGGCAAAATTTGCGATTTTTACACATCCGATGGAAGAAATTTGGCAAAATTCGCGATTTCTACGCACCTGAACAGCAAAATTCGTGATTTTTTCACGTCCGAACGGTGAAATTGATCCACGGGCCACCAGTAATCCGATCACGGGCCAGTTTTGGCCCGCAGGCCACAGGTTGTGCACCCCTAATGTAGGACAAATCTTACCACTACAATTACAATGGGTGTTTGACAGAGTTCGTAGAGAGATGAAAAGAACTTTCCTTGTCTGTGTGCCGAATTAATCTGCTAGTACATTATTACAGTGCTTATTAGAAAATGTTAAGGAAGGTTTCAAGAATTCATTGGTTACATCTACAATAGTAGAGGGGAATCTCTATGTAGCACATCCAGTGAAATACTGATGGGTTTCAACAGACTGAATAGATGTTTTACTTCTTTATATAAAGCAATACAGTAGAAAGCCTCTAATCCGCAAAGCTTGGTTCCAAGTGTTGTGCGGATTGGAGGCTTTTTGCGGATTACAGGCCATGTCTATTTAATATTTGTTTACATTTTTTTAAATTCATATTTTGGACAAATTTAGATTGCTAATACTAAAAAATAAATAAATTACACATTTTAATATACAGATAAAGTAATAACTATGTAAAAAAATAATTTATTATTTTTTAAATTTCTTAAATATGGCATCAATTGTTGTCTGTTTTAAGTTATTTGGTTTATGTTTATAGTGTTGAATTTTATCTTTAAGTAAGAGTTCAAAAGCAATATATATGTATTTTTTTATGTGTTTTTCAATTTTATAATTACGATTTAATGAAAAAATAAATAAATTATAAAACATATTGTCTAAGTAAGGATTTTTTATCATTAAAAAAAAAATTGCAAAAGCTCAAATTGTATTTTACAAGTATTGTATGAAGAAATAAATATATAAAATAATATACTAATTAAATGTGCTTTCATTTTAAACTATAAAGAAGAATGTTATATGATATATAATACTATATATAAAGATAAGAAAAATGTTAAAATTGGTGAAAAAAAATTTCAAAATTCAAAATTTTGTCACCATTGAAGCATTTTTCAAGAATTAAATTTCTTTGTTTACATTCATAAATTGATTGCGGATTAGAGGCCTTTGCGGATTACAGGTTTGCGGATTAGCGGCGCTCTACTGTATTGTTAATTATATTCCTTATGTTTATATCATCTACTTCATATTCATCAATAATTTTCAAGAAAGCATCTTTGTTTTACACATACGTCTCCAAGCATTTAATGTGACGTGTGACTGTTCCATTGAGTTTCGTTAGGAAGTTGAAGCATCCACCATAAGAATTTAGAAGCCTTTTTGCTATGTGATGACTGGAATTCTTAGATAGAACTATAGGCTAAAATAAAACACAATCAACACCACCACTGATAAAAATTCATTATGAATAAGAGAGCCTAAGTTTAAATTCTGCTTCTTTAGTTTTGGTTTAGGTTTCTAGTTTCTGTTCAAGTTTTCAGTTATGTTTTAGGTTCTGATTCAACTTAATCAAAACTGTTTGACATATGCAGCATAAGATTATTTTTACAGTAAAATATTCTCTAAAATTAATTGTACCAACATGTAATTAACATTTTCTTTGTAGATTTATTAGACTATGATTAATATACAGTCATTCTATTTTAATTAAATGATTAATTGAAAATAAATATTTATTATTAATAAATAATGTAGGAATATAATTCGATTACATCATAGCAACAATTTTATATGTCAAACATATGGAAAATCAGGAGATTTTCATTTTGTCCAATTTCTTCCGGAGTCTCTGATTTTTTACGAAAATGTGGACAAAATAGCAACCCTGACCAAGGACAACAGCGTAAGCTTGAATATGTGCCTGTTATTGCCGATAGCACTGATAATGATTGATAGAGCATGGTTTCTCTGAATGAATTTATATCTGCCCTTAAAAAAAGTGTCCAGAATTGGATAGATCCTGTATTTTTTCATTGCCCGGCCCGGTGATATGAAGGCATCTTAAATAAATTGAATTTTTTATGGGGAATTTCAATGGATTATCGCGATTAACATATTCCTTATTCTAGTTAATTTTATCATAAAATTAAATTTCTGTACTGGGTGTGTACTGTCTATCAATAATTCAATACACAAGATTCTTTTTTTTTTTTTTTTAAAGAGATACATTAAAGAATACTCAATAATATTTAACTAAAAGTATTGGAAAAATATTTAAATTGAAATTTTACCGAGATTAATTTTTATAGTAAAACGTAAGCTTCTCAAAATATGCGATAATTTTGAAATTTCTTAAAGTCAACAACATTTCAAGCATTTAAAGTCCCACCTTGATATTTTAAACTTAGAAATACTCAGAATAAAGGTGTGCACTAAGTCATGTACATGCAATTTGAACCCGAAAATTTTATTTCAAGTTAACCCGAACCCAATAAAATGATTTTCGTATACACCTCAAAATTAAATGAAAATGAAAAGCTTAAAAAAAAAAGATTAATACAATAAAATGAGAAGAATATGGAAAATACTATATTTAAAAACACCTTTATGAAAGTAATGGCATAAATGAAAATAGGTATTTGGTCAATTGATTCATTTTTTCTATATTTAATTTTTTATTTATTTATTTGTTTATTTTTTCATACAAGAATGTAAAATATGTTGTATGAGCAAATAGATATAAAAACAATGATTCATTGCTTTCTACTGTTTGTCGATCACAAGAATAGCTCTCGCCAAAAAGTCTGTGCCTGTCTGTCACCGTGGAAACAAGACTCGCTCCATTTTCGACAGGGGAAGCCAGAAGATAGGCATTCACATTGGTTTACTAAGCGCCTTGAGAGTGTGTTGGCGATGTTTTATTATTATTACTTTTTTTTTTTAAATTATTTTAATCGATTCATCGAATGAAAGTAAACTATTTCATATATTATTTATATGATAATATTTAAATTTTACAAATGAAAATAAAATATGAATCAATATGAATTAATCATGAAATTAATTACAGTAAAAACTAAATTAAATTAACTTAAATAATTGTTTCAAAATTAATATTTTCATAGCCATTAATAATTATCAATGACTTTAAATTATTAATACAATGGCCAAACTTCAGTGATTATTATAAATTTCAGCATGTATTTTCAAACAATTTGCAAGGACGGAGAAATTTTTTTATCATTAAAAACATAAAAAAAATCCCTGATGGCTCGGCCTACAGGCACAGGTAGATTTCGAAGATGCAGATCCTGGGGCGCCTGTTTGTTGGGAATTGCGGAAAAAATGACCTTTTTGCCATGATACGGCAAGATGGGGCAGATGGGAACTGCCCACTTCGAAACCTAACTTGTTTGCAAGCGGAGCCAGCAGGTTTTTTTTTTTTTTTTTTTTTTTTTGCTATAAGGGTTGTTCCTATAAAAGTTTTAGATAATATTAAGAGGATTAATAATAAATTTAAGCGGATTTGATATCTTGTGAATTGACAAAGTTAGGATTTTTTTCTTCTAACACACCCCTTTCCCCTCCCCCCTTGGGGCCATTTTTAATTATATCTAAAATCTGTCATACATAAATTTTCGACCCTTTTCCTAAAAGTAATAATAACGGATTCGATACGTATCATAATTAAGAAATTATGGGGGGTTTTCTGTTTTCACAAAAAGCCCCCCCCCCTTGGTTCCGAGATTTTATGACCCTTAATTTTATGTATCAGTTTGGAAGAGATTTATGCAGATATTTTCCAGTTATCGTGTCCATAAAAAAATGACGTAGATAGATAGATAGATAAAGTTTTGAACTGGGGGTGGTTTTGGGTTCTGAGAGTCATAATCGGCGTAGATCTGCAAACATTTTTCAAAAATTCCAACTTAGGTCAGAATGTAATAGGTAGTATTTCTTACGAAATCTACCTAAAAATAATAATACGTTCTAAACTTTTAGAATTTTATTCAAGCATGTGAAAGTCCTCTAAATCACTCTCAGAAGTCTCGGTTTCTTCTGAATCAGAATCGCCGGTATTAATGTTAAATGACAGTTCGTCCAATAAATCCTCTAACAGTCCATCTTTTTCCCAGTAATTATTTTCAACGTTTTCCACATATTTGCAATGCGCTGCCCATTCTGCCGAAGTAACCTCAGTGATAGCTGTTTGAAGTAGAGATTTTAGATTGTCCTAACTTGAGTCACTTGTAACATTTCGTTCTTTTACTTTTCTTTTCACAGAGGACCACACAAATTCTATTGCGTTTCGGTCGCAATGATAAGGGGGGGGGGGGAGTCGTAGAACTTCATGTCCTTCTTTTTCTATTAAATTATCAATTTTAAAGATGATTTTCTTTGGACGATTACGTCTATGAGAGAGAACAGTTCCGCTTTCCGCATTTATTCGTCGCAGTATATTTTGTTGTGTTTCAGCCAGTCTATCATAACCTTTTTTGTAGGAATATTTCGTAGGAGTGCGGTTTTCAACAGTCGTATGATACGGAGCATTATCCATACATGTGGCACTGTTCACACACACAACACACATCCATTTTTTGAAGTTTTCGTAGCCAGATTTTACGTCATTTTAGTCATTTGCCAGATTTTACGTGCTTGCAATTTCAAGACTTCACCTTTCCTAAACTGGAAGGGCATCGTTTCAGTTTAACAAATTAGCAAAATTATTTAAACAAATGGGAACAAATAATTTAAAAAGCAAAATCAAAATTAAATCAAAAATAAGATAACGTGTGCAACTGCTGATCTGAGAAGAAGAATGACGTGGGGTAACCTTTTATTCCGCCAATTCCTCACACGTGTATTCCCCATTCGAAATGGATAGGTCTTGTTACTATAGCGACCGCCACAAACCAGACTTCTTGGCGGGAGCTATTCTTGTGGTCGACAAACAGTACTCTGTCTTTTGTGTTTAAATTTTTGCTGCAACATTATTTGTCTTTCAAAAAAAGTAAATGTCCCTTTCATCCCACTTTAAAATAGTATTGCGATCTATCACCAATATCAATATTAACTTGTTGATATATTGTGATATTAAATTTCAGATATCACCCAGCCCTAATCTAAAATTGTTTGACACCCATTTTACACATTTCAAAGACACAAAAAATGTAAAAACTGAAAAGTTTATATTTTTCTTTTGAATTGTAAATATTTTATTATAAGCTAATCTTCCATTTTGTTATTGAAAAGAATTTCATAAATGCTGTTTTTATTTTTTTTAGGAAAAGTGATGGCATTCCAGTTCCAATTACAACATCAGAGTCGTGTCAGAAATGTCCACCATATAACTATATGGATTGGGTGGATATTACGCAAGAATTTTTTGAGGCAACAAAGGGTAATTTAATTATACATTTTCTTTTTTTCAATTTTTAAACATTTTCCCTTTTATATTTGTATATGATGTTTTAATGTATCAAGATATTTTAATTCCTTTTTTAAACTCTCTCATTGCATAGGTCATTTATTTTGTTTTACAATCCAGAATTTTAAGTTTTTCAAAAACAGCTGTTTTGGAATTTTGTACGTTGAAATATTTTTATTGACAGGCCAAAATCTGGCAACTATCATAAATTGCTAACTTCTTGTCCTTCCTTAACAGATTTTTTTTTTTTGTGTGTGTATATATATATATATATAATATAAATCACATATATATATATATATTTATGATATCTATATATATATATATATATATATACAGGGATCTGCTTAGGAAAAAATTGGGTCCTTTAAAGGACTCTTCACAAAATTTTTCATTTCAAAAACGGACCCTTCACAAAATTATTTTCCCTAAAACAGGACCCTTCACAAAATTATTTGTCTTAAAAATAGGTTTTTCACAAAATATTTCCATCTTTAAACCAAACATTTCACAAATTGATCATTTAAAAGTAAAATCTGACTTGTCACTTTTACATATATAAAGAAAATATGTGTATTTTATATCCATATATCTTCTTAAAAATGCATAAACAAGAACCTGAATATAACAACCATTCCAAATTCACAAAATTATGATTAGATTTTTCACAAATATAAAAAGCTGTTCACAATTTCACAAAAACAGGACCCTGTGAAAAAAGTCTGGACAGACCCCTGATATATATATATATATCTTAATCAATACTGTTTTGTGTTGAAGTTTCCTGTAACTGTATAATCTGTGTATATATTTTACAGAGTTTCCCCTAGGTTTAAAAAAAGGCAGGGTGCTGCTGGTGAGAAAAGGGCACTTTTAGGTAGATTTTGTAAGAAATACTACCTATTACATTCTCACCTAAGTTGGAAATTTTGAAAAATTTTTGCAGATCTACGCCGATCATGACTCCCAGAACCCAAAACCACCCCCAGTTCAAAAGTTTATATATCTATCTATCTATCTATCTATCTATCTATGTCACTTTTTTCTGACCACGATAACTGGAAAAATTCTGCATAAATCTCTTCCAAACTGATACATAAAATCAAGGGTCATAAAATCTCGATCAAGTTCGTTAATGGGCAAAATCGAACCAAGGGGGGGAAAATGGGGGGGCTTTTTGTGAAAACAGAAAAATCCTCATAATTTCTTTATTATTATATGTATCGAATCCGTTTAAAGTTATTATTACTTCTAGGAAAAGGGCCGAAAATTTATGTATGACAGATTTTTGATATAATTAAAAATGGCCCCAAGGGGGGGGAAAAAAGGGGGGTTTTAGAAGAAAAAAAATTATAGCTTCGTCAATTCACAAGATATCAAATCCACATAAATTTATTATTAATCCTCTTAGTATTATCTAAAACTTTTATATTGACAAGTTTTTTATAGGACCAACCGTTATAGCAAAAAAAAAATTAAAAACAAAAAAAATCTCTGCCGGCTCCACCTGCAAACAAGTTATTTTTCGAAGTAGGCGGTTCCAACAGCCGCATCTTTTCGAAACTGATACATAAAATCAAGGGGCATAAAATCTCGGTCAAGTTCGTTAATGGGCAAAATCGAACCAAGGGGAAGTGGGGGGGAGGGGGGCTTTTTGTGAAAACAGAAAAAAACCATAATTTCTTAATTATGATACGTATCGAATCCGTTTAAAGTTATTATTACTTCTAGGAACAGGGCCAAAAACTTATGTATGACAGATTTTTGATATAATTAAAAATTGCCTTAAGGGGGGGAGGGAAGGGGTGTTTTAGAAGAAAAAAAATCATAACTTCGTCATTTCCCAATATTTCAAATCTGCTTAAATTTATTATAAATCTTCTTAATATTATCTAAAACTTTTATATTGACAAGTTTTTTATAGGACTAACCGTTATAACAAAAAAAAAAAAAAAATTAAAAACAAAAAAATCCCTGCCGGCTCCGCCTGCAAACAAGTTATTTTTCAAAGTAGGCGGTTCCAACTCCCGCATCTTTTCGAAACTTATACATAAAATCAAGGGGCATAAAATCTCGGTCAAGTTCGTTAATGATCAAAATCGAACCAGGGGGGGGAATGGGGGGGACTTTTTGTGAAAACAGAAAAAAACCCATAATTCCTTAATTATGATACGTATGGAATCCGTTTGAAGTTATTATTACTTCTAGGAGAAGGGCCGAAAATTTATGTATGACAGATTTTTGATATAATTTAAAATTGCCTTAAGGGGGGGGGGGGGGAAGGGGGGTTTTAGAAGAAAAAAATTCATAACTTCGTCAATTCCCAAGATTTCAAATCCGCTTAAATTTATTATAAATCCTCTTAATATTATCTAACACTTTTATATTGACATGTTTTTATAGGACCAACTCTTATTGCAAAAAAAAAAAAAAAAAAATCCTTGCTGGCTCCGCCTGCAAACAAGTTTGGTTTCGAAGTAGGCGGTTCCAACTGCAGCATCATCGCGAAAAGGTCATTTCTTCCGCAATTCCCGACAAACAGGCGCCCCACGTTCTGCGTCTTCGAAATCTACCTGTGCCTGTAGGCCAAGCCGTCAGGGATTTTTTTTTATTCTTAAGGGCACTTTTTTTAATTGTTAAAGGTATTCGTTTGGTTTTTAGTGCCACTTTTGATATTTGAAAGTCAGGGCACTCTTTTTAAGACAACAGTCAGTTTTACTATGAAAGCAAATTTTTTAATGCAAAAAGTTGAAAGGGCACTTCTTTTAGTGAGGGGCAAGAAGGGTGCTAACTATTTTACTGGAGGGGGCAAAAAGGGTGCTAATTCTTTTTATGAGGGGCAAGAAGAGTGCTATTTTGTAAACAAAAGAGTAGGCAGGGTGCAGCACCCTTCTGAAACTGTCTGGGGGAAACTCTGTATTTATTTAGGTACTTCTCCATTATCCCATCAAACACTTTTCATAACAAAAAACTATCGCCAAACTGTAACGCCACATAAATAAATGGAAGAATGTTGCCATTGGAATAGCAAAATAAATAAATAAATAAATAAAATACAAGAAATTCAGAAGAGCCACGCTCACCAAAATGTTAACAATCAGTAAATTTAAACAAGAAAAATTACAATATATTAATGAAAACAGAAAAAAAATGATCTTGGATTGGATATTTAGGTTATTTAGATCATTTTTCTTAATTATGCCTCTCGGCTAATGAATAAATGTTTGTGACGTCAGCTGAAAATGATCTATTGCACGTATCTATGCATCGTAACATTTTTTCAATGCTTTTTTTTCTCTTTTAATATCATGGTACTGCCGTTTAAAGGGACAATTGTTATTTTAATTAATGAAATAACTAATAAATCAGTAAAACATAATGAAAAATACAGGTAAATGTTGAATTAAAAACCACTTGATGCCATAACAAACATTTGAAATACTTCCGATGTCAAGTGGGATTGCAGTTTTGGCGTTAAATCGATAGTTTGGCGATTGTTTTTTGTTATGAAATGTGGTCGATGGGATAATGGATACCTCTGTTTATTTAATACATTTGAAATGAAAAACATATAACAAATTCCTTTGCTAAATCATATATATATTGTTATGTGCTCGGGGTTCGAAAGGATTGATGCCAATTTATAAAAAAAAAATCAGCAAGCTTTATTTATTCTAAACAGTTCAACAAGAACTCAATTATCTTCTCAAAACACAGAAATTCAGTAATCTTCAAATCTAATAACAGCACAGCAAAATTTCACACAGAACAATATAGCATATTGTAATTGTTCAATACGAAATCGCTCATAGACAACACAGTCTCAAAGCAAAAGCCTCTCATATGAATTCAATCACAGCTGATAGTGAACTGAACTGTGGAGGTCCCAGCTGGCCCTTATATAGGTTTTAGAGATCATTCCAGAATTTTCCAGAGCTTCGGATGTCCAGAATTTACCAGAAATTTCTCCAATTTTCGATAGAGAACCCAAGCGAGAAAGGATCCCAATGTACAGGTATAAGGGGGGGGGGGTGCACAAAAAGTCGCCAAATCCTTCACCAACTTGGCGACATTTGGCGATATATTGCCAAATTTGGCAACAAAAATAAGTTGCCAAAACCATCGCCAACTTGGCGATAAACCCATTCCTTGGCGATTTTACCATAGAACTCCATTATAAAAACGATGCTGTAAGGTTGTTTTTCTTGCAAAGCACCTGAGGCCTTTTGCATTGAGTTACATAATTTTCTACAGGAAAAACATTAAATAATGCTGCAATTTCACAATAAAAAAATTGGAATATGTACAAAATTCATAACAATATATATATATATATATATATAAAGAAATCACATGTGTGAAAATAAATGGAAAAGGCCGTATAAAAATCAAATGAAAGGGCACTAAAAAATAACCCAATAAGATGAAAATGCAAATATGAAAAACTATGAATAACTTATCGATTCATCAGAGGAAGCATCATAAGAATAATTCCTAGTAAAGATATGTTATTTGATCAAATGTTGTCAGCATTATATATTTATTTATTTTAAACTATAACATACTATAATGTTTTATTAGGAATTGGGGTTTTAGACTATTTTATTAACATTTTTTTTTCTTTTTCAGTTTTACTACTTTTTTTATAAAATAAATTTTTTCTTTGTTCACTCTTTGATAATTCATTTTCTGTATGGCATCACTGAAGAAATCATAAATTCAAAATCAAAATTTTCTGTTGCATTTATAATGTCTTTTCTTTTTCCTTGTTTTAATCAATATTGTTTTGTGCTGAATTTCCTTATAAATGTATAATTTCTATAAATATCTGATTTTGTTAACTAAAGTTTCATATACTTACATCTAATCAATAAACACATTTCATTTATTTAAATCTAACATACATATCTTCTTCTTTTTTTTTTTTTTTTCTAGAGCTTCAACTTGGTGAATTATTTCATGATGAGATGTAAGTTTATTTATTTATATTAAAAGAAATGTGATTTTTTTCTTTGAAAAATTTGTTAGAATTGATGACTTTAAGAAACTATAGATAATTATTTTCAAAGATTACAGTTGACTCTAAATTTCTCTTAAATGTTTGTTGGTATATGAATTTTGATTCTTATGTGTTGCTAAAAAGAATGCTATTGTGTTAAATAGATGACAATTTCAAATACTATATCTTATTAAATTAATATGATCAGTGATTCAAATTTTTGATTTGGTTTTATATGGTACCTTTTGGTTATTGGATACCATTTTGCAAAACATAAATGCTAGAATGAAATCTAACTACTAGACATGTTAAACTGTAAGTCTACAATTTAATGATTTTTTCTTTAAATAAAAAGAAGCAAAGCTATGCACAAATTTACAAACAATACATGCAGTAATATGAACTTATTTTTATTCATTAATATTAGTGAATGTTTAACTATAAATCTTGAGATTAAATATATATATATATAGATATGTCTATATATTGTTACTGTTTTCTTTATTATTATTATTTTAAGAAAAGCATTGGTTGCTTAGGAGGAATGAAGTATATATGTATGAATATGTCTTAATGGATAACACCCAGGGCTATAAGATGATGTTCACCCCCCCCCCCCCCACCATAATGTAATTTAACAAACATTTATGCAACTAGTATAAATGTTTTATATCATTATTACTATTATTATTATATATAACATTCATGACCAGGGCTTGACAAAAGTGGTCGCCACTGGCGACCAACTTTTTTTATCTGATGACCAAGTTGTTTAATCTGACATTTTTTGTTATTTTGTTATTTTTACAGAAAATGAGCGCAAACAACATTTTGTCTCCCTTATTCGCACGGACAGCAAGCAGTGATTCCCTCTTCTCTCTAGGGCTGGACGATATCAGAAATTTAATATCGCAATATATCAACAAGTTAATATTGATATTGCTGATATATCGCGATACTAATTTAAAGGGGGGGGGGGGGGGGAGAGCAAGAGCATTTGCTATTTTAAGATAAATGATATGGTATCAACAATTTAAACAGAAAACATAGTTGAATGCAACGAATTAAAATTTTTATATATAGAACATAATTTTTTTTCTACGTTTTTTAAAACAAAATATTTAAAAGGAAATAAACTAATTGTTTAATAATTATTTGCATTACCATTACATTCATAAAGCTTTTCTTTAAAGATAGTATATCTCCTATTCTTCTCATTTTATTCTATTAATATATACTTTTTTTTAAGTTTCATTTTCACCACTATGATATGATTAATATATGATTAAAAAAGCACAATTAATAACATGAAATTCAAAGTTGTCCACATAAAAATGTATAGAATTTTCGTTTCATAGAATTTAATTATTTGTTTGGGGGGGGGGGGGGGGAGGCAGCTGAGTCTGATTTCGTTTATTCTGTACACGAAATGGGTCCAAGCCAAACCACCCATACATCACGATCCTTTCGTCATATATCCTTCGTTTAATCTTGGCATAAAGAAATCAGTCCATCCTGAAAAACTTCATTTTATGAATTATCATTATAGTTTCTTATTTTTAATGTAGCAAATGATTACCTTGGATGAATAAAAATATGAATTTAAGAATTAAGAAATAAATAAGAATTAAGAAAAAAATATCGCATATTTTGAGAAACTTACGATTTACTACAATATTTAATCATGGCAACCATGTAATTTTTGTTTCATTTTTTTTGCGTTAATTATTATCTAACATTGTTTAAATTATTTAATGTATCTCTCATTGAAAAAAAAAAAAAAAGTATTCTTTGCTGAATAACTGATAGACATCCGTTCAGAAATTTAATTTACTAATAAAATCCACTTGAATAAGCAATAAGTTAAATTTAGATAATCTAGTGAAATTGAGTGTAAAATTTTTCAATGTATTTAAAATACCTTTTTTATGAACGGGGCAACCAAAAAAGACCGAATCTATCTAATTCGATACACTCATTTTAAGCTCAGATATAAATTACTTCTGAATCCAAGAAACCGCACTCTATAAATAAAGCATTATCAATACTACACAATAATCAATGCTCATCTTTTTCGTCATGACATATCAAAAGCTCAGAGTTATCGGAATAAGTCTGGACCAATCACAGCAGCCAAACAAGGACCGAGCGATTATTGTTATTCAGTAGCGAAAGTGTTATTCAGTATTTATCTGTAGCGAATAGTAGAATTTGTGGTTTTTAAAAAGTGGATGTATTGGGATATTCCTTACTTTGATATATGATAGATAGATAATCAGCGGAGGTAATTTTCCGTTTTTGATGAAGCAGGAAAGTGAACAAATAGATGGATCAAATGAAAAAAGGATTGAAGGACATATTGATACGGGATATTTGTCGCTGTTTTTCGGGGCTCAATTTCGCGGTGATCGTAAAACAAAACATGAATATTATTGTTATTGGGATATATCGGCTGAGTCAGAGTTTAAATATTGTTATTGCGATATTTAAAAAATATCAATATTTGACCGATATATTTATAAATAATCCAGCCCTACTTCTCTCATACTTTTAATAGAAAAGCCAAATTTAAAAAGGCATTTTCCATTACATGCACATAAAATGTCATTCTTTTCTGCTCTAGTCGGCTAGCATGTCACAAGATAAGGATGTAGCAAGAGGGGGGAAATTTCAACAGAACACTAAGAAATATTGTCAATCCAACCTACGTGGCATCTAAAAATTGGAAGCAATAATAAAAAAAAGTTTACTCTTTTAGGGTTTGCACGCTTTTACCCTGGAATTTTTTAATAGAATTTTTCTATTTAATATTTAAATAGTAGGAATTGTAGATGGCTCGTTTATTTGCAGGATTTGTAATATTTTTCTGCATAGGCGAAAAATTCTATTAAAAAATTATGGTAAAAGCGTACAAACCCTGTCTTTTTTGTAAGTTTCAAATCAGATTTTTGTGTTCAGAATTAAAACTGATTAACCTATCATATTCATTCACTATAAAACATAATTAAAATTTCAAGAATAATTCATTTTAATAAAAATATATATTTTTTATTTCTTTCCTGCTTAAAATGCTTGGCACCTAGCACCTGTGTGCACTCACTTGTTGGTAGACAATTATTGTACACAATAGTTTGGCATCACCCTGTCCCAAGACAAGTGTCTGGTGCTGGGTTGTTACTCAAGAATATTTTATAATTACATTGTTTGGATTATTATCTGCAGTAAATGGAAATAAAAGAATCATTGATTGCATTTCAGAAGGGTAAGGTTTTTTTTTTAAATTATTTTTAAATTCTTATTGCAGATCATTTTATCAAAATAAAGCTCAGCCAGTTGCTGATTCTGATTATGTAATCCCAGTGCGGGAAAATATTTTTCTTTTCTTTTTAGCAATACATATTACATAATAACTCTCAAGTTATTTTGCGAACGTCACAATGTTTAATTAAATTTCTTGAAAGATGTCTCATTATAGATGCTGCAAAGTTACAAAATATTAAGAAATAAACTTAAAATTATATTAAAAAATAATAATAAAATAAGCTTTCATTTTTAACATGGCAAAACTAAGAGAGTTCATTAAATTCAAATTTTAAAATAATAAAATCAGAATTATTTGGCTGAATTCGTTAGGCTGAATAGACAACAAATCATTTTCCGGTTTCACTATTTCAATAACGCTCTTCCCATTAGATATAGATTTTGTACCACTCAACTATTGGGACATTTGAAGCATTCAGCAATCTGTATTTCCCAAACATGTTGGTTAATTCAAAGTTTAAAATATTTCCATTCCTTCTTTTTTTTTTTTTTTTGTGAGATATATAATTTTGATAAGTTTCCTTAGAAAACTTGGTTTTATTATTATTTTTTTTAAATTATGTACTATTCTAAACTATTTAATTAATAATTCTAAACTGTGTTTGTTATTATTTTTTCTTACTTAAGTCTTAAAGCACTTTTGTGCCTTTTGAAAATTAATAATGGGGAGGGCGGGGGGTTAAATTTTTTTACTGGTGACTAGAATCTAGTCCTGGCTACCAGAATTTTTCAAATTTGTAAAGCCTTGTTCATGACTATGCATAAATAAAAAAAATAGATATAAGCAATACTTAAAGAACAATGAATAATTATAAAATAATGTTTGTCTCTAACATTTTTACAAATATTTACATAACACCAAGTCTTTATGAAAAATAATAAAGTAGATTTGATCTATAATCGTATAAGTGAATTAGTTACTATTCAGTGTGGACAGTGCATTTGGAAAATTTGGCACAAAAGTTCAATAGCTTCTCATTACATAGCTGATTTGAATTATTCAATTATTCATTTTTTATACATGTCTCATAATGAAAAAATAAGTTCTACCTTAAAAGTGTTTTCTAACAATTTTTTTATGAATGTTTACATTTCAATTACGAAAGTGTCTCTGTTTTTTTGTTTTAAGCACATAAACTAACATTTAGGAGACAAATATACAACATTTAGTTAAAGGTCATAGTCTTTCTTAATTTTTTAAAAATTTATTTCTTGTTAATTTACAGATTCATATATATATATAATGTATGTATATATATATATGAAAGGATATAAATGAACCCTTTTGTAAAAATCAAAATTAAATTTAAAGTTCAAAAGTTAAAATTTAAAATCCCAAAATATTTTTTCTAACTTATAAATCTAATGCTTAAATCCGACTTGCCCCTGTTAAGTTTCTTTTACTGCACAGTACTTATTACTTCCAGACTCCAAAATTGAACTTTCTTTAAGATTAAAAGTGCTGATGGTTGTGCAATTCTCTTCTCCTTGTGGTTAAGTCTGCATGAGTAATTGCCCGGATGCTTTGCAAAATCTAACCCAGATATCAATCAAAAGCTAATTGACCAATTAAAATAAATGACCCTCCCAATTTGACTCTTTCTTCCTCTGCTGGAAAATATCCTAAATTCTAATTAAAACTAGCATGCAACGACGAGGAAGACAGGTTTTTGGCAGATTTGAGCGGTCAGTCAAACCCTTGCCCATGTAGATTTCAAATATGATCGAAGATGGCTCGCGGGGCCTCTGGTCGAACTCCCGACTACAAATGTACAAGAGAACGGCCAATAAAAGAGTTTGATCCGCAAAGATGTCCTTAGTCCAACTTATTTCTGTGTTTCTGTCAATTATTAGTTTCCCAAGTCGTCCCCGGATAATTCCTTACATATATATATATATATATAAGGAACTATCCGGAATATATATATATATATATAAGGAACATTTGTTGTTGTTGTTTTTTCGTGCCTCTTGGCTTGTGCAATATAACAGGGACTACTTTAATACAAATGCATTATTTTTATCATAAAATAGGGTTTTGAACAGATACACAAAGCATTATTAGACATCTATGCATTACTAAGCAATGACAAATTCTGATTTTGACATTCACAGTAAAATTTGTCATCTTTATTTTCCAAATAAAGGGGATGAGGACATTCAAGCTATGTGCTTCAAAGGTTTTAAAATTAACTTGTATATAATTATAACAAATGGATTACATTATAAATATATTATTATGTAACCCATTTCAATTATGACATTTATACCCTGTTTGATTAAGATATCTTTAAAATTAAATTCAAAATAATTTAAATTAGTAAAATAAAAATGATTATTTAATACTGCTATGTAATCGTGCACAACTGTGCATTAAAACATGGAAACTATAAAAAATTCTTATCTTTATTTTTATATCTTTACTAGCTGATCCTGCACAGAGTAGACACTAGAGCGCAGATATGCTCTGCATTCTAGTGTCTACTCTGTGAAATATATGAATATTGGAATACACGAATTTCAGCATTATATGTATAATTACTATGCATAAAAACTTCTTGTAGGACTGGGTACTTTGAAATAAAAAATATATATGTGCACATCATCAGATATGGACACCATTCAGAAATATGAAAATAAAGCAAACAATTTTACATTGAAAATCTGACATCTTATTTTAGGCATTATATTCTTTATGCAAAATTTATGCAAGTAAAATACAGTATATATTCCAGAGTTGCTCTTTGTATTTAATATGTAAAATACTTTAATATTATTATTTTGTGTCTAAACCTCATTTTTGTATATCTAAAATGTACCATAAATTGAATTTTTTGCCAACACGTACCTGAGTGTTTTATATATCGGCAAAAGAGAAATAACCCCTTTTTCGCCGCCATATACCTTAGCATTTTATCATATCAAAGTATTGTAATCTTAAGTAACTCATTTTTTTGCGAGAAATAGGCAAAATATTTATGTATCGGCAAAAGAGAAATAACCCGTTTTCGCTGTCACATAGCTTAGCATTTTATCATATCAAAATATTGTAATCATAAGTAACTAATTTTTTTGTGAGAAATAGGCAAAATATTTCACACTACAACAAATAATAAAGCTGGCTAAAGTTAGGTTTAACAAGTTTGATTTTCTAAACAAACCACTTGTTGCCATGGCAAAAGCGAGAAATAGCCACTTTTTCGCTAGTAAGTACCTTAACGTTTTATATATAGAGATTTTCTTATCTTTATTTTATCTTATCTATAATTTTGTGTTGATTGATTGATATATATTGATTAAATACAATCAAATTCTGTTAATGTAAGAAGTAAGGGAATTATAAATGTCCCTGTATTAAATATTGCTCATAATACCCATAGAATAATAAAAATCTTAAAAATACGCAGATTAATAAGCCTAAGAATATGCTGAAGAATACATCCAATTTTTTATGTGAACCTGCTATACCTGATAAAATTATGATTTTCTGAAGGTAAATTTCTGCGATTGCTGCTGATGCAACATGGCTTGTGTTTTTCTCGTAGCTTGTTTTTATTCCTTTATGTGCTTTTTAGTGAATGTTTTTTACAGAATTCATATTTACTGAAGCTCTGCTATGTATTTTTAAAACAAGAAAATATACAAAATTGAGAGACAGTTTCTTTTTTTTTTTTTTATTGAAAAAAATTACTAAGTATTATAATGTATCTATTAATGTAATTATATTGTTTATCAATTAAAAATAGTACTCTAAAGATGATTATGAATATAAATGCTGAGCTTGAAAGCTTGATGTCATTGCATTTCATCACATAAAAATTCATATTTTTTTTCACATTGAAAAAATATTTTCCTGATCAGGGCTTTACAAATTTCATAAAATCTGGTAGCCAGAAAAAAATTCTAGTAGCCAGTAAAATATATTTACCATCCCCTCCTTCCTCTTCATTAATTTTCAAAAAGCCAAAATTTTTTATGAATTAATTGAGGAAAAATAATAACAGGCATTGTTTAGAATTATTAGTTACATAGTTTAGAAAGATAATATAAACTAGGTTTTCTAATGAAACTTATCAAAATCGTATATCTTTCCAAAAAAAAAAAATACTGTAAAGAGTGAATTAACTAGCATGTTCGGAAAGTGCTGATTGCCTAATGCTTCAAATGTCTGGATAGTTGAATGCTACAAAATCTATATCTGCTGAGGAGCGCATCGACGAAATAGTGAAGCGGGAAAACAAGTTTTCGCCTATTTTTCTATCAAAGTCTCAAATAATTCTGATTTGATTATTTTAAAATTTACATTTGATGAACTTATTTTTGCCAAATTATAAACAGAAGTTAAAAATATTTTTTGTGTGAATATAGTTTCAAAGTTTGGGAAAGTGGGGGGGGGGGGCAATGGCATTTATGCTCATTTCAAGAAAACTTAGATCAATTTTTGTACAAAAAAAACAACAACAGAAACTCCATTAGATTAAATAACTTGGTCGCCTGATAAAAATATTTGGTCGCAGTGACGACTTGGCGACTGTATTTGTCAAGCGCTGTTCATGATTGCTATGTGCATATTTAACTTGTATTTTTCTTTGTGAAATAAATTTATAGCTACCATTTTTATTTACCGTGCATCTTTAACATGCATCATTTTCCTTTTAGGTTTGGTTTGTTTGAAGCTATGTCTGCTATTGAAATGATGGATCCCAAAATGGATGCTGGTATGATGTGTAATAGAGGCAGTAAAAAAGTACTCAATTTCGATCAGGCTTTGAAAGTATATATCTTTTTAATATCTTATTTTTGTTTATCTTTCAGTTACCCCACAAACAGCAATTTTTGTCTACATAAAATATTTATCATAAAAATTCTTTTTAAATATCATTTATCAAGGTAGAAATATGTTTAACAAGGAAAAAAAAAAAGAGAAAGACTTAAGCTGTATTTTAATTAAGAATCTTATAAAAGAATAATACTGATAGTTTTAGCGTTTTATTTTGGTTATGAAATATTATTAATGCAGTAGCTCCTTGTCGATTGTAGCTGTCAGGAGACAAGATGATAGTGTGATATATCTGAAATCGTTATATAACCAAAAACATTAAAAAGGTTAAATAACTTACATATCAACATTTTATATTTGTCACCAAAATGCTAGTTTTTATTTATGTTACAATTTTTTTTATTGAAATTAGTGATAGGAAATCATATTTATTATAAATCAATGTATAAAATTAAAAGTGCAGTTAAGGGTCTCTTAAGTAAACTCTTCAGTCATACGAAGACACTCGCAAGCTAATGTTAAACTTACGGGAGCATTCTTTTCAAATTTCTCGTTTGAATTTGAATATGTTTAAATCTTTTTTTTTTTTTTTGCATAGGATAACTGAGATTGATCTGTAATAGAACCCTTTTTACTTTTTTGATTTTGGTTTCAGATTTTTTTAATAAAGGTACTTTCACTTTCGAAGAGAAATTTAAAAAGAACACTAGCTTGTGAATATTTTTGTGTGACTGAAATGGAAGAATATCTCTTGGGTTGGGGGGAGACACACCAAAAAAATTATATATCTGTATTAGCAAAGTAACAAGGCACATTATAACAGGGGGCTACTGTATTTAAAAGTTTATACAGCATGGTGTATAAAATTTTGTTCTACGACCTCTGTGTCAGAGTTTATTGATCATATAAGTGCTACATTTAACTGTTCTGAATTAAAAATTTGCAATAACCCTACCTATCATTCTTTTAGGTAATAAATTTGAAATATCTAGAAAAGTTCTTTCTTCCCAAATTCTTGAAGTAGTGTAGATGGAACTTCTAATGAAAACATCCTTTTGAATCTAAAATTATTTCTTTTTTAAATCCATATTGTGTTAAAAAAGGATTTCCTCCTGGCCAACTAATTAGTAGAATTACTTAAACACTCCTGGAGAGACATTTATAAAGAGTGGTCAGCTCCATTAAAAGAAAAAAAGACTGCAAATCCTTCAGGGAAGCATGACTCTGAGCTTGTAGCATACTCCAGTCAAAAAATCAAACTTTACCGACTCTCACAGGTACAGTCAAACTGAAATTTTATAAAATGGTATCACCAAAAACAAACCCAGGTAAACTTTAAAATTATACACTGAAAATCAAATGTAACAACCAGCATGAGATAATCCAATATGCCAAGTATACGACGTCACCCATGATGTAGTCAACATCACACTCACCACGCAGAGAGAAGACATGACAAGCGATCAGTACATTGGTGATGCGAATGTTGCCTGCCAATTAACAGACCTCTCTCATTGTGAAAAAAAAAAAAAATGTTGACTGTGGAAAAAAAAAAAAAAAAAACATGTGAGATAATCTTCACACCCTCTCATTCTTTCTTAAAATTTTAATAGAGATTCCTTGTTTTATTTGAATTCATATATGTATATTTTTTGTTTTGGTAATTGCATCTTAATATTGAGATTGTCCTCTCTTGAGCATCAAAGTAGAACAGTATATTTAATAGTGAAATACAGTTGTGTGAAGTATATTTGCATACAACTTTTCTTTATGCAATTTCAATTTCTTTGAAATTTTAATTTTTTTTTTTTTTTTTTTTTTTTTTATAACAGCCCTTTATTTTCCCTAGATTTCATTAAAGTTTTCATTATATATTTTTTCCTCTTATTATTATTATTTTTTTTTTGTGTAAAAATTTTCCTTTGCTCTATAATATGTTGAGCATATTATAAAGTAAGAGCTGTTGAAATTTATTTATATTTTGAGTGAAATAAATGAAAACTTCTAAATGAAAAAAATAAAAATAAAAGTTAGTTTTATAGTGTTTAAATATATTTTAGTATATTCGTATTTTATTATGTTTTGAACCATAATTATTTAAATTTAAATAGTTTTTTAACTCTCTCACTGACATGCCTGTGTTAATACGTTCACTAAGCTCTGGGTTTCACTGCAATACAAGCATTATTTAAATTAATGTGATTCTACTGATAGAATGCAGTTTTAACACATTGAGTAATGATTGATACACTCAAAGATTATATTCATATATATTATTAAGATTTTTAAATAAATTTGGAATAATCACCTTTATTTAGCATTTAAAATGAAATACAGAGAAAACAGTGTTACAATTTTGTCCTTTTGCAGGACAGTGGGTTAAAACAAATTTTTGTATAGAAAAATCAAAGTATTTTTCATATTACTGATAACTTCCAAAAAATTGTGGCTAAATCCATGAATGTATGAAATCTACATATCATTTGCAAGGAAAATTTGCAATTATGATAAAATTTGACAAAAATTTGAAAATGGTGGCGTTTAATTGATTGATCAGTGGCTTGTAATTATTGTGTTCCGTATCTATCATGGATTATGCAGTAATGCCTCTAATTTTTGTTGTGGTTGCTTTATTTATCACACTTCTGTTGTAATTTTTTCTTTCAATTTACATATTTTATTGTTTTACAACAAACAATCAATTGTTTTCATCATGCTTAAGCTGCTTAGGGAGTTATAGGAGATTTTGAAACATTTACTGAATTACCTTAGACTGCATTTGATTACAAGTTGTAATCTTTCCAGGGTTTTAGGAAGGGGGAGGGGATGGCGCATTACTTTTGGGTTTAAATTTTTTTTTTAAGTAGCTATCTAAATGACAAAAATTAAGGTTTACTGAAATTCAGGTAAGATGTCATTCATTTACTGAAGTTTAACAAATGTAGTTATTTTGTGTACTACTAATATGGTTTGATGTGAGAGAATCTTTGAAGGCATTTGGAAACTCGTATTATAACAAGATTAAATAGACATAACTTTCCAATATTTCTTTTTTGTATCATAAATTATTATTCAGTATTCAGACATGTAGCCCCTATTTTTAAATTTAAAGAATGGAACATATGTTTGGAATAAAAGTAATGCAACAGTGTATAGAACTGTAAACAAACTTTTTAATTACTAAATGCTGAAACATAAATGGAAGTGATAATAGTAAATATAAAGACATACTGTCACTACTACTACTTGCAGATAATAACAAAAGTAATTATAAATACAAAATAATAGTAAATTAAAGGCATATCCTATCATTAGGATGGTTAAGAAATAATTTGCAATAATAATAATTTACCCACATTATTTATTAAACAAATAGTTTTTTAATGAATTATTTGCATTAGCATTAGATGTAATGTGTTTTAGCATGTAATATTTTTAACATATAATTATTTCATGAAAATATAACTAATCTAATGAAGTTTTAAAATGTAAACAAAACAATAATCTAAAATCCACATAGCCATGCAGAGGTTTGGGAATTTTTTAAGAATAAATAGATTGTGTATAGATAATCAAACCTCAGTATAAAGTCAGCTAAGTGATCAAATGTCATACAAAAAAATGTTCTTATGTGCTGTGCAATACTATACTGGTGTGAAAGTCTGGAACTTCACTGGGAATTTGGAATATGGCATTATCAGCGAGATGACCCTAGATCAAGGTTTGACTGTATTATTATTTTTTCTGAAAGTTTTTTCCTATGAATTGTTTATTGTACAAAATAAAATTTATTATTTGCATGTGAAATCTATTCTTATTTTTTGCCAAACAACTGATATATTTTTATGCATTATTTTAGGCTGGTAAATTAAAAATTAAAGATTTCACTACTGCAGAACAAATTGGAATTATAGATGCTACTTTGGCATGTTTAGTAAGTATTAAATTGATTAAAATTTGTTTGAAAAGTTTTAATTGATAGGTTTAAATGCAATGTTTGCTACCCAGTGCTTGTTTACTACTTAGTAATTATTATTGACCTTTCATGAGAAGACACCTGTCAATCATATGTGCAATATTTTCCAGTTTTGTAACATTTTGGCGCTATTTATTTATTTGTAAACTAGCTGCCCTCCTCCCGGCGTTGCCCAGGCCCGTGATAATAAATTTGAAAAGAAACATCAAGTTTATATGATTTTATATCTTTAACCAGATTTTGTATGAAATTATATTTTAAAATGAAAAATTCGCGAAAAAATATTGATATTTAGTGATAAAAGCCCTCATTTTCTTGTTTTTTTACGTAGGGTCGTTTCATAGTTTTAAAATAAAAAGTTCTTTTTGTCCGAACTGTTTGAAATCTTTATTGGTGATAAATAAAACGGTTTTACACCCTGTGTAAAACATTTTGTTAAAAAATATTGTTATCTAGTTGTAAAAGAAATGTTTTCTTCTCGCTTTTTTGTTTGTTTGTTTTTGCGTCAGCTCCTTTAACATAGCAATGAATAAATAATTCTCATCTTCAAAACTCGCTGACTTTTCAATCGGTTATAAATATAACTGTATCCAAGCTGACTTTAAAATTTTGTATGGAATTATATTTTTAAATGAAAAATTCGCAAAAAAATATTGATATTTAGTGATAAAAGTGCTCATTTTCTTGTTTACGTAGGGTTGTTTCATAGTTTTAAGATAAAAAGTTCTTTTTGTCCGAACTCTTTGAGATCTGTATTGGTAATAAATAAAATGGTTTTACAGCCCGTGTAAAAATTTCGTGAAAAAATATTGTTATCTAGTTGTAAAAGAAATGTTTTCTACTCGCTTTTATGTTTGTTTGTTTGTTTTCGTGTCGACTCCTTTAGCATAGCAATAAAAAAATTGTTCTCATCTTCCGAACTCTGACATTTCAATCGGTTATAAATATAACTGCATAACTCTCTTTAAAATTTTGTGAAAAAATATGCATATCAGGGCTGATTCTGGTCCGAATTTTCCGAAAAATTAAGGCTATGATTTCCGAAAATTAAAAATATATCGGTCATAAATCTGAAAATTCGGACATAAAATGTATCGGTATTTCGGCAAATGATCGCTGAAAAAAATCAATCTCATCATTCGTTCGAAGAAAAGTCGCCAATATTGTCAAAGGATCGCAGAAAAAACGTAACTTTCGTCAGAAAATCGTAAAAAAACGGCAAATTTCGTCAAAAATATTGCAAAAAACGGCAAATTTCGTCTAAAGATCGCGCAAAAACGGAAAATTTTGCCAACAGATCGCAGAAAAAACGGGACTTTTGTCGGAAAATCACGAAAAAACTGCGAATTTCGTCAAAAAACATTGCGAAAAACGGCAAATTTCGTCAAAAGATCGTGAAAAACCAGCAAATTGTGTCAAAAAATCGCGGGGAAAACGTGACTTTTGTCAGAGAATCGCGAAAAAAGGCAAATTTCGTCAAAAACATTGCGAAAAATGGCAAATTTTGTCAAAAGATCGTGAAAAAACGGCAAATTTCGTCAAAAACATTGCGAAAAACGGCAAATTTTGTCAAAAGATCGCGAAAAAACGGCAAATTTTGTCAAAAATCGCAGGAAAAACGTGACTTTGGTTAGAGAATCACGGTAAAAACGTGACTTTCGTCAGAAAATCGCGAAAAAACGGCAAATTTCGGCAAAAACATTGCGAAAAACGGCACATTTCGTCAAAAGATCGCGAAAAACGGCAAATTTTGTCAAAAAATCTTGAAAAAACCACAAAATTTATCAACAGATCTTGAAAAAACTGCAAATTTGGTCAAAAGAGGGCAAAAAAAAAACACACAAATTTGATTAAAAGGAAGCAAAAAAAAAAAAAAAAGTGCTGGGAGTGGACACCCCCCCCCCCTCCCCCCCCTTGTTGTAACTTTTCAGAAAATTTGCTGTGAATTTCAGAAAATTTTTTTAAACTCAGAATCACCCCTGATGCATATTTAGCAGTGAAAACATGAGTTCTTTAAAAAAGAACTTTAGCTTTCAACCTCGGAGCAAAAATATATTAGAAGGTCTATGCTTTCAATGCAATGGTGCACCTCCATTCATTTTCAATCAACCCTTTTCAATCCCTCTAGGCTAAACAGGCTAATCAATCAGGTTACCCGTTTGTGAGGGGAGAAGCCTTAAAAAAAACGTTGATGCATGCGCAAAGAAAGGATATTCATGTGGAAATTTGACAGAATGCGCTTTTCATTTTAAATATGATTATTGTCATTGGGTTCATAGGGAAATTCTGTATTGAGGTGGCTAAGATGTTATATAAAATACATTACATTCTTTTAAATTATTATAATAATGATGATAATTAAATAATTTTGTTTCAAATATATTCTATTAAAAACTTTGTTAAAAAAAATACTATTTTTTTATAATTAAAGAAACAACCATTTAAAACGTAACAAAATAAAATTTTGCTCTTTGCTTTTCTAAACATGCAAACTAATAAAATAAAGTATTTATATTTTATATGAAAATCCGTAATTCCCGAAAAAAAACAAAAACAAATTTTAGTTCAAAAATAAATTTATATTAATCAAAACTAGATGGAACCCGTCAAAATTTGACGGCAAACAACTTGATAATACCATAAAAGTAAAATTTATAGTTGCTTTAACTTGACAAATTTCATAGTGGGGAGCATAATATGATTAAGTGGTCACAGACTTTTCCATCGATAAATCACATGAGGGGTGTATGCAAAATTTAGAAAAGTACACCCTTTGGTGGGGGCAAAGTGGGGAGATGGACATCGGAGATGCATAATATGATAAAGCAGTTACAGACCTTTCCAATGATATACAACATGAGGGTAATGTGCAAAATTTAGAAAGTACCCTTTTGGGGGGGGCAAAGTGGGGAGATGGACATCGGAGATGCATAATATGATTAAGCAGTTACAGACCTTTCCAACAATATATGACATGAGGAGTGTCAACAAAATTTAGAAAAGTATCTCTTGGGGGGGGGGGGCAAAGTGGGGAGATGGACATTGGAGATGCATAAAATGATTAAGTGGTCACAGACCTTTCCAATGATATATAACATGAGGGTAATGTGCAAAATTTAGAAAGTACCCCTTCGGGGGGGGGAGGAAGTGGGGAGATGGGCATCGGAGATGCATAATATGATTAAGTGGTCACAGACCTTTCCAATGATATATGACATGAGGGGTGTCAACAAAATTTAGAAAAGTATCCCTTAGGGGGGTGGGGGGGCAAAGTGGGGAGATGGACATTGGAGATGCATAATATGATTAAGTGGTCACAGACCTTTCCAATGATATATAACATGAGGGTTGTGTGCAAAATTTAGAAAGTACCCTTTGGGGGGGGGGGAGAGGGGCAAAGTGGGGAGATGGACATCGGAGATGCATAATATGATTAAGTGGTCACAGACCTTTCCAATGATATATAACATGAGGGTAATGTGCAAAATTTAGAAAGTACCCTTTGGGAGGGGGCAAAGTGGGGAGATGGACATCAGAGATGCATAATATGATTAAGCAGTTACAGACCTTTCCAACAATATATGACATGAGGGGTGTCAACAAAATTTAGAAAAGTATCCCTTGGGGGTGGGGGGGGGGAAAGTGGGGAGATGGGCATCGGAGATGCATAATATGATTAAGTGGTCACAGACCTTTCCAATGATATATGACATGAGGGGTGTCAACAAAATTTAGAAAAGTATCCCTTAGGGGGGTGGGGGGGCAAAGTGGGGAGATGGACATTGGAGATGCATAATATGATTAAGTGGTCACAGACCTTTCCAATGATATATAACATGAGGGTTGTGTGCAAAATTTAGAGAAGTACCCTTGGGGGGGTGGGGGGGCAAAGTGGGGAGATGGACATTGGAGATGCATAAAATGATTAAGTGGTCACAGACCTTTCCAATGATATATAACATGAGGGTAATGTGCAAAATTTAGAAAGTACCCTTTGGGGGGGGGGGGCAAAGTGAGGAGATGGACACCGCAGATGCATAATATGATTAAGCAGTTACAGACCTTTCCAACAATGTATGACATGAGGGGTGTCAACAAAATTTTGAAAAGTGCCCCCTTAGGGGGGGGGCAGGATGGACCCCGGAGATGCATAACATGAATAAGTGGTCAAAGACTTTTCCACCGATATATCACATGAGGGGTGTGTGCAAAATTTAGAAAAGTGTCCCACTTGGGGGGGGGGGGGGGATGGACACCGGAGATGCATAACATGAAAAAGAAGTCACAGCCGTTTCAACTTGCAACCTTTTTCTCGAAGGCATTTGACAATATTAAATTTTTTTTTACCCAAGACAATTTAACGATATTCTTATTTTTTTTTGCGTAATTCGTCAAACGTTCATGGAAAAAATCATGAAATTCGCTAATCAATAGTTGATAAATTATAAAATTCAACAATCGATAGCAGTAAAATTGGTCAATCGATAACGGAAAAATCACGAAATTCATCAAATGGTCTCCCGTAAAAAAAATTGCACACTGATGATATGATCAAAAGGGTTTTGAAGTATAGGACAAAATTAGCACTTGCCAAACAGCGAGTAATACTGAAAATTTGGCAATGGACTTTATTGCCACCACTGGTCAAACATAATAGTCACACTCACCAATTGCGATGATTGAATGTAAAAAGATTTTTTTTCTCTGCTGTCGCGCGACAAATTTTGAAACCATTTGGCAAATTTCATCCCCGAAATTGGCAGATTGTGAATTTTTTTCTCGAAGAAATTCGACGATATTCGAAAATTTTTTCTCCCGAAACCAGTTGATGAATTTTGCGATTTTTCCACTGTGTAGATTAATGAATTTTGCACTTCTTCCGCTATCGATTGACGAATTTCGAATTTTATCGACTATCGGTTAACGAATTTCACGATTTTTTCCATGAACGAACAAATTGCGCACTTTCTGCTAATTGACACATTTCGCCCTTTACAATTCAGTCAATGAGTTGAACGTTGTTTCTTTCGAGAAATGTCAGGAATGAAACAATGATTCTTTAGGTTGAATTTACTTCGTTCAATGCCCCATGGAAGAATGTGTGCGATGCAGCAACGGGCGTCACAGACTTTTTAGGGCACCTGCAGACTAAAAACATCTAACCAATCTTCGCGGGGGGAAAATAACAGATTTTGTCAAATGATTGAGGAAAAAACACTACTTTATCAAAGGATAATGGGAAAACATGACTTTTGTTAAAAGACCACAGAAAAAACGTAATTATGCAAAAGGATCGCGAAAGATAAGCAAATTTTGTCAAAGAATCGCAAAAAAGGAAATTTCACCAAAAGATCACGCTTTTTTACTAAATTTCGTCTAAAAATTGCGGAATAAAATGTATTTTATCAAAGAATTGCTGGAAAATGCGAATTTCGTTAAGGATCGTGAGAAAAATGCGAAATTCTTCAAAGGATTGCTGAAAAAACACTAATTTCGTCAAAGAATTGCTGAAAAAACATGAATCTCGCCCAATAACAGAAAAATCATGGTTCATAATCATTATATCTAGTAGTATATGTAAATACAGTTTTAAATTAACATTCACCAATCGGCGAGTAATACTGGAAATTGGTGATTGATGTTATTGCCACCACTGGCTAAACTTAGTCACACTCGCCAATTGCGATGATTGAATGTAAAATGAAATTTTTTTTTCCCGCTGTCACTCAAAGAATTTTGAAACCATTTGGTGAAGTTTTTTCCGAAACCATTTTGTGAATTTCCCGATTTTTTCTTCAAAATCATTTGACAAAGAGACTTTTTTCTCGATGGCATTTGACAATATTCAAAATTTTTTTACCCAAGACAATTTGACGATATTCTTAATTTTTTTTGTGCAATTCGACAAATGTTCATGGAAAAAATCATGAAATTCGTTAATCAATAGTCGATAAATTGTGAAATTCAGCAATCGTTAGCGGTAAAATCGTAAAATTTGTCAATCGATAACGGAAAAATAATGAAATTCATCAAACGGTTTCCGGTAAAAAAATTGTCTTGCACGCTGATGTGATGATCAAAAGGGTTTTGAAGGCATTTATTTTATTTGTTGTATTGTGTATAAATACCTAGGTGGAAACAGTTTGCTTATTTTGTCAAATGTTTCAACAATATTCGACCCAATACGCATGCATAAAAAAAATCTTCCGGTAGGACCGGCCAATGAGGTGAAGGTCTATTACGGTCTCTAGAAACGTGTTTGGGATCATCTCCTGTTGTTTTTTTCTTGCACTTTGCGTTAAACCTAGGAAGGTATTTATATAGAACTCCCTGTGGAGTGTTTAGAAGGTATTTATTTATTTCAGTTATTATAATTTGTATGAATACTTAGGTGTCCATTTCGGATTTACTGTTTAAAAATGAATTTAGGCTCTTTTAACGTTCGCGAAATCAATCCCGATGGAAATTGTCTTTTTAGATCTCTATCATTTTGTTTATATAGTACAGAAAATGATTATTCAAATGTATGTAAAAATATCGTAGAACATGTAATACAAAATTGGACCACTTATAGTCCGTTTATTATCGGGGATGAATCTTATGGTGTTCCGATTGCTAATGAAGACAATTATGTAAATATATGGTTCTTCATAGAGGTATATGGTTCTTCACACTTCAATAGAAGCATTGTTTAAATTAATATAATTCTACAAATATGATGCAGTTTTAAAATATTGAGTAATGATTAATACTGTCAAAGAATATACTCATATACGTAATTAAGTTTTGGTACTTCTCTATTATCTCATCGACCACTTTTCATAAAAAAAAAACTATCGCCAAATAAATGGGAGAACGTTGTCATTGGAATATCAAAATAAATAAATAAAATATAAGAATTTAAGGATACAATTGTTATTTTAATTAATGAAATAACTAATAAATCAAATAAACATAATGAAAAATACATGCAAATGTTGAATTAAAAACCACTTGATGACATAAAAAACACGTATAATGTTTTCGACATCAAGTAAATGGGACTGCAATTTTGGCATTTAATCATACAGTTTGGCGATAGTATTTTGTTATGAAAAGTGGTCGATGGGATAATAGAGAAGTACTCAAGTTTTTTATACCAAGTTTGAAAATTTATCTTTTTTTGACATTTAAAAAAAATAACATAAAAAAACATTACAAATTTGCCCATTTAAAACATTCAAGATTTGTATATATACAAACAATACAATGTAAATATTAATATTGTTACATGATACATTATATACATTGTTTGCATATATACTTCTTTGTATACATATATTGTTTGTATACATACAAACAAATATAATGTAAACATTATTCAAATATTAAGAGTTTGCAAATCAAAACATTCTAAAGATTTGTATACATACAAACAATATAATGCATACATACTCTTTACAAATAAAATAGCCCACTTATATAATGACAAAACTTTTAAATCGAATAGAGATAATATATTTCTGTTTTGTTATGAAAAGTGGTCAATGGGATAATAGAGAAAAGTACCTAAGTTATTTATACCAAGTTTGAAAATTTATCTTTTTTTGACATTTAAAAAAAATAACAGAAAAAACATTACAAATTTGCCCATTTAAAACATTCAAGATTTGTATACATACAAACAATACAATGTAAATATTAATATTGTTACATGATACATTATACATTGTTTGTATATATACTTCTTTGTATACATATATTGTTTGTATACATACAAACAAATATAATGTAAACATTATTCAAATATTAAGAGTTTGCAAATCAAAACATTATAAAGATTTGTATACATACAAACAATATAATGCATACATACTCTTTACAAATAAAATAGCCCACTTATGTAATGACAAAACTTTTAAATCGAATAGAGATAATATATTTCTGTTTATTTTATAACTTATATTCTGATGCTCAGATTCGGCTTTTTTCGAACACATAATAATAAAAATATTACTACCGTGCGTACTGTCTTTTGACATTATATTTACATAATCGAATTCATTATCAATCGGAACACCATAAGATTCATTCCCGATAATAAACAGACCATAAGTGGTCCAATTTTGTATTACGTGTTCTACACGTTTGAATAATTATTTTCTGTACTATATAAACAAAATGATAGAGATCTAAAAAAAAAATTTCCATCGGGATTTCGCCAACTTATGAGCCTAAATTCATTTTTAAACAGTAAATCCGAAATGGACATCTAAGTATTCATACAAATTACAATAAATAAAATAAATAAATAAAATAAATACCTTCTAAACACTCCACAGTGAGTTCTAGATAAATATCTTCCTAGGTTTAACGCAACGTGACAACAGAAAAAAACAACAGATGATACGATCCCAAACACGTTTGTAGAGACAGTCATAGACCCTCACCTCATTGGCCGGTGATTTTTTGACGCATGCGTATTCGATCGAATTTCGATGGAATATTTGATTTGACAGAATTACCAAACAGCTTTAAATATATGGATGTGTGTAAAGTTAATTAATTTTTAAGAGGTTCTCAAAAAGTATTTTCATACACTTCAATTGCTTTATCTGTCAATTTCCTAAGAGTTTGACAACTAAGTTCTGACTTCATATTCCTCACTCTAATATAGTGTTTTATAACAGCATAAGCCAGTTCAGTCGAGTTTATATCACAATGATAAGTAGGAAGTGTGATGACATCCTGGCCATGGCATTTTAATAATTCATTAATACAGTACTTTTTTAAATGGATACATTAGCAGATATAATTTTGAAATGCTCAGTTTTATGCATTTTTTCATCAAATTCAATTTTTTTCTCTTTTAACCAATTGCACATTGTTTTCGTCACAATTGTAAGATAAATTGAAAGACAGAGAGAAAAATAAAACACAGCTAACCAACAGTGAGAAAAAAGGTGTCTGTAGATCGGCGAGAAACTTGTTTCGTTGCAACCTCTTACTTTTTCAGTATATGGTCCAGACTCAAAAGGCAGATTTTTTTCATTCCTCCAGTTTCAACTAGCCCCTTACATAAAATAGACTCATTTCACTTTCAGGATACTTTCACTTTCAAAACCGGTTTCGAAAGTATCTTAATAAAAAAAACTTGTAATCAAAATCGAAAAAGTAGAAAGGAGCGTGCATAGAGATTGACCTCAGCTATCGAATGCAAAAAAAATCATTTAAAAATATTGAAATGCAAACTAGATATCTTCAAAAATTTCCTCCATAGAATTAACATTAGCGAGCAGGTGTTTTCGTCTGAGTGAAGTAGCTCCTTAAGTGAGCAGTCACTTACTAGTCATCTCATTAAGAGTGGCGACTAACATAGGAGTGTCTTGTGAGCGTATGGAACCTGGTTAGCACTGACATACGAATGTGCATCCTCTTGTTGGGCTCAGTAGCCAAGGCCTAAAAAATTTGTTTTTTACAATGGATATAAGTATTTTACTTTCTTCTACTTCTCTTGCTTGTGAAGAGCAACAAACTGCTCAGAGCATTCTATTATACGTTTTTTCATTATTCATTGCGCCATTAGTGTTTCTGATAGTTCATTCAAGAAAACTTCTTTTCTAAAAGTGAAAAACTTTCACTCTGTTCTGGATGATGTTCACTCTATTAAAAACTGTACTCTGATGATTTGCTGGTGGAGGTTTCATTAACCGATTAGTCAGAATTACTCTCAAACTACAAACAAATGGGTCCCTTCTCTGTATCAGTTCAGGCCATTTCAACTCTGAATACTAGCTGTGGTGTAATATCTGAACCTGACCTTTTATGCTCTACAAAAGAAGAACTGGAAAATTTAAACAATCAAAATGTTATTGATGTGCACTGAGTCACCTCAAAATTATATAAATATATCCTACAAAGCCATAATTTAGTATCATCGACATTCAATTTACTTACAAGAATCAAAGAAGCTTACCTGAGTTGTCCTGTTTGGCCATATATCCCTAACCCCCTACATTTTTTAAAGTGCTAGCATTATAGCTATTGAAAAAATTCTTGTTATGAGTCTGTTACCTGTGCTCATTGTGCAAAAGTCGGTCACAGGAATAAAAATTGTAAAAAGGATGAACGCTGTGCCAACTGTCAAGGTAATCACACAGCATATTATTGTTTTTGCTCAAATTGTATCTGAGAGAAAGATAGTCTAAATGTTAAAATTATCCAAAATCTGTCATACCCTGAACATGTAGAATCCAGAACCCCATATATTGGTATTTCATATTCTAGTCTGCTAAATCATTCCTTAAAATCTGTAAGGCACATAAGCACCCAAACTCGATCTTCTTTATTAGCTGATACATCTACCAAAATGCCATCTAGTACTGTTAAGAAAAAATGCTGTGAAATGTAACCTCTTTGCAGGCCATCGAATATGTCCAGGTTGGCACTGTTACAATCGTCTTCGTAGCCTGCCGCAATGGAATACTTTGTTCCTTCTAAACATATGCATTCTAGATAGTCATCATCATCACAGCCTGTCACAATAGATCAATCTATACATCAGCTAAAACACTCTTCTATTTTGTCTGCAAGCAAATTGAAAAAACCTGATGTTTTTCTAATACAGCAAGAAAAGGAAAAGTCATGCTCACAGAAAAACAAAATTACATCTCAAGTCTCTTCACAGTGGAAAACAGTGAAGGAAAAAAACCCAAGAAATCATGTCTTGGTATAACATTTGCTAATGTTAAAGATTCCTAAAAGTTACTTTGTTATGCAGAAGCTATGAAATCTGAGTCTTATAGTTATGATTCAGATATAAATGAACATAATACTATTTTTAAGGAATTTGAGCATATGTGATTATAAATTGTTTTCCTTTAATAATCTATGAATTATATAAATTTGTTTATGTTGCACATTTTGGACTTTTTCTACTTTGTTTCTACTTTGTTTAGACCTATCATTACTGTACAGATTTTAACTATTAAAATTTGTATTTATTTTTTAAAATATTATGACTTTATTAAATCGTTTTAATTGCATTTATCATTACATTACATTTCTCATTAAGTTTTTCATTTAGTTCAACTTACTCTTATGACGAGGTTTTAAGATAACTTTTAAAAATATTTTTATGTTTTAAGTTTTTCTTTTTTGTCACAGCATGTCCCTAAAGGGACCTTGTGCCATTAAACCCCATTCAAACAACTAACTTTTGTCAGTCATATGGAAAGCGAGAATATTGATAAAATTATGTTGTTATGTATGAGCACGAAGGACACAATATATATTTTTTTGTTTTTGTTTTTTCACCATCTTTTCTGAATTTTCAACATTGTCCGACCCTGTTAATAGTGCTGTTCTTATTTATATGTATATTATTTGAGTTTGAAATAAAGCTTTTTCATTTCTAAGTCATTCTCTTTATTACAATATGGGTTGCTCCAATATAGTTTCCATAATATTCCAATATAGTTGGTGACCGATTATATAAATAATTTTTTTTCTGCTTTAGGTTACTTGGTTGGAAGGTCATTCCTTGGCTCAAACAGTTTTTACAAATTTATTCCTTCAGAGGCCTCATCAAGTTGAAGATAAAATCATAAGAACTTTTTGTATACATATCTTAAAACTTCTAGACAGCATAAAAGAATTTGTAAACAAAGCAGGTGTATTTGAAGAGGTACAGTGCATACTAATTAGTATTTTAAATATTACATTGTTAATGTTTCATATTTTAAATTTTCTCTTGTTTAATTCATAATGGCAAAAGGTGTTTAAAAAATTACAGGAAGATTTTCAGCCTGTGATGTATGGCTATAAGTTAGCAAATGATGTACCTGAAGGTAAAGCTAGTGCAATGATGAAAGAGGTCGAAGATGAACTTCAGAAGAAAGTGAAGGTTAGTTCTAGATATTTACTTACATTTACAGTCGACTTCTGATTATCTGACACTCATGAAACCAGATATATGTATTGTTTCCTCTAGGCCATTTTTTAAGAGTGCAAAACCCTGTCTTTTTTTAAATTGGCAAAATGTACCCTGCCTTTTCAAAAATAGTGAAATGCATCCCTAGTTGT
Organism: Maratus michaelseni; assembly: GCA_963931845.1. NCBI lineage: Eukaryota > Metazoa > Arthropoda > Arachnida > Araneae > Salticidae > Maratus > Maratus michaelseni. Next base: position 143,729,815 of record OZ007596.1, read on the forward strand.
ACCCCAGAAATCTTTAGTAAAATCTTTCCTTACCACAATGTTTCTAAATCTGTGTTCTGAAAGCTTGCAAAAGTTATAGAACTTCCTCATTTTTTAAATGAAAACAACTGGAGTTTATTAAATCATGTTGCAATTTATTATTTTTTTTAATTTATTTATAATTCATAAAATTATTTAAAAATTACTTTATTTATCATACCTAAAAATGACGTTTTTCCTTTTTTATCTTTACTAAATGTTATGTCACAGAACAAACATTCCCTTAATTTATTCATTTCAAAAATTAAAATTTCTATTTTGATAATTAAAATTTATTTATTTATTTTTAAAATTTATTTATATAAATTTTTATTTATTAATTTATTTTTATTTATTAATTTATATTTTTATTTTTATTTCCCTTTTTTTTATTTTATTCCATTAATTCTCTTTTTCTAAATCTTTTAATTTATTGGCAATCGTAATTTAACCTTTTGTTTCATTTATTTTCAAAAGTAATTGCCATCTTGTGTAAATATTTCCTTCCTGACTTTTTTTAAATTTCTAACTCCGGTTGCCATTTTTAAAAATTTTACTATTCGCAAGTCCATTTACTGATGCAATTTGCATACTGCGCCATCTGTTTCAAAGCTTCCTACATCTGCTCCGAGGTTAAGGCAGGAATTTCGCGTAACTCAGAGTATCTCTCTGTCTCTTACCTCTGAAACTCCAATACGAACAGACACTTTTGTTGAAGCTCCCAGTTTTTTCGGCATATATTGGCGGTGGGCTAAATGGGTCCTTCGTTAGATATAGCTAAAATTAATACATAATTTTTTTTTTCAAACCTGAATGATCCAGTAACTATAGAATGGGAATCTAGAAGTGAAAAATCAATTTAAATTTGGAAGTTTTGATGCAAAATTGCAATTAATAATCCTATTGCAAGATGTCTTTTATAAGCAAGTGCCAGTTACCTTGAATATCGGAGGTCCACATTCTTAATTTTCTTGAGAAATATATCACTAACTCTGATTCCCTGTTCAGTATTTTGAACATTGGGAAGAAAGTATTTGGCTGACTGGTAAGAAAAACATTTTCCTACATTTCTGTCGCCTCTTGTGAAATTAGCTTATGTGTTGCCCGGGTTCTATGTTATGCATCGTCATCATGATGGAATCTAACTTATATTTTCAAACTTTCCAATTTTGATTAGTGCAAAGGGACTCATTTTGAGAACTTCTTTTGTGCCTTGGAACTTTTCTAGGATAATAATTTTGTTTTTCCAAAGAAGATTGTACTGTAGTAGTCAAATTCATCTTTACATCTAAATTTCAGTCGGCAGGCATTTTACATATTGTAATTAGTATAGCAATCTACTAAAATCTATTAAACAAAAATGTCACATAATCAATATAAATTATGATTAATGATATAATGAAAAGAAATTTGTATTTTATAATTGTCAAGCACTTCAATATCATGATAATATTTTAATACTAATTATAATTGTTTGGGGGGGGGGGGGTCTGCACAGATTTATCTTACCTCTGAAACTCCAATACGAACAGACACTTTTGTTGAAGCTCCCAGTTTTTTCGGCATATATTGGCGGTGGGCTAAATGGGTCCTTCGTTAGATATAGCTAAAATTAATACATAATTTTTTTTTTCAAACCTGAATGATCCAGTAACTATAGAATGGGAATCTAGAAGTGAAAAATCAATTTAAATTTGGAAGTTTTGATGCAAAATTGCAATTAATAATCCTATTGCAAGATGTCTTTTATAAGCAAGTGCCAGTTACCTTGAATATCGGAGGTCCACATTCTTAATTTTCTTGAGAAATATATCACTAACTCTGATTCCCTGTTCAGTATTTTGAACATTGGGAAGAAAGTATTTGGCTGACTGGTAAGAAAAACATTTTCCTACATTTCTGTCGCCTCTTGTGAAATTAGCTTATGTGTTGCCCGGGTTCTATGTTATGCATCGTCATCATGATGGAATCTAACTTATATTTTCAAACTTTCCAATTTTGATTAGTGCAAAGGGACTCATTTTGAGAACTTCTTTTGTGCCTTGGAACTTTTCTAGGATAATAATTTTGTTTTTCCAAAGAAGATTGTACTGTAGTAGTCAAATTCATCTTTACGTCTAAATTTCAGTCGGCAGGCATTTTACATATTGTAATTAGTATAGCAATCTACTAAAATCTATTAAACAAAAATGTCACATAATCAATATAAATTATGATTAATGATATAATGAAAAGAAATTTGTATTTTATAATTGTCAAGCACTTCAATATCATGATAATATTTTAATACTAATTATAATTGTTTGGGGGGGGGGGGTCTGCACAGATTTATCTTACCTCTGAAACTCCAATACGAACAGACACTTTTGTTGAAGCTCCCAGTTTTTTCGGCATATATTGGCGGTGGGCTAAATGGGTCCTTCGTTAGATATAGCTAAAATTAATACATAATTTTTTTTTTCAAACCTGAATGATCCAGTAACTATAGAATGGGAATCTAGAAGTGAAAAATCAATTTAAATTTGGAAGTTTTGATGCAAAATTGCAATTAATAATCCTATTGCAAGATGTCTTTTATAAGCAAGTGCCAGTTACCTTGAATATCGGAGGTCCACATTCTTAATTTTCTTGAGAAATATATCACTAACTCTGATTCCCTGTTCAGTATTTTGAACATTGGGAAGAAAGTATTTGGCTGACTGGTAAGAAAAACATTTTCCTACATTTCTGTCGCCTCTTGTGAAATTAGCTTATGTGTTGCCCGGGTTCTATGTTATGCATCGTCATCATGATGGAATCTAACTTATATTTTCAAACTTTCCAATTTTGATTAGTGCAAAGGGACTCATTTTGAGAACTTCTTTTGTGCCTTGGAACTTTTCTAGGATAATAATTTTGTTTTTCCAAAGAAGATTGTACTGTAGTAGTCAAATTCATCTTTACATCTAAATTTCAGTCGGCAGGCATTTTACATATTGTAATTAGTATAGCAATCTACTAAAATCTATTAAACAAAAATGTCACATAATCAATATAAATTATGATTAATGATATAATGAAAAGAAATTTGTATTTTATAATTGTCAAGCACTTCAATATCATGATAATATTTTAATACTAATTATAATTGTTTGGGGGGGGGGGGGTCTGCACAGATTTATCTTTTATTTTATATAATATTACAATAAAGAAAATTTATGTTGATGCATTTGTTTTGTCTGTTTATTTATGTATATAGTTATATACATTATCTAATTATTAATTCGTTAATTTTCAAAGATATGTGCCCTTAAATTTATTAATAATCTTGTGAATTGTGTTGTTGAAAATAAATATTTATGATTTAAGAAAGATAATTATCTAAAGAAATATTATTTAGGAGTTTGAATTAAATATGTATAAATTATAAATATTATTAAGAAAGTATAAAGAATAAGTAATAAAATGTAATCTTAATCAAGGTTATTTTTAAAAAAAGTCTTAGATAAAGTAAAGTTGACATTTTAGCACTTCTCATTTTACATATAATAAAATGTTTATAGGGATGCTGTTTCTCTATTAGTTCAGGTGAATCTTATTTTGTTGATTCGCCATGAAGATATTTAAGTTATTTGTTCCTTCTTCTTTTTCACCTCGCAATGTATGTTGTTTTTATATCAATTATATTTAGATCATGGTAAAAAATCATTTTTCTTCTTCTTTTGGAAAATCAAAATTTTAATTGTTTTAATTATATTATTCAAAATTTCTATCACCAATATTTTCAATCACTCAACATCCTTATCTATTTTTTTCCCCTTTCTTTCATAATACTAAACACAATAAATTTTTTCTTGAAAAAATGCCCTTTTTAGTGACTAGCGCCTTAGTTTTTGTTTTTCCCCCTCCCTCCCCTAGAGTAAACACTAGATATATGCCAGAAAAACAAAACTGTGAGACATCAAGAGGACGTTATCAGATACATTTTCTAATTGTACAAATGAAATTACAGTCAGTCACTAACTCCAGTATTTACGTTGTATGAAAATTTTTTTAAATACAGATCCATTTTTTAAAATTATTTTAAACTACATAAAGACAATTTTAAATTCATAAACACTAAATATCACATAAAAAAGTAATTAATTACACTCTTTTATAAATTATATCCATTTGTATTAGTTATTTTGATATTCATCAAGAAAACATTTCATGAAAAAACAAGACTAAAATACAACATTAATGTCCAGGAATCTATATATTTAAAACAGAAAGTGCATTTTGTCAAAATTTCACACGAATATCGTCTCTTTACGCATGTGTCAACTTTTTTTGAAGGATTCTCCTCTCAGAAGCGATAAGACTGATTGATTAACCTGTTTAGCCTAGGGGGATTGAAAAGGGTTGATTGAAAACGGATGGAAATATATTTTTGCTCTGAGGTTGAAAGTTAAAGCTTATTTTTTTTTAAAGAACTCATGTTTTCACTACTAAATATGCATATTTTTCTCAAAATTTTAAAGAGAGCTTGGAGATGGTTGTATTTATAACCGATTGAAATGTCAAAGAGTTCGGAAGATGAGGACTATTTTTTATTGCTATGTTAAAGGAGCCGACACAAAAACAAACAAACAAAAAAGCGAAAAGAAAACATCTCTTTTACAACTGGATAACAATATTTTTTCACGAAATTTGTACACGGGCTGTAAAACTGTTTTATTTATCACCCATAAAGATTTTAAAGAGTTAGGACAAAAATAACTTTTTATTTTAAAACTATGAAACAACACTGCATAAAAAAAAAAACAAGAAAATGAGTGCTTTTATCACTAAATATCAATATTTTTTCGTGAATTTTTCTTCTTAAAATATAAATTCATACAAAATCGGGTTAAAGATATAAAATAATAAAAACTTGATTTTTTTTTTTTTTTTTTTTTTTTTTTTTAAATTTATTATTACGGGTTTGGGCAACGCCGGACGGGGGTCAGCTAGTACATGATAATTTTAGTTTAAGAAAATAATTTTATATTTAAAATCAGTATTTTATTTATTTTTTTAAAATTAAAATAAAAAAACACATGCATCCTTCAATTTAATTACTGCAAAAGTCTGTTAACTTTATCTGAGTCTTTTGTTTGAAAGTGTTTTTTCTCTCATAATACATCTTGCATCTTTGCAATGCTTTAAAATTCTCTTCAGCCATATTTTATTAGGCACAGATTGATTGTACTCAAATGCAGTGATAACTTTTTGCTTTATTCTCTTGTGATACTGTACTTTGAAAATTTTGATTGCCCCTTGATCTATTGACTGCAATTTTGATGTAGTGTTAGGTCAGGGGCAAGTGAAAAACTTTTATGTTTATAAATTTTTGGTTAATTTTCTCAAGGGTGGTTGAAGGCAATTGTCAAAAATACGAGCAATTTTATGACCCTCTGTAATTTTATGTTTATCCAACTTTTGAACCCATTTTTCCCAAACTTCAGAGGTCATCCAACATTTTTTGTTAAATTCATATTTACCTCCAAAGATTTGGGGTTTGTGCCTTTAAAAAATATGTGTTTAGTCTTTTTTATTATTATTATTCTTTAGTTAACATTTTCAGTTACATTTCAACATTCTTCAATTAGCATTTAATTTGGATTTTTTCTTAAGTTTTTGTTGATATACTAGTAACAAAATCTATGAAATAAAGTTAATTTTATCTAATAACTTTTATTTTTAAATTTGTTGATCATATATTATGCTTTAAATCCTTAATATGAATTATTTTTTTAGCTTACTCGATCAAAACTTGGTGAAGAAAAAGATAATGAATTGCAATTACAGGTATATATTTCTCTTATTGCTTTCCTTAACATTGACAAATTTGAAAGGAATGAAATTTTTGTGTAATTTATTATAGCATGAAGAAGCTGTAGCCCTGTATTCCAGAATTAAATTTTGCAGACTACTTTATCAAGCTCTTCTTCTGTTTCATAAAAAGAGAGTAAGATGTTTTTCATGTATTATAATGAATTAATGTGAAATTATTTATATTAATGTTGACATAATGTATGTGAATTTCTTAATGTATGCTTTTTTCTTTCCATTGAGTTTTATAAAGAGATATCTCTCTCTATTTCTGCTAGCTCTTTTTTCTTCTTTATTTTTTTTTAAATTTGATCAACCAGTTTTTAAAAATATAATTTAAATTAGTTAAATTTAGTCACAAAAAGAACATTTTCACTCTTTTCTATAAATACTAGTTTAAATCATGGGAACACGTAACAACTAATCTGTTTTTTTTTCCAGAGTTTTTCAAGAAAAATTGAAAAAAAATATTCAACTCTGCAAAACCTGTCTGTTGCTTTAAATTTTAAAAATTTGGATTTATAAAGAAATATATTTAGTTTTTGCTGTTCTAAATGTATTCTTGCTTTTGTTTGCAATGCAAATTGTCCACAAAAAAGAAAAGAGAATAATAGCAATAAAAATTTGAAAGTTGTAATTGTAATTCAATATATCATATTGGCTGACCCCATCATAATAACATTAAATATACCTAAAATCAGTGCTGAATGATTCTGTATTTTAAAATGAAAATATTTCCAAATGAACCTAATGTTGGAGGGCCTGCCTGCCATCATCAACATATGCTCTTGAATTTGTGATTTTAAGATTTTCAACAAAAATCCATCTAAACAAACCTAGGGTTGAAGGGCCTACTGCCTTCGGCAGCATAGACCCTCAAATTTGTAAGGTTTTATATGTTTAAACAAAAATCTATCCAAATGAACCTAGAGTTGGGGACCCTACTGCATTCGGTAGCATATACCAGGAATGCTATGCATGCTTCGTTCTATTTTTGCAATTGAATCTTGAATTTGTATGATTTTATATTTCTTAAACGAAAACCTTTCCAAATGAACTAAGGACCTCCCGTTACAGTGATTGTTGATTTATTTTTTGAAATATTAAACTTTCAATTCTGACCAAATGTTCCTGACAAAACCAAAATAACATAAAACATATAGTAGCTCCTCGCTCTTTTAAAACTTGAAATATCTTCCAGTGTATTATCAAGCTGTGTTCAAAATATTGAGGTTTTCCTGGACATGCACAGAAACGAAAACCCCTCTGAAAATATTCTGAAGCACAGTTCTCTTAAAAATGGGAAACAATATCTTTAAAGGCACTGAGGGAAAAAATCTCTGGCAAATCCTTGAAATGACTTCAATTTTTTTTTTTTTTAATAGTAAATATTAATGTTTTTTTATATCAAAGATATCGTTATAACCGGAAAAGTACCAGGAATAAGTGAATTTATTTATTTTGTATTTCCATCTGAGAAAAAGAGACTGCACTTTAAAACTGGAGAAAAAATGGAAGAGATGAAGACTAACACAAATCAACCTTCAACAAATATTTTTAAAATAGTAAATAATAATTTTTTTTTTAAACCAAAGATACCACCAGAAAAGTGTGCTGAATAAGTGGGTATTTTTTGGTTTTCAATATTTCCATCTGGGAAAGCGGATACAACAATTTTAAAATGTAGAAAAACAGAAAACATTAAAAAGAATCAGGAAATCCAACATGGAATCGAACTTTGGAAAATATATATTTTTTAATATTTTAAATGCATCGTTAGAAAGGGAAAAGAACCCCAAATAAGTGGGTATTTTTCTTTGTTTATATTTCTGTCTGGGAAGTGAATGGAGTAGATTCAAAATTCAGAAAAATGGAAAACTTAAAACTGTCACGCATCAGACTTCAGTAAAGTATATACATTAATATTTTTTTTAATGAAAGACACAGTTGGAACCGCAAAGGTTTTGCAAAAAGTTTTGTGTTTTTCTTCTGTTCATAATTCTATAAGGGACCCAGCAATCGTGATTTCCAAATGCAGAAAAAAACTAATGCTTTGCTTTCGTCTGCATGAAGTTCCGAGGAAATTCCAGAGAGGTGCAATCACAATTGACAGAACTAAGGGAGCTTGTCATTTTCTGATGTTCATTATGGTTTTTAATTAATACCTTGGCTAATTATTAAAAAAATCCAAAAACTAGCTTCAGTGTGCATAACTTCAAACTTAAGGTACCTTCTTGCCATATTTTCTAGCTCTGTGTGCAACAGTCTCTTTAGAACACAGCATACATAGACAGACAGACAAACTTCTATCTTTATTATTATAGATAAAAGTATTTGGATAGTCCAATACAATATATCATATAAATGTGTTTTGAAAGTGATACAATGAATTTCGAAATTTCTGCTGATTATCTCTATTATTTCCATTTACATTATATTAGCATTTACCATTATAGTTTATTATTAATATTTTTAATATTTTAATTATGATGAAAATTAAAATAATTTTTTTTTCTAAATTAATAAAAACCGTATTGAAATATCCTTAAATTTGTATGACAGATGTATGTAAAATATACCAGTTGCATCATTCCTAAAAATAAAATGTTTCAGAAAATTATCCTTCCAAAGCTGAAACATGTTGATCAAAATAGATATTGAATACAGAATGCTTTTTATAATTAACTTTGATATTTTTATGTAAAATGTTTTAAGTTTGAAAAGTGATTGCAAGTTCTTTTGTGTTGCTTAACTGAATGACATATTATGTATGTATGTATATTACTAGTGCTCAGCTGTGGAGGAGATAAACAAATATTTAATGCAATGCAGTGAAATCATTCCTGTCATTGAGAAGACTATCTTCTTGGGTATAAAGCCTGATCCAAAAGCTGAAAGTAGCAATAGAGGTAATTTTCTGCATATATATATTTTTTTTTTCTTTATGCATACAGTAGAATAGCATTTGTTAATCTTTCTCATTTTTGAATTTTGTAAGTGGTGGCTTGTCAAGAGAGGCTATACCTCCTTTCTAAATTGCTTTAAAATAAACTGAAGTAAAATATTTCTAATATAAATAAAATTTAAAATCACAGTAAGAAAGTTTTCATCAATATAGCATTTTGAAAAAAATCTAGCGCCATTTAAAAGTGAATAGATTCAGTGAGGACGGGGGAAGAGAAGAGAACCATTATGCCTCAAGATTGGAGGCTTCAAGTTGTCCGGCCTCCAATAGACAAAAGAAACAGTGAGGAATCACTCCACTGGCCTCACAGTCACAGCTGCTTTTTTTAACACATCAGTGCTGGACCTCTTTTTAAAGGGGTCCTGGTACAATAAAAAGTTTTGTGGCCCTAAATTACTTTCAAAGATGAAACAAAAATTCTTATATTTTCACCAGAGGTTCCTATAAGTATTCCAGGTGCAAAGCTTTTTGGGGTCATAACTTTTTATGAAAATAAAAAATATTTAAGAAATTTTTTTTGTCTGGCTGAGATCTACTGTAAGCATGAAGCCTGGTTGCTTTGTGCCTGTCACATCCCCACTATGGCCTACTCTAAAAACATTTTTATCTTTTATTTTAAAACATAGTGTAAATATGTAATCGGAATCTTTATCCAGATGTCGTTATTCTTTTAAAGGTTCCTAAAATGTTTTACAAAGAAATAGAATATTTTGTCCAAATACAAAACACCTTGAAATAAGGTTATTATTGAAGCTATTAATTATCATTGATTTATTATTTAAATAATATGTGCTTTAAAATTAAATTACAAATGTTGACCACTAAATGTTCCGAGAAAGGAAGACGAAGTATCTTTGTTTTGCTATTGACCTCAGCCTCCTCTCTTATTTAGCCAACCATTTACCAGATTTTATGCTTTATTTCATAGTGATTTTGATTCATTTCTATTCCTTTTAATAGAAAGTATTACATTTATATAGAGCATAATTTCACTTATATGTTGTTTTATGAAAGCTGCTTACTGATATTTTTTTCTCATTTCAAATATGTTTAACATGGATTTAACAAAAGTGCAGTTATTGAATATCTAGATATCCGAAAGTTTCAAGAATAAAGGGGAAATAGGTAAATAGCATACCTGCTGAGTCTCTCTTTTTTTAAAGGGAGATTCCCTTATTTTTACACTATCTCCCTTACATTCAGACCAGATATTTCTTCTTTTTTCTTGAGTTTGAAAAATGCATATAATATTTCATAAATTTTCACAACTAAACCATAGGTTTGACCAAAATTTCTTTGAAAATTTGTATTGAAAGCTATCTGTTATAGTACATAATCAGGTATAAATTTGTTTTTGTGTTTTTATCAATATATAACATCAAGTTAGCAATGACATAGTTATTTCCTTTAGTGTTAAACAAAATACTTTTTAACACTTTCCAACCTAGTTGAAAAGTGTTTATGACTTCGGTTTGTCTGGCCGTATGGCCGTGCTCTAACTCCCGTAAATATGCTCGGATTGCTCTGCAATTTTTATATGTTATTGTCGTTATCTATAGCATGTTCCCTATTTCAACGGAAATGTGTAGCACTTATAGTTTTTTTACAGGGACACTCAAAAGAATTCCGTTACATTGCTGTCTATGGGGAAAAATCATTTGCGGTTTATTTAAATAATGTTTCACTATTTTAAATGCATTGAAATTTATATATATCACAAAGGTGCATTAGAAGAAGCTTAATATGGAATAGAGTGTGCATAGCACTTATAGTTACTTTCAGGGCTAGCATTCCCCCTAAAATTCCTAAATTTCCTAAATATTATTTTATCCCCTAAAATTCCTAAAATTCTCCTAAAATTTTCTTCTTGTTCCTAAAAATTCGAGATCTCAAAAATTCCACAAAAAAATATCGTGAATTTTGACAAATGGTCACCAAAAATGATGCGTATTTCATCAAAAGATTGCTAAAATGACGCAAATTTCGTCAAAAAAATTGCTAAAACAACACAAATTTTGTCAAAAGATCGTGTAAAAAACGCAAAATTTGTCAAAAGATCACGGAGAAAAGCAAATTTCGACAAAGAATCGGGAAAAAAAACTTAATTTCATCCAAGGATATCGTGAGGGGGAAAAGCTAATTTCGACAAACAATCCTGAAAAAAAACTCTAAAGATCATTTTTGGATCGTGACAAACACGAATTTCTTCAAAGGATCGCACATTTTTTAAAAACATCTCGGGGAAAAAACTAGAATTTCTTAAAAAGATCGTAGAATAAACGTGAATTTCGATTAAAAAAATCGTGAAAAACCCCTCAAATTTCATCCAAAAATCAAGGAAAAAAGATAATTTCGTCTAAGAATTCTGAAAAAAGCGAATTCCGTCAAAAGATGGCGAAAAAAAATGTAAATTTCATCAAAAGATCGCGGAAAAAAACTAATTTCATCAAAAGATCGCGAAAAAGAAAAAAAAACACTAATTCCGTCAAAAGATCGCGAATTCCGTCGAAAGATCGCAAAAAAAAGCGAATTTCGTCAAAATAACGCGAAAAAAACGTGGGATTTTGTCAATAAATCGTGCAAATAAGGCGAATTTCATGAAAGAATCTAAAAAATGCATGTTTCGTCAAAATATCGCAGAAAAAACACAAATTTCGACAAAGAAATGTGAAAAAAGCCTTTCAGAAGTTTTTCTGTGAGCTTCAGATTTTATTTTTCTCTCATAATCACCCCTGCTTCCTGCCTTCTTGTTCTCTAGGTTCACCGAGAACATCCAAAAGAGAGAGAAGGAAAGCATTCATTCTGGTTAGGCTCAATGATCCAGGAACTCAAAATTCTAATTAATACAATTGCAGTAAGCATAAGCTGTCAAAACGGTTTGTAATATGAAGCCGGTTATTGCGCAAATTTAAATGCGCTCATTCGCAACAAACAACACAAGCACATGGAACGAGGGCTGAATTCATTGGAATGATGGGAATATTCTTTGGCAGTGTACCATATGTGCCTGACTAGCACAAAAATACTGTTATTTCATACTTGTAATGTTAAAAATATCGCAAATGCCCCTAAAATTTTCCTAAAATTTGGGAAAAAATTCCTAAAATTCCTCCCTAAAATTTTGAAAAATCCTAGTGCTAGCCCTGTTACTTTACAGGGACAGTCAAAAGAATTCCGTTACATTACGTCTATGGAGAAAAATCGTCTGCAGTTTATTTAAATAATGTTTCACTATTTTAAAAGCATTGAAATTTATATATATCACTAAGGTGCATTACAAGAGGCTTACTACAGAATATTGTGTGTATTACAGTCATCGTTCATTTACAGGGACACACAAAAGAATTCTCTACTGTCTGTTAACAATAATTCCTGGAAGTGCGTTTTAAGTTACTGAATGTGATTTTAGTTTTAACTCGCTTTTTGTCTATTACGTGGTGTGTATAAATTCTGTAGATCCTATACAGGGAAGCACAAAAGTTCACGAACATATTTCTGCTTATTGACAGAAACTCTAGTTGGAGGATTTTAAACTGTGCTACGTGTTTCCTAACTGAACTAAAATTTAGCATCCTATGTAATATATATACAAATCTATAGATCCTATACAGGGCTGAATAAAAGTATTCGGATATTTTTTCGAATATTGTATATGTTGGAAATTCCTGAAATTATGTTTTAAAATATGTTATGCGTTTTCCAAATTGTTTACTTAGATGTTATCTTTTAGCTTATTAAACGGTATGATTTGTAAAATTATTTTGGAAGCGTTGGAAAGTGTTACATAATCTATGCTTGACGCATGATTTTTCGTTCTTGTTTATTTTATTTCTTAGGCTAAAGTGTCTGTATGAAAAAAAAAAAAATACTTAATAAAGTTTTTTTATCTCCCCCCCCCCCCCCCCCCTCCCTCTCTTTTTTATAACTTTTATGTTTATCTATGTTTTTTATACTGCACACCCTTTTTTTAAGAAACACTTTGATTGAATATATCTTGAAAAAGTGAAATTTGATCTGACCAACTGTGTTTTACCTCAGTATATTTGTAAGTTTTCTGAGTTGTTGCAAATTTGTCCTATTGGGTTAGTCAGCAACTGATATTCAATAAATATTTTTGAAAAGTTTGATTCACATAAAGAAAGCATGAAATATATATTGTATTAGATTAAATAGAATCCTTATAGTTCACAACATGAAGCTTCTCTTGTCCGTATTGTTAATTTGACAGATTAACTTCATTCATCCACATTGAGATTTAGAGTACGCCTAACCAAACTCTAATCCTATTTACTAATAATAAAGTGTATTAATTTGTTTTCCCCTATTATTTATTTATTTTGTTTTTCAGCTGACTATCCTACAATAATGGGTTTTGAACCTCTGGTGAATCAGCGGTTGTTGCCTCCTACATTTCCCCGTTACACAAAAATAAAAAGTCGCAAAGAGTCTACCGAGTATCTTTCTCATCTGGTATCTCGATTAAGAACTATTTGTAATGTTAGAGATAGTGTAACATTTCATGCTGCATTAGTAAGTTTTTTTAGAATTTTTTTTAACCATATTAATTATTTTATGTTTAAACTGTTAAATTTATCAACTGATATGAAGATAACTTTTAAATTTTATTTAAATTTAAAATTTAGACCAATAACTTAATGAGTAGAAAGTTTTGGCCTACATAACTGCAGAGTTATTTGTATAAATTAGATGTTTTTTTCCTCCTGATGGATACACTATATTGCCAAAGGTAACCGGTCACTTGCGATTTTAGACGTTTTGTTAACTATCTAGAAAAATACATGAGGAATTAACCTGAAACTGCAGGTGTGTAAACAGTATAGTATAGGTTATATATTTCCGCAAAGACTTTTTCACGAAACGCCATAGGGGACTGTCAACAAATTGAAAAATAACGAATATCTTTTGGATAACCCTGTAAAAACTAATGTAGCAAAGGCGTTCAAACTCGAGATTATTAATAAGTGGCTTATTATAATGTACTGTGTTCATTTTTATGAGGATAGCATGTATACTCGTAGAGAAATTAAGGTTTTTATAAAAACAGTCCCAAATTTCGCCTAGTTTTTTGCTTATAATTTGCAGAGTTCTTAATATAAAAAAAAAGTTCTTTTCAGAAAATATGACAAACAACATTGTACATAATACTGCAATCAGAATAAAAAAATAATAAACATTGGATGAAAAATGAGCAGGTTTACTAAAAAATGTTTCACTGCGCATGCACGAATGCAATCAAAATATAATATGCATAATGTATTAGCTAAGTATATAGAGCAACTTTTGTGAAAGTCTCAAAATCATAGCTTGAAAATTCTGAAAATTATCGTCGATAGAATAAACTCGAAATCCATTGTTCCTAAAAAGAAGCAAAAAGATGAGGGGTTGTATCAAATATCTGTTGATTAGCACCAAGATAGCGTACACAATATTGCACGTACATATATTTGGATACAACCCTTCATATTTTTGCTTCCTTTTGGGAATAGCGGATTTCGAGCTTATTTTATCGACGATAATTTTCAGAATTTTCAAGCTATGATTTTGAGACTTTCACAAAAGTTGCTCTATATACTTAGCTAATACATTATGCATATATTGTGTACAATGTTGTTTGTCATATTTTCTGAATTTTTTTTTTTTTTTATATTAAGAACTCTGCAAATTATAAGCAAAACTAGGCGAAATTTGGGACTGTTTTTATAAAAACCTTAATTTCTCTAAGAGTATACATGCTATCCTTATAAAAATGAACACAGTATATTACAATAAGCCACTTATTAATAATCTCGAGTTTGAACGCCTTTGCTACATTAGTTTTTACAGGGTTATCCAAAAGATATTCGTTCTTTTTCAATTTGTTGACAGTCCCCTATGGAGTTTCGTGAAAAAATCTTCGCGGAAATATATAACCTATACTATACTGTTTACACACCTGTAGTTTCAGGTTAATTCCTCATGTATTTTTCTAGATAGTTAACAAAATGTCTAAAATCGCAAGTGACCGGTCACCTTTGGCAATATAGTGTATCTAACATGTACAGTTTTGAGACCTCTGATCAGTCATACAAAGATTTAACTAAATGGCAATAAAATATGGAGTAATTAATTCCACCTTTTTTTATCTGCTGTTTTCGGGGAGTAGGGTTGAGAATTCAACTACTTTGTATGGTACCATTTTAACCCTCTAGCTCACAAATTATTTAAAAAAAAGGGAAAAAATATTTCTGTGTATTGTTACACTTAACATGCTACTCTAAATTGTTGAAATACAAATAGAAAACAAAACAGAACAAATAAAATTTTTGATGTTAAAAAAGGAAACAGCTATTTGGAGCTTCTAAATCTTATTCCATTATCAGTGTCATAAAATTAAAAATTTAGATTTATGTACCTTTTTATACAACTTTTTCGATTTTCAAAAAGGAAAAAAAATCATGTATTTAGTATACAAGTATTTAGCAACTTTAAATATGAAATCACTATGGAGAAAAAAAAAATTATGTACATAAGTTGAAAAAAAAAGCACATGCTTTGTTCTGAAGCATTCATAATGAATCCTTTTTTGCAATTCTACCTGCATTCACAGAATAAAAAGTATACTAAAACACACCAATTTGTTCACAACTGAAGTTCATCAACTTCACATTGACCTACTGGTAGTGTGGTTGCACTCATATCAGAAACATCTGCAGGGTACATCCCCTGCACTGTGAAGTGCCTATAGTAAAAAAAGAAAATTCCAGTTGGATCAACTTTGAAAAATCGACTTTTGGCCAGCTAAAATCATTAAATATCCCACCGTGAGGCAGTTCCTCCCAAAAATATTTCTCCCCCCTCTCAACGATGTGTAACTTTCTGACACATTTTCCGAATCATTTTTAAGTATAAAAACATGATACCTATAGGCATAATTATTGAAGTGATTTGTAATCAAAAATTTTTCTGATAAATAAATTACATCTTGAATAATTAGTGCTTGACTTCCTAGGACAGCTTCCCCCCCCCCCTTTTCCTGTGCCATTGTGTCTGGCAATATGTTTCTAAATGCAAACTTTGACACCATTTTCTGAAACATCTTCTGCCTTTACCGAAAAAAAGAAAAATCAGTTCTATTGTATAGTTTTTTAATAAAAGCACCTGCCAATTTGATATGTTTTTGAATAAAAATGAATTAAAAAATGTGTCTGAAAATAAGCCAGTTTGGGTTTGAGAACAGCCTTAAATAAGAATATTTATAATTTTTTTTAATATTTTGGGAATAAATGTTTGATGAAATATGTATTTTTATTTATTTAAATTTTAAAATATTGCACACTTATAAGCATAGATGTTGTAGATATAATTTTCAATAAACTAATTTATATCTAATTAGAAGTATGCTATAAAGTATTAAAAGTTATTACATTTATGACTATTTTTTTACTTCTAATTTTCAGGATTTTTTAAACGAGTTTAGTAAGAATTCTCCCTGCGTTCTTTCCAGATCAATTCTTCAAGTAAGTTTATCAGTATTTTGATCTCTAAAGTTTGATAAGTATTCATAATTTTGTATCAATTTTAAACATATAGCTGATATTTTACTCTGTTATCATGTTTTGTAGTAATTTTGTATGATGCTAAGAATTAAATTTCTTATAATCAGAGAAAATTCTTATTTTAATCTTAAAATAGGTTGATGAATTAACTGCCTGACTGCTAAATATTTAAATCAAATTATCAAAATAACTTTTAATAATTGTAATTTATTTAGCATATTACATACTTCAAATATATAAAAATTAAAATATGCATTTTTTTCATTTCGGTTTAAACCAAGACCATCTATTGGCTACATGTGCCATAAATGTGTCACAATATTTATTTGTAATGTTCCTTAAAACAATTATTTCATTAGCACCACGTTTGTTAGCACCAGGATCACTATATTGCATATATATGTGCTTTACACCCATAAAAACAGAAATTTTAAAAATAATAAAGAATAAATAAATAAAAATGCATGAAAAATCCAGTTGATTTTACTGCTTTTTTCATTTAGCTGATTTGTCAATGATACTCTCACTGGTTGAGAACCAAATTGAATTTTGCTCAATTTTTTTTTTTTTTTTTTTTTTTGTTTGAAAACCAAATTGTTCGACAACTAAATTCTACTGTATTTTAGTAGCCCTCCCCCCCCCCCCTTTCATGCACACAAAGAAAAAAGCATAAATATTTAAGATTTTTTTTTTATTTATACTTTTAAAGAACTGAACTGTGTTTATCATTATACATTTATTACATTAATATTTTTATAACAATCATACATCATTGACTTGACAGCTTACTATCGCATTCTTAAATGTGTTTATTTTATAGGTAAATTTTAGGAGAAAAAATTCTAACCTGATTTTCTTATATATATACAATATCTAATATAC
The DNA here is from genome assembly GCA_963931845.1 of Maratus michaelseni. NCBI lineage: Eukaryota > Metazoa > Arthropoda > Arachnida > Araneae > Salticidae > Maratus > Maratus michaelseni. The sequence goes on from OZ007596.1 coordinate 143,747,071, forward strand.
ATATACAAGTATGATTGAAAATAATTTTATGATTGTAGCTGAAAGAAGTTTGTTTTGATTTTAACAATGTTGAAACATGTTTGATTTGTATAAATGTGTACAGTTTTGAAGATTTTTTTATTTTAATTTATTATAGTTGCTTTATCTGAGTGAGCCAGGCAAAGTTTTAGGATCAATGCACATTGTGGATGTACTGCGTGATGCTATTCGCTCATTTATAAAACCACCAGCATTAATGCCTCGGTATGTAATTATTTTACTATATGATCTTCTGTAATTTTTAAAAACAGACAAAGAATGTAATTCAAGGGAATAATAACACCTGCAAAATCTTCTGGAAAACAACCAATATTGCAGTACCTTTCTCTTGGGAATTACTGAAGTGATTTCAATTATTTTTTAAAGTAGTTTTAACAGTGGCTAAACTATAAATTTTTCATTCTGACAACCTTCTGAGTGAATTGTGTCTGCCAGATTTGTCTATGTCAGCTTAAGTTAAGTCAAGGTCCTGGGTGTAAATCCCAATCTGGACACCTTTTCACTAAGTCAGAAAAATTACAACTAGTTTAGTATGATTTCTTCACCAATCACTATGATCGTGTTAAAATAATAAACTATAAATTGGGTGTTTAGCAAGAAATAAAAATAAAAAATGCAATAGTTATGAGATTTTGCAGACATAAAATTATACATATTTATTTAATTAATACTGTTAAAAAAGAATTGATTTTCCAGATAAACAAAATGATGAAAACACAACTAATTATAATTTCAAAAATATTAAAATATATTGAAATCTCATCCTGAGAAAAAAATAGGTAAATATCAGCTATTTTTTATAGAATTTTGCAACTGTTTTTGCCCAATGCCACTGAATGTGTTAAGCATTGAGTGCCATGGCAGTTTTAGGATTCTGGTCTCAGGAACAAAACTTTATGAATAGCTTCAAAATAACTTGTAATTGGTTTTCGAAGCGTGATCATCTTATTTCTGGCAAATATTAAAATATCTGGCACTCAACATCCTAATATGATAATATGGCACTTACCGGCTAATTCTCTATCAACTTCAACTCACAAATTAGATTTTAACTGTCTGTTGAACCTGAAACCCAATTCACCTCTAACTCAACCAGATGAAATGGGATCTAAAAATGAAACTCAAGTTGACAAACTGAACCTTGGTTTTGAGCTTGGGTTAGTCGACGTACACATGTGCAGTTTAAGCAAAGATGGCAATCTTTTAGAATTTGCTTTGAAGTTTATTTTATAGCCAATGATTTTTGTGATGCGATAAGCAAACAAAATATTAATTTTAAAAGAAATTAATATGAAAGAATGTGTTACTTTTAATTCTTAGCCCTTTTTGGATATTTTAACTCTGTGAAGTCAAGATTATAGTGATTTGTGACAAAGCTTTCAAGCTTTACGATATCTACTGTGAATTTTTCGTATTTGGTAATACCATATACCGAATGCGAATAGAATCAAATGTTCTTACAGCACAAATTTTGTATGTATGATTCAGATCTTTTTTCTTTCCTTTTAAAGAATAATTAAAAGTAAAAGCAGTTTTCCTTACATTTCAGATTTACTCCTACACTTCATATTTGTTTAAAGCATAAAATCATAGAAGAAGGAATTTTCTGTTAAAGTTAGTATCACGTATGTTTATCAGTTTGTGATAGATAAATAATTTGAACTAATATATACTTGTTAGTTGAAAATAATTATTTTTGTTTGAAAGAAACATTTTTTAAGGGATTTTTTGAAAAGTTTTACAATTTACAAGAATGTTTTCAAACATCTTTTAAAATTATTATACAAGGAATTGAATAAAAAGTAATCTATTATAATAATCTACACATGAAATTAAAAACAAAAAAACCTTCTTGTGTCTTGTATAAGGGATAAAGGCTACCAAGCATGCAATTTTATCCAAGATAATTTAGTTGAATCTGTAATCAATTACTTTAATTAAATAAAAATATATATATTAGAAATAAATATATGAAAATGCCTTTTTATATAATATTTTTGCAAAATAAATAAACCTAACATAATAAACATCCTATGACAAAATAAACCTAACATAAATAATAACCTATGACAAAATAAACCTAACATAAATAATAACCTAGCTCATTATTTGCTTTTATTCCACTTAGTACTGTTATCCTGATCATAATTTTTTTTTTAAGCTTGGATAAAATTATATATATGTATTCTTTCATTAATCAAGTAATTTTTTTTTAAAGAATTTTATTGTAACGCAAAACTTTATAAAAATGAATGTCTTATATGACTGTATAACAGTATTTCTAATCTTTGGGCCTAATTTTGAGAAAGAACAAAACAATTAAATCAAAATGTTAATTCAAAATTTATTTGTAATTTTATTTATCTAAAAATAAACACCACAAGTATGCTCTTTCAATCCTCTGTTTTGTTTTGTTATTGAAAACTGGCGCAAGGGAGGACAGAACTCATGAATGAGATTGCTATGTCATGTGATCCCTTTGGCCGATCAGATATACACATTTCAACCTTAGGTTGACTAACCCAAGGTCGATTACCGTGGCTCTGAAGTTATCAATAAATTCGAAATATTAACTGCAGGTTAGATTTTCTAACCTGAGGTTACTCAACTGGGAGTTGAATGGCGAGTTGAAGGTTGGTGGAGAATTGGCCGGCAAATATGTTAAACATTGTATACTAGTTTCATAATTTTGTTAAATATGGATATCACTTGGATATTAATGTTTCTTTAAGTCTGTTAAAAAAAATAAGTAATGTTATGTTAGTATGAATTCAAGACATGAATTCAAAATATTTTAATTTAATAAAGGAAAAGGTTTGTTTATGTCTTACTGTGCAAGTAGAGCCAGAAAAATATAAAATTGGAATTTGTTGTATATGTTTGCACCTTTTGCTTTTGTTTATAATTGGGCACTTCTATGAAAATGTTTGCCATTTACTGTCATATATTTGTTTGTTTGTCTTCTGGTTTTATAGAATTCTTAATTTCATGCATTAGTTTATCTATTATAGTTGTTACTTATTTTTATAATTGAACATTAGAGTAAATCTTTCTTCTTTGACATTACTATTTCATACTACACTCAGTAATATATGTGTGGTTATTTGGAGACTTCATATTAAAAAATTTAATCACAAATATTGAAGTAATCATGCTCAACTTTAAACAGTAACACACATTTAATTGACAAAAAAAATAATATTTATTATTATTATTGACCCAAACTTACATAGTTCTGAATGGCCCTCTATCAAAAATATGAACATGACATCATAGAAAGGTATGTTTACAATCATCTTTAGTACATCACCCCCCTTTTCTAAAAAATTGTTTTTCTATCCTGGCATCATCTTTTTTACTATATGGCGCTTTCCTTTAACTGGTGCTGAGCTGTAGTCCACTTCTTGATCTCATATATATTAAGAGTGTATTCAAAACCCTTATATTTCTAGTAAGAATGTACTCACTGTTTAAATTCTTATTTTTATATAGAATATATTATGGGTATGAAGCAGCACACATTCCAAACAGTGGATGTTAAGGCTATGATAAACAATTAAAAAATTGAAAGGACATGCTAAAATGAGAAATAAATATGATTACTGAAATACAAAGGATGTGAATTATCACTTTACTAAACAACGCACAACCAACAGAGTGAAAAAATATCCAGACTGGGGTTCGATCCCGGATCCCTTGGTATAGCGCACCAAGTGCTTTACCAACTAAGCCATCTGGACAACATCCTGTCTAGCATTCTCTCACTCTTATATGGCTAGGCTACAACCTTGCAGCACCAGATGGAACGTCAATCATGAGCAAAACACCTAATGGCATACATGAGACAAATAAAACCCAGTATCGGTGAATATTTATATACTAATTAATTTTTCAGCAGAGCTGAAATTATGCTGTAAATTACTGAAATACAAAGGATGTGAATTGACATCTTTAAGAATTCACATCCTTTGTATTTCAGTAATTTACAGTGTAATTTCAGCTCTGCTGTAAAATTAATTATTATATAAATATGATTACTGTTTTTATTTTGCAATAAATGTGATTTTGATCTGTTTTGAAACATTTTGATGAAGCATTCCATCTCTACATTTACACACTCCTTTAGAACATTATCCACTTTTCTAAAAGTTGATTTTTCTTATTTTTTCAATATATTTTTTATTAGATTGCACTGCATTTTAACCGGGTTGAGGTGTGGATTTTCAATTTTCACCTTGCATAGTTTTTTTAGTACATTCAAAACTTTTGTATTTCCAATAGGAATTTGCATCCCAGTATTTAAATTCTTTGTCCCTCCTGGCTTGCACTAAAGTTATGAAGCTGTAAATCCCAACTAATCCTAATAATTTCTAATGTTTTACTACATTCAAATTACTGTTTTAAAAATGTAAACAACAACAACAACAACAAAAAATGACCAGAGATCTGCAAAATTCTAAATTCCACACAACCCTTGGTTTTAAGCTGTGTGGATTTGAGGGAGTCTACTGTATATGTTAATCTAATTTTTAATTTTAACACTCAACAAGAGTCATTGTTATGCTGTGCTTTTTTTGTTCACTGATCCCTGTTACTCTGTATTAAATCTAAGAAATGTACTGTACTTTGTAATTGTTAATGTGTAACTCCACTAAATATTGATTTATTTAATAATTTCTTAGATGCTTTAATTTTTACTGTTTATATTTTATTGCAAATAATTTTTTGCTGTTCTAAATATTAATAAAGCAACAATTTGAATTGAAAGTCCTTTAAGGAGAATTATCAGGGTGAGTGTTGAATATTGGGTACTTTCTATCTTCGTGCAGTTGGATATTTAACTGTGTTTAAATAAATCTGTGTACATTGTTTAATGGCATCTTTAAAAGGATAACCAATTAACAAATTTTCTGGGGGTAGTTTTTAAAAAATTGCTTGCATATTTAAGAAACCTTAGTGCAGTATTTTTAGACACATGGTTCCTTTTAAGTCCACTTTTTAAATATAAATGGTCTCCCAAAGTCCCCTTTTTAAATAAAAATGGTTCCTTTTCCCCTTTTTAGAGGATTAAAATGTGTTGAGAGACCTGTAAACTTGACTTTGATCTTTTTGAAATAGCTTGATGAAGAAGCATACTGAATTTCTGTCAGATATAATTTACATAAATGTTTCTTTACAACATATATAAACAAAAATACAAATTGCTTAATTGCAATCCTGACTTTTCAATCTAACTAAAAAAATATATTATAACAGTATATTTAAAAAAATTTGTTTGGAAAAAATAAAGTTGTTTAAAGATTTAAGATAAAAAGTAATCCTACTCAAACATTAAGTTACTATTATCTATGAAATCCCCATTTCTACTGTTAATAAATGGGAAAACTGGGAAATTTCATTAACACCTTATTTATAGATTTTGGACAAATAATTGTAAAAAAAAATGCGATATATTATTAAACATATGCATATATTTTATTTTATAATTAAGAACTGACAAATGTCTACATATATTAAAATTTTAAATGAGTTAAATTATCTTTTTCTATAAATCTAGCCTTAATATAATGCAGTTTTCTGCTGAAAAATATAATAAACATGTAATGACATAATTTGAAATGAAGGTTTAACAGGCAGTTTTTTGGTTAGTCTTTGTGAAAAAAATAACACAGTGCTTTCTGATTTCTAGTCATTAAAAAAGGGAGGAGAGGGAGGGAAGAATATTAAAATTTCTGAGATGGAATATTTAAAACTTAAATATATAAAAATTACTTTGTAATTCTGCATAATTCAATGTACAGTAAACCCTCTGAATAATGGACACTTCGGGAGTGCAAAATTTGTCTGCTGTTCAGAGATGTCTGCTATTCAGAGGTAAAAATGTACAAATATAGCAATCGAAAAAATATCCATTAAATGGAGGTGTCTGCTATTTGGGAATGTCTATTTTGGAGGTTTTACTGTATTTCAAAACTGATTTTGATTTTTAAAAATCTTATACTTTTTTTAAATTATTTATTTTTATTATTGTAATATAGGTCATTTTTAATGATTAATCCACAATCCAAAGAATATGTTGAGAGCTTCCTGGGACATTGTGTTCGTCCTTTTTGTACTCTTGTTCAAATCTCAGGTCATAATCGAGCCAGACAGAGGGATAAACTGTCTCATTTGTTAGAAGAATTATCAGCTCTTCAAGAAGAGGTATGTAAATTTCATTTCACTGAATTTATTTATTTATTGAATTTCTTTTTTATATTGAAATTGCAAAGTAATCAGCATTTGGTGAAGAAATTCTAATAATTTTGTAATTGAGACAAAATTTTGTTGTATACTGTTTTCTTAGAATTTTAAGTCTGATTTTACTGTTCATGTTCAAGTGTATGTTAAATTTGAAAACAAATTTTAGCTCATTTCAAGAAATCAAAAAATAGTTTAACCTATGCCAATATAATATTTTTTGTTTAACATATATGTTTTCTCATGGTTGAGTTGATTGGACATGAATAGTTTAAGTTTACAAAAGTATTGAACCCAATTACATGGTGTGCAAATCTTTAAGAGTAATTGGGAGGCGAAAATGTTTAAAATATCAATTTTGGAATCTTTAAATATTTTGAATTCTATGTTTCTTCCCTTTTAGGTAGATTTCGTAAAAAATACTACCTATTACATTCTCCCCTAAGTTGGAATTTTTGAAAAAAATTTGCAGATCTACGCCGATCATGACTTCCAGAACCCAAAACCACCATCAGTTCAAAACTTTTTATATCTATCTATCTATCTATGTCACTTTTTTATGGACACGATAACTCGAATAATTCTTCACAAATCTCTTCCAATCTGATACATAAAATCAAGGGGCATAAAATCTCGGTCAAGTTCGTTAATGGGCAAAATTGAACCAAGGGGGGGGGGGGGGAATGGGGGGCTTTTTGTGAAAACAGAAAAAACCCCATAACGTCTTAATTATGATACGTATTGAATCCGTTTAAAGTTATTATTACTTCTAGGAAAAGGTCCGAAAATTTATGTATAACAGATTTTTGATATCATTAAAAATGGCCCAAAGGGGGGGGGGGGTTAGAAGAAAAAAATTCATACCTTTGTCAATTTACTAGATATCAAATCCAATTAAATTTATTATAAATCCTCTTACTATTATCTAAAACTTTTATATTGACAAGTTTTTTTATAGGACCAACCCTTATAGCAAAAAAAAAAATTAAAAACAAAAAAATCCCTGCCAGCTCCGCCTGCGAATAAGTTAGATTTTAAAGTGGGTGGTCCCTTATGGAACCCAACTGCGGCATCATGGCAAAAAGGGCATTTCTTCTGCAATTCCTAACAAACAGGCACCCCACAGTCTGCGTCTTCGAAATCTACCTGTGCCTGTAGGCCGAGCTGTCAGGGATTTTTTAACGATATATTATATGTTTCTATGACAAGGAAATGTTTGAAAATTTTAAGTATTTCTATTTGTGACCATGCTACTTCAAACTCAGTTTTCTCAAAATAATGGTTCTCAAACTTCAATGTACCTTTTTATAGAAAGTCCTATACATCAGTATTTGTTATTGTATTGTGCCTAAACATTCTAAAGATAGTTTTTTCTTTTAATCTGAAGTAAACTGTGTATTTTTAATTTTCTTTGTAAAAACTCATACTATTTGCTATTTAATACTGGTTTCTATTTCATATTAAAAAAAAAAACTGAAAAATATTTGTGTATAAATTTGACTTCATTTTATTAAGAATTATTTAGTGCATGTAAAAAATTTCAAGTACATATCTTTAGTAGTTTATGAGAATGTATATATTAATTTGATATGGCCAGTATATAGGGCATTTTCATTGCCTTTAAGTTTCTTAAAGCCAATTTCATAGATTTGATTCATTTTCAGCCAGTACCAAAGTTTTATTGGTGCAGCTCAGCTCACTACAAAAGCTAAAAGTTCAGCCCAGCCTGTATCAAAGCTTTTATCAACCTGGCCCAATTCTCTATAAAAGCACATAGTTTGATGCATCAAAACTCAGTTTCTGCAACAAAAATTGCAGATATTCTTAAATCACCATAATTCTACGACTAAAATTCTTTTTAAAGAATATTGCAAAAATTTAAAGTAGAATATTTTTTAGATTTTTATGTCTCCAAGCCTTGTAATATGGATTAACAATATTAATGTGATCATTTAGACAATTAAAAAATCAATCTAGTTTTAAGAATATATAAAAGATGCTTTAAAAACGTCAAAATCTTAAAACCAGGGTTGAGAATCTTCTGCACTTTGGCAGATTTTTACTTTTTGAAAAATTTGTACCTAAATCTCACCCTATTCCAAATATTTTCTTCCCTTTGCCTCCTCAGTACACAAAGTTTAAAATCTTTCAAAGTTTATAATTTTTAACTTTATCTTACCCTCCCCTCCTCCTTCTCTCCTTCCCTTAAAATTACTGCTTTCCTTTAGTTGCCTCGCATATCAGGTATACAGTTCTCTTTCATCTTCAAATTTGTTTCTGTTCTATTCTGTCATCTCCTTGATGGAAGTCCAGATGTAACCTTCCATAGGTGCTCCTCGTTTTCCGACTGGGGGGGTAAAGCGAATCTCGGGAGGGAACCCTTGATTAGTTTCTGAGCCTCTGACTGCTCCTATAGGTTTTCAGAGGACCGTGGGAGCGATGCTGTCATAGTCTTCCCTCTGGAAACCAGACCTGATCTGTCCCCTTTAGTACATATCAGAGAGAGCCGTCCAGATGTCATGTAGTTTTTACACAGGAATATGTCAGTATTGACGGGTCCCTTTTGGGCCATAAGTAAATGATCAATATTTTAAATTACAGCCTCTCCTAAATTTTCTTCTTCTCTATCCTTCTCCCCACCCCATAGGACCATAACCAATTTGAAAGTCAGGAGTAGAGGGCTTTGAAATGTTTTAATAAAGCTAATTATGCTTTCCATCTTTTTTTTTTTTTTGCTTTTTTTGCTTTAATTATAAATAAATAAAAATGAGGGCAAGTTCCTTTGTCATAAAACCTTTGGTCACAAAGTTTGAAAAGTTTTAAATGTATTATAGATGCGATTATTATTTAAAGATTATGTAGTCTAAAAGGAGTTCAAAAATCTGCTAGAGAGAGCTGATCCCTCCCCTCCTGCCCCCATCTGTTTATGGGCCTCTCCCCCTTACACACACACAAATCTTGAAATTTGTAAAACTTTTTTATTAAAAAAAAAAAAAATTTTTTTAGCTCTTTCTGTTGCTTTGTTGTAACAATAAATAAATAATCATCTGAATCCCATCCTGCTTAAATTTCCACTTCCCTGAATCTTCAGGAAAAATTAAGCACAAGTCTTCAGCCACAGTTATGCCTGGGCTCTTGCAGACCTCTAGCGTATACATCATTAACTGAATGCTAGATTTGTTTAAGATGCATTTTCATTGTAATCTGTTTTCTATCTTAACTTTGTTTCTATCAATGGTGTCAATGGATACCCTTTTTTAAGATTTAGATATTTTGTTATTTACTTATAATATTTAAATTAAAACACATTTTAAATATTTTTTAATACATCAAATATTTATTTGTTCAGTTATTTTTGGGTATAAAAGCAACAACAAATAGGTCACTATAGAAATCTCTTTTGCTTAAAAAAATACATAAAATAAATAAATAAAAACATGTCTCTGAAATCTACATGACTTAAAATCAAATATTTTGCAAATTTTATAACATTTAAAAAAAAAAATAACTTTAACCCTATAAAGGATTTCTACTTATTTTAACATAAAATTTCCCATTGAAATAATATTACAGTTGTCAGAACATTGGCTTTCTATGGTTAAACTATTAAAAAATTATTTCTATGAAATACAGTAGCTTCTTTCTATATCATTCATTTGGATATTTACTCTTTTTTTTTTTCATGCCTCCTGTACAAATATATTCTAATCTTTATTCCCAATTTTTAAATTAACTTTATTCATTAGTCAGCTGTAATAAGTATCATTAATCTTAGTAAGAAAATTGTATTATGTTCATAAACTGATGTGCATTTTGAGAACAAATATCAAATCAATACTTGTAAGTTATCATTTTTCAAAGTTTTTAATATCTTTAGTATAACAGCTTTAATATCTTATCCTGCTTTTTTCTTGTCTTTGGCATGAACAATAAGAACCATGCTTTGTTAGCAGATTGGTCAGTTGCACAGTGGTGCTAAAAATTAGCACCATTAAAATTTTACAATCTCTTATCGATTAAAATCTGTAAATGATTGTCTGTCTGTGTGTTTGTATATGGAACTGCTCTGAGACCGCAGGGAGTACAAGCTACAGTTGATTTATAAGACAAAGGGTTCTTTTCTCAGAGCTTGTAGTGTTCTTAAATTTTTCTACATTTCTGACCACTATTTCAAAACAAAAATCTTCATGGTAGATTCCTTTAAAGTCGCTATAGAAATCTACAATAAAGATATTGTTTTAAACTAGTGGTAACAAAGTGAGAAAATTTTAGTAATGCTGCGAGCCCAGGCTTACTTTACATGAGTCACACTTGTGATTAATGCACAAGGTGATAATTAAAAACCCTCATCTAGCTTCCATGGTCCAGGCGATTCAATTGTTTCTGCCCATATCCAAAGAATCCTTTGTTCTTCAAGCAGAGAAAGGAGAAACTTTTTTACATTTTGAAACTGCCACAGCTATTTCCCGGATGAAAATACAAAATAATAATAGTACTCACATATTTAGGATACTTTCCTGGTTGTATCAGTATCTTTTGTTTAAAAAAATATTAATATATACTATTTCAGGAAAGTATTTTCTGAATGCTGATTTCATGTTTTTGTTTGTTTGTTTGTTTGTTTTAGTTTTAAACTGCCATCCATGTGTCCCAGTAAGTTTCTAAGTGCCCAGGCTTACTTTACATGAGTCACACTTGTGATTAATGCACAAGGTGATAATTAAAAACCCTCATCTAGCTTCCATGGTCCAGGCGATTCAATTGTTTCTGCCCATATCCAAAGAATCCTTTGTTCTTCAAGCAGAGAAAGGAGAAACTTTTTTACATTTTGAAACTGCCACAGCTATTTCCCGGATGAAAATACAAAATAATAATAGTACTCACATATTTAGGATACTTTCCTGGTTGTATCAGTATCTTTTGTTTAAAAAAATATTAATATATACTATTTCAGGAAAGTATTTTCTGAATGCTGATTTCATGTTTTTGTTTGTTTGTTTGTTTGTTTTAGTTTTAAACTGTCATCCATGTGTCCCAGTAAGTTTCTAAGTGCCCAGGCTTACTTTACATGAGTCACACTTGTGATTAATGCACAAGGTGATAATTAAAAACCCTCATCTAGCTTCCATGGTCCAGGCGATTCAATTGTTTCTGCCCATATCCAAAGAATCCTTTGTTCTTCAAGCAGAGAAAGGAGAAACTTTTTTACATTTTGAAACTGCCACAGCTATTTCCCGGATGAAAATACAAAATAATAATAGTACTCACATATTTAGGATACTTTCCTGGTTGTATCAGTATCTTTTGTTTAAAAAAATATTAATATATACTATTTCAGGAAAGTATTTTCTGAATGCTGATTTCATGTTTTTGTTTGTTTGTTTGTTTGTTTTAGTTTTAAACTGCCATCCATGTGTCCCAGTAAGTTTCTAAGTGCCCAGGCTTACTTTACATGAGTCACACTTGTGATTAATGCACAAGGTGATAATTAAAAACCCTCATCTAGCTTCCATGGTCCAGGCGATTCAATTGTTTCTGCCCATATCCAAAGAATCCTTTGTTCTTCAAGCAGAGAAAGGAGAAACTTTTTTACATTTTGAAACTGCCACAGCTATTTCCCGGATGAAAATACAAAATAATAATAGTACTCACATATTTAGGATACTTTCCTGGTTGTATCAGTATCTTTTGTTTAAAAAAATATTAATATATACTATTTCAGGAAAGTATTTTCTGAATGCTGATTTCATGTTTTTGTTTGTTTGTTTGTTTGTTTTAGTTTTAAACTGCCATCCATGTGTCCCAGTAAGTTTCTAAGTGCCCAGGCTTACTTTACATGAGTCACACTTGTGATTAATGCACAAGGTGATAATTAAAAACCCTCATCTAGCTTCCATGGTCCAGGCGATTCAATTGTTTCTGCCCATATCCAAAGAATCCTTTGTTCTTCAAGCAGAGAAAGGAGAAACTTTTTTACATTTTGAAACTGCCACAGCTATTTCCCGGATGAAAATACAAAATAATAATAGTACTCACATATTTAGGATACTTTCCTGGTTGTATCAGTATCTTTTGTTTAAAAAAATATTAATATATACTATTTCAGGAAAGTATTTTCTGAATGCTGATTTCATGTTTTTGTTTGTTTGGTTGTTTGTTTTAGTTTTAAACTGCCATCCATGTGTCCCAGTAAGTTTCTAAGTGCCAAGGCTTTTCGTTTCTGTGCATGTTTGATTAATGCTAGGCATTTTATCATTTTCCGTTTTAAAAGAGGGAGGGCTTGAGACATCAGGAACTTTTGGTCAGAATTGAAAATTTAATACTATCTAAATGTCAGAAATTAGATCGGCAATCACTATATCAGGGAACCCTTAGTTCATTTTGAAAGATTTTCTTGGGAAAACCAGAATAAATTTTCATTTATATTTTTATCGACAATGTTTATCAATATTGCATTGGTTATTGTGCCGTCGATCACTTCTGCACATGCACCATAGTTTTTGTTTCTTTTTTGCTTTGGCATTTTAAAAGAAAGCCAGAAATTGAGTAAAGTTTTATTTATTTTATTTATTTTTATTTATTATTATTTTTTTTTTAATTTATTATTATTATTATTATTATTTTTTTTTTTTTTTTTTTTTGCCATATCAAAATTGTGATATTTTAATGATCATAGCATCTGGTCTGATATCTGAATTGCTCAGTTAGTAGAGCATTGGCAGCTTCAGCCAAGGTATCCTGGGTTTCGAATCCTGGCCCGGACTTTTTTGCCCAGTTGGGAAGATTACATTTCATATGATTTCTTTACCAATTTGAATAATTGTGTCAAAATTAATCTAGCACATCATTAATGTTCTTTTGTGTATAAGTAATATTTTGAAGTTTTTGGACTTTGGTTTGTCCTCAGTTTATAATTCTTATACCTGACCAATAAAATCTAAGGCAATTATACTTCATTCTAATGGAGCTTAATACAAATATTTATTATTTATATACATAATTTATATAATCTTTATCTATTTGTAGTTTTGTATTTTAAGTAATTTGAAATGATGTATTAAATAAATAGTTTCAGCTATGTCAGTTAATTTTATGCAGAATAAAATTTGTATGAATATGAGTTTTAATTTTCAGAAATAGTAACAAATGCTCTGACATTTTAGTAAATAATCATGCTAATTTATTGATAATTTTCTAACCTTTTCAAACATTTACAATTAATAATTTCTTAAGCATTTTTCCCAAATTTTATTTTTATTTATCATCTTTGCTTTGTTACTAAGACCAAGACAATCTCTTATAGGCTGATAAAGTAGATGCTTTCTTGCATAACTTATCAATGAAATGTGATCCACCTACATCTCATTTAGCTTGCTTTGGCACATGGGTATTGTATCATACTCTAAAGGTCATGATTCAGTATGTTTTATCTGGATTTGAATTAGAGCTCTACTCTAGTCATGAATATACTTACATATTTTGGTAAGTTGTGTTTTTTCCTTTTTATGTATTTTGTCTTCATTAAATAGAAAAAATTCTTAAAAATTTCTTAAAAACATTAAAATGCTAATAGATACAGGGGTCTAATAGATACTCGTCCTAAAATTCGTGAAATAAAAAAAAAGTCCTGAAATGTCCTAAAATATGGTAGTCTATCCTAAATTCCGGAAATTTAGCGAGTTTTGTGCTATATCAGCATTCAAAATCACTGGACAGTCAAAATGCCAAACTTGCAGCCATATGTAACAAAATATTTACTGTGATCGTAAGTTCAGTGCATATGCAATGCCAACTACATTCAATTTCAGCACATGTCTTTTCTGCTATAGATAATGTAAATGTTACGTCAGGGTAAGCAGAATCTGGTGTGCCTACAATGAACTGATTGGTCAGTACTCTGGAACAGATGCAGAAATTCTTCACAATGATTGTGCAGTAGGGTAGAAAAAGAAATGCCAGGCGAGCAGCCGAGATCAGGGTATGCTCATGAGTCACAACTTTTCTGCAGAAATGCAGATTTCTGCTTTTTTACTTTGATTTTGACCATTTCTGAGATCAATGCAAATTTGTATTAAAATTTGTGAGTGCATGGCGGGGGGTAGATGTATCTTTTTACAGATGCATAATACTTATAAAAATCACTATTTTCATCAATCTATCATTAAAAATAGTGATTTTTGTCGATCAGTCACAAAAGAAATCCAGATTTTTTGGCGATTCGTTTAAGAAAATCACAAGATCACTCCAAATCGAAAACAAAAGAAACCATCTGTTGCATTACTGTGCAATTGACAAAAAATGCTAAATGTGTTGAATTTTGTGATAATGTAATATCAGATTATGCCTGGTACGCCTAACTTATTCCAAGTTTTTTTGCACAATGTAAGTACTATTTTTGTTTTTATTTTTTTTTTCAATTGAATTTTATGCTCTGATATTTTCAATATTTTCGTGCATTGGTTTGAAGGGATGGGGCATGTTAATGTGCTTAAAAATGCATTTTTGAATTTCTATTATTTAAAATTACTTATTGTTTTCATTTTTTATTATTGTTATTGTGTTACAGAGATGTAGATTTCCACCTTTTTTTTCACATGGTTTTGATTATTTCTGAGATCTTTGAAAATCTGTATACAAATTTGTGCGTGCATGGTAGTGTGTGTGAAGGGTGGGTGTATTTTCTTACAGATTTATAACAGTGTTCATACGGTGCTTGAAAGTGCTTGAAAGTCCTTGAATTTTTAAGAGAGAAAAAAGGTCCTTGAAAGTGCTTGAATTTGTTTATATTTTAATGAAAGTGCTTAATTTTCATTATTTTTTTTTTTAGGTGCTTAATTTTTCTTATTCAGATATTCGAATTAAAATATAATTGCAAGCTTAAAAAAGAAAAAAAAAAAAAGGCGAAAATATTTGTTTTTGAGATCGTTTTCTTTTCAGGGGTTCAGAGTACGAGCATTTGTCGCTTCTCCCTTCCCTCTATAGGATTAAGTTAACAAAAGAAAAATGAAAAGAAGGGTAACTTGTTGCTACTACCGACAGCAAGATTGGAAATTTTTTCTTATCTTTCTTCCTTTGTACGTTCTGTTTCTTCAATATTGCTACACCTATTGCAACGCCTAAACTCGGTCAGTTGACGCATGCACACATTCATGTACGCCGGTTTTCACAACAAAACAAGTAGTTTTCATCTGTAGTGCATTCTGTAGATCTGTAGTAGTAATTATTCGTTGAGATCGATGCTATAACGATGCCTAGAACGTGCAATTTCAGTGACTTGTGGCTAGAACGAGAAGAATACAAGTGTTGGCTAGAAGCAGTACCGAATAGTGCATACCAGTTCCGATGCAAGTTATACTGTGTTACCTGGCAATTGGAGAATATGGGAGAATCTGCATTAACAAGTCATATGAGAGGGAAGTGTTTTCCATAACAATAAATATATAATTCTGATACCTATTGTAAAATGTGAGGAAGATTGGAGGCGATGTGATAGCAATGTTATTCACGTGTCGTGAATTGGGAGCAAGGAAAGGTCGTCGCCCTTGTTGTAATTCTAATTGTTTTAATTAGATAATTTAAATTACTTGGATTTACTTTAATTTTAGTTTAAAGAAAAATAATGAAATTCATTTTTGTTGCAGGACTCTGTTTTGATTAATCAAATACCTATTTGCTAATAACGCAATGATTGAACTCCCACTAAAAAGAAAGAAAAATTGTCCCATTCCTAAATTTAGTTCTGACAATATTCGCATAGTGAATTGATTTATTAATTAGTGTTGTTTTTATTGCATACTAGTTGACCTGCCCAGCGTTGCCCGGGCATCAATCAAATTTGTATGATTTTATATTTTAGAACAAAAATCTTTCCAAACGAATCAGGACCTCTACTGACTTTGGCTGCATTTTTCCGTGTGTTCCGCCCGATGTTGCCGGGGCCCGGATCGAATTTTTATTTTTATACGAAAATATTTCAAAAAAAACCTGTGATCGGTGGCTCCACTAGTTTCGGCAACGTATAGCAGTGCCACCTGTTAGGCAATTTTCACCAAAAACTAATCAGCACCAATTTGTATCAGGAACTAACTGAATATAAAGTTTTATTAAATTTAGTGCATTAGTTCTTGAGATAGAATGCCCACAAAACTTTTGTCACATACAGACATACAGAGTCACAGACTCACAGACAGACACTTTCTAAAAACAGTCAAATCGTGTTCATGACGTTCTAAAACGTATAAGTTCGTCGAAAACCGGAAGTCGAAAATTTTGCATGAAGCCAGTACTTTCTTCTTGTAAAGATAGAAGAAAGTAAATTACTTAGTAATAGTGTGAATTTTCAATTATGATGCATAGCGACATTGAATAATTTGAATTTTCTATGAGCTCAACACAAAAAGTTACTGGCTACTTCAAAGATGCAAAAATCTGTTTTTGACTGTGGAAAAGTACCTATTTTATTGCAACAGCTGTCTGAGGAGTTAGAACCTTCTGCATTTTTACCATTGTCTGCGACTTCAACCTCAGAAATGTCTGTTCCTTCAACCTCACAAGCATCTGTGCTATCATCATCACAAGCTCCTGCCTTATCATCTAAACCTAAATCTATAAGTGATTTTATGGCTGGCAAAGAAGTTTTAACAGCTGAGGTTTTGTGGGCATTAAAATGTGTGACTTCAAATTACTCCTACAATTCTTGCTCAGAAGTAGGTGATGTACTGAAAATTATGTTCACAGATAGCAATATAGCTAAACAATTTACATTATCACCAGCAAAATGTACTTACTTATGTTGTTTTGGCATTGTGCCACATTTTAAAGATCTCTTAATCAAATTAGTGGACAAGGGTCATTTCACTGTATTATTTGATGAAACACTGAATAAATCGACATAGTCCAAGCAAATGGATTTATTAGTCCGATTTTGGCATCCAAGCTTAAACCAGGTATGTACTAGGTACATAAATTCAGTTTTTTTGGGTCATTCAACAGCAAATGACTTGCTTAATGGCATAAAAACTGCAATTAGTAATTTAATTTGGGAAATATTGTGCAGTTATCCATGGATGGACCAGCTGTAAACTGGAAGGTATGTGAAAATCTCCAAAAAAAGTATAATCATTGTATACTAAATATAGTTACCTGCAGCTTGCATGTGTTACATAATGCATCTAAAGCTAGTGGAGCTTCTTCAAATTGGCAAATGGATGTATTTTTGATTAATTTGCATAGGCTATTCAAGTACTCTCCATCAAGGCTTCAAGATTATTATGAAGTATCATCAACTGATAAGACTGCCTTGAAGTTCTGCAGACATAGATGGCTTGACAGCCTACCAGCTATAAAAAGAGCCATTGAAATCTTGGAAGTTTTAAAGTCTGTTCCTTGTCGCATTTAACGGCGGGTCCAGCTTCGGCTGTAGATTGTAATTTTTTTTTTTCTTTCTTTTTTTTTTTTTTAAGACCTTAATAAATGGGACCGGGAGGGACACTATGCTCTACAGACTTCTACTAGTCTGAGCAGTTCCTCTTAGGCTATCAAATCAAATCTCTTGTGTCGAAAAAAAAAATTCCCAATCGCACATATGACTCCATAAAATCTTTTTTAAAAGATAAATTGTTAATTGTTAAGTTGCATTTTCTCTCATCAGTTGCATCTTTGGTGCAGCCTTTCATGACGAAATATCAAACTAAAAAACCTGTGCTGCCATTTTTTGCCGCTGATTTAACAAAGTTAATTAGGTCATGCTTACTGAATTACAAAATTCTTAAGGATGGTGAAATAAAAAAGGTAACAGTTTCGAAATTTTCTCATTTTGAATTCAAAACTGATATGTTGAATTCCATTGCTAAAATAGAAACTGGATTCACTGGGGAAAAATTGCTCAAAAATCTTAACAGAACAGAAATCTGTGAAAGAAAGTGACGTTATTGCTCTGAAGCAAGAAACAAGGGACTTCATTTGTGCAATGATGAAAAAAATCATCGAAAAAAGCCCAATAAATTATAGTATTGTACGCAATTCATTTTGTTTGAATCCTGGTAAAATTGCATGGAACAAAGAAAACTGCATTTCACTAATGAAATCCATCATAAATGCCTTCCAAGAAAATGGTTGGATCCTAGAAGATGACTGTGAAACCACTCTTCTGGATTATCAAGATTTCCTTGAAACAACAAACTTATCAGTTTTCATGAGCTTTAATGAATCGACAGACAGATTAGATGATTTTCTTATGATCATATGTGTGATAAAGCCTTCCATGTGACCAAACTTGTGTTGCTTTTGTCCCATGGACAAGCTTCTGTCAAGAGAGGATTCTCTATTAACAAAAATATATAAGTGGAAAACCTAAAAGAACATTCTTATATTTCTTTAAGAATTATAAAAGATCATATAGAGTATTGTGGTGGCGTGCTTAAGTACCTATAACAAAGAGCTACTTTCGTCCGCATCCAGTGGTAGACAAAGGTACATGATGTACCTGAAAGATCAGCAAAAATAGAAGGAAAAATGTCTCACTGAGAACAAGAAAAGAAAGCTTGAAGATGATTTAGATGACTTAAAGAAAAAGAAAAAATGTCTGGAAGTTGACATCAAAGAACTTCTGGATTCAGCAGATGAGTTGTCTTTGAAGGCAGAGTCTACAAAGAAAATGACTTTCTGCATACAGTCAAACAGCTTGAGAAAAACCATAAGAGAAAAACAGGCTGAAGTTAAATTTTAGATGAAAAAAATAGAAGAAGCAGTTAAAAAGCTTAAAGGCTGAAAAAAGTCTTGTATTTAATATGCAGTAAATTATTCATGCAAACATGCATGTTTATGCATTTGCATTAACATGCAAATTTTTCTTTGTGTGTGTGTGTTTTAATATACCTTTTTGTAAAATGATTTAGTGGATGTTTTCAAATTAAGGTAAAGTATGAAAAATTTAGTTTTTTTAAATTTATTTAAAATTGTGTGTATCATAGCAGTGCAGAATTATCAAGTGTCTACTTTTGTCTACTGTTAGCACAGATAACTTTCAAAGTATACTGCAAAAGTATTTTCGGTATTTTTCGGAGACTTTCTCATAACATTTCACATTTAAGACTTCGCTACTATATGTTATGTATGGCATTCACCTGAAAACATATGAAAATGATTTTTTTTCCTTTATATATTTGCATTATACAAACAGACATAGTATTTTGTAACGTTAAAATTTTCATTTCTGAAAAGGTGCTTGAATTTTGGGTAAGGTGCTTGAATGTTATCATGTAAAGAGAGTATGAACCCTGTTATAATGATCACTAAAGTTGCCATTTTCTTCAGTCTATCATTAAAAATAGTGATTTTCATTGATTGTCACAAAAAAATTGCATTTTTTAATGATAAATTGCAAAAAAAAAAAAAAAAAAAAAAAAAGATTTTTATCAATTTGTTATTAAAAAGAGATCACGATTTTTATCTATCGGTTACAAAAAATTGCAATTTTTATTGATAAGTCACTTTAAAAAGAAAAACCTTTCATGATTTTTGTTGACCAGTCACATAAAAATCACAATTTTCGTCGACCAGTTATGCAAAAAACATGCATTTTTGGCAGCTTGGTCAAAGGGTGCTGTAAAATCATTTTTTTTAAATGTATACTTTTAAAACAAAAAAATTTTGTATATAATGTACTATTTGTGATGAAAAAAATGTGTGGAATTCAGTTGGTATTTCAATTAGTGTGCCAGGTAAATGTGTTCTGAAATCATCCTGAAATATCAAAAAAAGTATGTCCTGAAATATCATGTAGGACCAGTATTAACCTGTTAATATTTTCTTAATACAGTATTCCTTGCATCTAAATTTAAAAAGATTGGCTATTGTTACATCGAAAATATCTATATTTCCAACAACAATCAATTGTTCTGACATTTCTTGAAATAAGTAAATATCTTTCATAAAACATTTCTTTTCATAAAATGCTTTTCATGTATATTTTTAAACAAATCTTATTAAATTGCTCTTAATCTTCTTTTAAAAGCTATAAATAATTGAAATATGTTTCTTTTAAAGCATTTATAATCCTGCAGTTGTTTAATATTCCTAAAATTTTCATATAGTGAGGAAAGTGCCTGGATATACATTTAGTTTAAGATACTTGCTTTGCGAATTTTTTCTTATTAAGACAAGGAGGTGGACAAATATATAATTGCTACTAATTGTTAGTTTTATAATTTCTAATAAATAATTACTAAACCTTTTTCAATGAAGCTCCATGTAAAAAAGATTTTCTTAATGCTTTATCAAGGAAATATCCCCCTATATATTTATTTTCAGAATTCTAAAATTTTTGTGGTGCTTTACTTGCATTTCCAATGTATGCTAACTTAATTGGGGGAATGGGGGGTCATATACCAGTACAGGGTTGTATTGCAGTTTATCATATTAAAAATTTTAAATTATGAAAAATGATTGTCAGAAAGATTAAAAAATGATAAGTATCTATCTTGGATTGCTGAATATTCATAGTACCAGATGCAATTATTACCTGTACTCAATGAGCTAAAAATTACTCTCGACCTTCTGAAGTCCAGTAAATAATGATATTTTATTCATTTATATTCAAAGTGTTTCTGCCCAAACAATGTTTAATTTGCTGTTAATTGGGGATAAAACCCAATCAATTTTTCTTATAAAAAAAAAAAAAACTAGAACATTTCGTAATTATTGCTTACTGAGTTACATTTCTTATCTGCAGTTATGAGCATCTTGTACTTGCATTTGTAATATTTTTAAATTATAAAAGTGTGTAATTCCTTTTTTGTTTCTACTTTGTTTAATTAGGTATCTGTATGAATTCCTTTATGGTTGGATGGTATCTGCTTTAAATCGAGCTAACAATTTTCTAGCTGAACAGGAAAGTAAAGCTGGTAAGAATACATATATCAATACATGCTGTCTCCTCTTATTTTCCAAATAACTAAACCCTAAACCAGGGATGGCAAACATTTTACGTGTGCATGCCAAAAATTCAAAATGTCTATCAACATTGTAATGTGCCAAACTTTTGCATAAAACAATATTGCAAGATATATTGTTTATATGAAACCCTGGTAAATAGAATCAGTCCCTTTCATGTATTAAATAACTGAAAACAAAACTCAAAATAAGATTTTTTGTATATTGGAATCAGACATTATTTTAATGAAATTTTGATTCAAAAGTATGATTCATTTACATGCTTGCATACTATAAAACGGAGAATAAAACCCCATGAATAATTCAGTAATTCATTACCAGACCATGTAAGACCTGGCCAGACTGCACCAAAACCACTTTCCTGCACCAAGCTGTCCAAAACAATTATTTTATTCAATTTTGTGCTAAACCGCTATTTCTTGCAACTCTGCTTAATGTCTGTTATGATTTAAAATTTTACTCTTAATTTATTCAGTATTTTAATATTTAACTTTAATTTATTCATCCATTTAATTAAACTCATTAAATTCATTTAAATTAATTAACCTAAATTTTGTTATTTCATTTTAAATCAAACATTCTTTTTAAATTGTTTACTTTTGGTGATAGTATAAATTAATTTCTGAATCTTTCCATTACATATGTTTTAGGATATTCATTTCAAATTTAATTTACAATTTATTCACTTTACAATATTAATTAAACTTCATTTCAAATTATCTAAAAGGAAAAATATTTCTAACTTACTTTTTCTAACTTTTAAATAATATCCACTTTTCTTAAATAACAGACAATCTAAAATAAATAATTATTCTAAAATATAGTGTATTTCCTTTTCAATAATATTTATTAAAAATGGTTAATCGCTAATTTTATTCTTTTCAGAAAGTTCATATTCACTAATTTTGATCAATGCAAAATCTTTCAGAATCGCGAAACTTTCATATCGTT
Organism: Maratus michaelseni; assembly: GCA_963931845.1. NCBI lineage: Eukaryota > Metazoa > Arthropoda > Arachnida > Araneae > Salticidae > Maratus > Maratus michaelseni. The sequence goes on from OZ007596.1 coordinate 143,769,253, forward strand.
TCAAAATTTCTAAGTACAATAATAACTTTTTCAAAATTCTTTAAATTAAAATTTTTACTTTCAAAACATATCTATTGGAAAGAACTTTTTATTTTATTGAGATTGCTAAAATTTCATTTATTTTCATCCATAAGTTTGGCAGTTATCAATTTTTAATTACTTTATTTTATTTTGTTTTGAAGCTCACAGATTTTCGCTATGATTGGCCATTGATAAATTTTCAGATGCATTCGTGTAAACAAGAACCCTTTTCGCGTGCATTTTTCTGTGTCAATGACTCATGTAGAGCTAGGTCAGTTTTTAGACGATTCAAGGTGACAGATCGAAGCTCGTAGAACATCTTTAATGATGTGTCGTCAGGGGTGCAATACAGTTAAAATTTAACTTTGACCGTGTGGGTGAGCTTTTACAAAAACTCTGTCAGGTGGTGTCACACGCGCGACAGTTAATTTTGGAACCGTTGGCAAATGCTGTTATCTGATTGGAGGGAGATTTAAAACCGCAATTTTTCCAGTATTTCGGAAGTGCGGTGTGAGTTCACTTCTTAACGAAACACCAGCATGTAAAGACCATCTTTTTTGTCAGGCTGCTGGGCTTCTTGCCTGGCAGCGGATAGTTGTATGCTGAGCAGGCATTCGTCTGAGCGTCAAATTTTTTTTTAAATTCTTCATCGACAATGAAGATGTCCTTTTTTGGACTTAGTGTCCATTTACTGCAATTTCTCCGCCCATCTTATTTCACCTATAACTCAATAATCTGATAGCAACAGTCAACGTTGTGTGAAGTCACGCCTACAATTTAAAGATCTCCAAATTAATACAAGTTCATCCATACAGTTGGAAATCCTGATCGTCTTCGATAGACTTACAACATCTTCTCCAGTCATCGGCATGATGAGATTTCGTTTAAATCTGTCAAGAGGCATTTAATGAGATTCCTATTTGTTCAACAAGAGTCCGGTATATAAATATCCATCTTGAGCAGATTCTTCTATTTGTGATAGATATTCATTTAAACTAACGAGCTTTTCATCTGATGAACATTCATTCTAGTTCACCGGTTGCAGCCATAATTCTTTAGACTTTATTAACCTCTTCAGGACTTAACTTCAGCAAAGTACTCTCATATTAAAACCAATAGTATTATCCATATTAATTATAATAATGATCAAGCAGAAATTAAACTTATTTAAAAGTGAACTGAGAACTTACATATTTTAATATAATAAAATTTGAAGCAGATTGTTAAATGGAAAATAGATATATGATTATAAAAATTGTGGTGATATTTTATGAAAGCTTCCAGATTGATTATGATTGTTCAGTGCATTAATAATTACAATAAAAGTCTGTGTTTCTTCGAATCTGGTGAGTTTTTCTTTTTCTTTTTTATCTTTCATTTTACCAAGATCAAGTGATTATACTTATTTAACTTTAATTATTTAATTTTGCTAAAAAATACCTTGAATTTTAACTTAATATTAAACTTTTAACTTTTATGGCTTCACCTTGTTACTGCCACTATCGATCATACCTATAATGGTGTTTGGGGAAAGTGTTGAATATTTTTTTATTTAAATTGTTTTTTAGGTTCTCGGAATCACTCCGGTGCAAGTCGCTGGTGATTCATCCTTTTTATTAATTTTTCTTTTTATATTCATCACGTTCCCCGAATATCATTATAATGTCATTGCTGTGTACATAGATGACATCATCTTCAAAAATGTAGTATAAAAACACATAAAATGAAAAGTAAAAAACACGAAAATCCATGCCTACAAAAAAAAGAAGTAAAAGAAATTCCCTCTTGAATTTCAATTTCCCACGAGTCCCGAAGTTTTTCAATCTGCGATGTTATTTTTCCCTGTGAGTCATAAAGTTCCTCAATCTGCGATGAAATTGTTCCACGAACTACTGGAAGTATGCAAATATATTTTTATATTTTGCCAAATTCAGCAAATCATTTATTTTTCATAGATTCCAAAAAAATCAGTATTTTGGAATTTATAGGTACAAAGGGAAAAAAAATTTCTAGTCAAAAAATAGATGTGAAACAATTTTTACTTTACTCAAAAATGTGATGTCTAATGATCATAAAACAAACTTGCAACTTTCACTAATCGGTCGCTGAAAAAATCGTGAATTTTGTCAGTCAGTTGCGGAAAAATGTCTCGAAAATTGTCAATCAATTGTGGAAAAATATCACAAAATTCATCAATTGTTTGTTGGTAAAAATCGCAAATTTCATCAATCGGCCACAGAAAAAAAATCGACATTGGAAACTTCATCAATTGGTAAAGGAACAAATCATGAATTTCGACAATATATCAGTGAAAACAATTGTGAATTTTATCAGTCAGTCGTTACAAAATATCGTGGATATCGTCAATAGGTCATTGAAAAAAAAAATGTCAATTTTATCAATCAGTCATTGATAAGAATAGCGAATTTCGTCAATCACTTACAGCAAAAAATCACAAAGTTCTTCATTCATTTGCGGCAAAAAATCACCGATTTCGTCGATTAAAAATAAATGAACAATGTAAAAATAACACAAATGAAATACATTTGAAAATGGCATATAGCTGGTTCGATGCTTCTAAAGCTCTATCATCAGTGCCAAGGTTAAAAACAGATGTAAGTGTTTATGCATATCAATATGCAAGCGTCTCCACTCGCTGCCAAGGTGGAATGGCGATGAGTATTTCATTTGTGCTATTTTATGTTATTTTTACGTTGTTCACTTATTTTTAATATTACAGCACAAAGTTCAATCCTCCTATTTTAAAAATTTTGTCAATTGGCCGTTCCTAAATACCAGGAATTTTGCCAATCAAATAAAAGAATCGCAAATTTCTTCAATCAGTCGCAGAAGAATATTGCCAAATTTATCAATCAGTCTGAAAAAAAATATCGATTTTCGTCAATTACTTGCGATAAAAAATCGCAGATTTCAGCAAATGATCGTTGAAAGTAAAAAATGCAAATTTTGTCAGTCAGCTGACGAAAAATATTGCAAAGTATATTCATCATTTGCGGAAAAGTATTGTGAAAATCATCAATTAATCACAGAAAAATATTGTGAAATTTGTTAATAGCTCAGTGATAAAAATCACGAATTTTGTCAATCAGCCGTGGAAATCATTGGTCAAGCCGTGGTCATTGGTGAATTTCGCAAGTTTGCCAGAAAAAATAGAAATTAAAAACTTCGCCAATTGGTTGAAAAAAAAAAATGCGAATTTCATCAATGTATCTTAGAAAACAAATTCTGAATTTCATCAAGTGGTCGTTAAAAAAATATTGTGGATATCGTTAATAGGTCGTTGAAAAGAATTGTAAATTTTGTCCAATCAGTCGTTGATAAAAATCGTGAATTTTCTCTATCATTCATGGCAAAAAACTGCAAATTTCATTAATCATTTGCAGTAAAAAATCACGGATTTCGTCAATCAGTCGTTGATAAAAATCATGAATTTCACCTATGAAATGCAGCAAAAAATTCTAAATTTCTTTAATCAATTGTGAAAAGATATTGCCGAATTTGTCAATCAGTCATTGAAAAGAATTGTGAATTTTGTCAACTACTCGCAGCAAAAATCGGTATTTCATCAATCAGTCGTTTTTAAAAAGTGCACAGTTGCAGAAAAATATTGCGAAAATTGCCAATCAATTGCAGAAAAATATTGCGAAATTTGTAAATCACTCGTAGGTAAAAATCGTAAATTTCGTCAATAACTTATGGCAAAAAATTGTGAATCTGATCAATCAAGTGCGTCAAAAACTTGTGCTTTTCGCATATCGATCATTAAAGAAAAATTGCAAATTAGTCGCAGAAAAATATCAGGAATTTTATCAATAACTTGCAGCAAAGAATCACAAATTTTGCAATCGGTCGTAGAACAAAATTAATAATTGTGTCAATCAGTTCCTGAAAAGTATCGCAAAATATGTCAATCAGTCACAGAAACATATCATGAAATTCGTCAATTGATTGTTGATAAAAAAAAAATTGTCAATCACTCACAGCAAAAATCTCAGATTTTGTCAATCGATTGTGGAAAAAATTGCAAATTTTGTCAATCATTCACAGAAAAATATCGCGAAATTTGCCAATCACTCGCAGCAAAAAGTTACGAAATTCGTCAATTGCTCATTGAAAAAAAATTGCAAATTTTGTCAATCAGTCACAGAAAAATAACCTAAAATTTTCGCGAAGCAAAATTTTTACTGCTCCAAAAACTGTTTTTGATTTTCCAAAGTTAGATTTTGCTGCTCCAAAATAGTTTTAGCGCACTTTCATCCCTGCTTGCACATTAATTACAAGGAGACTGCCAAACATGATGCGCACAGATTTTGATGATTTTAAAGTATGTTGTAGGGATCATACCCCTAACTATTCAGGTCAAAGGTTTCCTTCAAATTGGCTTTAGTTTTCAAGAAATTTCGGGTTAAAATTCAGCATGCAATTCAAATGCCATTACTTCGCGATCCTGGACATGGTCTCCATTGTGCCGTGGTAGCGTTCGCGATTTGAGAGCCGCAGATGGGTGTTCTGTCCTCTCCTGTGACTTTTACCTTTTTTTAACAAATTTTATATATTTGTCGCGTGATAAGTTGTATGCAGAATTATGAATTCTGCATCTTTGAACTTTTTGATATTTTCCTAATAAATTCCATTTACATTTTCGAATATTGCGTGAAAATTTATAGTTTTTGTGCAATTTTTATTCGAATATTTCTGCTGACGAAAATCCAAACTAATTTATGTCTTGATCTCGTTGTTTTAAAATGATTATTGTTTACATTTATGTATGTTTACTTATTTATTTATTGTATTTATGAAATAATACATTTTTTTTAAATTTACATTTTCTATTTAAAAAAAATTTAAATGATTAAGAAAAAATTAACAAAATAATATATCCTTTTAATATTTGATTTGTTCTACATATATTGAAATATGTTAACTGCTGAAATACTAAAATATTTATCATCACCGACATCGACATTCTTAGTTTATTAAATATGGAACTAATTGTGTTATACCTATCGCAAAAATATTCTAAACAAATTTCGCATTAAAAATCACCTTTAAATAATTGTTTTAACAATATTGGAAGAATGTATAAATTAGCATATTATATTTTTTAAATACTTAAATTGTGATAAATATATTTAAAAATGCATTAAATTTGAAAAAGAAATTATTTCAAACGTGGTATTTGTCTGCAAAGGAAGCGAAGCGAAATTGATAAAAAGAAAATTTTATTTATTCTGATATTACCGTAAAAGTCGTATGTATTGTAATTTACAAACGATTTTTCATTTCTAGTTGAATTTTTCTGTATGGCATCGACTTGTTAGACCGAAAAAAAAATTAATTGCAATACATTACTTTTTATTTGTGCAAATCAAAAATGACGGTGAGTTTGAACTTTACAGTTAAATGTATTTAAATAACATAAATATATATATATATAACTGGCTAAAACTTGGATATAATCATTATTGCTTTAATATTTTATTACTCCTTTCAAGATATGTTTTTGGAATTAGTTAGTTTGGAATTTCGTCAATAGAAATATTAATTTCAAAACTGCACAAGAAAAAAAAAAAAAAAAAAAAAAAAAAAAAAAAAAAAAAAAAAAACGTAAATTTATTTGAAAATGTAAATGGAATTTATTAGGAAAATATCAAAAAGTTCAAAGATGCAGAATTCATAATTCTGCATACAACTTATAACGTGACAAATATATAAAATTTGTTTAAAAAGGTAAAAGTCACAGGAGAGGACAGAACACCCATCTGCGGCTCTCAAATCGCGAACGCTACCACTGAACCACTGAGACCTTGTCCAGGATCGCAAAGTAATGGCATTTGAAATGCATGCTTAACTTTAAAACGAAATTTCTCGAAAACTAAAGCCCATTTGAAGGAAATCTTTGACCTGAATAGTTAGGGGTATGATCCCTACAACATACTTTAAAATCATCAAAATCTGTGCGCATCATGTTTGGCGGTCTCCTTGTTAGTATTTCTTTAACATATCAAGTAGCATACATGCATTAATGCAATCGGTACCCAATTGTCGTTTAGAATGTTCATAGTTAGCAAAAAGTGTGGCAAAATTTTTATCTGAGTAATTATTCTTTCAAATATCAAAATATTTTCAAGATAGCAATTTTAATTTTTAAGAGTTTATTAACATTAGAAGTTCAATCTGCTCCAAAAACAATTTTATTGTTCCTAAATTAGATTTTTGCTGCTACAAAAATGGATTTTACTGCTACAAAATCCTTACTCCACTGTCATTCTAACCCCTTCATATGTGGTACATATTTTGTTATTTGTTGTAGTATATTTAACAAAATTTGGTCCACTTTTAAATTTTTTACACACTTTTATTTAACTTACTTCCTGATATGCTAGAATTGTAAAAATTATGTATAAAAGTGTGTTTCTGATGACAATACAACCTTTTAATATCTTTAGAACTTAATTTTAAGGCATTTTTCTGCTAGCCTGCCACAGGTGATAAATCGCCAATTATTTATTATGGTTACAATTGTATACGAGTTACAACAACAATGGATTTAATTATGCGCCAAACCATGTTTGTCAAATAAGGCTAACAGGCTTAGCAGCTGCAACAACGGAATATTTTTAGCGCTAAAATGTAGAAAATTTAAATAAAATGTAGAGTTTAATACATATTTTTTTTACTATGCTTTAATCTATTAATAGTTTCATATTAATTAAATTATGATTATACATTGAGAAATCCGTTTAGAAATTGTGAGGATTGCGCATGCCTCTTCTTGCTCTAGTAGCGCCCCCTTCTGGAGAAACGAAAGCGCGCGGCAGTAGAACTCAGAACGTCAGCGGCGAAGAACGTCGTTTGTGATATGAGAAACCAGAATTGGTTATGAAAATGGTCGTAAATGTTACCGATCATGAATCTTGAAGATATGAATAATCTTTTACGTTGATTTATGTTCCTGTGTTCGTCATCTGTCCTCGTCATTTTTATGTCAACTTTATGTCATCGTTATGTCAAGAATTAAACTTGTGTTCGTAATTACAACGGCCTGTTTCCTTTAGAACGCCCACACACATACGGAAGAGACATTACACTGGTGTCAGAAGTGGGATGAAAAACAGGCTGTATTACTGGATTACGGAGTGAAACGTTATAGTGAAATATTATACTGAAATATTATAGTGAAACATTATACTGAAATATTATAGTGAAATATTATAGTGAAATATTATAGTGAAGAAAATTTTTGGATAACCTATACAGAGGTAAGGTAAATTTTATTATTTAAGTATGGCCGATCAACTAACTAAACTTAAAAAAACTAGGGGGGTAATAAAATCATCTATTACCTCTATTGTTAAAAAGATCGAAGATACATGGGTTTTAGAATCGCCGAATTTGGTGGAATTAGAAGAAAATCTAGCTCAGCTAGAACAGAAAGGTATCGACCTTAAACGGGAAGATGAACAAATTTTAGCGTTAATTAATGATGAAAATGAAATCGAAAGAGACGCGAAGACCTCCATAGAATATCATGAAAAAATAACTCTATGGCGATTTAGAATTAATAAGAAATTGAAAAATAATAGCAAAAGCCAAATTTCCCCCGTATCTCACGCCGATAATAAGCACGCAGAATTAGTTGCGCAATCTGTTAAACTCCCTACATTAAAAATTGAGAAATTTTACGGCGATATAAGTAAGTTTCAAAACTTTTGGAACTCATTCAAAATAGCAGTCCATGATAATGATTCACTGTCAAATATTGAAAAAATGAGCTATTTACAAAGTTATTTAGGTGGTAGTGCATATAATTCTATTTCCGGGTTTGCGTTATCAGATAAAAATTATTTGGAAGCTGTCCAAATTCTGAAACAACAATTTGGCCGAAAGGATCTCATTGTGACGACACATATAAATACTTTATTATCTTTGAAACCTGTATTGAAAACAAATGATGTAATAGCTCTGCGAAAATTATTTGATACCATTCAATGTCAAATAAGAAGTCTCAGGTCTTTAGACATTGAATCAAATGGATTTGATAACCTGTTGACACCAATAATTCTTAAATCCTTGCCATATAATCTTTCGTTAGAATATAATAAGCAATGTATAAAAAATTCTAGTGACTCGCAACCAAACATTGATGATTTGTTATTATTTATTCGTACCGAAATAGAGTCGAGAGAAAAACAAAATTATTTAACTGGCAATTTAGATAACCCAAGGTTAAAGCAGTCGTATAATAATGATTCCACTGCATTTCGTAAACAAATGTTCGCTAGTGATAGAATTAATTCTGAAGTATCTCATATTAAAGCCACCTCCGAAACCTTTTGTATATTTTGTTCTTGTAATAGTCATTCGACTGAGGAGTGCAATAAATTACCCGTTGATCAGAAAATAGCTAAATTAAAAGCACAAGGACGCTGTTTTTTATGCTTAAAGAAAGGTAAACACGTCGCTAAAGATTGTACCATAAAAGATAAAAAATGCACTAATTGCGGCAGATATCATAATGTTACAATATGCAGTTATTTATTTGGCAATGCCAATAAATTTGATAGGGAAGATAATTCGAATTCAAATGAAAAAGCACTCACTGCTAGAGTCAAATCGGATGAGATTTTTAATTTGAAAACACCGAAAAAAGAAACAAAATTAATTGAAACATTACCGACAGTAGATATCGAATGTGGTAATAAAATATTACATGGCGTAGTAGATAGTGGAACTCAAATTTCTATAATAAAGGCTAATTGTGTACCCGAATACTTTAAAAATCCTTGTGGTACTATAATATTGCAATCTGCATTCGGCCACCAATTGAAAGCTCCTTTAATAAATATCCCATTGAGTATTGCAGTTGATAAATTAAACCCCAAGATATATCCTAATATTATGATAACATGTGCTGTAGTTGATAATTTAATTAATGATTTATTACTTTCTCTTGATACATATAATGAATTGAATAAGTATAATGAAAATGATAAGGCATTAAATTGTAATGTTGACGCGATAAGTGACAATACAAAAGAAACCAACACTGTAGATCTGTCTGCTTCAATTTTAGACCATGTGTCAGTTGAAAATGCGAATGCAAACGAGAACATTGACCACGCACCTGGCGACGACCCTGATACTTTTATAAATGATTCAGAGAAATTTAAATGGAAACAGAAAAACGACCCTTCGTTAAATCAGTGGTCGACAGCTAACAAAAATGAATTTAATAGCTTTTCCGTTCATGAGAATTTCTTATATCACTTGGATAAATTATTTGATGAGACAAAAAATAACCCTCACCCGCGTACTAGTATTACACAATCGATCACGAAAGAAACTAATAATAATGAAAATGACACATATACTGTTGCCGATTTAATCGTAATAGAGAGTGAAGATCAAATCGAAACGGAAATTTATTATAAGGAAGAAGATCCCCAAATTAGGCAAGCAGAAGAAATTTTACATAATTCAAAAGATTTAAAAGTCCAAAATTATTTACAGAGTGAACACAATATTATGAAAGATACTCCCATAGTTAACAATGTAATTTCAATTTTCGAATCCTCAAACTATGCAGTCATGCCTGATGAAGAAACCGAATACGAAACTGCAAATTATGCTAAAAAGAATGCAAGTGCCTCGGATAAATATTTGATTGCATCAGCAGACATGAAGGAAGAAAATATAAGACGAAAGATAATTTCTGAAAATAAATATTCAAAAGTTGATGTCACGACAACAGAAGAATCTTACTCTGTTTTCAATAATACAATGCCAGAAACACTTGATGGAAGTTCCGAATCCAACACGATTGAGTTCAGCGAGAAACAACCTCCTGTTTACGATGAAAATTCCGACTACATTATAGTCAATGGTTGTGTGAAATCACATGAAATAACAAACAAAGAACCCGATGTATTCCTTAAGTTAAATCATCCTGACAACATGATGTTAGAAAAACGCCAGAAGAGATATGAGAAGATTGATGAGTTTACAGCGAATAAGGAAGTGACGATCGACGAAAATAAAAATGAAACTGAACTTTCTAAAAATTATGTTAAAGTGAAAATAAAGGAAACTGTAAGGAAGAAACAGTATGCACGTGATGGCTTTCACCGAATGAACAATACATTTAGTACAGGAAGACGACGAAAACGAGGAAAAATAAAATTTCTAGGTCATGTGGTAGGATCCGGTATACATGCGCCCGATCCCGACAAAGTATCAGCGATACAAAACTTAGAAGTTCCCAAGTCAAAGAAAGATGTCAGAAGCATATTAGGTCTTTTATCTTACTACCGATCCTATGTTCCTTCATTCTCCGACATAGCTCGTCCATTGATTGAACTTACCAAGAAACGTGCCCCTAATGAAGTTACCTGGTCTGAGGATTGCGACAAAGCCTTTTTTGAGTTGAAACAGGCGATCAGTAAATCACCCATCTGTTATTCCCCGAACTTTCAGAAACCATTTATTATACGTGCAAATGCTTCTTCGTATGCGATAGGCGCTTGTCTATCTCAAAAAGATGAAAATGAACAAGAGCATCCCATTGCTTTTACAAGTAAAAAGCTCTCCAAATGCCAAGAAGGTTATGCTACCATCGAAAAGGAAGCTTATGCTGTTATCTTCGCCCTGGAAAAGTTCGAACACTGTATTTATGGTTCGCACGTAACTGTGGTGAGCGACCATAATCCTTTGAAATTTCTCACGGACTGTGCACCTCAAAGTGCGCGCCTTCAAAGATGGGCCCTTGCACTTCAGCGCTTTCAAGCCCAAATAACGTACCGACGTGGGAAACTCCACGCGAATGCTGACTCTCTAAGTAGGCTACATGCCTCACATTGGACTTAAAGACTTAAAAACTTTGAACATTTGAAAATTTGAACATTTCTTCTGTGTTACAAGTCTGAACTTTAACTTTAAAAACTTTAACTTTATCCTCGAACTTTAAAATATTAGTATTAGTGTTATAGTGTATTATATTTGTTTATTTTCTTTGATATTCTTTAAGTGTTTGAATTTTTTGTATTAATATGTTTACTTGTTTATTTAGATATTTACTAGATATTGATTTGTCTCAAAAGACTAAATCAAATTCTCGAAAGGGGGAGGTGTGAGGATTGCGCATGCCTCTTCTTGCTCTAGTAGCGCCCCCTTCTGGAGAAACGAAAGCGCGCGGCAGTAGAACTCAGAACGTCAGCGGCGAAGAACGTCGTTTGTGATATGAGAAACCAGAATTGGTTATGAAAATGGTCGTAAATGTTACCGATCATGAATCTTGAAGATATGAATAATCTTTTACGTTGATTTATGTTCCTGTGTTCGTCATCTGTCCTCGTCATTTTTATGTCAACTTTATGTCATCGTTATGTCAAGAATTAAACTTGTGTTCGTAATTACAACGGCCTGTTTCCTTTAGAACGCCCACACACATACGGAAGAGACATTACAGAAATAAATCCTAAAAAGATGGTTTAAATGATGATTTTTTTTCTTTCCTGTTGCCATATCTTTAAAAAAAATTTAAACAAACAAACAAACAAAAAAAAAAGCAAAAATTTTATATTTTTTTAATAAATTCACTAGCTTGCACTTTCTACCAAGTGTAAAAAGAACAGTGAATTTTCCATAATTGGGTTTGGTGCCCATGGCAATTTAATATACTTACTGTAATGGAATTTTTTTGGAAAAATCATGAATTTAGGTGTGAGTTTAAAGATAAACTTTAGATGCTTATAAAGAAAGTGTATTTTAAAATCTATTTATACTTTTATACTTATTTTGCAGTGACTGTCTTATGAAATTCATTTGAAGAAATAATTCTTAAAAAATGGTTTCAAAATACCCCTTATAAAATAGTTACATATCAAAAACACTGCATAGCATCACAAATTAAAAAAAAATCTAATGTGCTAGTTCATGCAAAAATAATTGTGTTGTTTGTAAAAGTTTGAATGTGTTAAATAAAACTTTATTTATTATAACAAAAAGAAAAATAAATTTTATCTGTATAATGATTATCAAACAAAAAATTTTCGTGTACCAGAGAAATTGCTGTACATGCCATCTTAGATACCCATGACATAGAATCACCATCTATGTCCTAAACAATTATTCTTAAGCAAAAATAATGTTTCAAATATTATTCTTCATCCTATTAAAAGTCATTTACATCAAAATATTTTTTTTTTTTTTTTTTTTTGAATGATCAAATTTAAGTTGTTATATAGTCCCTGACAAGGAAGATCTCCATAAGTGCATACTCAGAAAGTTTTAAAAAAATTATAGAATATTCTTTTCATGAGGATATATATATGTCTATATAAAAAAATTCCTATGGAACCAACCATTTAAAAAAAAAAAAAAAAAAAAAAATATTTCCATTTTTTTTTTTTTTTTTTTTTTTTTTTTTTTTAAATTTATCATCAGTTGGTGACACAATGAAATAAAAAAAATACGCTTTTATAATAAATACTCTTTAAGCAAAAACTTTTATCTCTTCATACTAAATTAGATTAAGTAAATTTAACTTAAATAAATACACTTTTATAACTACTGTTTTGTCAAATATATTTATATGTACATACAATGAAATTTAATGATTTAGAACAAAATTTAAATGGGTTAAAATTGTTTCAAATTAAAAATTAAGGTCTGATTCTCAGCATTGTTAATTCAATTTTGCATCGGAGAAAATAAGAGAATAGTATTGTTTCCATGGAAATGACTTAATCAAAATTTATAGTGGCAGTGTTCTTAATCAGGCAGTTAATTTTAAAATACACTTAAAACTTATCCAGCCAGTAAAAGCATGCAAAATTAAATAACTGCAGCAACACGCAACTTATATTATATAAGCTCACAGAAATAATAATAAACCAATTTAAATTCATTAGGTGCTGTGTATTTAAACACTCATTTAACAAGCAATTTCCAAATGCATTAAAATGACTTTTCATTTAGCAAGGAAAAAGTATTGCTTGCCAAATCGCATCTTTTTGCACCAAATACTCGAAAGCATTTTACTTTTTTTATAAATTATCTACTGGAATTCCGCAGCTAAAGTTGACTGGTCCTTTTTCACGTACATGAATAATTTCATTAGCATTTTTATCAAAATATTTTGAGCATATGCTTTAAGGAGACCTTCCTTGCGAGTCCTATTTCATATATTTAGAAAAATTTTCTTTAAGCTCTGGCGAATAAACCAATTAAAATTTCATTTTTATACGTCTGAAACTTAATAAGTTATGATAGTTTGAATGTTATGAATTTTCAGACTATAAAAATAGACAACACTGAAATTTCATAAAATTCAAAGTATCTTAAATTGGTAAAATTTTTGTCATAAAGAAAAGAAATATTTTTAGTTTTACTTGTTAGAGCATGGAGACAAAATATCTCTTAAAGTAATTGTATAAAATTTTAATTTCATAACTTTTGCAAAAGAAACTATTTTGGCATAAATGGCTCTTAATATTATGAAGAACAATTAAAACACTTTTGCAATCTCTATCTCTAAAAACTAATGGTTTAGAAATTAGCTATTGAACAACGATAAGGGTATACTCTATATTTTAATCATGTTTTTAGTATTAAAATGTTGAAGTTCAGAATGTTAGGAAACAATTTTGTTTAAATATAAAATCTGAAATTTGTTTTAGAGCAATTAATGATGAAAGGCAGAAACAACAAAAGAAATAAGAAAAAGAAGAAAAGTTCACCTCATAAAAGAGAGGTCATATTTACACAAGGTTTACAGCATTTATGTGGAGGTTATTATAAGGTAAGAAATATTTATTTTTATTATTATTATAGTCAGGGAAATTTATAACCAACAAAAGGAATATAGTGCTGAAATCTGTGAATGTTTAAATATAGTAATTTTGTCTTGTATATTTATGTATATCTTGTATATTATAATTTAGATGATTGATTATTTACTTATTGTTACTGGAAACTAACAAATAGGAGAAAGTGATTTTTTAAGATTCTCAAGATATTTATTTTTTGTGCTGTGTGTGCGTGTGGGGGATGGGGTGGTGGTGGCAAAGAAGAGAAGCAAAATTTTTGTGCAGGGGTTTGGGTGGTGTTTCATTGAAATTATTGTCAAAAAATTGGAAAATCTGCCAAAACATGAAAAATTCTCAATCCTGGATTTTTAAATACATTTTTTGTATTTAAAAAAAAAAAAAAAAAAATTTTTTTTTTTTTTTTTTGGGGGGGGGGGGGGGGGGGAGTATATTTTGGAATGGAAAAGAAAATCAAAATTGCTTAAATGTGGATGGGGGCTTACTTTCAAGAGGGCTTATAATTAAGATTTTATGGTACTTGTATGTGTGTATACTTTTGGGTTACACTTTAAAAACTACTTGCATTGCAATCAGTTTTGCAATGATTAAATAGGAATTTAATATTAAGAATTCCAAGCTTTAAACATTCATCATTCCTAAAGTATTTGACCGAATGATTTCCCATTTGTTATACAAAGTCAAATTCTCCCCCCCCCCCCCCCTCTCTTTCGCACAATAAAAAATTATATCAAAATTATATCATTTTGTATTGAAAGTTTTTTTAACATTTGGTACAATTTCAGTATGAAGACAACCCCTAGCTTTTTTAAAAAGATAAATTGAAAGAAGACATAATTTCCAGTTGAATGGCTTCTATTTTTTTTTTTTTTTTTTTCTGTGACAATATGGTTATTAAAATGTATGGGGGTGCTTTTTCATTTGGCTGACTACATTTTTCACAGCAGCAAAAGTATCTAATGTGATCAAGACTGAGTGTTTATTCCTTGTCAACTGTTAGTGTGTATTTAGAATGGTATTAAGCTCTGACATAAAGGAATCCATCAAGGGAGAATCTTCCATTTTGTAAAATAGTGTAAAGTAGACAATATTATTGTGTATATTATTAGGGTCTGATATTATACTATAAACCTTTTACTTTTATTGAAAGTAGTAATATTGTTAAGAAGTAAAATTTAGAATAGTGCAAATTTCTCCTGTATGCATGAAAGTTTGGCTTTCTTATTTTTTGCACTGACTAATTTTTTGACTTTTGTACTGATTTTTTTGCTTTTAAAAAATGATTTTGGGTATTTTCACTCCTTGAAAAAGATTCTAGTAATATAATATCTCTTATAAATATAATTTTCTTTTGGTTTAATTTCAGTATAATAAATTTATTTAAGCATTATAACTAACTGTTAATCAAAAATTTCATTTATTAATTGAAATATTTATTGCATTCCTGTTTTATTCTTTCTTACAGCTAATTTTTGTTTGTTTTTGAAAATCTTTCAGGCTGTTAAAGGCTTTAGTTTAGATGGAAAATTGAGAAACCCTCGGGTTAAATTTGACAATGAAAGAGTACGCTATGAGCATCGTTTTGCACCTTTCAACTCTGTACTAACACCTCCATCTGTCCCTTATACACAATTTCGTGAAATGACAGACCTAAGTCAGTATGAACCAGCTGTAACTCCTGAAGATCTTTACTTGGGTGCTTGTAAATGTTTTCATCATGCTAGAACTAATTTCGAAAGCATAACTGACTCTAATGAAGAGGTAAGAAAGTATAAAAATGTTTAAAACAACTCATTTTAAAATTTGAGAAATTTCTAAATAATAATGGTATAAGTGTTTGAGTATGTATTATGAAATTTGAAAGTCATTTCCTGAGTGAAGATAAAATTTACAAAAGTCAAATGCAAAGATATTCTTTCTGGCAAGAATAGAAACTTCTAGAATAGTATCTCAAAATAATTTTATTTCCTGATTAACAGAATCACTGTATGTCATATTTAAAAGTTTTTGCAATAAAAAAAAAACAATGTATAAGGTTTTTTTTTTTTTTTAATGTGAGCTTATTAATTTTTTTTTTTTTTTAATTTAAGTTGCAAATTTTTGATAAACCTTTAAAGTGTCCTGTCTATCTCCTAGATTACATAATTATAACATATTAAAACTGTGTGGGGAGGTCACATTGAAAAATATTATATTTATTCCTGTAGTATAATAGGATTTTATTGTGTTAAAGTGATAAATAAAAATAATTATAAATTGTAACATTTTTTGTTTAAAAAAAAATTATAAAAAAATATATTTGCCTTTTTAACAGTCAAAACTCTACTACACTATAAATTATGTAATTATTTGTTCTCTGGTTGTGTGAAACTGGTCTTAACCCCTTAAGCACCACGACGTACATGCATACGTTATGAACTAGTCTATTTGTAATACCAGGACGTACATGCATCTGTCCTCGTCTTAAGTCCAGACTGCAATGTCCTAAGCATCTATTTTTTGTATCGCTAATTGCTATTGTGATTGTTTTTGTATAGGCTTTATAGCAATGATTGTTTTCGTACCTAATAGATGATGTTGTGTATAGAAAAACTCATTAATTTTCCTGCTGCTTTGTTTCTTTCTTCGTTGGTCATTCTGTTCAGTTGTGTATCGTAAATTGTTGTTTTGCATTCGGTTTTTTATCTCTGATAGATAAAAATAATGATATAAACTACTTTAAACAAAATTTAATATATCTGGTGTTCAGCATATTAATACTAAATTGACTATGGTGCTTAAGGGGTTAATGTACAAATCTCTTATTAATTTTGATTTTGTAATATTAATACGTTAAACTGTATTGTCACTGTATGTTTCCCTTTTTGTAATATTTTTATAACCTCAAAGTATTTGAGATTATGAATGTGTAGCAACCAATTTCAACAAGGAAAAAAGTTTTCAGTCTAGAGCTTTGTTCAATAAAAACATTACTCATAATAAATCACAGTTACAATGCTATTGCATAAAAGATTTTATTGAGTACATTGTATTTTTAATTCTATTTATTTTCCATTCATTTTATTTTTATATTTTCATATAGGTTCTTAATTTATTAAAAGTGGCTAAGACTAATTTTATTGTGATGAAATTGCTTTTAAGTGGTCATACAAAGGAATCTAAGGTAAAGATTTTATTATTATTATTATTGCAGAAAAAAATATCTATCGCAGCAAAACCCCAATTATTCAGAGTAATGAACTTAAGATGCAATCTGAATAATTCAGACAAATACAAAAAATATTGTGAAAGAAATTGTTTTCTAAAAATCACTTATTTTTAATAAATAGGTACAACTAATGTATGTTGAAAATAAAATCTTTTATTACAAATAATGTTTAAAGGTACAGTTCTTGCATACATTTAGTGGTGTTAGCTGATCATGTCCAATAAAATTAATTTCCTGTTATCAATTCAGATATTTAGCAATCTTCAGATGACTGAAGTTCAAATAATTGGAGTTTTGCTGTATTACTTATTTTATGTGTGAATGTGGCACAATGAAATATAAATAGGTTGAAGAGTTCAAAACAAAAGTAGTTTTTGTCTCAATTCAAAAATTTCAGAAAGAACAAAAAATATCGTAGGGCAGAATTGTTTCTTATGAGTTGTGTTCCAAACTTCCTCGCCTAGACTTTTTTTTTACAGCATTGTGAAATACCATCAAGAGCAACATTATTGTGCTATTAGCTCATTTTCAACTTCTTTCCCCCCCCCCCCCTCCCCCTTAATAATCACTTTTTTTGTTGTTTTCTTTTAGAGCTTTTTCAATTTGTCTGTATATATTAAAAATAATTTTAGTATTGCAAATTTATGAAATACAGATCTGATAAATAATTGAATTAATACAAGGACTTTTATTTAAATGACTGATGACACCTTCTGCAATAGATACCCACCACTATGCTACACTGTTTCCGTCACTGTGTTGGGCTTCTAGTAAAAACATCCATTGCACCTTTTTAAATTTTTATTTTAAAGTTACTAAGTTATTGAAAATACAGATTTTACTTAGTTTAAATTTGATACCAGTGGATCCATGTAATTATTTTTCGCTGCAATCATTGAGATTATATGCTGATATGTTTTTTCATTAATTTTTAACTGCAATTTTTAATCAAACAACATGTTGTTATAACAAAATGTAAATTGAGATTTCCAAGAAATTGGTTGCATATTTGATGCTAATAACTCTTAAAAGCTGAGTATCAAGATAACTTATTTGGGGTATTCTTGACAATCAACTATTCTAATTGGTACTTTATAAATTAAAAACATTTTTTTCTCTGTTATTTTTAAATAATTTGGCATTTTACATGAGTTTTTTTTTTTTCTTTTCAGGATCCTCCAGAGTTTGATTTTTCTGTACATAAAAACTTTCCTATAATTAAAGTTATATAATTTTAAGCATTTTAGCTGTTGATGTATGTATTAAATTAATGAATGAATTATTTGTAAATATTTTGTAAATTAATAAAATGTATTTGTGTACATATATAGTTTTATGTATATGATTTTGTTTGTCATTTCAAAACTGAAGTAACAAAATATTTGATTTAAAGACCATCAAATTTTGGAAAAAAAAATATATATATATATAATAAAAGGTGTTATAATAGAAATTCTCCAATATCTCCCTTTTTAAAATTTGTTTACGAGGAAAAACGGACTTGGTCAGAAGAATTGTCCTTTCAATTTTTTTCTGGGTGGATTATTATTATTTTTTTTTTTTTTTCAAATCTTCAAATATAATTACATTTTTCTTTTAAAATATTAAATTAAACAATATATATATATACAGCAATACTTGTGTATTAGGCAAGGGTCAACTATCCTAGCATTAATAGAAGAGAAAAGGTACGTATAATTTTGTTATACATGACATCTTCTAAATAGGTAATGGCATGACCACTAAAACATATGTATGAGCATTTCATGCTCATTGGATGCAACAACTTTGTTGTGTAGGAATCTTAAAAATACATGAAATTCAGTAATGTTGCAATCACAATAACGCATGCATGTGTGTTTTGCCTCTGTTAAAAAAAAAAAAAAAAAAAAAAAACTGCATCAGTTATTTTTGAATGAGCTCTAGCTCTTATTTTCTTTCTCCTGATTTTGAACTAAAACTATTTATTGATCCGAAATGTGAAACTTTTCTTTTGTGCCAAGAATGTCAGAAGATGAGTCGTACTCTAGAACTCATACCACCACCTATTTATCACCAACTTTCTTGTTCAGAAATAGAAACTGGGTGCATCATTCTATTTGCCAATATATGTGAATGAAGTAGAAAAATTATATTTCTCCTTTTTTAGCAAAATATTCATTCATATTTGTATGTATTCATTAATATTCATTAAAATAGTAAAATTTTCATTTAAAAAAAAAAAAAAAAAAAAAAAAAAAAAAAAAAAAAAAGCTGAAATTGTAAGATTTTTTTTTTTTTTCCTGAGTTTGTGGGACCTGAAGTAATTCCAAAACAGCAAAATTTTTGCTTTTTTTATTCTTGCTCTGTGAGACCTAATGTAACACTGAAATTGTAAAATTATTGCTGCCATTTCTGAATCCACAGTATAGAGTCTTGCATCAGAGCCGATTTTATCCAAAAATGCTGATTTTTCATTTTCTGTTAATTTCATTTTAATTGTAATTCTTGTAAGTCAGGTTCAGGAAAACCCAATTATATATAAAAAAAATTAATTATGCATTTGAACATCAATGGGTATATAGCTGTTAATTTTTCTACTTAAAAAATAGAATTAATATCAGGGTTTGGAGTAGTATATAGGATTGTGCACAAAATAAGAAAAGCCTCTTAAATTTTTTCCCAGACATGCGATTCTTACACAAATTATTTATTTTTTGCAGTATTCTGCAAAATCATTTGGTCATGAAAAAAATTATGAATTTAGACAACCGGCTGCGCTCAAAGGGTTCCGTACATTAAATGTATTAATTACTATTTATTAATAAATAAACTTCTGCTTACCCTAATTTTTTCATAATTTTAGTTTCAGTAGATTCGGAAATAGGAAGGGGGGGGGGGGGACATTTTTCCAGTATACTTTTGACGATATCTCTGAAAATATAACACCTAAAATTAAAACAAATATATTTTTGAGTTTGATGTTACAAGATCTTTCGAACGATACCCTACACAATATATATAAAGAAAGTTTTTAAAAAATAACTTGATTAATATCTCTGCTAATTACCGACAATTTTTTTTGAAAATCATTATCATATATCCTTGGATGATTCTGCGTCACTCGATATCTCGAGCGCCCATCAATTCTCCCACTGACCACCAGGAAAGTAAAGTTTGTCTCAAAAACTATGTTATTTAGGAAAATCGCTATAGTTTTTCTGCAAGGTTTAAATTAACTCCTACTACCCCTAATTTTTTCATAATTTTAGTTTCAGTAGATTTGGAAAAAAAAAGGGGGGGGAGGTGACGACATATTTTTGCAGTGCATTTTTGACGATATCTCTGAAAATATAATACCTAAAATTAAAACAAATGCATTTTTGAGTTCGATATTACGAGATCTTTCACACAATATACAAAAAGAAAAAAATGTGTTTTCAAATAACTTAATTACCCATCCCCTAAATTTTCCCTAAACATATTTCTGAATGGCTAATAATTGGAAAATATATTGGTCAATAGGATTTATAACTTTCCGCCTGTGTTAATACGTTCACTAACCAAGCATTATTTAAATTAATATAATTCTATAGATACAGTTTTAATACATTGGGTAATGATTAATACTTTCAAGGATTACATTCATGTATATAATTCAGTTTTTTAAGCATTTAAAATAAAATACAGAAAAAACAACATTACAATTTTGCCCTTTTGCTAGACAGTCAGAAGGTTAAGAATTTGAAAAAAAAATTTAAATGCTGAATTATTGTGAAATTTATTTTATAGGTAAATTCAAACAGTCAAAAGGAAAATATATATATTCAAGAATTGATTATGAATACTGAACTAAACTATTCTGATTAATTTATTATTATTTCTGAACTAAACTGAGGCGAGCATAGAGTTCGAAGCCGCAGCGGTTGTCCAATGGCCTCAGAGCCCCAAGCTGAACTCTTTTCAGTGTATTAAATTTGCGGTATTTACTGTCTAAATTTTTCCAGTATTGAAATTTGGCTTTTAAAGAGTCCAGTCAAGTGAATCGGGAAGTTGGACGGTCCTGCACCACAAATTCGGTAGTGCAAAATAGCTGATATTTTGCAAAACAAATCTTCTTAACATATAGATTATTTTATTCAGCACTTTGTATTGTACTGACGTGAGGGGAAAAAAAAAAAGTATTTCCGCGAGTAATTTTGCCACAAATCATTGTATAAAAATGTGACTGGTATCAATCGATTAGTAATGATGGCTACAAATTAATGCTTTGCTTAAGGGGTCCTCCAGATATTGTAACTTGAAATTTTTCAATACTAAAAACTAATTTTGACATTATATTTGGAATTTTTAAGTAAATTTTATAAACGGTAAGTCATTCAGTCAAGTAGTTAAGGAATTATGGATGTTTAAATTTTGTAATTCCTAATGTTAAATTAATTTTTGCTGCAAAACAGGTTGCAATGTGAATAGTATTTTTTAGAATAACTCAAAAAGAACTTGATGATGAGCTGTAATTCTGGGATTTAGAATTCGATAGCTTAAAAATAGATTTTTGTTAAAATATTCGTACCTTATAGTTCCATATATTTTTTTAAATATTAATTTTAAATAATATATTTTTTACATTTGTAAAAAATATGAATTTTTATGTATTAAACCAGAAATAAATTTCCAGAAGCTTCAAATATGTAAATCCTTAATTACATCTCAGCCTGCCAAGTAACGCTAAAAAACTATCTGCATTGCAATCTGTTTTGCAACGATTAAAATTTAATTTAATATTATTATGAACTACAAACCGCCATAATTCTTAAAATACTTGACCAAGTGACTTCCTTATTTGGTATCCCAAAATAAAATTTACCAAGGAATTCAAATATAATATCAAAATTAGATTTAGTATTAAAAATTTTAGTTCGTTACAATTACTATATGTGGACAATTCCATATACAAAATTTAAGTACATCATTAATTAGTAGACGTTACTACTAAGCAATTGATTCCAGTATTATTTTTTATCATGATTTGTGGCAAAATTATTAGGGAAGCATATTTCATTTTTCCCACGACTGTACATTGTATATGCAATATAAACCTGTACTTCTAAACTTTTCTATACTACATCTGAATTATTTTAATTCAATATCTCCATCTACATTTTCTCCAAGCTCCCAAGAACTTTTGAGCTGTTAAAGCTATTTTTCTGGATTGCTCCTCTTTATGATAATTAAGATATGTAACAATTTAACTGCTACAAATAAAATATTTATACAATTAGTAATACAATAATTTTATTTTTAGCTTTTAACAATATTTTACATCATAATATTTAGATAACAAAATTCATTTTAACATTAATTTAGTATTTATCAATCCTTAATTATTTTTTCTCACTTTTATAACTCATGAGATTAGATAACTTCTGAAAATGCTCCAATAAAGAGAAAAAAATCATTTTAAAATATTAAAGTTAATTTTGATTGGATATTGATTTAAGTTAAAATCTTACTGAACCAAAAGTTATTTACATTAAACATTATAAAAATTTTAAATAAAATATTAAGGGGATATTCAACTTTGTAAGGCCAAAAAGTAGACCAATTATTTTCTCAATGAAGGATAAATAAAACTAAACAGGATTTTTTTTTTAAATCACCAAAGTACATTTTTATCTATTTTGACAATTTTTTGTATATAAAAACTAATGGCAGTATCCTTGTTTTAAAAAACACGAGTGCAGCATCCACGAATTTGTGTGATGTTGGATTGTGCCTCTTAGAGTAAACTGAAACACAAAAATGATGCTAATTATGAAAGGCAATTAAATTTTCAAGGCCATGAATCTATATTCATTAAAATTGACTTATAAAAAACAAAATTGTGTTTGTTTAAAAATTGACCTACAGTTATAAACTTGAGTTATGATAAAACATACTCTTTGAATCTATATTCACCTTGTACTACAAATACTAATTAAAATCAACATTGTGTTGATTGTGTTGTATTTGTCCTAAAAACATGTACATACCATTTCGTAAAATATTTTACTGAAGGTGTTTTGACTCCAAATACAAAACTATTTTACATATACAACCGAGTGCTTTTGAGCAAACCTTTGCTCATCTTTAGGCTTACAAAACAAAATGCAAGTACACAAATGACAAAGTTTTTCGCCATTTATCATTTGTGTACTTGCGTTTTGTTTTGTAACCATGAAGATGAGCAAAGGTTTGCTCAAAAGCGCTCAGTTGTATATGTAAAATACAGTTTTGTATTGAGTCAAAACACCTTCAGTAAAATATTTTATGAAATGGTATGTATATGTTTTTAGGACATTTATGTTGATTTTAATTAGTATTTAACCTACAATATCGCATTTTTTTCACTAAATATTTTCAAGGCTCTCAAAAAATTATTACCTTTCAAACCCAATAAGTTTTTTTGGAAACTGGTTGATCAATTTGAATGTTTACTGTACCACATGCTGGGAAACATGAGTTTAAACTTTTACTCAAAAGACCATAAGTTTGTAAATAATTTAACAATCCAAAATCATTTCAGGCACATATTCCATATACTTCCATAAAAAAAAAAATGTAAGTGGGGCAAAAAATCAATCTTTTGGACCAAACAAAGCAGAGTCTTTCCTTAAGATTTCATTTTTTTTAAATCCAATTTATGTCATCCAGAATTTAGTTGATTCTCATACATTATGTTAAAATCATGGTATTTACAGGAAAAATAATTATGATTTTCTTCTGTGTGCAATAAACTCTTATTAACCTTCTGTCAGACACACTTCTGGCCTCTCGGGTTTAGGTGCAGTGGCACTTGTTTTAAAATAGTCATTAGCACATAATTTACTCAATTCTAATCTCTTAAAGTGATTAGTGACCTTCATTAGGAAGTAGAAAGAGAAAATTATTTAAATGAGATTAAAAAACTCATTTATTAACCTCGAAGCAAGTAAAACACTAAATTTCCAAGTCGCAGGTTTCAACCTTTTAAAGCACTTTTGGAGAAAATTGTATTTAACATTTTATTTGTAAAAAAAAAAAAAAAAAGATATTTACAAGAATAACAATCAAACAAGGGAAATTGACTATAAATAATAAATCAACCTATTCAGAAATACAGCAACACAGAAAAATATATCACCAAAATGTCAAGAGTTTCATTAACATTTTACACATCATATACACTCTACAATTTGAAATATAAGCTGATATGTTTAGAAAGCATCCCATTTGACTGGGAATTATTAAATTACCTAGTATTTACAAAAATATATAAATTTTTAAATAGTTCTTTAACAAGATTATAACAGTATAACATATAAAAAAAAAAGATTGTGGTAGAAATCAAATAAAAATAAATTAAAAACATATTTCACTAGGACATATAAAACCTACTACTACCAATAAAAACCCATCACAGAAAACCAATGTAATTAATTAGTACATTTACTTATCAGGTATTGATTTTATTCTATAATGGAACATGGGTGTCAACAATGAACAAATATACACTAATTAAGATAAAACAAATATAAATCTGCATCACAGGGCTAAACAATGCAACCATGCATAAACATCAAGTGACAAATAGTTGTTTTTTTCCACAAATCACAAAACCCCTGAACTCTAGGAAGAGTTTCAGGAACTAAACATAAACATACTGTTGTAACTCAACAAATCATTAGTACAGCAGCTGGTGGATTCTTTAACCTCTATTCTCCTATTGATATAATTTACTTCAGTGGGACACATTTATCCTAATGGTAGTCTATTAGTTATTTCATAACTGAAAATACATTTCAAGATGCATAAAGGCTAAATATTATGATTGCATATAATCTATTTAAAAACATTGTGTTATTTTTTGATTTCACTTAAAAATGAAATGAGCAAAATAAAAATTATCTTTTAATATAACTACACACATATGCACATTATATTTGTATTACGTATACAAGAACGATTGTGCATGTATGTATGCATATTAAAAGAAAAAAAATACATGAGGAACTAAACAAAAACCGGAATCATTATTATGATAGGTAAGACCATTATAATATATGCTTCTATTGCCAAATAATTTTTGGAACAGTCATACTAAACTTTTTTTGCAGGTCAGGAAAGCTCCAACACACTAGACTTATATAATAATTAAAAAAAAGGGTAACTGAAATAGTAAGATAACAAGAAGTAGCATTGCAAAGCAATATACAAAATTAATATAATCAGTGTTAGCTATATAATAATAATACAATAATGCAGAATTTCTAAATACTAAAGATGGAGAACAGGAGATTTTCTTTAATAAATCAGACTTTTACCAAATGTAAAAAAAATTCCACCATTTTAAAATGTGAAAATATGGAGTGAAAATCTAAATAATTAAAATAATCTTAATATTTAAGATTAAAAAATGCATCACTATATGTAACACAATTTTTGATTAAGTTAATGATAATTATGATGTTTTCACACAATTTTAAATTAATTACAAATTAAAAAACAAATTTTGTATTCCTATAAAAACATATAACAACAGTGAAAATTAATGACTAAATATGTGTTTATCTTTTGATAAAATGGATATTTCTTTAATATAATAATAATGAAGAATTGTTAAATAATAAGAAAGGCACAGAGAGAAGTTAAGAACAGAATACTTTTAATAAATTCAATAAAAAGTTAAAATTTCAGTGCAAATTCACCTTGTTTAATAATTAAGATTCATAAAGATACAACTAAATGTAAATATAATGCTTGAAGGTGCGTAAAAACATACATAAAAACATTTAAAAGCACATTAAAGTCCTTTTAAAAAATCAAAACATTTTCAACTGAACTTACTCTGTCACCATCAGCGGAAAACTAATAGTTAAGTTGAGTTGTCTCTTCGCGTTTTCTAGCTTACCCGGAACAAACCATTTTACTTCAAGGGTGTGGTTCAACCACCTTATATTCCACACCCTTGAAGTAAAATGGTTAGTTCCAGGCAAGCTAGAAAACGCGAAGAGACAACAACTTAACTATTAGTTTTTCACTGATGATGATCGAGTAAGTTCGGTTGAAACCGTTTTGATTTCTTAAAAGGACTTTAATGTGCTTTTAAATGTTTTTATGTATGTTTTTACGCACCTTCAAGTAATATATTTACATTTAGTTGTATCTTTATGAATTTTAAGAATATTTTTACTTGAGAGCATTTCTAACTCAAAATTTTTAAAAATACAAATAGATACATCCAAGAGTGTAAAGGATATTATGAAAAAGTTTGTTAAAATTTTATTACAGACATATATTTTTCCCATTTAGTGTTGGTTGTTGAATTAAATAACATGAATGAAGTAATAATGAACTTAAAATACATTTTTAAAAGTAAATATCTATGCTAGAAATTAATATCAACTAAAACTACCATTGATATGAAAATATCAATAAATTTATACCATCAACAAATAATTCATAAAGCCAAATTTGCAGTTCAAATAAAATGAACTAAGTACTGTAAAATTAGATTCAGTCTATGAATAAAATTATGATAAAATTCTGATAACACATTTAAATAATATAAGTAATCTTTTATTTCTTATGATACATTTTTTAAATTTTATTTAAAAATAAAATGAACAAAATAAAACTGATCTTTTAACATAAATATGTGAGCAAATAATTTTTTATGGTAAAAATGTAGTTTTTATGTCAAGGATTGCTAAGATATTTTAAGTGAATACTGTTATTATATCTTTCCCATTTCTAAGTGTTGGCTGATGAATTAAATAAACTTAAAAACCTAGTATCTAAGCTAGAAATGAATACAGTGAAACTTCAATAACTCAGCATTCTAGATAAGTTGGCATTTTTTATCAAATGTTTGGACATTTTTCCAAAGGAACTTTTTCTCTTCTAAAAACTTAATATTTTTTGTCAAAAACTTAGATGAATCAATATGAATACAACTATTTTTAACAGAAGTATGTAAGATATTATTTTAAATATGTCACTTTAGTATCACAAAAAATCCTGTCCTGCAAACACTGCCATTACAGAACAGGATGGAAATGGTTACAGGACATGTTTAGACATATGTGTAATTTACTTCATTCAAGGAAAACAGAAGATTCTCTGCTTAGTACTCCAGAAAAAAATAAGACAGATAAAGATTCAAAACTTTTTCAGTTAGAAAAATTCAGGGCATTTTAAAAAGGTAATTGTAATTTTGATTAATGGTTTATTAATATTATTTATAAATGCATGTACTTAAAAATTAATATAGCTACATATTGTTAAAGTAAAAATAATTAACTCAGTTCACAGATTGTTTGATACATTTAAATTCTCTAAGTAATGTTAAATTATCTAAGTTTCACTATAACAAATAATACACTATCATTTATTTTAAAATGCCATCAACAAATGATATTCTTAATCCCAATATACAGTAAATACAAATAAAATAAACTGAGTATATTAAAATTACATCCAGAGTCACAATAGCTATGAATAAAATATTCCACTTGTTATGCATTCTTAGTTATCATTATGGTTTTTAACTAGAGATGGTAACCTCTGGGACTCCTTTTTCAATATTAAAACACGTAATTTGCAGTCACTATAATGCTGCAATGATCATTAAAAAGTGTAACAATTACTCAGAAGCTGTAACAAATGACATCTGTGTATTCCTCTTATTATACATAATAATTATAGAAAATTTAACTTAATTTAATTTCTAGAAATGAATATCAATTAATAAACTACCATTTATTAGAAAATACCAGCAAACTCATGTCACTAACAAATGATTCTTACAACTCTCCAAATAAAATGAATAAAATAAACTGAATACATTAAAATTATATTCAGAGTCACAATAGCTATGAATAAAATATTCCAAGAGATACCATTTGTTATGTATTCTTAGTAATAATTGTGGTTTTTAACTAAAGATGGCAACCTCCTGGTGCTTCATAATAAAAACTGTAATTTACAGTAACAAGTCATTACAATGTAGCAATTTATCATTAAAAACCAATGATTATCCAGAATCTGTAATAAATGGTATCACTATATTTCTCTTATTCCAAATAGTTGCAGATAAATTAATATCAATTTCATTGCTAGAAATTTATATCAATATATAACTATAATTTATTTAAAAATATCAGCAAACTGATGTCGTCAAAAAATGATTCTTAAAACCCACCAATCAAAATAAAAAGAGTACACTAAAATTGTAATCTCAGTTACATCATCACTATGTATAAAATATTCCTGCTAGTCTGTGTAGTTCTGCATTCATTGATATATAAACCTATGTTACAAAATTGTCTAAGCTGATTCACTTAAAAAACAGGTTTCCATTTTATTTAATTAATGGATCCAGAATTTCTTTCATAGTTGATATTTTCATCAACTGAACCATCTTCTGCAACAAAGAAAAAAAAATCAAGTTAATTCCAGAAATACAAATAAGATAATGTAAAAATTATTAATTTTAGCATTAAATTATTAACTGTGTAATTAGCTTTCATTTACTTCCATTTTAATGATTGATATCTTTAAAGTAATCATTAGAAGGCAAAATACTGAAATACAAAGGGTGTGAATTATCACTCTACTAAAGTGATAATTCACACCCTTTATATTTTATTAATTTACAGCGTAATTTCAGCTCTGCTGAAAATTTAATTAGGCAAAATACTATTTAAAATTTAAAAACACCTGATCTGAATTTGGTCAACAAAGGGTTTAAAAAAAGAATCAAGTAACTTTACATTTTAAACTTTTAGAAAACACATAAAAAGATAAAATATCTGTATTTTATTTCTATATTTAAATAAAATAGAAAGAATATTTACATCTTTTATTTATCTATGGTTAATCATGGTTATCCACGACATAATAGGTGTGAATGATTTTACAATAAAATGCTATTAATTATTGTAATTAGAGTTGCAGCAAAAGTGGCGTTGGTAGTACCCAGCACCAGGTACCAAGTCTTCTTAGCACCACCATTTATCAGTATTGTTGTCCCAGTGATTATTTCAAAAAAAAAAATAATAATAATAATTCTACACCAGACATTTTTTTTTTCTTTTTTTTTTTTGCATCTGGTGCAAAAAAGCTTGCTATATTTTTGTTTATGAAATACATTCTTTTAAATGCGCAATAAAAAATAAAAATGTATACATTAAAAATAACATAAATAAGATGAAGGAATTTACCATTTTGCATGACTTCATAGGTTGTGGTTATTTCCCCTCTTGTTAAATACAGATAACTAATAAAAGAAAATATGCTTAAGTCTGACAATATAAATGCAAATGATATATATACTGGGTGATTTAAAATAGAGGTTATGCTGATTACCTCTTAAACCTTTTATGATTGGAACAAACTTCCAATTACAAAAATGATGCAAATCAAGTATGGCTTTTAGATATGGCATTTGTTTTGCAAAGGGCTGCCTGCATACATATAAAAAAACTTAAAATAAAAAAGTTCCTGGGTCTTACAATTTATATTTAGAAACTTTTCCTCCATGTTCTAAAAAGTAAAACAATAAAAATTCCATTCTTCTATGACCAAAACTCAATGAGTTATGATGTTTTGAAGTTAATGAAATTTCAGAGCTTCTTGGAACTAAAAAATCGTCTGCCCATTTTTATTGATGGGAAAGCTCTGAACTTTGATAAAATTCAAACTGTTTCTTTCATCATCAGTTTAAGAGATAATTGGCATAATCTCTATTGTGAATCCAGTTAATATATATATATAAACTGGTAACTACCAGTTATATATATAATTTAAAAGTTCCTAAAATAAAAAGTGCCATTAACTTAAAAAAAAAAAAAAAAGATGCAGTCAGTTTTACACATTAAAAATACTAACATAATAACTGAAACTATTAAATTATTTGAATGCTTTGTAAATCCTATTAAATCTTCTCTTAATAATGGTTTGAAACTATGTAAGTTAAACAATTTGAAAAAATTCTGACCTGAAACAATCGCAACATTATTATATTGTTAAATTTAAAATTACAATTTAAAAAACAAACAAAATTTCAGTAACAATATTTTAAATTATGACAGGTTTTTACTCATTATTTATCTAAAAGTAATGGGAAAAAAAAAGTTCAAACTGAAATTTTAATATGAATTTGCAGTTGACATTCATTAAATTTTTGTCCATGTTTTTTTAGTGCAAGTTAATTTTTTCTAAGTTATTAAATTGCAGATTTATTTTTTTATTAAATTTCTGATTTAATCTAATCATTAGAAGGCAGTACATTCTAACATTACTACTACTGTCTATTTTTCTTTCCTACTGCAAACAACCATGTTTTGTTCATGTGGTAGAATCTTGAGTGGTTCAGCATACCATCTCAGATGGTAAATTATAGATGAATTTATTGTTAAAAGTTAATTAAAACAGGATGGCTACAGAAATTGCGAATGAAAGTTCTCTGATTACCTTTATCAAATTTCCCTGATGTCCATTATTAACGATACACATACGGTATTTTTTAATGTATGCCACTTCCTCGTATAACACACTTATCGAGCTTGCTAATACCTCATTTGGGAGAAAAAAACCAAAAATTGCATAATATTCATAAAGTACTGGTTCACAGTTTCATAAATCCAAACTCAAAATTTGGTCCAACAACTTCATATAGTGGCCAATAAATATATGGTGTCCAGAAAATTTCCTCATTTTCTGAGGAATGTTCAATTCTAAGACATATCTATATCTGATGGGATAGCTTAATTGGATTAAGCTGGCCACCTGGTCAGCTTATGCTAATGTATCATAAAATTTTCAAAAATAGGTAAAATTGCCTTCAATTTCAAGCACTATCCACAAAAAATTAAGACATCTGATCATCTTAATTTGTGTTAAATACCAAAAACTCCTATTGTGTGCATCTTTAAAAAAAATAATAAAAATTTTACTTTTCTTTATCACGTACTGTTATTGGCTTAAATATCACCTGTTTTCCGACGAATCAATCTTGTGTGAAAACAAGTATTTTCGCATATAGACAAATTTCCTTGATTTTTCCAGATTGATAAACCTTCCTAATTTTTCCCTGACTTCCAGAATCTGTAGCCCCCCTGTAAAAAGTTTTATAGTATTATTTTAAAAGTAAACTTAATTTTAAAAGTTAATTTATTAAATAAATTTCGTAAAATTTACTTGTTTATGCTAATGAAGATTGCTGGCACTCTGTGATTGGTCCATCACTTCTCATTCTGCTGTTGGTTCTTGTCAGCAATGCTGATGTATTTAAAGTTAGTTGTAAGTTTGAGATAATGGATTAATACTGAATACTTTGTTTATGGGATTCAAGCAGTTTGACTTGTATTTTTTGGATTTGATTAGTGCCTGTTCTTTTAAAGTTTAAGAAAGCTGCTGATTCATTTTGAAAGATGGAAATTGGTTTGTTTTTTTTTTTTGAAAAATTACGATCAAGATTTCTTTAAGTTTTCTTCAAAATGAAGAATTATTTCTAATGTGTTGCCTACAATACAACTGTCTACTAACATTTATTTGTGTTCAAGTTCAGTTACATTTATCAAGTTTACGGTTTCCAGTATCTGTAACATATGTCTCAGTTAATAAAACTGTTAGCTTTATCTTAAAATTTTAAGTTATGACTGTCTTTCCCTTGCACAATTCAAATTTAAATTCATTCACATCACTTTGGAAGTTATAGCTCTTCCATTGCTCTGCTTATCTTTCATAATTATCTCTACATTTTATTTTTGAAGTTGTATACCAAATCCAACAAAATTGTTTTAATTTTTCATATCCACACAGGTGTCACAGAACATGCTTAGCCCTAAATAATTAAACATTCCTTTAAAAGACTACTGATCTCCACAATATTTGTGAACTTGATATAACACTTCGACTGTATTGATTCCTGCATGATATTCGCAGTATTAAAAAGTCAAATAAGTCATCGGAACGGTACAAGTACGGATATAAATTTGTTACATTCTGATAATTATGTGATTAATTTGCTTAACACATTGACTCCTTCTAAATCATTGGTGATTACAGCACATTACTACTTTATGCAGCCAAGTTAATCATGAATGATTCACAGTAGTTTTATTTTCTATAGTTGTCTGCATCAATCATGATGTACAGCACAACAGTTTTTAATAATGGCATCTATGTGTATGTTCTCAGAAAGATGCACCATAGTATTAGTTTCTGACTTGATTCATGCACAAAGTCTTGGGGGAAAAAAAGTATAAATAAAAGACCAAATGATCAGTGATGATTCACAAAAATAACGACAGTGAAAATTACATTTTTGAAGAAAACTTTAAAGTGAGATTATTTTTGTTTTGTGCTAAAAGAAATAAAACCTCCTTTAAAGTTACAAGTTGATCTGGGAGAACATTTTAATACATATGGCTTCTCAGGTAGTCAGAACATTATTAATTGTCAATATTAGCATATCTTGTGTGGGGGAAATAAGACATTGGTCTTTCCCCTTAATCACATGGAAAAAACCCCTAACTTTATTTTGCTGTAAAACATTATATACAGGGCTTGATTAAGGTTATCTGGGGCTAAAATAATTCTAGCCAGTAATTTGTTTAGCCGAAATAGCATCTTTCCGAAGTAATTTTAGTCAATTGGAGACCAAGGCTATGACAAAGTTGGCCTTAGCGGTAATCAGGCCCTGCTAATATGAAATATATATATATTGAACTTGCATAAAATAAAATATACAGCACAACCTGCTAAGACTGAATCACAAGGAATTTGGAAAATAAATTCTGAGACAAATTTCTGTCTGTGACAGATAAAGTTGTTTGATCTTCTTTTCACTGGGACCATGAAATTTTTTTTATTAAAGATAGAAATCTGTTTTCAGAAGTTTTACTGTAATATGTACATATAATTATATGTTTTTAATGTATACCCTTAAAGTCAAATGATTAGTTAATGCAATGCTCATTTCAGTTTAGTTTTTCTGAGTTAAATTGAAGGGAAGTTCTATAACAGTTTTTGATCACACTGTTATGCAATAAAACAGAAAAAAAAAATTAAACAATTACACTGCTTGTTTTATGTAGTACTGAACTTTGATTCTAAACTTCTCATATCACAGAAAGTAGGGTCCTGCAAAGATTAAGTTATGCCTAACTCAAACCTAAAAGCTTCATTTGCATTCACGCGCAAGGTTAAAAATTAACAGTCATTAGTCGTCAAATGCAATTCACGACCACAAAATTATGCCTAGTTGTCAAATGTGATGCCTAGCTTTCTTTCATTTAAATATTTGTTTAACAAATGCTCTCATTCATATTAACAGTCATTAGTCGTCAAATGCAATTCACGACCACAAAATTATGCCTAGTTGTCAAATGTGATGCCTAGCTTTCTTTCATTTAAATATTTGTTTAACAAATGCTCTCATTCATATTAACAGTCATTAGTCGTCAAATGCAATTCACGACCACAAAATTATGCCTAGTTGTCAAATGTGATGCCTAGCTTTCTTTCATTTAAATATTTGTTTAACAAATGCTCTCATTCGTATTTTAGCGTAAGTTTCCCCACCGCATGTACTTCAAAGCACCTGCTTTTGATAAAAGATCAGACAAGTGGCACATGTCTTGGACTCCCTTGCACCTATCAATCACCTCTGAATTGATTTCACTTTAACTAATGACTGATAAAACTAACCTTACAGATTACACCCCTGGGATTTTTTTTAAAACTAGGCTATTCCCTGGTTGTAACTAAAAGTTCAAAATTTCTTTCTATGGACATAATTGTTTGATAATCTGTTTTGTATGCATATTAGCTTTATAAAAAGAATAAGTTAAACATAGACTCCAAATATTGTAGAAAGCCAATTTTTATTTTGTTTTAGTGATTAACACAGAGATAAAGTGTTTAATATGTACAGCCCCCGCCCCCTCTCCCTTAACACATAAAAATGAAAACAATATTATTGTTAACATGGTTGTGAAAAGAAATGAAAAAATATGATATAACATAAAATTGCAACTATGAAATGCAGTTTGGCACCTAGAAAAAAAATTGTAAGTGTCATTTTACGCTTTACATAGAGTTCCTAATTTCTAACCCTGTTCACTTGCTATTTGATCTGTATTGCACACACACACAAAAAGAAAATTATCAGTTCAAACTGTTAAACTGTTCTTGTTGACTCAACTTGACATGAAACCAAAGCTCTTTAACACAAAACTGAACCTGAATTGTTTAAACCCAACCCAAAATTAAAATATCTTCAAGCAAAAATTTTTAACATTATAAGAGAGGCAAAAACAATCATTACTATTTTTAACAAAGATTTTAATTATAAAACTTAAAAATTTAGATGTATCTAAACATATTTAATTCATGTTTCTAAATATAATGATCGATAGATGACTTACGTAACAATAACAAAAGCACAAGCCTGAAGAAATGCAACTATCTCAAAGCAGAGTCCAGGAAATAAATCAATTGTTTGCTTGTAAATAGATGTCATAGTAAAAGTACCAATTAAAAAGCAAAAGTTCTGCATCATGGTGGTGAATGCAAAAATTCTTCCTGTAACAAAAAATCATAGTAAAATGCTTTGTTACATGTACAATTTTCACCAAATATATTTTTAGTTGTATGTAGATAATTATGTAATTTTTAAAAATGGGATTAAATTTAAAGAAATAATTTAACTGATGTGCACATAAATTAAACATAAAATTAACAACTTCATCATGAAAGATACTTTACATTAATTTATTTCAAACTAGCTGGCCCGTCCGGATTCGGGAAAATAACATTAAATATATCTAAAAACAGTGTTGAATTCTGATATTTTTCTCATAAGAAGGGGGGGGGGGGGGGGGGACAATGCCTAAAATAAATTTACCATTTACCAAAGGATAGTGTGTGATATGTTAAGTTATATAAAATTTTAAATAGAAGGGTTAAAGTTATGCGAGTAGTCCATTCTTTGAAGAAGGTGTCAGTAATTACAATAAAAGTTACAGAATAAAAATATTTTGATTTATATTTGAGTTTGTCATATGTGCCATTTTACTGCCATTTTTACGAATATTTTCAGCATAAAAACTCAAAATATTGAAAAATACAAAGCTGTGTTTCACATATTGTTCAAAGTTTTTTGAAATTCGCATTTTTGGTATGGTGGAATGTATTTTTCTCTTTGTCACTGACAGTTTCTTAGTCTCTAAATAATCAAAGTTACACAAAAGTTACTTTTGAAGAAATAATGTACAAATCTAATTTTGATATTGCATAGTCAATTTGTGAAAATATTGTCCGCATTATCCAATGAGTAGTATGAATTAAGAAATGTCATTAACATTAATTGCAAATAGAAAAATTATGGGATAAACAAAATTATCCTCATTAATCAGAGATATGTCTTAAGTGGAGACAGATTAATGAGAGTCTGCTGTATTTAAATAATTTAAGAATTTTCTTAACACTAGAATGGCGGAAAAATCTTACCTACTGGAATGGCAGGAAAGGGGTCATTTTGACCCCTCGATAAAACTACTGAAATAACAATGATAAAACAATTTTAAATGCCATACATTGGCAATAATATGTAATTTATGTGTATTTCATAATTTATATTTAATATTATTTGATAATTTGTTGAATTTTTAAAGTACTGTAAATGTAACTAACGCCTACAGGGCAATCAATTGGATCATACTACAACTACTCAAATATACTCAAATAACTCATTAATTTGCTATAAAAATTGATTGGTTTCACAAATTAAAATTAATGCTAACTAAAATAAAACATAATTTATAAAATAATAATATTTGTTTGATCAATATTTCATATATATATATATTCAATATTTTCCAATATTTCAAAAACTAACAAATCTAGAATGCTGAATTTTTTTTTAGAAATGTTTGTTATCTATTTGGGAAAAGTAAAAAAAATTTCAAATGACTTCTTCCAACCAAACAAAAGTAATCAATGGACAAAATGACCCCCTACCGCCATTCTAGTGTTAATGGTTTTATAAGAAATAATTGTTCAGGCTTTATTTTGTTTTATTTTTTGTGCAGGGGGTTGGGGGAGATTTTTTTTCCCTATAAATTGTCTAAAAATTCTAGTAGACATGAATGACTAAGGCTTATGTGCTTAAGGTTATGAAAGAAATCTGGAATAAGAATTTTTGTTTAGTAAATTAACGAACATTCAAATTTTGATGTTTCAACATCATTATTCTATATTAGATTTATTTTGATTTTGAAGCTTCAGTACCACCAATGAATGTTCTGTTGCTATGAATTTTTAGCTTTGAAATATTAATAATTAAAAATTCCAGAATTCTGGTGTATAACTAGAATATAATAACCCTACAAATAGTTTTTTTTTTTTTTTTCAAATTATAGATTTAGATTTATGAAATATTATGCAAATACTTATTAAACTTATTATTTTTTTAATTAATCATTTTTGCAATATGAGCATAAGAAAGCATAAATTTAAATGAATAACTTTAAAAAATATGATAAAAAATTATTTAAAATTATGATAAACTGAACTAACCTCTCTCATCTTCATCAACAGTTTTAGATAGTATTGATCTAATAGCAGGTACAGGAAATTCTGAAAACGCATACAAACCAATACCTATTAAATATAAAAATGCCTGTTATTTTTTAATTTTTTTTATAATTTTGTAAAAATTTTCTAAACTTTCATTTTATTTACTTTAGAAAGGAAATACACACACACACACACATATATGTGTGTGTGTGTGTGTGTGTGTGTGTATATTTCCTTTCTAAAGTAAATAAAATGAAAGTTTAGAAAATTTTACAATTAACGAACATTCAAATTTTGATGTTTCAACATCATTATTCTATATTAGATTTATTTTGATTTTGAAGCTTCAGTACCACCAATGAATGTTCTGTTGATATGAATTTTTAGCTTTGAAATATTAATAATTAAAAATTCCAGAATTCTGGTGTATAACTAGAATATAATAACCCTACAAATAGTTTTTTTTTTTCAAATTATAGATTTAGATTTATGAAATATTATGCAAATACTTATTAAACTTATTATTTTTTTAATTAATCATTTTTGCAATATAAGCATAAGAAAGCATAAATTTAAATGAATAACTTTAAAAAATATGATAAAAAATTATTTAAAATTATGATAAACTGAACTAACCTCTCTCATCTTCTGTAAAATTTTCTAAACTTTCATTTTATTTACTTTAGAAAGGAAATATACACACACATATATATATATATATATATATGCACAGAGAGAGCTTTTAATATTCCTTTTTAGGCTTACTGACAAAAATAGCCTGAGTAAAAAAAATAAGACAATTAAAAATTTTAAAGTAGAATACTCAAATTCTAGAGAAAATTCAGCAAATCTGTATAACTATGTTTGCTTATGAAATGCAGTTATAATTTAAGAAAAGTTTAATTAACAAATTTCAAAGAAATAGTTTTAATTCTAAAATTTTAAATAAGGCATTTTGAATGAAGTATAATGACCATATTAAACTTGTAAATTAATTATTTCAAGATGTATTAATATAAAAGAAAAGTACTTTTTTCAAGTAAATTCAAACAGAATTAATATGAAAAAATTTCAGTTTAAGTAACAAAAAATATGCAACAAAAAGATTTTGGTAATAATTCATTTTTTTAGTGAAGTACATTTATTATTATTATTTAAATTAAGACAAGCAAGTATCAAATATAATCTTGCCAGGGGGATTTTGGAAAGATTGTAATTTCCATCTTTGGCAACAATTACTTTTAGATACCTCATTTTTTTTTTCTAGGTATGAAGTGCACAGGATATAATTTTCAAATCTATACATTTTAATCATTGATTTTCAGGCTTTAAAAAAATAAAACAAAGTGGTATGATGTGCACTTCATATCTAAAATATACATTTGTGTAGAAATTGTAAAGATGTTAATCAAAGTACAACTGATAACATTATACTAAATAGAAAATCAACAATATTTGTATTTGTCTGAAAGGCACATACTTAATTTCTCACAATATTGCCAGCTTAAAGTTGGAGTTAAAATGTTAAGATATTGTGGCCATGTAGCATTAGTTGTTTGGCACCTGTCTTATTAGCATAATTTTGAAAAATAATACCAAAAATTTTGTTTTTGTTATCAATTTTCACTCAGCTATGTTTGAAGAAACTAGTCAAATGAAGACAAAATGACAGTGAGAATAAATACAGTCCAACTTTCAAAAATCCGCAATTCTAAAATCCACTAATGCCTAAAATTCGCATATCATTCACAATGTAAACAAAATATTTTTTTTAAGATTTAGCACAAAAAAAATCAAGATAGCAATGTTTTTATTAGTTGATTAGTGAATTGTAAGTCGAGTAATTTGTGCTGATGAAGCACTACGATAACAACACATACCGTAAATTTCCGTTAATCCGCCCTTCCCGATTACGCCCAATCCAAAGTTGCGGGTGTGACATTTACACAAACTAAATTAGCCATCAGCTAAAATATTTTAGAGCATTGGTTTCAATTTTTATGGATTTCAATGTAGACCACTTACATATACATTAATACAAATCAGCAAGTTGCCCGATATTTTATTTATTTAAAAAAAAAAATAATTTCCACCAGTTGCGGGTGTGACATAAAAAGGACATACGTTTTCGTCTTTCAGTATAAAAACTCAAAACTCTGTGAATTATAACAACCTGGTGAACCGGGTTTTTTTTATGTTAGACAGTAATACTTAAATAATTATTCTATGAAAAAATTAAATTACTTACTCAATTCTTGCTTGTGTAGGAAATATTCAAAATTTTTGTTGCGGGTGTGACGGCCCGTTGCGGGTGTGACTTGTATGGCCAATGAAATAATGACATACACAAATATTTACAAAGCAGATTTTTTTAAATTAACATATTAATGAATAATACATTAATAATACCAAAGGAACAAAATATCTTATAAATTTCATTTCTAAACTTGAATTTATAATTTCTGGCAGTGGCAGCTTTTTTATAATGATGTTCTGTTTCTCTCAGGATACATCTGACTAATTTGGCCATATATACACTTCTGAATTTTTTTTTTCAGATACTCTATTTGTATATCATCACCATCCATTTGTTTTATTTGCCTACATTTTTTTTTTTTTTTTTGTATGTGGAGAACAAAACTACTTGACAAAATCTCCAAGTGCACTTGTATTATTAATGGATATTATATATTTATCAGAATGTGGCAGCAAACAATTGTTAAATGTCGTTTCATCTTCATAATTGTTTCTCTATTAACTATGACTTTCATACAATCTTTTTTGTTTGGTGACTCTCTGCTAATACCGCCTCTGTTAAAGAAATCAATAACTACTGAGTAATCATTCAGAACTTGAGAATTTTGTTCTTTAGGTGAAAGTATGTTTTCCTCATATGCTAAATTTTTCACCACAGCAAGTCTTTTCCTTGGACTTAAAGGAAGACTTCATTTAGCTCTATGGATAGCTTTACCAAGAGTTTATGCTCTTCGGTAACTTCCAATAGACTCTGCTACACTTATAGCTGAAGTTGGTGTGGCACTTTATGTCGCAGATTTCGTTTTCTCTCTACACTTTTTTTGCCGTAATTGTTTTTCTTTCTTGGCTGCCGATGTGTTTTTTTTTTAATAGTTGCTTTTTCTTTTCCCTCCTTGCTTTGTCTCTTTCCTTCTCTTTTTGTAGATATTCTGCATATTTAAGGGGGTTTTCTTTAATCTTTTCTCAATGATTTTGTGATCTGTCTGTGCTATTCATTCTTCTGCAAAAGAGAAAAATTTAATTTATAAATTGAATAAATAGTACAAGTACTACAAGTCCAAAAATACATGTTTAACAAATTCTTAATATTTATTATTGAAATCCTTTGAAACTTTTAATCTTGTACAAAGTTAATTATATTAAATTTTGGTTCATTTCAAATTTTAACTATCTACATTTTATGCTAACTTAATAAACATTTTAATAACAGTTTCAATTATTCTTATTTCTTCTTTTTATTTAATTAGAATTAAAAGAGAATAAAAATCTTTATCCCCTAATATTATCCTAATAATATATCCCTAATAATATAATCCCCTAATATTATATTATTTATTTTAAAAAATGAAAAAAGTAAATGCAATCAATTAACAAAATCATACATACATATTAAAAAAAAATTGCTGAAATATTGTTTTGGAAATATTTATTTTAATTTTGATAAAAATCTTACTTTTTAAATTATTTTCTTAATCACTTATCATTTACAAAAATATTATTTTCCTGTAGTAACAACAATTTATTAATCCAAACTGAATAAATCAATGAGAACACAATGTCACATGCTCAAATGATGCTAATTTTGATTTATTAACTGGAATTCACACAACTAAATCAAAGGGTATAGTTAGTGCTGCCATGTACATGTTTTCCAGCACATTATTCTTACATGAATTTACATATAATTTGTTTAGATTACATTTGTGTTCAATTTCAAAAAATGTTGCGGGTGTGACTTTAGTTAAATGTCACGCCCGCAACAGGAACATGTCACACCCACAACGCTTAATAATTATAATTGAAATAGTAATTAATTTTTTTTTTTGTGTCTGCAATTCAAAGTACCTTAATGAACTATTTTTGAATACAAAGTTTCATAACTTACAGTCAAAGATATTTTTCTGTGGAGATATAAATGTAACTTTTTGTTGCGGGTGTGACACAATAATTAAGAGTAATTAAATATGCTTACCTTTTGTAACGAAGATTAGTTAACACTTTTCTGCAGGCAAAAACTCTCAGTAATAGATGTCAGATTATATATATCTAAGTTTGGAGATTTGCAGAATTATTTATTCATCTGTACGAGACCATGAAATGTAAAGATTTTTAGTGCAGTCTATTTCACACAGACATACTGTCACTTTATTAATTAAAATAAGTATGCTAATGACAAAAATTTAATTATTTTTCAATAAAATATGAAATAGTACACCTTTAACAGTTAATATGCCAAATTTCAACCATATTTAAGGAAATTTAAATTTTCATCCTCATGTTCACTTTTTTGTGGATTGGGCGATTAAGCACTCCCCTCCCACTTTGTAAACAAATTAGAAAATTTAAAAAGTCTGAGAAAGCGCCCTCCCCCAAAAGAAATTTCGCCGCACACGTCAAGATCAACACCAGAAATTTTATCTCATGAGTGTTTTTTCTTTTTTCCGATGGATCAGAAAGGCATGGCGATTCTTTGATATATCGCAAACGTGTACAAACACAAAAGTAACATACACAATTTCAACTACTGTCAGTCTGAAAAAGCAATATAACCAAACATTAGTTTGCTGTAAATTTATCTCCATGACGATATGAAGGTAATAAAAATATCGATAGTGAAAGTTTCTCATGAAATAAGTTAAAAAATGTGTATTTAATGCAGTGTGTGAAATATTTTGATTAAGCCACAGTCAAATTTGTATCGTATTTTGAGCTATCTTTGTGGTAGCAATGTTTTTCGTTTTAAAAATCTGGCAATACTACCAATTCGTTCTGTATGTTCTCAATTCTTGTAATTTGTATTATTTATTTAGCATTTATATAGATACGAAATCATGATTTTAAAAAAAAAGGTTATTTCATCTCCCTAATTTACAACAGATGGCGACACCACATAAAATGTTACTAGTTCTAGAAAGTATTTCAGGACATTTTTA
The DNA here is from genome assembly GCA_963931845.1 of Maratus michaelseni. Classification (NCBI taxonomy): domain Eukaryota; kingdom Metazoa; phylum Arthropoda; class Arachnida; order Araneae; family Salticidae; genus Maratus; species Maratus michaelseni. The sequence continues at coordinate 143,811,102 of OZ007596.1, forward strand.
ACTGCAATTTCTCAGTGTTTTTTAATTAATTTAAATTATTAAGTTTCTTTTATTTTTCTGTTACCATATTAATGACAGGTATTAGCGTTATTATTTATCTAAATGCATTCCAGTGTCAATGCTTCTGAAATCCAGAATTTTCTATAATCTGAAATCGCCATTAATCGTGAAGTTATACTGTTTTTCTACTTTGTATATCTTTTTTTTTTTTTCAAAATGTTTTTCTTTTGTCACTTTGTTAAAATAATTCATACTTTGCGACGATCGGCCATTAGCATCTCCCCCCACCACCACCACCCATAAATATCATGTACTATAATTTTAATACCGTGTAAGCACCCCCCCCCCTGATTATTTTACGGTTTTCCATTGCATTTAGGGGGTGGATTAACAGGATTTTATGGTAAGTGGTATAATGCAGTCTTCAGAGCACTCACAGATACTGAATTACAGACTTTTGTGACTTGATGAGGTTTTAAAATGTAAATAAAGCAATGATGTAAAATCTGCAAAGCCCTTGATTCCAAGTTGCATGGATTTTTGAGAGTTGTACTGTAATTAAATTCTTCAATCAAATCAATGTGAAGTTGGCAACTACTGCTTGTAAAGTTACAGACTATAACTCTGAATCACAATGACATTCTGCTTATTGTATTCTGTTGTAACATATGTGTCATCATTTCAGAATGTTTATTGAGTAAAAAGAGCATTTACAGCCTTGGCCAAAAGTATTGAGCACCTCCACATTTTCACTGTATCTTTGAAAAGTAATGTCAGATACAAATGTTTAACTGCATACAATTAGGAATTTCTTTTTTAAGTTATTACAATTTGTAAAAAACAACAACAAATGAACAACTCATTTTCTAATTAAACTATTTGCTTTAAAACAGTGTTTTAAAAAAAATACTGAACTATTTTGTATTTTAGGAAATTTCATTGTTGTGTAAAGCAGGTTAATTGATAATCATGAAAATTAAAATAATTGTTGCAGAAAATGCCAAAACACAAAGAACTCAGTCTTTAGTAACAAAAATAATATATTTATATACAGTAGACTCCCTGAAATTTGCATAGCTTAGTACGACAGGACAGAGGTCTGCAGACTTAAGAATTTTGTGGATTTCTGGTCACTGCCGTGTTTACATTTTAAAAACAGTAATATAATTGATGCTTGCAATAAAGTAAATAATAAAAATTAAGAAAATTTAATAAATGCTTAAAGTATTAAAAGTAAAGGTCAAGTAAATAATTAATAATGTACAGTTAAATATGCATAATAATGATATGATTTTTTCTTGAATAATTCAATTAAACTTGCCTCATAAAGCTACACTAATAATTTAACTAAATATCGTAAAATAACAAAATTTTATTTCATGTTTAGCCAGACTTACTTAATAACCAAAAAAGCTTGATTTTACCAAATACATGCATTTGGTAAAAAGATTTCGATCACACCTGATATCAGCACCAAATATAATTTTTTCACAAATAATTTTATACCTCCTTCAGGAAAAAGAGTTCAGTCATATTAACCATAATTACATATTAAAAAGTATACAGAATGATATAAAAATTTAAAAATTTTGAATTTTTCCTGTACATTCTAAGTTTTACTGTTTACATCTGCAACAATGTGCAGATTTTAAAGTTGTGGATTTGAAGTAGTCTACTGTATATATATTATGTTTAAAAAATATATATATATTAAAAATGATATGTAATTTTTTATTATTTTAATTTTTAACAAGTGTAAAGAAAAATCTATTACTTTAAAGGTATATATGAAGTGACACGACATCTGTCAACATTTGACAGAATAAAAAAAATATTAATAAGGAGCTGCTAAATGAACTTATAAATAATTATGAAAAGTAATAATAATTTTAAAAAATCAGTCTTATACTGGCTAATCTAATTCCAACAGCAATTATTATTTTAAACTATAATCTATATAATAATAGCACAAGTCATGTGACTGTTATAAACAATTACAGGGTGACCACTTCGTTTTTCATATGCCAGGCGGCCATTTTTACTAAAAATTATTTTTTTCAAATAAAACTGCATAAAAGTTACATTTTTACAGAGTTCATTAAAAAATAATAATGTTTGAGAGATGGGTTACATTGAAATATGTATATATTCTAGTTTAAATTAGGTTAACAGCTCAATATCTCATTCCATCAAAGTAAAAAAACACAAGAGATTCATTCACTATGAGCGATAAAAATATTAAACCATGAGGGTAATCATTCGCAAAGCAAGTTCTCCAGCCATGAATTTTACAGTGCCGTGCAGTGTCAGAAAAATAATTCACACATATAAAAGTCAATCAATATTTAGAACAATTCTGTTAGGTGAAGTGCTATACAACTTAACTTCCTTTGCAATCTTTTCTCGATGTAAGTTAAATGTAATTAAACCCAACTTATGTAATAATATTTAATGAATCAAATTTCAAAACAAATTGTCATTTAATTTGGTAATTACGTATTATTCGTGCCAGGAAGGTAGATCACCAAAAATGATTGCTAATTGGTAATCATATTTATAATTCTCAATGGCCAATTGCATTGAAAACAGTAATTAAATATACATTTATTAAATACATAACATCAGATTGACGGCTGTTAGTTAAGATATTTATGATGGTAGTTTTATTTTTAGCTATTATTCTTAGTTTCCCCCAGTTTCAAGAGGGTGCAGCATGCTTGCTCTTTGGTTTACAAAATAGAACCCTTCTTGCCTCTCATCCGAAATGACACCCTTACTGCCATTTTTATTAAAAAAAATTCTTGCATAGTAAAAATTGATTTATTATCATGACTTGCAAAGTATGCTTCAACTTTTAAAGTGCCTTTAGAAATCAAAAGAGTGCCTTTAAGTCGTAAAAATAATCTCTTAAAAGAGACACTTAAGAATTTAAAAAGTGTCTTTTCCCACCAGCAGCACCCTGCCCTTTTTAACACTTTCCAACCTAGCTGAAAAGTGTTTATGACTTTGGTTTGTCAGCCGTCTGTCCATGCTTTAACTCACGTAAATATACTTGGATTGCCCTGAAATTTTTGTATGTTATTGTCGTTTAATATAGCATGTTCCCTATTGAAAATGAAGTGTGCAGCACTTATAGTTTTTTTACAGGAACTATCAAAAGTATTACATTACATTACAGTCAATGGGAAATAATCGTTTCAAATGCATTTTGATGATGCTACGCCATTTGAAACATGGTGAAATTGGTATATAACTAAGAAGCCCATTAAAATTAGGTACAAAGCATTTATTATTCATTTACAGAGCCAAACAAAAGAATTCTGTTACACATTATTCTACGGGGAAAAATCATTTGCAGTGTAATTTAATGTTTCACTGTTTCAAACATAATGAAAATTATATGCATTACTGAGGTGCACTATAAATTGCTCACTTAAAAGTATGGTATGCATTGCGTTTATTTTTTATTTACAGGGACACACAAAACATATCGGTTACAGTATACATGCGATAATTACAGTCTATGTGTGATAAGTGTGTTTTCAACATTAGTTTATATTTTTAAGTTTAACTTAATTTTTTCATAGTACGTGGTGTGTATAAACTTGGTTGATCATATACAGGGCTACACAAGGGAATTCATAAGTACTGCAAACTATGGGAGTGAATTGCTTAAGGGTAGTTTTTAATTGTGTTACACATTTCCTGCTGAACTATATTTAGTAGACTAATAGAAGTTTGTGGAATATAAATAAATTCGTATACAGGACTACACAAAGAACAATATTCATTGTCGCTTATGGTTGGTAAATGCTGAAAGTGAATTTCATGTTGCCTTATACATTTTTTACCTTTTAGTTTAATATGTGGTGCATACAAAAGTCTTTTGATAATATACACGACTGTATAAAATATTTTGAGTGCATTTCCATCGATTGGCGAAAATTGCTAAATGTGAGTTTTCTAACTGAACTAAATTTTATCATACTATGTAGTATATATCCAAATCTATAGAACATATATAGGGCTGCACAAAATAATTCGACTAATTTTTTGGCAATGGAATTTAATTTTGAAAACTGTATTTTCCAATGTATTATGTTTTCTAAACGCATGATTTTTCGTTCTTGTTTAAACTTGTGGGGGAAACTCTTGGTCTTAAAAACGATCTATTTAAATTTTAAAAAAAAATTAATTATAATGAGAAAGTGGCAGATATAAAGAATAAAAAGAAAAAAATCTCAGTATAAATTCTTTTTTCTCTGTAACAACAGATGTAACCCAATTACCACCATTTTGAAGAAACTTCATTAAAAACTTTTAAAATTAAAAATAAAATGCAAAAATATAAATTATTTTGAAAAAACTATGCTTTAAAGATGGGCACATCTACAAATGAACAGCTTTCAGTTTTAAAAAATAATTATTAAATTTGGTTCAGCAGAAAGTTTAGGACAAATGATGAAACAAATCAGCTTGTGTTTTAAATTATACAGATTAAAAATATGGGGATGTTCAATACTTTTGACCAAGACTGTATTTCATTTGCATGTTTATTTATAATACACTTTTCACTTCACTAAAAATAATTTTTTTAAAAACAATATAAATAAAAATAGAAGCCTAACATGAATGTCCAAATAATACAAGTTACTCATACTTACAAACATAAATTAGTGTGTCACTATTACCAAGTCCAAATGTTACGTATGCAGATAATTTAGAAACAATTCCCAGAAGAGCTATTATGTGATCTGGAGCCTTCAAAAAATGAAAGAACACTGGCATTCCAATGAGCAATGCAGATCCTTGAACTACAAACTGAATGGCATTAAAGTTGCTATACTTGGTAAAATCCCATTGTAGCCGATCATGAACATAATAATATGCTAAGGTAAACTGGACTGGAAAAGATAAATACATGAAAATAAGCCAAATATTGAAAAAATTATTATAAATTTGCACAATTTAAACTGGTGACAATTTAAAAAATAAAATGTATATCAAAGTAGTATAATTTACATTATGCTTTTTTGAGATATAAAATCTTTCTACTGTGATTTTAATGGAAAATTCTACTTACTGCTCAGATTTGTTTTGCTTATGTAACTATTTGAATAATCAAGAGTTTATTTACCATTCCACATATCAATATACATATATAGAATATGGACTATATTATAAACTATTTTTTTTAACCCTTATGCTACTGACGTCATTGATCAAGGACATACCTTTCCATTGAGTATTGTTTTATCTTAATTATTTTTGCTAACTTCAGCATCTAATATATAATGATAGTGTATATCTATACATTTAATATTATGCATTCACTTATGTTTCAGCATTTAGTATTAATAATAATAATTTTCTTAATTATTGTTAAGCCGTTGACGTTTCTTTTTTTTTTTTAAACATATGTTTCACTCTTTAAAATTAAATTATGGACTACTTTTCCGAATTAATACTTTGTGATAAACAATAAAAAATATTAGTAAGTTTTTATGCTTGTTTAGTTTTGTTGTAATACCATATTTTCCAAAGTCTTAAAAAAATCGTCCTTAGACTAATGTCATATGAAAAATATGCAAAATAACTACTTTCGTCAGATTTCAGCAAATAACATATTCGTTAAATTTCAGTAAACCTTAACGTCTGTGATTTGGGTAGTTATTTTTAATTTATTCTCGTAAAAAGGATTTTTTCCAAAAATTGAAAAAAAAAAATTCAGTAGCAAAAAGGTTAAACTAATAGTAACCAAAAGTCATTGGTTAATATGATTTAGAGAAAAAGAATTTAACATCAATAATATTGCAGTAGTGATCCTATTTAAAAATATGTGAAGCTAATAATTTAATGTGTCACTACTTCGATTGACACTATTAAAGTGCATACCGCCCTCCCCCTCAAATATGAGTAATCACACATACCTAGAAATAACATACTTGATAAATATCTCTCACATTACTTCATTTTACATATTTTCAGGGCTCAAAATTATCAGGAATTAGTGATATTTTATGCCTATACATCTCAGCCTGACAAGTGACAACCATGATTTTATATTCAATCAATATTTTTTGACATCTAACTTTTCTTTTTATAGTGCCTTTTAAATTTGCTTAAAATATTTTACCTGATGACTGTGTTTATATACTACTTTTCAGAATTAACTTATTAAATGAGTTTTGATGCACAACAAGAGATAATGCTGATGAAAAAATACCACACACAATTTTGATAATCGAGACAAGATCATGAAGTATCGTAGAATTTAATAATCAGAAAATATATACATCCTACTTACAAATATTTACATGATTTAAATAGAAATATATAGAGATGCAATATTCCATTTCATATTCAACTTTTTGAGAAATAAAAAAAGATTAAAGCTTCAAAACATAACAATCAAGCAGCCTTTTTTGCTGCATTCTAAACTCAGCGAGCATTACGGTAGAGAAAGTAAAAGTGGAATTCCATGGCAACACAGCACCGTCTAACTGGATGATTCCTTTTTCTGCACACTTCCCGCCTGAGCTCTTATAGAGTTCATCTATCAAAATTCTTACTAAATTATTCTATCATAAAAATTCAGGTTTATATCAATGGATCAGAAATCTAATATAATATCAAATTCAGATACATAATATCAAATTCAAATCATTCTATCGCTTAATAAATCAAACTTAAAACATCACTTAATTCTAAATATAATCAATTTTTAAATTTAAACAATGTAAAATATATATTATACTATGCATTTTAAAGATTATATTTAATTAAACAATGACAAAATGTCACACCTCAAAACAGAAACATTATTCTTACATACTGCTATTTACTTAAATTACCTTATATAATACTTGAGAACATCTATATTTAGTTAGTAATCAGTATGCCTAAAAAAATGATCATTAAAAAAAAAATCACTAATAAGAGATTATGTAACTTAGTCCAAATATGTTTATATGAAAACTGAAAAGATTAAATCATAGAAGGATCAATGTTGAAAGAGAAATTAGGAAGGCTATAATATTTGAGGACATTTTAGTTCAGGTAAGTGCATAAAATAAAGAGAACAATAAAAAAAAAACTGTTCTCCAAATAAAATTTGTTGAATTAAATTTTAAAAAAAGCTTGTTGCTATTTACAAGAGTTTTTCATGCATATGTTATTCATAATACTCATACTGTTTTTAATGGTGAGAGATGGTGTTTTCATTAAATGATTATGCATGACTTTAAATATTTACAAGAAAAAAAGAGGCTTTCATAGCAATAGCTGTTATTCATAATTACTGTTTTTAATAAGGAGAAATAGTGTTTTTATTAAATGACTTAATGTGTGATTTTAAATGTTTATAAGAAAAAAATAAGACTATATTAAAAGCCCTTAAAATTAGTTAAGTAATAAAATATGTACCTAAGCAACCATCATCCTCTTTAATTATATAAAGCAATAATAAATTGTTCAAGTACGAGTATAACTCACTCTTAAAGAGTTCCGTACATTAAATTTATTAATTACTGTTTATTAATTAATAAACTCTTACTATTCCTAATATTTTCATAATTTTAGTTTCAGTAGATTTGGAAATAGGAAGGGGGGGGGGTGACATATTTTTCCAGTATACTTTCGATGATATCTCTGAAAATATAATAACTAAAATTAAAATAAATATATTTTTTGTTTGATGTTACGAGATCTTTTGAACGATACCCTACATGATATATAAATTTTTTCAAGTAATTTAATTAATATCTCGGCTAATTACTGACAAATTTTTTCGAAAATCATTATCAAATATTCTTGGATGATTCTGCGTCGATAGATAGCTCAAGCGTCCATCAACCCCCCCTGCTGACCACCCGAGAAGTAAACTATGTGTGTAACAGAAAAATGCATTTTTCTCAAAACCTATGTTACCTAGGAAAATCGCCAAAGTTTTCCTGCAAAGTTTAAATAAACTCCTACTACCCCAAGTTTTTTCATAATTTTAGTTCCAGTAGATTCAGAAATAGAGGGGAGGGGAGACATATTTTTGCAGTGCATTTTTGATGATATCTCTGAAAATATACCTAAAATTAAAAAATATTTTTTTTTTTAGTTCAATATTACGAGATCTTTCACACGATTAGATTACCCAGATACTCCAGATTATAAGCAAAAAGAAAACTTTTTTTTTCAAGTGACTTAAATGACCCTCTAAATTTTTCCTAATATATTTGTGAATGGTTAATAATCTGAAAATATGTGGGTAAAAAGACTTTATAACTTTTCCACATCTGAACTTTTTTCACAACCCATAGTTTACGAGAAAAAGGGCTCTGACAGACGGACACAGGAGTGATCTTATAATGGTTCTGTTTTTACTTTTTAAGTACGAAACCCTAAAAATGAAAAAAAAAAAAGGTTAAAGGTCAATGTAAGCCAGATAAAGCAATTGGTATGCCTCTAAAAGAAGCCAGTAATTTTTGCCGCGTTCTAAAACGTATGTATATGAAGTTTCATGCAAATTGGTCAAAAATTATAGATTTGTATAAGGAATATACACACACACTGACTTTTAGATAGATAGATAGATTATATTCACAGTTATATTTAACAAAATTTGTGAGCAACAAATGTAGTGGGATACCTTAATATCTCAAACATAATATTTTTTGAGTTGTCACATTTTACAAATAAGTGCACAATGACATTTATTATTGTTTTTTGTTGTTGTCATGACTATTCTAACCAAACTGCCCATTTTTAAATGAAATTTTGAGTTAATCAAAACATAGCTTATTTTCAGTTTTAGCTATGTCAAATTTACAGTCATGTAGGGGAGAGTGGTAATGAATAGGCCAATTTTTAGTTTGTAATTTTTTCTAATAATTTTTTTGGTTTAGAATTAGCTCTTCTGTTACTTTACTTATTTGGTTATATAAAAAAAGTCATAAAAATTGGATTAGAAAATGTCTATAACGAATGATAATAGAAAATAAAAATAGAGAAATTTGGCCCATTCATCCCCACCCATGGTGCTGAATGGACCATTGGTGGTAATGAATGGGCCACTAAATAAATTCAATGAAAAAAATGTGGAATTAATCTTTTATTCACCAAATAGGACAAAATGAATGACAGTTGACATGATATGATCAAAAGCCTACTGAAATAGTAAGCAATACACAATGCTTATCAAAATTTATAAACATCAGAAGTGATATTATTAAATCACATAATTGTAGCAGAAAAATGACAATATTTTGTTAATGGCCCATTCATCCTCATGGCCCATTCATTACCACTCTTCCCTATTAAAATTTTGAAAAGCAGAATACAAAATACTAACATGATACATAATCATTTATTCATAAAATGTCTGGATAAATTGCATAAAATACACTTATTTGAATTTAAACTTACCAACCAAACCAAAATAAATGAAGAACAGTGCCAATGATGATAATAATACAATTTTTCTCTTTCCAGCACCCCTGGCACGAAAAACAGCTTTTACTGAAGCTTTAACATGATCAAGCTTGAAGAGATTTCCACAAGAAATTTCAGGTGACACACAACTGTCAGTATTCCGATTTGGTATTCTAAAAATTATGTAAAAAGCGATCATGACTGCTACACACATTTCAAAAATGAATAGCTGAGAAAATCCATTTGTGCTTAAATTATAATTGTTATATTTAATAAATTCCCCACCAATGTATATGCCTAAAGTACCACCGATATATATCATAGCTTCTAAAATCACAATTCTTTTGGTTCTAGATGATACGTCACTGATATCTGTAATAAAACCAAATGTAGCAGCAATTATCCCAACAGTTCCAAATGTCAGGCCAGAAACTGCTGAGCTAATGAAAATATATGCTATAGAAGAATGCATATACATAGATAAAACACAATTGATTAAAGCTGAAAGAAAGGTCCCCAAAGGAGGTATTAACATTGTAAATTTTCTGCCAATTTTATCACTCCATGATGCAGCATAAAAACTGCTGACGAAAGTAAACAAAAAGAAAGCAGCTGAATTATATTGCACCCACGAAGTCTTTTCTTGTTTGATAGCATCAGTAAAATTTGATTGATTTTTGTTGCTGCAATCGCTAATATTAACCGGGTTAACAAGTTTAATGCAAGACTTTACAGATATTAGTTCTAGAAGAGCATTGCTTTCTAAAAATATCACCATCATATAAAAAAATAAAACTGGTTCAACTGTTATACATTTCAGTTTCGTCCAAATAGCCATTTTCCTAAAAATGAAAAAAAAAATTACAATAAGGAACTAAATAATGCATCAAATTATGTAAAACATAAGACATAAAAAATTATACATGCATACAAGGTGTTTCTTCTTATCACTGTTCAATAGGTAATTCCTACACTATTTGTTTTAGAGGTATACAGTAGACTCTCTCAAATCCATGTATCGTTGCCAATGTACACAATGAAACTTACAGTTAAGTTGAAGGAACAAAATTCAAGATGGTGCTGAAATTGGTGGCATTTGCGATGTTTTTTTATTAATTTTTTTTTATAATCAACTTCTTTTAGCTATTACAGCTGGTTAATTATTAAATAAAATTCCATTACTTATGATCTTGATGCAAATTAACATATCTAAAGCAAAAACTTCACCATATTGCGTCCTGCACAATATTTGCAAAAGTAAACTGTAACCAATTTTTTTATTTTTCAAGAATTCATTTCCATGTTTTTCAATATTTATTTTTAGTTTTTCCTTATTATGTGCAAATTTTAGTATGCAGTTATGGTTAATATGGCAAAAATCAAGCTCTTTCATGAAGAAAATATGAATTTTCTTCCGAAAAAATTTGGGATGCAACGGATATCCAGTGAATATCTGATATCCGCCTGATTTTTTAATATCCAAAATATCATCGGATATCCGAAACACAATCACCGGATATCCGGCTCTCTACTACATAAGTTCTATCAATAATATGCATAGGACACGATGGCAAATTGTATTCAAACATCCTTGATAAAAGTGACTTTAGTTTATAATGCAAAATATGAAATATAATAGTAAGTTCCCTATCCACAAGTAAAAGGCCCTAACTGTCAAAAGTTTAAAGAATTGTCAGCTTTCCTAATATAGATATTTGAACTTTTTATAATAAATTTAAGAATTTACATTTACATCTTTTAGAAAATTGTACCTTCACTGTCAGATTGTAAAATAAAATTTGAAATTGTATATTAAAGTAGGACTTTATTAATTTTCTGTCTTACTGTTAAACAATTAAACAGACCTATTTTTGTTTTTTAACTTGTATGTTAAAAAAACTTTATACTTATTATCTATACTAATAAAAGAAAGTTTTGCTCTGTGTATGTGTGCTATGGCTACCAAAATCTACCGCACATAGGAGTCTGAAAATTTGGGTGAGGATAGTCTATGGCAGGTTCTGATGCACCTGAGGGTCAGATTTAATTTTTTGTGACCAGGGCCCCTTTACATGTTTGTGCCATTAATTGTTTATAACTTGCCCCCCTTTTTATCCGATCTTCGTTTTTGGGGTCCTTTCTCCTTTTAACTATTCTCCCATTTTTACATTCCAGTTAACACCCTGTCCTCCTGGAGCCCGGTATAGGGGCCCCGTTGAAGTTTTTGTTCCCTAAATTGTTAATAACTTGCCTCCTTTTAATTCAATCTTCTTAATTTTTGGGGCCTTTTCTCCATTTAGTTATTCCCCCATTTCTACATCCCAGTAAGAACCCTGGCCCCCGAAGCCTATTGAACTTGTGTGCCATGTGTTTTTCACCCCCCCCCCTCCAAATTCTGTTACCCTTTCAATGCATACCGTATATACTCGCATATAAGTCAACCTCCAAATTCGAGATGAAAACAGGTTTAATACCAATATTTTACAGTAGTTTTCTTCGCGCCTTAAACTATTTAGAATTAAGTGAGATGAAATAAGGCGTAGAAAACCATTCTGAATTACTGGTATTAAACATGTTTTCATCTTGAATTCGGGAATCGGCTTATATGCGAATATATACCGTAACTTTAAATGTGAGTCTTGGACTCCTCTCTCCAGGCCACTACCCTCATAATTTTATTGGTTCCTAGAACCAATCTTTTAAGCATTTCTTTAAAATTTTATTCTAATGATTAATTTATACCTTATGCTTAATTTCGACTAATTGAAGATCTAAAGTGCTAAGTACTAGGAAATTTTTAAGATTTTTTTTTTCACAGCCCTGATCAAAACTATCAGTTGGCCCCTTTTGGGCACCCTATGATAGCTCCCTTAAAAACTGTCCAATTCACTTGCTGTTTAGGTGTGTTCGTAATTATATAAATACGTAGTATTATACAGTCATTGTCTTGTCTGTCTGCATATAACAGCGCAAAAACTACCCAACTGAATGATATATATAATCAATGCAGAATTTTGTCGAGTCATTTCAAGTTTTATGAAAATTGAATAAAAAGATGTTAATAAAAGATATTAATAAAAATATTTAGTAAGTAATTTGAATTTTTTAAAAATCGGTACTTCCTTGTTATAGCAGCTTCCAAGGATTAATCGTCAAGCAACCAAGATGTATCACCAAATTATCTGACATGTATGACGTTATAGTCATATATGACATTTTATAACCTCTATGACCAAGTTATAGTCATATTCTTCATTCTATTAAATCCTATCATACATAATTAATTCAATGATATCCCATGATAGGTAATGTTTCTAGGTTACCATGGTGATTACACCATATTTAAGATGGAGTCATTATTTCTGTATTATTGAATTTAAAAACCGAATTTTTATACTAAAAATGTTTAATTATAGCAATTATATAATCTACCAACAGTTTTTTGGATAGATGTTTCTGGAGAGATAGATATTAATTGGAAAAAAGGTCTAAATATGGATTTCAAGTTCTGAAATTTTCAAAGGTAGGCTTAGTTTCCCTTTGGGATTTTCAGTAAATGTCAACAAAAGATAAAATGTTGCCAACTTAAAATGCACTTAATTTATTACGAAAATTAATCATATCATAATAACAGGCGATATAATTTATTTCACTGAAACTAGCTATAGCGCGAACACACCTCATTTGTCATGTTTGACATACAATTTCCAACTTGTTTTTCTAACAACTTCTTAGGACTTCCAGCTACTACATGAACGACAAGACCCAGGCACCCTTTAAGATTTTGTGCCCTAAATTGTTAAACACTTGTCCCTTTTTTATCTGATCTTTGTTTTTAGGGCCCATTTCTCCATTTAGTTATTCCCCCATTTCTACATTCCAGTTAAGACCCTAGCTCCCTGGGGCTCGGTGCAAGGCCCCTTGAAGTTTTTGTTCCCTAAATTGCTAATAACTTGCCCCCTTTTAATCGGATCTTCTTCGTTTTCGGGACCTTTACTTTATTTAGTTATTCCCTCATTTCTACATTCCACTTAGGACCCTGTCCTAACCCCGGTACAGGGCCCTTGACTTTTTTGTGCCTTGAAAGACAAAAAAATTTCTCAGACCTCAGCTACAACGAATTTTGAATATTAATCTCCTTCTTGGGGCCCTTGGTGCAGCTTCTTTTTAAAAAGATCATGCAAACTTGAGTTCTGTTTAAGGTTATTATTTAAGGCCTGGCCAACGCCGGGTGGGTCAGGTATTTTTTAATAAAGGAATTTTAATGCATAACCTGAAATTCTGTTTCATACCTGTATAAAACAACAAGGGAAAATATAACTTCATTATAAATATTTAAAATTAAAAGTAATTTAACTTAAAATAAACTAAATGTGACTTAAAGTAAAACAGTATTAATTAAAACAGAAAAAAAGTATCAACTAAACCTATGCTTGAAGGAAATAACTCTTCAACCATATTAGTAGATATTTTATGCTTAACCTTTTACACGCCAATAAATGTTCCATATTAAATGTTCCAAATTATGTTCCATAAATGGAACATCAACTTCAAAATTGTGCCAAAAATGCAATTTTATTGGTATTGCTCTATAAAAATTATTATTTAAAAAGAAAGTATGGATTGATTTTTGGACATTGACCTTACGCTAATAAAATAAATAGTGTCTAGGGGAAAAAAATTGCAATTTCGGCTTTTTTTTAACTTTTCGTCGAACAAAATGCATAAATTCATATAAAATTCAAAATTTAACAATTGTTCTTATAACTAAGTGTTAGTAATTAAAAATGATCATTTTATTCGTAGAACATAAGTTATAACAAATAAAAGATTAATTTTTATTGTTTCTATTAGATAAAAAAATCGCATGTTCCAGAAATGGAACATTGGCGTGTAAAGGTTTATTTTTTAACATGATAAAGTTATTTGATTACATTGCATATAAGTAATGATAAAGAGTTTCCGAATACGTCCTTTTAGTAAGTGTCGAGGAAAGATGTTTATGACTTTGTTCTACATTCGATTCCCCGCACACCCCATGCAACATTCCCCCTTCCCCCCCTCCTCTCCACGCTCTCTCCCAAACACATTCTCTGGTTTATCTGAAGTGGATTACTTATAGCTGCCGCTGAAAAACACGTGTGTTTGTTTATAGTTAGACGTTGTTTATGACTCAAATTGAGAGTCAAGATAGGATTGGAGTGGCGATAGTCGGAAAATAACGTGATAATGATTTTTTTAATTCTTAACTTTACTCTCTGATTTTCTTTAGTTAGTCACGAAACATCAGACAGATAAGATGTCTCATACAAAAACATTTAGGACAGTAGAAGAGACACTCAATTATTTTTACCAATTATCGGCTGACTCTGAAGAAGAATGTATTGATATTTGTTAACTACCTCCAGAAGAAAGTGGATGTTTAACAGATGAGGAAAATATAAATGAGGACATTTTTGAGCCTGTTTTGCCAGCAGATATGTGTGGTGAAATTGAAATATCTTCAAAAATAGATGACAATGAAATATCTACTGCAGATGCATTTGATCCTGAAGTACCTACAACTTCAAAGGGAAGACCGAATTTAAAGCGAAAACTAATGTCAAAAGAGAAAAGCATTCAACATCACTGGGAAAAAATGAAAATTAAAAAAAAATCCTAAAAACTGATAGCATTGCGAATATTTCTGAAATGTATCCTGAGTTGGTTACCTTATCTCCAATTGAAATATTTCACAAGTTTATTCCAATAGAGTATTTGCTGTATTTATCAAATATGACAACACTTTATGCATTACAAAAAGGAGAAGTTCTAACTGTAGATGAAAACAATATAGGTCAATTTTTTGGGTTATTGTTGTTTAGTGGATATCACCAAGTACCCGGAGAAGATTTATACTGGAGCACTCAAGAAGATCTATCAGTTCCAATTGTTTCTACAGTAATGCCTTGAAATAAATTTAAAAAGCTGAAAAAAAAATTTCATATTGTAGATAATACCACCTTGAAATTGGGAAAAATATCTCCCTTTTATGCAGAATTGGAGAAAAACTTTCAGCAGTATGGTACCTTTCATACTAAGTTGAGTATAGATGAATCCATGGTACCCTATTACGGTCATCATTCGGCTAAAATGTTTATACGGGGTAAACCAATACGGTTTGATTTTAAAATATGGATGTTGTGTTCTAGCAGTGGCTATCCATATGCTATGAGAATCTATGGTGGAAAAAGTCCAGAAATAGAAAAATCTCCTCTTGGATCTAGAGTTGTGTGGGAGCTTTTATCCAGTGTTGAAAATCCAGAAAAGTATGAAATTTTTTTTGATAATTTTTTCGCATCGCATAAACTTTTCACCGAATTGTCTGAAAAAGGTTTCAAAGCAACTGGCACAATTCGGGAATTCTGGACAGGAAGATGTCCCCTCAAATCACCAAAGGAAGCTTCAAAATGGCAAAGAGGAAATTTTGAGTACCGAAGTGACGGTCAAGTTTACATTTGCCGCTGGAAAGACAGTGCTGTGGTAACTATTGCATCCAATTATTCGAAGCATGAACCTATTTGTAAAACTAAGTGATTTTGTCGTGCACAAAAAAGAGAACTGAAGTTTCTCAGCCATATCAGATAAAAATATATAATGAAGGGATGGGAGGTGTCGATTTGCTAGACAGACTTCTTGGATCGTATAGAGCTATGTTTAGAAGCAAAAAATGGTATTGGAATCTATTTAGCAATGCGCTAAACATGGCTGTCGTTGCTGGATGGATTTTGCATTTACATTTGCACAAAGGTACAACAGCAGAACTATCACATCTCAATTTCCGGAGAGAAATAACTTTGTGTTTGCTTCGAATGAAACCGAAAATCCACTCTGTTCCTGGACCTCGTGCTCATTGTTCTGAATCTTTGAGACAATCAAATGGACATTATCTTGTGCCATCAACACAAGGACACTGTGCTGTATGCCAGAAGAACACAGTGAAAAAATGTTTTGAGTGTGAGAAAAGACTGCATGAAAAATGCTTTCCTAACTACCATGGACAGTAGAAAAAATGTAGGACATAAAAGCTAAGAATAATAATTATTTTATATTTTTTTCTTATTTTAAAGAATTTTGGTAAGTTTTTATTTATTTTTTTTTTTTAGATTTTCATTTATATGATTGTTGTGCTGTAAATTTTAGTAGAGACATTATTATTTTTTTCTTATGCTGATTTTATCATTTTTTGCCATTTAATAAATAATTGTAAATTGGTTATGTACAGTAATTCCTGCTCATCATCTATATAATATATTTTTTAATTTAGTGGCATAGCTTGTTTCTGTGAAAGCTTCGTACTGCTTCTTGACAATTTTTGCTTTAGTAGTTCTGGAGCACATCCAAGGCTCAACGGGCGAAGCCCGGCTATTTTTCTTCTTAACCTGTGTTATTGCTGCACAATTTTTATAACTTTACCTATATCTATTAGAAGATTATGCACAGAAATAGAGATTTTAATTTAAATGTCATTAACCATATTTTATAAAAACATGTGAAAAAACTAAGGGTTTCCCGCCAATGTTCCATTTCTGGAACATGTTATAAATCGTATACAATTTTTTTTTTTTTTTGAAAAAGAAACTATTCATAGTTCTTATGTTTGAGTTTTAATGTGATTTTTATCAATAAATAGCTTGTGTTATCTTTCGATAATAGTGCGACGTTTAAAAGGTTAAAAAAAAAAAAAAAAAGTATGTATTTATTTGTGAAAATACTCCACAATTATAGGTATATTAATAAATATGTTATGATTAAAATTAGTTTACTTCTGCCAGATTTGTACAAATAAACAGAATATTTTAATATTTAAATTACACTTTTTATGCAACATTATTAATATACATATATTTAAAGACATGTAGTTTTTGTAAATTATATTTCAATACATTTAAACTGTTTTAATGATGTGTGAAATGTGTGATGTGTGAATGTTTGTAATTTATTGTTCTGAGATGGCACTATATAAAGAAATAAATAAGCATACACCATAAATAAGTGCCGGATATCTAGTGCCGGATATCCGTTATCCGATAGGCAAAAGCTGCACAATTATTGCTGCCTTTGCCTTAATGCTGTATGCCAATTTACAATTTGCTGCCTTTGAAAGCTTTGGATATCCGAAATCCGGAAAAATAAATATCCGGTTCATCCCTAAAAAAAATTCAAGATAGCGCTAATTTCAGTGGGGATCGCAATCGTTTTTCCAAAGCAAGTGTCCCATCACTTTTCTGACAAATTTTCTACACTTCTCTTACAAATTCATACTTTTAAGAATCAAATTTGTTTTTGTTACCGAAAATATCTATAACATATAAAGATGAAGATGTGAATGATTTATTACAGCCAGAGTTGTATAATATAGACACACGCACGCACACGGAAAATCTTCTGCAAAATTCAGAACTTTGCAAAAATTAGAAAAAAAAAAAAATTTTTTTTAAATATTAAAAATTTTTAAATATTCCCCAATTTTATGTACGATTTATTTACTGTTTGCGCACAATTCAAAATTTAAAGAGGCAAAACATTGTGAAATTACAGACGCTTGCGAAGAGGTCAAAATATTAAGGATTGGGTTGTTTATAAATGCATTGACAAAATAATTGATAAGAATTCAGCTCTTCCTATCATGGATTTTTAGCTTTATTATTATTTTTAACCAAAATAATTATTCTTTAATTAATATTAATTAATTTTAAATGGTAATTATTTTAAACTACTGTTTTTAATTTATATCGTCAAAATAATATAACATGTAATTTTATTAAATATTAAATTAATTTGCAGAAAGTTTTTGACTCAATATTTATGTGCGCAGGAAGTTTTTGGTTTTATGTAAGTCTGATTACGGCTATGATGTGAAATCCCTGGTCACAGATTTTTTATTTTTTAATCGGTTAAAAAAATGAAAAAAGTCGCCAAATTTTGGAGACTATGATTTCTGTTATGGTAAGATATCAGTTAAGATAAATAATTTATTAATCTGGAAATTTATTTAAGTGTTTTTACCGGAGTTTTAAATGTACTTTAACGAAATTTAAAATTGTTAAACGAGTAGAAAGTAATAAATTTGCAAATACGGATATATTTGTGATTGAAGCACTTCAATACGGTATTTGGTGGAAGAAAATATATCAGTTTTAGGTATTTTAAATTTGTCCATAATGATTACTTTTTTGGACAATTTCAATCGGATAAGTGCTCGCTATAGAATTTTTTTGAGTACCAATAGATATCGATGTGAAGGAATTTTTGTTTGAGATTGCTATTTAGTGAAAAAAATGAATCTAACAATGCTTTTTTTCTGGGAAAGTAATGTTTTTGACGGAATTTTATAAATATATTTATGAATTGAGGCAGGTATTTTATGGACAATTTCAGTAAGTGCCCTTCATAGCATCTTTAAAGTACCAAGATATATCGGTATGAAGGAATTTTTGTTTGAGATTGCCATTTAGCGAAATAAATTAATCTAACGCTGTTTTTTTTCTGGGAAAGCAATGTTTTTGACGTAATTTTATAAATATACCTATGAATTGAAGCAGGTATTTTATGGACAATTTCAGTCGGATAAGTGCCCTCCATAGGATCTTTTAAGTACCAATAGATGTCGGTATGAAGGAATTTTTGTTTGAAAGTGTTATTTAGCAAAACAAATGAATCTAAAGATATTTTTTTTTTCTCCTTTTTGCTTGGAAAGTAATATTTTTGACAGAATTTTATAAATATACCTAGGAATTGGTCACCAAAAATCCGTGACCAGAGAATATACATCTGTTCCTTTATTACAAAGCAGGAATAATCAAAGAAAATTTTAATACTTTTTAATTATTCGATAATTCTGGATTTTCTAAGTGTCCCATCACTATTGTGAGTTATACTGTAATATATCTATATTTTTACTGCTTACCACTGCGTCTATTTAGAGTAAGGTTATTCGGTACTTTTATGTTAGCCTTAGCCAAGCACAAACCTCGTCAATAGCAGCTTTTATTTTTTTCGTGTGTAAATTAGAAACAATGCGTTGGTATTGAAATATTAACATAATGTTTTGGTTTGTGGTATTCTTTCTTATTATTTATTTCGTATTTTAAATGAAATGAGTGAAAGGTTTATATCTTAAACGAAGTGCATACAAATGATGGCGATGGGAACAATATTCGGCGATTTATAACTTGCGCCCGGTTAAACATAAAATGACCGGTTTTTGCTTTAAAAATAAAGATTTCAACTTGGCAGAGTTTATATGTGTGGAAAATTAGTCGCTTTTGGTTCAGTGCTTACTTTCAATAAGTCAATGTTAAAAAATACATATTTGTATCCATACGCAAAAAAATCACCTACACTGCTAAAATTAAAATAAAAGTAAGTAAATAACTTGGCTTGCAAAATCAAAATATAACTGGCGTAAAATTAGATGCTAATGATTAAATTAAATTTCTTGAAATAAATAAATAAAAATGAAGACAGAATAAACACGGTAAATAAATGACAAGGATAGAGACATTACCTTTGTCTTGAAATTAAAATAAGAAACAAGATATATATATATTTATTTTATCTGATAAAATCCTAGAAATCGTGCATCTTTACGAAATAACAAACAATATAAAAAAAATAATAAACTATTGGTTTTTTTTTTTTATATTATACATTAAAAATATCATAAATTATTTTCAAAGACTAGACAAGACGTCACCATCAGGCGGGAGGTTTGTTTTTGTTTTTGGTAGGTTGATTAATTGGTAAAAGACGGCCTTTAGCGCTGCCCTGATCCTCTTTTCTAACCTCCTAGGTTCGGGAAACTGACAGAAAATGTTTACGGAATAATTTCTTAGTGCGTAAAGTTTTAAATTTTTGGGAATCTTTAAATTATGTTATAATGAATGATATTTTTAAAGGTATTTTAACAATTAGGAGTAAATGGCAATGTTTCAAAAGTCGGTGCAGCGTCTCTTGTTCTTTGCTCCAACTATCACCAACCAACTAACCATCATTTGTTTATTTTCTTTTTCGGGAGTGTCTAGGCTGCCGGCTGGTAGACGGCAGCGTAGACAACAGGGATAAAGCACCGGCTGGTTGAGCATGCGTAGTAAGCGCGTGTATTCCCCGCTTTCCCCTCCCTCCGTTCGCGCTTCATTTTCAGTTCAACCTTTCCTCGTGTTGTGTCTGTTGTTAATGAAGGCAAAAAGAGAAAATATGCCAAGTAAGTGTTTTGTATATTGTTTTCTGTTTAATGATCTTTTTTGTTAAATCCTGTTATTTGAACTGTTTTAGCTCAGTGTTATTTTGTGTTGAATTTTAGATATAATTACGTGTATTACATGTGGATGTGGTAGGATATACTTTCTAATCTAATCAATCGCATTCGTTAGGCGTGGAGAGGTCAATGAAGAGTACGTGCCTTCAGGCAACCGAAATAAGTGGTAAAATATGTATTCAATTACTTTTATTTAAGCGAACAAGTCATTGTAACTAAAAAGCTGTACCCTCCCTCCCCTACCTCTCAAGAAAAAAAAGTTATGTACATGCTTAAATTAATTCATTTATTTTGAAAATGAGCTGGATGAAATTGCAATAATGAGTTCAATTACAATCATAAACAGCATTTTTTTTTCTCTCAATGCTTTTATTAAAATTAATTTTTTTTAAATCTGCTTTTGAGGGGGAAGGGGGGCGGAGTAGCCTCTCTCTGATTATGTACCTGATAAATGTTATTGCATATATCCCATCAATCGTTTTTACTCTTATGACTTGTCAAATTTTATGTATGAGGGAAATATGAGTGTTTGAATATATGCCGTCCTACTGTTTTAAACTGTCACTGCTCTTCTTTCTCCATTTGGTTTGTTAATATTAAGATCATTGACCTTCATATAGACAGGTTATTACTCTTTTTATACCCGAATTTCGTTAAGGTAATGTAGCTGAAAACTGAAATGGCACCTAGTGTGTAGTATGAACAGGGATGTAGTGAGTAGCTGCCCGGGTACCCATCCGGGCTGGGTTAAAAAAAAAAAAAAAACTGGGTTTTTTACAACCATAAGGGTTGTACCCAGCCCGGGCAGGTAGCTGCCCTGGTTGGGTTTTTTATTTAAAAAAAAAAACGGGTTTTTCACAACCTTGAGTATGAGCAACAGTTGTGAAGTCATAAAAAAAAAAAAAAAATCAAAGTATATGCTATATAGCTTTGTTTCAGAAATAGAGGGTATACGGAGTTTCGTAACAAGTTCCTTAACTAAATCCAGAAGATATACAGCATATGCCCTGGTAAACAATTGAATTAAAAAACTAATGAAGTTTGTCTGATGCAGTGTTTGTGTACCATTCCATAATAAAGCTTTGACATAACTATTATAAATTATATACTTAAACTGATTTTCTTTTTTTCCTATCAACAGGGCAATTTTGCGAGCTTTTGTTCCAGTTCATCTTTGATCCTATGAAAAGAAGTGCTTAGACGTTTCAAAGAAAAGAAAGTTTGAATTCACCTGAGAGATTCCTGTTTGAAGATTTAGAGAATAAGTTCAAAGCTTAAGTCTGCAGGTTAGCTGAACCCTGGAGCTATTTGTGAAATCTTCAGATATTAAGAGCAATAGCCTGGTGAAAATCTCTAGTGCACAGAGCTCTTTTTATTGAAAGGTGGCCGTGCACTAGGGACCCCCACCCGGATAGTTGCTCTGAAAGAATTAATGATCATACACACTATGTTCTAAGTGTGCAGTATCTCTCATGTGGTAAAGTGCTCCCTTTCCTCTTTTATGACTTTCTTTTAGCTTAGCATATCTAAAAGTCAGAGGTCAAGAACGGGAGCCATTGACAGGTTGAAAAACACCCATTTCTTTTGTCAATTACCACAAAATGATTCAAGAAGAATGGGAAGGAAGGACCTATCTCAGTAAGACTTGCTCAGGAAAGCTCTGAACTGACCTTTAGAAGAATCAGTAAACAATTTTAATTTCGATCTCTTAAAACTGCCTTTTATATTAACTTCCTCATTTAAATTCTTATTTCGTTATTATCTGATTGTCTAAGCTAAATTTTTTTTTTGTTTTTCTTCAAAGGGTTTTCCATTTTGGCAAATGCTCAAATTTTATTCTTTTTTCTTTTATGTTCAGTGTACCACATGAAAACATTAACTGGAAAAACAGATAACATAATCTTATTTCTTCAGTGGTCGATAAAAGTTTGTGAATTTATTAATATTTGCAAAAAAATAAAATAATTTAATGAAAGATGAAATCCATTTTTCAAATTAGAACCAAGATTTTATTAATAAGTTCTTTTGCAAAAGATTTCTTTTCTGGTGAATTTGTTTTACTTGCAAATAACACATTTTAAAACCTAACAAAATAAAAATAATTGATGAAGATTATGTTTTTATGGAATGTAAATAATGTGAAGTAGCTTATTTTATTAAGAGGAATTTTATGATGGGCCCTGTTATATTTATAAAAAAAATGTGAAAGTGTGTGGTTTATTAAAAAAATTTTGTGAAAGGACCTGTTTTAATAAGAAAGAATTTTGTGAAGGGACCTATTTCAGTAAGTTGATTTTTGTAAAGGGGTCCTAATTAGACCCCAAATTTTACCTTATTACCCTTGTTCTTTTATTAAAAATTTTTAATAAAAGTCAATAATACCAATTAGTGGAAAGGGTAAGGCAGGAAACAATATAATACAGCAGGAATCTGTTTAGAAAATTTTTAGGTCTTAAAACAGCACCCTTTATAAAAATCCTCATCTTAAAACAGAACATTTTATAAAATATTTCATCCCAAAACAGGATCCTTCATAAAATTTGTTGTCTTAAAAATAGACCTTTTCACAAACTTTTCTGCTTCGAAACTGAATCTCATAGATTAATAATAATTTAACCTAAAAATAAAATAAACTCTAACCTGTCGCAAAAGAACTGAACTTGTCAAAGAACATATTACTTGGTTTCTTTTTATACGTCAAAAAGCTCCTGTGTAAAGGATATACACAGAAGCATGAATGTAGCAATAGTTGCAAATTCACAAATATAAAAACTTCTCACAATTTCACAAAAACAGGACCCTGAGAGAAAAATCTGGATCCCTGTTATAGTATCAATTGAATTTTTTAGTACCTGCAGTTTAAAATATTTATTTTCTGTTTTCCACTATAGTCCTTTTATTGTGAGCAATCCCATGTATTATTTTTTTCAACTTTTGAACATTGCTATTTCCAAAGAGATTGTGGAGAGGGAATTCCAACACTGTAAAATTTTAAAACTACCACCACCTTTTTACTGAGCCAATGTATCATAGCATAGGCCTTTTTCTTTCCCCTTCACTCAAAAATTCTTGATTGTTTGTTTTCTTCATATTCCACATGTAAATGGAGAAATCAATAATAGTTATTATCATGGGTTTTTTTATGAGTAGGTAATAGGTATACACATCACTAAACATTTTATGAATGTAAAGAGAAAGGTAAAAAAAAAAAAAAAATATGCTAAACCAGCTTTAAAAGTATTATGTTGCATGTGTAATTTGCTGATAATAAAGATATTTGCATTTACTACTCATGTACTTTTATTTAAAAGAAGTGTAGCTAAAGACTTACAAGATCTACAATAAATAAAGGGATCTAAAAATAAATAAAGGGAGAAAATTTGAATATTTTACTCCTTTACTTATTAATATTTACTTAAAAAACAAGACAAGCATTATTAGTGAGCAAATAGGATTGAGCAAAAATTAAATTGTATCGTACACTTCTAATGAAATTGTAATCATGCTATAATTTATTCTTTATAATTACATTCACTCAAGTTTTCTTTTCAATTCTTACTTTATTTGAAATATTGAGGAGGACCCTCCTTGTCCTTGAGTTAATGATGACTCAGATTCAACTCTTGATAAAAAAAAATGTTTATGAAAATCTTCCTGAACAGAGAAGAAATGTTCTTATAAAAAAATATATGTTAATTTCTCAAAACCTCATGGGGATGAGTGAGCTATGCTTGACCGCGCCAAATATGGCGATAAAACAGTTTTAAGAAAGCGATAAAGTCTTGGGGATGGTCAGAGCGATAACGTGCTCTGGCTGGTCTGGTTGTTGAAGTGTTTGTTTCCAGGAGTAGGAGGGAGGTAAAGAGAAACATCTGTTGGAAGTGATAGTGAATTTCTTAGAAAGGGCGGTGTTTCAGATCTAAGGGGGTGTTGGATTTTGATTGATAGACGACGAGAAATAAGGGATATGTTTTACAAACCTTTAAATAAACAGATTTTTTGACACGACCATTTTTACTATCAGAAGAATTTCATTTTATTTTGAAATGCGACTTTTAGATGAACAAAGCACTTAAAAGTTAGTTTATATTAAAGTAATTATGATAAAAATGGCTAAAAGATTTCAGACAATCAATATTCAGAAATGATTTTCATTTCGTTTATTGGAATAATTTAAAACAAGTTTACTCACTGTTTTAGACATTTTTCATTAAATTGCTTTAAATTTTAATTTATATAATTTTTTTTTATTGTATTCGGGAAATATATTTTCAAACAATAACAATTTTTAATATAATAAAAATTTCTTTTCTTGGCTATTATTTTTGTTTGTTGAAAATGCATTACTAAAATAAATAAAGCAAACGCATCCTCGGATATGGAAGACTGTTGATTAAATAGGACTTTTTTTTCTTTTCAATACAAACGAATCTATGAGAAATCAATTAAATTGTTGAATAAAATGTATTTTTCATTTAAGGCCGTTCTCGAAAAATAAAAATCTGCACTTAACAACAAGAAACTTTCTGACACATTCACCGACTCATTTTTAAACGCAAAAGCATGAAATTGAACTATTATAATGATTGAAAATCGAATAGGGTTTTTCATTTTTCGATAAATGTATTGCATTTTAAGTTGTAAGCAATTGTTGTCTCATGACGACCTTTCTTAGACTTGCATCTGGAAATTCAGTTCATAATGCCAATTTTGACTGCATTTTTCGAAAATCCCGTGCTTTTATCGAAAAATGAAAAACACTATTCGATTATAAGTTCATCTGCCAATGAATTTGAGGACCGCCTTATGATGTATCATACTTTTCTTATGTCATAAAGACTTACTTTTTTAGATTAATATTTGAATGCACTTTCGTACCAGTGGAGAACTTTGAGCCAAATAAGAGAGAAGGCTGTAATATACAACAAATTGCGGAACCTCTTCTGCCCCTTTCCCTGTGAGAGCGACTAATTTAGCAGTTATTAATGGACACTGTTCACAACTGTATTTTAAAGCTAGTGTTGGCGGTTCCACTTTGACAAAATGGCGGGACAGCGATTCTAAATCAAGACATATAAAATAACTAAATTCTACGAGAACGGAACCTGTCTATAATGGATTTCTGATTTAAACGTAAAAAATTCATACTCTCTTTCGAAAAATACCCCAAAATTATACTTTCTAAGATTGATACCTCTCCAAAACGGAATATTTTTCTAATGGTTATTTGAGATTTTCTCTTAGTAGGTTTTACTATTTTACATAAACATATTAATCTTGCACAGTTAAAATATGTGAAAGTGGAATTGCTTCGGCCCGAAACAAAATTCAGGTTTGGAGAGGTTTTCTATTGAGAAGTTATAATTGCATGGTTATTCCTGCACTAGAAAATTTATTATTATTTTTTTTTTTTTTTTAACGTTTAAGACAGGATTTCGTTATAAACAGTTTCCGTTATCCCAGGTTTTATTGAACCATGTACATTAAATTTGCGTAATAACTGAATCGTTAGAGACAGTGACAGGAAAAATATGTTGTTTTTAGACAAGTTTTCGTCTTAGCCGGTATAGATTTGTACTATATTCCTTTCGGCAAGAAAGAACGTAAAAGTTTTCTGTTTACACAGGTTTTTTTTTTCTTTTTCAGTTCCATTCGATGCAGACTAAAGAACACCATGGTACTAAAGAAAATTTAAGTGAATTTATGTATCAAGGAAAATCGGAACTCCCCAAATAAATGATCTAATTTTAGTGATTATGCTTAATATGTGACTATTCTAGTATTATTCGCTTATTATTGTAACATGTTAACAGCACTGAGACTGTGAGGCAATTTTTATTGGGAAAATAAATAAAATCAGTATGACATACGTGAAAAATTGCATGGCGCACAAAGAAATCATATTGTAAAGTAATAAAATGTCACAACGCTGCGCTAAAAAGTACCTCACATAATCGCCGGATATTTATAACTGTGTATCTTATACATTATTACAAAAATACTTCAATGAGTATTAAAATAAAATATGGTTAAAAATATTGAAATTATGATTATTAAAAAAGTGTTATGTGATTTTGTAAAATATTTTCACTAGGGGAAAATTTGTAAAGAGTCAATAACAATGTTTTATATGCTATAACATACTCTTAAAATTTTTATTCAGCATTTTGTTATTAAATATTACAAATGAAAAATAAATATTAAAAGCAACCATACTTTCTCTCTTAAAAAAAAAAAAAAAAAAAAAAAAATGCATATACAGAGTACTTTAAAAAAGATGGGACAAACTATAAGAGGTGGTATAGCACACTACAATTAACAATTTTTGTATCGTAGTAAACTAGGTCGCAATGCATTTTAGTTAAAAATATAGGGTATAAACTTTAAGCCAAACCCAAATATTTATTTAGAGGTTAATAATATGACGATATTTTAACGAAAAGTTCAACAGATTTACATTGCTTTATGCGGAGTGCGATATCAAGAAAAGTGCTGGATGTGCACAGTAATTCAGTCGATGACACAGTAGGTAATGTCAACTACATTCCGAAATATGGAGCACCTAATTCAGCACTGTTTGGATGCGGGTGATAATAACTTTGACCAATTCTCGTGATACGTAAATATTGTTACATTTGTCGCTAAACAAGGTAAGTCTATCGAGATTTTCGCTAAAATAGATTCATCATTTTAACAAAACAAGAATTAGGGTTTGGTTGGAGCGAAACATTCTGTATATTTGACTGAAAAAATTCATTGTGACCATGGTTTCATATACAAAAATTGCTTTTCTAGTAAATAAACTTAATTGTCGAAAATTTTAACAGTCAACAATCTGCATCAAGCTAATATTATCAATCTCATTCCAGTTTAAAATTTATCAAATTTCAATTTTTTTAAAGGGCTAAACGTTGCAGGGTCTTCCTCTATGTAAGTTAGTTAAATGTTATTATGTGCCGTAGAAAAAGTTAAGAAAGTCAAAAAATATCAAGCATCTATTTTTCCTCAGAGTTAAAGCTATATGTACTGAAGAAGTGTGGGGTTGAACGGAGGGTGATTTCTGAGTTAAAGCCTTTCCCATAGCATTTAAAGATAATCAGATGTATACAAAACCTTGTGTTAAGATTGATTATAATGTGTAAAAATTAAAGTAAAAAAAAAGCATAAACAGCCTAAAATTTTATTGTTATCTACAGGGCTTAATTTCTAAGGAAAAAAGTACCGGAGCCCTAATATTCTGCAGTACTAACACCCGTAGCGTACCCCTCACCCCCCCCCCTCTCTTTCTGCCGTCACTCCAATTTGCATATTTATATTTCATACATTATTTTCAAAATTCAAAGCATTGTTTTTTTATTTAGAAAAATAAAAATTTTAGCTATCCACTATTCCACTTTTTAGTTATTACTACTTCCAAATAGAAACCTTTGCCTAATCTTAATGCTAATTAATTGGAGAATTCTGCGATTAAATAAGCTCAGGAGTATGATTCAGAAATAGTGTTAATACAAAAAATTAATAGTTCGCAGCTATGCAGAATAGAAAAAGACTATTTCTGTTTACTCTTTATTCTGATCAAAATAGCATTAAAATGATTTGAAATAAATAAAAATTGAATTTAAGACAAATTGAGCTGTAGCTTGCCCAAACCCGAAGGCTGGTTTAAAAATCGAGCCTGTTTCATCTCTATCTCTTACGTGAGCGGCACATTACGTCACTTATAAGTGTTTTGATACAAAAGAAAGCAAATGATTGGAGATAGGAGGGAAAGAAAAGGGTAATTTAGGATTCGTTTTTCGGAAGCGTTATTGCTCCGGAGCGCAGTGTTTATAGCTCCGTTGATTTATGGCCAATATTTAAATATTTACTAAAAACAAAGAAGTACCAGAGCTGGGCTCCGGTGGGCTCCAGCGCATATTAAGCCCTGGTTATCTAATATCTATATCTATACTATTATATAAAGAGAGAACGCCTGACTGACTCATCAATACCCAGCTGAAATGACTAAAGTCAGGATCACGAAATCTGGAAAGTAGATTGCTATTATTATCTGGGCAAGCAATAAAAAAGTATTTTTTAAAATTCCCCCCCCTCCCTCTCCTTGAAGATGGTTAAAGTAGGGTCGAAAGTTTTAGGTCATTTTTTTCGTCATATCTTAGCAGAAGTTAGGTAAGAACATGAAATTCAGCATAACATGTCTACTAAAAAAAATAGTTAGACACGTATTTCAGCGATTTTAGAAATTCACCAACTAAGGGGGTTAAATGGAGGGTCGAACGTTTTAAGTCATTTCGTCATATCTCAGCAGGAGTGTTAGGTAGGAGCATGAAATTCAGGATAACAAATCTACTAAAAAAAAATAGTTATGCACTTATGTCAGTGATTTTAGAAATTCACCCACTAAAGGCGTTAAACATCATATATGAACACGATTATGGGAAGTTAGACGAATAAGACAACTATTGCTGATTTTTGATTAGATATTTTACGTAAGATATTTTTAAAAGAATTTTTTTTAATTATCATTTATAAAGCTGAGGGACTTAGTATGATTACGTCAAAATAGATAAAGTTTTTCTTAATATCATTTTGACGGTTTATGGACGCGAGTGCGTTGTTGTGATTGGCGTGTTTTTAGGATATTATATTTTTACTTATGTTACCCGGAAGACCAAGGTTAACTCGGGCGAAGCCGGGTGGTTCAGTTATATTAAAACAAATTTATTAGTTTCAATATGTACATAAACAACAACAAAAATATATTTATCAAATTTTTACAAACTTTTATTTAAAGTTTAAAATTTGTATGTACTGCAATTTTGTCTCACTCCCGCTTTTATCCGATTTAGAAATTTGTTGACTCATGTGTGACTAAGTTTTCAACCCTCCACCCTACCGCGACCTGCGTTATACACGGCCGGTGCATGACGTTTTAAACGTCACATGTAGTGGATCATTTTTACACGGTGATTGGTGTAAAGCGACGCACCCCCCCCCCCCCCGTTTTGCACCAATCACCTTGTAAAAATAATCCACTACATGTGACGTTTTAAAAGTCATGCACAGGCCGTGTATAACGCAGGTCGCGCCCCTACTTCCAATACGAATTAAGTTGAAATAATTTTGCCAAAGTTTTATAACGCTATAATCAAATATGTATCTTTTGACCATATTTCCAGAATTTTACCTAGCGTTCCTAAAGGTTTGCCCATAGCTTTTACAGCAGTAACTGGTTTTCTCAGTGTCCTTGGAAATTTGCTCATCGTTCCTACAAATTTCCATTTTTCCACTCACATGGGTAAAGGAGGACTATAATACAACCCGGGCTGACTCACGCCGTCATTTAATTGCCCATAGGAGCAGGAGGAGAACGATTGGCCACGCAGCGTGGCAACAATCGCGGATTGGTTTAAGTGAGCATCAAAATGCTTGATGATTCAGCCTGTATTATAGCGCGACCTACGTTATACTCAGCCAGTACATGACTCGAGGCTAACGAAAAAGACAGGCTACCGCGGTACATTCCACAATTCCACTTATCTTTTTTTACAGACCGCTAGAGTGCTCTTTTCGTACACTTGCATTGGTGCATTCGAGCATCACGTGACTCCCGCGGTCTGTAAAAAAAGATACGCGTAAAGCACCGCGGTAGCCTTTCTTTTTCGTTAGCCTCGTACATGACTGTTAAAACGTCACATGGAGTGGATCATTTTTATATCGCGATTGGCGCAAACTGGCGCGCCCCCCATTTTGCACCAATCAACGTGTAAAAATTATCCACTCCATGTGACGTTTTAAATGTCATGCACCGGCCGTGTATAACGTAGGTCGCGATAACAGTAGCCCTACATAAAACCCATGTCACATTATCTGCGGGTATAAAAACTGAGCTGCGCCGTGAGGCACCTGAGTGGCGACCGTCAGTGTCTCAACCGCCATACACATGTCCTGAGGGACATATAACACGCACGAACAGGGTCTGCACCCATATGCGCTACGGCGTCGGAGCAGCACCTCCTACGCATCACTCCGGTTCTACGAAGTGGGGTCGACATAGGTCGTTACAATACGTGGAGGTTCCCATAATCAGGAGACTTCCACGAAGACAGCCGACGGCTTCGTCGCCGGAACCCCATGAGGGGAACCGGGTTCTAAGCCATAATGCCGAGTTCCCCCGACGATCCTTGCTTTCCCGCGGCGTCCGAACATCGAGTCCTAGGGAAGGAGGAAACGACTAGTTCATCTGCCGCGATTATTGCTTGTGCGATAGAAGGAATTTCTCGCCAACCCGAGACCACAAAGAAACTTGGCTCTTGACGCTTTAGGTTATCCTCTCTCGATGGCTTTGCTTCCGGTGAGCCCTACGGTATAAACGCAGGTGGTATCCGATGGACTCCATCAAGAGGATCATCCACATGTAAAAACAACACATGCAAACACAAAACTTAACATATCACAAAAATGTTAGAAACAACGGAAAATTAGGTTTAGATCCACTACCGAACTCTGATGGGCATGAAAAATTCCTTCAAGAACGCTAAAGAAGCAGTCTCGGTCGAGGTTAGTTGCGTGAAAATTAGGTGAAGACTACCGCTAATACAACCATCGGGCACGGAGAGTTCCAATTACGCAAAGACACGCTGGATTGGTTTTTGACCCGAGGCACAGTGGGGCGTTTTGATGATCTAGGTGGACAAAATTCATTTTTCCGATTATCTCGGAATTTAACAAGACCGCGTATACTGGTAGATGAATGTCTCTTTTTTCGAGATCTGTACGAGGTTTGTCGAAAAAATCCGATTTGTCGATTAACTACGACCGTAAAAAAGGCAGTTGGTTTGAGATAGTTTCAACAGTTGCACTATTTTTCTGTAAGTTCTAAAACAAGTCGTGACTTTTCTGTTTTATGAACATATGTCACATGTTTTTCACAAGATTAAACCTATTGTTGTTTGAAAATAAGCGCCATCTTGTTTTCAAACTTCATCTTGACTTTTAATACAGTATTAAGCATTATTAAAAAATAAGCATTTTTTAAAATCAAAGTGTCATTCCTAAAGTATTGGAAACTTTAGAAAGCTCCTGCGAAAGTTTGCGAATCATTAAATTATATTAACTTGAAGTGTATGTATGAGTGTTTAATTCTAATCTTGCAAGTCAATTTTAAACCACTTTTAATTATCCGATTGAGCTGAAACTTTGAATACATGTGTAGTTTCAATGACAATACAATATTATAATATAAATAAATAATAATAATATAAATAATAATAATAATAATAATAATAATATAAATAATAATAATAATATAAATAATAATAATAATATAAATAATTAAATAAGCCAAATATTTATCACTGTTTGATTATTTTATTACTGATACATTCGAAAACCCAGCAAAACCTAATTAAACTTCAACGCAATAATTTTGCCCACCTAGATCCTCAAAACGCCCCACTGTGCGAAGGACCAAGTTTTGGCTTGATCGCCGTCGCGTTAGTCGACGAGCCTCCGGCCCGGTTCCTCGTAGTTGAACAACACGAGGAGTAGGTGATCCCCTCACCAAGATATGGTTTTCGTCAGGGCTACACTAGATATCGGGCTTGCTCATTCATTATCATGACGTTACAAAAGGTGGCTGGCCGCTACCAGCGATTGGTACAAAGCGAAACGACAAAATGAAAGACATACAGCGATTGGCACAAAACGATGGGGTCGTCGCTTTGCACCAATCGCTGGTCGCGGCCAGCCACCTTTTGTGACGTCATGATAATGAATGAGCAAGCCTGGTATCAAGGCAACACTAGATACCGGGCTTGCTCATTTACTCTCAAAACGTCACAAATGGTGGCTGACCGCGACCAGCGATTGGTCCAAAGCAACGCGACCATCGTTTTGTGCCAATCGCTGTATGTCTTTCCTCCTAGCCAGCCACCTTTTGTGACGTCATCATAATGAATGAGCAAGCCCGGTATGTAGTGTAGCCCTGCTGGTATCTAGTGTAGCCTTGTTTCCGTCCACAGCGATCTGAGGAGTCGCCTTTGGATTGAAACTCCATCTGGTTTTGGAACCTCCTGCGCTGTCCACCATTGAGATTGGCTCCCAACTGCTTCAGCTGCAACGAGGCTAACGAAAAAGACAGGCTACCGCGGTGCATTCCACTTATCTTTTTTTACAGACCGCTAGAGTGACGTGATGCTCTTTTCGTACACCTTCATTGGTGCATTCGAGCATCACGTGACTCCGGCGGTCGGTAAAAAAAGATACGTGAAAAGAACCGCGGTAGCCTTTCTTTTTCGTTAGCCTTGAGCTGCAAGGGATGACGTGGTGGCTGCGGGCTATGCGCCCCATACGCACGCACGCCAGTAGATATTCCACCTCTGATGCTGGTACGGTGCAGATAGTTTTTGAATGCCGTATCTCCCAGCGCGCTACAGAGTCACCACGCATCGTGCTCTACAAAACCAAAACCTGATCTCGCCGCCGTCAATTCCTTGGATAAGTTTGTGGAGATTGCCCAGCTACCTTTTGCTTGCCTTTCCCCAGCGTCACCTACCTCGGCACAAAAGAGAAGGACTATAGTCTCCTTAGTGAGCCCCTTGCCCAAGCAACTGGGATTGGTCTACGGGATGTCCTTCCACCACCTACGGAGGAGACTCCGAGCATTGACCGAGTCCTGGCACCACGGAGAATCTGCGCTTACGATAGGGGGACCCGCAGGCTCTAAGGGACCTCGTTGAGGACCCACAATGGGTCTTCTGGGTATCTCGGATATCCCTTTTTCACCGGCGGACCACGATGAAGCGGTAGTTCGTCCGTTTCCTGTCTCTGTCTTGTCGACGAACATCTCACTATATCGAGTCCGGTCCTCTTCCCCACTTAAGGGGTCGAGTCGGAACAACCCGACGGAGAGTAGCAAAATGCTTGGCTTCCGGTCATCTTTCCCACTTAAGGGGCCAAGTCAGGACCACCAAGAGGTACCCGCCAGATCATCTGCGGGTATATAGCAGAAAAACAGCAATAGGCGTGAAGAACATTTTAGCTTAGCACAACTTTCCCTTCGTTCAATAAACAGTCTTTTCCGGAGGGCATGTACTCGCAGAGACGTAGCTGTTGCCACTTGTGGGTAAAGTCCATAGCGTTGTCCGGTTTTTTAGAGTGTTCGTAGCGTTTTTCTCAAAGTTCCTAAAGTTATATCAGCGTCCCATTTGCGGTATGTTTCGAAGGAGAGGGTGATTCCAGCTTGACAGTTTGAGAGTTTGACAGGGTTAGAGTTTTCAGATTTGTCTAGTATTCCTAGAATTTTGTCCCGTTTTGTCCAACGTCTAGAGTTTTGTTCAGCGTTAATGAAGCTTTGCCCGTGATGCTATATCATTACCACGTGTTGCCCATTGTTCCTAGTGTTTTCCCAACAGTCTTATGTTTGTTTAGCTTTTTTAGAGATTTCTTCGACTTTGCCTAACATTCTTGCAGCATTTTCCAAGTATTTATAAAGTTTTGCCTAGCGTTCTTAAAGTTTTGCAAACTTTGCCTGTTTTTATATAACATTGGGCGCGTTCACAGACCGAACCCCGAGTTACATAGAGTAATGCATGGGGAACCCGAAGCGTTCAGAGATCAATATCACGTGACTTTTTGAGGGTTTCCAGTAGCATTCGGAGCCGGAAATTGCCCAGACTTCGGGTAACCCACATTACCTGAAGAATTTTGTTGGGTAAAGTGATCACGTGGTTGGGAAATATTATTTGTTTGTTTGTTTTATAGCTAATTGCAATTGTCAACTGTTGTTCTTTATGACTCCTACTGTACACTTGAGTCCTGACCATTTCATTGGTCTACCTTAAACAGGACTATGATATAATTGGCCAGCGTCGGCTAGGATGCTTCCTGCAATGTTCGTACAATCAAAATGTAATGGTAGATTGGTTGACGGAAGTGTTTGATTGTAAACATACCCATAACTTCACCCAAAAGCGTTCACAGCCGTTTTAACCCAACTTTACCCCGACAAAATCAGATGACGTCATTCCCCAATTATACGAGTAACTCGCGTTTCGGTCTCTGAACGTGCTCATAGACCGTTTTTTGAAATTATGCTATAGCATTGCCCTGTTTTGCTCAGTATTTTACAAGAGCTTTGTCCAGATTTGCACAACGTTCCTAGAATTTTATCCAGCGTTTCCAGAGTTTTGACTAGAATTTCTAGAGTTTAATCTTGCATTTCAAATTTTTTACCTGACTTTACTCGTTTTCCTTTAGCATTAATCGGTTTTGAACAGCATTCTTAAAGTTTTACGTGGATTTCACGTGTTCCGATAGCATTCCCAGGTTTTGTCTAGTGTTCCTATGGCATTGTCCCGTTTTGTACAGTGTTTCTAGAATTAGCCTAGTTTTGGCCAATGTTTAAAATTTTTTGCCCGGTATTCCTAATTTTTTGTCTGGCTTTACCCTTGTTTCTATAAGGAAAGATCAGTTGACGTCACTCAGGGCAAAAGATGGTTTTGATTGGTGTACGAACAGGGACGAGTTTGTCTGATTGGTTGGGAGAGGGGGAGATTGATTGACGGGAGTGTTTGTTTGTAAACATGCCCTTTCCTTATAGCATTGCAAAGTTTTGGTCAGTAATCCTAAAGTTTTTCAAAACGTTCCTAGAATTGTGTTCAGCAGTTATGACTTTTACCCGTAATCCTATAGCATAGCCCAGTTTTTCCCATTATTTCTAGAGTTTTGCCCAACAATCCTAGTTTAGTCCATCGTCCCTAAAGGTTTATCCGGCTGAGCATAAATTCTTTTATAGCACTGCCCAGTTTTTCCTCTTTTCTTAGAGTTTAGTCTAGTTTTGTCCAGTGTCCCTATAGTTTTGTCCAGCATTATTAATGTTTACCCAGTCTTGCACAGCCTTCCTGAAGTTTTGCCTAACGTTACTAAAGTTTTGTCCAGCGTTCCTAAGGATTTGTCCAGCTTTGTCCAACATTCTTGTGACTTTGGCCGTTTTTTCCCAATATCCTAGAGTCCCCCCCCTACAGTTCCTAAATTTTTGACCTGCATTGCTCGTGACCATATAAAATTGCCCTGTTTTTTACAGTGTTCTCGGAGTTTTGCCAAACGTTCTTCGAGATTTATCGGCCGTTCTTAAAGTTGTGCCAGGATTTAGCTGATGTTCCGAAAGTTTTCGATGACTATAGGGAAGTTGCAATCAGCTGATCAACCCATTGTACTTCAACTGGAGGTCAGTATAGTTTCATCAATCAGAACTGCCTATTTGTAGTGTGTGACCTCCATCATGACGTCAATTGCAACTGCCCCGAGGCTAACGAAAAAGACAGGCTACCGCGGTGTATTCCACTTATCTTTTTTTACAGACCGCTTGAGTGACGTCATGCTCTTTTCGTCGAGGCTAACGAAAAAGACAGGCTACCGTGGTGCATTCCACTTATATTTTTTTACAGACAGCTAGAGTGACGTGATGCTCTTTTCGTACACCTGCATTGGTGGATTCGAGCATCACGTGACTCCCGCGGTCTGTAGAAAAAGATACTCGTAAAGCACCGCGGTAGCCTTTCTTTTTCGTTAGCCTCGCTTTTCGTACACCTGCATTGGTGCATTCGAGCATCACGTGACTCCCGCGGTCTGTAAACAAAGATACGCGTAAATCACCACGGTAGTCTTTCTTTTTCGTTAGCATCGCAACTACCCTATTCCCAATACAACTGTAAATTAAATTTTATTTGTTGACCTATTTTTCTTAATAGCATCCCCCAATAGGAAGTAATGGGTGGGCAAAACTTGAACAAAATTTCTACGTAAATTATATGCCCTTATTCATATTGAGGAGTGCCTACTTCACACTGGGTCAAAAAATAAAATTTGATTTACAGCATTATAAAAGATGTGCAAAAGCAAAATTTTTACATTTTTACGTAATTTAAATTACGTAAAAATGTAAAAATTTTGCTTTGTACAATTGTATGGCTATATTGAAATTCGCTGGTGCCAACTGGACATGTAATCAAAACCATATTTTTTTAATTTACAGCGTTATAAAAGGTGGGCAATATTATATAATGGGTGGGCAAAACTTATGTGTGTAAGGCTTATTTCGTAAGGGGGGGGCGGGTGCCAACTTCACACGTGGTCAACAAAGATATCTTTGATTTAGAGCGTTAAAATTATAGTCAAAATTAAATAATGAGTGGGCAAAACTTCTACGTAATTTGTGTAGCTATATTCGAATTGGGCGGTGCCAGCTGAACACGTGGTCAAAACCATATTTTTTAATTTACAGCTTTATAAAAGGTGTACAAAGTTATATAACGGGTGGGCAAAACTTCTATGTAATTTATAAATCTTAAATCGTAATTGAGGAGGGGGGAGGGGTGCCAACTCCACACGTGGTCAACAAAGATATCTTTGATTTACAGCATTAGAAATGGTGCGCAAAATTAAATAATGGGTGGGTAAAACAGTAGCACAATTGTTCTTTTTAATTTCGTATTGTGAGGTGATGGGTGCTAGTATGAGAAATGGGTCAAAAAATAAAATGTGATTTACAGAGTTATAAAAGGTGGGCTAAATTAAATAATGGGTGGGCAAAACTTCTACGTAATTCATATATTTAAATTCGTAATGGGGGTTGCCAACTTCACACAGGACCTTTTCTTTCCTTCTAAACAATTTAATTTTAACGAATCTCCATTTGAATATAATTGTCTTATGTGATCAGTAATATTATAATTCCGTATACCATGACTTGCGAATATATAATCTGAAAAAAGCTTCACTTTAAAGTGTTTGTTTAAATATGTATGCAATATTCTCTTAAATAATTTTAATTGTAGGCTAATAATGACTAAAAAATACCGGACATTTTTGTAGGAATTGAGCCTGTCGGGCCTGCATGATTTTAAAGATTTTTGCTCTGCTCAGACCCCCCCCCCCCCCTGCACACACACACAAATCCCCGCTCTAGAACGCCGAACTTTCTGGCACATTTACGAACTCATTTAAAAACATAAAAACACGACACTTGTAGGTATAACATTGCAATGATTTGTTGTCCAACTTTTTTTTTTTTTTGGATACATGAATTGCATTTTGAGTTATAAGTAATTGTTTTCTCATGATGGCAGGCTTTTTTCTGTGCTGTCGCATCCAGAAATTTAGTTCAAAACGCTAACACTGATAGTAATCTCTGAAAAATCTTCTACCTTTAACCCAAAAGGGAAAAACTGTTAGCGTTCGTAGTTTTTGAATAGGAGCATCTGTCCCTTTGATACGTTTGAGAACAAAATTGTGTCAGAAAGTATCCAGTTTGGATTTGAAAACCGCCATAAGTCTAAATAAAAAAGAAAACTGCCCAGTTAAACTGACGGCATTGAGCTCACAGGCTATTCACACTACCTGTAAATTATATACTTATTTCAAAGAATTTGAAATAAGCCCTCGAAAAATGAAGAAATCGACAATATATTAAGAGGGGGGAACCATCCCCCCGTTTCTCCTTCTTATAATTAACCAATGAACCCATAAAACTAATCAGAGAAGCGCCTTACCACAATGAACCTATATACAAAATTTGAAAAAATCGGATAATTATGCATGAAAAATCCATTTATCTAAATTTGGGGGGAGGGGTTAGCCCCCCGTCCCCCCTTTATACTTAACCAAAGAACCCCCAAAACTAATCAGAGAAGCGCCTTATCACAATGAACATATATATGAAATTTGAAGAAAATCGGATAATTCTGCTTAAAAAAACCATTTATCTATATCAAGGGGGGTTAGTCCCCCCGTTCCCCCCTTTATACTTTACCAGTGAACCCCCAAAACTAATCAGGGAAGCCCCTTACCACAATGAGCACATATAGAAAGTTTGAAGAAAATCGGATAACTCTGCATGAAAAAAATCATTTATCTAAAATAAGGGGGGAGGATTAACCCCCCCGTTACCCCCTTTATACTTAACCTATGAACCCCCAAAACTAATCAGGAAAGAAGCTTATCACAATGAACCTATATACAAAATTTGAAGAAAATCGGATAACTCTGCATGAAAAAAATAATTTATCTAAAATAAGGGGGGAGGATTAACCCCCCCGTTACCCCCTTTATACTTAACCTATGAACCCCCAAAACTAATCAGGAAAGAACCTTACCACAATGAACCTATATACAAAATTTGAAGAAAATTGGATAATTCTGCATGAAAAAACCATTTATCTTAATTAAGGCGATAGTTAAACAATCAATCCCCAAAACTAATCAGGGAAGCGCCTTATCACAAGGAACCTATAAACAAAATTGGAAGCAAAACGGTTATTTCTGTCAAGAGTTATCGCGTTTACGTACATACGTACATACATACATACAGAACGGTCGGGCACATAAGCTCTCAGGCTTTGATAGCCTGTGAGCTAAAAATTTTTTAAAACAGCAATGTTGAACGCATAATCTGAAACATGCCTTATATGAAAGTAAAAGAAAATACCTTGTACGATTCTCAAAAAGTTCACACTGCAAAAAATAAGTGTTGATTTTACAGTATAATACTGAAACCCCAGCTGCCAGCATTATACCGTAAAATTAACAGTAATAAACAGTAAAATAAGCATTAATACGCTACCGCGCATGTGCCGCAGCGTATTACTGTTTATTTTACTGTTTATTACTGTTAATTTTACGGTATAGTACTGACAACTGGGGGGTTCCAGTATTATACTGTAAAATCAACACTTATTTATTGCAGTGCAGAAGAATATCTGAAAATTTTATGCATGTACAGATGGAAAATAAATATGTTACGCTGTGAGAATGTCTTTACGTGTAAAGTGTGCCATTTATCCAAAAAAAGATTGAGAAATACTAATATAGAAAATTCAGTTATTCATACGTATTGATTATAAAATTCAAATATCTTTGCTTCTCAAGCTTTGTTCAATGATTTGAATATGAGTTAATATTAATTTATTATATTCCATCAGTTTTTAAATCTTTTTTTCCTCCTGGGTTTTATTCAGCCAAACCTAAACAAAATATGGCTGAATATTATATTTTTTATTTTTAAAATCATTTCTGAGTTTTTATCGTGTAGTTCGAACTTCGAACGTTATTTAATAAAAAATATTGAAATAAAAAAATTATAGATATTATTATTGCCAAATTGTGTAATATATATATATTATTATTATTATTGTAAATTAGAAATGTGAAATTTCCTAAATTTTCCAAATGGTGGGGGAAAAAATGTTTCTACTTTCCAGTTTTCTTTCTAGATAAATTAGAGGAAAATTAAATTATTAAGAGGAAAACGATAATAGTCCATTTTTTGTGAAATTTGGGGTGACAGTTTCATTTAATGGTTTGAAAGGCGTACTATCATTTGGTAGAGGAATAAAATGAAAATAATCCTTTGAAAAAGTTAGTTAAAGACAAGATCGATACATAGTGCTGAAGCTAAGATATCCACGCCGGTAAAGAAAAATAATTCAGAATAACATAGTTTATGACTATCATAATTTTTCCCTTTCGTCCCATATATATCCTATTTTTATAATATGTCTTTTAAACTGTATTAAAACCAGATTAATGAGACTACTTGCTAAATTATTTGGATTTTATCATTTTTCTTAATACAATCAGTATTCAAATTTTCTATTTCTTTTAAAACTGATATTATTTTATAATATAATATTTTTACAATTAAAATATAATTTTGATTTTTCGAAAATCTATATAAACTCAGAATTCCAGTTTTGGCATAATGCTTAAATTTCTGTTATAATTCTATTCCCTTTGTGTTTTACAACTTAATATTTGATAATACAGGAAATATATTTAATTAATAAGCTTATAATTGAATACTTGTAAAAGTAAAAATAGTTTTTTAAAAAGCATACTTTCATTAATGCATTTAAAAGTAGAAAATACGCCAAATTTAAAATTCCTGTTTTATAAATGAAAATCTGCTTCCTTATACGACGTTGCATTCCCATGTAAAATTCATTATTATAGGTTAAAAAATAATGGATTGATATAAAAAAATTAATTTTTGCGCAGTTTTCTTAAGGCAGTTCTCAAATTCAAAGGAGCTACTTTTTGACACATTTCTGAATTAATTTTCGTTCAGAAACACATGAAATTAATAAGTGTTCCTATTCAGAAACTATGTCATTGAATGACATTTTCCATTTTTTGGAAAATGCAGAAGATTTTTTCAGAAAACACTGTCAAAGTGGGCCTTTTTAATCGAATTCCTGGCGCGACAGCACGAGACTGGGGAAAGTCATCACGTGACAAGAATCGCTTATAACTCGATAATGAATTTATTTATCAAAAAATGGAAAACGCAGTCGATTCCAAATCGCTTCAACAATCAGACCTGCCAGTTTTATGTCTTTACGTTTAAAAATGTGTCACAAAGTTTCACATATTGTTGAGCAGGGAATTTGAGATTACCTTAAAGAGATATGGCAACTGGCAACATGAAAGAAAAACAGCACTCTTTTATTACTGCAAATGTTGCTTTACATTATTGTAACACACAAATATTTGTTCAAATAAGCAGTATATTTTTTCCATCACGTTTTAACAAAATCTTTAATGGTATAATCGAATTACAAGTAAAAATATTTCCCTGCTTTTTTCTTTTTTGCAGAAAAGTAGAACATATTTTTCTGCTTTCATTCTAAAAGGCTGTTTGCATGTACATTATGGGAAGAGAAAAGGTCTCTTGACTATGACTGTACTCCTTTTCTTTAGTATAATACAACTTCCTGACTCTTCTGGATTATGTTTAACGTTATGTTATGTTACGTTTATGTTAACTGGATTATGTTTAACGTCCCCTATTACAAGACGCCAATTAACACAAAAAATCCCTGACGGCTCGGCCACAGGTAGATTTCGAAGGCGCAGACCGCGGGGCGCCTGTTTGTTGGGAATTGCAGAAGAAATGACCTTTCTGCCATGATGCGACAGTTGGAACCGTCCACTTCGAAACCTAACTTGTTTGCTGGCGGAGCCGGCAGGGATTTTTTTTTTTTTTTTTTTTTTTTTTTTGCTATAAGGGTTGGTCCTATAAAAAACTTGTCAATATAAAAGTTTTAGATAATATTAAGAGGAGTTATAATAAATTTAAGTGGATTTGATATCTTTTGAATTGACGAAGTTATGATTTTTTTCTTCTAACCCCCCCCCCCCCTCCCCTCCCCACTTGAAGCCATTTTTAATTATATCAAAACTCTGTCATACATTAATTTTCGGCCCTTTTCCTAGAAGTAATAATAACTTTAAACGGATTCGATTCGTATCATAATTAAGACGTTATGGGTTTTTTTCTGTTTTCACAAAAAGCCTCCCCATTTCCCCCCTCCTTAGTTCGATTTTGCCCGTTAACGAACCTGACTGACATTTTATGCCCCTTGATTTTATGTATAAGTTTGGAAAAGATTTGTGAAGAATTATTCGAGTTATCGTGTCCATAAAAAAGTGACATAGATAGATAGAAAGATAGATAGATAAAGTTTTGAACTGAGGGTGGTTTTGGGTTCTGGGAGTCATGATCGGCGTAGATCTGCAAAATTTTTTCAAAAATTCCAACTTAGAGGAGAATGTAATATGTAGTATTTCTTACGAAATCTACCTAAAATGCATATATTTTCACATAATTTTATAGAGCACTTGGAAACAGATATATTTATAAACGATTAAAATTTCAGAGAGATCGAACGACAAATACTATTTTTACGCAAAACCGTTACATTTAAGGCCATTAAAAATTTCAAAATGCTTGGACAAGAAAATCTATTTTTTTAACTGTATAATGATCATACTTAAAAAAATAAGTAAATGTTTTTTTACGATTTTGCGATTTCGTCATTAAAGATATAAATTCATACAAAATCGAGTAATATATATAAAATAATACAAATTTAGGGTTTATTTAAAGTTTTATCACGGGCCCGGGCAACGCTGGGCGGGTCAGCTAGTGTTTATATAAAATTACAGTTCATTCCGCCACGTAAGCTCTGGAGTTATG
The DNA here is from genome assembly GCA_963931845.1 of Maratus michaelseni. Lineage (NCBI taxonomy): Eukaryota > Metazoa > Arthropoda > Arachnida > Araneae > Salticidae > Maratus > Maratus michaelseni. Next base: position 143,853,860 of record OZ007596.1, read on the forward strand.
CTTAAAAAAAAAAAAAAAAACTACACACGTACCAAATTTGTTTGCAATACTTACAAATGGATTTAACATATTAGGGGTTCTAAATTTTAAACCTTAAAAAAAAAAAGTCACTTGTGACAGCTTTGCTAGTGTTAAATTAGACAACTGTGTATTCGAAAAGTTTTGAAATGTATTCAGAGCAATACTTTTGCATTATCTGCATGCCAGAGGTTAAAAAGCCATTGAAATCGACAAAGATTTTACTACTTAGAGCAAATTGATTGATTCTAATTATTTCAGCCCTAAAACACATATATGTTAAATTTGTATTATAATTATCTATGTGTAAATGATTTTATTAAAGTTCCACTAGTCCCTTGTAGCTCCCTCCCTCTAACCTTAATAGCTGATATATTACTTTAAATTATATAAAACAAACCGATTTTAAAAAAATACTTGTCAAAATACAGTTTTTATGTGTCTGTAAATATAAAAGATTGTTAAGTCAGTTCTATAGTCCAACCAATACTCATATATTCAAAACTGTCACAGGGGCAGGGGGATTTAGATGATCTAAATTCCCCCATATTAATTTATAATAATGATAATATCTATTTATTGTTGTTACGAAATAACAAACAAGACAGCAAAAAAAAAAAAAAAAAAATACTTTATTTCTTAATCCCCCCCCCCCCCCCCAGTTTTATTTGTTATTTTGTATTATTATACAAATTCAATGTAACTAAAAAACTATACGCTACTCTCCTAAATAATAATAATAATAATAATAATAATAATAATAAAATAAATAAATAATAATCTATACTAATATTATAAAGGAGTAACGATTGTTTTTTTGTTTATTTGTTTGTTTGTAGGGGGTAATCTCTGGAACTACCGAAGCGATTTCAAAAGTGATGGTGGCAAATTGATGGTAACAATCCCTGCACCAACATAGGCCCTATTTTATGTCGGTGCCACAACCCCCAGGGGGGTGCAGGGGCAAAAAACGTTCTAAAATTTCGATTTTTTTTATACTGAAGGTGTTAGAAACATGAAATTTGGCATGGTAGTTACTTATAAGATGTAAATGCTCTCTAAGAACAAATTCTAAAAATAATCTAAATTTAAAAGGGTGAAATGAGTGAAAAGCGTTCTAAAAACATTCTAAATTACAATTTCTATGGAATCTCTGGAACTACAGAACCGTTTTCAAAAGTGATGGTGGCAAATTGATGGTGACAATCCCTGCTCCAACATAGGCTAAATTTTATGTCGGTGCCTCTACCACAGAGGGGTGCAAGAGCGGAAAACATTCTAAAATTTCAATTTTTTTATACTGAAGGAACTAGAAACTTGAAATTTGGCATGGTAATTATTTATAAGATGTAAATGCTCTCTAAGAACACTAGATACTTTTTTAGGTAAGGATGGAGCCCGTTTAACAATGAGAAGTTTTCCGACACATATGCGAACTCATGCAAAAGGATATAACGCTTGGAGGCATGATTATTGAAGTGATTTGTAATCGAACAGGCCTTTTCACTTTTTTGATATTGAATTACATCTTGGGTTGCAAGCGATTGTTGTCGCATGACGACAGTTTTTTCTTTTCCCGCGCTGTCGCGCCCAGTAATTCGATTCATAACCACTAACTTCTCAGTATTTTCTGCACGTTATACCTTTACAGAAAAAAGGAAAAACAGTTAGATTACATAGTTTCTGAGTAAGATCATCTGCCAATTCCATGTGTTTGCGAACAAAAAAGAATTCAGAAATGTGTCAGAAAGTTGCCAGTTTGGATTTGAGTACAGCCTTAAAGTTAATTAATAAATATGAATGCTTAACCTCCTACATTAAAACAAAACTTTTTTTAATTGTGGAAAGTGTACAGAATTTTAATACAACATTTTGATATTTTTAGAATTTAATTATAAATTAATAAATTAATTTTAAGCAATTTTTTTGTTAGCAGGGCGCAGATAATAAATCATCAAATATTCTTTATGGTTACAACTGTTTACGCGTTACAAAAACAATGGACTACACCACTTTCACCAAAATATTCCAACTGTCTGTGTGAAACTGCAACAAATTCTCTTAAATTTCTTTTAGACCACAGTATACCATAGTTTTAGTACCATACTGCGTAGAGTTTGACTTTATACAGTAAAACATGTGTAAAAAAAACTTGTTTATAATGGGAAATCTTTATGGTACTGCTGAAAGGGATATCGTACAAATCTCATGCTAAATCTGTAACCTGTCCAAAAAAAAAAAAAAAAAAAAAAAAAAAAAATCCGGTCCCTAAGCGATTTTGTTTTTACACGTTTTAATGTACATGGATCAGTATTAGAACTTGGGATAACGGAAGCTGTTTATAACGAAATCCTGTCTTAAAAGCATAAAAAAATTATAGTGCCTACTGAAGGAATATACCATACGATTGTAACTGTTCAATTGGAAACATCCCCAAAATTGAATTTTGTTTCCCTCCTTAGCGATCCCGCTTTCACGGATTTTACTGTGTAAGATTGTCATGTTTATTTAGCACAGTAAAACCTACTAAGAGGAAAACTGAAACGACTGGAGAGAGATTCTGTTTTAGACAGGTTTTCGTCTTAACAGGTATAATTTTATGGTATTTCTTACATAGAGACTAAGAACTTTTTTACATTAAAATCAGGATTCCGTTTCAAACAGATGCAGTTTTCATAGAATTTAGTGTATTTTTACGGTCCGATTTCGAAGCCGCCGTTCAGCTTTTTATGGATGGGAAAATGACAGCACTATATATATATTTTTTTTTTCTAAGTGTAGAGGTCTGCACGGGCACGAGCACGACACGCGTTCGAACCAATTTTCATTCACAAGATTCGGTCCAGACCGGGCATGTTTTTCAATCTTTCCGGGACGGTCATTACTTTTCCCTGCAGACACGGGTAGGGCCAAAATTCTTTTTCCTAGTCGAGTCGAACCTGGACTTCATTCTTTCTAGAAGTCTGAATAGCATAGGTTGAAAATTTCAGGCCCGGTCCCAACCCATACTGATACCACTGCAAAAATCAGTAAAATTTCGCTTGGCTCAACAGTTTTTTGCGAAAAATGCATGTATTTTTAAATCGCCATTATTGTACAATTAAAATTCTTTTTAATGAATAGTAATTTCTACATAAAAAACAATAACAAAAATCATGCGTCAAGCATAGATTATGTAACACTTTCCAATGCTTCCAAAATAATTTTACAAATCATTACCGTTTAATAAGCTGAAAGATAACATTTAAGTCAACAATTTGGAAAACGCATAACCTATTTAAAAACGTAATTTCAGGAATTTCCAACATATACAATATTCGGAAAATTATCCGAATATTTTTATTCAGCCCTGTACAGGATCTACAGATTTGTATATATACTACATAGGATGCTAAATTTTAGTTTTGTTTGGAAACGCGCAGCACAGTTTAAAATTCTACTTCTGGAGTTTCTGTCCATACACAGAAATGTGTTCGAACTTTTGTGCTGCCCTGTATATGAAATACAGAATTTATACACACCAAGTAATAGACAAAAAGTGAGTTAAATTTAAAATCGCGTTCAGCAACTTAAAACGCACTTCCAGGAATTATTTTTAACAGGCGGTAGAGAATTTTTTTTGTGTGTCCCTGTAAATGAACGATGACTGCTATACACACAATATTCAGTAGTAAGCCTCTTGTAATGCACCTTAGTGATATATATAAATTTCAATGCGTTTAAAATAGTGAAACATTATTTAATTAAACCGCAAACGATTTTTCTCCATAGACGTAATGTAACGGAATTCTTTTGACTGTCCCTGTAAAGTATAACTATAAGTGCTATGCACACCCTATTCCATATTAAGCTTCTTGTAATGCACCTTAGTGATATATATCAATTACAATGTATTTGAAATTGTGTAACATCATTAAAATAAACCGCAAATGATTTTTTTCCCATAGACCGTAATGTAACGGAATTCTTTTGAGTGACCCTGTAAAAAAACTATAACTGCTACACACTTCAGTTGAAATAGGGAACATGCTATAGTTAACGACAATAACATATAAAAATTGCAGGGCAATCCTTTTTTACGGGAGTTAGAGCTCGGACAGACGGCAGACAAACCGAAGTCATAAACACTTTTCAACTAGGTTGGAAAGTGTTAATAAATTTATTCATAAGTAATGATAATAAAGTACAGTAAAACCTGTGAAAATAAATCTGTCAATGACGGGATCCTGTCTTAAGCGGAAAAAGTGTTGATCTTTGCAGAATGTACACAATAATACGTGCGAAAAGAAGATAAAACATTTACAGCAGACGATGTTCCTGCTAATAAGGGAACCTGTCTATAACGGATTTTTCTTTCCTATGCGATTCCGACTTAAAAGATTTTACTGTATAGCATTTATCAGATTTTTATGTCTTCAAGCCATGGAATATGGATTAAAGACATTAATGATAACACACACAAACAATTATATACAAATAGAGATTCATTAAAAAATCAATGTAGTTTAAATAGGCACAGGAAGAAAGAAATGTAGGGAGGGGCAGTATTTTATAACGGACGTGCCTATGCAATGCATCACAGCGACAGCTCTGGGTACTTTTTAAAAAATAAACATAAAAAAAAAGGATAAAAAAAAGAGGCTGAAATGAGTATTTTCTATCAGAACCCATCGCACAAGACAATTTCTAACCATAGAGGCGCAAAAATCTATGTTTTGTAGAAATTCAGTCGGGTCGAACCGAGCTGAGTTCGGCCGTACTTTTAGCTTTTAATACAGGGCCTGGCCAGACCAATAATTTGTACGGGCCGGGCCGGTCCAAAAACTTTCTTCTATGCGTCAGGCTGTTCCCGGGCTTGGAAATTTCAACCTATGCAGACCTCTAACCAAAGAATATTTTCTTTATATTCTTTGCTCTAACTACACGGATCTTATGCCGAGAAGAAATTAAGCGAAAGCCATTCTGTTAATCCACTCTTATGCGCAAAAAAGAAAAAAACAACAAAAAAAAAAAAAAAAAAAAAAAAAAACGGATGGAGAAGGTTAGAAATAATAAGAAAAACGCAATGAAAAGGCAACTTTTTAGTAAGACGCTAGTAAGACAATGACGAATGAGTTTTGTACTGGGTTGCTGCAAAGGCTCTTCCTTCGAACACGCCTATCATCCAGGCAATCATCTGTGTCTTTCGCCAAACTTTGGCTACTTTTAAAGGAAGAGTCACACTCACACATATCTATCTACACTTACATTCATCGTAGGATTTTTTTTTTCTAATTTAGTGAAAATTTCTTGAATGACGTCCCCCCCCCCCCTCCTTTGCATTGGACATAATACAGAAACTAATAATACACTCCTCAAATTTTCTATTTTTTAAAATGAAAATAATATATCTAATGAAACAGCTGTACTGCTTCTTGTCATTCAAATGTAGGATATTTATGATGATGATAGTAGCATAGCAAAAAAAAAAAAAAAAAAAAATATATATATATATATAGGAGGTGTTTCAAGTAGTCATTTTTAAGTTATCGACAGATTGCGATTATCAATTGTCCAGACTAATGCTATTATCACGAAATAGACATTTTAATTATCTTATATAGAAGATTAAAAATTAAAAAAAATTATACAGAGTTTCGATTATCAATCATATTATGAGACAACTAGAGTAGAAGGGGCCCCTTTCATAAAATATAAAGTTTTAACAGGTTAAAAATTTTGATTGATAGTTTTAAATATTAAATAAATTGTAGTATAAGCCCTTTTCTTTCCTACATCTCTGGATGATGATTATTTTTAATCACACTTCTATCTCAAAACATCTCAAACTCCAATTGATATGAATTAAAGTAGGCCATGATTTTAAATAAAATATGCTTCTTAAAGACCAATGTTCTATTCATAACTGAAAACTGCTTTTTATATGATGTTATTGTTATATTGGTACTAAATTTAACAGATATATGTTTGATGAAATATCATCAAACAGAATTTGGGATTTACTTTTTTACTTGTGGAGTTTTAACCATCATCTTTTATTTACCTGAAATCTTAAGTCAAGTATGAGGAGTACTTGAGATCACCTAGATATTAAAAGTTACTTCCTTAAGTTAATTAATTTAGTTTTATGTGAGTAATATTAAACTCGGACCAATTTTTAGCATACAGCCTTCCAGTTTGTTCATATTTTGGTGGATATTAAAATTTTACTTAGAAAATTTGAAAAAAAAAAATTGTTTTTTATTTCATTAAATAATAACAGTAATAATAATAATTAAAAATTTTATTTAATTTTTAATATTAACTTTTTTAAATACTAATTTTGAATATATATATATATATTTTTAATTTAAAATTTTTATTTATTTATTTTAAAAGTAATTTTTTTAATTAAAATTAAATTTAGCTCATTTTTACAAAAAAAAAAAAAAAAAAAAAAAAAAAAAAAAATCGAAAACGCAGAGCAAAATAAAATTAAAATATAGTAATTGTATTAATCTCTAATGTCCAAATAGATATATTTGTCTGTGCTTCTTTAAACCAGCTAGTTTAAAAAAAAAATGTATATTACAATTTTAATATATTTTTTATATTTCATATTTTTAGAAATGATAATTTTTAATACTTTTTAAAATAATACTATTTAATATATTTTAAAATTTAAAAATATTTATTTATTTAAATTTAATTTAATCCATCTTTAGAAAGAAATCGAAAGTGGAAAGCAAAATAAAATAAAAATATAATCATTGATCATATAAAAATATAATCATTGATCATATAAAAATATAATCATTGATCATATAAAAATATAATCATTGATCATATAAATCATATAAAAATATAATCATCATATAAAAATATAATCATTGATCTGAAGCCAAAGTAAACATATTTCTCTGTGCTTCTTTAAACCAGCCGGTTTTCAAATCTAACCACAACAAAACAACCTTATATTGCCGGCTGGCTTGGCCCACAGATTTGGCCAGCCGGCAACCGATAGAGGGCGCTGATCCGAATAAACAAAGCAACATTGTAAACAAACTCGTAGGACGGCAGCGGAGTGGCCAGTACTAGGAAACCGACCAGCCGGCAGCGTAGTCACGGCCTTCTTTTTCCCGTTGATCCAATTTAACGATTAACTTTGCGCAACTATTAATCCAATTTGTCAATTAACGGTAGCGCATCTAAGAATTCTATACATCAGGATAACAACTATTGCTCTTTTTAAAGTGAAATTCTGCTCTGCTGAAATTCATTAGTTGGTATCTTTTTAATAGCTAATATTTTGTGTTCTCTTTTTTCTTTGCATTTAAACATCTTATTTTCAGTTTTTTTATTCACAAAAGCCGTCATGGGAACCTCTGTACTCTCTGATGCTACAAAAGATATATTCTTTTATACCACTGAGGGCAATTTTGCTGAAGTTAAAAGAATTGTTACTGATTTAAAACTGCCGGTTAACTGTTATGACGGAAAAGGTATAACACCATTGCAGCATGCAGCTTTTAAAGGGCACTATGAAATATGCAAGTTATTGTTAGATTGTGGTGCTGATGTGAATGATAGCAAAGATTTGTATGGATATACAGCTCTGTCTATGGCTGCAATATCAAATCATTGCGATGTTGTTACGTTGTTGCTCGAATATGGAGCTAATGCGGCGGCTATTAATTCAAATAAAAGAACAGCTGCTGAAATGGCAGCTTTTATAAGTAACCATAAAGCTGCTACTATTATTAATAATTATATAACTAAAGATGCGATTGATTACTTTACAGAAATACATGGATTAGAACCCGAGTCAAGATTGCCACTTTTTCTGAGTAGCCCAGTTCATAAATTTGTGATTATGCCTACCATTCATCCTGTGCGAATTATTTTATATCTTCAATCAAATAATATACTATTACAAAATTTCAAAAATGTTGTTGACGTGTTGAATATTATGGCTGAAAAGCAGTTAAAAGAAATGGAAAATGAGCGATTGTCATTAAAATTGCATCATTATGCATTTGTTTTGTTATCAACTTCTGAGTTCATTATTTCTCAGAAAAATTCTACTGAAGAAGAAATACCTGATGAAAAAATTTTAGAAGCATTTATCAAATCACTGTTAAAAGGTTATAAGGATGGATTCGAAATTTCAATAAATCTTGAAAAATTCCTCAGAAAAAGTGTTGCCGATTATCCTTTTGAAAGTTGCCTTCTCTATAGAAAAATGGTCTCCACAATAATGTCTACTGAAGTGGGGGATGAACCTAACACACTTGCCCTCTTTAATAATGCAATCTTGGGACAGACAAACTTTGAGAACGAGTTTTGTGCGACTTGCGGAGATCAAGGTCCGTTAAAACAATGTTTGGGATGTAGAAACGTTCACTACTGTAATAAAACTTGCCAAAAACTCCACTGGTTTGGCCATAAAAATGTCTGCAAAAAGTAAAGAAAATCATATATGCATTATTGTTAGAATGAACTTCTTAGGACTGACAATATCTGTTCACAGTAGTAATGAAAATTCACTATAATGGAAATTTAAATTTTATAGTTATACAGTAAATTCTCTAAATAGCAGACACCTCGAGACTGCAAAATTTGTCTGCTATTTGGTAGTGTCTGTTATTCAGAGGTAAAAACATAATGAGTGTAGGGGATTGAAAGAGAGATCACTATATAAAGATGTTCACCATTCAAGAGTTCTATTATGGAGGTTTTACTGTATGCTTTGATTTTGTAAAATTTAGTTGAATGCCGTATTTAAATAAACATGATAATTCAGTGAGACTGGAACTGCTTGTCGACACTTTGGCTTATATCTTTCTGGATTTATATATTGGCAACTGCATAAAATGGATGATATATTTTATAACATATTAGATAGAATTATAACATTATGGCTCTCCCAAAATACATAAAATCAATTGTGTGCAATATAAACTAATATATTTTCTATATTATATTTTTTCCTGGGTATGTTATATTTTTACTGTAAAAAATTTAACTAAATGAAATCGGTTAATATTGACAAAAATTGGTGAATAATAAATATTATTTGATTTTGAAAATTACCAAAGAGTGTATTATGTAAATACAAAAATAAATTTAGTTTGTATTATGCATCATATGGCTTTTTATCAAAAATACTGAATAATAGAAATATATTATTGAAGCGATATGTCAATAGTGCTTTTCTTAACCAGCAAGTTGAGTGTTTCACCAAATAACATAAATGTGTCATTTGTGCATTTAAAAATGCACATTTACTGTTTTTTTTTGTTGTTTTTTTTCCTTTTCAAAACAGTAATGGGGGATTAAAAATTGCTAAAGACTCCATTGGCTTGTCCAAAAATATCTGTAAAAAGTAAAAAAATCAAATGAATGAAATCAACATAGTTATTGTGCTGTCCTCTTAAAAAAAAAAAAAAAAAAAAAAAAAAAATGAATGTTTCCTAAAAAAAAATTTTTTTTTTTTAAACACCTTAGTACTACATCAAATATTTCACTAAAGTCAATTTTTTTGTTTTGTTCTGTTTTTATGCACCATTTATAATAATAAAAAATAGTTAAAAATACCTAAGGAGTGCTTATTTAGTTTTAAAATAATTTAAATTAACAATTGTAGAATTCTGGCAAAAAATGAGCTTAATTTTTACGGATTTTCTTGTTATAATATAATTTTAGAATGATCTACATAAATTTTCATTTTTTTTTTATGTCAAACTGTTAATATGTAATAAAATGTTTCATTTTCTGCTGATTATGCCAGGTGTGGGGGTTTTTCAAGTAACATAATTACTTGAAAGGAAATTATAGTTAATGGGTTAATTTTTGGAAAAGTGTTTTTTTTTTTCAAATTCTTGCTTAATTGACTGCCATTTTGTCATAAAGTGATAAAATGAAAAATGCCCAATATTAAAATCTTAAGTCAGTGTAAAAATTTAACTATGTTTAATTTTTTAAAATTCTTTATTAGACTTTATATAGAGAAAATTTCAAAAAATAGGGTTTATTTAGAGGACAGCACAATATTATTATAAATTCAGAAGTTAAGGAGTTATTCTACATTTTCATTCTTTTAATGTTCTTGGTCAGGTATTGTTAATTTAAGTGATATAATTTATCATAAAAAATTTTTCTTAATAATTATTTGTTAAAATAGTTTATTTAATTCCATAATAAAGATATTTCCTTTTCTCTTCATTAACCCTTTCATGACACATATGTACATGATACCTTTTGTGTCATGTATATATGACACATAAAGTGCTTAGAATCCTTGATTATTTCTATCAGTAATTTTTAATTACAAATTTTGTGTTATTTAATCAAAGCATTTCTGCAATTAAAATCGGCAAAAATTTCTATTTTAAAAAAAAACGATGATAAAAGATGTATAAAAGACACTGTAGATTCTGTAAAAGTCACTCATCACAAAAAGGTTAAATTTTTTACTTCAAATTTTAGATAGAGCTTATTGTAAATGGTCTTTACATTTGTGTGTTTGTATAAATATATCAGTACTTCATTATTATAAGGATCTTGGCAAAGAGAAGGGAGTTTTTTCTACATTTTCTTGCAACATATTCACTGTTTCAAGCAGGAACTTAAGAACCAAATTAAAAATTGGATATCTAATGTTTTTTTCTTAAATTAAATATTTTATCAGCCATAATATTTTTTGAACTATCATAAGATTTTATATAAGTTTGCTACTTTTGTTTTATGTAATGAATCCTAAAAATACATAGATATTTAAGTCTTTGGTACTAATTTATAATTATTTATCTAATGAAACTAATTTGTTACAAATAAAAAAGTAATTAAATTAAATGGAAAATTATATATTGAAAATACCCCTCTCTTATGTCTTGTTAGGAAACTATAATTTTCCTTTTCTCCATCTTAACTCTCCAAGAAAGGCAGAGGCGGATCAACTACCACTCGGGCCCCTAGGCTTGATCTTTTTTTGCACCCCCACCCTCCTACAAAGGAATATATACAGGGTGATTCAAATTACATATTTGCTCATTTATCTCTTAGACAACTGAAGATAGAAACATAATTCCAATTACAACAAGTACATATTTTAGACATGCCATTTGTTGTACAGGGGCTTTATACATATTAAAATACGATATTTAATTTTTATACGGCCCCTGTATTCTATAAGTTATAGTTAGAAAAATGTACTTCGTTTACGAATGAACATTAAAAAAGAAAAAAAAGGCTTTTCTTTTATGACCATAACTTACTAAATTATTATATTTCGTTTTTTATGAAATTTCAGTGTTTCCTGACACTAAAAACGGAAAGAAGCACTGTTAGTGCAGGTAAACATTGAAATTCCATTAACTTCAAAGTGTTATAATTCGGTACAAACTGAAGCCGAAAATTTTTATGAATCCAGTAATTTCTTTTTATAAATATAGAAAAAATTAAAAGGGGCATTTGGAATACCATCTACATGTTGATAACCTGAAAGATTCAATAAATGAGTGAAACAGAGTATTGTACATCATTTCTCTTTTGCATAAAATATCAGCCCAATATGAAGAAAAAACCCAAAAGAAAATCTTAGCACAGGGACCCTTTTATTCAGGGTCCCTAGGCTTCATTACTAATGGGTAATCCGCCTCTTAAGAAAGGGACAAAAAGTTATTCTTTACTTTCAGCAAATAGCCTGTAGCCATTTTATAGTGTTCTGCTTTAATTATAAATTTTATATTAAAAATTTGAATTTAGAATATAAAAGTTAATTTGAATTTCTTACACATATAAACATAAATGTTTTACCCATTTACAGTCTGCACATTTCTGTTGTGTAAATATTCATTAATAATTATTGCAGGAACATGAATAAATAATTAAGTGTTCTATTTATTTATATAAAATTGGTGTTTTTTTCATTTATAATTTTGTTATAAAAGTTAGTATTCTTTCATAAAATGCATAATTATACTTATTTTCCTTAAAAGTTCAAAAATAAATTTAGAATATTGATTTTTTAACTAACTATATTAAGTTTTTATTTCTTTCATCAGATATTTTAGTTTTCTTTTCTCTTTTTTTTTTTTTTTTTTTCTGGGAAAAAAATTAAATGGACACAGTCTTTTTTTGCCGGGACGATTTGTACCAGGTTTTATCCATGGTTTTTTCCACCTATAGCAAAAACTTGCTAACACTGTTTCAGACACACAAGCAATTTTTTCAATGTATATACAATTTATTATTTAATATAAAGAACCTGTCTATGTATTTTTTTATACAAACAGAAGTAATTTATATAATACATATAATAAGAAGCCTTTTTTTAAAAATACATTCATAAACAAGGTTAATAGTTCAGGTAAAGATGTCGTAGACACATTAAAATTCCATTTTGGTGCCAAAATGACAATTTTTTTTTCTCGCATGGTAACCCAGCGATATTTGTATCGTATGGTAACCTGGTGTTTTATAATAAAATTAAATGTGTATGTAAGTAAATAAAATAAAATAATATGAAAATAATTAATAAATAAATCTAAATAAAAGTAATGTGTGTGTTAAACAACATTAAATGTCTGTAATAAATAAAATAAAAGTAACATGCTGTTTTCCATGCTAGGACTGACAGGTATTTGAAAATGGTGGTGTTGTTTTTTTACCTTGGTGCTTTTAAAAAAGTTTCAAGACTCCTATAACAAAGAAGTACTAAATTATTATTCTATAATACTCACACGATATCTGTTATTCATTTTCCTAACTGAGCAGGCTAGTAAGGATGCATCAATTGTATAATTATGAAATATTGAATTAACCTAATAAATTTTAGTATTTATTTACTTACAATAATTAGACCTTAAAAAAGAATTTTAATCTAAAATAAACTGATAAAAAATTGCTGGTAGCAAGAACAAAAAAAAGGTCTACCAAAATTTTGCTAAAATTTGAAAATTAATATATATAATATGCCTCTTTCATAATAGATAGAAGGAAAATAGAGAGCAAATGTGCTGTTGTGGCATGAAGTGAAAAATGCAGCCCTAAAACTGGTTATAATTTGGCCCAAACACTCACAGCTTGCTTTAATATGCCTGATCTTTAAAGCTCTCCAACAAAAGAATTCAGCCTTCATCCCACATTCTGTTTGGGTAAATGAAGGCATTTAAATTTGAGCGATAGCCAGCTTCATAAACTGTTTTTTGATGGCACATTGCATCTCTATTATACTTAGAACTCTGTGGTACCTTTGATTTAGAAAATAAAATTTTAATTATTATTTATTTACACATTTAAAAAAAAAAAAAAAAAAAAAAAACAGATTTTGAAGAATTGGCAAAAAATAATTTGTAAAATTATAAATCAGTATCAGTTGTTTTATTATACAAGTAAATCTTCTGTAAAAGTGTTTATCTTAATAAATTACCACTTGTAAATATGGTTAAAGAAAAATTAAATTTATCTATTAAATGCATTTTTTTTATGTTTGATAGATTACTTGAATGGCTTGAGAATTGTGTTTCACAATTCTGAAGCCAAACAAATTACAAATCAAAATATTGATTTCTACTGAAGTTGTTTTATCAGAGCTGATATTTGGAAAAAGAATGAGGTTCTGTGTTTGCACTGAAAAAGTTTGTTATTTTTTTTTATATTAATGTCATTTGTAAGAAGGCTGAAATTAATTAATTTAGGTTTCAATAAATATAAATTTTCAGCATCAAGTCCATTTTTCTGAAAATTTATTATTTTTATACTTAATTTTGTAATACAGTAAGTCAGACAAAATATTCATTCTGAACTTAAAAGTTAAACACAAATGTAGATGTTTAAAAAATATATTTTTTGTAATCATGAAACTTTGATTATTTTTCAAACATGAAATATTATTAACATACTTATAAATATATAATTAAAAACTAAACAACATATTTTTGTAGTCATTTTTTATGTAGTATGTGCATTAATTATACAGTATTTAAAATATACATTTTTAATATTTTTTTTTTCATAAAATGAGCCAAAAGTGAATCTAGCTGGATTTAATTTATATAGTTTCACAATATATAAACCAATAGACAAAGCAGTTTGGAAACAAGCAATACCACACATATTTATTATAAATCTTTTTTCTTTTCAAATATTTTTATCAGTTAACAAAATTGTATTTTGTGATTACATTTTATAGATCTTAAGTTTGTGTTTAAATAGCTCTCCCCCCCGCCCTAAACACATCTGTTAGAATGTTTGTTAAATATATTAATTTACTATTAAGTGTTTAAATGCTATTTGTGTGATTATAATTGTGTTTCTTGATTAGAATGTTCTGATATATAGTATATTTCTTGTTATTATATAGAAAAATTCTATGTTTGTTCACATTTTAGAATGTTTACCTATTGAAGTTCTGTTATTTGGATAGTTTCCTTGTCCTAGTAAATTAATGTAGGATTGTTAAGATTTATTAAAGTGAAAACCAACATTTGTTTTCTTTGTTTAGTTTGTTTATTAATTACAATGCAAAACATTTATAATTGTATATTGAAAATATTGACAATTGTTGAGATTTATGTACTGAGATTAATAATAATACAGTATATACTAGCTGACTGGCCAGCATTGCCCAGGCCTGTGATAAATAAGCTTTAAATATAATACTTAAAATGAATGTTGAATGTTTTCATATTTTTAAATTAAAATCTTTCCAATTGAACCTAATGTTATGGGCCTTTTGGAAATGTACAACCTTGACTGTCAAATTTGTATGACTTTAAATTTTTAAACGGAAATCCAAACGAACCTAGAGTTGTTGATCCCACTGCCTTCAGCAGCATACACCTTGTGTGCTATGCATGTTCCGTTCTATTTTTGCAAACAAACCTCTAATTTGTATGATTTTATATTTTTTATATGAAAATCTTTCCAAATGAACTGAAGGGGGGGGGGGGGGGGATCTCCGTTATAGTGATTGCCAATTTAATTTCTTGCTTTTAGATATATTAAATTTTCAATTATGACCAAGACTGCTCAGCTAAACATCAATTAAAAACTGGCCAACTTAGGAAAAACAATGAACACAACAAGAAGCACTGCAGACATGAAAACCTAGAGGTGAATCTTCTCCCCATTGCCAGGCATCAAACCCATTCAGCTGGGCAATAGCCCGACAGGTAGGGGCCTGGTCAACGGTCTAAAAAAAATTATGCAAAATATAGAAGTTTCCCCAGGCATGCACAAAAACTAAAATCCTTTTGAAAATATTTGAAAACACATTTTTTTTTTAAACAGGAAACAATATCTTCAAAGACAGAGAGAAAAAAGAAAAATTTCTGGCGAATCCATGAAACGACTTCAAGAAAGTAATTCTTTTGAAATAGTAAATATTAATAATTTTTTAAATCGAATAAATGGGAATTTTTGTATTTTCGGGAAATTTGTCTTAGTTAGTACAAAAGGCGGAGAGAAAAAAGAAACATTACTGGCAGATCCATGAAACAACTTCAAGAAGCTAATTCTTTTGAAATAGTAAATATTAGTATTTTTTTTAAATCAAAGATATCGTTAGAACCAAGAATAAGTGGTACTTTTTGTATTTTCGGGAAATGATATCTTCAGTAGCAGAGAGAGAAAAAAACCATTTCTGACAGATCTATGGAACAACTTCAAGAAACTAATTCTTTTGAAATAGTAAATATTAATATTTTTTTTAAATCGAAGATATCGTTAGAACCGGTAATAAGTGAGTAGTTTTTCATTTTTTGTATTTTCGTCCGTGAAAAGAGATAGCATTTTAAAATTAGAGAAAAAAAAATAAAAGATGAAAAGGAACGTGAATCGACTTTCAAGGAATAATTTTTATGAAATAGTAAGTGTATTAATGTTTTTGAAAACCAAATATACCACCACAACTGGAAAAATAGACTAAATAAATAAGTATTTTGTTTTTGTTTTCCATTTGGAAAGTGGATGCATTAGTTATAAAATGTAGAAAATATAGAAAACTTTAATTCTGTGTTCACCTGATATTATTGCTAGACCAGTCTTTTTTAAGCCATGGTCGATCGAGTATGTGGTTTTATCAAATTTCAACATTGAAAATCTTGTTTTTGAATTGGCTTTTACCGGCAATATCGTGAATATGCGTAACGCAATGAATAAATTTGTCACAATCCTAATTTATGTTGACATATATATATATATGTGCAAAGATATCAATTGCTGAAGTGTTTTTGGAAATTAGTCTTGATCTTACAATATGTTACTTAAATCTGTTTCATGAACACTTCAAGAATTGTGAATTAGGAATTTTTGGTTTATTTCGCATCTGAGTGGTTGAGGAATGGAAGTCTAACAAACGAACTGCAGTTTCGTTTGGTGGACAAGTGCTTTATAGTTCTGGCGCCCCTAGGCAATTGCTTAGTGTCGTTTAATGACTATACTGGGAGTGCTTAACATATTTGTGCCTGATTTTTTTCACTCTCATTAATTTCTTTAATTATAATTGCCATATCTATACTAATTTATAAAGAAGTAACGTTTGTTTGTAGGGAGTAATCTCTGAAACTACCGAACAGATTTCGAAAGTGATGGTGACATTCCCTGCTCAAACACAGGCTATATGTTATGCCGGTGCCACTAACCCCAGGCGGATGCAGGAGCAAAACACGTTCTAAAATGGCGATTTTTGTGATACTGAAGGAGCTAGAAACTTGAAATTTGGCATGGCAGTTACTTTTAAAATAGAAATATTTTCTAAGAATAGTTTCTAAAAAATTCGAAATTTAAAAGGGTGAAATGAGCGAAAAGCGTCCTAAAAACATTCTAAATTACGATTTCTATGGAATTGTTAGGGATAGAAACTTGAAATTTGACATGGCTGCTACTTTTAAGAAACAAATGCTCGCAAGTTTTCTAAAAATTCGAAATTTAAAAGGTTGCATGGAGCAAAAAACGTTCTAAAATTGTGGTTTATGTGATACCCTTCTTCAGGAGCATTTACATCTTAAAAGTAACCACCAAGCAAATTCCAAGTTTCTAGCATTATTATATCACAGAAGTCGCAATTTTAGAACGTTTTTTGTTCCTGCACACTTTGAAATTTCTAAATTTGTTAAAACTGTTCTGTAGATGAATTTATGTCTCTAAACAAACAGCTATGTAAATTTTCAAGATTCTATCCGAAACAATTTCAGATAAATCATAGTTTAGAAGGTTTTTAGAATATTTCTGCTCATTTCACTTTTTTAAATTTCAAATTGTTTTAGTAACCTGCCTTAAGGAGCACTGGAATTTTAAAAATAACCACCATACTAAATTTAAAGTTTCTATCCCTGCAGTACCACAAAAATCGCAATTTTAGAATGCTTTTTGCTTCTGCACCCATTTAAATTTAGACCGTTGTAAAAACTGTTACTGCGAGCATTTACGCCTTAAAATTAACAGACATGTCAAATTTTATGTTTTATCCCTAACAATTCTGAATAAACCGCAATATAGAATGTTTTTCTCTCATTTCACACCGTTAAATTTTGAATGTTTAATCAACTGTTTATACCTTGCATCTGCATCTTAAAAGTAATCACTGTACTAAATTTCAAGTTTTCTAACACGAATAAATCCAACTAAATCGTAATTTAGAACGTTTTCCGCTCATTTCACACTTTTAAATTTCGATTTTTTTTTTAACTGTTCTTATAGAGCATTTTTATCTTAAAAGTAACCACCATGCCAAATTCTAGGCTTCTATACGAACTGTATCTCATAAACCGCAATTTTAGAACGTTTTTTGCTCTATGCACCCTTTTAAATTTCGAATTTTTAAAAAACTATTCTGGGCGAGCATTTGTTTCTTAAAAGTAGCAGCCATGTGAAATTTCAAGTCTCTATTCCTAACAATTCCATAGAAATCGTAATTTAGAATGTTTTTAGAACGCTTTCCGCTCATTTCACCCTTTTAAATTTCGAATTCTTTTAGAAACTATTCTTAGTAAGCATTTGTATCATAAAAGTAATCGCTATCGAACGTTTTAGATTATTTCGCCATATCTCTGCAGCAGTTCTGGGTAGGAGCATGAAATTCAGGATAACATCTACTATATATATAAAACATAAACGGAAATTTCGTTCCGTTCCTTTATAACTCGAGTTCTGCTGAATGGAATTTGATGGAACTTGCGTTGTTCGATAGATAATTTTTCAGGGAAGGTTTTAGTATATAACACAACGTTCTACGTACATTAGTTATAGAATTATGATGGAAAGTTCTGTTATTTTGGCCGAAAAGGTTGTTAATATTTTGGCGATCATTACTGTTGCAGAAAGAAATGAAAAGGCTAGACATGTCGAAAAATAAAAGAAAAACTGTTACTAATTTTATAGAAAAAAGAAAGAGAAAGAAAAAAAAAGAGTTATGATGAGAGAATATTATAAAACGAAAATATTTAATTTAAACATGATTGGGAATGCTCGTAATGCTTAAAAAATTATTCAAGGGGCTGATTTTAATATTGAAACAATATTTTGCGATGTATCTTTTGTTTTTGGCGATTTTGATTTTACTTTTGACCCCAAACAATTTGATTTTAAGCCAAAAGGTTTCTTTTTTTGTTGCAGAAAGAATTGAAATGGCTATACATCTGGAAAAATAAAAGAAAAAACTGTTACTAATTTTATTTTAAAAAAAGAAAGAAAAGAAAAACAGTTTTGATGAGAGATTTTAAGCCAAAAGGTGTTTTTTTTTTTTGTAAGTGTTCTGGATGGATTTTCGTAGAACTTAAACTGTAAGATTTCTGTTTACTTCTGTTACATATATGAAATTTCGTTCCGGCTGCTTATAACTCGAGTTCTTCTGGATGGATTTTCGTAGAACTTAAACTCTAAGATAGTTTTTCAGGGAAGGTTTTATTGTATAACATATCGTTCTACTTAGCTTAGTTATAGAATTATTCTGGGAAGTTCTATAATCAGATCAATCCGATAATGAAATGTTAGCCTTTTTAAAATATTTTGCCGAATGGATTGCGATGGAACCTACACTGTTAGATAATTTTCTAGGGAAAGTTTTATTATATAACATATCATTCTACGTTGCTTAGTTCTAGAATTATAGGGGGAAATTCGAAAATTGGGTGACCATTTTTTTAAATCAAATATTAGCCTTTTCAATATTTGATTCCGATTATGAAGTATTAGCCTTCTGAAAATGTTCTACTGGACGGATTTTGATGAGAATTGTATTGTTAGTTAGTTAGATGCTATCTCAGAAATGGTTATAGTGTACTACATATTGTTCTGCGTTGCTTAGTCAAACAGTTATGTGTGAAGGTTTTATAGTCAGGTGAACCCGATTCCGAAAGATTAGCTTTTTGAAAGTTTTTATTGGGCGTATTTTTCGCGACTTGCATTGTTAAGTAGATAATTTGTAAGGATGGTTTTAGTATATTTCATATAGTTCTGTTAGTTTTAGAATTATGTAGAAAAGTTCTATAATCAGATGAGCCCGATTATCAAGGATTAGCCTTTATAAAAACTTCTACTGAATGGATTTTGTTAGTTAATTTGTTTGAATTGTTAGTTCGATAATTTTTAGTGATGGTTTTAGTATATTGCATATAGTTTTATCCTTCTTTAGCAAACCCTAATTGTAAATGACCAAATAAAAGAGTTGAGCTAAAATTTTGACTGCACATTAGAAACTATAATATCGGAATGACGTCATTTTTCAGTAATTTGGAAGGATATTCCAGGTAAATGTACAGATTGCTTTCAAATACAAGGTCAAATTATATTTCGTTTCATTCAAGGTTCATTTGTAGAAACCGACCAGCGCAGCGGGCGTAGCTTGCTAGTATCTAATAAAAAAAGAGAAAAAGTTAAGCACGTATTTCAGCGATTTTAGAAATTCACCCATTAAGGGGGTTAAATATCGGATATGAAACCGATTATTGCTGATTTTCGATTAGATATTTTGCGTAAGACATTTTTAAAAGGAAATTTTTTTTAATCATTTATAAAGCAGAGGGATTTAGTATGATTGCGTCAAAGTAACATAAGTTTTTTCTGATTATCATTTTGACGATTTATAGACGCGAAAGCGTTATTGTGATCCGCTTTTTTTTTTTTTTTTTTTTTAGGATATTACGTTTTTACTTATGTTACCCGGAAGGCCAAGGTTAACTTGGGCGAAGCCGGGTGGTTCTGCTATATTAAAATAGATTTATTGGTTTCAATATGTACATAAACAGAGAAAAAATATTTATTACATTTTTACAAACTTTTATTTAAAATTTAAACTTTGTAAGTGACTGAAATTTTCTCTCACTCCCGCTTTTATCTGATTTAGAACAATTTTTTTAATGATTTAATAAAGCAACTGATTTGTGTGACAACCAGCCCTAGCACAAGCTAGAGTTATCAATTTATGAAAATAGAGACAAAAACCCAACCAATAATAATAGACAGAAACAACCCACAACATGGATGAGCCTATAAGAGCGGCAAAAAACCCTGATAGAGGCAAATAAAACAAAAAGGGAAATCAGCCCATAAAAGCGGCGATAAACACTACAGCGACAACCCACCATGAACATGACAAGCCAACAGACATGGTAAATATGTAAAGCCATGTACTAATGGCGCCTGGTTCATATAAAATCCGCCGTGGGCGCTAAGTCCTCCAATTTCCTTATGAATTATACCTCTGAAGGTGCCTAGTCAGGTGAAGGTCTCATCACCTGATCAAGGTTCTAAATTACGAGACCAATTACTTTCTCTTCCTTAATTTTTGCTTTTTTTAAATGTGCCAATTCAACAAAGTTAAATAGAAACCTTGAACCGGCAAACAAAGAAATCTGTAGCAAACCACTAGAGAGCAGTGCAGCGATGCCAACAAGGCTGTTGTCATGTGAATCACAGCTATGCTGTGATCAGGCGAATATCGCCCCGTGCCCAGGTACTCAAGCCCTGCAGGTAGGAGCCTGGTTAGCGGTATATATAAATTAAAAAAAGCAAATGTTGGAAAGTGTTTAAAAAAAAAAAAAAAAAAAGAGTGGCTGTAACTTCAGCTCTAATTACTGTTACTCTAAGTACCGTTTTGATACGCATAAAGTTATTTATAATTGCATGAGCTTCATTTTGTAATAAAGGGTCATTTAAGGAAGAATTTTGTACCTAGGACTACTGCCATTATTTTAAATAATATTTGGATCTAAGTTTTATTATTCACCTGTGTGAGTGGCAACATCAATTTATTTTATTACAGCTATTTTGAATTTCAGAAGGGCGTTCTGAGAAATTATTAAAGTTTGAAAACTGAAAGTTTGTGCTTTCAAAAGAAAGCACAAAAGTAAAATTTTGCACCTGAATTGTTTTACTACAAATGTTTTTCTTCTAACTACAACACCTAGTTTTAATCATTATCTGAAGTGCTACATGTAACATCGAACGTATCATCCACACATTTGGAATTTTTAATAGAGCCCATTTTGTGTGAAATCACCCAGTGTTGTACCTATAAGGTTACATGATTGCCTTGTAGTACTTAGGTCCATGTCTGTCGAGGAAATTTCAAATTGTAATATAGAATAACTCTTGAAAAGGTATTTTCATTTCATATATAATGCTAGAATTTTGGCTTTTTTGGGGAATTTAAATAATTTCTATATGGTGGGTTTAAACTATATTCATTTGTGAGTTATTTTTCCACATTATAAAAAAATGCAATTCCCCATCACTATTTTCGTTTGAAAATCCTGCTGGGCTAGGCGGGCGAAGCCAGGCTAGTAGTTATGGATTTGCTTATAAATATTTTTCTCTCTTATCTTCCAATCCCAGCTATTATTTTTATACAAAACAGATTTTTCATCAATCCCAGGACTGCCAGCACTCCCTTCTCTCCAGTTTTTAACCCGTTATCCCGATTCATTTCTGTATCAGTTTCTTAAGTTTTTTATTTATTTTTTAAAAACTTCCATTTGAAATATAAAGAAATTGCACTTTTCAATCTAAATGTAGCACAAAGATACCAGTCATCCAAATTTTGGTGGAAAAACTACTGATTTTTGGTTTGTCTACCATTCTCTTGCTTTGCAGTATATTTGTCCCAATTTTTTGTTATTCTTAAAGGTTTTTAACCCTTCAACTGCCGTATGAACCCTATACGATTCACTGTGCTGCGTGAATAGTATTTGTTCCCAACCTGGTAGCTTTTAGTACAAATATGTTTCATTCATTTAATCCATTGGTATCTATGAAATCAGGCTTTATTTATGCCAATTTTGCTATTTTTTTTTACATAAATTTATTGTTAAGAAGAGATCATTTATGCTATCAAAAGTTGCATACAACTTTTCTTTATCAAGTGCATCCCTTTTTTAATAAAACTATTTTTATAGACAGATTTCCAGCTCCAGTTCATTTTCGTTTGCAAAATGGAATTAAAGTTGTATCTAATAGCATGCAATACAAGTTTTCTTGTTTGCAGTTAAAACACACTAATGCCCAAGTACAAGACAAGAATATATTTATTTTAGCTTGAGAAAACCGAACTGCTTTCTGATCCTATATCTCAGATGATAAAGAAATTTCTTTATATTTTTCTAATCTTTTTTTCTATAACCCATTCGCTGCCAATCACGCGCCTGCGCGTGGTTGGCAGCGAATTGCTAAATCTAAAATTATAAATTCGTACCAGAAATTACGAAAGAAGCATTTTTATTTAATGTAATTGCAAAATGCCTGTAATTAAATAAATTAAATATTGCTGTCACTATTTTCTGGTATGAATTTTAATTTTCTAAATAAAATACAATTCGGTAATTTTAACTCGGCAGCAAATGTGTTAAAAAAAAAAGAATAATGTGCAATATTATAATAAAAGTCCAACTAGTCGGATGTGCCAATACCAAAACTTTCTTCTATCTCACACATATGTTAATCTGTACACTTAAAAAAGTGTAATTTTTTTTAAATTATACATTTTAGAAACAAACAAGATGCCGCAATGTGCATCGCTGCACGAACATCCAGTGTAAAACATAACTACAAAGACTTTGATTTTCATCTTAAATCTCTGCTCCCTTTTATTAATCAAAGTAACTACGCGTTAATCATGTTTTTTCAATAAAATCAATATTTTTCGTCATTCTGTTGTACGTCAACTGCTTACGAATCGCCGGGTTACCTGGTTGCGAAGCACCCTTCGCTGCACGAGAAGCCGATGTACAACGCAACTACGAAAAATCGCTATTACAGCGCCCCCTTTCGGCGAATATCCTTAAAATTCAACTGTGACCTGCTGGCCCTAGCCAAAAACATAGAAAAGTAATTTGGTTCAATTCTATGCATAACTTCATGCACTTTCTAATGATACAATGAGGACAGACAGTTTGTAAAAACATGTTTTTCGGGATCTGTTACCCCTAAAACGTGTATATCTGTCGGGGGGGGGGGGGGGGGGAATCGATTACAATATTTTCTTCTATTATAGACAGAAAGTGAAAAGTGGCAAATTTGGGTGGCAGTATAAACTGTAGAATAAGATGAGGATTTTTATGAAACAGTTTTGGTTATTAATTTGCAAATAAAGATTCTTTTTCTTTTTCTTCTTATTTTTTTTATAAGTTAGCATGTAACTTTTTTGGCTACTATTTTTATACAAATGCTACTATTTTGGCTACCATTTTTTCATCATAGGCTACTAAAGGAACTATTTTTGATGCCATTTTGGTACCCCTGGTTTAGAGATTTTCAAAATTAGTCTAAAAATGAATATGTATATGCCTGCCCTCTCCAGAAAATTTCACCATAACAGGTTTGTAAAAAATCATAAACAATGATGTTTAGCGCAAACCTGCATTTATATTATTAATTATTATTATTATTGAGGTTATTGTATATTTTCGTTTGGGGATACATTATATTCAGTTCAGGAATATACGTTGTGTTTCTTACGTTGTATGGTGGTATTAAACAAAGTACAACTCTTCAACTGAACAATTGACGCCAATTTATTTAACGCTTTTTAGGTGCGTTCGTAATTATATAAATACGTAGCACCTATTGTCGTCGTCTGGTCCGTCCGTCCGTCTGTCTGTCCGTCCGTCCGCATATAACAACGCAAAAACTACCCAACCGAATGGTTTGAAATTTAAGATATATTATCTTGAATTTTAGATAATATAATTTAAGATATATTATCTTTGCAAAATTTTGTCGAGACATTTCAAAGTTTATGAAAATCGAATCGAAACTTCAGAAGATATTTATTAATAAAAACATTTATTAAAAAATTTGAATTAAAAAAAAAATCGGCGCTTTCTTGTTACAGGAGCTTCCGAGGTTTAACCGTCAAGCGACCGAGATACTTATTTTATTACGGAAATTAATCTGCAGACGATATAATTCATTTCACAGAATTAAAAATTATCAAGATCGGGATATTGATACAACTAGCTATAGTACGAACGCACCTCGTTTGTCACATTTGACGTACAATTTCCAACTTGTTTTTTTCTCTCGTAACTATATGCTTGTTAAAAGACTTGAAGCACACGGAATAACGTAAATGTTTTTACGAATAATTTTTTACAGTGAAATAATCTCCCTCATCACAATAGAATATTAATTTATATTAATAATAGATACTAATAAATATAATTTATATTAATAATATAATGTAATAATCAAATAGAAATTAAATGACTGGACCAAACAATCTGAATTGTTTAATGATTTCATTTTCTGTACAGCTTAGGCATTTAATACGAAATTTTATTATTTTATTTTAGTTTTTTAATCTTACATTTATTTTAAAATAAAGAGAAAAGATTTTTTTTTTAAATGAGTGTTTTTGTTTTATTTTATTTCTTGTTGTTTGTATTTGTTTTTTTTGTTTTTCTTTTTGTTCGTCGAAAACTTACGAAAATTGATAAGTCGGCGCACTTCTTTAAATTAAGGTATGTTTTTGAAGTAAATATTCTTATGTATGTCAAGAGGGAGATTTCGTTGAAATTGCTTAATAATGTCTGCGAATAAAATTGAATAACATATTAATCTATTTCTATAACATTGGTATTTACTCTCCTCTTCAGATTTGAAAAACATTTCGCATATCGGACAGTTTTTTTTTTTTTTTTTTTTTTTTTTTTTTTTTAAGAATCTCTGAGAGTTTTTCCTAGAAATGTAACATGCTTAAATGGCAAATAAGCCTTGAAGTTGTCAAAACTTTTTTCTTTCTTCTCTTCAAATACTGACGTTTGTATTTATCTATAGAGTTGTGCTGCGTCAACAGTGCGTAAAGTGTCTTTTTACCTGCATGAAGTATTAAAAAATATAGCAAGAATTCTGAAGCAAAAGGTCAATAGATGCATACTACTGCGCAGTTGCTGGATATTTTTTAGGGTCTATGTAAAATAATCTGAAAATAACAGAAACGAGTTTCGAAATCTTATCTGTCGATACAATTCCGATGAAGTGTTTACGTCTGAATTTAATTGCTGCTATAGCTATTCTATATATTTTTTTTACGATGAACGTTATAGGGGCATCTAATTTTCTATTCAGCAGAAATGCGCCAAATTTTATATTTGAAGTTATTGTTGATGTAATTTTTTTTTTTTTTTTTTATCCGAACACCCAATCTGGAACGCTGTTGAACTGTTCCTTTTTTTTTTTTTTTCACTAATTTTGTAAATCCAAGTTAAATTTAAAGAAATGCACTCTTCGTAATTCTTAGTGTGTATAACTGTGCTATTTAAATTAATATATTAGAGTAATATAGAAGAAAGTATTGTGACGCCCACAACTAACTAGTTGTTTTTTTTTTCTGTAATGAATTTTTCTAATTAAAAAAACTAGTTATGAAAATCGGTGCTTGCAGCTATAACTTACACTGAAATATACGTATTTTAAAAAATCATTGAACTAAGTAATCACTTTTTTTAGGTAGATTTCGTAAGAAATACTATCTATTACATTCTCCCCTAAGTTGGAATTTTTGAAAAAATTTTGCAGATCTACGCCGATTATGACTCCCAGAACCCAAAACTACCCCCAGTTCAAAACTTTATCTATCTATCTATCTATGTCACTTTTTTATGGACACCATAACTTCAATAATTCTGCCCAAATATCTTCCAAACTTATTCATAAAATCAAGGGACATAAAATCTCGGTGTCAATTTCGTTAATGGGCAAAATCGAACCAGGGGGGGGAGGGGGACTTTTTGTGAAAACAGAAAAAAAAACCATACCTTCTTAATTATGATACGTATCGAATCCGTTTAATGTTATTATTACTTCTAGGAAAAGGGCCGAGAATTTATGTATGACAGATTTTTGATGATATTAAAAATAGCACCAGGGGGGTTAGAAGAAAAACATTCATAATTTCGTCAATTCACAAGCTATCAAACCCGCTTAAATGCATTATAAATCCTCTTAATATTATCTAAAACTTTTATATTGACAAGTTTTTTATAAGACCAACCCTTATAGCAAAAAATAATTAAAAAAAAAAAAAAAAAAAACCAGCCGGCTCTGCTTGCAAACAAATTAGATTTCGAAGTGGGGGGTCCCAACTGCGGCATCATGGCAGAAAGGTCATTTCTTCCGCAATTCCCAACAAACAGGCGCCCCACGGTCTGCGTCTTTGAAATCTACCTGTGCCTGTAGGCCGAGCCGTCTGGGATTTTTTCTTTAATGATCTTTTTCAAAATAAATAAATCAATAATAATACAGTCGAACCTCGTTAACACGAAATCGCTTAACGCGAAATTTCGCTTAACACGAAATAATGCTGAGGTTAGCCGAAAATCAATGTTAATTACTTCGTTTAACACGAAATAGAATTTCGAAAAATCCCGCTTAAGGCGAAAATTTATTTGCTCCAAAGTCAAAACATAATTCCTTACGCAATGTTTTCGATATTTCAAACTTACATGTCACATCCCAGTGTTGAATTCAGGGGGTGGCCCGGGGGGGACATTCCCTCCCGGAGCATTGAAATGTCCCACCCGGAAGATATGAGATTGTATGCTTTTAATGGTAAAAAAGTGCAATTTCTCCGCCGGAACTCTACAATGTCCCCCCCCCCGGAGCCACAGAAATCCCTCCCGGTGAAAAGTGTCTGAATTCAACACTGTCACATCCTCTTATTAAAAATGGAATTTTCTCATGGTTTGAAAAAGATCTAAAGTGGAAAAGGGTTTCAGAAAATCGTGAAATACTGAATTACTGCTTTTCTTTGATCTCTGATATGCGCAAGTGTTCTCACATTAACCATATTAGCTATAGATCAGTCACAATGAAAGTTTGGGTAAAGAATTTTTTTTTTTAAGTGATTGTTCCATTATTCGACTGACTATTGACAGTGACATAAACCATAAACCGGATTTCTGAAATTCCCTATCTTTGAGTGAAAGAAGTGACAATCCTTACTTCACTACCTGACTATCATAACTGAAACTGCCGAACAGGTGCCGAACATGTTGAGGCGGTTTCATGGGCTACCTAGTTGCTATCAACTTAACGCCCAAGCGAATGAAAGTAAACTGTATTTTAAAGTGCGCCAGTGAGAAGAATATAAAGATTACAGACTGTAATTAAGATAATTTAATAAAATAGAAGAATTTTAAGGATAAAGTCAAAAATTTTGAAAAGAAGGAATAGCTGCAGTAAAATTACTGCTGGTAAAGAGTTTAGAAATAGGGTTCGGACAAGTTCGAAAAAACAAAGCAAAATGCCAGCTAGGAAAAGGGGGCAAAGCAACAAATAAAAAAAGACACTTTTCAGTGACCATACATAGTATAAAAATTTTAGAATTTTGTTTAGCTTTTTTTTTTTTTTTCCAAAAAAGATAGAGAAAAAATTTGAGATTTTAAGTAAAACAGCCCAGAGGGCGCCAATTAGTCGGTGAGGTTAAACTCGTTAACGAATATTTCAAGCTCATTGATGATAACAGTCATCTTATCAATTGGGTTTTTGCATTTTTTGATTTTCTGAGCGATTTTTTGGATGCTTTTGAGGAGTTTGGAAAGTTTAAGTATTTCTTTCAAGTCGTTGAAGGTTTGGAATATTTCATTTATGGGGTTCGGGTTAGGGGGTGGGGTATTTTGAGAAGTGCTCTCAGGGTTAGTGGAACCAGAGGGTTCCTGTATAGCGTCGTCAGTGACTTTTTGGGAGTTACTGTTATTAGCCGTAACAGTATAGTTAAAGTTTTTGAGAATTTCTACAAAGTCGGTATTTTCATTGGAAGTTTTATTTTTAGTAGTAGGATTTTTAGCCTTGTTCTTGGTATTTTGGGGGGTTTTTTGGGCAGCCCCTGTACGAGGCAGGGTGCGTGCCATTGCAGTTCGCGCATTTATGAGTAATTTTGCCCTTGTATGGGCAGTCAGTAGAGAGGTGAATTTCGGAGCATTTAACGCATTTTGGGGTGAATTTACACGTTTCAGATGCGTGACCGTACCTTTGGCAACGATAACACTGTTTAACGTTGTTGAAGTTGCGATACTTTTCGATTGTGACGCTAATGTCACATAATTCCTTGATTTGAAAAATCAGGTCAAAGTCGTTGCATGGGAGAACGTTGACAACGTAGAGGGGCATAGCAAGTCCCGTTTTTCTGCTTTTCATCATAGCGGCACGAGTGGCTTGGAAGCCGCGGTTTTTCAAGTCGTTGATGATAAGTTGGGGGTCAGTATTGGGGGGGGGGGGATGCCGCGAACACAAAGTTTTTTGGGTCGCATATCCTTAGGGGAAATAGTAGCATATTTTAAGTTTTTGCTAGAAAGGTATCGCTGAATTTCTCTAAATTGGTTATCAGTTTTAGGCTGGATTTTTAGGAGGTCGTTGTTAAGACTCACTTTAGGAGCGTTGTCAGCGTCGAGATTTTTTAAGTCCTGAGTGATTTTATGCCACTCGTTGTCTAAAATTTCGATATATATAGGATAAACGATTTCTTTAGGTGAATCAGTATCAACTGCTTCCATTTCGGAGTTTTGGCTGTCAGTTTGAATTTCTAAATTTTGAGAGCTATCGATATTCGCTTCCTATGGTAAATCAGTGTATTTATTTTTAAGCGGAATGGAATTGTCCGTATCGGATATTTTCCTTTTGCGGAAAGTTTTTTTTGGAGAAGAGAAAGAGGGAAAATCTTTAGGAGTAATACTCATAAGCTTATTCAGTTTAGCCGACAACTCGTCACGGTTGTTAAATTTTAGAAATTTACAATAGCCTGTGGTCATAGGCAGAAAAATATCTGGCTCACTTAACATAGTCGTAGCAAATTGACAAATTTTAGTTACCTCTTCCTTTAAGCTACTGTCAGAATGGTAGTCAGGCGTTTGAAGAGTCCGTCTGATGTAGTTGTCTATATTGTGAAACAATTCACGTAAGACTTCGTTAGCAGGCTCATCAATCGTTGGGAATTCGTTGAAAGTACCGAGGAAATCGGCTTGTTCAGTGCCGTTAACAATCCTGGGAATGTTGTCATCCATGTCAATATCAAATGAGATCGTGGCCATGTCGAAGAGTAGCAATCAAGATAGCTGTAATACCTCAGGCAGTTCGTCATAAAGTCCTGAAAAGGACACCTACACTGCTCAGGGTATTATGCCGTAGAAGGTCGGAGCTAACCGGGAGAACGTGTACGCAAGTACGAAGCGCTTCCCCCTACGTCTTCACTCTCTGAAGTCTACCTCGGTTTAACTGAAACTCTGTTCGCAGTTGCTCTGTAGAATTCTGTGAAAGATGAGTCTAAAACAGCAAGCTGTATCTTTAGAAACCAAGCAAAATGTTTTTAACGAAGTTAACGATAAAGTGCTGAAAACTCAGAAAATGCGGTAAAGTATGAGATACATACACAATTCTTCTACAATTGGTCTTTTCTACAAATTTAACAAATCGTGAAAAGATTGCAGCACCTTATGCTGTGAGTCACAGTCAATTCAAACCAGCAAGAAAACGAATGTGTAGAAGAAAGAATGAATAATTTGAAATTGCTTTCTTGCGGTGGATAAGTGAGGCAAGAAGCCAGAACATTAATTTAACTTTTGCAGTTTTGCAAGAGAAACTAGGGATTTTGCTGATGCTCTCAGTGAGAGCGATTTCATATCTTCTAACGGATGACTGGCAAGATTTAAAGAGCGTCATAGAATTAATTGTATGCAAGAAGATATCAGGACTGCCATTTGCTACTAAAATGCTACTTTTTGCTACTACTTTCAGCTTCAGGAGACTAAGGCAACTTTTTTAAGTGAAAAAGGGCTGAAAAGCAACTATTTCTGACAAATAGGCAACTATTTTGTGAAAAAGGAGACTTTTTGAAAATTTTATTCTAGCTTTTTGAAATACATGTACGAAATATGAAACAACAATAAAAAAAAAAAAAATGACTGTTCCAGTACAATTTTTCCATATGTTTGATACCACCACAAAACAGCACTTTTCTTGACTAAGGGTCCCTTTCACTCAATTTCCTCTTAAGCATTTTGTTTCCTTACTGGAAAACTTGAGTATAAGGAATAATTTCTTGATATTGTGTGTGTGCAATACATAATCTGAGAAAAGGTACTTTTTAAAAGCAGTAATTGTGTATTGTAACAACAAAGGTAATTTAAAACTTTAAAGCCCAATTTTCTAATGCATTAGTTTATGTATTTGCTTTATTTTTTATCATGTTACTTAATGTCTACCTGACCTGGAAATTTATAGAAACTAAAGATTAGAAATTTTATAAAATATTAGGAAAGTATAAGGAGACATTTAAAAAAAAAAATCAGTTTAAAGGAGGAATGGGGCAGAGCAGATTTCATCTTGGAATCTATAAAAACGATAAATTTTTCAGAATGGCTGATATCAGTATATAAATGAAATACACGACGAAAGTTTTGAAATGCATAACCTTCCCGTTTCTTTTCCACTCCTCCTTTTTTCCTCATGCATGGTGGGTGAGGAGACCAAATGCTCCAAAACATTTTGTTGCCTTTGTTTAGGCACATTTTTTTGGACATGGATAAGTACATTTACCCAAGAAGTCAGCACATAAAATGAGCTTTAAAAGTAGTCTGTTGAAATCACAAAGACTGGTGTTTCTACATATTATAATTAAGTGGCTCGTCCTTGTCACCAGATCATGAAATCTATCTTTGCTAAAGATAGCACATTTTTCAGCTGTATGAACTTGAAAGCAAAGGATAGGGTAAAATTTTACCCTAATAACGAACTGAGCCTTTCCCAAAAGAAGAAGCTGCAAAATTCTGCATGCGTTATGATTAAGAAAAATGAGATTTTTAATTACTTTGACTTTTTCATATTATATATGGACTCTAGATGGCGAGCAACTGAGGAAAATATAAAAGGCATGAAATTACATATTTGTGGAAAAAGGCAGGGAATTTGAATATTGGTCAGGAAAAATTTTAAAAGTGATAAAAAAAAATGTTGCATCTTAAAAATCATACAGGTTTCGGATAGTTGCTTAAAATATCTGCTTATAACTTGATCGAAATTCTATTTTTTGTTTACTCTTTCTAATAATAATAATAAATAAATAACAAACAATCATTTAAATTACCCTCACACCTCCATCCAAAAGTTACTCTCCTTTTGTCCCCCTCAACATATAAGGAAGTTTAATATCTTTTTATATATAGATATACATACATATATATATATATATATATATATATATATATATATATATATATATATATATATATATATATATATATATATATATATAAAGTTATCTACCTTATTTATTGCCTTTTAATAAATAAATAAGTACTTGTATAAATTATTACTTTTTTTCCAAAATTCTGCTTTCCTCCTCCTTTGATCCAAAGATACGGAATTTAAAATCTTTAAAACTTTATATTAAAAAAAAATAAAGAAAATCTGCTCCACCTGTTGTTTACTGTTTCTAACAACAATAAATAAATAACGATCATCTAAATTTCAACCCTCCCTCATTTAAAATTATGACCTAAATTCTCTCCTTCCTGAAAATTTGCATTTGTAAATAGATTTTCGTAATGTGTGGTGTGTCACCCTAAATCAGGGCATAATAACCTCGACTATGTTGTAGTATTCTGCAAAAAAAAAATGTCATTTCAAAAGTAAGCAGAAACTCGGGGAAAATAAAAATTTCCCTTATACTGATCTGCAGTTTAGGAAAAGGTCCAAGAAATATTTCTTGAAGTTCATCATGAAAGCAAAAACGAAATGCTAGAAATATCACTATTATATCTCCAACAAACAAGAGCTATATCATATGTTGATCCAAAAGTTGCATCAAAACTCAAATGTCACGAAAACATAATGTAGTTACTTTTAACAACATTGTTATATAATAATTAGATAATATATTGAAACAGTACTGAATTTGTGCAAGGAAAAAAACAGATAATTTGTAAAAGGGAAATCATTAATTATCTACCCTGATCGCAACACTGTGACCATTTTGGATAATACTTTATATGCAACTATTTTGCTACTAAATCAGCCATGATGCGACTATTTTTGCTACTATTTTTGTCCTGGAAGGGTACTAAAGCAACTATTTTTAATAATTTTTGGAATGACAGCCCTGAGATATGTAGCCAAAAAACGGACAATTCTTTCTTAGACATTGTTTTTTCTGAGTACATTTGCATAGATAGATGAAGATGCACTGACTTCGGATGTGACGACAGAGGAACAAATAATTGGTGAAAAACAAAGATGCAACATTGAAGTGTCAGACGAGGATGAATAACATGACACAGAACGGAAAAGTTTAGTGTTATTAAATGAATCTACCGCAGCATTGAAAACTGTACAACGTTTCCTTATGGAACAAGGGGATGCTGCCCGGGCTTTGGATAAATTACATGAGGTCCATACGTTCCTAAAAGAAGTTCTCTACAAAGATTGAAGCAAAAGTCAATAGCGGACTTAAAAAAAAAAAATTATTAGCAAGTAAATAAATTTATTATATTTGTATGATGTTCTAGAAAGGTGGCCGTTTTGGGAACGGTATTTGGCTGTTCACGTAATAATAATACTTGGGACTTAAATAAAACTGGGGTAGATTCAAATAATAAGTTTTATTATCAATTTGCACTTCATTATGTTTCACGTTAAACAGAAATTTGATTTATTATTATTATTATAACACTAGTATATAAACCTCGTCAAAAATGATGGATTGTTGATCTGTGTTCCATTTTCATAAGACTTCATACAAACAAACATCATGAAGATTTTTTTATTGAAAGGTTTGTCTTGTATAAAAGTTCATTTTAAAGCCGGTAGATGGCGCCAAAACAATATTGTTCGCAACAGTGTTCATTTGTTTATATCTGCGATTCCGATGTTTAATCTGAATTTTTAATTAAGAACTTAAAACATTATAATAGGATATGATATACATGTTTTATAGGAAAAATATGCTAAACAGACATGATTTCAAGTAGACGATATTATCATTTAGCTGTCATATGTTAGCATAGGTTTTTCATTAAGCCTAACATGGCGTTTAACGATGGTCGATTCGCAGACCAGAGTGGTCCTGCCCGGAATGGTTACAGACACTTTCTTGCCTTTGGATTTCATTATAAGTAGATGCTGGATGCGTATAGTTCAGCCACATTTTGTAATATTTTTTTTGTCTTATTTAATCGCGGGAAAGGGAAAATATTACAAAGCCTTTTAATAAATGTGGGATTTAAATGTTAAATAGAATTTTTCTTATATTTAATATTGTTGCCAGGCTTTTTTGAAATTACAAGGAGTGTACGTATACTTATTTCTTTTTCTTTCACAAAAGCAAGAGTGAGATTTTGTAATTAGCTCCGCCCACTGCCGCCCTCAATTGCACAACAGAACCCAGGTCCGTCAAATTAGTAAAAATAACGAAAGAAAAATAATTTTTCTGCAATCAAAACTTACCAAGTTAAGATATTTTCTACTTCATGAGTTAGAAGTATTTTCCAGCGTAAAAACCGAAAAACTAATTTTTCTAGTTTGTCTCCGTGCGTAACTTCATAGTTTATTTTCGCTTATATGTATTAAATGAACTTGTTCATCTCTCTCTGAAAAATTTCGTTCTCAAAATTCGAAAACGTGCAAAATTCTAAAATCTGATCCTAAAGTGAAGGATTGCAAAGAATGTACATTGATATTTTCAAAAGAGAAAAAAATATCATTCTTATAATCAAGCACATTTACAAAGAAATCATTGAACTAAGCATTTCGTAATCTATGATTGTAATTTAAGTAATTTTGTGAAAAAGAGAAGAAAAAATGAAAACGGTGTGGGATTTCTTCAGATTTACATAACATTGTATTGTTACTATAAATATTTTGAAATTAGTTTATTGTTTCTGCTCATTTCTTTAATATTAATGTACTGTTAAATTACTCCTCGAAAAGTGAGAATATTTTCCACATTTATTATTTGTTTGTTTGTTGAAGACAATTTTAACCAAAGTTTCCATAAACTATTTTAAAGTAATATCATCTATTTCTAATTGAATATTGGAATTGATATGTACAAACCTTTCACTGTAACAAGTATTTAGGGTTTAGGTCCACCTACTAACACTTAATTTTCTTAAAATAATTTTAGATCTGCAAATGGATGGATGAACAATTAAAAATATGTTTTTGTGTATTCTGTATACACTGTGTTACTATGGAGGTATATTGCAGTCCTGAAATCGTGCACATAAGAATTAGTAAAAGTGTATTAATTATTTTATTAGACAACAAGGAGAACTTAATACCATGTAGGCGCTCACTCGTTTATTGAAAAGATTACGCTACCAGACAAGAAATTTCAACATTAATTTTTTCACTCAGTGATTGTTACATTTTACTGGTATGAGTAGAATATATATTTTTACTAGTGCTTTCTATTTGGAGAGGCGGGGTAGGGGGAACATATGTGTTCACATAAATGTATACAAATTTATTTGTATAAATACATTAACAGAAATAAAAAGCAAGGTTTATAGGGTGAAAATCGAAATATTATGTAGCTCCGCCCTAAATCCATACGACAGTACTCTTACTTGGCAAAAGCAATTCAATTATAGCGTCCAAAAATTCTACAAGGCCAAGCAGGACCTTGCCCATCTCCTGTATTCAAATGAAATGAGTATGGGAAACAAATTACTGCTGTTTAAGGCAGTGCTCCGTCCCATACTTCTCTACTGTGCACAGATCTGGGGCTCTGCGGCCAAAACCAATCTACAGAAAATTCAGGTTGTGCAGAACAAACCCAGATAGCAAGCAAGGTTCCGAAAACGGTCATTTTTCATTTTCGTTCCATTGTTCTGCAAAGGTGAGTTATCTTCACCATATAGCATGGGTGCAGGAATGTTTGCAATACTCCGTTTTGGAGAGAAGCTTCAGGCAACCAGTATTCTCAAATCAAACTTCACGCATCTCATTTTCGTGCATGCGCAACCAACTGTCGTAGCCGTGGTTGTAGCGTTGCCTGTTGCTTTCCAAAACAAAATGTCGCTGATGCTGTCATTCTGATCATCTTGTCAAGTGTAAAAGATGTGTTCAATATTTACAGAAAATACGGTAAGTTTGTTACTAGTATATTGTTATTAGTTAAATCTTTTAATCTATGATAACTAAATAATGTATTTCTTTTAACAAGATTTAATCCTTAATCATAAAATAATAAAATTTATCTTATGCTTTAGTGTAAATTGCACATAGGGAAAAATATGATTAGAAGTTGTTTTTTTAAATTATTATTACATAAACTTATGTAAACATGATTTACTTATGACCTTAGCATTTCTTAATTATCACATTTTTTTAAAACGTGGTTTCAATTTCAGGAAATGCATAACAGGAGTGCTTCATATATAAACGAACTCCCATTATATACTTTACTACGTATAAATATTAAATTACATGGGCGAACGGTAAAACACGAAATCTTGAGGCAAAAAAGAAATCAGGGGTAGTATTTAACATGTTTTATTGTCAACTAATAATAAACCTTTTCATTATGATCGAATTAAAAGCACTCTAACATTAATCATAATTTTGCTTTTAGTGATTAATTAATTTATGTCGGTAAATAAATATATTTTTTTTTGTTTCAAAATCGCCACCACCCCTGGTCGGCATTTATGACCGATTTATAAATGAAAACATACTTTGAAGTTTGAACTTCCACTAATTACATTCAAACAAACTCGCTTTTTAAAATCTATTAGCATTATTAAAACTCTATTAAAAGTAGCTATATTCAAAAGTTGTTTCCGTAATATATTCGTAGAAAAATGTACTTTAATAAAAAAAAATTCCTTTACTCCCCCCCCCCCTCCCTCCTTCTCTTTCCTCAAAAACATATAACGTTTTGTCACATAATAGTAAACAAGATAATGCTATGATTATAATGTTTCATTATAAACATTAGTTGTAACATTAGTTAATTATATTTGATTGTATCTCATCTATATCAACATTTGCCTATATTACATGAACTCCTCCCTCCCCTTTTCTATACTAATAAAAGTAAAAAAATGTCTGCAAACACAAATAATTGCCCTACAGTTATTCTGAAAAATTTTTTTAATCATATGCCTGTATTACATCTCAAAACATGAATAACTTTGTTTTATATATGTATTGATGGATTAACAAATTACTTATTAAAAATATAAAACAAATACATTCATAGCAGAAATTAATTTTGATGTGTCAAATTGCCAGTTGATTGAGAATTGGCAAAATCCTTAATATAATGATCGTGAATGTCGGATCCTTGTCAATTAACTTATTATGATTACCTACCAATACTTTTAGTTAGTACTGGTAAATGGAAAAAAATGAAAGCAAAATAAAAATTATGGTACTTTTCGGTTAGCCTTGCACCAGTTATATATATACAAATATATATATATATACACACATATATGTATGAATATATACAACTTTCAACCAATGTATCGACACTAGAATCTGCTCTCTGACGCTCTGAGTGTCAAGTTTCTGCATATTTCGACTGCTGCGTGTTCGGGCGAAGTTTGGAAAGGGGGCGTGTTATTCCCGCCCTCTTGCTATCCAGTATCTTCAGTTGTGTCTTTGTCGGGCGGAGCTTGGATAGGAGGCGTGTTATTCCCGCCTTCTCCACTGCTGGTGTTCGTCGCGTGGAAAAGAGGCGTGTTACTCCCGCCCACCTGATCTCTGCTAATCTTCCGTGACTGCTCTTTTGAATGCCATGGCCATGAAAGAGAACCAACAGCTTGACGACCTTATGAATGGGATCATAAACGGATATGTTCCTGCGGACTGGTTACGAGAATTCAACGCCTTCCCTACTCTAGATGAGCAAGTGAACGATGTTTTTCGAGAATTTTTATCCGGTATAGATGAAGAAATACAGTCTCTCCAACAACGAAAGGACTACAACGACACCCACAAGGCTCAGGTAAAAGACCTCTGTCTTTTTGCTATATCTATTTTGGGGGAGCCATCTAGATTAGATTTAATTGATTTAGCCTGTAGAACTGGTTATATTAGATTTCTAGGGAATAACCAATGGGAAAAACTCCAAATTCTAAAGAATTTTAGCTCACATTCTAATCCCCCCCCCCCCCCGTACAGGAAAAAGAAAAAATTCTGAATCTGAAAATCCAATTCCCCTCAAAAATAAATTCGGAAATCTAAATTCCGAAGCTAATCTTGATAACCATGATCTTATGGATCAGGAATCTGCTCAAGATGGTGCTGCAAGCACCGATGTTGAATGTTCAAAAAACGACAAGCACCCCTTCTTTATTGAATTCAAAGATATGGATTGGCGCAAAGTTGCCCAAGAGATAAAAGCCCTTGATTCTGATAATCCTCCTCAAGTCAGCCTCTCCGGGGAACTTCTAAAAGTTCTACCCAAATCTGTCAGCCAATTTAGAGATATCCAAAGATACCTAACTGACAAACATATGAATTTCAACACCCTTAACTCAAAAGAACTTCGACCAAAAAAAATCTGTATTAGGGGAATCCCCCCCAACACAGACCCCCAACTTATTATCGAAGACCTTGGTAACCATGGATTTAAGGCCACCCGAGCCGCCATGCTTAAGAGTCGCAAAACTGGCAGAGGTATGCCAATTTACATGGTCAACGTTCTCCCTTGCACTAACTTTGAGAAGATCTATAAAATTGAGGAAATTTGTGATATAAGAGTTCGTATTGAATACTTCCGAAACAACAATAACCCAAAACAATGTTACCGCTGCCAACGTTTCGGACACGCCTCCGAGACGTGCAGCCTAACACCAAAATGTCTTAAATGCTCAGAAGAGCACCTCACTGATAACTGCCCCAAGACAAGTAAAATAATTCCAAAATGTTCCAATTGTAACGGTGCCCATCCGGCCTCATACAGAGGTTGCCCAAAAAATCCAAACAACATTAAGAAAAAAAATACCCCAACACTCAACACCAAAACAAAACCGCAACACCAAAAACCAAATATAATTGCTGACATCGCAGACATTTTCAAACCCTACAATTACACCATTCATGATAAACCAAACGATATCAACAACAGTGAGACCACTACTGACGAGAATAACGATATCCAGGAAGCCCCAGTTGAGGACACTTCCAGTTACACCAAACAAAATAAAACACCACCTGTTATACAAAATAATTATACAAACACATTCAAAGATATGTTTGACACCTTCAAAGACATGAAGGAACTTCTCCAAATTACCAAACTCCTAAAACATTTAAAAAACATCGCCATCAAATCAAAAAATTGCAACAACCCATTCGACAAAATGTATATCATAATAGAAGAATAAGACGCCTTTTCTACGGAGCTCAACATTACCAATTATGAATAATTACAATAACAAAAATTTCTCTTCTCTTCTTATTTTCTCCTGGAATTGCCAATCATTGCAACCCAGGATTAATGAACTCCGCTTCTTTATTTCCATTAATCCACAAATCGATATACTCTTA
Organism: Maratus michaelseni; assembly: GCA_963931845.1. NCBI lineage: Eukaryota > Metazoa > Arthropoda > Arachnida > Araneae > Salticidae > Maratus > Maratus michaelseni. The sequence goes on from OZ007596.1 coordinate 143,892,848, forward strand.
ATCCAAGAAACACTTAACCCTTCCTGCAGTATCACCATCCCAGGTTACAAACTCCATCATACACCACGTGCCAACTCTCACTGGGGTGGCACAGCCATCTACATCAAAAATTATATCCCACATCACACAACTCAAAATATTCCACTCCCAGGCATTGACTACACCAGTATTGTCGTCAACTTGCCCCATGCCAAAATCCACTTCACATCTTTTTACGCACGATACGGGCGACGATACCCCATAAATGACCTGACACACATCATTACACAACACCAACACGCATTTATCGCTGGTGACTTCAATGCACATAGCAGGCAGTGGAACTGTCATTCCACCACTACCAGAGGTAGATCTCTTCACAACTTGGTTAGCCATTTCAATCTCAGTCTCCACGCACCTACTACACCAATACACATTCCTGTTGCTCGCAACCAGCACCCCTCTATTATTGACTTCGCTATCACCAAAAATCTTACCTTCCCTATCAACACTTCTGTTATTAATGACCTAAGCTCTGACCACCTTCCTGTCTTCTTCAAAATTGATCTTATCAACCCTATCTCTCCTCCTCCTTCAGTAGCTATTGACTGGAATAAATTCCAAAATTACATCAACAACACCGACCTTACCTACCCCACAATCAACAACACTACTGACATTGATAACGCAGTTAATAAACTCAACAACATCATTTACAAAGCTCAAAAAGATGCCACTTACACCAAATTCAAAAATAATAACTCTTACATCTTACCCACTTACATACATAATATCTGTAAACAACGCAACACACTCCGTCGACTCTACCAAAATACCAGAGATCCCACCCTTAAAACAGCTGTCAACAGGCTCAACAATAAAATTAAAACCCTTATTCAGAAAGATAAGCAAAAAAACTGGTCTAAATTTCTCGAAAGTCTTACTTGCGAGGATAACTCTCTTTGGCAAATCAAAAAGAAACTCAATAATAATTATACCCCTATTCCTCCCCTTACTGCCAATAATCAAACTGCGTATACTGACGAGGACAAGGCAGAATGCCTCGCTAGCTCATATGAAAGGCAATTCTCTCCAAATCCCTTCCTCGCAAGTCAAGCACACTTTAACAATGTCAATGATACTGTTAATGACTTCCTCTCAACCCCTCCTATCCCTCTCCCCGAAATTCAACCCATCATGATCAACAATATTATTCAAAAACTTAAGAATAAAAAATCTCCTGGGTACGATAAAATTTCCAACTATACTCTTAAACAACTTCCTATCAACTGTATTCTCTACATTACGAAGCTCACTAATTCTATCCTCGAACACTGTTATTTTCCTAAACCCTGGAAAACCTCTATCATTTCTCCTATTCCTAAACCATCCTGCAATCTTAATGACCCAACTAATTTCCGTCCCATCAGTCTTCTCTCCTGTCTAAGTAAAGTCATCGAATGCGTCATTAGATCACAGCTCAATGACTTCCTTCACAACAACAACATTCTTATGCCTGAACAATTCGGCTTCAGAGCCAAGCACTCCACCCAACACCAACTTCTTCGATTTGTGGAATTCTTAACTGAAAACTTCAACGAGAAGAAGCCTACTGCTGCCATATTTCTTGATGTCGCCAAGGCCTTTGACAAAGTCTGGCACGCGGGCCTCATTTACAAATTAATTCGGCTTAAGTTCCCGTCTGGACTTATCCATTTAATACACTCTTACCTTGGTGATCGTGACTTCTATGTCCGTGTAAACAACTCACTTTCTCTACTACACATAATACTCTGTGGTATTATTCAGGGTTCAGTCATTGGCCCTATTTTATTCATAATATACTTTAATGACATTCCACGCACACTCTTCACATCACTCGCACTCTACGCGGACGACACTGTTCTCTATGGCACTGCACATCACCCATACAATCTTTACAAAAATCTACAACACCACCTCAACATCTTCATGGAATGGTGTGATCAATGGCGCATTAAGATAAACGAATCTAAAACTACTGCTGTTTACTTCTCTAGAACCTTCTCCACTCCTAATAGATTAACCATCAATAACACTACCATTCCCTGGTCTGACGATGCCAAGTACCTGGGAGTTACCATTGACAAACGCATTACCTTTAAAAAGCATATTCTTAATATCCGCGGTAAAGTCGCCGGAATTTCCAAAACCCTCGCCCCCCTTCTTCGCAGTCACTCACTCTCCATACACAACAAACTCTTAATATATAATGCTTGCATTCTCTCTGTTATCACATATGCATGTCCAATCTGGGGCTTCACTTGCAAAACCAGTATGAACAGCCTCTCTAGTACCCATTACAAACAGCTCCGTTACATCAGGAACGGGTCTAGATACCTCAAAAACTCCACAATCCTCAAGGATCTGAAAACGACTTCACTCAAACATCGCATTAAACACCTTGCGAAAAAATTCTACAATGACATTAATCACATTCCAAAAGAACTCATTTATGAGCTACCTGACTACGATGCTTGCAGTCCATCCAACCGGAAAAAACCAAGGTACTCCATTATTCTTGATGAATAGTCCTTCCGAGCTATAATTCTTACCTCAAAATTTTTCTCTTTAATTAAAATTATATATATATATATATATTATTATATAATTTTTTACTGATAATTTTATTTTGACTTTTCTCCTAAACTTCTCTTTACATCTTTACTTTACCTCGTCTGGCATATTTTTTTTTTTTTTTTTTTTTTTAACTATGAACTTTTTTTACTTTTATAATTTAACTAGTAAATTGTCATTATTTTATAGATATACTTAACACTATCCTATTTTATGTAGTCAATTCGACTACGGCTAGACTTTTCATATGGCTCTCTCAGGATTTGATATACACCTACTCAAAGCCAGGGTGTGCAGTTGCTTCGCAACTTGGAAGCCCATTGAACCTATCACAAGTTCAAGTTCAAGTTCAAGAATATATATATACATATATCACTGGCGCCTGGCTAACCGAAAAGTACCATAATTATTTTAAATTAAATGTTTCTAAAAATTCACACAACATAAAAATTTTTGATTTTTTAAAAATTATTATTAAGTTAGTAAATATGAAATGTTCTTGTCCTCCTCCCCCCCCCCCCCCTTCCAGAATTATCTGTATTAGCATTACAAAATAGCCTTATAATAATCTGGCTATCAACCTGAAGTTTTAACATTTACCTGTATAAATTAAATCTGCCCCTTGAATAATTATTTATACTATGTGGGATAATGCAACTTTTTTCTGAATACATCAAAAATTATGTTTGTTTATATTTTAAATTAAACTGGGGTTTGTGGGGCCCACAACAGCAAAAAAAAAAAAAAAAAAAAAAAAAAAAAAAAAAAAAAAAAAAAAAAAGTTTTTAATTAGTTTTGGGTTCTATTGTATTGAAAGAATTTACATGATTTACAGAATATTGTTGAATTATATCAATACTCAACAAAATGAAACCAGGACTGATTTAAAATATTTTGTTGTTGTTGTTGTCGGGAATCCAAATAACTAGAGTTTATCATACAGCAGTGTTTTTTCTTGCTTTCATCTCAAAATGTTCTTTAAATTTAAGATGTGTGCAATATGATTTTTGGGGTATTTTTTTCTTTTTTTTTTTCTTTTTTGACTGTTCTCTGAATATATATGACCACTGGTCACTGCTTAAAATCATTAGATGCCATTTTCTGTTTAAATTTACAAAACCATGAAGAACACCATAAAACATTGTGAACAATGTACAATATTAATAATAAATGTTAAATTTTAATTGAATAAAATTTATTTGAAATTTTTTTCTCAAATGAGGTATTTAAAATTATGATGCACATAATGACAAACATGACATTTGGAAAATAATATTTTTTTGCTTTTATGCTAAATGTTAAAGTAGTATAAATTATTGTATCGAAATGAACATAAAATAATAAAACAAAAGAAAATGAATTTATTTTATTAAAATATAATTATAATTAAAATAGCATGAAGTATGCATAATGCATAGACTTTTACTGTAATGTTAAAACCATTTATGACAGGAGATGTGTGTGATATAAGATGTGTACACAGTCCTTGATTTTAACTATTATTTCTATATCCGAATGATAATGTTCACCTTATTTAATAAAACAGCATTAAATAAGGTCAATATTATTTGGAAATAATGGTGCAGGGAAGCTTGTCATGAAGGGTTTAAAGTTTATTTCTTGGTTGTCTTTATTTTATTTTGCCTTTTGTAGTTACAAATTCTAATGACATCATCTGTTTATTTTTTAATAATTTCAGTTGACTATTTATTTCATTATTTTTTATTTTAAAATTCAATTTTTATAAATTTATTCAAATTGAAAGATAACAATACTAAGAAAGAAAGAAACTGTATTGTGCATTCTATTTCTTGCATACATATCGAATTTTTATTTTTAAGATATCTTTGCTTTTTCCTTGTGATAAATTGATATGGTTATAACCGTTTCTGAACTCATTTAATTTTTCTTTATAAATTCTATATTTACATAATAAATTAAAAAAAAAAAATTGTGTATTTTTTTCTCCAGGAGGGATTTTTGTGGCTCTGGAGGTACATTGTAAACTTCTGAGGAGGTGGACATTTCAATGCCCTCCCCCGTGCCACCCCTTGAATTCAACACTGGTGGGGGTGAATCTGGAGCCTGTGAGTTTGTTACTTTCATCAGCTTTCGAAAGAAAATTTTAAATATTTATATTGTTGCCCTCTCCGAAATATTGACTTGCTTTCATTTTAGAGATATTTATTAGGATATTATTATTGTTATTATTTTAAGTGTGTGTGTGTGGGTAATGTTTTGGTATTATTATATGCAGGGTTGTTTGATTTAAATCAAATGATTTAAAAAAAAAATTGATTTAAATCAGTATTTTGAACATTGATATTTACAAGCTGAATAAGGATTAAATTAATCGTTCGTATTCAAATAAATGTCATCATTCATGTCCAGATTAAAAATTACCTTTTAATAATGTTAAAACTTTTATAAGTTGAAAATAATTATTTTGTGAAATTAAATGCAACACTACATTCAAAATATTATTTGTCCTTAGTGCATCAAAAAATAATTACTGATATAAATGCTCTTTCATTTTTAAACTTTTGTCTTTCCTAGATCACTTCATTTTTGCAAGTTAGATGTTCAAGTTTTAAAGTTAAATATCTACCCTATATATATATATATATATATATATATATATATAAAATCCTAATGAAACGAATTTGTGAAACGATTTTATGAAACGAATTTATGAAACGATTTTATGAAACGACTGATTAAACGACTGATTATGTTTCAGGGCTATTTTTAATAAAATATTAAACGCTTGATGGTGAAATTAATACCAATTGTCCATAAAAATCCGCTGATGTCAAAACTGGTAATAGAATTTTGAAATTGGAATTCGTTTTCGAGATATTAATTTTTTTCTAATTTTAATGACATTTCTGTAATGATGGCAACTAATTACTCAGTTTTTTTGTGACAAAAAAGGGAAAAAAATTGAAAAGGATCCCGATAGGGATTATTGATTTCTTTTTATTCGTTATTTTCAAATTAAATTGAATTTATCTTTTATTTCAATCGATAATGAAGACAAGATTGTGATTAAATTATATTTTTCAGGAAAATTTGAAAAAAAAATATCACATTTCTATCGTCAGGATTCAATCGTCTGTCAGCATTTAATTTAATTTATAAGCTGAAAATATTTAGAATAAATTCGTCCAAATGACGTCATTTATGTTTATAACAATTTATTTAATATAAAGAAGCCATTTATCTATTTTTATGTACAAAAAGAGGTAAATTGAAAGACAATTATAAATAATTTGTATATATACATATAAATACATGTATAAACAAGCATAAAAGTTCGGTGCTTTTCCAGTATATGGGGCCTTGACGAAACAGGGAAAATAGCCTTGGCGGAAAAAGAAATTTGGCAACATACTTTCTTTCAACCTATTCACTTTGTCATTTCATATACAGAAGCATTTTTTCAATATTTATACAATTTGTTTAGCGTAAAATGTCATTTATTCTATTTTATATATAATCAGAAGTAATTTGTATAGGAAAAACAATAATAATATACGTATAATTAAAATACGCATATAAACAAAAAAATCGTCGAATTTGTTTCCATGGCTGTTTATGTCATTTGGCACCAAATCTCACTTTCTGATCCCCGAATTGCGCCAAGCTTTTTAAAAAAGCGTCAAGACCCCTATAATAGAAAAGCACCAAAAGTTCATTGGGTTTGTTTTCATAACTTTTGGCAACAAATCTATGTATGTTAACGAATCTATCCCTTTCCCTTTTTCAAGCTCGACCTAAAAGCAAAGGATCCTATACTGGAAAAGTACCCGATTTTCTTATGAACAGTATTCAAGTGACATAACATGGTGTAAAATTATCGCGGGTAGCAAATTTGTTTAAATATCTTATCAATTGATGCCGAATAAATGCAGGCATGCATGCACAAAATATTTAATTAATTTTGTATGATAAAAATTATTAGAAAATTCGTATATACATATTAATTAAAATAAATAATTTACATATTTAAAATAACATGAAAATATGCATGATGGTGCACTAAACTAGACAGAAAATTAAAACCTGTTACTGAAAATGTCTATAACATAATACTTTTCAATACCGTGGTTCTTAATGTTATTCACAAGAAGATGGAATTTTTCTCATCCTTAAACGCAAAGGAAGAATAGAAATACAGATCGTTGTTATACAAGTCCGAGAGGTAGCCACAATTTAAACATAACCATTTTATACAAGCTGGTTTTCAAGTTGTAATTGATTTTACTTATCAATCCCGAAAACAGTCGTCAGTTGTCGCAACAGCTGTGTATGAGGCCATGATAATAAAATAATGCCCCATTAAAACGTTAAAAGCATGGCAACCAATTACAGATTTACCAATATTTTAAAAACAAAGCACGCTGTCATGTTTTTAGAGGCCTCGAAGTTTGAGCGGGGGTTGGCGAGCGTAGCTCGCAGGGGGTAGGCTCCCTAGTATTCAATATAAAAGTATTTAATATGATAAGATTGTAATATAAATCACTGATTTTAATCTGTTAAAATTATGATTTAAACATTGAAATCATATAATTAAAATAAAATCCTTAAAACTCTATTTTTAAATACTAGTAAATTTTGCCAGTGGCAAAAATTATGGCAAAAAGTATTTTTGCCAGGACAGTTTATTCTTAGACAAAAATTGGCCAACCCTGATTGAAATACACGTATGTATTTAGCATTCTTTGCCGCATTTACTATGTGATTAGATATTATTGGAGTAATACCTTAATGAAAAAATTAATAACTTAAATTAACTAGATATTTCTGCACACAACACACATACGTATATATTATCTATAACAATTTAATAGTAGAATAATATGATTTTAAGTTTTAAATAAATCTGAATTTGTTTGCAACAATTTTTTTTTTAATTTAAATTATTTTGAATTTTTATCTAGGAACTGTAATTAAATTAATAGAAATGTATGCAGAAAAAATAAATTCATGCACAGTACACAAATAATATTAATTTTTAAAAAATCTGATTTAAATCAAATAAATCAATTTTTTTTTAATCGTGATTTTTATCAACCTTGATTATATGAATGGTACGAACAGATGTCACTGACGCACTGGAGTATATTTTTGGTGCCAAAAAGGCAATTTAATGCCTGGGCAATCCACCAATTTGGGCAAGATTTTTCTTCCTATGGCAGTCCGGTAGGCAGATTGTGTGTGTTTTATATGAAACTAGCTAACCCTCCCGGCGTTGCCCGGGCCCGAGATAATTACAATCTCAGAGAAAGGCGTTAACCCCCTCCCTCCCCATACCCGCAAATATAATGAATAATTTGTTCAAGAGAACCACCGTCACCTACATTAACGCGATCATTAAAAAAAGAATTACATTTTTCTGATAATTAGAACATAACGAAGACGCTACGCTAAAATAGCCGACAGATGACACCCCTTCCCGACCTCAATTTCAAATCTATATCTTAATTAGTTACCTAAATATTTGTTCATTAGTAAAATTTGGCAATTATTTCCTTTCATTTTCGCAAACTACATGAGAGGGATCGGCCAGAGAAACAGATCTATTTGTAGTTCAGTTTTTAATGAAAGCCGATCCCTGTCTGAAACTTTCTTGGATCCTTTTGACTGGTGCCAGCAGATTTTTGGCAGTTTTTTGCGTAAATTAAAAAAAAAAATTACCCACCGAATTTTTCAAAAATCACATAGTCAGATGCAGAATATTTTTTTACATATGCTCAGAAATTTTCAAATTTATATCTCAATTAGTTTTCTTAAAATTCGCTAATTAGTAAACTAATTTGGAATTTGTACATTTCCGCTGGCAAATCCAACGCACCAGCCCGTTTCATTCGCCATTTTGTTTCAAAAGATGACATTTTAGAAGCGATGGTTAATGAGAATCTAATTAATATCTAGGCTAATTATCAAAATATTAAAATTCTGAGGCTCAGGTGCACATGGTCAGACCTTGGTCTATCCACACCTAAATTTCCAGCCTTCTAGGTGGGCTAGATTTTCCTAGCCATCGCCCACGGACACACACACACACACACAGAGCGAAACTTTCTTTTATTAGTATAGATTAAACATTGTGTGTTTTATAATAAATTTATTTTTGTGTGTTTATAATAAAAATTATATGTGTTTTACAATTAAATTGTATGTTTTTAAGTACCTCCTCCATTGTCCCATCGACCACTTTTCATAAGAAAAGAGCTATCGTCAAATTATAGGATTTAAGGCCAAAGATGCATTATTGTGGCGACACATTCACTTGACTCAGAAGTGTTGCAGTGTGTCCATCTATGTTATCAAGTGGCTATAATTTGACATTTACCTGTATCTTTCATTATGTTTTACTGATTTACTAGTTCTTTCGTTAATTAAAAAAGCAATTGTGTCCTTAAATGGCAGTACCATGATATTAAAAGAGAAAAAGCATTGAAAAATGTTGCGATGAATAGTTACATACAATAGATTAGTTTCAACTGATGTCAAAAACTTTTATTCACCAGCTGAGAGGGTTAATTAGGAAAAATAATGTAAATGAATAAATATCAAAGTTTTTTTTTTTTTTTCAAACTCTTTCATATTGTAAATTTTATTGCTCAATCTTACTAAGTTGGCACATTGAAGAGTGGGGTTTTTCAGAATTTCTTCGCATTTATTTATTTTGAGATTCCAATGGCATCATTCTTTCATTTGTTTATTTGGCATTACAGTTTGGCACAGTTTATGAACAGTGGTCGACAGGATAATGGAGAAGTACCATTTCTTATAACAAATAAAAAAATTAGCAAGCTAAGCCTAACAGGTACACACATGCTCAGAGGCGGATTACCTATTAGGCTGAGTAGGCTGAAGCCTAGGGGCCCCGGATGGAAAGGGCCCCTGTGCTAAGATTTTTTTTGAGTTTTTTCTTCATATTAAGCTGATATTTTATGCAAAAGAGAAATGATGTACAATATTCTTTGTTTCACTCATTTATTGAATCCTTCAGGTTATTACCATATATAGATGGTATTCCAAATGCTATTTCCCGTTTAATTTCTTCTATATTCATAGGAAGAAAGTAACTGGATTCATGAAAATTTTCGGTTACCAGTTTGTACCGAATTATGACACTTTGAAGTTAATGGAATTTCAATGTTTATTTGCACTAACAGTGCTTCTTTCCGTTTTTAGTGTCAGGAAACACTCAAATTTCACAAAATACAAAGTATAGTAATTTAGTAAGTTTTGGTCATAAAAGAATAGGATTTTGTTTTTATGTTCTTTCATAAACGAAAAACATTCTTCTAAATATAACTTATACTAAAATAACTTTAATAATAAAAAAAAAAATTCGAAACGAAAGATTCGCCTTTGTTTATCCACAATAATAAAAAATATATATATGAAAAATTATTTATTTTACACATTACATCAAGGCAGTCTTGAACAACATCAGAGCCTTGTTCTCCGCTGATTGAAATCCTTGATAATGGCTTAGATTAGAGCCGAAAACGCTAGGAAAGTGCTATGTACTACTAATATCTAGTTTTTTAAAGTTTTTAAGGACATTTGTACATATGTTTTTATCGGACGTCTACTTTAGTAATGTGTATAATAAATCCTTTTTCATAAAAATGTTTTTCTTATTGTGGATAGGACTTATAGAATACAGGGGCCGTATAAAAATTAAATTTCATATTTTAATATGTATAAAGCCCCTCGTAAAACAAATGCCATGTCTAAAATCTGTACTTGTTGTAATTGGAATTATGTTTCTATCATCAGTGGCCTAAGAGATAAATGAGCAAACATGTATTTTGAATTACCCTGTATATATTGTTTTGTAGGAGGGGGAACAAAAAAAGATCAAGCCTAGGGGCCCGAGTGGTAGTTGATCCGCCTCTGCACATGCTTTAAAAAAATAATCATTATAATTATCCTTTTAGACCATTTATATATAAGCTTTTTTTTGTCTAGGTGCTTATACATTGCATTAAATAATACAGGCTTAACCATTTGGCACATTTTTGTTGTTATATCCAACTTTAAAAAAATCTGCAACTGCAAGAACCCCACATCAAAGACAATATAAAATAATGAAATTTTCCATTAAGACAGTGACAAAAACAAGATTGCTATATTTGATTAGTGGATTCTAAAAATGCCTAGTTTAATAATATTTTAAAATATAAACAAAGAATCTACATCAGAAATCTATAAAGCACTTTGTCTCAAGCTATGCAGATTTTTAAGAGACTACTTCTCGCTAATGTTAATCCTATGGGGAGGGGGGGAGTTTGCAATATCTCATTTGCATTTCAATATTTTTAAATGATTTTTTTTTTTTTTTTTTTTGCATTGGATAACTGAGGTCAATCTCTATGCATGCTCCTTTGTACTTTTTCGATTTTGATTACGAGTTTTTTTTATTAAGATACTTTCACTTTCGGAAACGGTTTGGAATGTAAAAGTATCCTCAATAATAATAAAAAAAAAAACTGCAACAAAAATCGAAAAGCAAAAAAAGGCCAGCATAGAGATTGACCTCAGCTATCCAATGCAAAAAAAAACATTTAAAAATATTGAAATGCGAATGAGATATCGTAAAATATTTCCCCCATAGGATTAACATTAGCGAGCGAGTTTTTTCGCCTGAGTGAAGTAGCCTATATAAAGTGCATGTCATACCATATTTTGACTATTAAATTCTGTACACCTATTGCACTAGCTTAGCAAAGGGGGCAAGTTTGGGGTTAAAATCCCTTCCAGAGTATTTAAAAAACTGAGAAGATGTATAGAAAACCACTTGTCTTAAGGTAAAGTAATATTATGTAAAAAACAAAGTAAAGAAAAGTATAAGCAAGCAGCATAAAATGTCATTCTCAACAGTTTCAATGCTTTGTAATAGGGGCCTCTATTTAAACACAAAATCAATTAAAGATTAGGTTAGGAGCAATAGCAGTAAAATAGTCCTATGTTACTGAATTCCTCTTTCTTTTTTCTCTGAAGTCTAAAGAAGATGCTCTTTTATGAAACCTTTAAGTACACAAATGTTAAGTTTGTTACGGCTATTTGTGTTTTTCATTACTTTTTGTCACACATTTTTTTTTTTTTTTTTTAATGAGTAACAATCCCAGATGGGGATCCTGGCTGTGCTACTGCTTATTGTGTAGTTTATTTCCTTTTACTATACATATTTGATGCGTGTGTCTATATTTATTTATTTATTTATATTTTTATTTGCTAGAGAGAAAAGAAAGAATCAAGAAGAAAATAGAGACTTTACTCGAGCTGTTGATTATTATATTATTTTTTGTATGTAAATAAATAGAATTATTTAAACTGAATAATGTTTCATTTGATTTAGAAAATATTGCCTGGATATTGAGAAATACTTTTGTTTGCTTCAGAGTAAGTTATTAAAAATTATTATAAAGGAAAAAACAGTAATTTAAATGAGTTAAATTAGAAAGTAAAAGTAACAACATTACTTTGTGTTTGCTCTGTTGCATATAGGAAAGTATTTCTCTTATTAAAAAAAAAAAAAAAAAAAAAAAACAAGGTCACATAAAAATGGAGATTTTTTTTAAATTAAAGTATTCTTAGCTTTTAACTAGAAAGGAATTAGGGAATATTAGATGAGGAAATGCAAAGATTACAATATTAAAAAATATTATTAGTTAAAGTAATCTTTGGGTGTAGATTAAAAATTATATTTTTAATACTTATTTGTCACATTGTAATCTGTAAAATTTATTTAATGAAGCTATTAAATGGGCAAGAAATTATTACTTAGCATAAAAATGTTTTGAGAAGATTATCATTGAATATATAAAAAAAGTTTCTTTTTACATCATTAAAGAATTCATTTTAAGAGAAAGTTATTAAAAATTATTATAAAGGAAAAACAGTAATTTAAATGAGTTAAATTAGAAAATAAAAGTAACAACATTAGTTTGTGTTTGCTCTGTCACATATAGGAAAGTATTTCTCTTGTAGACGAAATGAAAAAAAAAAAATCATAGCTACATAGAAATACAGATTCTTTTTTTTTAAAATTAAAGTATTCTTAGCTTTCAACTAGAATACACATTGCAACAGTGTATAATGTACGGTATATTGAAATTCTACGTATTTGGTGTGGTATTTGTATTAGCACTGTGAGTAAACACAGGTTGTTTTTTTTCCCTCATACAATGTATAATTATAGCTGATCCTGTACCAGTGAACTGTATTCAAAAGGTAAGTAACTGAAAATATAATCAAATTTACTATGTATGTAGGCGTAGAGTTGTATATGCCCGAATCCAACCAATAATTAAAAAAAAACTTTCCCTCCCCTCTAATATATATATTTTTAGAAATTCTTCTTTTTCTTTTGTTACAAAGATAAACAACATTAGAAAAAAAATTTCATCTTCCACTAATACCTAATTTTATTTATTTTTCATTTGAAATTTTGTAGTCAAAAACCCATGTAAGAAGTAAAAATAGGAAAAGAAATCATATTCTGAAAAAATGTTATTCAAAGTCAATTTTCATTATAATTTTATTATAAAAGATTCGTGAATGACAGCGAGTATATCATTTTATAAACTGGTTTGTACATTTGAATTTTTACATTGTCTTAATGTGATTTATTTATAAATATACAATTCTGTTTAATTTTTTTAAAAGGTAGTTAAAAAAGCAACATTGAATCTGTAAGTAATGTCTTTTACACACGCATGCGTGTGAAAAAGAGTTACATTCAAGTTCATCACCAATAATTTTCAAAACTCTACGCCTATGTGCATAAGAATTATTTTAATTCAAATAAAAGAAATTTTACCAAAGAAAACTTCTGAACATAATTTAGGAACATTTTAATATGAAAATATGATCTAGTAATATAGTCTGTACAAATAGGGTGCTTTCTTCCCTAACTCCAAGGATTTTGATATTTCAGAATATGTCAGAATAATATATATATATATATATATATATATATATATATATATATATATATTTTTTTTTTTTTTTTTTTTTTTTTTTTTAAGAATTAGAAATTACATAAACTCTGAAATAACTTGTCTGATTTGAATAGAATAAAAACATTTGCATTAAATAAACCGTTTAAGCGCACAAATTATCCATCCTATTGCAATATTCTCAAAGTGAGACACATCATCAATGAGTACTTTGGTTAATTAAAAAAATATGAAAAAAAACTTATCAATTATTTCTAGGCTGTCCACAACAAGATTAAAAAAATAAACACCCCCCCCCCCCCCCCCCTCTCGAAGAAAGTTCTGACATGGCACCCCTGAGTACAATGTTCAACACTCATTAAAACTTAAAAAATAAAATATATTCAAATTTTAGCAATTACTTTAAAGGAAAAAAGCAATATATTAAAATATAAAAAATAAAGAACGATATAATTATTAAAATATGTAACTTGCTAAATGTAATATGAATTCTTAATTTAATATAATATAGGCTAATAAAATCATTCTTTTTTTTTTATTTTTTTTTTCAGTATATAAATATTAGACTAAAATTTAATTTCCCACAGAAACACCCACTTAGTAAAATTTAAAAAATATATTCAAATTTTAACAATTACTTTAAAGGAAAAAAACATATATATATTTATTAAAATATGTAACTTGTTAAATGTAATATGTCTTCTTAAAAATAATATGGGCTAATAAAAATCATTATTATTATTTTTTTTTTCAGCATATAAATATTAAGCTAAAATTTAGTTTCCCACACAAACAAAAGAAACACTCAGTAAAACTTAAAAAATAAAATATATTCAAATTTTAGCAATTACTTTAAAAGAAAAAAAACAATACATTAATTAAAATATGTAACTTGCTAAATGTAATATGACTTCTTAAATATAATAGGCTAATAAATAGCATTATTTTCCCTTTTTTTTTTTCAGTATATAAATATTAGGCTAAAGTTTAGTTTCCCACAGAAACAAAGGCAAAATTCAATCAGTAGAACTTAAAAAATAAAATATATTAAAATTTTAGCAATTACTTAGAAAATAAGCTATGTATTAATAATAATTAAAAAAAATAGCAAATACATTAAAGGAAAAAAAACAATATATTAATTAAAATATGTAACTTGCTATGTAATATGACTTCTTAAATATAATAAAAGCTAATAAAAAGCCTTTTTTTTTTTCAGTATATAAATATTAGGCTAAAATTTAATTTCTCACAGAAACAAAAGAAAAATTCTAAGTCAAGTTATTTTAATGAAAATCTCATGCCTCTGGCAATTAAGATTTAAAACTAACAGATTAATCAAAACATTTTTAATTTCCTTTATAGAAGATGCTTATGATAAAAGCATTATTATCTACCTTTGATTGTAAATCTTGTTACAATGCTTAATATGAAATACTGTAACTAGCCTTACGTTTCTACATTTTGGCATGCTTGTCCTAAAACACTTACAAAGTACCTCAGATTGTGTCAACTAGCAACCTTTTATAATGCTTTTTACAATGTTTGCAAACCTTTCAGACAAAGCCTTTAAAAAGCATGTATTAAATGAACTTGCTCATCTCTCTCTGAAAAATTTCGTTCTCAAAATTCGAAAACGTGCAAAATTCTAAAATCTGATCCTAAAGTGAAGGATTGCAAAGAATGTACATTGATATTTTCAAAAGAGAAAAAAATATCATTCTTATAATCAAGCACATTTACAAAGAAATCATTGAACTAAGCATTTCGTAATCTATGATTGTAATTTAAGTAATTTTGTTAAGAGAAGAAAAAATGAAAACGGTGTGGGATTTCTTCAGATTTACATAACATTGTATTGTTACTATAAATATTTTGAAATTAGTTTATTGTTTCTGCTCATTTCTTTAATATTAATGTACTGTTAAATTACTCCTCGAAAAGTGAGAATATTTTCCACATTTATTATTTGTTGAAGACAATTTTAACCAAAGTTTCCATAAACAATTTTAAAGTAATATCATCTATTTCTAATTGAATATTGGAATTGATATGTACAAACCTTTCACTGTAACAAGTATTTAGGGTTTAGGTCCACCTACTAACACTTAATTTTCTTAAAATAATTTTAGATCTGCAAATGGATGGATGAACAATTAAAAATATGTTTTTGTGTATTCTGTATACACTGTGTTACTATGGAGGTAAAGAGCGACCGCGAGCAGAAGGCGGGTATGACGTAAAAGTCACGTGGTGCCAGAGGGGTCTATTTGACTGATTTAGCGAAAGAAGGATTGAGAGGAGGAACTTCAGGACCAAGTTATTTGATCTCGGATTACCATATCTGGCTAGTTAGCGCCTTTTGATGTAGAATGAAAATAAGATTACATGCTAATGCGTTATACAAAAATACAAATTCGAAATTCTTTATCATTGTGATATGCCAAAAAATGTTTGGAAAATAGGAAGTAGTGAATTTTTATTGGGTGAATTCATTGTTCAGAAAAATTTTTGTTAGGGTATTTTAGGTAAGGACAGTTTTTACAGAGTGAGAGACCATGTGAATTAAATATACAAGCTAATCCATAAGCAATAAATAAAAATTTTCAGTCAAATGTGCTTTCTTATTCAGGATACTTTTCGCATAATGTTATATCTTATATATATATATATATATATATATATATATATATATATATATATATATATATATATATTCAAATAAAAGTTTGAAAACTTTTTCACACACCGAAACATTAAAGGCAATTGAATATTATGTATTATTAAATATTAAGTTGCGATGGAGATATTTGTATAATGTTTCGGTGTTATATAAAATATTCATGATATTTTGGTCAGTAAGATCTCTCGGTTAAATCATATTTAAAAAAAAATTGTTTTTATAAATTATTTTCTCAGAATATTTTAACTAGATTTTATATACACTTATATTAAAATACAAATATGCGATACCTGGAAACATTGCCCCACCAGTGGATGAGAGGTTCTGCTCTCAAAGCTGGTAGACGGGAGGTGATGGGTTCAAAGCCCTGTCGCGCTCGTCGGTCTAACCGTTTGGAGTTTTCCGTGGTTTTCTTCGAACCTTGCATAAATATGGGTTAGGATCCCTTAGAAAGATCTTCACGGAGGACATTCCCCTCACCGGCCTACATCCCTAGCGCAGATAATCGGCCGTAACAAATAACCAACCAATCAACCTGAAAACATTCTCAAAACTTGTATTTCAATCTAATTTAAAATCATTTTACATAAATCATATAAATTCAGGAGTCGATGTAGGCTTATTTTGGGAAAAGTAAAAGTTATTTTTCTGATATCTTTTTTGAAATTTGTTATATTTTTGTGAAAAATAACATTTTGTTACGAAAGATGCAATCCAGCTACTCAAATTCAAATCAAGCATTTAATAATAATAACTTTTTTAAGTCCTTCTGCTAAAGTTTTCTTTTCCGATGAATTTCTTTGCAAATTACACATTTTAAAACTTAACAAAATTAAAATAATTAAGGGAGAATATGTTTTAAGGAAATCGACTTTTGTGAATGTACCTATTTTATCAAGAAGAATTTTGTGAAGGGAGTGTTTTATTAAATGGAATTTTGTTAATTAAATGTTGTAGAATGTTAATTGTCCTTGTGTTCTCTGAATCGGAATGGAAAGAGACGAAGATTTTGCTTCATTTACAAAAAAAAAAAAAAAAAAAAAAAAAAAAACCCTGACGGCTCGGCCTACAGGCACAGGTAGATTTCGAAGACGCAGACCATGGGGCACCTGTTTATTGGGAATTGCAGAAGAAAGACCTATTTGCCATGATGTGGCAGTTGGGACCACCCACTTCGAAATATACCTCTGCCTGTAGGCGAAGCCACCAGGGATTTTTTGTTTTTATTTTTTTTTAACCGTAAGAGTGAGTTCTATAAAAACTTGTCAGTATAAAAATTGTAGATAATATTAAGACGATTTATACTAAATTTAAGCGGATTTGATATCTTGGGAATTGACGAAGTTATGAATTTTTTTTCTTCTGAAACCCCTATCCCCCGCCCCCCTCCTTGGGGGAATTTTTAAAGAAATCAAAAATCTGTCATAGATAATTTTTTGGCCCTTTTCCTAGAAGTAATAATAACTTTAAACGGATTCGATATGTATAAAAATTAAGAAGTTATGGGTTTTCTCTGTTTTCACGTCTGCTTGAAGGCGGAGTCAGCAGAGATTTTTTTGTTTTTAATTAATTTATTTTTTTTGCCGTAATAGTTGGTCCTATAAAAAACTTGTCAATATAAAAGTTGTAGATAATTTTAAGGCAATTTACAACAAATTTAAGCGGATTTGATATCTTGGGAATTGACGAAGTTATGAATTTTTTTCTTCTAACTCCCCCCCCCCCCCCCCTTGGGGCCAGTTTTAGTGATATCAAAAATCTGTCATATATAAATTTTCGGCCCTTTTCCCAGAAGTAATGATAACTTTAAACGGATTCGATACGTATCATAATTAAGAAATTATGGGTTTTTTTCTGTTTTCACAAAAAGCACCCCCCCCCATTCCCCACCAGTTCGATTTTGCCAATTAACGAACTTGACCGAGATTTTATGCCCCTTGATTTTATGTATCAGTTTTGAAGAGATTTGTGCAGAATTGTTGCAGTTATCGTGTCCATAAAAAAATGACATAGATAGATAGATAGATAGATAAAGTTTTGAACTGGGGGTGGTTTTGGGTTCTGGGAGTCATGATCGGCGTAGATCTGCAAAAAGTTTTCAAAAATTCCAACTTAGGGGAAAATGTAATAGGTAGTATTTCTTACGAAATCAACCTAAAAAAAATAAGCACATTATTAACAATGTTACGTTCTTCAGAACGCAAAGTTTTCCCTTTATCAGACATTTTGTGTTGTTCTGAAAAGAACAGTTTAAATAGAGAATAATGATAATAATAATCAAGAGCGCGAGAATAACAACCGTCTAGGACAAAAGAAAGGATATCTCAATGACAGGACAGACGAGAAAGAGACAGAGAGGAAAATGTATATCGCCAAAGGCAGGAACGCTCAAATATGTTACAACCCTAAATATTTGCTCTTCCACCGTCCGAACCTGTGAGAAAATGAACTCTTCTCCCAAGCGACTTTCTGAGCCGTCATCTCGTGCTGGTCGAATATTATATTGCAGTCCTGAAATCGTGCAGATAAGAATTAGTAAAAGTGTATTAATTATTTTATTAGACAACAAGGAGAACTTAATACCATGTAGGCGCTCACTCGTTTATTGAAAAGATTACGCTACCAGACAAGAAATTTCAACATTAATTTTTTCACTCAGTGATTGTTACATTTTACTGGTATGAGTAGAATATATATTTTTACTAGTGCTTTCTATTTGGAGAGGCGGGGTAGGGGGAACATATGTGTTCACATAAATGTATACAAATTTATTTGTATAAATACATTAACAGAAATAAAAAGCAAGGTTTATAGGGTGAAAATCGAAATATTATGTAGCTCCGCCCTAAATCCATACGACAGTACTCTTACTTGGCAAAAGCAATTCAATTATAGCGTCCAAAAATTCTACAAGGCCAAGCAGGACCTTGCCCATCTCCTGTATTCAAATGAAATGAGTATGGGAAACAAATTACTGCTGTTTAAGGCAGTGCTCCGTCCCATACTTCTCTACTGTGCACAGATCTGGGGCTCTGCGGCCAAAACCAATCTACAGAAAATTCAGGTTGTGCAGAACAAAACCCTCAGAGGAATTGTTCATTCTCCATGGTACCGTAGGAACACAACAATTCATAATGATCTCAGGATTGAACCTATCAGAACTATGATTAAAAATCAGGCCACCAATTTTTTCAACAAAGTTCAGGATATTACAAATCCTGCACTGCAGCTTATTTCAAACTATGATGAAAGAGTTCGTTGGCGAAGACCCAGGGCGACTCTTCATCTTCACGAAAACATCGACCCGGGTTAGTTTTTTCTCTTCTCATGTTTTAATAGGGCATAACTTCCTGGTTACTCACTTTCTCCCAATTTTGTACATGTTGCATTTTTTTTTTTTTTTTTTTTTTTTTTTTGTCATTACTTTCTTTTTCAACTATTACCTAAATTGCATTTTTATAGTATTATTATTATTATTATTTACTCCTTGTGGCCCCTAAATTGCATTTTTATAGTATTATTATTATTATTATTTAATCCTTGTGGCCTGAATTGGGCTATCTAATAATTTTTGGTTTGGGGCTTTTTCCTTTTTCCCGTGTTTCCAGTGCTACGTTATCTGGACATTGGCTATAACATTAAGTGTTATATCCCACAGGTTATGATCAGAGGTGTGGAAGAACATCTTCCTGGTATTCTATAAAGAATTTTGACCAAGTCCCCTTTTCCTTTTTTTAGTATTTTTTTTTTTTTTATATATAAATTTGAAAATATTTACTTGTGATATCCATCACACAACTAGAAGCTAAATAAATATATATGACATGATCAACCATAAGGAATATTTAACACACACAAACATGTTTAAAAAAAAAAAAAAAAAAAAAAAAAAAAATAGAGGACCTTTCTTTCACAGAATGTGAGGATATGGTTTTAACTTTTTAAGAATGCGTATAGTTTTTTGCACAATTTTTCACTGAAAAAAAAAAAACCTACCAAATTATAATTCTTTAGTACCCGTAAAACATATTTTCAATTCATGAAATACGGGGCAATGATTTCTAAAAAAAGAGGCTTTTTGCAACATTAAAAAATTAGACATTTTTCTCAAATAATATTAATACAATTTACATCTGTATTCAAAACGTACCGCGGAGGCGATGTTTCATCTACTTTATATAGCCAGAATTTCTGCACTGATGCTATTATTCTGAACTAATACATATCATAATCACGATGGGCGGAGTTTAAATGTAAAAAAAAAAGCGAGGGCGAAGTACAGATCTAACAAAAACATATTAATAAGTTTCTGGCGTATAATCCGTAAATTAATACTGATAGCTAGATATTTTGGGAAATTTATTGTTCACTAAAGAGTAATTTCTGATAAAACAAAATCAGCAAATTATGCTAAAAGGCATGGATATGTTTTAAACATATTTTACACGTTCTTATCCGACTTCGCCCTTTATTATTCTCAGATAGTCCTGACTGCTGTAAACCTCTTTTTAAATTATTTGCGATAAGAATCTACCTATAATAATAATAAAAATCCTTGAATATGGAAACAAAAAAACTAGAATAAAATACCAATTTGTATAATTTGGGAGAAATGCTCGCTATTATTATGACTTAAAAGCTATGGAATAAAATTTATTTATAGGATCAGAATGTTTAATTTTTTAGCAAATCTTATCACCTAACATTCTTCTGTTTTTATACATTATACATAGTACTACACTTCAGTACGGGTATAATTATAACGAATTATCCCTATGCACTACGGGATTTTCTAACAAATGGAAATCAGATGGATGATTTATTTGGTTTTACTTGACGATACTCCAGGAAGAAATAAAAACCAGACTTAACCACCGCCCTTCTCCCTCCACTTTCTCCAAACGAAGGACCATATGTGTGTGAGGGATAGTTTCACTTTAAAAAGTTTCTAAGTGATTCCAATCGAGATGCTGAAATCTGCAAATGCTTTTTCCATTCTAATTCTAAGAGGCTGGGTGACAAAATAAGCAGCGCCCTTAGCTGGAGCAATTAACAACTGTAGGTCCAGATGGTGATCATTTATTAGCCATATAGGATTCCGAGAAACGAAAGGGAGGGGCGAGATTACTATTTAGGACCCCCCCCCCCCCCCCCGTTCTCCGTTAACCAAAAAGCTGCTTGAAGACAATTTATCCCATCCTTTTACTTCATTCTTTCATGTTCATTCACACACGTCACATTTATCACTTTCTCACGTTCATTCTCAGAAAAACACAGAAGACTAACAACAATTCCCTTTTTCCCTAGATTTTGGAAAAGTTTTGTCTGTCTTCTAAAAATTTCCTAGAAATTAGAGCTCTAATTTCGATGGGTGCCAAAGATGGCCAAAGAGTCGACTT
Organism: Maratus michaelseni; assembly: GCA_963931845.1. Taxonomy (NCBI): domain Eukaryota; kingdom Metazoa; phylum Arthropoda; class Arachnida; order Araneae; family Salticidae; genus Maratus; species Maratus michaelseni. The sequence continues at coordinate 143,914,510 of OZ007596.1, forward strand.
TGAAACTCGACTCCTTCTATGTGAGTCGAACCAAGGCTTCACTCGATCTATACAGTGCGTTCAGAAGAAACGGAGCTGATCGAGTTGGGTCGTGAAAAAAACATAGTCTGGTTCAGTCTGGTTACTTATTTTGAGAGTGTAAAATTTCTAGAAAAAGTCAGTTTTAGCGAAAAAAAAGTCAGCTGATAATATGTTAAAGAATTACCTTATTTTATATGTAAAAATATATATCGAAACAATAAAGTACAGTAAATACGTAAAAAAACATATCTTAATTTTTATCACTATCATCTGCAATTGCAGCATATAAGCATTCATTTTTGAATAGCGTAGAAAGAATTTCTGCCGGGATTTCAATTTTTGAAAAATATTTTCTGTAAAAAATGATACTATAGTTTTGCTGCCAAATGGGAACAGCAGCCGTTTTCTTCCGATTAAAGTACTCGCAATAATACTTTAGGATGTCAGAAATACCATTAGTATTAATTTAATAGTTATATTTTATGAAGAACGATTTGCTTTGGAATGTGCCGTGATGGGACTTGTATTTTTAAGATATTAGATGCATATTTAATGAAATATGTATTAATAGAATCATTTTCCTTCATGAAAAGGTGACTTTTAGAAAAGAAATGTCAGCTGACAACGTGTTAATGTATACTTTATTTTATATAAAGTACAGTAAATACTCAAAAACTAAATCAATTGTTACTGTTTGTGAATATGCAAAAAACACAAAAATTATCAATACAAAAACAATAAACATATTGTTGCTGTTATCAACCCGTATAAAATATTTTTAGTTCTCTTTCGGTCATTTTAGCAAAATTTAGTGAGTCAAGTGCCGATAAATTAATAAATGGATGTTTTTTACGCAGCCAGTTATTTCGTGCAACTTCAGTCATATTACATTTCGATTCGAAAAAATGTTGTTGGATGCCACGGAAAAATATTCTTATGTATGGTAGTATCCGAAACCAACGCCAATTTTCGATATGAAAGCAGTAACGACAGCGTTGAGAATGATACTCTGTATGTTTATTAAAATGTAAAATATAGCAGTTAACACGTTGTCAGTTGACTTTATTAGAAAAATTTTCCCAATGTCGAATTTGTGTAGCTCCGCCCCAAATACCGCCTTTATATGATTTTTATGCATTTTTGTACATGTATTTGTAAATATTTATATGTTATAATCATCACACAAATCTGGAATTTATATTATATTACACGGGCACACATAAAGAGTTTTTGACAAAAAAAAAAAAAAAGCGATTTTCGTATAAGATATGATTTTTATTTTTAAAAATATTGTTATCGTTATTTCACACAGTTTTTATTTGCAGAAAATTATACAAAAATTCCGAGTTATGCATCTGTAGCATATCTAAATCCTTCGTCAATGACATAAAATCCGGTGCATCAGTTTTTCAGAAAAATGATTTTTATAAAAATAGAAAAAAACATTTTTGTCTCAAAAAATGTCAATACGAGCGTCTAGGGAAAGATCGACTTCTAGTAGTATTTATAGTTAATATCTTTCTTATTTCATTTTTAATCAAGTTTTTTTTTTTTCTTTTGGAGGAGCTTAACGGAGAGGACATAGCGTGCCAAATGAAAAGTTCTGCACAAAGATATCAGGCACATTTGGCGCGCCTTTTTCTGGAAACATATAATTACGTCTATCTTAATCTGTGTTCCTGTCCTAGGTAGGTTTATGTCCATTGCCATGGATATATGCATTGAATTATAACATAAAAATGAATGTAGAAAATTTAGTAGTGCAGAATAGGAGGAGAATCTTAATAAAAAAAACTTGTAAAAAAAAAAAAAAAGATAGAAAGACTGAAAAAGGCCCGGTGTTGAAATCTATCTATATCTCATTTTTGTATAGCAAAAGCCATCATCGATAGCTTTATCCGGAGCCTAACTTTTTCTTTAGACTAGGAGGAAGAACTTGAACTTGAACTTGAACTTGAACTTGTGATAGGTTCAATGGGCTTCCAAGTTGCGAAGCAACTGCACACCCTGGCTTTGAGTAGGTGTATATCAAATCCTGAGAGAGCCATATGAAATGTCTAGCCGTAGTCCAATTGACTACATAAAATAGGATAGTGTTAAGTATATCTATAAAATAATGAAAATTAACTAGTTAAAGTATAAAAGTAAAAATAGTTCATAGTTAAAAAAAATGCCAGACGAGGTAAAGTAAAGATGTTAGGAGAAGTTTAGGAGAAAAGTCAATATAAAATTATCAGTAAAAAATTAAATAATAATATATATATACAGTAAAACCTCTAAATAACGGACACCTCGGGAGCGCACAAATTGTCCGCTATTCGGAGGTGTCCGCTATTGGGAAAACTTCAGAGTTTCACAAAATCGTTAAGAAATGCTTAATGTTTCATTAATTGGCTTTTATATGTCCGAGAACTTCTATTATATGATAAAGAAGAAATTAAAATTATTTTTTAAGCAATAAATCTGAAATGATCAGGGGTGTTGTAGGTTCATGAAAAAATACCTGCTATTTTAGTGAGAAAACATTTACGTATGGAGTGAGAGAGGGGTGGTGGAACATATAATTTAATACAGGGAGGTGAAATTATGAAAAATATGCCTACATCAACTGATTCTTCTTCAGTAGGTCATCATCAATGTTAATGAACATTTTGGCAGTTTCTTCACTCCTGACACATTTCATTAATTCACTCATTGCTCTTAATTCTTCATTTCTATCGGAAATAAGTGTTTCACTTTCTTTTAACATAAAGCCTGCTTTTTTTAAACATTGTTGTACGTTTTCCGGTTATGGTTTTTATACAGTTGAAAAAAATCCAAATTCGAGAACATCAGGAACATTAAATAATTTTAAGCAGTTCTCAAGTCTATTTATAGAATCTAACTTCGAAAGAGTGTGACTTAATAAAAGCTTTGTGTACCAGGTTTTACAATTGTATATAACGACTTGATCAAGGGGCTGGCATACGGAAGATGTGTTTGGGGGAAAAAACAAAGTTTCCAGTTTTGACATTGCACAATTTCAAATGTTTTGGATGGGAAATTGCATTGTCCAAAAACAAGAGAACTTTTCTTTGTTTTTTCATGATATTGTCAAAGGAAGTTAACCATTTAATCACTAAAGAACTGGTCATCCACGCTTTTTTATTCGCTCTCGACATAATACAAAATTTATTAAATTGGATGTTCTTTGAGAAAAACATGGGCTTCAGAAATGTTTCAATTATAAGAGGGATTTCAAATTCTCCTTATACATTGCAACATAATAAAACAGTGAGCAACTCTTTTGACATTTTTTGGCTGATCAGTCTCCCTTTTTAAAGCACAAAGTCTTATTTGGAAAAATTCTGAAAAAGAGTCCGGTTTTTATCGAAATTAAAATTGTTTCTCTCCTCATAACCTGCACAAATTGATTGCAGTCGTTCATGTCAATCCTTCACTTTAAGAACTACAGATTTTGCTTTTCCACATATTGTTTTGAAAGCGATGTAGTGCCGAAACCGGAACTTTTCCAGCCATCCGAGTTTTTTCGAGACTTCTAAAGCCTTTTCCTGAAGAAGTTTTTTGAATGAAGTGAAGTAAATCAATTCAGAATTATAGAATAAATTTCAATGGAATCAGTATTCCTCAATTTCACATTTTTGGTGTTAAGAGTTAGAGTTAGTAATCCACAAATTCCTTATTACTTCTTTACATCGTAAAATCTCTTCCACTTGTGTTTTACGTATTTTAAAACGTTCGGCAAGTATTCGTACACTCAATTTCTGTTTTCCAGATTTACTTACACGTACAATTTCAAAATTTTCTTTTAAAGTTAATCGCTTTCGCTTTGAGGTCATTCTTGAAACATTAATCACAAACAAGACACTAAATTCAGAGTACGTAAAACTCAATATTTTCAGAAATGATAAAAATGGTGTTAACATATTTTGAAGATTTGAATCACAGAGTATAATGCAGTGTGACTTGTTTATTATCAACCACCTTTTCAGCGGCACACTGTAATGCCAGTTTTTTCTCTTCTATGTTATAAAATTATGCAATCCAGTTAATTACTGTTTGGATTTTACGAATGAGAACTATTAAATGAAAATATATCCTATTTTTAGTTTTTTTTCTTTCTTTCTTTTTAACTCTTTATAAGATTTTTCGAACAATGGTTTGAACTTGAGTACACAGAAACAAAAATAGTCATCATCAGTGTTGAATTCAAACACTTTTCTCCGGGAGGGATTTCTATAGCTCCGGGGGGACATTATAGAGTTCCGGGGGGGAAATCCATTTTTTAACCTTTGAAAGCATAAAATTTGAAATACTCCGGGGGGGGGATATTTCAATGCTCCAGGGGGGACATTCCCCCCGGGCCACCCCCTGAATTCAACATTGGTCATCATATAAATTTATCATGAAATGCCAAGCCAATGTAAACGAGGTTATGTTACGCGCATTCAAAGCGAAAGAAAAAAAAAATGATGTTTCGTGTATTATGGAATCTGGGGAAGGGTAAATTTGTAGTTCTAGACATTAATCAGCAGAAAATCCAAAATCTTCCAAAAAAAAAGAGCCCCTTTGATTCTCTGACGGAAGGGAGGGGGGATTTTCCACAGGCCACCCACCACATTTATCTGTGGTCACAAAATTTATGAGCCATGAAAAATTTACAGGCTTTTTAATTTTGGATCTTTTTCGTTAAAAAACCATTTTTCATCCTTTATCGCCAAAATTACTGTCCGCTATTCGGAATGTCCGCTATTCAGAGGTTAAACATACAAAAATTTAGGTTTTGGGAGTGGGGATTAGAAAAGTGTCCGTTAAATAGAGGTGTCCGCTATTCGGGAGTGTCCGTTATGGAGGTTTTACTGTATATATTTAATTAAAGAGAAAATTTTTGAGGTAAGAATTATAGCTCGGAAGGACTATTTATCAAGAATAATGGAGTACCTTGGTTTTTTCCGGTTGGATGGACTGCAAGCATCGTAGTCAGGTAGCTCATAAATGAGTTCATTTGGAATGTGATTAGTAGAATTTTTTCGCAAGGTGTTTAATGCGATGTTTGAGTGAAGTCGTTTTCAGATCCTTGAGGATTGTGGAGTTTTTGAGGTATCTAGACCCGTTCCTGATGTAACGGAGCTGTTTGTAATGGGTACTAGAGAGGCTGTTCATAGTGGTTTTGCAAGTGAAGCCCCAGATTGGACATGCATATGTGATAACAGAGAGAATGCAAGCATTATATATTAAGAGTTTGTTGTGTATGGAGAGTGAGTGACTGCGAAGAAGGGGGGCGAGGGTTTTGGAAATTCCGGCGACTTTACCGCCAGTGTTGAATCCAGGGGGTGGCCCGGGGGGTAATGTCCCCCCCGGAGTATTTGAAATTTTATGCTTTCAGAGGTCAAAAAGGGGAATTTCCCCCCCGGAACTCTATAATGCCCCCCCCCCCCCCCACCGGAGTTACAGAAATCCCTCCCGGAGAAAAATGTCTGAATTCAACACTGTTACCGCGGATATTAAGAATATGCTTTTTAAAGGTAATGCGTTTGTCAATGGTAATTCCCAGGTACTTGGCATCGTCAGACCAGGGAATGGTAGTGTTATTGATGGTTAATCTATTAGGAGTGGAGAAGGTTCTAGAGAAGTAAACAGCAGTAGTTTTAGATTCGTTTATCTTAATGCGCCATTGATCACACCATTCCATGAAGATGTTGAGGTGGTGTTGTAGATTTTTGTAAAGATTGTATGGGTGATGTGCAGTGCCATAGAGACAGTGTCGTCCGCATAGAGTGCGAGTGATGTGAAGAGTGTGCGTGGAATGTCATTAAAGTATATTATGAATAAAATAGGGCCAATGACTGAACCCTGAATAATACCACAGAGTATTATGTGTAGTAGAGAAAGTGAGTTGTTTACACGGACATAGAAGTCACGATCACCAATGTAAGAGTATATTAAATGGATAAGGCCAGACGGGAACTTAAGCCGAATTAATTTGTAAATGAGGCCCGCGTGCCAGACTTTGTCAAAGGCCTTGGCGACATCTAGAAATATGGCAGCAGTAGGCTTCTTCTCGTTGAAGTTTTCAGTTAAGAATTCCACAAATCAAAGAAGTTGGTGTTGGGTGGAGTGCTTGGCTCTGAAGCCGAATTGTTCAGGCATAAGAATGTTGTTGTTGTGAAGGAAGTCATTGAGCCGTGATCTAATGACGCGTTCGATGACTTTACTTAGAGAGGAGAGAAGACTGATGAGACGGAAATTAGTTGGGTCATTAAGATTGCAGGATGGTTTAGGAATAGGAGAAATGATAGAGGTTTTCCAGGGTTTAGGAAAATAACAGTGTTTGAGGATAGAATTAGTGAGCTTCGTAATGTAGAGAATACAGTTGATAGGAAGTTGTTTAAGAGTATAGTTGGAAATTTTATCGTACCCAGGAGATTTTTTATTATTAAGTTTTTGAATAATATTGTTGATCATGATGGGTTGAATTTCGGGGAGAAGGATAGGAGGGGTTGAAAGGAAGTCATTAACAGTATAATTGACATTGTTAAAGTGTGTTTGACTTGCGAGGAAGGGATTTGGAGAGAATTGCCTTTCATATGAGCTAGCGAGGCATTCTGCCTTGTCCTCGTCAGTATACGCAGTTTGATTATTGGCAGTAAGGGGAGGAATAGGGGTATAATTATTATTGAGTTTCTTTTGGATTTGCCAAAGAGAGTTATCCTCGCAAGTAAGACTTTCGAGAAATTTAGACCAGTTTTTTTGCTTATCTTTCTGAATAAGGGTTTTAATTTTATTGTTGAGCCTGTTGACAGCTGTTTTAAGGGTGGGATCTCTGGTATTTTGGTAGAGTCGACGGAGTGTGTTGCGTTGTTTACAGATATTATGTATGTAAGTGGGTAAGATGTAAGAGTTATTATTTTTTAATTTGGTGTAAGTGGCATCTTTTTAGTAGGTAAGGTCGGTGTTGTTGAGGTAATTTTGGAATTTATTCCAGTCAATAGCTACTGAAGGAGGAGGAGAGATAGGGTTGATAAGATCAATTTTGAAGAAGACAGGAAGGTGGTCAGAGCTTAGGTCATTAATACCAGAAGTGTTGATAAGGAAGGTAAGATTTTTGGTGATGGCGAAGTCAATAATAGAGGGGTGCTGGTTGCGAGCAACAGGAATGTGTGTTGGTGTAGTAGGTGCGTGGAGACTGAGATTGAAATGGCTAACCAAGTTGTGAAGAGATCTACCTCTGGTAGTGGTGGAATGACAGTTCCACTGCCTGCTATGTGCATTGAAGTCACCAGCGATAAATGCGTGTTGGTGTTGTGTAATGATGTGTGTCAGGTCATTTATGGGGTATCGTCGCCCGTGTCGTGCGTAAAAAGATGTGAAGTTGATTTTGGCATGGGGCAAGTTGACGACAATACTGGTGTAGTCAATGCCTGGGAGTGGAATATTTTGAGTTGTGTGATGTGGGATATAATTTTTGATGTAGATGGCTGTGCCGCCCCAGTGAGAGTTGGCACGTGGTGTATGATGGAGTTTGTAACCTGGGATGGTGATACTGCAGAAGGGTTAAGTGTTTCTTGGATTAAGAGTATATCGATTTGTGGATTAATGGAAATAAAGGAGCGGAGTTCATTAATCCTGGGTTGCAATGATTGGCAATTCCAAGAGAAAATAAGAAGAGAAGAGAAATTTTTGTTATTGTAATTATTCATAATTGGTAATGTTGAGCTCTGTAGAAAAGGCGTCGAATTCTTCTATTATGATATACATTTTGTTGAATGGGTTGTTGCAAAATGTATATCATAATAGAAGAATTAGCCGATTTTAGATCGATTTTAGATCAATTTTCGATATGAAAGCAGTAACGACAGCGTTGAGAATGATACCCTGTATGTTTATTAAAATGTAAAATATAGCAGTTAACACGTTGTCAGTTGACTTTATTAGAAAATTTTTTCGAATGTCGAATTTGTGTAGCTCCGCCCCAAATACCGCCTTCATATGATTTTTATGCATTTTTGTACATGTATTTGTAAATATTTATATGTTATAATCATCACACAAATCTGGAATTTATATTATATTACACGGGCACACATGAAGAGTTTTTGACAAAAAAAAAAAAGCGATTTTCGTATAAGATATGATTTTTATTTTTTAAAATATTGTTATCGTTATTTCACACAGTTTTTATTTGCAGAAAATTATACAAAAATTCCGAGTTATGCATCTGTAGCATCTCTAAATCCTACGTCAATGACATAAAATCCGGTGCATCAGTTTTTCAGAAAAATGATTTTTATAAAAATAGAAAAAAACATTTTTGTCTCAAAAAATGTCAATACGAGCGTCTAAGGAAAGATCGACTTCTAGCAGTATTTATAGTTAATATCTTTCTTATTTCATTTTTAATCAAGTTTTTTTTTTCTTTTGGAGGAGCTTAACGGAGAGGACATAGCGTGCCAAATGAAAAGTTCTGCACAAAGATATCAGGCACATTTGTCGCGCCTTTTTCTGGAAACATATAATTATGTCTATCTTAATCTGTGTTCCTGTCCTAGGTAGGTTTATGTCCATTGCCATGGATATATGCATTGAATTATAACATAAAAATGAATGTAGAAAATTTAGTAGTGCAGAATAGGAGAAGAATCTTAATAAAAAAAACTTGTAAAAAAAAAAAGATAGAAAGACTGAAAAAGGCCCGGTGTTGAAATCTATCTATATCTCATTTTTGTATAGCAAAAGCCATCATCGATAGCTTTATCCAGAGACTGGCTTTTTCTTTAAGCTGGGAGGATTAACTCGTGTTATCGAAAACAATATTAATAAAATTGTGTATAATTTTCGTGGTGTGAGAGGAATACTTTAGCGGAACAAATGAAAGCTAATTTCAATTTTCAATAAGATAGAAAAAAAGTTTGAGTAATAGACGAAATAGAGACTAAGATGTAAAATACATAAGATGTAAAATATTTACTTTAGGGAACACTAGCCCACTAGCTACTCCAAAGAACGTACAGTAGAAGAAGTGAAGGCTAGTGAAATCGCTAGAGCAGCAATATTGTCAGAATTGTGCAAATTGGATTGTTTGACAAAATGATTTTACTGTAAAAAAGTTATCTTAAGGGGCAATAATCGTGTACACCAAACATGAGACCGACTCTTTGTTTTTCTCGTAGGTGGGTTTATGTCTGTATTATGTCCATTGCCAGGGATATATGCAATATAACATAAAAATGAATGTAGAAAATTTAGTAGTACAGAATAGGCGGAGCATCTTCTCTGGATCTTGCCGACATAAAATATGTTAAAACCTTTTAAGGTTCATCATAAAGAGTTCGTTTATCACAGTCAAACTCTGTTGTGAAATAACTCAGAATGGACGAAGGACGATTCTTCGTTTATGGACGTAAATGTGTTACACACACACACACAAAATATCATGTCTGGATTCACAATTTTTATACTATATACGTTTAGTACATTAAAATGTCTATAAAAAATTATACTTAAAAAATTATTATTACACATACTGATAAATATAAATCGGAATATAAACTTCAAATTATACATTGAAAAGGATTAAATGCACACTTAATTAGTACACTGTTAAAATATATTCTTATTTTTTTCGTGTCAGTAAAAGAAAAATTTCATATTTCAGAAAAAAATGAATGTAAAATAATTTTTAGTATTTATTTATTCTAAATTGTATGCGTCTTTTAAATTAAATTCACAAAAAAAAAATAAATAAATAAATAAATAAATAAAAAAAAATAAAAATAAAAAATAAAAACTTATAAATATATTGATTAATAGACAAACATAAAATTTTATTTATTAATTTATTGTTTAGTGAAGCAGGTTAATTGAGAAATAATGTAGTGATACTTCTTGTCAATTTCGGTTTTATCAACAGTTTGAATTGTTAAAACACAACGATAACGATAACGACAAAATAAGGCATTAAATCTACAAAAGGTTTTTATTTTCTGATCAGATAGAGCATTTCTGTATATGCTTTTTGTTTCGTCGCCTGAGGGAAAAAACAAAATCAAAAAACCTTTCTTTATTCTTTAATAACCAGGGCCAGAAACAAATCAATCTTTTTAAAAATTGACAATCAAATTGGAAAATTACTTTAAATTGAATGCTTTATAAATTACGCTCTAAAACACTGAACACACTTTAAAGGGTAATGATAAAAATTCTTATCTCATCAAAAACAACTCGCTGTAAATGATCCCGCCGAGCCACAAACCTAAATTTCATAAATTCACATGTCAGCCATAAAAAGAAGTGATATCACATACAAAGAAACGATATAGAAGTGCATACTCCGAGTCCCGTGTAAAAATCTATCACCACTCATAATGTTTCCAAAGGACTCGGAGTGAGGTACAGTATGTGAAAACTGCTTGGCGACCTGCAGGCTTTTATAATGTTCGCGTTTCCTGCAATTACATATGACTATATTATTTTTTTTTTATTATTATTTATTTAATTATTTTGCTCCCATAAAATTGTAAAATGCTGAAGCTTCTGTGTTTGCATGTCTTTTCTTATATATGAGCTTGAAAAATTAATTTGTTGATTTTATTTACCATTATTTAAACTAGAAACACCACTCTTACGAAGAAGATTTCTTAAGTAAACATGTAAAGATTTTGAGTTTGTAATATATATACTATATATATATATAGATATATATATATATATAATGATCATACGCATATTAATAACAATGCACCTTATAATAAACGTTAACTAAATTGAGATATATTGCAATAATTCTAGCGTAAGCCGAATCGCATAAGTCTGGGGAAAAATCCATTCTGTCAGTTCTTTCGCATACAAAAATATTTATAAAAGTGATATAACAAAAATTTAAATTAAAAATTTATTTTTTCGATTTTCAAAATTGATATACTGCATATATTATAAAAGCCTGCAGGTCGTCAAGCAGTTTTCACATACTGTACCTCACTCCGAGTCCTTTGGAAACATTAGAGTGGTGATAGATTTTTACACGGGACTCGGAGTATGCACTTCTATATCGTTTCTTTTTATGTGATATCACTTCTTTTTATGGCTGACGTTTTAGGTTTGTGGCTTGGCGGGATCATTTACAACGAGTTGTTTTTGATGAGATATCACTCCTTTTTGTAAGGTGTTTAATTTCAATTACACAGATCCCATTTTTATTCAGAAAAGAAAAGATAAAAGAAAGATGAAAGGGGCAAAATAAAAGAATAATTGTGATGCTATAAACAGAATTATACATCAGAATTATACAATTTATTGAGTGACTTATTCCAATGTACATGTCGCTACCATAGCAACGGGGAAACTTTTATATTCATTTCCTTACATTGTATTCATCAGATTATTTATGACATGTTTATTTTCCTTTTTCTTTTGTTAATATCATTCTTCCGTTTATATACATTCAAAAAACAAAAAAATAGAAAATTTTACAGTAGTTTACAAAGTAATTAAAATACTGCATTTTCAGAAAAATGTGGAAAAATAAGAAGCACCTTTTTTTTTTGGTCAATTATAACAATGAGTTTACTTTACCGAGAATAATCAAATTTATTTTTCTACGAACCATTGTAATTTACAGGAATTTTTATACTAATATATTAAATATTATTCTTGAAAATTACTGAGCACCTTAAAAGTTTTTTTATTTGTTAAGTTTTTTAACTCAACGTTTCGAGAATCGGAAAAATCTAAGATTCGCAACGTTTGCAAAAGTATAAAAACTATTAAAGTGATTTCAAAATAGAAAATGTTCGTAGGATGACATGTATTCCAAAATTTTGTGTGATTTTGTAAATATACCACAAAGACTAATGCGTTTACATAATGAACCGTTTAAAAAAATGTAAAATTTTATTAAAATTTTTGATCTGATAAATCATAAAGCTTTAAATTAGATTTTAAAAAGGAGCGTGATTAAACCAAAAAGGATGATATTTATTAAATGCACAAAATACATAAAGACACAAAATACATAATTGATGTTTCTAGTCTGTCCATTCCAATTCGGGGATACTAAAATATAGGTCCTCAATCCTCTGCAGTCCATGAATTAATTAGGACATATGTGTGCAACTGTTAAAATGTTCCCAAAGTCGACAATAGAAGCAATAAGTATAGCTCGGCAAATATAAAACACGGCATTGCTTCATCATGACTTTGTTTCGTGAGGTGTTCGTTCTCCAAACATAAAAATCTCTTGAAAGTGTCCGTTAACTGAACAGGTGTTCGTTATCCGAACATAAAAATCTCACTCGAAAGTGTTCGTTAATCGATTTGTTCGTAAACCGAACAGTTCGTTACCGATCACCTATTGTATACGAAATATAGCATTTTTAATTTTTATGAGGAATTTAAGAAGATATTTCCTTTTCATTGTGCTCTAGGCCCGTTTTTAGAGCATTTTAAGTTCGTCATAGCCGGAGATTCGATGAACGGCAAATATTTAAACTCAAAACTTTTAATCTTGGAGTAGCAACATTTTTACATTCTATTACTCAGCGCATGAATGTAAAGTTGGAATTTTTTAATCGCTTTTTCAATCAATTCCTGATACATTCATTAATAAACACAGTTTTTTTAATCGATGAAAGTACTATATTTTAATAGATTTTGAGCTTAAGATCGACGAGCTTTCAGGCGGACAAAATGAACGCGTGTTAAATTTTAAAGCAAGATAATAAAACCTTACAGAGATTGAAACAGTATAAAATCATTAAAATACATCTCACTCAGTAAATATACATCGGTTGTAATGTAATCAAGATCTTCTAAGAGACTCTGTAAACGAAACGTATATTGTTCAACAATACAAACAGTAGAGAGTTTTAATGAATCGGATGCAGTAACATATTTGAATATCTTGTGTATATAGCCACTTTGACAAAAATTATGCTATTTATACTATTGTTTTTCCTCTGTGTTGAGGAATCAAGTACTTCAACGTAAAAATTCGCTAATTACACAACTATTTAGTCTTATTAAAAAATCTTTTGAGTCACCCTGTAAACGAACAGTAAATTCTACAATTCTGTTTTACAATAGGAAGCTAACTTAGGTCGTTCGTAGTAACATATTTTAACATCCTGCGCATACGTTCTTTTTTAAAAGAATTAGACCATTTAATATTTCTTTTCTTCATCTTAAGTATAGGAATAAATCACTTTAAAGTGATATACATAAAAAAACTAATTCATATTTTTACACGAAATATTAAACATTTGAACTACTCATAAAAACAATGCAATTGCTGAAAACCGCGTAAAAATCGGATAATTACACAATTCTTTAGCCCTATATCAAAAGATCTTTTGTGAGAACCTGTAAACCAACCTTAAATATTACTATTTTTTTTTATAATAGGGAGCTTACTTGAGTCAACTGCAATAACATATCTTAATATCATGTGTATACGACCATTTCTAAAAGATTTGGATCATTTATTATTTTTTTGCTCTATGTTAAGTATAGGAATCAATAACTTTAAACTGATATAAATCAAAAACTAATTAATATTTTTTTCATGAAACTTACAAAGGTTTGAACTACTCATAAAAACAATTCAAATGACGTAAACCACGTAAAAATCCGATAATTACACATTGCTGTAGCCCTGTCAACAGTTTTTTGCTATATGTTAAGTATAGGAATCAATAACTTTAAACTGATATAACTCAAAAACTAATTAATATTTTTACATGAAACTTACAAAGGTTTGAACTACTCATAAAAACGATTCAAATGACGTAAACCACGTAAAAATCCGATAATTACACATTGCTGTAGCCCTGTCAACAGTTTTTGGTCTGTACAAGATTTAAAAAGTGCAAAAAACAGCACTTTTAAAATCGCATTTCCTGAAAACCTATTCGACAGATCTTGCTTTTCGTTTGATTTTTTAGTCACGTGGCACGCCCCATTCCATAGAATCAAGAATTTTGTTTCTATCATAAATAGAACGCAAGATATAGATGTGTCAAAAACCCGTTTTGTCCCGTCCTCAAAATATAAACTAGACAGAGTTAAAAAAAAAAAAAAAATGTAAAATCGTTTGGCATCCATTGGCGGAAATTCCTTTCATTTACGGTTCAATGCATTGCTGTTTCTTATGCTTGGCGAGAAACTCTGTCGAGTTTCTATGATTCTTACATTATATAAGCTTTAAACAATTTCATCTAAAGATATTTTATTACGTGGGATATTATTTTTTTTTAAAACCTTGCGGAGGATGATATCTGAATTATTAGCTAATTATAATTATATCTTAATGCATGAGATTTTTTTTTTCTATGTATATCATATTCTATCTCTAAATAATTTGAATGTCAACGATTTAATGAATGACGAATTTGTTTAATTCACGTGCTTTTGAATAAACCGACATTTAAGAGACAACTGCTTATAGAAAAATTTAAAATAAAAATGTATATGTAAATCACTCCTTGTTTGAATCACATATTCATTTATTAATTTATTACTATACATTACGGCTTTTTTTTTAAATAATTTATTTTCGTTGAATTTTGGACAATTATGATAATTATGAATTTTTTTTAATTAATTGTTGCACACTAAATATGAGAATTAATAGCTATTAATTACGAAATGAAGTTATAAAACTTCCAAAGCGAACTGTTACTTTGAAATTGTTTGATTCATTTATATCTTAAATGGATGATTATGAAGTCTGTGAAAATATAAAAATTTAGATCTGAGGAACACCTCTTATTGATTTGTTAAATGAATATACCGGCCCTTTTTTCTATTTTCATTTATTTCTAGCGTACTGTAACATATTAGTTACGGGAATTTCAGTTTTTAAAAATAATGCATTCATGACACATTTTGTTCTTTTATTAAAAATTGCACTATTATTGAATTAATGTTTTTCTACATGTAGGCGTGGAAAGAGAAGTATGCTCTGTGACAACTTTTAAAGTTTATCTTTTTTTTTTTTTAATTTATTTAAGAAATAGTAAAATCTATTTTTATTAGGTGGCTTAAAATTTTAAATAATTGCAAATTACGCAAAAAATAAATAAATAAATAAATAAATAAATAAATAAAATAAAAAAATAAAAATAAAGGTCTGAAAGAATTTTGGTTGGCTCTCAAACGTTCTTGCAAACTCAGATGAATGAACTATTCATTAATCTTTAGGCTGCAAATGCAACAAGAAATATAAACATTATGAAGCAAAACAGCCACGTAGTAGAATTTCTTTCCCTCAAATCAGCGGAGTTGAATACTCAGGATTTTGTGATAGCGGTGTCAGTGGGTTTGAACGGGACCTCCGAGATGTCGCTGTGTGTCCTTAACCGGGCCTGCTACAAGTGACGTCACAACCTGCTGACGTCAAAACAGTGATCCATAATAACTTAAAATTTTTCATGTACTTTGTTCGTTTGTACGGATTGTTTACGGTAGTATTTTGATTTTATTTATTGTTTTATATAGTAATTAATAATATTTTTCAGTGTATTTAGATTATAATGCTATCAATAATTATTGATTATAATTATTAAAGAAAGTGTACATTATATCTATAAAATAATGAGAAGAAAATGTTGTGCTCCTAGTTTCTAATCTAAGTCTTCAAATTCGCTACTGATAATGAAAAGAAGAAATTTTAGCTACGAAAATTACCTTGTGATAATTTTATTTACATTTCAACAGAAGTGGTCTGCATTAAATGTTTCGATATACGTTTCATAATTCGTGAAGCTAGAATTAATATGATGGTATTGAACTTGCTGTGCTGAGAAAAAAAAATAACCCTAACAACGAATGTCCATCCTACTGTAATGGAAATATTCCGGCATATTTGAATGAATTTGTACTTCCAAATCAAAAAGAGTGAAATGATCTTTAGAAAAAAAAAATAAATAAAAGAAGCAGACTGTTGGATAAACAGTTTAAAAAATGATTTTGAAAGAAATACTGTAATAAATTGAATGAAATCTGGATACATTTAGTTAGAAGTGAGTGTGCTTTGTTTATAAAATTAAAAGTAACTGATTTACACAACTTAGTAGTTCTACGTAGTTCCATTTAACATTTTAGCTAACTTAAGTGTACAAATATATTACGAAAATAAATCTTTTGTTAAGTTAATTTGAGTGGTTATTAGGTCCTAGACCCAAGTACAATACATAGACAATTTTTAAAATATTACGCGCCCGGCTAACCGAAAAGTACCGAAAAAGGCTTATGGCGAGAGAAGGAAAGTTGGCAACTTATTTTCTGGCAACCTATTCGCAGTTTCATATAAATAAGTATTTTTTCAATATTTATATAATTTATTTAATATAAAGAAGCCATTTATCTCTTTTTATATGCAGGTAGAACAGAACTGTATATATAAATTATTTTATATGTATAAATAAACATAAAAGTTCATTAGGTTTGTTTTCATAATTGTTTATATATAATTTAAAAACATATCTAACTTTCTGAAGCCCGGATTACGCCAAAGCGTTAAAAAAAAGTGCCAAGGTCTCTATCGTTAAAAAATGTGGATTTCTCTATTTAAATTGACATTTATTGTGTTTTGGTGGTTAAATTATGGTATGTAGTTGTAAAAGGGAGGAATGGGGATTGATTTTGTAAAGTTTTTGGTAGATATATTATATTTTTTGTACGTATATTTATTGTAAAATAATGTGTTTAGGAAAAGTTAAGTCAATGGGTTCAATCTGATTTATTAATCTTAGCATTTTTTTTTAATTTAAAACTTTTAATTTTCTTTAATAAAAGAGTGTATTGATTCCCTTTTATTTCACGATTATGAAATTTAATATTATTTATGTAATCACAAATTATAAGAGCGGAAATGCTCTTTTTATTACATCTTTCTGCTGCGATAGATTGACCAAAGTGGATCACTATTGTGACGTCACTAATACTTGTAGCAGGCCCGGTTAAGGACACACAGCGACATCTCGGAGGCCCCGGTTTGAGCAGGGAACGAACTTATATGTAGAGATACGGAAATGAGCTAATTGTGCCCAAAATTAGGTAAATTAGATAAAACATCGGTTTCGGAGGGGGAAGGAGGGAACCGTGACCCCTCAGATTTTTTCTTGAGCAGAGGGTTGCAGAGAGATGCTGTATCCTAGGTCAGAGATGGCGAACCTTTTCACATCCACTTGCCAAATTCCTAAAAAAATATATTTTACGCGTCAATGGTATGTCAACAGCAACAACAAAAATGTGAATCAAATAATAATGAGGTAAAAGTACTTGAAATTTTGTTTTTACAATAATATATTTTTTTAATATACTGCATTATATTTAACCCTTTGATTACACATTGTGTTAGAGAACCGTCGGTAGCATAACTAATTTTCTATCTTTGTAAATTGTTAAATCAGTCTTCTATATTTTAATATACATTTTCATCTCTTGATAATGGTAAAAAAGATTAGTTCGGCTTACCTGAGAATTGCTTTTGCGCAAAGAAGTATCCACGATGTATCCAAAGTATTGCACCGATATTTATCTTATCGATTCATTGACGTATCACTGTATTGAAGTAATAAACAGTATTAGTAGAAAATGACAAATTGCGTGAAGTAAGTAGATCCATTTTCCTTTGAATATAATATTATTATTGTAATTCTTGACATTATATGTACATTTGAATCGCGTTTGGAGGCTGCTTAAAAGTGCTCCAATTTTACATTATACTAGGGGGCCTACCCCCTGCGAGCTACGCTCGCCAACCCCCGCTCAGACTTCGAGGCCTCTAAAAATATGACAGCGTGCTTTATTTTAAAAATACTGGTAAATCTGTAATTGGGTTGCCATGCTTTTAACGTTTTAACGGGGCATTTTTTGATTATCATGGCCTCATACACAGCTGTTGGACAACTGACGACTGTTTTCAGGATTGATAAGTAAAATCAATTACAACTTGAAAACCAGCTTGTATAAAATGGTTAGGTTTAAATTGCGGCTACCTCTCTGACTTTTATAACAACGATCTGTATTCTATTCTTCCTTTGCGTTTAAGGATGAGAAAAATTCCATCTGCTTGTGAATAACATTAAGAACCACGGTATTGAAAATTACCATATTATAGACATTTTCAGTAACAGGTTTTAATTTTCTCTCTATTTTAGTGCACCATCATGCATATTTTCATGTTATTTTAAATATGTAAATTATTTATTTTAATTAAAATGTATATACAAATTTTCTAATAATTATTTATCATACAAAATTAATTAAATATTTTGTACATGCATGCCTGCATTTATTCGGCATCAATTGATGAGATATTTAAACAAATTTGCTATCCGCGATAATTTTACACCATGTTATGTCACTTGAATATTGTCCATAAGAAATTCGGGTACTTTTCCAGTATAGGATCCTTTGCTTTTAGGTTTGGTGTAATTCGAGCTTCAAAAAGGGATAGATTCGTTAATATACATAGATTTGTTGCCAAAAGTTATGAAAACAAACCCAATGAACTTTTGGTGCTTTTCTATTATAGGGGTCTTGACGCTTTTTTAAAAAGCTTGGCGGAAAAAACCAAGCAGGATATTTTATTCTTCTTCCGTTCTGTTGGGCAATTATTATTTTATATATTCGTTTCAAATATCCAAATTAGTGATTTTAT
The DNA here is from genome assembly GCA_963931845.1 of Maratus michaelseni. Taxonomy (NCBI): domain Eukaryota; kingdom Metazoa; phylum Arthropoda; class Arachnida; order Araneae; family Salticidae; genus Maratus; species Maratus michaelseni. The sequence goes on from OZ007596.1 coordinate 143,933,192, forward strand.
AAATTCGTTTAATTAAATTTTACAAAAAAATAACAAAATGATATCAATAAATAATAATTACTATTAATTCCTCCCCCCCCCCTTTCTTTTGCGTTTACATAAATCACGTCATTTGGACGAATTTATTCAAAATATTTTCAGTTTATAAATTAAATTAAATGCTGACAGACGATTGAATCCTGACAATAGAAATGTGGTTTTTTTTTTCAAATTTTCCTGAAAAACATAATTTAATCACAATCTTGTCTTCATTATCGATTGAAATAAAAGATAAATTCAATTTCAATTTGAAAATGACGAATAAAAAGAAACTAATAATCCCTATCGGGATCCTTTTCAATGTTTTTCCCTTTTTGGTCACAAAAAAACTGAGTAATTAGTTGCCATCATTACAGAAATGTCATTAAAATTAGGAAAAAAGTAATATCTCGAAAACTAATTCCAATTTCAAAATTCTGTTACCAGTTTTGACATCCGCGGATTTTTATGGACAATTGGTATTAATTTCACCATCAAGCGTTTAATATTTTATTAAAAATAGCCCTGAAACATAATCAGTCGTTTAATCAGTCGTTTCATAAATTCGTTTCATAAAATCGTTTCACAAATTCGTTTCATTAGGATTTTATATATATAGGGTAGATTTGAGATGTTTACAAGGGCGTCTTAACTGTTCGGTTACATTTTAGCAACTGAGTAAGATTGTTATTGAGTTCAGTTCACACGTGCGGGATATCGGTTGATGGTTGAAGTGGGGCGATCTGGCGTATTTAATAGTTGATTAGTTTCGATGTGAGGTCTGGTTTTATTCACTTTGGTTCACAGCTGCGTTTAACACTTGAAGTACTTACAGTTAATTGGGGTCTGGTTTTTAACATGTTCTAAGTGTTCTTTCGATCGTTCACATAGGCGTAACTAGAGCTATTTTGTGGGGTGGGCACAGGCCCCCAACTTCATAACTTCTTTGTATGTGTGTATGCGTACAGTGGCACAACCCAAGGGAGGAGGGGGTGAGGGGTAAGACCTCTCCCAGATCAAAAAATATATATAATTTCAGCTTATATGAATCACTAGTTAAGCAAATTAGACGCTTTTATGAATCGAAACTAAAGTTAATATTAAGTTTTTTTAGTTTATTTGAAATTCGCAGCTTTGTTGAATCAAATTATATTCAACAAATTGATTCAATTAGACCGCGAATATTATATTTAAACTGTGGAAGTGTATATTTGATCTTAGATGCAGTGGTTAAGTGAAAACTGTCATTTGTTTTGAAAAAGGGTAACAATTACATTTTTGAGACATCTTAGAGTAAAAGAATGATAATTTCGGCCGTCATACGCTTTGAGAATTATACAGTGGATAGTTTTTAACACTTTCCAACCTAGTTGAAAAGTGTTTGTGACTTCGGTTTGTCTGCAGTATGGCCGTCTGCCGTCTGTCCGTGCTCTAACTCCCGTAAATATGCTCGGATTGCTCTGCAATTTTTATAGGTTATTGTCATTCCCTATTTCAAATGAATTGTGTAGCACTTATAGTTTTTTTACAGGGACACTCAAAAGAATTCCGTTACATTACGGTCTATGGGGGCAAATAATTTGCAGTTTATTTTAATGATGTTACACAATTTCAAACACATTGTAATTGATATATATCACTAAGGTGCATTACAAAAAGCTTAATATGGAATAGGGTGTGCATAGCACTTATAGTTACTTTACAGAGACAATCAAAAGAATTCCGTTACATTACGTCTATGGAGAAAAATCGTTTGCAGTTTAATTAAATAATGTTTCACTATCTTAAACGCATTGAAATTTATAGATATCACTAAAGTGCATTACAAGAGGCTTTCTACAGAATAGTGTGTCTAAAGCAGTCATTGTTCATGTACAGGGACAAACAAAAGAAGTCTCTACTGTCTGCTAACAATAATTCCTGGAAGTGCGTTTTAAGTTGCTGAACGCGATTTTAAATTTAACTCACTTTTTGCCTATTACTTGGTAGATAATATACAGGGCAGCACAAAAGTTCACGAACACATTTCCGTTTATTGACAGAAACTCCAGAAGGAGAATTTTAAACTGTGCTACGCGTTTCCTAACTAAACTAAAATTTAGCATCCTAATGTAGTATATATACAAATCTGTAGATCATATACAGGGCTCAATAAAAGTATTCGGATATTTTTCCGAATATTGTATTGTTGGAAATTCTTGAAATTATGTTTTTAAATATGTTATGCATTTTCCAAATTGTTTATTTAGATGTTATCTTTCAGCTTATTAAACGGTAATGATTTGTAAAATTATTTTGGAAGCGTTGGAAAGTGTTATGTAATCTATGCTTGATGCATGATTTTTCGTTCTTTTAAATTGAATTTCTGTCTTTGCTCCGTGTTCAAAAGGATAATGGACATCAACTTCCAGAAAAAAAAACATAAAAGATATGTTTATAGGTCTTTCTCAGTTTCAGACTTTCTGTTAAGGTCTGCACCGGAGAAATGTCTAGGTTCGAGCGCGACCCGACTTGTAGAAAATTTTTTGCCCCTCTGCCGGGTATAAAAGTTAAAAGTTCGATCCAGATCGTAGAAAATATATGTATGTGTATTAGGCCAGTCTGACAAAAAATAAATAAATAAATAAATGCTAAAAGTTAGACTCGAATCCGGTCCGGGCCATGCACAAAGTTTATTGGCTCGACCCAGTATAAAAGCTAGAATCTCGGCCCGAGCCCGGCCTGGCTCATATAAAAACATAATTATCCCTTCCCAGCTCGCCTGAATTTCAACAAAAAACATAATTTTACACTGGTATGGTTGAAAATTTTCTTCTACGAGGAGTTCTGACAAAAATATTTATTTTAATTTTTCTTTTCATGTTGTTTGTATTCATGTAGTTTGTATCTAGAGTTTTAGTTATAATGTATTTCATTTAAATAAAAGTATATATAAGTAGATCCTTTCGCCCCTACTTTCAGGGAGGGGTAGAGAAAGTTAAAAAGTACCCTCTTTTTTCAAAAATGTTACTGTAATGTCTTTTCTTTTTTTTTCCACGGCCAAAGACAGGTACAACCTATCTTTCATTCTGCATAGGTGTTTCTAACAGAAAACTAAATATAGATAAATATTCATACACACAAATATTATACACGCATACAAACTATAAATACAATAAACCCAACAAGTGTGAAAAATTAGCCAGAGCCAGGAATTGAACCTGGGACCACAGCATACAAGGATGATGCTCTAAGCACTGAGCTACCCCGGCCAATACCTGAGTCTGTAATTTCTCACTAATAAATTGCAGACTCAGGTATTGGCCGGGGTATTTCAGTGGTTAGAGCATCAGTCTTGTATGCTGTGGTCCCAGGTTAGATTCCTGGCTCTGGCTAATTTTTCACACTTGTTGGGTTTATTGTATTTATAGTTTGTATGTGTGTATAATATTTGTGTGTATGTTTAGACTTGAATGCAGGCGTTATTTATGTGTGTTTTAATAGATAAATATTCTCCAACATCATGAAAAAGGTTAAAAACAAATAATATTTAGAAAGCACGCATACTTAACACATAAACAATGTGTTTAAAAAAAGTAGAACAATCTGTAAAAGGTGGTAGAGCACACTACAATTAAAGATTTTTGTATAGGAAACCAGGTCGTGATCCATTTATTCAGTTAAAAATATAGGATATAGGAAGTCAAGTCGAACCCAAGTATTTTTAGAGAACTTTAATAATAATAAAGATATTTTAACGAAATTTTCAATATACTGTATACGAAATTAGATGTCAAATAAAGTGCTGGAAGTGCACAGTAATTCAGTCATCAATACCGCGTTTCATGTCAACTACATCTTAAAATATGGCGTACTTAATTTGGCATTGTTTGGATTAGGATTATAATAAATTCTATCTCTTCTCGTGTTATTTTACATCTGACACAAAGCAAAGTAAGTCTATTGAAAATTTTGCTAAACTTGCTATATTATTACTAAAGTTAAGAACAAGAATTTGGGATTGTCTTGGAATGAAATCCTATGTATTTCTGATTTAAAAATCGATTCATGATTTTCTGTACAAAAATTTGTTTGCTGTTTGCACCTTCCATTTCTTAAATTTGCCTCCTCATTTTTCAAACACTATATTAATCTAACAGTTTTTTGTTATTTCATTGGTGCATTTTATGTTTTCTAACTCTTATATCGTAAACGTTGCTGAAATGAATGATGGTCAATGTAACTACTGATTCCACTCTCCGAGGAAAAAAAAAATGATGATCACTTCATTAGCAAAACTGATTCGATTAACCGGTGATTCAAGTAACCAGCGACCACCATTATCAACAATTCAACCTCTCCTCCCCGTAGAGGCAAATTCTGGCTGCGCCACTGATGCGTGCAAGAATATTTTAAAAAAACTGCATTGAGACCAAACTCGTTAATTTAATGAAAATTTTGACTTAAAATTAGAAACAACTTATCAAGGTTATTAGTTAAGAATGCCATTCATCAATGGAGCCAACTTTTGAAATATATTGTATGGGCCCAAATTTTTTAAGCAAAATAGCACGGCCCATTTTATTATTTGCTTATGTTATTCGTGAATTCTTTTGCGTAATAGCGTTAATATTTACTATAATATCATAAATATCAATACAAATTAAAAACACAAGAAGAAAAGCATTTCAGTCATTTATGAGCTTTATAATTATCAGGATTGGGACTTTAAAATATAGATAATGTTCACTCACTGATTTATACTCACTTATCAAAAGGGGTATAGTGGAGGGCATACGGAGTTACTCGCCGTATACATTCTCTTTCTCAAACAAATCTGTAGCATAGTCATTAAAGTTCACATGATTCTAGCATTTACCTTTTGGTTTACATACAACAACAATACTGTTGATCAAGTATATAGGAAATTGAACTGTTGAGAGAAATTTGATACTTATATGTGTACTGAAGAACATTTAGTACTCTTGATGTCTCTGTTACGGATGTCAATGCTATTTTCCAACGTCAACAAAATGAAATTTTCATAATGAACAGAGGAAAGTATATTCAACTAAATAAATTATATTCAATGGTTGGAGTGTCATAGTTGAGATTATTTCCCAACAGAGCGAAAACATGCCGGGACCAGGACTCGAACCTGGGTACTTTGGTTTGCCGTACCAATGCTCTCCCTACTGAGCTATCCCGACGATATACTGGGCTGGCATATTTCGCTGTTATTTGTTGGACAAGGCTGCAAACTGAAGCCTTGTCCAACAAATTGAAAATGAAATTTTGTTTCCGAGATTTAAAAATTTAAATAAATACGTAGTGAAATAAAACAAGGGAAATTAGGTGGGTCAGGGGAGAAAATTATTGGGCTGGCTCGACGCTAAAGCCCCACGGCCCATATAAGTCGGTACCACTGCTAATATTCATTGTGACATTGAAATTTTTAAGATGACTAGAAGTTCCGAGAGAGACCCAATTTTAGGCATAATGTCCGGGTGTCCCAATACATCTCTTTAATGTCCCGGTTTTAAACACAGCACTTAAACTATCACTTCTCCAAAATTCATTTTTAAAAAATGAATGTTTTGATTCTTACCGAATTCCAGTTCTCCAACAGTAAAATGTTGAAATATTTCACTCTGTGTCTATTACAGAAAACTGTCTTGAGAAAAATTTCGTGGTTCCGATAGAACAAATACCATATAGATATAATTTATACATGTCTCAAAAATGTATACAACTGAAATCTGTCTAAAATGTAGAAGTTTTCCGATCATTGTAATTTTATGCAGGTAAAGTAAACTGAATCTATTTATTTTAAGAATGAATAAACGAAAAAAATTAGAGAAAATTTTTGTTAAAATCATTAATGTAAACTCTAAATTTGTTTTAAAATTCTAAAATGTGAAAAAGATTATTTTGAGGAGTGGAAGGAAAATATTAGTTTTTATTTTGAGGGACGAATACATTTAAATAAGCAAAAGACAAATAATGTTTCCTTTAACTGCAGTAAAAAAGATACGTCAGCCTGAGATTCTGACAAGAAAAATTAAAATATGACTTAAATTTGATTCACCTCTTTAATTTACAGTATTCACATAAATCGTTTATTTTAGATGAAAAGGGAGGATGTATGATTGAGCTCTTAAGGGGATTTGGGGGGGGGGGAGGGGGCGGGGGTACTTCACTCACGCGAAAACATCCAATATTTCGTTTGCATTTTCATATTTTAAAAATGATTTTTTATTTTATTTTTTGCATTGGATAGTTGAGGTCAATCTCTACATAGACCGCGTTTTACTTTTTCTTATGTGTTTGCAGTTTTTTTTTTTTTTTTTTTTTTTATCTTCGAAACCGGTACTGAAAATGATCCCTTTTTAAAATTTAAAATTCAGTCGATACTCCACTGTTTTATTGCAAAAAATCCTCAATTTTTAACATGTGTAAAATATGTTTGTAAGAACAAATTTTTTTAATTCGATACTGTATAAGTTATAGTCCTTTCAAAAGTTGACATATCACATAAAATTGTGTATAAAATCTTGAAAAACAAGAAAAAAAGAAAGAAAGAAAAAGAAATTAGAAGTATTTTAAAGTTTTAAAATATATATATATTCTTAAATTTTAATAGTATATTATAATTGTAAAACTACGATGATTTCTATAGTAGTGGATTGATTTTAAATTTAATTAGCTCCATCAGAATTCAGCAGAAAGAGATTTGATTAAAGAGAACGCACATGGAAAACATTTTTACCTAAAATAATTTTCGCCCAAAATAAATAAATAAAAAAGCTTAAGTTTTACCTTTTTTTCATGGGAAAACAAAAGTATTCTTCAAAATTATTTCTATCACATTTGAAAGGTGCTTATAGAGATGTATCGATTAGTGATTTTGATCCAATAGTGAATATTCGTCATCTGTAAACTAGATCCTGAAAATTCGGTAGGCCTAATATTTCTGTATTTTAAGATTTAAAAGTATTAAAAAATAAACTTTAAAGTAAATTGTACACCATATTTAATACAAATACTTGTGTTTTGAGGAATGAGTACAACAATGAGTTATTTTACTAGTAAACTTTACACACAAAATAAATAAAAAAGCTTTGAGTTATTTTTTAAGAAGAGGGTGGTCTTAAAAATTTGTAATTAATGAAACGTTAAATTCCATAATTCCTTCTCTAAATTAAAATAAATTTATAAGAGCTCCTTATATTTTAAAATAAATATTCCAAAATTGAAAAGAAATTTGTAAGGACATAGAAGGAAAATTTTACCGTTATATAGTGTTATTTGTCAGAAAGAAACAGTAAGTCAGTAAGAAAAAAAAATTCTATTCAATTGGCAACTCGGCAAAAAAAACATATTGCTCCTTTTGATTTTTTATGAAATATGAAATGATTGGAAGTGACTGAATTTCGGTTAGGACTCAATTTATGTAGTGTTAACTGGCATTTTGAATAATGAAATGTTTAGCTTACAGTTTTGATGTGAAATTTGGCAATTTCCAGCACTTCTCGTAATGCTATCATATTTCACAGAAAGCAAAATAAGCCTGTTGAAAATATTGTTACAATATCTTCAGTTTGACCAATTATTCTATAGTATCACCAAATAGCCCGAATACGGATTATTTTAAAATCCACTAAAACTTGCAAGCAAAATATGCATCCATACATTGAGTAATTTCATCCCATCAAAGATGGTACATAAACCAGGTAGGGTGCAGTGAATTTGTTATAATCTGCACAAGATATTAATACTGAAGAAATAGATCCCTCCCACACTCAAAATCGTTTGAAAAATTATTTGTATTTCACCAGATTGGGACATGAGTTGAATTGGTATTTGAATTGCTAGTGTTGATGAATTGAAATTCTACTTCCCAATGAAAGATTCTATGATAATTTAACTCGATATGCTGTGTAACTATTCATCATTAACATCTCTACTCTTTTCGCAATGACAACTACTACAGCAATTTAAATTCCAAGTATCTTTTTTTAAGGTTAAATTTGACAATTTCAAAAATAAATTTCTGTCTTTACCAATTAGTTTTTTTTTTTTTTTTTTTTTTTTTTTTTAAATAATAAATGAGATTAATTAAATAGGTTCGAGCAAGAACTTGTTATGTTACATTTTCTCAAAGTACAGTTTATTTTTTCGATGAGGGTGTTATGAGACCATCTGTCATATGGTAAAGGTAAAATACCAACATTTTAATTAATCTTTAAAATCTGATATATTATTTATTAAAAGTTAATATTTTAATAAATATCATTAATAATTTTTATATTTGAAAGTTAAATGTTGCTAAGTTTTTCTGAGAGAGCTTAGTTAGAGAGACTCGTTAACTTACTAAATACAAGGTACAAGAACAAAAATAAATTAAAAATTTTAACTAAAAGCTTTCATTTAAATTGTCTCAGAATTTTATTTTTGTTATCTAACATCGTATTTCACTAAGCCCTTCTATTTATTCAGAACATCAAAGATCGATAAGAAAAAATTTACTCACAAAAAGTACATTCAGAAACATGAAGCAAAAAAATTTACTCACAAAAAGTACATTCAGAAACATGAAGCAAAAAAATTTACTCACAAAAAGTACATTCAGAAACATGAAGCAAAAAAATTTACTCACAAAAAGTACATTCAGAAACATGAAGCAAAAAAATTTACTCACAAAAAGTACATTCAGAAACATGAAGCAAAAAAATTTACTCACAAAAAGTACATTCAGAAACATGAAGCAAAGAGCCTCGATCCATGAATCAGCATGCAGCAATACAAACAAAAATATCCAAAACTACAGAATTTATTTGCGCACTGATAATTACGCATGCAAACTTGGAAAAGGGAACAGCCGCAGGCAAATTGCAAAAAATTCGCCCTACCTTAACCCTCAAAGTAAAGTCCCCTGCAATGATGTTCTGATTTACGACTTTTGCTGTGTCTCATCACTCAGACAATTAATTGATCAGTAATTTGTCAATTACATCCTGTTTTTTAAATTGGTCATTATTTTGTAAGAAAAAACCGTTCAGGCACCTGTGCCTCCCCACTACCTCCTTCTCTCTCTCATTGACTCTCACCACAGCAGATATTTTTTGACTGAGTTGAAAGAATACGGAACTGGACATCTGGAACTGATTTTTTCCCCATCACCTCGTGACAAAAAAGAAAACTCTCGTTCAGATTTAGAGCTTTCAGATAATATTTCACTTTGTTCCTTTTGGAACCCTATAGACTCCAGGTCACATAACTGTTGCAAAGAATGTAGAAGACTAATAGGATTTTCTTTGTATGTTGCTTCATTTATACCTGACAGACACACACACTTATATATGCGTTACATTAGTTCTCTAATCAGAAATATATAGTATAATTTATTGGTATAATCATTCAAATATTTGAAAATTAAAATTTTGACCATATCGCAGTCATAAAATTTTCACGTGAAATTGAAATTCTGGGGTGGGCACTGGGACTACCTGGGGTGGGCACGGCCCACCCGCCCCCCCCCCCTCTAGTTACGCCTATGGGTGTGTAATGAGGTTTCATGTCGTTCAGATTCAGATTTTTCACTAGTTCATGTATTTTATTGTTTTGATTTAGGTAATATGTATCGTTGATTTTATTAATGTTTATGCCTAGGTAATTATTCACCTCTCCTAAGTTTTTCAGTTCATATTCTTTCTCAAGTTGGTTTATTGTTTCTTCGATATCACTGTCCTTTCCTGCTATCAGGATATCATCTACATAAATGATGATATATATCGGATTTTCTTGATTTGATTTAAAGTACAGACATGGATCATTTTTGCTCTGTATGAAATTATTGTTTGCGAGTGTTTCCGATATTTTGGTGTACCAGGCCTTTGCGGCTTGCTTAAGACCGTAGATGGCCTTTTGAAGTTTACAAACTTTTCTCTCATCACCGGGTTTAATATACCCGTCTGGTTGACTCATATAAACAGTTTCAGTTAATTCACCATACAAAAATGCTGTGGTGATGTCAACATGTTTCACGTTCAAATTTTTGTGCAATGCGGAGATGAGAAATGCACGTATTGTAGCGTGCGAAACTACAGGTGCGAAGGTTTGATCATAGTCAATCCAGAATCTTTGACTATATCCTTGTGCTACTAAACGCGCTTTATAACTTTGAATATTTCCTAAATTGTCCTTTTTTAGTTTAAAAGTCCATTTGGAACCGATAATTTTTGTTCCGGGTGGTGGATCTGTTAAAGTCCAAGTGTTATTTTTTCTTAGGCATTGGATTTCATTTTGTGTTGCTTTTATCCAGTTTTGTTTATCATTAGTATTTTCCATTTTTTGGATATCTTCCCAATTTTCGGGAATGTTTTCAGATGAACTATTTATGAGACAAACATATCTGTCAGGAGGAACACCTCTATTTGTCCTGTTAGACCTTCTTGGTTCAATTGGTTGCTGTTTGGGCTCGGATGGTGTCTCCTCACTGTCAAGTTTTATTTCTAAATGATTTTCATGTCTATCCGTAATTGTGCATTGTCATCGGATGTTTTTGTGGTGTTTTGTATCTTCTCAATGTTATATGGGTGTACATTTTCATTTTCAAGAAATTTCACCGTTCTCGCTATTATAATTTGTTTTCCTTGTGTGTGAATTCTATAGCCCGTCGATCGTGTGTCATAACCTACGAACGTTCCGGTTTGAGCCCTGTTGTCAAGTTTTCCTCTATTTACTTATCGACGTAAAATACCGCTTTACAACCGAATGTTCTTAAGTGTTTTAAATTCGGTTTAACTCCTTCTATGTTCAATGTGTGCTAATTTTTTTGTAGCATAAAAGTACAAGTTATTATTTGAATAGGTATATTATTTGTAAATTATTCTGATGTGAATATATTAAAATTACTGTAAAAAAATTCATCATGTTTCTCATATATTTTACAATTTCTAGATGTTATAAGAATAGGGATTTGCATTAAAGAAAGGACTATTTCAGATTAATTTTTTTATAACATAAGTTTTTAAACGAATCTTTCTTTTTAGAAGTGTGACAATCAATTTAAACACGCGCTTTGAGCACACGTTAGGCAGTAGATGGTTGGAATCACCAGAGTTAATTACATTTTATAAATTTCAATTTGTATATTTCGAGGATTTGCAGCGAGGATTACCAAAATTATTTCGGTAAAGTCATGTATGGGACAATTGCAGACAGCCACTAAGAAGAGTTTCATTACATTCTTTTACTTAAGTTGCCCTACAACGGAGTGAATTCAACACAATTTTATTTGACGTCGAAATCCACATCACTCGTAGCAAAAAAAAAAAAAAAAAAAGCGTTAGAAGAGAATATGGTGAGCCCCTACCTTCTGGTCTATTTCCTCTCTTCGAAGTGAAATTGAGTTTCAGAAATTTGAATACCAGATTTTTCGTAAAGAAATGGCCATCATATTTAAAAACCGAATTTCTTCATTAAATAAAGCATATGTTTCTTTACGAAAAAATTGGTTTTTTAATCCCCCGAGGCGTACGATGCCATCCTAGTACAGGAAAAAATTCTTGAATTTGAAGCAAAGACGTAACAAGGAATCTGGCACAACTACTTTGACTATAAACTGATGTCTAATCAGCAAAAAGTTTACGTCAAATTGTAACCGAATAGAATGAGATATAATATATCAGATCCGAACAGAATTCCTAAATTAAAAAGTAGCGCGTGTGTTAGAGCAGCCCACAATTGTTGTAAAACACAGGCAGACATTTTCTAAAAATGTTCAAATCGCATTCAAGACATCCTAAAATTTGTAGAAAACTGGAATTCGAAAATTTCACGAATCCAGTACTTTCTTATGGATGTTGTAGAAAAATAAAAAATAAAATTTAGAAAGTGACAAATCTTTTTTCAGGCATTAAAACAAATTGCTTTTCATGAGAAAAAGAGAATTTAAAATTTTTATATCTAAAGTTGAATGTAGCTTATCTGAGCCACGTTACATCCGATTACTGGAAGATTTGTATACGGTAAATTTGCATTGTAAGAGAAAATACATAATATATGAAGCAAAATAATGTTAAGTTCTAGAAATGAGGCGGGCTCAGCCCGAGTCGAAGTCAAAGTCCGAAAAAGTCCGACTTCAGTACCGGCTGAGAAAGGTCTTGTTTGTTCTTCCCACCTTAGGATGATGTTCATGACGTCGCATCACGTGATCTCTGGCCGACACAATCGATTGATAAAGCCAAGCTCTTGTTTGTTTTCCCTCTCTCTTGGTACTGTGTCTAGAAATATATACTGTGGATATTAACAAGGGAAATAGTATCCAAACAATTACATTTTCACCAGAGGGTGCTAGGATCGAGTCTATTGCTACGAATGAATAGACATCCATCATCCAGTGTGTTTTTAGATATTTATGATGCAATTTAAACTACGGGAAACTTATTTTTCAAAGATAAATTTTGAGAAAAACAGAATTAAAAAGATTTATGTTGTAATACATTAGGAACATTAGGAATAAACGAAAATTCAGACTTCTAATTAAATGCATTTCGCACTTGTGTGAATTGCAGAAGACTTTATTTTCAGAATGTTCAATTATAAACAGACTTATTTTATGTGATCTCCATACATACTTTTTTTTAATTTTTAGCATAGAGCTTTATTTATAACAGTAATAAGAAATTAGTTCATATTTTTATTTGTGCTTAAACCTGTGATCATAATCACAGGTTTAAGTACAAATAAAACCTGCAAGATGATCCCCCTCTTCCCCACACACAACTTTTTATCTTTTACATTTTGATTTTAATACATTAGTTACAATGAAACAGATTGTCACACACGTGTAGTTACTAATTTTTGTATAATAGTATATAGAAAAAGTAAGGGAACAGATATGTTACACTCACGCACGGTTGTTTGACGACTTTTTGGTTGGCGCGATTTTCAAACCCGCGCCAAACCTATAACTTAATACAATAGCTAGGTTGCCACTTTGAAGGAAAAAATCCCCTAAATTTGGCGACTTTTTTCTTTTTTATAACCGATTAAAAAAAGAAAAACTGTGCGTGAGTGTATGACATCATAGCCAAAGTAAGAGTAAATATTACAGTTCTGGGGTAAATAACTATCAAACTGTTGCAATTATCTTCTGTTCATTGTTTGACAATTTAATTTCTCTTATTAGAAACAAATAAAATCCGTAATAATCAAAGACGCCTATTTTAGTTTCTTAATTTTAGACTGGAAATATTTTCTGGGACTTTATACTTAACACTTTGTAGACCGGAGATTTTATATGAAATCTTAGTTTCAAAACAGTAGAAACTCTGCCCTCTTCTGAAAGTCTGGTTTTCTAGATAGGTTTTTCACGTTTATGCGTCAGAAAATATCGTAAAATGTAAAATTTTATATAAAACTAGCATGCTACGCCCGCTGCGCTGGGCCATTTTTCTAAATGTACCTTAAATCAAACGAATTGGATTTGTATTTTAACGGAATATGGATCTTCACCTACGGATGCTACCCTAGTCAAAATTTTCAAACGAACCTTGAATCAAACGAATTATATCAATGGATTTGAGCATGTATTTTAAAGCAATAGGGACGTTCACCTGGTTTTTCCTTCGATATTGCTGTAAACGATGCGAACGACATTGCTTTATATTATATTATACATTTGACAAAATTTGGGCTAATAAGAAGATACTTATTTAGTTGATTATTTATAGTAGAGTTTGGTAGGGAAATGAGGCTATTATGAGATTATGACAACAGGAACTAAAATGTTCTCTAGTCAACTTACTGCAAAAAAAGAGAGCATTACAATGATTGCATAGATTGACCATTGAACTTAAGTAATGTTCGGGTGATTCATTTTCGTCTATAAGTTCTTGAACCCTGTCCATCTTTCTTGTCTCTATGTGAGGTTCTGGTAACATAAGTACAATCTCACTCTATGTTACGTTATATTTCGTAATATACGTCCTCTTCTGGCAAGTCTACTACGGTTTTTCATCTTTCGATTCCGGCAGAGTAAATACAGTCAAAAATGTAATAAATTGTTTGTACATAAAAAACAGAGTTTAACTTTCATATTTAAAACAAAATGGTGAAACATAAAAAGTGCATCTTTAAAGCTGAATAGTTTGAATAAAATTAAAAATAACGCCCTTTTCACTGTGTTTCCTTTTTTTAGAACAGTTGCGTTCGTGTAACCATTAACCTGAAAAAAAATAAAACACCCGATGATTAACTCTGGTAGAAGAATAAACCTCTAGTTTGCAACCAATAAAATCTTCCTAATCTTCCCTAATCTTTTCAACATTCAAGTTAAACGTCAAAAATTAGTAGTGCTGGAAACGATATGGCTACTAATGTACCAGAGTTAGTTACAAAACGAAGTTATTTACGCGCCAAACTATGTTCCATTAAATAATGTCAAATTGCTGTTAAATAAATTATAGATCTTTCATTGACAAAATTCCATACCTTAAATAAAACTGACACTGATAAAGTTAGTTATGCAAAATGATTAGTCATAATCTTTTAGGTGAATACTTAAACCGAAGATTTTCGTTGCATTTCTGTAAAGAGTATAATAACACACAGAAAAAGATTCATTTGTCACTATGTTTAGCCGCTAGGTCTGTATGCAAGTCGAAAATGCTTTATAATGATCGAAAAGTTATCTAATCAGAATTTCAGGTACTCGTGTTTCTTAACCAGGCTGAAATGACAAATATTATTTATTCCATTCGCCAACATTGGCATTAAAAAGTTTTTCTGTACATTAGAAGCATCGCTTTTTTGGTAAAACTTTGCTTCATAATGAAAAAAAAAAACAAATTTAGCAATCGCTAATTTCAAAAGTCGTCTAATCTTCTGTAATCTGAATCGTCGTCCAGAGTAACCTTCAAACACAAACAAAACATCCAATAATATGGCAAAAATGCCAACTGGCAGGTGGCCGGAATACGGAGGATTAGTCCAATATCTTTTAAAAACCTTCCTGAGAGAAGGGGAGATATGTAGAAAAAACTAAAAAGAAATGACGAATCAAAGAGAGCATAGAAAATTTATTTCAGTAAGCAATTTTTATTGAAAAATGTCGCCTTTTGTGATAGTAATAACGCATAATTGCGCACATCTCCTTAAGAATATTCTTTAGTTCCTAACTTTTGACGCAGTGAATATTTCTATAAGTGAAATTGGCAATATATTAAAAATAAATAAATAAATAAAAGAATAGGCAATATTCGCTGATTTGAGTTCGAGGCTATAAAAATCATATGTTTGGTGAAAACAAACCGACATGTCTCCGTAGTAAATTTTTAAATGTCTAAAATTCAATTATTTTACAATATGTGTTTGAGTGGCAGACATTCACTAAAATTTAAATATTTGATCTCATATTTATAACAATAGCTGTTATTTATATAATTTGCATTTGAATATAAATATTTACTTCAAAAAGGATCTTGTATACACGAAAAAACACTATTATTGCTAATATCGCTCAAGCTGATGCATTTTTGGCTTAAAATCACATTGTTTGGCGACAAAAGTAAAATCAAAATGGTAAATAAACAAATAACATGTAAATCATAAATGCAGTCATTTTTACAATTACATCTGCTACTTCCTCCTGTAAGTCACATGATAGGGGAGTTATATAAAAAAATAACAGAAAGAAAAAAATGCCACGCATATTTTATCTAATCAAATTATTAATTGCATTTTTGTTAACCTGACGCAAACGATAAATCGCCAAATATTGACTAATTCTAATCTCATGCATTTCAAATATTTTTAAGCATTACAAACATTCTTTTGGTGTTTAAATTAAATAGTTTCGCTTTATAATATTACCACTCATTAAAACAGATTATTTTCTTTCTTTTTCTATTTTTTTTGCGGGAGGGGGGGGGGGGGGAATTTAAATAAAATTAATAACAAAATTTTTATTTATTTTTCTATGCGTTTGCATTTATTTCTGATATAGCCGTTTCAATTCTTTCGCCAACGATGATGGTCGCCAAGAAAAATTACCTATGGTAACCTTATCGTCCAAAATAACAGAACTTTCCATCATAATTCTATAACTAATATACGTAGGACTATGTGTTATATACTAAAACCTTCCCTGAAAAATTATCTATCCAACAGTGCAAGTTCCATCAAATAACATTCAGCAGAACTCGAGTTATAAAGGAACGGAACGAAATTTTCGTTTGTGTTTTATATATATAGTAGATAGTAGATTTCTTACAATCTGAAAAAATATATATATGCACAAAGTGATATAAATGCATTTTTCCCCTTTTAAATAAGATAAAATCCACGCCCTTATTCAATTATGCTTGATGAAACAAACACGAGTTAGCTCGTGACCGGTCAACAAACTGTTAACACGTTGACGGACACTTGCGGCTATAGCCGCCAAAGCGAAGTTCACAATGTGGCATGACGGCTATAGCCGCACAAAACGGAACGGTCGTTTTTAGACGCTACAGCTATAGCAGCACAAATGTGCATTTACAGGCGTACAAGTAGAAGGCCAGTGTCATGTTTTGGAAACAATTTTTTAGGTTGAAGTTCGTTTTCCACCTGTTATACGAGTTGCAGCTTCAGTATGCACGTGCAGGGTGGCTAGTGGTCAGGCTAAAATACAGTAAAAAAAAAATGATAATTACCAGTATATTCTTATAGAAAAATTCAAATTGATTATTTGATCGAATAATCAAGATAAATTTTTCTATAAGAATATACTGGTGTTTATCACTTTTTTTGACTGTATTTTCCCCTGACCACTAGCCACCCTGACGTGGTTGTGAAGGGAGTAGTGCAACCTAATTAAAGGTGCTGAATTAATCAAAATTAAGTTTATTTAAGCAGAAAGAGTAAAACTATACTTCTAATATTCTAAAAATTACAAAAAACATATAGTGTCAATTTTCGAACTTCACTTGTTCCTACTGTCCGTCAACGTGTTAAAATAAATTAGAGAAAAATTTAATTTGCACAGCAAATTATAAAGAAGTTTTTATCTCCTAATTGAAATTATCTCCTAAACCTGAAAAAAGATAGATGTTAAGCTATTCCATTTAGTTTGCATTATATTTAATGTTTCCAGCACTTTAATTAAAAATATAAAAGAGAACACTATTTTATAATGCACTGCAAGACATAATAGTACTTGCAATGCATCAACATATATGAAGGAATGAAGGTATCTATGCAATAGAGGCAAAAAGTTTGGTTTCAGTCAAATAAATGATAGTTCTTTTTTCTTTCTTTTTTTAAAGGGGAAAAAAGGGCATATACAGGTTCTATATGAGTTAAAAGAAAAACTGCTGAAATCATAGCATATATTAATGTAGGAAAGTTTATTTTTTTTTTTTAAATTACAAATTTGATTTTAAATTAAAAAAAAATATTTGAAGATGTTCCTCATAAATCATGCCTCGCTAAAATATGCCAACTGGCTGTGAAACAATGAAATATCTTAAACACTAAAACGTGTAAAATATAAATAAAAATAAAGAGAGTATTATATACTAGCCGCCACTGGCGACCAGTTTGGTCGCCCTTAAATGTATGTTAAGCATTGTAACAAATTATTTTTATTCATAATTTATTTTTTTCCTTAATCCCTCGCATAACTGGAAAAATCTAATAGACAAATCAAGAACTTTTGCGATCGCGGTAGCATTTCGCATATTTTTTGTTGTTATGTATTTCATCTTTCTTGACAAAAACCGCTTAACCCACTTAAGAATTTATGCTTCATGTCCGTTTGCTTATCACTTGCAATATGTTCGCTAATGCGGAGATTCTTAAACATATTTGGCGCAAAACAAAAATTGCGCCAACCCCGGTGCGTCCGTGACAGCTGTTTCAATTTAAAATACATGACGTTCACATTTTTCATTTAAAATAGAAAAATAATAATTATCATAAATCAAAACATTTGATTTCAAATTAAAGTATCGTTTCTAATTTGCACGCGCAAAAAATAAAAGCTGACAATTCTTTTCGAAATTTCATCCATTAAATATTATTACATGAGTTCAACTTACGTCAAAAAAAGATCCGGAAGTTGAGTTGTATGGAACAGAATTAAGGTAAACTTTGACTGTCTCACTGGTGCGGATTTTTTTTTTTTTTTTTACGCCAGGCAGCGATCCAAAAATTCATGGTTTAATATTTTAAACATTCACAACGAATGAATCTTTTTTCTTTGTTTACTTTCATAGATAGAGAATTTTAACTGCGAACCTAATTTAAACTGAAGTTATTGCAGAATGTATACATAATTGAACGTAAGTCATCTCTCAAATATTAATTTATTTTGAACGATCTTTCTAAAAATGTAACTTTTATGCAGTTTTATTTGCAAAAATAATTTTGAATAAAAATGGCCGCCTGGCATATGAAAAAGTGAAATGGACATCCCGGAACTGTTGATGACAGTCACATGACTTACGGTTTTATTATATAGATATATATTAAATACGCTTTTATCAATTAATAGTTTTATATTAAATTATGATTATCCATTAAAAAAAACAATTTAGGAATTCTGAATACATAATTTAAATACTTTTTTATTGCCATATCTTAAAAAAGACAGAGCAAAAATCATATTTTTTTAATAATAAAATCACTAATTCGCACTTTCTACCATATCTTTCTATCTTAAAAAAATATTTTTATTTATTTTAGGGTACACCGAAAATAGACAGCATTCTGTTCTTGTATTGGGACTTAAAACGGCCTATAGAGACGCTGATCGCAGCCGTCGGTACAGGAAAATTGTTATTATAAACGCATTAGATATTCAAATTTGGATAATTTTTACCTTGTCATATAAACGCAAAACACAAATATCACATAAAATCTGAAATTGAGCAAAAAAATAATGATTATGAACAAATTAAAAATGCATCTAATACAATGGAGTTGCAAAGGATTTTCCTGAAGCGAGAAGTTATGTTTTTTCTCCACCAGATGGCTTATTCGAGCGCTTGAATTCCCAATTGTGTAAAACAACCAGGAACAAAACAATGAGAAACTTGTGTTTTCAGCATCTTCGATAAATTTTACACGTTTTTACACAAATTTCACATATTTCTAGACGTTGTAACTAACGCTTAATGTTTACACATTCATAGCTGTCTGCGATATACAGATCGCAGGCAGTCATGACGACACATTCAAGCAATAAATTCGATGGCAGTGCCGCTAAGAAAATGTAACTTTTTGGATGCATTCTAAAGCAATACGCGATTTTCAAACTATATAAGGAAAGGGCATGTTTACAAACAAACAGTTCCATCAACCAATCTACCATTGCATTTTTGTCGCAGCTATCATTGCAGGAATCGTCATGGCGACGTAGGCCAATCATATCACAAACCAGTTTAACGTAGCCCAATCAAATAGCCCCATCTCATGTGTACCTGTAGGAGTCGTAAAGAACGAACAGGTTTTTCTCCCAAACCAACAGTAATTTAACCAACAGTGACGTCAGTTGCCCTTTCCTTATATTTCTAGACACTGTACCCTTGAACGGCTTTCTCAGACGATTGGGTCTGCAGAGATCATGTGATCTGATGTCATAATCTTCGCCCTAAGCGACCACCTAATAAACAAGAGCTTCCTTGGCCGGTCGTGGTCCGAAAAGAGCTCGGGCTCAAAGTAAAAATTTTATATATTCACAAACTGCAAAAAGCAAAAATTGTTTTTTGTGAAACTAATATGTAAATTTCTTAAAGTGTTTCACAAGTCTTTAAACTTTAGTTTGAAAGGAAATTGAATTGTTGTTTACGGGATTTAAGGACATATATTCCATCTTGTTCTAAATCCTTTGCACAGTCATAGTTTTAGTAACATAAAGAAGCCATGGGATATCCGTTGTCTATAATCGCTTTCTTTTTTAAGTCATTTTCCAAAATTACTGGAAAGCAGATTTCATGTCTTTTTGCCATAGTTCCACAATGATAGTTTAAATGAATAAGAATTGTGACTTTTACAGATTTGAAAATCACGAAATCTTTGTCATAAGGTTGTACTTAGAATTAATATTTATCTCTATTTAAGAAGGAGATTTTTAAGACAGAAAATTAATATTGAAACAATTTCAAATTGTTACTAACAATTTTCTATCGCGCACTTTCGGTATCGGACTCGGGCGCTCTCGGATTTCAAATCGTCTGGCTCTGACTTCGAAAAAAGAGCCCGAACCCCGAACTCATCTCTACATAAGCTGCTTTTATTCGGTCATTATTAAAGACTTCTCTGGTGACCAGTTTGATCTCTTTTAACTCTATGCTAAGCATTGCACCATATTACATTTATTCATAATTTAGTTTACTTGCTTAATTTTTCACCATATCGGAAGATTCGTATTGAGAAATGAAGAAATGTTTGCGGCTATGGCACCATTTTGTATATTTTTATTGTTATGTATTTCATCTTTCTTGACGGACAGTGCTTGACTCATTTACTTAGTCCTTTATACTTCATGTCCGTTTGCAATACGTCCGTAATTGGGTCCACTGCCAATTGGTGCATTTTAGCTAATACGATTTGGTGCAATGAAATATTTTTTTGTGAAAACCCTATCCACGTTTACATTAAACCATATTGTTGCTAATATGTTTTTGGCTTTAAGCCAATCTTGGTTGCAGACTCGATTACAGAAGATTAGAAATTCTACCATTAATCTCATTTTATCGTCTTGGGAAATGTGTCATAATCGGGCTGCCTACTTATTGATATATTTTTTACAGAAGCATTTATATATAACTGTATATTATAAAATACAACATAGATATAGATATAGATATAAATATTATATAGATATAGTGATTGGTTAGAAAATACATCTTGGTACTTGTCCAGTATAAGGACCTTGACGTTTTTTAAAAAAAATAACTTGGCGCAATTCGGGCTTCAGAATATGAGATTTCTTGTCAAATAATATAAAATGCTATGGAAACAATCTTGATGAACTGATATGTTTGTTTGAATATATATATACATATAAACATTTTATTTATATATATTATTATTACTGTTTTTTATTTACAATTTACTGGTCAAAGTCCCATATCCTGTGCCGACAGATTTGGCCAATTTTTTTTGGGTGCGATAAATGTTTCAATGTGGTTTGTAGCGATCTTCAGCATTTGGGGTTATTTTTTTAAACTATATTTTTCTGTTGATGTAATACGAGCATTATATAAATATATATATATATATATATATATATTTTGCATTTTTACTTTCTTCTGTCTATAATAGAAGAAATTATTGTAATCGAAAATTTTTTCGACTTCCGATTTTCGACGGATTTACACATTTTAGGAATCAGAGATTACGAAGAACATATTTTTACAAAATGTCTGTCTGTCCGTGTGTATATCCTCTTTATATCAACGAATAGTGTATGAAGTTATGCATGAAACTGAACCAAATTTCATTTATAGGTTTTGGCTATGGCCAGCAGGTACCAGTTGCATTTGGGAAATTCTGCTAGAAGGAGGCACTGTGACAGCCACTTAAAGATTTCAAATAAAAAAAAAATGTACAAAAAAATAGAAATCCTATAAGTTTTTTCTGTTCAATGTTCGGCCTTGATCCAACTATCCCGGAGCAATTTTTGATTTGCCTCTATCTTAGAAAAAATGCTGACATATAGCAGTTTGAAATTTTAGGGCGGCTCACATTTTGAAACAAGACAGCAAGATTCCTCCATAAAGAGGTTTAATTTATGAGTTTTAGTGAACATGGATTTCTGGCAAATTTTCTTTCATTGTTGTAAAGCATTGTTCCAACTTTTATATGTTTAACACTAATTATTCATATTCACCAGCGTCAAATTCTCGCCAAGATTGGCGATACTTGGCGAAATATCGCCAAATTTGGCGAAAAAATAAGTTGCCATAAATGAAGCCAACTTGGCTATAGCTGACTAAATTGGCGAAATTCTCATTCAAATTCAATATTGACGAGAACTGGGAATGAATCTTGTGTAATCAGGTTCCACGCATTTTAATTTCGTATTTCCCAGTAAAAATAGCTAAAATCTTAAAACCAAGGAATGGGAGGCTATCTTTGCCTGCCGGTACTGAGCAGAAGGACTTTTTTGAGTTGTACATCGGCATCCAAGTAAACCGCGATTCTTAAGCACCTACGTACGAATGACGAAAAATATTGATTTTATTGGAGATGTCATAGCGAATTTTGAAGTATTAACATGTGTGAGATAGAAGAAAGTTTTGGGATTGGCACATCCGACTAGTTTATAAATATTGCTGTAGTTTGTATATATATTTTTTGTAGTTGTAATGGCAGTTGTGAAAAAGATTTTTACCTTTTTATCTGTGTCTTCGCTCTTCGGAAATATTAAAAAATGAAAAAGATTTATATAAAACTTATAATTTTTCATTTTTATACGGATGACTTCTCCATTTTATGATTTTAAGTATATATACTTATATTTTTCCTGAGATTCCAAGTTACCTTTGGTAAGTTTTTTATGTTCGTTTATTAATTGTTTTCAATTTGTCCATATGGTAGTAACAATTATTTATCACAAAAAGGTCTCTTAGGTTACATAATCATATAATAAAATCACAAATTATCATTAAAATACAGATTTAAATGGTTTAGTGATAAAAGAAGAACACAAAAAGCTTATAAAATCTTTCAATAAAATGATCGACATGTTCCGAACGCACAAACGGCGCCGTTATCAAGTTCTACAAGATAAATAAACTATTCTCGAAAAAGTTTTTGAAAATAAACATGAAAAACACATATCACGGGATCATATGTGTAATAAAAGCAGATGCTTTAAAATAGTCAACTGTAAACGTGAAAATTAATATTTCCTTATTGCTTTTTTAAAATTGAACAAGACCTCGTGCCAGATTTTAGGTGTAATTCAATAGAGGTTGATTCATTGCATATGTTCTTGTTACGCATACAGATTGCTATTGATTCGCGTATAATAGATGGGAAATAAAGTCTTGATGGATAAATTATTTTACTATTCTTAAAATCAATTTTTAAAGTCTCAGTCCTTTGTAGTCTTGACAAAACTGTAGTTCTTCTGTCATATTTTATATCTGCCATAATGCTCTTTTAACCCTTTCAGCACCAGACGTACAGAGCGTACGTCACGATTTCATCGTACACCGTTACCAGACGTACTACCCGTACGTCATGTATAATATTAAAATGTGTGTTGTTGTTTTATTTTGTAATAAATACTTGCTGTGTCTAAACTGGTTCAAGGTAGAATTTGAAAACTTGTCAATCGACCCCGAAATGATACGTCGTGCCAATAATCTGGTGTTGAAGGTAGACCGGGAGGCGGCAGCACAGACAATCACCTCATCGAGTTCACGGCTGAAATTCCAGAATTAGTTAAAACTCGATTCGCATATTAAAACGCAATCGGTCTGCCAAGTCATATCGAGGTGGAAAACACCCGAAAACCCGATTTTAGAGGTTGACTCGTAGGTTTACCATTGTGTTTTCCTGCACCCAAAAGTATGAAAACATGGAGAACTGGGTGCAGGAAAACACAATGGCAAACCTACGAGTCAACCGCTAAAATAGGATTTTCACGTGTTTTCCACCAAGATATGACTTGGCAGACCGATTGCGTTTTAATATGCGAATCGAGTTTTAACTAATTCTGGAATTTCAACCGTGAACTCGATGAGGTGATTGTCTGTGCTGCCGCCTCCCGGTCTAAGGGGTTTTAATCTTGTTTTAAGTTTCTAGTTGTCATTCCTATATAATATTGCAATGTTCCATCTGCTCTGTTGAACAGGATTTCATAAATACCTGATAGTTGGTATGGCTCTATTACTATTGTGTCTATTTTCTTACAAACTATACTTTTTAATTTTATGTATGGTTTTGTGATAAGGCATATATTGAATTTGCTAAGTTTATATTTCAATCTTTCAAAGAAACCAGGGAAATACTGTAAAGTACATAACTTTGAATCTTGTTTAGTGAAGTTTTTCTTCTCCTTCTTCTACATACTCGTAATTACTTTATTAATAGTGCTTTCATTATATCCGTTGTCTATTGCTGTTTCATATATTTTATTTATTTCACTGGTTAATGGATCTGGAGTACAGACTGTAAAGGCTGTCTTAATAAAATGCCTAAATGAAGAATTTAGGTTTTTTAAAAATATGCTTGTTTATGTATTTTCATTACTTGTTAAAATATCGAAAATGGCGATAAAATTTTGTTTTAGCATCGTACTTATTTTTTTAAGATGGCGCAAAAACATGGTTTAATAAACGCATGTTTATAAATGTTTAAAAAACGTTTTTCCGCAATCTTGAAAAACTTGGTAAGATTATAAAATTGGCTTTTGCCGCTATTTTGGATTATTTTGCCAATTGCTCCAACCGGCACAGGATACGGAACTCTTCCCAACTTATTTCTATTTGTATATGAAAATAGATAAATGACTTATTTATATTAAATATTGCAATATTATATATATTTATATTAAGTATTGCAAAAAATCCTTATGTATATGAAATAGTGAATAGGTTGCCAGAAAATATGCATGAACAATTTCCTTCTCTCGACAAGCCCATTTTATCTATCATGCCAAAAGCCCTATACTTGAAAAGTACCTATATTTCATATTCATTCTGACGGATATAACATACAGCCAGAATAAAACTATGATTGTAAATACTTTAGCTAAAAGAGGTCAATTTGATGTTATGTGTGTAAAAAATGTCTACTAAATTAATCTTTTCTATTATTTTAGTTTGCTCCTATATTATTTAAAATTTTTAATGCTGTTTTGTATTTAATAAATTTTCTGTCTTGAGCGCTATTGGCCATTGACAATGGTAACGTTGATTAGCGAGTAACAGACATTTTTGCTGATCTACCTTCCTGGAACGAATAATACGCAAGCATCAAATTAACTGACGATTCGTTTTGAAATTTGATTCAGTATTATTACATGAGTTGGGTTTGTTTCAGTTAACTTACATTAAGAAAAGATCGTAAAGGAAGTAGTTGTAGAGCATTTCACTAACAGAATTATCCTAAACACTGATTGGCTTACAGGCGCGAATTATTTTTTTGACAATAGATAACAAAATTCATCGCTCGAGTACTTGCTTTGAGAATGATTAACTTCATGCTTTAATATTTTTATCGCTCTCGCTGAATGAATCTCTTGTGTTTGTTTACTTTGATGGAATGAGCTATACCAAGGCAACACGCTACCGAAGTGTGACGTCATTTATCTCTTGTCGTCTGCTACGGCCACGCGAGATACATAGGCGCATAGGGAAATTGTTTTAAAAAATCATATTAAAACAAATATTATTTTTCTAAAACTTTTATCCCTTGATTAGGATACCTTGATATAAGAGGTATCATTTGTGTAGGTGTAATTAAGGTATTTTTTAGCTCAGATTTGTGTAATTCAAGTTTTAAAATTTCCAAACGCTACCGTCCCAATCCAAAACATAATAATATCTCGAAAAAAGGTCTAGGGGTGGCGCCATCTACGATCAGTAAAGGTCATCATTCTCTTATTTATGTGATATTATTTTAAAATAACTTATTTATCTAGATTTTTATTTACTAAATATTTATGATTTTCAATCATTTAAAATGTTTTATAGAGTAGTAGAAAGTTAATATTTTTATTAATCTGATCATTAATTATAATTTATTTACCTTGTGTACTGTGGAAAATCTGTTGTTTAATAAGAAACTCGGAAAACTAAATAGTGTTAAACATATATAGAGTCAAAGAGAGTAAATAGTTTGATAGTATGTCATAATCTTTAATTAAAAAACGTGAAAAAAACCTAATTCATTTATCCAAAATATCCATAAAAAAACTTTAATTTTTTTTTCTTATTTTACAAGCAACTTTTTAATTTAACAGTTTAACATGCTATAAAAAATCATGTTTGCTTATAAAAAAAAATATATATAAAATATCTTCGACATACCTATATCAGAGATTTGAGCAATAGAAATAATAATTAATTTACAGTGCAGAAATATGCCTCAAATATATGTATATAAACTGCTAAAACATTTTTAAAATCTTCACACTTTAGAACCTCATAAACACTTTATCCCTCTGCCCCCTTAAACTGCCGTAACATAAAAGATAATTTACTAAATTCATAATCTTTAATTTGAAAAAAAAAAAGTAATAATAATAATAATCTACCCATCTAACAATCAAAAGAAACTTTATAAGCAAACATGATTTTATAAAATAATCGCTGAATTTTAACATTCTCACATTTCTAATCTAACTGTCATATTTGTGAATATATGCATGGAAAAGCAATATGACATTAACACTTTTTAGTTCCTAAGGTTTTTACTAAATACAAATTTTTCTATCATTATGCAAGGTAAATAAATTTGTATTTTATGATTAGATCATTAAAATATCAATTCTGTTCTATAAAAATTTTAATGATTCAAAAACTTAAATATTGAGTAAAAAAATATATATGTAAATAAGTTATTTAAAAATCATTTAAATCGATCGTATAAATACATTGTAAAAATATAAAAATATCCGAGAATGATTGTACTTTCTTTGATATTACTGATCCTAGATGGCGCTACCCCTAAATCTTAAATTTGCCAGGAACTTTTGCGTTTTTAAATTTTAAAACTAAAAAAACATAAATTAGAGCTACAGATAATTTAATCTCATTTCAGCAAACGATACCTCTTACATCAATGTATGCAAATCAAGGGATGAGAATTTCAGAAAAAAAAATTGTTTTAATACGATTTTTTTAAATAATTTCTCACACTAGAAACTCAGCCATTTGTGGCCCATAGCAGACGTAAGTACACGAGTGACGTAATCACTTCGGTGGCGTATTGGGCTGTGAACCTAATTTCAACTGAAGTTATCTCAGAATATATATATATATATATATATATATATATATTTGAATGTAACTCATCTCTCAAATATTAATTTTTTTGAACGATCTTTCTAAAAATGTAACTTTTATGCAGTTTTATTCGGTCAAATAATTATAAGTAAAAATAGTCGCCTGCCATATGAAAAGCGAATATGTCATCCCGTAATTGTTTTTCGCAGTCACGTGACCTGCTCTTTTATTATAAAGATACTTAAAAGAGTTTTCAATAACAGATGGTGAAGTATGTTTGTAATTTCCTGATATCAATGTCTCAAAATACAGGTAAATCCTATAGACATTATATACTGGAACTCCAGATATACGTTACCTGAGTTGTACGTTTCCCTCAGTTATACGTTTCAACTCAGCGGTCCCGATCGCTTGCCATTAAAAAGTCCTTCCGGCCTGTACTGGGAGGAAAAGGTAGCTTTCCTATATCTTCGTTGTAAAATTTTAGCTAATGTTACTCGAAAACAATGCTAAAATGCAAAGAAACCGTTTACATTTTGTAAACGTTTTTCTTAGATTCGTTAATACTGAATTTGAATAAGAAATTCGCCAAAATATTGAGCTATAGTCAAGTTGGCTTCATTTATAAAGACTTATTTTGGTCGCCAAATTTGGCGATATTTCGCCATTTGTCGCCAAGTTTGGCGAGAATTTGGCGCTAACGGATATGAATATATAGTTTTATGCGTATGATTGGAAAATGATTACAACAATGAAAGAAAATAATTTGCGAGAAATCGCGTTCACTAAAACTCATAAATTAATCGTTGGGTTTTTGTAATGTGCTGTCTTGTTTCAAAATGTCAGCCACCCTAGAATTTCAAACTGCTCTATCTCAGCCATTTTTTAAGATAGAGGTAAAACAAAAAATGCTCTGGAATCCTTGTATCAAGGCCTAACACTTAAGCAAAAAATAATATTTGAATTTTTAACTTTTTTGTATATTTATTTTAGTTTTAAAATTTTCAGTGGCCGCCATCTTGAAACAAGATGGCGAATCAAGCTGGCCAACGAACTCGGTCGAGGCATTGGTGAGCTTAATACACACAATTAGGGGTCATGATCGGTGAAAATATATCGAAATTTTCCGGAATTGCTTTCCTCCGAACGGCTGCAATAGGTAGCTTTATACTTTTTTGTATTTGAAAGCTACCTAAAATTAGCTGAGTTATACGGTTTGAATTACACATTTCCCTCAGTTATACGCTACGTTTTTGCGTCCCCGGACGATTTACTTTTTCATTTATACATTTTGAAACCGGAAACACGGCCGACGCATCCCAGTATTCTGATTTGAAAGATTCCACTCAAACGTCAGAGCTGCTGTGAGAGCTTTCGACGTAGCAAAGCGGTCCGTCAGTAGTAAAAGCAGTTACAATAAGGCAGCTGCATTATTAACAGAAATGAAAAGTTTGAGAATGAACTTTTTCGAACCTGAGAAACAACCGAAGATTAGTGATTATTTCAACAAGATTCAGTAAACTACTGAAATGTCTTTTGATAAAGGATTTATATGCCAAGGCGATTCCAATGATTTTTTTTTTTAAGTACTCTATGTGTATTAAGAATAATTTTAATAAAGTTATTTTATCATAAAAGTTTTATTAAAATTATTCATTTATTTCATTAAAATTATTTATTAAAATTAATGAATTCATGTGTACTTTTCTTATGTACTTTTTTCCTACTCTGTTCCATTTCCGAAAATTTATGTCATGGGTGCAGTACTACTTAGGTAACTTCTGTTTTAAATATAAAAGGTAACAAACTCCTCAGCGGATCAAAGTTTTCACGATATATTTAAAAAATTGTTCCGGTAAACCATTAATTGAGTTATATGTTTTACTGGGTTATACGTTTTGTTGTCCGGTCCCGGGCAAAACGTATAACTGGAGTTAAACTGTATATTGTTTTTTCAACGAATTTATTCTTCTGTGGAACTAAAAAAAAAGGCAAAAACGAAAGAAAAATGTGTTAAGTCCCCCATGAGGAAGAGCGTGGTCGTGTTAAGCACTTTCTACGTATATTAGCTTTGTACTTAAATGGTTTAAAGATCAAGTATTTAATTTAAATATTTTTATGTTTATCCAACATTTATCAGTATCAATATAGCAGCATAGACTTTCGGAAATACCCATGCAGAAATAGAGCTCTCATTGTGATAAAATTGTTAGCATTTTAACACAAGCATTTTCATTATTTTTTATTGCCGCATTCCGCGCATCTTAAATTTTTGTAATACTAAAAATATGTGATCGTGCCAAAATGAGACTAGATTCCCCATAGTTTTTTCCCATTTATGGTATATTTGTCATTTTATTAAATAAATTTATGTTTTATTAAACAGAAAAAAAATTAATAAGGGGCTTTTAATTCAAAACTAGCTTGTTTGATACAAATTTAATCATTATCAATAATCTTAGCAAATAGTATATGATTCCGCATTTAGGTCGTTTTTGTCACAATCACAGTAGTTAAAACCTAAATCAGACGTCCAAAAAACCTAAATGTGACAATGCATTTTATGTATGTCAATTCATCTTAAAATATTCATTTAATTTCTATAAATTTCATAAATCATATTATTATTATTATTATTTCTCATATTTGAACTAGCACTTGAAAAGAAATGTTGACGAAAAATGTAAACATTCTTAGTTGATTTTCTTATTTCATATTTTTTTTGCGAAGGACATAAAATTGACTAAGAATACCTAAGAATCTGAAAATAGACTTATCTCAGGAAAGCATAGATTACTGTTATTTTATGCTGTGAAGTTTTATCTTTTTCACATAAGATCTATATTAACTTTATCCAACTAAAATTTGCAAATTTTCCAATTGCAGTTTTCAAAAATTTTTTTGAATGGAAATCTGCTCATTGGTTCAATTGTAATGGAAAAAAAGGGGGGGGAGGTACGGGGGGCACGCGTTCTACTATGAAAAATATGGCAACCTATGACACGCAAGAAATTTCCATTTGCATACGAACTGATTATAAGTAATAAGAAATTCGCTTTTATGTAAATTTCCAATTTTATAAACTAAAATGATCCAATGGTTTGTGCAATCAAAAATAAATTATTTTTTGCATGATTTATTGTATTATAAATTTCTGTTTAGCCATTGTGTAGCTATATTTCTTATAAACCCATTCGGCTTATATGTTTGCGAAGTCCTTTTAAGTGTTTATGAAATTTAAAGGGGTTTATTTTTTTCCAATTTAATTTTACATAACAGTTAAAATAATAAAATGCTCAATTTATCTTCTTCTATATTTTAGGCACAAAAAAAAAAAAAAAACAGGGTGAGAAACAGATTCGGCTCGAACATGTAGACAACAGGAAAAAAATCTTTTTTTAAAAACGAGTAACATGGATTTGAATTTCAATGTGACTGTCTATATTATTGTGTGTGTGTGAGTTCAGACATCATACTACACAACTTAAAAGTCGAATTTAGGACAAGAACCATTTTTATAGAAGTTCTGTAAAATGTAATTTTTCATTAAATGATACTTTAATTTATAATGTCGGAAAACTTGTCTGAGATTTTTGGTGTGCACGCACATGCAAAAAGGTTCGCCGACCATTCGATGGTACAATGAATGTAACTTCAATTACTGACTCTAAAGATAAAGACTTCTCCTGTACCCAGAGCATGGCATTGTCCATATCAGGGTTAGTCTTTTTCACATGACCGAATGTGCTATACGATCACATCACCAGGAACAGAACAGTGAAGTAGCTTTGAGGGGCTTCCTAGTGGAGACCAACTTAACGCTCAATATATGGATATGATGTCTTATTAAATATTGAGCCAATGGGGGAAATGATATAGATTGTATGTAGTTTTAAACTACATTAGAAGTTAAGTAAAATAAGGAATAAAGGTTTAAATAATAAATATAAGGTTTAAAATGGAATAAATTGATGTAAGTAAATAATGATAATAAAAATAATATAAAATAAAATAGTAGAAATTGCAAATGAGGATAGATCAATTAAGTTAAGTTAAAAAACAGTATAGCTGTAGTATTAATACTACTTATTAAATTGAAAATATAATTGATAATTACGGATAAAGAAAAGTTAGTTAAAAAACAGCATGGGGTAGGACAGTCAAACAAGGGTGGTATGGGCTACAAGTTTAAATAAATATATATATATATATATATAAAGGACTTTACATAGCCAAATAAGTACATATATTTGTTCTACATCCATATATATATATATTGCAAATATTTTCTATAACACAATGCCCTGCGAAAAGTTAAAAAGACAAATTTTATTTACCGGCAAAAGAGAACCTCTTCAGCTCCGATTAGCGCCCTCTAAAAGCCCTTTTATGTTTTATAGTCTCCTATTTCATACTACGAGGAGAACTTACTGCCATACAGGCGCTCACTCGTTTTACCTAATGAACTTAAGAACTTTAATACATGCTTACCGGCGTTTATTTATAATTAAAATGATTCTATATACTTTTACTGGTGTGAGTTGAATTGTTTTGAAGTTTTTATTGTTTTGTTTATTTTGACGTAAACGACTTTTCTTAAATGCGTTTCATGTGTTGTATTACGGAGTAATGCAATCAGTGTTTGACGTACCGTTATATAAGCACTCATAACGGTACGCCGAATGCTACCAAAATAGTATGCTATGCGGTAATATTTGGTAAATACTTTGGTGCTCAAAATCTGTTTTATTTTCTTACACTATACAGCGCAATGTATCATCTAAATTTTTAAGTATACGTATAATGTATTTTTCAAACCAACACAATTCAAAACCAAAAACTTACACCGTAAATATTCCAGCGCCGTATATTGTTTAAAAACTTCTCCAGCATGTATAGCCTACAATGGGCCCATTGTTCTCCAACCTGTACTTTAACTATATTCCACTGTAACTTACTATACTTTACATATACATGTACTTTAACTATACTGCCACCTATGCTTTTGCTCACCACCCATATACACTATACAGGTACCTACGGACACATATCGCCGCCTTCCTGGACTTGTGTGACCTGTGGCGCGTCAAAATTAACGAAAAAAAAAACCTTGCTGTATACTTCTCTAGAAAAATAACCTATCCCAATAAAATTACTGTCAATAACACCACTATTCCTTGGTCTAATGAAGCCAAGTACCTAGGAGTCATCCTCTACCCTAGATTAACCTGGAACAAACTTATTCTCTCCATCAGGGGGAAAGTCTCCGGAGCTTCGATTGCATTCAAACCTCTTCTCAATAGTAAAACCCTTGACATCTATAATAAGCTTCTTCATTACAACTCCTGCATCCTTCCTATCGTTACCTACGCCTGTCCGGTCTGGGTCTTTATCTGTGAAATTTCTATGGGCAATCTTACTAGACTGCAAAACAAAAATCTCAGAATCGTGCGCAATACTTCACGATACCTTCACAACAGCGCCATTAGAAGGAACTTAAACGTTCCAACCCTCAGAAAAAGAATTAATGAAGAATAAAATATTATTTATTCTAAACGCTTTTCAATGTTTTCGATATCAAAGTGCGTAATAAAGGCATAAATCCCCTCATGAAGACGGATATGGGCGTGTCAGGAATTGTATACATAAGTTAGTTTTGTGCTTAAATGGTTTAAAGCCCAAGTATTTAATTTAAATATTTTTATGTTTGCCCAACATTTATCAGTCTCAATATAGCAGCATCGACTTTCGTAAATACCATTTTCATATTAAATAAGAACGAAAAATAATGCGTCAAGCATAGATTATGTAACACTTTCCAATGCTTCCAAAATAATTTTACAAATGATTAACGTTTAATAAGCTGAAAGATAACATCTAAGTAAACAATTTGGAAAACGCATAACATATTTAAAAACGTAATTTCAGGAATTTCCAACATATACAATATTCGGAAAAATATCTGAATACTTTTATTCAACCCTGTATATTATCTATAGATTTGTATACATACTACATTGGATGCTAAATTTTAGTTCAGTTAGGAAACGCTTAGGACAGTTTAAAATTCTCCTTCTGGAGTTTCTGTCAATAAACGGAAATGTGTTCGCGAACTTTTGTGCTACCCTGTATATGATCTACAGAATTCATACACACCAAGTAATAGACAAAAAGTTAGTTGAATTTAAAATCGCGTTCAGCAACTTAAAACGTACTTCCAGGAGTTATTGTTAACAAACAGTAGAGAATTATTTTGTGTGTCCCTGTAAATGAACGATGACTGCTATACACACAATATTCTGTACTAAGCGTCTTGCAATGCACCTTAGTGATATATAAAAATTTCAATGCGTTTAAACTAGTCAAACATTATTTAAATAAACCGTAAACGATTTTTCTTCATAGACGTAATGTAACGGAATTTTTTGACTGTCCCTGTAAAGTAACTATAAGTGCTATGCACACCATATTCCATATTAAGCTTCTTGTAATGCACCTTACTATATATATCAATTACAATCTGTTTGAAATTGTGTAACATCGTTAAAATAAACCGCAAATGATTTTTCCCTATAGACCGTAATGTAACGGAATTCTTTTGAGTGTCCCTGTAAAAAAACTATAAGTGCTACACACTTCAGTTGAAATAGGGAACATGCTATAGATAACGACAATAACATATGAAAACTTCAGGGCAATCCGAGCGTATTTACCGGAGTTAGAGCACAGACAGACGGCTAGATGGCCAGACGGCCATACGGCAGACAAACCGAAGTCATAAACACTTTTCAACTGGGTTGGGTAGTGTTTAAAATAGTTTTAATATGCTGCGGGTGTGACAGTGTGACATCCATGTCATCCCCATATATATATATATATATATGTAGGATTTCAGTTGAAACACTTCACATAAATGATCATCAAATGAACTGACACTCTATTATTATCCATGACTTTGATGCGCGAGTTGTAAATAGTTTGAATCGCGAGATTTGGCTAAGAGCCAGTGTTCTAATTTTTATTATGAAGCGAGATATAAAAGGAATATGGCCGGAGAAAGGTATTATTAGGCCTCGCCGGATTGCTGTAAGCTAAATTGTTGTTATATAGTTTCTGCTAAAAGTGTATTAGTTGAAATTAAAGTTAGTATTCTGTTGTTCATCGATTATTTGTCATATTGGTTCAGTAAAGTGACTGTTTATATATCATATACTTACATATATATATATATAATTAAGG
This sequence comes from Maratus michaelseni, assembly GCA_963931845.1. Lineage (NCBI taxonomy): Eukaryota > Metazoa > Arthropoda > Arachnida > Araneae > Salticidae > Maratus > Maratus michaelseni. The sequence goes on from OZ007596.1 coordinate 143,967,385, forward strand.
TATGAAAATGATGTTTCATAAAATTGATGCTGTTATATTACGATAGATGAGTGTTGGATAAACATAAAAATATATCATTTAAAAGCTTCGGGTTTATTACCTTTAAGTAAAACGCTAATTTATTTGTAAAAGTGCTGGAAACGCCCTTTGGTGAAAAGAAAAGAAAAACTTTAACTGTAATAAAAATTGGATGCTTTTCTGAATTCCATAAAAACATGCTTTGAAAGGCGAGAAGACAGATCAAATTTCATAGTGCCAGCTGCAACAGAGTGGTTACTTTGCTATCCCTTTCAGACAGCGGCAAACCCGGACTGGCGCCGGCCTAGCCCATTTGTCCAAGGGCAAGTGTGCCCTCCTTCAGTTAATGTTTCGCGCCCTTAAGCCCTGTAGGTGTTTGAAAAATGGGATCTTGCTTTACAAGGAAAAGAAAAGTATGTCTACAACCTTGATGAATCTTTTCTTAATTATGTAAACTTAACTATTTCTTTTGTTCTCTAACCATGATAAAAATTTTGAAAATAATGTGAAGATTGTAGCGTAGAAAAGTAAATTTGCTGAATTATTTTAGTTATTTTAGGCTAAATCGACTATTTTTGTTGTACTTTTTTCTGCAGAAAGATAGTTAAGGGTTAGAAATAAAAATCTTCACAAAATTATGGTTCACAATGGCATCAAGTAACAATATATTGAAACTAAACTGGGATGTTGTTTTAATATACATAAATAGTTGCTACGAAGTATAGTAAGGATATCTTCCAAATGGTCGTTTGAAAGACGCAGCCTGCCATTTTGTTGCCGCTGATGTAAAGATGTAAAGCTCTTTCGACACTTATTGTCTCTTTTTTTTTTCAAATACTTCTGTATCCTCCTTTTATTTTCTTAACAATATTTTACTTTTCATTTATTTTTGTAGACTTTTTCAGTCAATGTTAAAAAAAAGAAATAAAATCCAAAATTGGATGTGACTGAGGCAAATTGTTTTTTTTTTATTTTTTTTGTTATTAAGAACAAAAAGTATCTTTTGGGAATTATGATACTATTAAGTATTTTTTATAGTAATGAAACGAAACTTCATCAGACCAAAACATAATATTGGTCAGAAGTTTAATTTCCTTTCTATTCTAAAAAATAGTAACTAACGCTGTCGTTGTCGTAATTTAAGTATATTGTAACAGAGGCTGATTATCGACTTATATTAAGAAAACTATTGCACATAAAAATATGAAAACTGATAGTTTTAATGAGAAATGTATGATAAACACGCTGAAGAAGACAATTTTTAAATCAAAGAATTATTGTAAGCACTATTTAATGTTGAAACAGTTCAAATGAGTTCAGTTAAAAAAATATATATATAGGATCAAAACCTATGCATAGCAATTTAATTTGCAGGCACATACAGGACGAGGTTGCCGGTATGCAGTGTCCAATTAGTTTTTTAATTTGTCTAATTTGTTTTTACATTTTTTATTCAAAATTTCACTATCTCAATAAAGATTATTTCATATTTCGAAAAAGTCAATTTGTTACCTATTGTTACCACATTTAAAAAAGAGCAAATAACAAAACATATTATCAAACATGTTTCAATTAAAAAATATTTTTACACGTGGATATTAAAAGAGAAAGAAAACTTTAAAATAATTAAATTATTGCGTGCAATAAACTTTCAATACAAAAATGTATATTGCAGCCATTCGGAGGAAAGCAATTCTGGAAACTTTTGGTATATTTTCACCTATCATGATCCCCAGACCCCAAAACCACCCTCCGTTCAAATGTTGATTTATATATATATATATATGCATCTGATCTATGTCATACGATAAAACTCGTATTTATAAATCAATTTGGATGAAACTAATTGTGTGCATTAAGCTCACCAATGTCTCGACCGAGTTCGTTGGCCAGCTTGGTCCGCCCTCTTATTTCAAAATGTCAGCCACTGAAAATTTAAAACTAAAATAATTATACAAAAAAACTAAAAATACAAATTTATTTTTTACGTAAGTGTTAGGCCTTGATACAAAGATTTCAGAGCATTTTTTGCTTTACCTCAACCTTAAAAAATGTCTGAGATAGAGCAGTTTGAAATTCTAGGGTGGCTGACATTTTGAAACAAGACAGCACTTTACAAAAAACCTACGATTAATTTATGAGTTTTAGTGAACTTGATTTCTCGTAAATTATTATCTTTCATTGTTGTAATCATTTTCTCAATCATACGCATAAAACTATATATTCATATCCGTTAGAGCCAAATTATCGCCAAATGTGGGGACACTTGGCGAAATATCGCCAAATTTGGCGACTAAAATAAGTCTTCATAAATAAAGCTAACTTGGCTATAGTTGAATAATTTGGCAAATTTCTTATTCAAATTCCGTATTAACGAATCTATTGTTATCGGGTTCTTTGAATTTTAGCTTGCTGTTTCGAGTAACAATAGCTAAAATTTTAAAACGAACAAATAGGATCCTCCCGGTACAGGCCAGAAGGACTTTTTAGTATTGAAAGTTACCTAAAAAAGGGTAAAAAAGAAAGAAAAAAGTGCTAAGTCCCCCATGGGAAATGGGTGCGGTCGTGTTCGACACTTTCTAAGTATATTAGCTTTGTACTTAAATGGTTTAAAGATCAAGTATTTAATTTAAATATTTTTATGTTTACCCAGCATTTATCAGTCTCAACATAGCAGCATAGACTATCGAAAATACCCATACAGAAATAGAGCTCTCATTATGATAAAATTGTTACCATTTTAACACAAGCATTTTCATTATTTTTCATTGCCGCATTCCGCGCATCTTAAATTTTTTTAATACTAAAAATATGTTATCGTGCCAAAATGAGGGTAGATTCCCCATAGTTTTTTCCCATTTATGGTATATTTGTCATTTTATTAAATAAATTTATGTTTTATTAAACAGAAAAAAAATTTATAAAGTGCTTTTAATTCAAAACTAGCTTGTTTGATAGAAATTTAATCATTATCAATAATCTTAGCAAATAGTATATGATTCCGCATTTAGGTCCTTTTTGTCACAATTACAGTAGTTAAAACCTAAATCAGACGAATGTGACAATGCATTTTACGTATGTCAATTCATCTTAAAATATTCATTTAATTTCTATAAATTTCATAAATCATATTATTATTATTATTATTTCTCATATTTGAACTAGCACTTGAAAAGAAATGTTGACGAAGAATGTAAACATTCTTAGTTGATTTTCTTATTTCATATTTTTTTTGCGAAGGACATAAAATTGACTAAGAATACCTAAGAATCTGAAAATAGACTTATCTCAGGAAAGCATACATTACTGTTATTTTATGCTGTGAAGTTTTATCTTTTTCACATAAGATCTATATTAATTTTATCCAACTAAAATTTGCAAATTTTCCAATTGCAGTTTTAAAACAATTTTTTGAATGGAAATCTGCTCATTGGTTCAATTGTAATGGAAAAAAAGGGGGGGGGGTACGGGGGGCACGCGTTCTACTATGAAAAATATGGCAACCTATGACACGCAAGAAATTTCCATTTGCATACGAACTGATTATAAGTAATAAGAAATTCGCTTTTATGTAAATTTCCAATTTTATAAACTAAAATGATCCAATGGTTTGTGCAATCAAAAATAAATTATTTTTTGCTTGATTTATTGTATTATAAATTTCAGTTTAGCCATTGTGTAGCTATATTTCTTATAAACCCATTCGGCTTATATGTTTGCGAAGTCCTTTTAAGTGTTTATGAAATTTAAAGGGCTTTATTTTTTTCCAATTTAATTTTACATAACAGTTAAAATAATAAAATGCTCAATTTATCTTCTTCTATATTTTAGGCACAAAAAATAACAGGGTGAGAAACAGATTCGGCTCGAACATGTAGACAACAGGAAAAAAATCTTTTTTAAAAAAAGAGTAACATGGATTTCAATTTCAATGTGACTGTCTATATTATTGTGTGTGTGTGTGAGTTCAGACATCATACTACACAACTTAAAAGTCGAATTTAGGACAAGAACCATTTTTATAGAAGTTCTGTAAAATGTAATTTTTCATTAAATGATACTTTAATTTATAATGTCGGAAAACTTGTCTGAGATTTTTGGCGTGCACGCACATGCAAAAAGGTTCGCCGCCCATTCGATGGTACAATGAATGTAACTTCAATTACTGACTCTAAAGATAAAGACTTCTCCTGTACCCAGAGAATGGCATTGTCCATATCAGGGTTAGTCTTTTTCACATGACCGAATATGCTATACGATCACATCACCAGGAACAGAACAGTGAAGTAGCTTTGAGGGGCTTCTTAGTTGAGACCAACTTAACGCTCAATATGGATATGATGTCTTATTAAATATTGAGCCAATGGGGGAAATGATATAGATTGTATGTAGTTTTAAACTACATTAGAAGTTAAGTAAAATAAGGAATGTTTAAAATGGAATAAATTGATGTAAGTAAATAATGATAATAAAAATAATATAAAATAGTAGAAATTGCAAATGAGGATAGATCAAATAAGTTAAGTTAAAAAACAGTATAGCTGTAGTGTTAATACTACTTATTAAATTAAAAATAAAATTGATAATTACGGATAAAGAAAAGTTAGTTAAAAAACAGCATGGGGTAGGACAGTCAAACAAGGGTGGTATGGGCTACAAGTTTAAATATATATATATATATATATATAAAGGACTTTACATAGCCAAATAAGTAAATATATTTGTTCTACATCAATATATATATATTGAATATATATTGTGATATACAAATATTTTCTATAACACAATGCCGTGCCAAAAGTTAAAAAAACAAATTTTATTTACCCACAAAAGAGAACCTCGGAAGCTCCGATTAGCACCCTCTCAAAGCCCTTTTATGTTTTATATCCTATTTCATACTACGAGGAGAACTTACTGCCATACAGGCGCTCACTCGTTTTACTTAATGAACTGAATAACGTAACTTTAATACATGCTTACCGGCGTTTATTTATAATTAAAATGATTCTATATAATTTTACTGGTGTGAGTTGAATTGTTTTGTTTATTTTGACGTAAACGACTTTTCTTAAATGCATTTCATGTGCTGTATTACGGAGTAATGCAATCAGTGTTTGACGTACCGTTATATAAGCACTCATAACGGTACGCCGAATGCTACCAAAATAGTGTGCTAGGCGGTATTATTTGGTAAATACTTTGGTGCTCAAAATCTGTTTTATTTTCTTACACTATACAGCTCAATGTATCATCTAAATTTTTAAATATACGTATAATGTATTTTTCAAACCAACACAACTCAAAACCAAAAACTTACACCGTAAATATTCCAGCGCCGTATATTGTTTAAAAACTTCTCCAACATGGATAGCCCACAATGGGCTCATTGACCTCCAACCTGTACTTTAACTATATTTCACGCTCACTTTACACTTATCTTGCACTTATGCGGACGACACTGCCATCTATGCTTTTGCTCACCACCCATATACACTATACAGGTACCTACGGACACATATCGCCGCCTTCCTGGACTTGTGTGTCCTGTGACGCGTCAAAATTAACGAAAAAAAAAACCTTGCTGTATACTTCTCTAGAAAAATAACCTATCCCAATAAAATTACTGTCAATAACACCACTATTCCTTGGTCTAATGAAGCCAAGTACCTAGGAGTCATCCTCTACCCTAGATTAACCTGGAACAAACTTATTCTCTCCATCAGGGGGAAAGTCTCCGGAGCTTCGATTGCATTCAAACCTCTTCTCAATAGTAAAACCCTTGACATCTATAATAAGCTTCTTCATTACAACTCCTGCATCCTTCCTATCGTTACCTACGCCTGTCTGGTCTGGGTCTTTATCTGTGAAACTTCTATGGGCAATCTTACTAGACTGCAAAACAAAAATCTCAGAATCGTGCGCAATACTTCACGATACCTTCGCAACAGCGCCATTAGAAGGAAATTAAACGTTCCAACCCTCAGAAAAAGAATTAATGAAGAATAAAATATTATTTATTCTAAACGCTTTTCAATGTTTTCGATATCAAAGTGCGTAATAAAGGCATAAATCCCCTCATAAAGACGGATATGGGCGTGTCAGGAATTGTATACATAAGTTAGTTTTGTGCTTAAATGGTTTAAAGCCCAAGTATTTAATTTAAATATTTTTATGTTTGCCCAGCATTTATCAGTCTCAATATAGCAGCATCGACTTTCGTAAATACCATTTTCATATTAAATAAGAACGAAAAATAATGCGTCAAGCATAGATTATGTAACACTTTCCAACGCTTCCAAAATAATTTTACAAATCATTAACATTTAATAAGCTGAAAGATAACATCTAAGTAAACAATTTGGAAAACGCATATCATATTTAAAAACGTAATTTCAGGAATTTCCAACATATACAATATTCGGAAAAATATCCGAATACTTTTATTCAACCCTGTATATTATCTATAGATTTGTATACATACTACATTGGATGCTAAATTTTAGTTCAGTTAGGAAACGCTTAGGACAGTTTAAAATTCTCCTTCTGGAGTTTCTGTCAATAAACGGAAATGTGTTCGCGAACTTTTGTGCTACCCTGTATATGATCTACAGAATTTATACACACCAAGTAATAGACAAAAAGTTAGTTAAATTTAAAATCGCGTTCAGCAACTTAAAACGTACTTCCAGGAGTTATTGTTAACAAACAGTAGAGAATTCTTTTTTGTGTCCCTGTAAAAGAACGATGACCGCTAAGCACACAATATTCTGTACTAAGCCTCTTGTAATGCACCTTAGTGATATATATAAATTTCAATTCGTTTAAACTAGTGAAACATTATTTAAATAAACCGTAAACGATTTTTCTTCATAGACGTAATGTAACGGAATTTTTTGACTGTCCCTGTAAAGTAACTATAAGTGCTTTGCACACCATATTCCATATTAAGCTTCTTGTAATGCACCTTACTGATATATATCAATTACAATGTGTTTGAAATTGTGTAACATCGTTAAAATAAACCGCAAAATGATTTTTCCCCATATACCTTAATGTAACAGAATTCTTTTGAGTGTCCCTGTAAAATAACTATAAGTGCTACACAATTCAGTTGATATAGGGAACATGCTATAGATAACGACAATAACATATGAAAATTTCAGGGCAATCCGAGCATATTTACGGGAGCACAGACAGACTGCGAGATGGCCAGACGGGCATACGGCAGACAAACCGAAGTCATAAACACTTTTCCACTAGGTTGGAAAGTGTTAAAAATAGTTTTAATATGCTGCGGGTGTATATATATATATATATATATATATATATATATATATATATATATATATAATTAAGGTGTGAAAATGTTTTATAAAATTGATGCTGTTATATTACGATAGATAAGTGTTGGATAAACATAAAAATATATCATTTAAAAGCTTCGGGTTTATTCCCTTTAAGTAAAACGCTAATTTATTTGTAAAAGTGCTGGAAACGCACTTTGGTGGAAAGAAAAGAAAAACTTTAATTGTAATAAAAATTGGATGCTTTTCTGAATTCCATAAAATCATGCTAAGAAAGGCGAGAAATTTCATAGTGCCAGCTGCAACAGAGTGGTTACTTTGCTATCCCTTTCAGACAGCGGCAGACCCGGACTGGCGCCGGCCTAGCCCATTTGTCCGAGGGCAAGTGTTCCTCCTTCAGTTAATGTTTCGCGCCCTTAAGCCCTGTAGGTGTTTAAAAAATGGGATCTTGCTTTACAAGGAAAATAAAAGTATGTCTACAACCTTGATGAATCTTTTCTTAATTATGTAAACTTAACTATTTCTTTTGCTGTCTAACCATGATAAGAATTTTGAAAATAATGTGAAGATTGTAGCGTAGAAAAGTAAATTTGCTTAATTATTTTAGTTATTTTAGGCTAAATTGACTATTTTTGTTGTACTTTTTTTTCTGCAGAAAGATAGCCAAGGATTACAAATAAAAATCTGCACAAAATTATGGTTCACAATGGCAACAAGTAACAATATATTGAAACTAAACTAGGATGTTGTTTTAATATACATAAATAGTTACTACGAAGTATATTAAGGATATCTTCCAAATGGTCGTTTGACAGACAACGCCTGCGATTTTGTTGCCACTGATGTAAAGCTCTTTGGATACTTATTGTATTTTTTTTTTTCAAATATTTCTGTATCCTCCTTTTATTTTTTTTAACTATATTTACTTTTCATTTATTTTTGTAGACTTTTTCAGTCAATATTAAAAAAAGAAAAAAAAATCCAAAATTGGCCGCGACTGAGGTAAAATATTTATTTTTATTTTTTTGTTATTAAGATCAAAGAGTATCTTTCGGGAATTATGATACTATTGAGTCTTTTTTATCATAATGAAACGAAACTTTATCAGACCAAAACATAATTTTGGTCAGAATGTTAATTTTCTTTCTATTCTAAAAAAGAGTAACTAACGCTGTCGCTGTCGTAATTGAATTATATTGTGACAGAGGCTGATTCTCGACTTATATTAAGAAAACTATTGCATATAAAAATATGAAAACTGATAGTTTATATTGAGAAATAAGACGCTGAAGCCGACAATTTTTAAATCAAAGAATTATTGTAAGCGCTATTTAATGTTGAAACCGTTCAAATGAGTTTAGTTAAAAAAAATTATAGGATCAAAACCTATGCATAGCAATTTAATCTGCAGGCACATACACATGTGCAGTGTCCAATCAGTTTTTAAATTTGTCTAATTTTATAATTTTTTTTAAATTTTTTATTCAAAATTTCCTTATCTCAAGAATGATTATTTCATATTTCGAAAAAGTCAATTTGTTATCTATTGTTGCCACATTTAAAAATAGAACATATTATCAAACATGTTTTAACTAAAAAATATATTTACACGTGGATATTAAAAGAGAAAGAAAACTTTAAAATAATAAATTATTGCGGGCGATAAATCTTTAATTGGTGGAGAAAGCAAGTCATATTTAAAACGACTTTCTCATAGCATCTAAAAAGAAAACATTTCCTCTAGACGTTATTATAAAAGTTCGGGAGACAGCGACATTTTTTACCGAAAAATCCCCGCAGTCAAGGGAAATGAATGACAACACGATTACAGAAGTTTGTCACTGGTCGTGATAATATCATTCAATCTTCCGTAATCGGGTAATATTTTTAAAACAGAGCAATTTAGCATGTTTTTGGAGCCTGCGAAGTCTGGACGGGAATCGGCTAGCTTAGGTCGCAGGGGCAGAGGCCCCTAGTTTTCTAAAAGGAATTAACAAGGAGAGGACCAAGCTTGGTAATTCCAGATTTTGATTATTTTTATAATATGTTGTAGGATAGAAGCCCCTTAAAAAGTCTCAGGTTCAACGGATTCTATACAACGCTCCTTAGTTCTCGAGAAATGGGGGTCTAATATTTTAAAACACCTTAAATACTTACTTTGTAACGAAATTACTGCGTTGATCGTAGCTCAGTTGTTATGGCGTCTGACCGTTGACCCGAGGACCGGGGTTCGAAATCGGGACGAGCTGCGTTTGCTTTACCCATTTTTTGTTTTATAAATATACTTGTAATTATAATTTAATAATCCCGATCAAAAATTCTGATATCGTACATTAATTATAATAACATATTTAAATTTAAATTTAATTTATTTGATTTTTAAGGCTGATTTTGAGATATTAAATATTTTTCATCAATTTAAAGAGTTTTTTTTTTCTTCTTTCTTTCTTTCTTTTTTTTTTAATGGATTCATTATTGACTTGCAAAAATTACAAAATCGTTACAAAATCATACCTTATTTTTTAATTATAAATTAATTCAAAGCGTAATCATACATTATTACAAATTTAAAAATCTTTAATACGCAAAAATATGTTATAATTTAATTCTTATGCTACATTTTAATATAATTATGTTTCTTACTTTAAAAAACAGAGTAGTATTATCATCAAGGCTAATATATAAATGATATATCTTTAAAATCACGAAAAATGAACTGTTTAATGATGTTTTATACAACGATTCAGTTACAAATAAAAAATAAATAGGTTAACATTATAATTAATGCACAATATTATAATTTTTATTTAAAATTATTAAATAATAATTACAAGTATATTTTAAAACAAAAAATGAGAAAAACAAACGTAACTCGTCCCGGTTTCGAACCCAGGCCCTCGGATCAACGAACAGACGCCAAAACAACTGAGCTACGACTAACGCAGTAATTGTGTTACAAAGTAAGTATTTAAGTTGTGTTAAAATATTTCTCGAGAACTAAAGAGCGTTGTATAAAATCCGTTGAACCTGACACTAGGGGCTTCTACCCGAAGTGCGTATAAGGGAAAGTGGCGACGCCTCTATAGAAGAACATTAGTAAACTAGCTTGATATTGAAAGTTCAGGAATTGTAGTTTCAATCGCAAAAACCATGAGCGCTGCAATTACCTCGACCTGCTAAACTGCGCGCGCATGTCCAATCAGAACACCAAAGTTAAGAGTTCCAAGAAAATGCTCGATTTTGTTTTCCTCGCGCTGATCTGTGCTGCATGTGGGGAAATTTCGGTAAGACTGTTTTCAGAGAATGCTCATTAATTTTTGTGAAATCCATTTTAATCTTAATTAAGTTTATTATTTTTGTATATATATTATTTCGTACATCTTTAATCTCGTTATAAAATTGAATTTGCGTAGGTATTTTCGTTGTAGAAAAGACAGTTCGTTAAAATTATCCAGAAATATTTAACTTGCTTCAGATTTTCATGGGTTTAATAAAACTTAAACAAATGAGCATATTTTAACTCTTTTCCGGCACAGACAAATTCTGTTCGTAAAATGCGAAATTACTGACTGACACCGGAATTTACAAACGACTTTTTTAGAAAATAAGAAGATCTTATTTTAAGCTTTCATTATAGAAGCAAAATTTTATTAAAATATTCTTGGTGCCGAATGCAAGTTTGGAATTAAAATTAGGTGTGCCCGGAGTGGGACCACTGTGCCGGAAAGGGTTAACAGACTTGCCAGCTTTTTAAGATACATTAAAAAAAAGAATATGACACATAAACAGGGTGCAGAATACACATTTTATCAATCCAAATAAATGCTTTTTTTTTCATCCGTCAAAAACCGATTCAAACCCATCATATGAAATGTCAGAACAATCACATAGCGGATATAACAACAATGAGAGAGCATTTAAAACAAATAGGAGATATACACACACTGAAAATAGAAGAGAACAAAAATATTGCAACAACTGTAAAATGAAAAATAATTCCACTTACGAATGCTGGCACTACAAGAGCAAACACGGTATAATCCGGAAATCGTCGTAACAATCAATTCAAAAATAAAAATAATTTCTCATCTTCATTATGTTATGAAAAGACCGAAACTCATAGGGAAAATAAAATTCCAAATGAAAGAAAATTCGCAATTGGTCAGACGCAAGATAGAGCATTAATCACCGAAAAAAGTAGGCAAAAATAACTGGATCCTCGACTCAGGATCTACTTCGCACATTTGTAACGATAAAAGCCTATTTAGTAAATTTATTGATTATAATAAAACTTCAATAACGATCGCGAATGGTAAAACTAACAAGCGCCACCGGCGCCCTCAAGGCGCCGAGCGAGCCCTTCTCCTCGTCGTGCCCAAGTTCTGAGGAACTTTTAACGCGCCAGCGGCTTTGTCTCGCCGCGGCGCTCCGACCGATTCAGAGGGGTCGCATTCCAGCGAGGCCTCTTCATCTTTGCCCTGGTGTCGACGACAGAGGTCGTTGCGATCCGGCGGAAGTTCCCACCATCAAAGGAGACTTCCCCACATGACACCTGATGAACCGTAGAGACTGTCGGACGGCTTCATTGCCGAGCACCCAAAAGGGAGTCGGGTCATCCACCATATGTCCGGCATCCCTACGGCCCTTGCTTTCCCGCAGAGTCCGATCGTGAGCATGTATGGAAGGACAAGTCACTGGTCTCATCTTCCGCGGGCGACACTACGTGTGCCGGAAGGCGCCCCTAGCCGACCCAAGACCACGGGGAAAATCGGTCTATGTCTCATAGACGAGACTCGGCTCGGTTGCCCTCGGTGAACGGCGCGAGCTTGAACCCGACTAGGCAGAACTAGTCAGTAAACCAGCGACTGAGTCAATGATATGTCAGAGACTCCCGTTACACCGAGTTTGGCGACAAGCATATATCACAGACAACATATCACAAAAACAAAAACAAACAAATTAAACACCTAAAAACACAACAATGAAGGAATCAAGAGGCCGCTATCGGACTCTGGAGGTCGCGGAAAGCTCCTCCAAACGCTCCAAAGAGGCGGGCCCGATCGAGGTTAGTGTTTGGTTGAAACTCAGAAGGCGAGCCACTCATCCGCCCGCCAGACGTGGAAATTCCTGGCTGCACGAGAGACGTGCTGGACTAGGTTTCGGCCCATGATTTGATTTCGAGCCCAGACATCGTCGTTTTACCGACGAGCCTCCGGTCCGCACTCCGTGGTCCTATCTCAAGAAAGGTCCCCCCCTCCCAGAAGCTCTGCAAGACACATATCGCAGGCTGAGTGCCGTGTCCCTGTGTCGTTGCTTGTTCTGGTCGAGCAATCTCGAACCAGGCTTCGAAGGTGACGCCCAACTGATCCTGCCACAGAGGACTCGCAAGGCGGCCTACGGGGTCCCAAACCCGCTTCGGTCGCAAAGTTCTTCACTGGGAACCATGCAAGTCGTGCTCAACAGATCCTGCCTGAGCTCTCGTCTCCTCATAGACAAGTCTTACAGCCGCCCGATCCGATTTAGTTAACCTTTGCCCTCGCGTCACCCCCCGGCAGCTCAATGCTCCGGGCACGAGGGATTGGTCTATGCAGTGTCCTTTCGCCACCTTTGTCATCCCGAAAGTCCCGCGGAACGGGCCTTTTGGCCCCCCGTGAACCTGATGCCTCTCGGCGACTACGACACGGGTTGTTCTGCGCATAGGACCCTCAAGGGACGGCATCGGCCTTCCTCCTGGAACACGAAAACCGCACCAATATGGAAGAGGGAGATTTCTCTCCGGCTAGACAGACACCGCTTTCAAGCTGTCCCAGCACGGCAAGGAGATCGGATTCGTCGGCTGCTGCTCCCCTCGTGTCGACTTCAGCTTCGTGCGTCGGGCACCCGGTCATCTTCCTGACTCAACAGGCCGATTCGGAGAAACCCGACGAAGCGTCCGCGCAATGCTCGGCTGCCGGTCACTTCCCCTACCAAAAGGGTCGGGTCAGAATCACCGAGAGGGAGCTCGGGACAGGATCGCGAATGGTAATAAACTGACAGCGTTAGGTTCAGGAGAAGTTCTTATAAAAACCTTAATCCCCGAAGGAAAACAAAAACTAACGAAATTAGGCGAAGTACTTTATGTCCCAGACTTAGAGTCGAACCTAATTTCGGTTAGTAAAGCCGCTAAAAACGGGTGTAAACTAATCTTCGACGATAATAAATGCAATTTGATCTTTGATGAAAAAATATATATTAGGGCGAAAAATGAGAAAAATTTGTACATTATTGAGGAAATGGACGATGTGGAAGAACCACAGAATTATGTAAACTTAACGTATAACTGTGACAGCAAACAATGCATAGATCTTTGGCATCGCAGACTTGGTCACAGAGGCCATGACGCGATTAAATCAATAATAACAAATCAACTTTCGGACGGAATAAAGATAGTGTAACGCAGAAAGCTCCTTCCAGAAAATATAGACTTTCCGGCAAAATGCGCAGCGCATCACGTGATTTGAAACGAGACATTTGAACAGTTGACGCGTGAGCTTGGCCGAAAGGAGTTCGTTTTTTTCGAAGAGCGGTGATGTAAATAGAACGTGTGTGTTTTTTTGTTCTCCGAATATGTAAAAAGTGAAGTGTCAGTCTTATATATATATGTGTGTAATATGCCGTTTTGGGATGTTTATGTGTCAACAAGTAATAAACTATATGAAAATGCCAGCAAACTTTTATTTCTGGTGTTATAGAAGAACTATTCTTTCCGCCCCGACATTCTAAAGGTATAAATATTCGACGGTATTGACACAAATTGGCTATCCAACTTCGGGCTAGAAATCCAGTGAAAAAATGCAAAGTGCTCTCTTTCTACAACTACAAATCCAGTGAAAAATGATAATGATTTACTTCTGCAAATAGAAATTCAGTGATACATTTTAAATACAGAAGGATCGTATTTAAGTTTTGGACCGGGAGCATAAAAACTTTACGGCGTGTGACGAATGTTAACGTCTGTTGTCAGTACATGCGATTTTAGAATGCGATCATTTTAAAGCTATCACAGCGTGTCAAAACAGGCGTGTTTCGAATTAAAGTGTTCTGATTTGTTATTTAATAAGTCAGATAATCTAAATTCGATAACTTCGTGCACACTAGTAAGTGCGGAGCCTTGACGAGGAGCTCCCGGCTGTCTCTAGGTGGTTCTGGGTCGTTCTCAGAACAATCACGCTAGAGCGAAGTCCGCACTTACGCGGGTTCTCCGTTCCGTATCAGGTAAATTCAGTAGGTAGTAAACTAGGTATTTACTATGAGTGGTGAAGGTGAGACGAACCAGTGAAAAGGGCTGGAAGAACGAGTAGTAGAGGAGAAGAACAGGAGAGATCAAGAGGCCAACTTGAATCTCTCCATGGCTGACCTTGAAGTCCCCGAGGTCAGCGAAGAATTGAAGGACCACAGAGTGGTGGCGAGAGACCTAATCGAAAAGATTAGGGCGATGGTGGTGACGAAGGTTAGACCAACCAACAACGAGAAGGTAGTAGCCGTTGCGCACTTGAGAGAGCTCTATGAACTTTTCATAGAGCAGGCCCTTGAGCTAACATGGATCAAGGGCCAGAATGAGCACCTCCTTATCAAAGGGTTCAGTGATGAACAGGAGCTCATTCAGTTAAAGGAAAAACAGCTTTCCTATGCTGGAGTAACACGGACTCCAGCAGCCTCAGGTGTTCAGAGGAAGGATGAGGATGGGCAGGACGGACGACGGACAGAACCTCGAGGGCGGATCCGTACAGACACCCCCGCCACAGAACATGTTCTAATCGTCTATCCCCAGGATAGGAAGGAAAAGAGCAAGTCTGTGGAGAATCGGCCAACCAAGGCCATTAGCCCGAGCGCCTTAAAAATTAAGGTTCGTGGGCGAAAACCTGTGTCGGCCGGAGGTGTCCTTGTGCGCCTGGAGAAGAAATCCGATGTCCAGATCCTAGAGGACGCCATTAAGACCAACGAGGCTTTGAAAGACACTGTGGTCGTCACGGTACCGAAGCTTCGTAGACCCCGGATAATTGCGTTCGACGTCCCAATCGATGTCGACTGGGTCGGCGTTCTCAAAGCTGCCTGTGAACAGGCAAACCTGGAACCGGACGACGTCTCAGTCAGATTCCCCATTCAAAGGGAAGGAACCTGCCATTGGGTTTTAGAGACAAGTCCAAAAGGCTTTAAGGCTTTGCTTGGATTGAGACGGCTGGTATTTGGCTGGGCGAAGGTGGAGCTGGCAGAACATATAAGGGCTACTCAATGTTTCAAATGTGGTCGATTTGGACATATCAGCGGATCCTGCAAATCATCTGCAGAGAAATGCTTAAACTGGGGTAAGACTAAGCATAAGGGAGCGGATTCATGTAAGAGGAAATGCATGAACTGTGTGAGCCAAAACAAATTCTATCCTAAAGAGTCTCAGTGCTCTTCGGCTCACAGCTCCCTAGATCCCCAGTGCCCAACCCGAGCCTTAGAAATGGTAAGAATCCGCAAAAAGATTGACTATGGTTAATCTGCGGATAGGGCAACAGAATGCCGGAAAATCTCTTGCTGCGTCAAATGTGTTGAAGAATGACATGCGGGATTATGACGTCATGTGCATACAGGAGCCTAATGTTCTATCGAACGGTAAAGTAGGTCACACACCAGCGGCGGCAGTGACCTATCACGCGCCACAGCAGGCTCGCTCTGCGGTGTCGTGATAAATCAGCCACTCGACGTGGTGGAACTGATGACGACAAACGACATTGTCGCAATCCAACTAAACTTTGCCGGGAGAAAGATGATTGTGGTTTCTGTGTACTTGCCGCCAGAAAACCCGCAAGATCCAATCGACACACACATAGAAACGCTGTAGCAGATTTTACAAAGAAATGCAGAACTTTATATATTAATTTTGGGCGACCTAAATGCTAAGAGCTCGGTATGGGGAAATCCGCTTGAGAAATGTGATAGTAGAGGTGACCTCGTTTTGGAGCTGTGTGCCCAGAACGACCTCTCTATCTTCAACGATTCAGCCAGCGAACCTACATTCCAGTCAAGTAGGGGCGACATCTGGATTGATCTTTCACTAGGTAGACTAACGAGACCAACAGTACTTGTTGGTTGGAAAGTAGAGTCCAGAGCGACAGCCACGGAGCACATGCGTGTTGTTACGGAGATCTCTACTGAGATCCCACCCCAAAAGCCCAAATACCGGGTTCGGTTCAAAGACCTGATTGTGCCAAAACTCCGGGAGGCCCTTTCCGAAAGGATAGGGGACATGTCGGTTGACTGGTTAGAAGGGAAGTCGGTTGATGAGTGTGTTTCTAGTCTCACGGAGACCGTTCAAGGTCTTTGTGAGAAGTACGTGCGTACCCGGAAAGCGCGTAATAAGGCAGAGCCGTGGTGGATTCAAAGTCTCCTCATAGAGAGGAAAAGAGTAAGTGCCGCAAGGAGGCGGTCCAGGAAATGTGAGGATCCCGACCAGCGGAAAGAGTATGAGGGACTCTTCCGCAAAGCAAGAGCACAGTTCAGGCGTTCGGTCCGAAGAGCCAAATGGGCGTACTACAGGCGAATTCTCGAAGAGATTGAGCCGGGGAAACCCTTTGGCCCGCACTTTGACTGGATGAGAGGAAAATCCTCCCACAGTCTGAAACTGAAAATGGTCGGGAGAGGGGACGAGGAGAAAACCACGAGCTTCGAAGCTACCATCGGGAAACTGATGGAATACCACTTTCCGGTAGACGGAGATGACGAGCCGTCGCACGAAGAAATTCGGGCAGAGACACACCCGTTAGCCGGCGACGATCCGGAATTCACCCAAAAGGAGGTTGAGGCCGTTTTCAGGACCGCGAACCGAGGGAAAGCACCAGGACACGATGGATTACCCATGGAGGTAATTGAAGTAGTCTACAGGGCAAACAAACCGCTGTTCATAACACTCTTGAACAAGTGCCTGAGGGAAGGAGAGTTCCCCTCGAGCTGGAAAGTTGCAGACTTAGTTCTGTTTAACAAGGTTGATAAGGATCGCTCGGACCCAAGCGCTCACCGTCCTATCTGTCTTTTGACAGCCTGGAGTAAAGTTTTGGATAAACTTGTGACAAACAGGCTGGTTTACCACGCCCAGTCATGAGGGTTCCTCCACCAAAACCAATTTGGTTTTACTCCAGGTAAGGGTACAGAGCATGCTCTGCATGAACTGCGTAAGACAGTCCAAGACTGCCACGCACGAGACAAAGACTCTTGTCTCATCATGCTCGACGTAAAAGGCGCCTTTAATAATTTATGGTGGCTGGCGATCTATGCTCAACTGCAAAGGATGGGTTGCCCTGAAAATCTCTACAGGCTAGTTCGGAGATTCCTAAGGGAGAGGAAAGTCCAATATCGAACGCATAACGTGTTCCTGGAACGCATGTACGACAAAGGTTGACCTCATGGCTCGATTTCAGCTCCCTTTCTCTGGAACTTGGTAGCGAACTCCTTGTTGGAGTTGGATCTGGGAGAGTACGTGAAAATCATCGCTTATGCCGACGACTTTGCACTGTTAATCGAAGCGCCAAACGCCCACGTTTATGCGAAGCGGGCAAATCCTGCCTTAGCGAAGATTGCTCGTTGGGCGGCACTGCATAAGCTCAAGTTCTCCTCTGAAAAAACCGTACTGGTTTACTTCCGGAAAGTGCGCCGGTTGGGAAGTTACAAGAGGAACCCTAAAACGGCTCCTAGACTCTCCTTCCTTGGAAGACCCATTAAAGTCGCACAAAACACACGCTACCTAGGAGTGATGGCGGACGACAAGTTGAATGGAATGGCACACTGCGCATACGTCAAACAAAGTCTGGCAAACTATGTGAGGGCGACCCGCTCGCTCAGTCAGAGGACCTGGGGTCTCAAAGGGGAAGTACTGAAGCGTCTATATAAGAACGGCATAGAGAGGCTCGCGACTTGGGGTTGCAGTTTCTGGTGGACGGGAACCGACCGCATGAGAGAAAGCCTAATCACAGCTCAACGATTGGCGCTCATCGCGATAACCAGGTGTTATCGTACTACTAGTACGGTAGCGCTTCAGGTACTTGCCGGAACTCTACCGCTAGATCTCATGGTTGAAAGGGAGTATAACCAGAGTCGCGTCCTCCGACTAGGGGAAAATGCCAATGTAGGTGGAACTACAATACGATCTGAAGAAGTTCAAATACGGATGGGAAGATAGTCAGTACACCCGGCACCTGCCATTGACTGGGAAGAAGCACCCCAGAATACCGGGGGACCCCACAGCCAGCAGGGGTTGTCAGTCTATACCGACGGGTCGAAAATTGGAGGAGGTGTAGGATCAGGTGTTGCAATCTTTGACGGTGGGGAATTGATTGAAGAACAAGCCTATCACCTCCCGCCCCATGCGACAGTGTACCAGGCCGAACTAGTCGCCATTATCAAAGCGCTGGAGCTGTGCAGAGCCCGAAACGAACTTTCACTGTTCAGCGACTCTAGATCGTCGCTGACGGCACTAGCAAATCCGTACTCGCAAGATCCACTATGTGCACGTGTTCACACGGCGAGAGAAGGCCTCGAGGTGAAATGGTTCTGGGTAAGGGCCCATGTAGGGATACACAGCAATGAAACAGCAGACCGCCTTGCGAAAGCAGGTGCAGGTTTAGTTGTCATTGACGTCCCACTAAGTCTGTCGTCCCGATCCGTAAAATCAAGGATCCGCCAGGAGGTGAAAACCCTCGGGCAAAGTCGGTGGGAGGAGGCGGAAACAGGGAGAAATGTGTTCAATTTAATTCCGAAAGTGTCGGAAGAACGCACCTGGACCGCGCCTCTCATCAACTGGGCGATTACAGGGCATGGACCGTTCCCGGAATATTTTCACCGATTCAAGGTAAGACCTCTCACTTGCAGATGCCCATTTTGCACAGACCCCGCTATGACAGCAATCTGTCATATATATAAATGTTTTCTTACATTTTACTTATTTAAATCAAACCCCTCTTAATTTTAAAAGCTTTCCATATTCATCCGTTTCCCTGTATATTAATAATCCTTTTTCTCTCTGTTTTATTTTCATAATATCTCAGCAGTAATCTAAATGTTAAGTTATACGAATTCATTTCTAGTTCAATAAATAATTCTTTTCATTTAAGCATTCCTTTTTTCCGTTACAATAATTGAATAAATAAAAGGTAAATAGTAGTTTTCTACATCACAGTTATATATCAAGATTTATTGCAAAAAGGAAATTAAGAACTTTATTTATTACTTTTAAATCTATTTTTTATAATTATCCTTGTTGTTCATAAAACAATCCACATGTAATTCATTTTCACTCTTTATTCATTTAACCTTGAATTGCATCTCTGAATGTAATCAAATTATAGCAATATGTATATAAAATAAATATGCCTATTTATAGCTTCTAAAATAAACATAATAATAATTATTCTTTTGATCTCTCATAAATAATCCAAAAAGAATTTAACTTCTATTTCAGAGTCATTAATCTTGCAAATGTTGACAGTTCAAATTATAGCAATAAATTATATCCAATAAATATACCTTCATCTCATTTAAAACAACGTCTTCCTTTTCTAACTGTCAAATAGATTATCCTTAATGTATGCTTTTTTTATGTTTGCTTACTCAGAAAATAACGGTTGTTCTTGCTTTACTCTCAGTAGCATCTTCCAATCAAAAATAATGGGTGATGATATCAATTGCTAAATTTAGATCAACATGTCCAAATATGGTAACGTTTCTGGCTCTGAGGCAAATAATTATTTTAATTTACTGGAAATTCCATACCCAGCCAAAAGTATCTTGTCTTTTCGAATTCTAATGCCAAAATAATGTATTGAGTAATGTGTTTTGGCACCAATTTTGTTCGCCAAGTAATGTAAATCTCTGGCAATAATGTTATGTGACCACTCACTCTCTCCTTGAATACTCACTGTGTGAGTTGCTTCTTCTGCTGGCTCCTGCTAAGAGACACCTCTCCTATATTATACTATATGATCATGGAAAAATTAATAAAAAGCATTGAACGTTTATTTATGGAGTTTTTTTTATTGAAAATTGCTGAACCTGGTAAATATTTATATAATTTAAAAGACTCTCTACGCCCGCAACAGTTCACCACGTCACAGAAATTTGGTGAACGTGCCAGGATTTTTCTCCATAGTTATATAAAAAAAAAACCTCTCAACTTCAATAAATGGGAGAGTTGTTTCGCTTTCAAGCGGCTTCTTCTGTCTGGACATAAATCTTCAACCGGCTTCATCATGAAAGATTCTTCAAGTGCCTTCTTCTGCCTGTGTGAATGTCGACGGCCTGTTATCTTTGATGCTGCCACTTCTAAAAGTTCCCAGCTTGTCTGTTCCTAAATAGGAATTTTTCCAACTCATCAGTGCCTAGATTTTCCCAGCTAGTCTGCCTCTAAATAGGAATTTTTCCAACTCACCAGTGCCTAAATTCTCCCGGTCTGTCTGTGCCTAATCGTAATTTTTTCTCCAACTCATCAGTGCCTAAAGCTTTCCTGTTCGTCTGTGTGTATCTGTTCAACTGGCCCTATGTCAACATGTGTGAAAATAGCCTTCAAGAAAAAGCTCTCTGAATGTTGTGAAATATTTTTCAGTTTTTTCCGTCTGTTTCAAAACTATAGTGAATTAAGACAACATATACACGTTTACGATTTATTGCTACGAAATTGTTTTCAAGTAAAAAAATTGTGTGCATCCTTCTCAAAAGAGTTTAAAAAAAAAATATTTATTAATTTTCATCAAGTTGTGGAGATTATACGTGACAAATACTAGTTTTGACTGTTAAGTGTTACGCTATTTTAAAGTTTTCGGACGCGTCTCCAGTCTTCACAAAGGTAACTCAAAAAATTTCACGTTTTCGCATGTGTCAAAAAATGGTGCAAAAATAGGTTTCAACAGTGAAAACTTTTTCGTTTTCAAAATTTCTAGTTTATTCATTTATTATTAAATTTCTTTCATTTATTAAATCACATTTAATATCTAATTTTATTAAAGAATATATTTTTATATTGTATATTTTACCTGTTTATCTTTATTCATAAATTATGATTTAAATATTATGCATTTAAAATATAGAAATTTTATTAATGCCTTTTCATGTCTAAATTATAAATCAAGTAAGTAATTTTTTTCCCTTAATTCCAGTGTTTTTATCTTTCAAATATTTTTAATTGAAGTATTAAGTGCTTTGAAACACTTATTAATTTTTCTATCTCATGATATGCACTGATATATACACATTTGGGTTTTAAAAGTTGTGGGTACTGATTGCAAATATGCTTTAGGCATTCCTTTTTGTGCAATTTGGTACATTTTCTATTGAGCCTAAAGAGTAATAAATTTCACTGATGATTTTTTTTAATAGACAAATATTCGAATCTTTTTTCTATATATATAATAAAAAGAATACTAAGCTTAGATTTTTGTGAATTTTTTCAGATTTCATTCAAAAAATTAAGAAATAAATAGTGTTATATTACCTTTTTTTGTCGTCCTTAAAATAAATTTAAATAGCATATTTTTTTTAACCCCCTCTCTTTTTCATTTGATGTTTACATTCACCTTTTTGGATAAAGTTAATAATGAGGTGATACCTTTTTAATTCACCTCTTCTTAAAACAACTAAATAATTAAAATTCAAAGTTTTTTTCCTTTATCTCTGTCTTTGAAAATGATTTGAAAAGATATTATTATTTTTTGTTTTTGTTTGTTTGATTCCTCAAAAAGTTTAAATAAGATATATATAATAATACATGTATAAATATTAGCTCCTTTTATTTTCAATATACACATATTTTATTTTAGTTACATTATGTGTTGTTATTTTATGCATTTTGTATTTTGTATGTTTCATATGCAGAATTTCAGTAGTTAATACCTGCGTTTACATTACTTAACTTACTGCAGTTATGGCTAA
Organism: Maratus michaelseni; assembly: GCA_963931845.1. Taxonomy (NCBI): domain Eukaryota; kingdom Metazoa; phylum Arthropoda; class Arachnida; order Araneae; family Salticidae; genus Maratus; species Maratus michaelseni. The sequence goes on from OZ007596.1 coordinate 143,989,647, forward strand.
TAAACACATACCTATAAATATCACTAACTTTGAAGGTGATCATGAACTTCTGCCTTTCTTTTTTGATCAAATCCGATCAGTGGCAGAAATAAACAAATATAACCAACAAACTACAATCTCGTTACTCAAAAGTAAACTAACAGGTCCTGCTCTCAAATTTTTCTGTCAAAACCCTGAATTGCTAAAAAGTAACGACTTGGACTTTATAGAAAAGGAATTTTCAGCTTTCTTTTCTCCCCCTAGCAAATGTGCAGCCAGTATAGAATTATCCGGCCTAACACTTTTACCGGCAGAGACCATAAAAAATTTTGCTCACAGACTTAATGTTTTAGCTGCTACTGTTTATGCAGATATTACTGACAAAAATGCACATGACAAAATAAAATTTATGAGATTTTTAGAAGCAATCCCTTCTAATCTTTGTATCAAAATACAGGAAGAAGGAATATATGACTATAAAACAGCAGTAGACAGAGCACAAGTCTTACATGAAATACTGCATACAGAAAAAGTGTTACATGCATATCCATCTACAAGCAAATCTGATATAGGGTTAGCAGAACAATTAAGAGAAATTTCTGAAAAAATAAATGTACTATCACTTAAGTCGGACAACAAACAGGCTGAAGAAAATGTAAATGTTCGCCCAGACTTCAAACAAAAATATCGTTTAAACGCTATGCGTCACAAAAAAAATTTCAAATCTCGACACAATTTCAAGCCCTTTTCTCCTCACAAATCCTTCAAAAGAAACATCACAACATGCCAGTTGTGTTTCAAAAAGGGCCATGAGGCCCATTCGTGCTTCAAGTGGAAGCGAATGAACACACAAAGACGCGAACAATTTAGAAATTTTTCAAACAATAACCAACAGAAATCTCAGGAAAACTAAACAAGAGATGCAATTTTGCTGATGGCATTGTATCTCACTTCAGCAATTCCACATCAGCGAGCTTTTATGTTGACCCTAATATGCCTAAAATTTCTAAAGAAAGATTGGTAAAATCAGTTAGCTCACAAACTTGTGATGCCATTACAATTTCAAATCACATAGCAACACAAACAACTCAAAAAAATGATAATGACAACACTGTACATTTTATTTGTAATGTAAACAGAAATACCCCAACACTTCCTCTTGTAAAGGCCTCCATTGCTAAAACAGAGGTAACTTTTCTCATGGACACCGGCAGCAGCATTTCATTATTATCACAACATCTGTTTAATGAACTTAAATCTCAGTTAAAATATAAGACTCTCCACAAGCATTACTATTAAAACAGTTAATTCTGATGTTGATTTTTCCTGTTGTATTAGAACCTCAATTAAACTGCACCATAAATCATTTTCACACCATTTTTATATTGTTGATATCCCAGAATCTTCGAATTTTCAAGGAATTTTGGGATTTGACTTCATAAACAGATTTAACATTATCATAAATACATTCAAGAAAGTTATACACATAAATAACAGCTTATCGGTTCCCTTAGAAACTACACAAAATACCTTAAATGTTGAGGATAACAAACAATGTAATTCACATTGCATATCCATGACAAATCAGGATGTTCTATTAACACGAAAGATTGTTTTAGAACCAAAAGAACAAAAATGGGTTTCTGTGTACACTAACAATATTAATGATAGAAAAAATTATTTGTTTGAGTATATATCATCATTAAAAGACCTAATTGGTTTTGATGCCATTATTCAGTCAAATAAAAATTCTAAACGTAAGAAGAAAATTCCTCAAAAATGTCACTTCTTTTATATATCTGTTAAAAATAACTCTGATACTTGCATTCATCTTCACAAAAAAACTAAAATTGGTCATTTATCTGAAATTGATGATATTCTCGAGCACTCCCCAGATAACCCTGAGAATACAAATAATGCAGAACAACATTTTATTAATTTTATTCAAGCATCAAAAGATGTTCTAAAGAAGAGAAAAGAAGATTTAACCCCTAGTGATTTTGACCTAAAACACTTAAATACAAATGAAGCAGAAATATTAAATAGTTTATTATTAAAATACTACAATGCTTTCTCAAAATCCTTAAAAACTCTAGGTCATACCGATAAGATTGTGCCAGACTTAAAATTCATTAATGACTACCCTATTAAAACCTTACCTTCCCAATCCCTCAATCATTACAAAAAGATGCACTCGAACAAATCAATCAATTGTTAGAAGCTGGAATTATTGAGAGAAGCTGTTCTGAATGGGCTTGTCCTATGTTACTGGTTAAAAAAAATCTGATGGTACAGGTAAACAAAAATATAGACTTGCATTAGATCTTCGAATGGTAAACACAGTTATTCAAGGTTCATCGTATCCACTTCCAAAAATTCAAACAATTATATGTTAAGTTATACGAATTCATTTCTAGTTCAATAAATAATTCTTTTCATTTAAGCATTCCTTTTTTCCGTTACAATAATTGAATAAATAAAAGGTAAATAGTAGTTTTCTACATCACAGTTATATATCAAGATTTATTGCAAAAAGGAAATTAAGAACTTTATTTATTACTTTTAAATCTATTTTTTATAATTATCCTTATTGTTCATAAAACAATCCACATGTAATTCATTTTCACTCTTTATTCATTTAACCTTGAATTGCATCTCTGAATGTAATCAAATTATAGCAATATGTATATAAAATAAATATGCCTATTTATAGCTTCTAAAATAAACATAATAATAATTATTCTTTTGATCTCTCATAAATAATCCAAAAAGAATTTAACTTCTATTTCAGAGTCATTAATCTTGCAAATGTTGACAGTTCAAATTATAGCAATAAATTATATCCAATAAATATACCTTCATCTCATTTAAAACAACGTTTTCCTTTTCTAACTGTCAAATAGATTATCCTTAATGTATGCTTTTTTTTATGTTTGCTTACTCAGAAAATAACGGTTGTTCTTGCTTTACTCTCAGTAGCATCTTCCAATAAAAAATAATGGGTGATGATATCAATTGCTAAATTTAGATCAACATGTCCAAATATGGTAACGTTTCTGGCTCTGAGGCAAATAATTATTTTAATTTACTGGAAATTCCATACCCAGCCAAAAGTATCTTGTCTTTTCGAATTCTAATGCCAAAATAATGTATTGAGTAATGTGTTTTGGCACCAATTTTGTTCGCCAAGTAATGTAAATCTCTGGCAATAATGTTATGTGACCACTCACTCTCTCCTTGGATACCCACTGAGTGAGTTGCTTCTTCTGCTGGCTCCTGCTAAGAGACACCTCTCCTATATTATACTATATGATCATGGAAAAATTAATAAAAAGCATTGAATGTTTATTTATGGAGTTTTTTTATTGAAAATTGCTGAACCTGGAAAATATTTATATAATTTAAAAGACTCTCTACGCCCGCAAAAATTCACCACGTCACACCCGCCACGAGTGAACATCTACTCGTGGCCTGTGTTGGAACGCAACCTCTCAGGGACAGGTTCTGTCCGAAGCAAACCGCTTCGACCGTCCGGAACTACTTCTTGGTTCCGGAAGGGAGAAAAGCACACACTGCTTTTCTCCAGGAAATGGAGCCGCATCTCAGATAGGCTCCATTAATGGGCAGTCCCTTCCCACACGTCTGAGGCGAAATCTAAGGTATTGGCCCAGGTAAGTTAAGAACAGGTAAGTGAGGGGTGAAGTTCGAAGAACAGAATAACAGAGAAGGAGTGAAGAGAAAGGGAAGAATTCAAGGGACAGATGAAGTGAGAGAAATGAAAAGTGTGAAGAATGAAGAGAGTAAAGGTGAAGATTTTAAATGGCAAGTGTAAATATGTGTAAATATCAATGTTTTTCTATCCTAATTATAACCAAGTCTAACATGTGAAATAAACGCCGCTCTCGTGCGGCGACCAATACCGCCCCAATGGATGTAATGTGTAAAGAAGTAGCAAATATCTCGATGTAGCTATTCTATTATTAATGCAGAACAATTTATGTAATTATGAAGGACCAATAAAGAGCAGTGGCTCAATCCAGGGCGGGGCGAGAGTAGGCACGTCTTCCTGGTGGAGGAATGAATCTCGAATAAACAACACGACACGAGTGGTGCGAGAGGGAAGACATCCTAGGTCGTCGGTGAGAACTGGGTTCTCACGTGCAGCAGGAAAGCCGTACAAGCATGTTTAGACGTACGATAGGGCAGCGGCTGGGCAGTCACAATCAAAACGATCTGCTTCAGCAGATAAATATGCGATGACCTGTAGAGGTTGCATGCAGTACCAATCTAGCTTAAGTTTTGGAAGCTTTTTCGTTTCTCAGCAGTTACAATAAAAAAAGAAAATGGCGCAAGCGATCGTCGCCATTGCAACATATGATTTGTGATATGTGTTATTAATCTGCGTTTTAAAGTTCTAAAAATTGTTTCGTGTACGCCCAAGAAAATAATGCATTATGTGTGTTTACAGAGTTCTAGAAATTGTGTAACTCATGTGTGTCTTGGTAAAAACGGATCCGTAATTTTTTTATATAAAAACAAAAGAATGCATTCTTAACTTAACTTTGATTGATCTTAATATTATTCTTATTCTTATCATCATTGGGATTATTCTTAACTTTAGTTTGATTATTCTCAACTTCAGTTAGATTATTCAAAACATTATTTTAATTATTCTTAACATTTTTTGGTTCATTCTTACATTATTTTGTTATGTTTTATTTTGTTCTTACAGTTTTTCCCCTTCCCCCCTCCCCTACTTTTGATTTTATTCTTGAATGCTTATCGTGACTGTGTTGAAATAAATTTTTATTGATTCAGAAGAAAAAAAAAGTAAAACTGATATCAATTTCAAGTCAAATTATTATAGTATTGGTTTCAGGTCAAATTAATGTAAAGTATTCGTAATTTTATCGTAGTTATCATAAAGATGTTTTGTTTTTCTTTTATTATTAGTTTTAAAAGAATTGATTATTTTTGTTTTTCTTTTATTATTGGTTTTAAAATAATTGAGTACAGTTTCGATATAAATGTTTGTTCTTATTTAATGCGGAACCTAAGTATTTAATTCTGAGTTCTTGATTTATTGAGATAAGAAGAATTGACTGTGAAATTTAAAAGTGAATGAGTAAGTTATGCAAGTTTTGTTTGTTTTGATTTTATTAAGGTAGAATGTCTTTTTTTTAAAGTTGTACTGAACAAAACCGATATTAAGTTGTTTTAGTAAATTAAAAATAATATTGGTTGAAAGTTTAATTATTCTGTTATGTGTTTTTATCTCATTTAAAATATTATTTAAGTGACAATTATTGAGTTATGTGTTTTGTTTTCATCTAGAATATTATTTAAGTGACAACTATTCAGTTATGTTTTTTTTATCTCATTTGAAATATTGTTTTGAATGTGTCGCGTTATGAAATCCAGTTTATTTCAATCAAAAGAGATTTAACGTTTGTTCTGTTTTGTAGTAAGAGTTCATATTATGGTTAAAGCTCACTGTTTTGTTTTATTAAAAGTTTATATGATTTGTAACGACAAAGCTCACGTCTAGGGTACGGCTTAAACGAATTTTTTGGCATCTATAGGGTTTTCGGCTGGTTGTTTTGCTAAAATTTAAAATGTCTGAACTTAATAAAGCTCGCAAAGAGGATTTGTTCCAGGTTGCGTTAGAAATGAATTTAGATGTGCAAACCAGTATGACCGTTGTCACATTGCGGGGAAAAATTAAATCATCCCCCTCGTTCGATGTTGATTTTCTGAATTCATTAGTCAGGAATCAAATTGCAACTCGGGAAGAAGAACAACGTAGGCGGGAATTAGAGGATAAACAAAAAGAAACAGAGTTAGAACAGCATAAGCTGGAATTAGAAGAGAAGCGTAGGGCAGAAGAGATGGAGTTTAAAAAGCTTGAGATGAATTTTGAGCTTGAGAAGCTTAAGCTACAGGCTCAGAGCCAGAGTGCTTCCAGTGGAGTGGTAGGTGGTAGTGCGACAGGGATAATATCTCACGCGGAAAGTAAGATAGATGTCCAAAGGTTGTTGCCTATATTCAGGCCAGAAACGGATGATGTAACTTTGTTTTTGGTGCTCCTGGAACGCCAGTTAAAGCTCTCTACCTCTCGTATTCACGAATAACTTCGACCGAGAGTTGAACCGAGGGTCCAGTAACCCCAGGTTGAGGTTTTCAACCGAGAGTTGAAAACTCGTATTCACCGTCTACTTCGGACGAAAAGTTACCCAACTCAGAGTTACTCGACCCCGGTTGAATAAAGCGTGCTAATTGGTTAAAAAAATCAGATGACGTTTTCGGTTTCGCGTTGAAGCTTTGTTTGTTTATATTATGGAAGAAAAGTGCCGGGAAAAAAAAAGGAAATTAAATGTAGTATTTATTTTATTTTTTACAAAATATATGCACAAAATAAAAACTTGTAATTACTAAATATGGAGATTAACTTATTTTAATTTCTTACAAAGTTTAATATTTTTTTTAACAATTTATTCAAATTTTATGTATTATTATTATTACTTTTAAACATATATGTGAGTTAAGAAAGGGATATGAAATGTGTTAATTACTAAAGTAAATTTTATAAATTTATTTTTCAAATAAAATTTGTCTTAGTAGCTAAACGAAAACTTGATTTGATCAAAACGAAAATTTTATTTCAACAGCAATTATGTTGATTTCTATTATTAATAGCTATAATTAGTAATTAATTAAATAATTTCCAATTAAGAAAATATTAAAATGGAGAAAAAGGAAAAAATTCCAGAAAGTAGACTCTAGTACTATTTTTATTTTGTCGAATCAATTTATATATTAAATGATATCCAGATGTATTGATTTGATTTTTTTTATTTTCAGCAATCTAATTAAAATGATTAATTCTAATACAATTAGATAGTAATTAATATGCACATTGACAAAAACAACAACAACAAAAGACTGGAAATAATATCAACAGAGCTTCAAAGGAACAGAGCTTCAAAGAGTGCTTAAAAGGTGGTGTTTGTGGTTCTAACAGTGCCCTGGCACCAGGCACCCAAGTTTTTCAGGAGCTCCAACGGCGCATTCAATTATCGCTTCCGATCGGTTAACAAACATTTTATTTTAACTAGTCGCTAAATAATAAACTCCAAACTTGTTTTTAGTTTAAACTGTCAACCATGGATATATTGCTATTTTATTAGATGTTATTTTAATGAACACTAATATTTAAAACCTTTTAAGACTACTATATAAATTTTCATTCAACACAGAATCGAGTAAAGTCTTTTCTAAATAATGATAAATGAATTCTGTATACTATCTGGACATAAAACTGCGAAATATTACAAAAAGTTGATTTTTTTTTTTAAATTGTAGCTTTTAGAAGCCCCTTTACCCCTTTTGTATAAGAATTTTTCCATTATCAGATTTACAAGTTCAAAGGTATTCACTTGACTGCCTTTGAATATTTTTTAATAAATTAGCCTAAGTAATTACAAAATATTTTTACATGCATAGACATCTATTTTTAGATCCAGTGCATCATTGAAAAAGATGTATTTATATAGAAAATTATACTTCATTTTCTATATTCTTTCTAGTTCTTAAATTTTATTTTTTTCACTCATTTAGATGTCACTTCATAGATTCAATTACAATTTTATTTATGAGAGAGAGAAAAAAAAAGATTTTTAAATATTTTTTATGAATGAATGGCTATAGATTTCTAGACTAGATAGGGAAAAAATGATAGTTCGTAATCTGATAAAACAATCTGAATTTATTAACGATAATTTCAGATAATTTTATAGTACTGAATTTTAAGGAATATAATTATTTTGAATGTGATTTAGTGGAGAAAAATAAGTGCCCCATTTGCCCCACCCTACCCATGCATCACTCTATTTTTTTTTTTTTTTTTTTTTTTTTTTTTTGTCAGTGTTATAAGTTAAAGTAAATTAAAACGTGACTCAAGATTCTATGTAAGATATAGAAATAAAAAGAAAGTTTAAAGTATTAAAAATAGAATGTATGTAATCTCATATATATATATATATATATATATATATATATATATATATATTATCTGCAAACTTTTTAGCTGGTTTGTTTATATTTATACATACAACTCATATATTATATGTTTAATTATTTGCTTACATAAATATTCAAGATCATGAAGAGTAGAGTTTATTTGCCTTAAAAAATTGTCAACATTACCTAAAAGGCTAATAAAACATTACTAAAATAACATATTTTGCATTTAAGGTTATTTATTTTTTTCAAATTTTCATTTAAAAAACAATTAGGAATAACGAATGTATTTTAACAGTAGCGAAATGCCTCCTGTTTACATAAATGAAATTTCAGATATCAAACTAATTAGTATTTTCGATTTACGAACTAAAGTAAAAAAAAATTCAAGGTTTTTTTTTTTTTTTTTTTGGGGGGGGGGGGGCATTTTTGTGAAAAGTAAAAGAAGTTATTTTTGTGAAATGTATTATATTTTTGCGAAAAAAACATTTTGTAACAAAAGAGGAAATTCAGTTATTCAAATTCAACCAAGCATTTATTAAAAATAACTTCTTTAAGTCGTTCTGCTAAAGTTTTACTGTTTGGTGAATTTGTTTTGTTAGTAGATTACACATTTAAAAAGCTAACACAATAAAAATAATTAATGAAGAGTATGTTTTTGTGGAATTGAATTTTGTGAAGGGTCCTGTTTTATTAAAAGGAGTTTTGTGAAGGGCTTGTTTTATTAAAAGCAATTTTATGAAGGGCCCGGTTTTATTAAAAGCAATTTTATGAATGACGCTGTTTTATTAAAAGCAATTTTATGAAGGGCCCTGTTTTATGACATGGATTTTTGTGAAGGGGCCCTAAATAGGCCCCAAATTTTGTCTGGATTGATCCTTAGTATGTGTATATGCGAAAACATGATGGGAAAAGGGGGAGGGGATAAGTTTGGTTCTGTAAGTTTATTATGTACAGCTGTTATAACTTTTTATATACCGTACAATCAATGGTTTAGGTCATATCAATTCTGTCATGATAGACAAAATTGGAAGTGACAAAACGTTTATTTGAAGAGAAGCATTATTTTAAAACAAAGGTGTTTCTGGATTTTTTGCCTGGTGTTATTTTAAAAATGAACAATTTTTTATCAATGTATTTCAGCCCTTTACTTCTATTGTAATATTTTAAATTATATATAATTTTGAAATTAAAACACAGTTGAAACTTAAATGTAATTAAATAAATATTTCAAATTTCTCAAAAATTGGGAAATATAACGTAAAGCTCAAAAACAGAAATAACAATAGTATAGTGTTAATCAATGATAGAGTTGTTTAATTAATATAAACATATTCGTGATTTAAACAAAGAATAAACCTACTAAAAATCTTCAATAGATAAATACAACTCAGATGATATATTGTTTAGTTTAAAACCACAATATCTAATTTATAGAGCTAATCTTATATTTATATAACAGATCGTACATAAATAATAATAGTGTATCTTTCACACAAGACACAAAATTTAACTTTTACCCATATTCTACGAGTACCAAAATCGAAAACCTACATTGAGTCGATGGATACTTGAACATAATCTAAGTATTTTTTACTTAAAGAAAAATGCAAATTAGTCTGATGTCTCAAATTTTAATTAGAACTTACGTACGACATTTATTTCGCTACTATTAAAATACATTCATAAATTCTTTTTAAGATCAAAATTGCAAAAACAAATAACCTTAAATGCAACAATTTTTATTTTAATAGCAATTTATCTACCATTAATGTAATGTTGACTATTTTTTATGGCAAATAAAATTCTTCGCGACCATGCTTATTTATATAAACAAACAATTGAACATAAAATATAGAGGATTTATATATAAATATAAACAAACCAGATAAAAAAAATTGAAGCTAATACATATATATGAGATCACATACCTTTGCATATTGTTCTTTTGTTTTATAATAGTAATACATTTCTATTATATCTTATACACAGACACTTGATTCAGTACGTAAGCTCGTAAGCCGCCATTATTGTAAAATGTGACTAGACTTGCTCTCTCGTCTTGTTTTTTGTTAACTACGCATGCTCGGTTGAAAAACTTGAACTTCAACCCTCTGTAAAGCTAGGTCCAGTAACTGCCAGTAACTGAACCTAGCGTTAGATTTCGCCTTCAAACCGGTCCAGTCAGGTAGACGATGAATGCCATTTTAGCTTTCGACCCGGGTTTTCGGCTTAACTCGGTGTCGAAGTTATTCGTGAATACGAGCGTTAGGTACCTGAGCATCTATGGGTATCGTATTTACTCAGTGTTGTCTCATCTTCTATTTCTACGGTTATCGCTCGTGAATCGGAAGAAAACGCTTCAAAATTTTCACACGTTTAAGATTTACTTCTAAAACGGTTTAAAATTAGTGGCGAAAAATTCAGACAGCTGTTCTTTGCTCATCGCAAGGCAAAAGAAATCTCTTGGCGAGATTATTATTTCGAACCTCGAGCTTATTTTGAAAACTGGCTTAAAGAGTTAACTGTAACGTCTTTTGAAGCTCTCCAGGATCTGATCATAGCTGATCAAATGAAAAGGCGCGTGCCTATTGAATGTAAACATCATATGTTAGATGATTGGGAAAATTTAAATTCGCCAGTCGACCTCGCCGAAAAACTAGATGCCTATCAAATTATAAGAAGTACGTTCCCAAAAGGAGATCCGGTTTTAACCCAATTGAAAAAAGAGATTTCTCGTCGAGTTAATAATTGGAAGCAGAGTACGCCTCCAAAAGAAGACAGATCTCCTCCTAAGTTTGGTAATCGACGCTTAGAATTCGATGTTGTTTGCTATGGATGTGGTAAACTGGTATTTATAAAGAAGAAATGCCCAGATTGTACCCCTTCGGTTAAAAAAGAAAATGTGCAAGCACATCGTCTTCAGTTTTATAGTTTAAATACTTAAACAGTTTCAGCTCAAATGTGCCTATGACGATCTGCAATAAGAAAGTGTTAGTCTGTGCAGATACGGGAGCGAATTCCATTGCGGGAGAACGTATGTATGAGCTATTTTTAAAAACTGGTGTTGCACTGAAACCTCATACTCATGATGTCACGTTGGCTGACGGAATTGCAGTAGCCAGAGAAACTTTGTCTGCTACAGTTCCAGTAGAGATTGAAGGTCGCGTCTTCAAAACGGAGTTCATTGTATTACCAAATGCTAAGGGTAATAGAACGCTTTTAAGCATGGACTTCTTGCACAATGCTAATATGGTGTTAGATACTGCCAACAAAACGTGGCATTTCAGTAATAAACCTCAGAAAAAGTTTCATTTCATAGATGAATACGTTGAAGAAAATAATTCGTCAGCTGGTGCGGTCGAAGTCAGTCCATACGCCTTACGTGAAGATGAAGGCAAAAATTTAACTTCTGACGAAAGATAAAAACTTAATAGTCTTCTAAAAAGGTATGAAAAATACTTTCAACCAGGGGGAGAGACAACCCCGTATGTAGAGCATCGTATAAATACAGGTGATAGTGCTCCTATTGCTGTGCCACCTTAACGGATGACTCCTGCTAAGAAAGAAATTCTTAAGAAAAAAATAAATAATCTTCTAGCTCAGGGAATCATAGAAGAATGTGAATCACATTATGCTTCACCGGTGGTTCTCGTACCAAAGCCGGATGGTAATATGAGGTTATGCATCGATTACAGAAAATTAAATGCAGTTACAGTGGCAGATAAATATCCATTACCTCGAATGGACGACCTTTTACATGAAGCCAAGCATACGTCTTATATGACAACTTTAGATCTTCGTTCAGGATATCACCAAGTCCGAGTCTTCCCACCAGATCAAGATAAAACTGGATTTGTCTGTCCTTTCGGTACTTTTCGCTTTTTAAAGATGCCTTTTGGACTCAAGAACGCTCCTGCTACGTTTCAGAGAATGATAGATCAATTTAGAAATGGTCTTAGGGATGTTCTTGCTTTGTCATACCTAGACGACATCATCGTTTTATCAGACACCTTTGAGAAACATCTCTCAGATCTTACGGCTGTGTTCGAGAGACTCATTGAACTTAAATTAGATGCCAAGCGTGAAAAAGTGATGCCAAGCGTCATTTCTCTTGCGAAAAGGTCAAGTATCTAGGGCACTGGATAACACCAAATGGTCTAGAAGTAGATCCAGACAAAGTATCTGCAATTAAAGCGATACATCCTCCTAAAAATGTGAAAGAGATCCAGTCTTTCTTATAGACCTGTTCTTGGTACAGAAGATTTATACCAAATTTTGCTGATATCTCAAGGCTCCTTAGCAATCTAACGAAAAAGAAAGTTATTTGGAAATGGGGAAACGAAGAGCAAACATGCTATCACGTCCTGTCTGTAGTCATCAGTCTGCTTTCTGTGAGACATGCAACTTTGTCAGCATAGACATGCCAACAAGAAGCCCAAAAGTTATCAGAGAAGCTCAATTGCAAGATGAAAATCTTAAAAAGATTATAGATTGTTTTGAAGACGAGCAGAAAAGTGAAGACTTCGCCAATTGGACTGATAGAGGATTCCTGATGAATCAAGGTGTGCTTTACCGGTATGCTCCTGAATCAGACGCCGAGGAAGCGCAACTGGTCATTCCAGTACAAGAAAGACAAAATATTTTGAAACTTCATCATGACGACCCCTCAGCCGGACATTATGGTGAAGCAGGTACTTATCAGAGAATTCCTAAGAGATATTATTAGACAGGCATGAGAGCATACATTTCTGAATACGTGAAGAAGTGTCCAGAATGCGCTCGTTATAAATCAACAAATCAGAAACCAGCCGGTTTATTACGAACACCTGCTTATGCTCAGCGGTTTGAGACCCTCAGCATTGATCTCTTTGGACCATTGCCTCGTAGTAAAGATGGGCACCGATGGATTTTTATAGTAGAAGATTGTGCCACTAAATGGGTAGAACTGTTTGCCTTAACAACTGCCACTGCACAAGAATGTGCGACTACCCTGATTGAAGAGATTTTCCTTCATTATGGTATCCCAAGAAGACTCCTAAGTGATAACGGCCCTTAGTTCGTGAGCACTGTTCTACAACAGGTTTGTTACATTCTTGGAATTGACCAATCATTGACACCTTTGTACCACCCTCAAGCCAACCCAGTCAAACGGAAAAATAGAGACTTGAAACCTCGAATAGCAATCCTTGTTGGGGATGAACACGATTCCTGGAGTGATAAACTTCCTTTTATTAGATGTGCTATGAACTCTGCCAAATCTGATACAACAGGCCAAACTGCCGCCTATCTGCATTTTGGTCGAGAACTAAGAACAATAGATGATGTGGTGAACGATTTTAGAGCAGTTGTTGAAAATGACAATTTTGTTCCTGAAATAACTCCTTATCTTAAACGTCTTGCAGATGTCTCAAAGAAAGTGAAAGAGCGAGTTGAAATAAAACAAGATCAGCGTAAGAAATATTATGATAAAAATCGTAGAAGAGTTTATTTTACACCTGGTGAAAAAGTATTGGTTACCTTACACCCTGTGAGCAAGGCATGTAACCAGAAAACAGCAAAATTTATGCCTAAGAGGGATGGGCCATATATAGTTTTGACTCAAAAATCACTGGTGACATATGACATTGCCAGTCTAGACAATCCTACTCAGCGAATTGGATCTTATCATGTTTCAGCCTTGACACCATTCCAAGAAACTGAAACTACTCCAGTTGCACCTCTGAGAAAAAGAGGGAGACCCAGAAAACATCCTGTTTCCTCTCCGAGACATATGTCGGAAACAGAGGGGGAGGATGGAACGCAGAAAGCCCCTTCCAGAAAATATAGACTTTCCGGCGAAATGCGCAGCGCATCACGTGATCTGAAACGAGACGTTTGATCAGTTAACGCGTGAGCTTGGCCGAAAGGAGTTCGTTTTTTCGTAGAGCGGTGATGTAAATAGAACGTGTGTGTTTTTTTGTTCTCCGAAAATGTAAAAAGTGAAGTGTCAGTCTTATATATATGTGTGTTATGTGCCGTTTTGTGATGTTTACGTGTCAACAAGTAATAAACTATATGAAAATGCCAGCAAACTTTTATTTCTGGTGTTATAAAAGAACTATTCTTTCCGCCCCGAGATTCTAAAGGTATAAATATTCGACGGTATTGACACAATAGGAAATTGTAAACATCAAAATAAAACATGCGTAACTTGTGTCGAAACTAAATTAACTAATATGCCGTATCAGCGTAATCAGCAACAAACCGAGCTGCTAATATTGTGAATCTTATCCACAGTGACGTATGTGGCCCTCTAGATACGCCGACTTTAGGTGGAAAAATTTATTTTATGACTCTTATCGATGATTATTCCCGATATACTACGATATATTTATTATCTAAAGAGAGCGAAGTTGCTGAAAAAATAAAAGAGTATATAACGATGATAAACAATCAGTTCGGTAAAAAACGTAAGAAAATTAGATCGGATAACGGTCGCGAATATGTAAATAAAGAGATCGACGAATACTTAAAACAGAACGGAATTTTACGCCAATTGACTGTTCCGCATAATCTGAGCCAAAATGGAGTTGCGGAGAGAAAAAATAAAAGTTTATTAGATATGACTAGAAATATGTTATCACAAGCAAAATTGAGCAAACATTTTTGGGGTTAAGCCATAAACACCGCAAAATACTTACAAAACCGACTTCCAACTAAAGCAAATAACAACAGAACACCTTACGAGTTATGGAAAGGAGTTAAACCGAATTTAAAACACAGAAGAACATTCGGGTGTAAAGCGATATTTTACGTCGATAAAGTAAATAGAGGAAAACTTGATAATAGGGCTCAAATCGGGACGTTCGTAGGTTATAACACACGATCGACCGGCTATAGAATTCCCACACAAGGAAAACAAATTATAATAGCGAGAACGGTGAAATTTCTTGAAAATGAAAATGTACATTCAGATAACATTGAGAAAATACAAAACACCACAAAAACATCCGATGACAATACACAATTACCGGATAGACATGAAAATCATTTAGAAATAAAACTTCACAGTGAGGAGACACTATCCGAGCCCAAACAGTAACCAATTGAGCCAAGAAGATCTAATAGACCAAACAGAGGCGTTCCTCCAGATAGATATGCCTGCCTCATACATAGTTCATCAGAAAACATTCCCGAAAATTGGGAAGATATCATAAAACTTGAAAATATTAATGATAAAAAAAACTGGATAAAAGCGACACAAAATGAAATCCAATGCCTAAGAAAAAATAACACTTAGACTTTAACAGATCCATCACCCGGAACAAAAATTATCGGTTCCAAATGGACTTTTAAACTAAAAAAGCACAATTTAGGAAATATTCAAAGCTATAAAGCGCGTTTAGTAGCACAAGGGTATAGTCAAAGATTCGGCATTGACTATGATCAAACATTCGCACCTGTAGTTTCGCACACTACAATACGTGCATATCTCATCTCCGCATTGTACAGAAATTTGAACGTGAAACATGTTGACATCATCACAGCATTCTTGCACGGTGAATTAACTGAAACTGTTATATGAGTTAACCAGACGGGTATATTAAACCCGGCGATGAAAGAAAAGTTTGTAAACTTCAAAAGGCCATCTACGGCCTCAAGCAGGCGGCAAAGGCCTGTACACCAAAATATGGGAAACACTCACAATCATTAATTTCATACAGAGCAAAAATGATCCATGTCTGTACTTTAAATCAAATCAAGAAAATCCGATATATAACTATCATCATTTATGTAGATCAGGGGTGTCCAACTGTGGCCCGCCGAATACCACTAAAATTTAACAGAAATAATCGACTTCTTGAATCGCAGAAATTCGACGATCAGATAAGGCAATGATTACTGTAAAATTTTAGTGGTATCCGGCGGGCCACAGTTGGACACCCCTGATGTAGATGATATCCTGATTGCAGGAAAGGACAGTGATATCGAAGAAACAATAAACCAACTTAAAAAACAGTACGAACTAAAAAACTTAAGGGAAGTGAATAATTACTTACGCATAAACATTAATAAAATCAACAACACATATTACTTAAACCAAAACAATAAAATACACGAACTAGTGAAAAAACTGAACTTGAACGACATGAAACCTCATTACACACCCATGATCGCCGGATTCAACAGACTTGAGTACGATGATAATCTTCTACCTAATAATACGAAATATCGTCAAGCCACGGATACATTATTGTACATTTCAACAATCACGCGTTCTGACATATCTGCCGCGATCAACATATTATGTCGTAGAAACGAAATGCCACGCCAAAAGGATTGGTCAGCAGAGAAAAGAGTTATTTCATACCTTAAAACTACAGATAATCTGAATTTGACTCTTAACGCAAACAGCAAGCTCATTTTAACTGCATATGCCGATGCAGAGTGGGCCGGTGACTTGAAAACACGTAAATCAACGTCAGGAAATCTATTCATGTTAGGGAAATCGTCTATTTGCTGGATCACAAAAAAGGCAGAATTACATTGCTCTTTCGTCAGCTGAAGCTGAATACGTTTCAGCTAGCAATGCTGCACAAGAGTTAAGTTGGATAATAAACTTGCTTAGCGACCTCAATATTCCACAAAAACTGCTCATCACGATATTTGAGGATAATATGTCCTGTATTAAAATGAGTGAAAATGATAAACATACTAAGAGGTCCAAGCATATAGATATACGCTTCCATAACATCAAACAAATGAAAGAAGAAGGAAAAATTGATTTACAATACTGCCCTACTGAAGAAATGATAGCCGATACCCTCACCAAACCCAATCCCAAACTGTGTATAAAAAACACCGTAAGCAATTAAATCTTCAACCATTACCCACACAGGAGAATACCGGGGAGTGACGGAGAAACCTTTTAATCCTGACTAATCTCCACGCGTCGTGAACGATAAGGAAAACCGCATCGAATATTACTCAGTGACTAACAAGTATCTTTATAAACATTGCAGCGAAAAAACACTAACTGTTAAAATCAGAATCCAATTAACTCTTGCATCTCGAATGAAAACTGCAGATGTGATCTAAATTGAATGTATCCAGATGGACTTGTGTTGAAACTAAGAACTCAGAAAAAGTGTAGAGGCTTCCTTCAACCTTGAACTGTTTTCGCTAGTGTGTGTACTTTCAATAAACTTTCTTCAGTATGTAAAATATAACTCTATCGTCAAGTTGCGTGTGTGAATGTAGAAAAATGTATCCTAATTTTAATGTAAAAGTAGAGTACCTCTACGTAGCCTCTACGCTTATTGTAATCAAGAATACATAATGTTAAAACGATATGGATCTCCGCTTATTACATGAATCAGTGTTTCACTACCAATATAAATTCATTTATCTCCAAAATATAGTGTTCCGCCAATAAGTGAAATGGATAAGCATAAATATCACACTGTGGATTATAATCTTTGCGCGATGGCAAATTGCAGGTAAGCTGAATGTACTTTTTATTATTATCAAAGCTGAAGGTTAAAGTATCAAAAGTGATCTAACAATTTATAAGTAAAGAAAAATTATCGTGCTACCGAAGGTTCTAGCAGTGTGAATAGTTGAATAGTCTATGACCTCAATGCTCTCAGTTTAACTGGGCAGTTTTCTTTTTATTTCCACAATTATTGTTAAACTGTGCTTCGTAATGACATGATTAACAATAACTATGAGGAGAAGAAGCGATCGCTAGATTTTTAGGTAGATTTGTGTCATTTAAGAAGGAATGACTCATCGTCGCTACTCAAACACCCATCCTCGAAAGATTAACTGTTTCTGCATACGAAGGGCACTCTTTTCTTTTTACAGTGTATAATGACAATCAATATATCCTGGTATAGCAAGCGTGCCACAGTGACGTTGTTATGTCGTCACTGCAAATCACGTACGTAACGTCACATCTGTGACCAAAATGCGAACGTCTTGAAGATCTTAAAAACATCTTATGGCACTTTAAAACATATTACAGCATCAAGAAAATTACTTTTTGACAACTTTTTAATTTTTTGTAACGTTGCTGTGACGTCACTACAACTCACATCACATCTGTGACCAAAATGACAACACTCTCTCGCATTGTAACCAAAAAGTGAATAAATATAATTTATTAGAGAAAAAAATGAAATAAATAATCAATATTTAATTTAAGAAACATAACTTTTTTAAATCTCCCAAAATGTAGGTTTGAATTATTCCATGTATCTATTCTTTCACATTGCTTCTGACTATTTAAATATATTAAATATTTTCAAAATAAATAAATAATCATTATATATATAAATTATTTTTATATACTTTTGTCTTTTTCAGTTAAATTTTGAGCAGGACTGAAACAGCGCGTAAATTTAATAACACTGACAAAGGATGTGAATTAATTTTCACTTTGCTAAACAATGCATAACCAACAGAGTGAAAAATGTGTCCAGACCGGGGATCGAACCTTCATACCCTGGTATAGCGCACCAAGTGCGTTACCATTTAAGCCATCTGGACGACATCCAGTCTGGCATTTTTCACTAAAAAATAGTGAAAAATGAAGAAAAAAAATTTAAAAATGCGATAAATGCTTAATGAAAAATGCCAGACTGGATGTCATCCAAATGATTTAAATGACAAAGCATTTGGTGCGCTATACCAGGACCAGGGTATCTGGATTCGATCCCCAGTCCGGACACATTTTTCACTCTGTTGGTTATGTGTTGATTAGCAAAGTGAAAATTAATTTACATCCTTTGTCAGTACTTTTATCTCATTTAATATTTATTTAATATTTTTAAAAATATATTCCTTTTAACTAATTTATAAATTGTAATGCTAGATTCCTTTCCTTTTTTTCTCTTTCTCATAGATGGGGCTGCTATAAAAATGCATTATTATATCGCAGTCAATATTCGAATAACATTCACTATCGTTCTATTTAATCCTTTTGTGCTGTAAGCTGTTAATATTTTAATGTCAAAAATCCCTTTCATTAACATTATTATTATTTAGATTGGATATTGTTTTGAATATTATAAAAATTATTAATAGGTTTATATGAATTATATTTAAATTTGTAAAAATAGTTTATTATTTTTAACTGTCTGTGTAACTGTTACATATACAACGTGTATTTCTTACTCATAACGTGGCTTCTGGAAGCTAATATCTTGATGTTGGGGTATGTTTTACTGCAATTTCTCTTTTTGTCTAAAAATTCCTTTTTAAATTATGTTTTTGTATTTTATTAGTACTCAATATTAATTATTTTGGAATTATCATGTTCAGGTACTCAATATTTGTCCATTTTTATTCAATTAATCTTTAAATTTCGTTTGGTAATTGATTGGGCAATTTGGGTTAATATATTAGGGTATATATTGGGTAAATTATTTGTGAATGTAAAGCAAAACTATTATTTTTTTCTATATGCATAAGAAGACTAGAACCGCGAATTGTCACGTGTCGTGAAATGCTACCAAGCGCTTAGAGGGTTAATACAGTGAAGTCATCTATTTGATAATATAATAATCTGTAAATATAACAACTTTTAAGTGTAAATTTTATTTCATAAGTAACTTATTTATTTTGATATGATTTTCTATAATCCATTTTAAAGGAAGTTTGTAATATAGTGCTGTTGTATTTAATAATGATCCCTATTCTTTGCTTTTTCCATATATCATGTTCAGTTACTCAATATTTATCCAATTTTATTCAATTTCCTTAAAATTTATTCAGTAATAGATCGGGCAATTTGAGTTAATAAATTAAGCTCATAGCTATTAACTTAAACAGAAATAAATTACATTTTACTTATGTTGGTGGAATATTGCCCTTGAAAAAGTGTTTCACTATATAAGTTTCCAACTGCTCTTGTAATAATTTTCACTTTCTGCATCTAGGATTTTTTTCTCTACATATCTTTAAGTATTTTTCCCACTCATTTTAATTTTAAGAATCTTAAATTTTTGGATATCTTTATGTATTATATTGTAATTATCGGTTTATCTACTGTCGATTATTTGTGTGGTTTAATGGTTATTATTTACAAAAGTACATACAGTGGAACTCCAGATATACGTTACCTGAGTTGTACGTTTCTCTCAGTTATACGTTTCAACTCAGCGGTCCCGGCCGCTTGCCATTAAAAATTAACTGAGTTATACGTTTTGAGTTGTCCATTTCCCTCAGTTATACGTTACGTTTTTGCGTCCCCAGCCAAAATTTTGTCTTATTTATGCTTTTTGTAATCGGAAACACTAACAACGCGTCAGATGAGTCTGATTTGAAAGATTTTACTCTAACTTCGGAGCTGCTCTGGGATTTTGACGTTGTAAAACGGTTCGTCAGTATAGTAAAAACAGTAACGGTAAGGCGGCTGCATTATTTACAGAAATATAAAGTTTGGTGTTCAGTATCAGCACTGCCGAAAAGAAATAATCGAATATTAGTGATTAATTCTACAAGATTCAACAAACTACTGAAATGTCTTTTGATAAATGATTTACATGCCAAGGCAATTCCAATAATTTATTTTAAGTACGTATGTGTATTAAAAATATTTTTAATAAAGCTTTTATGATAAAATGGCTTCATGTATACTTTTCTTATGTACTTTTTTCTATTCTGTTCCATTTCCGAAACGTTATGTCATGGGTGCAGTAATATTTAGGAAACTTCCGTTTTTGATATAAAAGGTAACTGGAACTTCTCAGCGGAACAAAATTTTTAGAATATATTTAAAAAATGGTTTCGGTAGACCATTAATTGAGTTGTACGTTTTACTGAGTTATACGTTTTGTTTATATATATATATATATATATATATATATATGTAATAATAAAAAAAGTTCGCCATTTTTCCTTAGTTAAATTATTCCAAATTCTTACAATTCTAAATTTTTTTCCCTGTTTTATTCCAATTTACTACTCTATATTCATTAAATACTTATTCTTAATTTAGCTTTACCGTTAACTCTATTAAATTCCCTTTTATTTAATTCTAAATTGTCTAAATTTACTTAAATATAAAGCTTTTAGTTATTCTTAAATTCTATCCTGATTCCCGATCATTTCTGGGTTTTAGAATGTTTTTTGAGAGCCATCTTCATTTTTATTCTTAAATTATTTTCCCGCTCTAAAGTCACTTTACTATAAAATTAATCCACTCATCTCTGTCCGAACTCTTTCACAAATTATCTTTCATTGGTCGTGACGTAGCATGACGCGTCTTCTTTAATTCTTCATTGGTTCAGTGCGCGTTCTACGTCATAACTTGTGTTGTTCCGCGGGGTAACAAAAAGCAGCTGCCTGCGGCGATCCCTCAGAATTAAGTCGTATTTTCAATTGTAAACAACTCCCTGGCTGCTCGTTTTGAGATTTTGAGATGTTCGAATACTTACCCTCTATACAGTGATGATGTAGTGATGCCCGGCTTTGATGGTTATGGTGGAAACTGCCCAAGAACAATACTTAATAAAGAATTTACAGTGAAAGCTTTGTTCGTTGTATTATGGAGAAACGCCTCTGGATTTTAAATTCACTGCCGCTATGGCCGCAACGAAACTGCAACTAAAATGTACGACTGCTTCTAAATATTTATATCATCCATAACAACCAACGTCTTAATTCGTTGTGCAACCATTTATTATGCTCCTTCTATAATCCACGAAACTGCAACTAACTTGTTACGATTGCTTCTGATATTTATATCATCCATAACAACCAACGTCTTAATTTCATTGTGCAACCATGTGAATTCTTTCTATAATCCACGTTACTGCAACTACAACATATGACGGTGAATCATCGTATTATAATATAAGCCGGACAGGATGTCAAAAGACCTATGCCACAACTATCCTTCCAAACGATGTGGAAAGAATATCCGAGAATAAAGTTGCTGATTACCTTTACTGAGGTGTTGTAACAAAAAAAAAAAAAAAGAACGGAAGCAAGGCATCTACGAAATATATTTTCATTATAAAGTCAACCCCCCTTTCGAGGACAGCCAGAAGAAGTATTGGAACATCACGTCAATGAAAACAACAAAAAATTGTTGAATCCTCATTGTCATAACAAGATTTGATTGCGTAAGTTAGATTTTATAGTAAGTAATATGTATTATTTATTTGTTGCTAAATGTTATCACAACCTTTTTTATTTTGTTAAAATATCTATTCTTACGTAACAAGAAACCAACTGACAAAGTTTTTAACAGTCTGAGATTTTTATTTATGTTCTTGTACTATTAATTAGTCTGAAAGATATTATGAAATTTATTTTACTGTTTATGTTATTTTTCTGTTAAAATTAATATATTAAGGAAGAATTAAAAGTATGTTATTATGCTTTAAAGACTAAACTAAGTTATATTTTGGATTGATGCACTTATGAGAATTGCTACTACAATATGAATTGAATAATTTATGTTCTCAGTTATTACTTGGCACATGACTTGGAGTATGATTATGAAATTTACATGATGATATTTTACGATAACTAAAAAGTAATATCTTTTCATTATTTACTAAGTAAAATGTATTGGAACATTTTCTATGCCATTTTATAAATGCATAAAAATTATTAGATTCTCTGAAATTACAGCTTACATCCTTGTTTGCATCGCAAAAATAGCTTTTGAAGAGTAAAAAAATAAATAAAAATAAAATAAAATAAAATAAATAAATAAATGATTATGATCTCAAAAGAAAGTTGCGCTGGAGTTGCGTAACATTGAAACGGTAAAATTATTGTGTGCATATAATTTATTTGTTTATTTCATTACTTTGTTTTATTTATTGATACTATGCTCCGAGATGATAAAGCAATAAAAAAAAAAAAAAAAAAAGAACTTGGATATTTATAGCTATGTGTTTTATTATTTTATTTCATTCTAAATTGTGATTTTCATATATAGTGGATCTATTTATAGAAATGTTATTGTAGTAGTTTACATTTACTATTTAAGTGGAATGAATTTTAATATGAATTGGACTTTTTACTGTTGAATATTATTTATTTTGTTATTTAAATTATTAAGCGTTAGATATTTTTACAGTTGTTATTAAGTTAAAGATGAATATAGTATGAATTGATGTTTAATATTATTAAGGATAGATTACAAAAAAAAAAAAAAAAAAAGTTTTATTAGTAAATTAAACTTAAAATACTCTAAATTTATAAGTGAATATTATGTTTTGCTCACTCATTTACTATGTAGAATTATTTCTGTTGCAAATCTCTATAATTAAGTGAATTCAGTAGGGAAGTTTTTCAGAGATGTCTATCAGTATTTTGAGAAAGGAATATGGTGTTTACTAATAAACTAATGGTAAATGGGTAAAGTTGTTAAAAATTTCAATAATTCTGATAAAACTTAAGCCAGTATATTCAAATTGAAGTTTATAACACTAAATTAACTTGGAATTCTATATTTTATTGAATGAAATTTCTGGTGTAAGTCTATTTTTGTTCCAAATCCTTATAATCATAGAATTCAGTAGGGATAGTGACTAAAGGATGGATTTTACTAGGAAATTGCAGAAAATGGAGTGTGGAATAATGAGCTTTACAATAAATATAACAGAAATTTAATTACAAATTCTGGTTTTATATGCATTACAGTAACCATCTAAGTTAATTTTAATAAAATTTAATTACTTTTTCACAAATCTAAATATTATGTTGTTACTTTTGCACAGTATTAGTGGTTTTTCTACTGGCCAGGGATTAATTGCTAATTTTCAGGAACTGACAGTAATTTTCTGTATGTTGTTTATTGGTTTAAAGGAATGGTTTTGGTATGACATGCAGGGATGTCTGTTGATTTCATGATTTATTGTGTTAAAGGTGCACCATTAATAACTTTATTATTTATTCTTATGAATATCTGTTCCTTTTTGGTCTTAGCCATCATGGTATGATCAATTACCTATAACAACTTATTGTAATTTCTTCTTTTGGCAATTTACTATTTACCACTTTCTTAGGCAGTTAAGTTAAATTAAATTAAATTACTATTAGTATTATTATTTAACTATGTAAATAAAATTAATTCAATTATTAAACTAAATTTAAATTAACTTAAATTACCACCAAAAAACCTTGAGTATAAATTGTAAATATGTAAATATAACTTAAATTATTTTAATTTATGTTGTTTATTTTGAGTTAAATGTTAGGGAAAATGATGCACTTACCAATTTATGTTAATACTTAATATAAGGAGTTAGAGATTTGTTGATTGTGATAATTATTTAACAAACTGCTAGATCAGGTAGAAGTTAATTTACTGAGACATGATGGAAAAATTAGCATTATGTTACTTTAGTAAATTGTTCTATTAGGTAACTTTGAGTTTTAATAAATCTTGGGCTGACCAATGTGGATTACACCTCATTTTGTCTATAGCTTGGTAAAAATAAACTCATTAAGTGCCAAGATCCTTAGCATAATAAATTTACTAGGATTGAGCTCAAACTAAATATGATGTAATGATTAAATATGTGATACTGATGAGGAATTGAAATGGAAGAGAAAGATGATAATAAAATAAAAAGTATTAAAGGTGAAGTTGAGGTTTTTAGGTAAAAGTGCATTCAAAAGGTTTCTGATATTATGTAAATAAAATTTTGATGTTGTTGTTGTTGTTATTTATTATTTCTATTGATGATACTATTATTATTGTTGTTGTATTTGTTACTATGATGAAAAAGTTCTAAGATAGTCAATGCAACATATTAATTTTTAAGATAGTAAAT
Source organism: Maratus michaelseni (assembly GCA_963931845.1). Lineage (NCBI taxonomy): Eukaryota > Metazoa > Arthropoda > Arachnida > Araneae > Salticidae > Maratus > Maratus michaelseni. The sequence goes on from OZ007596.1 coordinate 144,014,429, forward strand.
ACAATTTAATAGATTTTTATGTATTTTATTGGATAAGATTTCTGGTTGAAACAAACTTTAGTTTTTATCAACATTCTTATAACATTCTGATTCAGTAAGAAAAGATAAAGAATTGTGAATTGCTGCCAGATATTATTGATAAAATATAATTTAAATTTTGTTCCTAGGGTTTTAGTTGCATAAATAAAACTTATTCTTTAGAATCTTGTAATAGATACCAATTTAATAGCTTAATTAAAAATTTATATAGGCATAAAACTAATTAAATTTAATAAAATAAATTATGTCTAACTAATCTCAATTATTTTTAGTGTGACAGTGTGTTCCTAGCACACTAGTAATAGTGTGTGAGCTCTTGGGAATGTTACTGTTGAAATCTGTATTCGAATTAACTTTTATGCTGGCATAATTGATTGGTTTGGATTGAGAATTTCTTATATTGAATTTAATTGGATTATAATATTATACCTTAAATTACTAAAAATTAAACTAAGCAAAATTAAACTATTCTTAAGAAAATTTTTTTTTTTTTTTTTGCTTTTCAAGAGTTTCAGAATTTTCCAATGCATAACTTGAATTATTTTCCTGTTATTAAAATAGAAGAATATTGTCACTACCCAGGTGACCAGAAGAAACCACTATTAGTTTATTGTTATTATTCTTAGTATTGTATTGCTATTATTATTATTGTTATTGTTAAGTATTATTATTTTAAATTTTTATTGCTGATATTGTTCTTGTTATTATTATTATTATTGTATTATTTTATTTATTGCAACTTCATACTGCCATTGCAACACTAAGGACTCTTATAATATTCAATAACTGGACTACTACAATTCAGTAGGACTTAACCTTCACTTAAGGACTATAAATAAGTTAATAATGCTGATTATTGTTAATTTATTGATAAAAAGAGATATGATTTATATATTGTTATTACATTATTACTTAAATTTATTTATTGCAACTTCATACTGCCATTGCAACATTAAGAACTCTTATAATATTCAATAATTGGATTAATACAATTCAGTAGGACTTTAAAAAATCACTTAAGGACTATAAATAAGTGAATAATGCTGATTATTGTTAAATTATTGGTAAAAAAGAGATGATTTATATGTTGTTGTTATATTTTCTTGATACAAACTATACTGTACTGTTATACTAATTATTATTGAAAAATGTAATTATTTACAGCAGTTTCCACTTAACCGTGTTTCTTTAAATTTAATTATTAAAATTTACTTAACAGAATTCAGAAATTTGAGCATCGCGATGCAGCGACCAGGTAACTGTATTGCAACGAGGGAACTGTTTTGTAAACCAAGTATCTGCTTTCTCCCAATGAACATGTAAGTCAATTGGACTTACCGGTTCATACATTTTTGGGGAGGGGGGATATGTAATAATAAAAAAAGTTCGCCATTTTTCCTTAGTTAAATTATTCCAAATTCTTACAATTCTAAAATTTTTCCCCTGTTTTATTCCAATTTACTACTCTATATTCATTAAATCCTTATTCTTAATTTAGCTCTACCGTTAACTCTATTAAATTCCCTTTTATTTAATTCTAAATTGTCCAAATTTACTTAAATATAAAGCTTTTAGTTATTCTTAAATTCTATCCTGATTCCCGATCATTTCTGGGTTTTAGAATGTTTTTTGAGAGCCATTTTCATTTTTATTCTTAAATTATTTTCCCGCTCTAAAGTCACTTTACTATAAAATTAATCCACTCATCTCTGTCCGAACTCTTTCACAAATTATCTTTCATTGGTCGTGACGTAGCATGACGCGTCTTCTTTAATTCTTCATTGGTTCAGTGCGCGTTCTACGTCATAACTTGTGTTGTTCCGCGTTGTAACAAAAAGCAGCTGCCTGCGGCGATCCCTCAGAATTAAGTCGTATTTTCAATTGTAAACAACTCCCTGGCTGCTCGTTTTGAGATTTTGAGATGTTCGAATACTTACCCTCTATACAGTGATGATGTAGTGATGCCCGGCTTTGATGGTTATGGTGGAAACTGCCCAAGAACAATACTTAATAAAGAATTTACAGTGAAAGCTTTGTTCGTTGTATTATGGAGAAACGCCTCTGGATTTTAAATTCACTGCCGCTATTGCCGCGACGAAACTGCAACTAAAATGTACGACTGCTTCTAAATATTTATATCATCCATAACAACCAACGTCTTAATTCGTTGTTCAACCATTTATTATGCTCCTTCTATAATCCACGAAACTGCAACTAACTTGTTACGATTGCTTCTGATATTTATATCATCCATAACAACCAACGTCTTAATTTCATTGTGCAACCATGTGAATTCTTTCTATAATCCACGTTACTGCAACTACAACATATGACGGTGAATCATCGTATTATAATATATATATATATATATATATATATATATATATATATATATATATATATATATATATATATATATATATATATATATATATATATATATATATAACCATAAATGAAACATTACTATAACACAAACTTAAACTATGAAATAATGATTAAGTATGTAATAATTAGTTGTCAGTGAAAGTATTCCCCAACACATTGAATATGGATACCAAAAACGTATTTAAAAGAATAAGAAATTAAATTAAAAATTGAATAAATGGAATTGAATGAATGAAATGAAATTTGTGGAATTCAGACAGAATTTTCAAGTCCTAAATGCCTAAATACCACAAATAAAATGAAATGAGTGGTTTCATCATCACATTAGCCAAAACATTCCTAAAGAATATGATTTTGGGACTATCTACTCATAAACATTGAATCAAACCTGTGAAAAAATAAAAAAAATAAATACAATATTAAAAAGGAAAGAAGCCATACCTATAATAAACAGATTAAACATAAAATAGAGTCAGAAACTATATAATCCATTTGGATTAAAATAGATACCTGTGCACCACATGAACCACACATGAACACAACCAAAACAAGGGAATGAATTGCAAAAATTCATTACATGTTGCCAAATTTAGATTTAGAAAATGATTTTACTATGTTGCCAGAAAAGATTTTAGAATAATATGAATATTATTGTAAAGCAACAGGAACATTGGTGCTGCCATCTATAATGTTTAAAAGTGAATATACGCTGAATAAAAAGAGTATTGGATGAAAATTAATATTTAAAAATTAAACCATATACTATCTAAAGATGATAGCAATTAGTTAAATAATAAATAAATGAAATTAATTAATAAATAGAATATCCAATTACATTAAAGTAATGGATGTATTAATGAATAATTCTATGTTAAAAATAAGATGGAAGATGGAAAAATCAATAATTAAAGCAACTTAAAAATATATGTACTATGAAATGACATAGCAACTATTAAATAGCTGTGCCAAAAATGCAACATCACATAAATTAAATTAAAATAAAATACAAAATATTTGAATTAAGATACAAAGGATTTATAATTAATATTAATTAAATTTTGAAATTAATTAGTAAAATATAATGTTTCTTCATACAAAGTTAAAAAATATATACACTTAATATAAGTGGAAAGGGTAGAACGTTTAATAAAAATTAAAACATATATTATATTAACACTTTAGAAAAGTATACATTATATTAGAAGTTAATATGATATTGTCCACCGTAGGCATTAATCCAAATGCATTAGATCAAAGACATTCTTAATATTAATGAATATAAATTCATTTAAATTAATTAAATAATGAATATGTAAATATAACTAAATTAATATACATATAAAAATATCACATCACAGTCCATTATAAAATGTGTAATATCAAACGTTTGTGTAACTCAAAATGCCCCCCCCCTTTATATATATATATATATATATATATATATATATATATATATATATATATATATATATATATATATATATATATATATATATATATATATATATATATATATATATATACATAGGTACAGTCGTGGAAAAAAAACTGCACACCCCCCACTAACTCTGCAACAAATTGTAGTAGAAGGAAGTGACTGGTACCAAACGATTGGAAATAAAGTCTACTTTTAAATTATATATCTAAAATTTGCCTAAGGGGCCATCTACATATTAAAACAAGCCTAAAATTTATTTTTTTTCAATGGCAAAACCCACTTTTGACATGATATTTTAAATCTTTGGTTCAAACTATGCCTAGATACAAAATTTTAAGTCATTTGGATGGTTGATTTAGAGGTTGAAACAGTTTTCGAGTTATAAACATTCAAATTTTAGAGCCTCTAATGTTAAATTACATTTTCATATTTTTATTAATATCTCCTGAGATTATAATTCTAATGTGTTAATTTTTTTTTTTTTTTTGGTTATAATACTAAAAAGCCCAAACATAAATATGTCAAATCTGTAATTTTTATAATTTTATAATATGAATTATGAATTTATGAAATTAATATTCGAAAAAATTATGAATTGCAACCTACAATTTTTTTGATGGATTTATATTTATTATGTCCTGCTTTATGTGTATTCAAAATTTTAAATTTTTCTACCAAGTAGTTTTCAAATTACGCTTAAAAAACGGCAAGATGCAGCTTTAAGGGGTCTATGATGTGCATTAAAGCATAGTTTGAACAGGGATGGGAGCGCTCCGACTCGAAATCCCGATTGACACCACTAAATTTTAATAGTATTTGTTACCTTATTCAAGAACAAAATTTCTGAAATTCTTTACGTTGGAGAATACTATTAAAATTTAGAGGTAAGAATCGATACTCGGGTCGGAGCGCGCTCATCCCTGTTTGAGAAAATATTATACTCATAGGCTGGGATTAAAACAAGATTTTATCAAATCTTGTTAAATTGTTTCAATATTACACTAAATGGTTGTTAGATAAAGTATAACGCGAAAGAATTTGTTACTTAAAAATGCTAATTTAAACTTTTATTAACTTTTGTATATCAATCAAAAATTGTAATATTTACAAATATGTATCGATGTTCAGTTTTTATTCCATTAATAACGAACTTAAAATAATTAAACTTTTTCTTCAATAACTTTCGTATTTAGATCTATTCGATTAAACAGGCTAATTGAAAAAAAAATACAAGTTATTTTTATGGTTTTCTGATAGGCAAGATTATTTCCCAATCGCTAGCAGTGTGCAAAAAAATCTAATAATAATAATAATAATAATAATAATAAATGGCAAACGGTAAGTTTTCTTGCCAAGAGGCACCAATGAGTTAATTGTAAAATTTCAAATGAACTACCAGAATAGGTTTAATCATAGAATTATTAACCCTATTCCGAAGGAGAATAACGAATGTAAAGTTATTCAGATGTCTTTATAACATAGATTTAGTTTTAGGTCTTCAAATAAATCGGAATATAAATCCCGCGACACCCCCCCCCCCCCCTTGATACTAAAAAAAAAAGCAATGCCTGGATTTATTTTCAGACTAAAAAACAATTTATCTGCGTTTTTTTTTTTTTTTTTACTTTGATTCCTTACGCTGCTTTATACTATTTTTTTAAATTCTACATTTTGTATTTGTCACTATTATTCACGTTTCTGACAATAAACTAAAAAAAAGGCGAGTTAAATAGATGCAAAATCTGAGAAACAGCATTATAAAAGCAACTGTAAAATTCCAATAACATTTACATATTCTAAAACTATTTTAATTACAAATAATCTTATGGTTTTTTAACCCCTTCGTGAAGTGCATCTATTACAGAAATTTTAATAATTTACCACCGATTTTTTAAAACAGAAATTTTCGTCTGATTGAATCGTGGAAATGCTAAGATATAGCAAGGCAAAGCTTACAATAAAAAATAACTGGTGGGAAAAATCGAGGATTCTGAGCATCTTATGCGTCACGTATACGTGTCACTTGTCCCCAAGGGGTTAAAATCGGATAATTCAACAGTTGTAAACATTATTTTACCGCATATAACAATAACCGAAACTTATTAAGTGAGTAAAATGGTCATATCGGTAAAACATAATACATTAAAAGAAGTGACATTCTGCAGCATTTCAACAATCGAGAACCGAACTTCAATTTGGATACAGCCCCTTAAATATGCTCATTATAAAGTAATTAATTTCTCAGAAATTAAAGAATTCGTAGAATCGTAGAAATGTGATGAAATTTGGTATCAAGGCATAGTTTGAACTGCAGATTTCAAATATGTTGTCAAATTTGAGTCTTGCTATTGAAAAAAACAAAGTTTGGGTGTGTTTTTATATGTAGATGGCCCCCTAAGCAAATTTTATATACATCATTTAAAAGTAGACTTTATTTCCAATCGTTTGGTACCAGTCACTTCCTTCTACTATCATTTGTTGCAGAGTTAGTGGGGGGTGTTCAGTTTTTTTTTCCACGACTGTACATATAATTATATACAGATATATATATGTGTGTAGGATTTCAGTGTTAATTCTTCAATTGCTTTATGACGTTATGATCGTCATACTAACTGACACTTTAGTACTATTACTATCATCCATGATTCAAACGCACGAGGTATACATATTTTGGATCGCGAGATTTGGCAAAGAGCCAGTCTTATAATTTTATCATCGAAGAAGCGTCGAAGTGTGCAGGAGTCAATTAGGAAACTTCTAGGCCTAATTGGACTATGTAACAATAAGAATATTATATGTTTTATGTTGTTTTATGTGAGAAGTGTAAGATATTTTGAAGAAATAACCAACGAAGCGTTGTGGAATTGATTTCCTAGAATGGTATTAAAATTCTTGTTTTTGTTATTTTGAAGTCTAGTTGTTCAATTAATACAGTAAATTAACTTTTTACGTATCACCTATCTACATTTTTGGGGGCTCGGATGCCAGAATAATTAAAAATAAAACGCCAGTATCAAAAGTTGTGTTACGATTTTGCAAGGTGAAACCGTAATCGTATTACTTCAAGTGCAAATTTTGAAAGATAAACATGGGAACTCTAAATAAAGCTAAGAGAATTGACCTAATAAACCTCTGCGAAGAATGCGGAATTGAAGCACCAGAAAAACCGACAATACTCGTCCTAATAAAGCTGATCAAGAATTGGGAGAGTTACGAAGAAGAATTTATAAGAGATCGATTGGAAGTAGTGATAGCAGCTAGAAAAGAGAAAACAGAAGAAGAAAGAGAAGAGAAAGAGAAGAAATTACAAGCAGAACTGGAAGAGAAGAAATTACAAGCAGAGATTGAAGAAAATAGATTGAAATTGAAAATGGAAATGGAAGAGAGAAAATGGAAAATAGAATCGGAGCAAAATTTTGAAATTAAGAAAATGAAGATACAAGAAAATTTAAGAGAACTCACTGAGGAAAACCCAAGGACAAATCCAGGTAAGCAATTTGAATTGCTTAGATTATTAACTAAATATGAAAGTTCAAATGATATTAGCTTATATTTAGCTATGTACGAAAGGCAAATGGCGCAAACGGGCATTGGTAAAAAAGAATGGGTAAATTATTTAATTAATCTAATGCCGTTAGATGTGATCAATATAATTACGAGGGAAAACGAACCTGAAATTCACGATTATGATTACATAAAAAATATTCTACTAAAACGCTACAAACTATCACCAGAAGTGTTTAGGCTGAAATTTTTCTCATCTAAAAAGGAGACAACGGCTAATTGGCGCGATTTCGCTTATGAGATAAAGGTGTATTTTCAACAATGGATTGAAGGTCTTCAACTAAATAACTTTGAAGATTTAGCGGAATTAATTGTTGTTAATCAAATCAGGCATAATTTACCTACGGAAAGAAAGACACATTTCATAGAGGAATTATTAGTAATAAAGAAAATTGATGAATTAGTTAATAAATTAGATAATTACGAAACAGCACGAAGGGCTTACAAGAAACAATCAGTTAAGGATACAAGCAGCGATTTTGATGACAGAAGATCGAGAGTGGCTGACTACGCCAATTCGAAAACACGCCAAGTTGATAATAGGCATTATGTAGGTCACGAAAGCAAATAGTAGCATATAATCTGTTTTACGTGTGGCAACCCTGGTCACGTGAGTGCAAAATGTGCCATGGCGAAAAATACTGAACAAGAATATTCAAATTTTTACCCGCAACATAATCAAAATTGGCGAGAAACAAAATACAAAGACACGCAAAGAAAAATAGTTAATATGGGCATGTTAAATGGTAAAAAAGGAAGAATCTTAGATATTCGCGGAATAAAAACAAACGTAATAATCGACACAGGAAGCGATATTTCAATCGCCAATTCAAGATATCATACTGCAATAAACGCACCAAAACTAACCAGCGACAATATATCTATATCAGGCATAGGTGGAAAAGAAACTAAGCCAACAGGTTTTTTCTGGCATGAAGTCTACGTGGACGATACAGAAATCCAGGATAAACTTTACGTGGTGCAAGAGACGGACTGCGATTTAATAATAGGTAGAAAAGCAGTAGAAGGCATGACGTTAAAAGTAACGGAAGATGGTGTTAGAATAATAAGCGGCAACAAAGTTCGAGTAGGATACATTAAAATTAATGAAGTACCGATAAAAATTGATGAAGCAAGTATAAACAACGATAATCGAGGTTGGGAAAATATGGTTAAAATCGACTGCGTAAATGACGGGGTGAATTTGACTCATATTACAAATTTAGCAAACAGTGAGAAAATAAGAAAATTAATAAAACCATATAAGCCGAATAAAACAAAAGATACAAGATTATCCGATGAATGGAATGATGACTATCCATCTCCAGAAGAAAATTATGAAAGTAGTAGTCCTGCACATGGTGGAAAAGACTATGTGAAAGATCGCAATAGGAATTTTGATCATAAGGGAAAGAACAGAAATTTTAATAGACCATTTGATAACAGAAGCAATAATAGATATGGCCAGAGATATTTTGAACAGTCATTTAACCATGGAAATTACATTAAATATAGATATGGGAAACAGAGTTCCGAGAAGTCTTACCAAAATGAATATGAGATTCCTGAAAACGTGGAAACTAAAGATTCTTTGAAACCTCAATACATAACAGAAAATACTTTACCTAATTCAAAAGCAAGGTATAATCCAAATTTTCCCCCTAGATACATGAATAGAGGCTATCATGGTCACTATCATGGTCAAAATAATTATAATTATGGTGGCCAACGATCATACAAGGCTAGTTATAATAAACAAAAATATTTACAACCATCACATAAGAATAATTCTCATCATGAATTTAATGGAGCTTATAGTGAACGAGATGCTTATTCAAATTCTTATCATTCTAGAAGCAATAGGTATGTAGTTTCTAAAGATAGAGAGCAATGTCCGGAAAGGAATTACAGAGATATTAGATATGCCGATCCTAAAGACAGAAAGTAATATCCAGAAAGAAATAAAAATCTCAAAAAAATAACTGTTAGGCATGAAAAAACATCACAAATCAAGATTCTGATCTCGAGACGCCATCACGTCAGGATGACCGATTTGTAGGATTTCAGTGTTAATACTTCAATTGTTTTATGACGTTATGATCGTCATATTAACTGACACTTTAGTACTATTACTATCATCCATGATTCAAACACACGAGGTATAAATATTTTGGATTGCGAGATTTGGCAAAGAGCCAGTCTTATAATTTTTATCATCGAAGAAGCGTCGAAGTGTGGAAGAGTCAATTAGGAAACTGCTATGCCTAATTGGACTGTGTAACAATAAGAATATTATATGTTTTATGTTGTTTTATGTGAGAAGTGTAAGATATTTTGAAGAAATAACCAACGAAGCGTTGTGGAATTGATTTCCTAGAATGGTATTAAAATTCTTGAAAGAGTCAATTAGGAAACTGCTAGGCCTAATTGGACTGTGTAACAATAAGAATATTATATGTTTTATGTTGTTTTATGTGAGAAGTGTAAGATATTTTGAAGAAATAACCAACCAAGCGTTGTGGAATTGATTTCCTAGAATGGTATTAAAATTCTTGTTTTTGTTATTTTGAAGTCTAGTTGTTCAATTAATACAGTAAATTAACTTTTTACGTATCACCTATCTACACACACACACACACACACACACATATATATATATATATAATATCTTTGAATTTCAAAAAAACATTAATCACGTTCTCTCAACATTTCTAACCTAATCTTCAATTGAGATACTCAGTAATAAAGTGTAGACAGAATACCACAAAGTTAATAAATTAACAAGTGCAAACATAAAATTACCAAAGCAGTTTCAACAATGGTAAGCAGCCAAAAATACTGAAAGTTGTGAAGAATATTAAAAAAAATATATATATAATATGCCATAAAATGTAAGATAATTGGAATTTGTATATCAAGTGAATTCAAATGGAATTGGAAATGAAAAATTATATAATATGTCATAAAATGTAATAAAATGGACATTGGATATCAAGAGAATTAAAATGGAATTGGAAATGAAAAAGACACGTGTAAAGCTTAATCTTCAGCCTGGTAGAGCCCACACGTGTCTTAAAACATAATGCAATATTTCATAAAATATACTGGCAATTATGTTAAGATCAGTATATTTCCACCAGGTATATTGCATTATTACCACAAAACAATTGGAAATAAAAATCCTTTAAAGTATAGATGAAAAAATGTACTCACAATAATTATCTAACATGTTGCAAATAATGCTACGGCCACATTGAGCAAATAACATGACATATCTAAAAACCTTGAAATAAGATAGTCAAGTTGAGACAACATATTTGAAATAAAACCCAAAATATTACATATCAATACAAATTGATTGAAAACACACTAAAAATATTTTTAAAAAAAATCAAAAACACATTTAAAATTGTGAATAAACAAATTTCCTAAATAATTTTTAATTTTTATAATTTAAAAGTAAATTCTATTCTAGAGACATTTGCTCTATCTATAGGTAAATTAAATATTTTAACATTGTGTTGACAAGTAAATGTGCTGCCATCTGTAAGGAAATTAATATACAAAATTTTTTTAACATTAAATTTGATTTACACAACTTTTAATTTATCTTAAAAATATATATATTAATAAATAATAATATATTGTAGTTTTACAAAAACATCCAACATAATACCATTATAAGAATTAAAACATTATCTAACACTGCATTTCAAAATCTTTTAAATTTATTACATTTTTTAGCCAAATCCTAAAATATCAACTACTGTTATTTTTTATAATACATAGTGCTGCCATCTATTGGCAATCTCCAAATTTATCAAATAAGATTAACATGAAATTAATAAGAGTTTATTAAGTCTACCATTTAGTTAATCAACTAAGAATACACAGAAAATAAAAAGATGGAAATATAAAAAGATTTTATGTTATTATTATCAAATTTAAGTATAAATTAACGTAAAAATTAAATCAGCATATTTATTTAGTAAACAAAGAATGCGCAGAAATTAATGTTAATCATATTATTATTATTTTGTTCTTAAATATTCAAAAGCTTTTAATCAAACAATAATTAACAATCATTAATATTTTGTTTTTAAATATTCAAAAGCTTTTAATCAAACAATAATTAACAATCATTAATATTTTGTTTTTAAATATTCAAAAGCTTTTAATCAAACAATAATTAACAATCATTAATATTTTGTTTTTAAATATTCAAAAGCTTTTAATCAAACAATAATTAACAATAATTAATATTTTGTTTTTAAATATTCAAAAGCTTTTAATAAAACAAAAAATAACAATCCATGTTCTAATATAAAAATTAAATTAATTTTAATTATTTGATGCTGCCATCTATTATAAAATAAAGAAATAAAATTAATATTATTAACCTAAATTTTAATTAAAACTGCCAATTTATATATTTAACATGGTATAAAAACATAATTGATTGAAATATAAAATTATCTAAGTATATAAATTAAAATATAGTTCATAATATCCTTGCCCTTACAAACAAATATTGATTTTTATTTTTTATGCCTTTTTATGTTATGTGTAATCATCAATGTTAACCATGTATTATTTTTATGTGTTTTTGTTTATTGTTATGTGTTAAAGTATAAATATTACATTAAATTATATGTAGATTACACATGTGTTACAATTATATGTCAATGCAATGCTTTATTTAAAATACATATTATTATAATTGATCATTTGTATAACTTAATAAAAAGGTGATCGGCAACGCACTATTACCATGAAACTATATAAAATGTGCAAAATTGACCAACCAGCATAATTAAAGTCCTTTATATTTGTTTTGTAATGTATTATGTGCTGTATTATAAGTTCATCGCACGCTAAAACAGAAGAAATCATTACAGAACATGTGTATGTGTATAATATGATGTATTAATAGTTATTTAAGAGTTGATAATTGAATTTACCAAAAAATTTGGATAGCCATATAGTTTTGCTTGATTACGTATAAATCTAATATTTTTGTTTTTATTTATATCTGAGCATAAAAATTTTACTCTATGTAGGTAATTGATAATTATATTTTTATAAACGGATTTATGTAAACATGAAGAAAAATTGGTAAAAATATTTACATTCAATGGAAAGTCAAATCTTTTATCCCAAATATCATAGTCTTTTATCGTAAATATAAATAGTCAATATATATATATATACATACATATAATTATATACATACAGATATATATATACGCGAGATAATTTATTCACATTTTCATTTTCATCCTTGAATGCAAACTTAATGTAGATAAATTGTTTTGAAAAGTCATCCAGAAATAAAGTTGCCATTTTGATAAATTTCTTAGCATTTTAAACACATACCTAAGGTTATTGTGCCTAAAAGAGGCAAGATTCCACATAGTTTTGATACATTTAGGCTATATTTGTCATTTCATTAAATGAAAAAAATATATATTTTATTAAGCTTTTAATTCAATTTTGGCGCGTGAACTATTTATAGGTAATAAAAAATTCACTTTTATGTAATTCTCCAATTTTATGAACCCAAATGTTGTAATGTTTTGTCCAATCCAAAATAAATTAAATTATTTTTTGCACGGTTTATAGTATTATAAACAGTGTTTACAATGTTTATAGTATTATATTTCAGTTTGCGCATTGTATAGCACCTATTTCTTGAAAACCCTTCGACGCATATGTTTGCAAAGTCATTTTGCGTTTTAGGTAGCTTTCAATACAAAAAAGTCTAAAGCTACCTATTGCAGCCGTTCGGAGGAAAGCAATTCCGGAAAATTTTGGTACATTTTCACCGATCATGACTCCCGGACCCCAAAACCACCCTCCGTTCAAATGTTGATTTATATATATATATATATATATATATATAATTATAATATCTATGAATTTCAAAAACATATCAAGTTCTAATATCATTCTACTAAAATCTTCAAAGAGATAATTAATGATATTGTGTAATCAGAATACCACATAGCTAATAATTAACTTGTGCAATCATAAAATTACCTTAGCATGTGCTTCAATGGTAATTAGCCAAATTTACTCATACCTGAAGAACAATTAAAAAGAAAGAGAGAGAAAGGGGAAAAAAATTATAAATTGGAGTTGCTATTAAGTAAACACAAATGGATTAATAAATTAATTATGAACATTATTCAGTGGAAAAATTGGACCACAAGAGAACCAATCAAGAATTGGATATGAAAAAACATATGTGGATGTACTCGTCAGCTTGGCTGCACCCACATGTGTTTTAAAAATAATTCAGTATTTCATAATTCTACTGGCATGATGCTAAGAACAGTAGAATCAGCCAAGTATACTGAATTATTACCAGACAACAATTGGAAAAATTTAAAATTGGAAATATGTAAAATGTAAATAAAAAACCATTAAGAAATATATAATATATCACTTACAACGATTATCCTAAAATCTTTATAAATCACCACACTAAATTACCACCAGCTATCATATTTTTGAAATAATATTTGAAATTAGAACCCTTAAATTGTAGAAAAAATGTTTTACTCACAAGAATGATACAGAATCCTCAAAATATATTAACTTCTGCATAATGATCAATTCCACATGGCACGTATCAAACATGTTGACATTCGAGTCGAGTTGAGAGAAATGATTTGAAAGACAAGTTGAGAGCTCATTTTTTTTTTTTTAAAACACAACTCGATCAATGACACCCCAACACAAAATAATTCAAAAACACACAAAACTATTCTGTTGATAATACTCTTATAACAAAATTATATCCGTGAATATATAATTACTCCATCTAATTTTAATTCCTGAAAGTAAAATTAATATACAAGCAATAGCTCCCTCTATAGTTAAATTAAAAATAATATCTATAATATCATCAACTAACTAAAACGTAAAGTGTCGCCATCTGTTGGTATTATAATTATTCATAATTAATATTTAGTTACATATCCATATTATTATTAACATTATCACTTCATTAGATTTTCACTTCATTAGATTTAATCAATATATAAATTTTAATAAACAATACTTCCTTGTAGTTTTTACATTAAATTCGAATAAAATCCTACAATATGAATAAATATACACAGAATTTATTCATCCTGCACAGCATTTCAGATATTCTTAACAAGAGTATATTTTTTAAAAGAGATATTATTTAAAAAAAATCCCTGACGGCTCGGCCTACAGGCACAGGTAGATTTCGAAGACGCAGAACGTGGGGTGCCTGTTTGTCGGGAATTGCGGAAGAAATGACCTTTTTGCGATGATGCTGCAGTTGGAACCGCCTACTTCAAAACGAAACTTGTTTGCAGGCGGAGCCAGCAAGGATTTTTTTTTTTTTTTTTTTTTTGCTATAAGAGTTGGTCCTATAAAAAACATGTCAATATAAAAGTTTTAGATAATATTAAGAGGATTTATAGTAAATTTAAGCGGATTTGAAATCTTAGGAATTGACGAAGTTATGAATTTTTTTTCTTCTAAAACCCCCCTCCCCCCCCCCTCCTCTTAAGGCAATTTTTAATTACATCAAAAATCTGTCATACATAAATTTTCGGCCCTTCTCCTAGAAGTAATAATAACTTCAAACGGATTCGATACGTATCATAATTAAGAAATTATGGGTTTTTTTCTGTTTTCACAAAAAGTCCCCCCCCCCCAATCCCCCCCCCCTTGGTTCGATTTTGCCATTAACGAACTTGACCAAGATTTTACGCCACTTGATTTTATGTATCAGTTTCGAAAAGATGCGGGAGTTGGAACCGCCTACTTCGAAAAATAACTTGTTTGCAGGCGGAGCCGGCAGGGATTTTTTTGTTTTTAATTTGTTTTTGCTATAACGGTTAGTCCTATAAAAAACTTGTCAATATAAAAGTTTTAGATAATATTAAGAAGATTTATAATAAATTTAAGCGGATTTGAAATCTTGAGAATTGACGAAGTTATGAATTTTTTTCTTCTAAAACCCCCCTTCCCTCCCCCCCTTAAGGCAATTTTTAATTATATCAAAAATCTGTCATACATAAGTTTTTGGCCCTGTTCCTAGAAGTAATAATAACTTTAAACGGATTCGATACGTATCATAATTAAGAAATTATGGTTTTTTTTTCTGTTTTCACAAAAAGCCCCCCCCCCCTGGTTTAATTTTGCCCATTAACGAACTTGACCGACATTTTATGTCCCTTGATTTTATGTATCAGTTTCGAAAAGATGCGGGAGTTGGAACCGCCTACTTTGAAAAATAACTTGTTTGCAGGCGGAGCCGGCAGGGATTTTTTTGTTTTTAATTTTTTTTGCTATAACGGTTGGTCCTATAAAAAACTTGTCAATATAAAAGTTTTAGATAATACTAAGAGGATTAATAATAAATTTACGCGGATTTGATATCTTGTGAATTGACGAAGCTATGATTTTGTTTCTTCTAAAACTCCCCTTTTTTCCCCCCCTTGGGGCCATTTTTAATTATATCAAAAATCTGTCATACATACATATTTGGCCTTTTTCCTAGAAGTAATAATAACTTTAAACGGATTCGATACGTATAATAATAAAGAAATTATGAGGATTTTTCTGTTTTCACAAAAAGCCCCCCCCCCATTCCCCCCCCCTTTTGTTCGATTTTGCCCATTAACGAACTTGATCGAGATTTTATGACCCTTGATTTTATGTATCAGTTTGGAAGAGATTTATGCAGAATTTTTCCAGTTATCGTGGTGAGAAAAAAGTGACATAGATAGATAGATAGATAGATAGATAGATAGATAGATAGATATATAAACTTTTGAACTGGGGGTGGTTTTGGGTTCTGGGAGTCATGATCGGCGTAGATCTGCAAAAATTTTTCAAAATTTCCAACTTAGGTGAGAATGTAATAGGTAGTATTTCTTACGAAATCTACCTAACAAAGTGCTATGCTGCCAGCTGTTTTAAACCACTGATATATATTATAAACTTATAATTAAATTATTAATTTTTTATTGTTATTTCTACTTAAATATATTTTAGACTTGTTATTAAATAATTAATGTATTGTTTATACTTATACTTAATTATATTTTAGATTTCAGAGATTAATTTAATATCAAATTAAATAATTATTATTATTACTACTGTGCTTCAATCAAATTTATGCTATGCAGTAATTAAAAATACTCATTAAATTTAATTTCATAGATAAAAATAAAAAACTATATATATATATTTATACACTTTGCAAATAGATATGTTTGTGAGTTATAATAACCAATGTTATCCATGTATAATTTTATGTTTTATTGTAGAAGTTAAATTATAAATGTATGAAAACTGCTCATCAAAGACACCCTAAACATATGTGATCGGCAACGCACAATCACATACTATACAGAGTGTATATAATGTTCAATCAAATTTTAAATTTCCTAATATGTTATAATTGTATTAATGTATGTTATAATTGTAATATTATATCTATTGTTATATGTTATCGCACATTAAAACAAAAATTTATTACATACAGTGTTAATAATTAAATGATATAATAAATGTTATTTAAAAGAGTTGATAATTGAATTTATCATAAAAATTGGATAACCATATATTTTTGCTTGATCTCGAATAAATCTAATATTTTTGTTTTTATTTACATCTGAGCATAAGTATTTTATACGATGTAGATAATTGATAATTATATTTTTATATACAGATTTATGTAAACATGAAGCATAATTGGTAAAAATATTTACTTTAAATGGAAAATCAAATCTCTTATCATAAATATAAAAAATTAATTTATAATTATTATTAATATTGATTTTTAAGTCAAGAAAGTTAATATTATTATTAATTAAATCATTTTCGCTTAATTTAAGTTGAGTAGGATAAAAATTGAGTGGTGATGTGCAATTTTTTTCATTGAAATAAAATATGATAATGTCATCAATATAGCGATAAAATACATAATCATTGTTCGTACTAATATTTCTTTCATAATAATATAAGTAAAGGTCAGAGAGAATACTAGATGCTGTTCCGCCCTGCGGAATTCCCTGGCATTGTTTATAAATAATATTGTCATATATGATGTAATTATTATGTAATGTAAAATTTAGTAAAGTTTTAAAAAAATTTACTGAAATATGTTCTTTTAATTTTAATTGAGATTTAAATTCTTTAAATAATATACACATTGTTTTATGTAAGTCTTTTATATCAATGTTATTAAATAAATCATTAAAATCCAATGTTTTTATGAATTTTACCGGATTGATATTATGTATTTTATTAATGAGTTGAAAACTGTTTTTTAGGCAATGTTGGTTATTATGTTTTAACGTTATATCATATATCTGCTTTAAAATATTAAGTAGTAAATTACTTATGTCATACGATAACACTCGTATTTATAAATCAATTTGGATGAAACTAATTGTGTGTCTCACCAATGTCTCGACCGAGTTCGTTGGCCAGCTTGGTCCGCCATCTTGTTTCAAGATGGCGGCCACTTAAAGATTTAAAACTAAAATAAACATACAAAAAAGTTTAAATTTTAAATTTATTTTTTGCTTACGTGTTAAGCCTTGATACAAGATTCCGGAGCATTTTTTGTTTTACCTCCATCTTAAAAAATGGCTGAGATAGAGCAGTTTGAAATTCTAGGGTGGCTGACATTTTGAAACAAGGCAGCACATTACAAAAAAGTCCTTCCGGCCTGTACCGGGAGGAAAAGGTAGCTTTCATAGTCCATGTTTTTAAAAATTCACCTCATTTTACTCAAACAGCCGAAGCTAAAATGCTTGGAGCCCGATTATAGAAGATTCAATACCGGCTTTCGTTAATACTGAATTTGAATGAGAATTTCAACATAACAGTTACAGCATAACAAAAATCAGATTGTTTCAAAATGTCAGCCACCCTAGAATTTCTAACTGTTATATCTCAGCCATTTTTTAAGATAAAGCCAAAATAAAAAAGTTCCGGAATCCTTTGTATCACGATCTAACACTTACCGGAAACAACTTTTTCAAATTGTAATTTTTTATACATCTTTTTGAATTTTTTTTTTTAATAAAAAATTAACTTGCTGCTATTTTGAAACAAGATGGCGCATGAAGCTGATCAACGAACTCGGTCGAGACCTTGGTATGTTCTGTACACATGATCAGCCACATTCATATCGGTTGATAAATACTAGAGTTACAGCATAACATATATTAGATTGTTTCAAAATCTCAGCCACCCTAGAATTTGAAACTGCTCTATCTCAGCCATTTTTTTAAGATATAGCCCAAACAAAAAATGTTCCAAAATCCTCGTATCACGTTCTAACACTTAACATAAACAATGTTTTTGATTTATAATTTTTTTTGTACATCTTTTATCTGGAGGGTCATGATTGGTGAAATTATACGAAAATGTTTTGGAATTGCTTTCCTCCGAACGGCTGCAATAGGTAGCTTTTTGTAATGAAAGCTACCTAAACGACAAAGGTTTCTGAATCTAGGAAAATATTATGTAACCACGAACGAAATCATACAATAGCCTCTACCTAGTTATCCGCGACTACCGAAAAGTGATCTTTATATTTAGAAACCAATACATTTTCGAGATTTAAAAAAACATTTTTTTTTTTTTTTTTTGCTGACAGTGATTTTAGGAGACGTTTTCGAATGGTTCTAATAGTGTATTAATCCATTTTATCAATCCGGATTATAGGTTTTTCGGATACTATCCATTCTCAACTAAACATTTTCATGTTCAACAAACATGTTTTACAGACAAACATGATACATCAACAGCATTAACATAAACGTTAAAATTAATATTGCTTTGTTACTCTTGCATGTATAAATTCAATTACTCCAA
Organism: Maratus michaelseni; assembly: GCA_963931845.1. Classification (NCBI taxonomy): domain Eukaryota; kingdom Metazoa; phylum Arthropoda; class Arachnida; order Araneae; family Salticidae; genus Maratus; species Maratus michaelseni. The sequence goes on from OZ007596.1 coordinate 144,033,738, forward strand.
CTGAAAATGTTTCATTGAGAATTAATAGCGTCCTAAACATCGATATTTTGGTTTGAGAAAACGGATGAATACACTCTAAAAACGACTCGGACACGTTTCCGAAAATCAGTGGCAGCAAAAGAAATTTTATTTTTTTAACCCGCTTCTTTAAATCTAAATATATATATTGGTTTCTGAGATTTTTAATGATAAATAATGATTTTAAGAATCGTGTGTAACTCGTAAGAGGTTATTGTGTATTTTCGTTTGTGGTTATATTTCCTTAAATTAAGAAACATTTGTACTTTTTAACAGTGCAGATTAATTCATGGGAAAGACAATTATAGGTGTCTTGTATACAGTCACTTATGATTATTTCTTTAATACATTTGTTTTAGGTGCATTTCTGCATATTACAATAATAAATTTAAATTCAGTCACAAAATGCACAGCCACAATACAATAAAAAATTTGCTTACACATCCGCTAAGTGAAGAAATAATTCACCTCCTTAAAATGATTCACGTTAAATTTCACAGCATGTAATTTTCACAAAACTTTCTCTATTAATTTCTTTTTTATGCTGCTAGCTATGACTGCTCCTAGCCGTGATTGGTTTGCAAGTCACCTACTGAAGAACTATATGCTCTTGCTTGTGGTAAATTTTTACGTATATGAGGATAAAATAAGTCTGCTGACGGTATTTACTTTTGAATATTAACATAGCCATCTATGGAGTATGTGTTAGTAAAAAAAAATCTTTAAAAAAATTCGTTCTTGTAGAAAGTAGATATTTAATAGATTGTAATATCAATTCAAAATGCTGTTCTGTATCCGAGAATATCCGCTAAATTTTCAAAATTGCGGTTATACTTTACGCACAAAACCTTTGTCGAGGCTAAAATTCATCTGCTGGCGGTATTTGCGGCAACGCACACTGTTATTCTGGTTGTACAGTGAATAGAATAACAGCGCTACTAGATTTAAATAATTTAGATAATTCTAGAGGCTCTAAATACCACCAGCTCCAGGGTGTGACGTCACGTACATTGCCAACCGCTAGTGCATTTTATTCAAAGAAATCATTAGTATTTTATTAAAAGAAATAAATAAGTAAAACATTACTGATTTACACTTATTAACATAAACATCATTATAAATAATTAGATTTAAAATCACATTTCTTAGTTAGTTCGATTTGCATTTTTTTTTTTTTACAGACACTGGGTTTTCAGTTAGAATATTCTAAGCCTTAACATTTTTGCAATTTTAAATGTGAAATTTTTCAGATAATTTATTTACGCATTGCGTATATTTTTAGTGTTGTTTTACAGTGATGAAAAAGCTTACTTCGTAGTTGCGAGAAAGGGCAATAGTACATTATTCCAAAGTTTCTTAAAAATACAGCATGGGAAATTTCGGCCCACGCAGACCTCTACCCGGCATCTCAAAACGTGATTGTGAAAATCTTACATTGTTCTCTAAATCTTGAATTGTGATTAAATCATTTATCTCATTTGACAAATCATAGCACCGTATGTTACAAATGCACACAGCATAGTCAAAATGATGGATTTTTCTATTTTTATACATCCCATGGCAGTGACGTAAAAATTGTCAGTAAGATCACTTGAAACTTGAATTAATCCAACGTAACTTATGGCTTCTGTTTTCCCGCTCAAAAGTTCGTGCCGTAAGGTAGCTGACGTCAGGATGATGTTTCTTAACTCTGAAAAATTGTCAGGAATGCGCGATGCCAGACCAACTATGAAAAGAAGAGCGACGGAAACACCAATGCCGAGGAAAAGGGAGACCACGATATAGGGTGTAAACACTGATATTAGAACCATAATTTGGATCATGAGTAATGAAAGTACAAAGAACATAGGTATCGTCAAAACACAGTCCACCTGACGCATAATTTGCGATATTTTGCTGATGAAATACACGCATTGCTTGATTTGTGACAAATCGTCGCTGAATTCCGTCGCCATTATGTTGGATATCTTCGTCTTCAAACCGCAAACCAAGTTTCCGAGTTCATAATAAACGAAAGACAACAGAGTTATAGCCATGCCTGGAACCACAAACAATATCCAGTTTTGCAACGCAAACAGGAGTTCAGCAAAAAAGATCAAGGATATTTGCAACACGGGCTTATCAAACAAGATAAATTTTCTGATTTCTTTTATATTATCTCTCAGGTGTACACACAACTCCATAGCGCCAAATGTTGCGAAACTCATTGAAAAGGCAATTGTAATTAAAATCATGCAAGATTTTTCGTATTTTCGAGACAAACCAGACATATTCAACATAATGTTGCAATTCTCGATAATATTTTTGGCATTCCATGAGAAATACAGGCGAATACACATTGCTAAAATAAACTGTAGAGTAGTTGTAATAAATCGGCCTTCTAATGTCAAGCCTTGCCGGTATCCGTGAAAACAAAGCACAGTTAAATAATATAAAGAAAATAGATTAAAAATGGTGGATATTATCTTTCCACAACCTTTTTTAATTCTCGACGATTTCTCATAAGGAAAATAGATTCCGACAAACATGAACATTTTTAGAATCATCGAAAAGTTTTTGTTCGGACGATGGACCGTTTCCAAATATATTCCTTTCTGTCTTGATGGTTTAAATATTTTACTGTACATTGTGGTGTTATTAACAAGTTTTTACTGTAAAATTATGCTTGTATGTATGCTGTAACAATCTCTTCAATGCTCATAAAAAGCGCTCGAGTTTGTCTGTTGCATTCATTAATCGTAAAGAATATTCGATCGATCGAACTGAAGCGATGTGAGCACCACCAATGTCAATAAGAAATATTAAAGATAGTGTTTTCTAAAGAAATTAATTACTTAGTTTTACTTTAGAAAATCAATTTCCAAGAAACCGCTAAAACGATCAATAACTAGAGGACATTTATTGCAGGTAAATGACATATGATATACGTTGATAACTAACTAAAATGGCTCAGACTTCCATTGTGACAATTGAGCTTTTAGAAATTTTTCAAAAAAAATAACATGTTAAATATCAAACGATCGATTTATTTGTATTTCACATACATCCCATGTCGGGGCAATTTCAGTTAATAGTGGGTTAATTCGAATATAAATTTTATTTTTATTTTATAAAACATAGTATTATTTTTTTAGAAATATTTAATTGATACCCTATATTTATATCATGTTTCTCATTGTCTCAGTGTGATAAGATTGTTAGATAAGATGTGTGATAGGTTAGATAATGTGTTAAGATTGTCAGATTGTTAAGTGTTAGTTTGCGTATATATTGTTAGATAACCGAGGTTACTCTCTGGGAAAAAGAAATTGAATTGGCATTTCTTTACAAATTTCTGTGAGCTGAAGCATCGACTTCAAAAGCAACAATGTTACAAAACCATTTGACCAACAGCTTTCTAATTCAGGTATATTTACATTACAATTGTATACAATAATTTGATTTAAAAGCTATAGTAATGCCGAGTACATAATTGTGGAGTAATTTGGGTATACGATCTAATTCTAGATCCTAACTTCTAAACTAATCTACTTGATATTTTGCAGACATGCTTTGCATGTATGTAAAGAGAACCCCCATGCGATAGAATGGGAATGAAGACTACAGAAGATGTCAAGAAGGACTTATCAGTTCTTAATCTAAAGTTAGGCCTAACACATTATCATTAATATACCTCTGAAATGTGTTCTTTATTTTTTAACATTCTTAAATTTAACTATAGATGGGTAACTTAAGAATAGCTTGAATATAAAACACCTATTGCTTTGTTAATACACATTATGCTCAAATTCAACCAACCACGGTGTCATTTGAGTATAGTCAGGGGTCAGAGAAGCTACTTTTTTATTGTAGCGAATTAGAACTACAGCTTCTTTATGGAAAATGTAGTTAATTACAACTACAACTACTTGTTTTAAAAAGTAGCGACCACAAACCACTTTTCAAAAGTAGTCACTACTTCGCTACTTTGAGATTTTATCAAAGGGTTCAAATTACACTAGAAATTGAAGACACGAATTAAATAATAAAGCTGCCCCTTGTTATCACATGTCTGCCGGGAGACAATTAAATAAATGCGACATAACCGAGTGCATTAAAAAATTAAGGAAGATAACATACCAGAAAATGTTTTGTGTTTGTTCCCAAAATGTTAGTTTATACACAAATTACAAAATTAAGAGAGGTATTATAATCTAGAAAATTACGGAAAAAAACAGTAAAGATATCTCTAAATAAAGCAATTCCTACTAATAAGAAACCCTGCGTTAACACATGAAGAGCTAATAATGAGTATAAATTACACAAGTGTTTCCAGCAAGAAAATCAATTCCTTTGATGGTTTAGTACTTGTTTTTAGCAGCAAGTGTCAATGGAAAAAAATCTATTACTTCATGCGATGTGTTACTCTATACTACAGCTGACATTTATAGCTGATATTCGCAAATTGTTGAGTTACAACAAATTTTGCACAAAATAAGAAAATTTCGACTCGTTTTTCCCTCTTGAAGTTGCGTTAAAAGTAGCAAAAAGTACTCAAATCTGAGTTTGTCGCATAGTCAAAATGACTCAAGTTTGAAGCATGTATATACTCATTTCTGAAAACAAGCACACACTCCAGAATAAAACATCATGTGCTCCTATTTCAGTATGTGCATGTTTAAAAAATGAGTATGAACTGCCTTCTATTTGCTCATTTTTGAGTATGTCCATGTTTTTAGAAATGAGTTTGAATTGGCCCTAATCATTTTTGAGTATGTCCATGTTTCAAAAATAATTATGAACTGATATGTATGTTGCAGCGCCATTAAATTAAAAGACTTGCTAGGTGCAACATTAATTTTAATAACTTTTTACTTCACAGTACACAGAAAATTTTACAGAACACAGTAGCGACACGCATTTAGTTTCCAATTGGTGGTTTTTAAATTTTTTTTGGATGTCAGGACGCCCATTTACTTTTCCGGGCAAAACTCAGATTCCACGGCGCAAGGGCCGAAGGTCGCTTTCTCTCGAAGAGAGAGAAAATTACCGGACTCCTCTGCTCGGAGCTTAGCACAGAATTTCCCTCTTTTGCCTCTCAAGATTTGAGTATATACTGTCGATTAATTTCGAGTAGTTCAATGACTTAATATCCCATGTTATGCAGTTACAGCTGCTTTTGAAGTAGTTGAGTGATGTTAAAGTTCTGGTCTTAAGTACTACGAATTTATCATGCAATAAAAGTCTGTATAATGTCAGATCAGAAGAAGCGAGATAAAATTAATAAGTACTTGGAAAGTCTAATAACCTCTTGAGAATATTTATACGTGTGCATCTGGAATAGGTTTTTAGTTTCAGTTGAAGGAAGTAATACTTAAAAATCTTCTTGTATACACCTTAAGGCTAAGGCTTCCAATTAGTGAGTCAGACTTTGTTACAACGTGCTCAGTTTTGAGTATGTCCATGTTTCAATAAAAAGTTCGAATAAAAAGAAATTTTGTTTGAAACTGAGTATTTCTGGTATTTCAGAATTGAAAGCATTGGGTAGAAACAAAAAGTTTCATAACAAAATGAAAACATCGATTCACTCAGATTTGAAAGTGTCATTTTTCTCAGTGTTCCGACGCCTGAGTATAGTTAAATGTTTATTTGTTTCTTAAAGTAATATCATGTAACGCATACTTAGTGCCATTGCTTAGATGAAACAGAAAAAAAAATTTCAAATTTGAGTAAATCAATGTTTTCATTTTGTTATGAAATTTTTTGTTTCAAATTTGACGACCCAATGCTTTCAATTCTGAAATACTCAGAATATTGAAACATGGACATACTCAAAACTGAGCCCATAGAGGTCAGTTCGTACTCATTTTTGAAACATGGATATGCTCAAAAATGATTAGAATCAGTTCAAACTCATTTTTGAAACACAGACATACTCAAAAATGAGCACATTCATACTCATTTTTGAAACATGGACATTCTCAAATATGATTACATGATGTTTTATTCTTGAGTGTGTGCATGTTTTCAGAAATGAGAATATACATGTTTCAAACTTGAGCAATTTTGATTCGGAGCCATTTTGACTCTGCGACCTACTCAGATTTAAGTATTTTTTGCTCAGTTTTGAAAATGTCGTTTTTAGAGTGTGCGATTTTAAAGTTACGAACGTGTGATTTTTTATAGCCACATTACTCCAACAAGGGTTACTCTAATTTATTTATTCCAAGTTTTATAAGTTATTAGCGGAGTAGTAACCCGTTGTGTTGCATTTAAATTGCGTGAGATCTTTCGATTGTTTGGCGGAAAATATATCAAGTTTTATTATACATTTCAAGTTTCCAAACTTAAAAATTCGAGATAAATTGTAATTTAGAATGTTTTCAGCTGATTTCCCCTTTTTGAGCTTTGACTTTTTTAGAAACAGTTTTTAGAGCACATTTACACCTTAAAAGTAACCACCATGCGAAATTTCAAGTTTTTTCTCTCTAAAAACAGCATTTTCAAAACTGAGCAAAAAAATACTCAAATCTGAGTTTGTCGCATTGTCAAAATGACTCAAGTTTGAAACATATATGTGTGATCTTTTTTTAAAGTGACAGTGTTTGGAGCGCCCTGTACAGCGATCTAATAGCCGAAATGGCACCAAACTTGGTATTTAGACTAATCAAGACACGAGAAAAAGGATTCCGTGAAAAAAAAAATAGTTCCAAAAATCGCCACTAGGGCGTTTTTTGCCGCTGCTGTAGCTTACAATAACGAGAATTAGCATAAAACACGGGTATCAAAGAAAAATGCAAATGTTGTGCGATGACAGCGCCAGTAATAGGGGCTATAAAAGCAAGTAGTAGACAGCTCCGACAAATAATCTCAGCTGAAGTAACTCAGCTCCAGTGGACATGCCTCTCACGTTACCGGAACGTGCGTTACTGATGAAGCTGTATTATATGAATCAATGTAATGCATCCGCAGCTCTTCGGGAATTTCGAACCAGAAAAAAATTACGAAAGGGGCCTTTATCGCTGAATGGTCTTAAGAAAATGATTAAGAAGTTCGAGGAAACGGGGTCACTGACCATTCGCGCTGGGAGAGGACGTAAACAAGTATCAGAAGATGTAATAACTGATGTGGCAGCTACAATTGTCGAAGGATCGATGGGAACCATTGCTGGTACTAGCAGCGCCCGGGGTGTAGCTCGACAATTGGACATGAATTATTCCACGGTATGGAGAGTTTTGCGGCGCGTTTTTGGATTTTACCCCTACAAAATCAGCCTCTTGCACGAACTGAAACCAAGTGATTATGATAAGCGAGTGACATTCACTCTATCGTTTCTTGCCAGGGTAGAAATTGATGATGGTTTCCCATGGCACATTCTGTGGGGAGATGAGTGCCATTTTTATCTCAATGGGTCCGTAAACACACAAAATAGCCGAATTTGGGCTTTTGAGCATCCCCACACCGTGCATGAAATCCCATTAAATTCCCCAAAAGTCACTGTTTGGTGTGGTTTCACAGCTGAATTCGTAAATGGACCATTCTTTTTTGAGACCATCACTCCGACAGGACCCGAAACGTGCACCATAAATGCAGAAAGGTACCACGAAATGCTGCAAACGTTTGTTATTCCACAACTTCAGCAAAGAAAGCGTTTCCAACAGACAATCTTTATGCAGGATGGTGCTCCGCCACACATTGGTAATAAGGTAAAGCAGCTGTTGCGCCAAACCTTCACTGATGATAGAGTCATAAGTCGGAGTTTTCCAGTTGCATGACTGCCTCGTTCCCCTGACCTCACGCCATGCGATTTTTGGCTCTGGAGTTATTTGAAATCTCAAGTTTATGTTGGTGGAGTATCAAATTTGTCTTTTCTAAAGGACAACATAACAAAGACAGTGCGGAATATTCCTCGTGATATGATACGTACGGCTGTGGAGAACGTTGTGCACAGAATGCACGGTGTTATTTCTGAGAACGGTGCTCACATTGAAGGTGGTCTAATTCCTCAACGGGGAAGTTAATGTAGTAAATAAACATTAATAATTTAACTGTACGATTGTATGTGTTAGTATTTTTCTTTTCTCACATTTTATACATTGCAAAGCGCCACAAAATGCCCTAGCGGCGATTTTTGGAGCTAAATTTTTTTTCACGGAATCCTTTTTCCCATGTCTTGATTAGTCTAAATACCAAGTTTGGTGCCATTTCGGCTATTAATTCGCGCTACAGGGCGCTCCAAACACTGTCACTTTAAAAAAGGTCACCCTGTATGTACTCATATCTGAAAACATGCACACACGCAAGAATAAAACATCCTGTGCTCCTATTTCAGTATGTGCATATTTCAAAAATGAGTATAAACTGCCTTTTATTTGCTCATTTCTGAGTATGTCCATGTTTTTAGAAATGAGTTTTAATTGACTGTAGTCATTTTTGAGCATGTCCATGTTTCAAAAATGAGTTTGAACGGATTTTAATTATTTTTGAGTATGTCCATGTTTCAGTATTCTGCGTATTTCTGGTATTTCAGAATTGAAAGCATTGGGTTGTACTATTTGAAACAAAAAGTTTCCTAACAAAATGAAAACATCGATTTACTCCGATTTGAAAGTGTCATTTCTCGAGTAGTATCACAGAAATCGCAAGTTACGAACTTTTTATTTCGTGCACCTTTTAACATTTCAAATTTTTAAGAAATTGTTCTCATGCAAGTATTTATCTCTTAAAAGTAACATCCATGTCAAATGTTGAGTTTCTAATCCTAACAGTTCCAAATAAGTCCTAATTTCGAAAGTTTTTCGCCCATTTCACATTTTTAAATTTTGAACTTTTTATAAACCGTTCTTAGCAAGCATTCACATCTTGAAAGTAAGAACCACACAAATTTTCAAGTTTCTAACTCCAACAATATAAAAAAAATTGCAATTTTAGAACTTTTTTGCTCCTGCATCCCCTTTGGGTGTTCTTGTACCGACATAAAATATAGACTTATGTTGGAACTGAGATCGTCACCAGCATTTTGCCACCATTATTTTTGAAATCAGCTCGGTAGTTTCAGAGATTACCCCTACAAACAAACGTTACTTCTATATAAATATTGGTATAGTAGGAGCTAACAAGTTTGCCTGTTCTGCGGCGTTTTTTACATTCTACTACAAGAAGAAAGTATATTGAATTCATGAAAAATTTCGCCTTTCGGTTTTCGATGGATTTAAGAAGTAATAAACATAAAATGTCGACATAAAATATAGCCTATGTTGGAATAGCATTTTGGCACCAATATTTTTTAAATCAGCTCGGTAATTCCAGTTCCCCCTACAAACAAGTACACAAACGTTACTTTTTCCTAATATTAGTATAAATTAAATAATATTATAGAGAATTTTTTCCCTTTTTTCCTAAATCAAATGTTGAATGTTAATAATAACAGTTAACGTTCTCGACAGCATTATTGTTTTGACTTCTTCGATAAAATAATTTCATTCTCTTTTACTATCTCGTATAATCCACCTGATCTCAATTGAGAATGATTGCTTCAAAAGGCTCCAGAGATTCTATCAGTATTGGATCTGCACTATCAGTACTATATCAATATTTATATATCATATATATAAATATATATATATAAAACAGATATGTAACTTTACGCAACTTGAAAAAAGAAAAAAACTTTAAATTCCGACATTTAAATTTTTCCACGAAGTTCTGTCGAAATTCTATTTCTAACTTTAGCTGTCATTATAGTGTAGCATATGCAAGAGTTTATTGTGCATAAGAGGCATAAGAGGTTATTGTATATTTTCGCTCATGGTTATATTATATTTTTGCAAATGTAGAAAAGTTTGTCCTTTTTTACAGTGTAGAAACGTCAGATTTTTTTTTTCAAAAAAATTTTGTGAGCCAAAATTAACAGAAAATGCAAATTTTTCTTTTTGTGTGAAAACGTGTAATTATGTAAAAAAGAATTTAAAATAATAATAATATATTGCGTCATACTTGGTAAAACGTGTAATTTCATGCTTCTTAAAGGTGGGGCATTCTCACAATTAGTTAAAAAAATGTTTTAAACTGTTGAATTTTTTTTATAGAATGTAACTTTTTGAAAAACAATGCACATCAGGATTTCATTACTTTTTAAATTTCAATTTGTGTTTAAGAATTCATTATACGGCGCACAATGTTTGATAATTGACCGATAAACTAGACAATATCTGTAAAAATGGATATGCCAAATCCATAGAGCAGACAAAAACTAAGTTTTGAATTTTTAAGTATACTTTGGTTTTCAGGTTGCTAAAAACGTTCATTTATTTTCATTAAATGCAAAGTGCCCAGTTAAACTGATGGCACTGAGCTCACAAGCTATTCACACAAATTGTATATTATATTCTTATTTCAAAGAATAATGACACTCGAAAAATAAAGAAATCGACAATAAATTAAGGGGTGGGGATTAGCCATCCGTCCCCCCCCCCTTTATACTTAACAAATGAACACCCAAAACTAATCAGGGAAGCGCCTTATCACAATGAACCTATATACCAAATTTGAAGCAAATCGGATATTTCTATCAAGAGTTATCGCGTTACGTACATGCGTACATACATACGTAAGTGCATATATACATACGTGCATACAGAACCTGCGTGCATGTTAACTTCCAGGCTTTGATAAACGTTCAGCTAAAAACGAAATGGCCTTCTTTCTCCCTAACTACCTAATGATGATTTAGCATGTACAGACATCTATGGATTTTTTTTTCATAGTTATTTTCATTGTCCACTTAGTGAGACTATTTTGGTTAGGGACAAAGTTTACAAGTTAATATCTTAGTAAAAATAAAACCATTCATAAAAAAATATTAATTTAGAACTCAACTAAAGACTTTTAAGTACTTATTATTGAATTTTTTTTTTTTTAATTGTTTAAACGCCAGTGAAAATTATTTTGTGTTTTAGATGTCAGTACATCCACGGAGGGGACTTTCAGCTTATATATTTATTAAAAGATTAAAGTTAAATATTAAAATTATTTTGTCAAAAATGTATTTAATAACTTATTTAAAACTTACATATACATATAAATAAAAATATTAGGAGATTTGGTACATTTCTTAATTTTTATCCATTTGTTACTGTTTTAAAAGCACCTTTTTCTGAGAATGATCCAGGTAAATAATGGAAATACCTATCATAATCTCAAAACTGACTTGTCTCAGTCTAAAAACCTTTAAATGTTCCATTTTTCTCTATTTCTGTTTGTTAATGTAGATAACAATAAAGGGAAAAAAAAATGTTCTTCCAAGCCATTTTTCAAACCATCACTAAAACACTCGTCAATGTTTTTAGGTCGGTTTCTTTAGAAATTGACCTACTGTAAAAATTTCGCTTACACATATACACACATACAGGGAGATTATAAAAAAAACAACCCGACATATGAGCCACTAGCTATCATACCGTTCACAGAAACTGAATGAAATTTTGGTTTAAAATATTTTAAGGTTTGTTCTCCAGAATTATATGGAAAACAACAGTTAAACTCTAACAGTTACAGTTACAGTGACAAAATTTCGAAAATTTCAAATGGCAACACCAATTTTTTTTTATTGGAATGTGATCTTATAGTGAAAAACCATAAAAAACGTTAGAACGGTACCTGTAGCACGAAAATCGCCGGCTCTAGACTAAGTAAGAAGAAAAGAGAATACAACCAATAAAGAAAAGAGAAGCATAGAAAGTAAAACATTTTATTGTTCACTGCTATCCACCATCTGCCGCATCCAACGTGTCATCCTGTGTATAGTCTAAAATTTGTGAATCACAATACAATGTTTTTTTTTTTCTATTGACTCTCTGTCCTTATTGGTTGTTTTCACTTTTCTTCTTAGTCTGTCTACTGCCGGTAATTTTCGTGCTACAGGTACCGTTTCAACACTTTTTATGGTTTTTCACGATGAAGATCACATTCCAATAAAAAAAAGTAGATGTTGTCATTTGAAATTTCCGAAATTTGTCACTGTAACCGTAACTGTTAGAATTTAACTGTTGTTTTTCATATGATTCTTGAGAACAAACCTCAAAATATTTTAAACCAAAATTTCATTCAGTTTATGTGAACGGTATGAATGTTAGGGGCTCATATGTCGGGATAGTTTTTTTTTATAATCACCCTGTATATATATATATATATAATGAAAACTTATCATCACGATCACACTCGAAATACTGAATCAGTCCGAATCTAATTGGGACTGTAAATTGATCTGATTGAATAAGTCTGTTAATAAAATAGGTAACTGTTATAACTCGTTTACAGGGACACACACAATTAAAAAACATGTAGAAGTTTTCAGCAGGGTAATGTCCAAAGTACTGAACCAATTCAAATCCAATTGGGACAGTAAATTGATCTGATTGAATAAGTCCGTTAATAAAGTATGTAGCTGTTATAACTCGTTTACAGGGACTCACATCAGTAAAAAACATGTAAAAGTTTCCGGCACGATAACGTCCAAAATACTGAACCAATTCAAATCCAATTAGCACAGTGTATTGATTTTGAAAGTATTTTGGATCAATTAAATTCTTTAATTAAGTATTATTTTGGATCCCCTACATGGTCACCTAATGGAAAAACCAGCCCTAGTCAAAGCAAAGAGAATAAAATAAACGAATGCCTTTTTACTTTGGGTTGTTCGATTGTATGACTTTTCTGCTCAAATTTCGTTATTTCGCATTTGTATCGAAAGACGAATCAAATCTTTTTGGTGCCCAACCCCCTCCCCCCATCTACATTGGTGCCCGGGACATATTTCCCGCTTGCTTCCCCCAGTTTCGGCCCTGATTAAGACAAGTCATAAGGTTCGTTTAGATCGCATTTTCAAATTCTGCGACGAGAAGTCAATTATTTCTCTGGGCTTTCTTTTTCAAAAGCTCTGCAGTCAGCGCACAAAATCAACATCAACAAAAAAAATTATCCCGAGTGCAGATGATAAACATGTCAGGGACTTTTCTCCGTGGACCGCATTTTTGTGACAGCTCGTCAGAAGATTCCCCTAATCAAAGAAGATGAAAAATAGGCTGCTTAATGTGATCTAAACGCAGTTTTAAGCTGCCTTTATATGCTTTTTTCAAAAATCCTTAGCAAAATCTCGTAAATCATTCGACTGGCTTTTCTTTTCTAAAGGTTCTGTGGTCAACAACAAATGAAAGGGGAGTCTCAACAAAAGAATGAGGCGGAGATAACCATGTCAACGACGTCCACCGCTGACCTCTGGACTCCGACAGAAGTCTAGAAACATGAAAGGGAGCCCCTCACCGCAATAAAGGTTCCGCATAGCAAATACCTAGTATGTTTTAACTTTTAAGGTGCAAACAGATAGCGGTGTAAGTGTGCGGGGTCTTTGATCTAGTGAAGCGCTCCCTTTCATCTTTTATGACTTTCTGAGCATGTCTAAAATTCAGAGGTCAAAGCGGAAGCCGTTGACAGGTGGGGACTGTCATTGACCCCACACCTTTTCTTTTGTTGAATCTCCCCTTTCTTTTGTCCCTGACCACAAAATGATTCGAGCAGAATAAGAAGTTGTATGAGTTATGGGTATCTTAGACTGACTTGCTCAAGAAAGCTCTTAAAGCTGCCTTAAAGAAACATGATTTATTTCTTATAAGATGTAAATGAATCTATTTTGACAAATCCTATATATTAAAACGACAAGCTAAAATTTTCAGCGCAAATTCGATAGTTTTGCGCATGCGTGAGAGTAAATCTAAAACCTATTAATTTTTCAGTTGCAGATGAACGCGGTCAGCGAGTCTGAGTGGTTTAAGGCATTAGTATAAGCTCTGGCTCTCTGCGGAGAAAGTGAGTTCGATTCCCGCTTCCGAAAGAATAATTTCTGCATTTCAATTGCTGCCAATTGTTGCTTTCCTGGAAAAGAAAAAATTGTATTTTTTTATTTGAATGCTTTTGAATTAAGTAAAATTTAACACCCATAAATATTTTTACAAATTAAATTTATTTTAAAAATAAGTTTTCTACATATCCATAGTTTAATAATTAAAAACTTCAAAGGGTTTGGACAAAAAACACTATTTTTTAAAAACTATATGAAACGAGCCTACATAAAAATAATAAACAAGAAACTGTCTTCTTTCAAGCACTTTTACCACTAAATATCAATATTGTTTCGTGAATTTTTCATTTAAGATATAAATTCATACAAAATCGGGTTAAAGATATAAAATAATAAAAAAATTGGTGTTTATTTAAAGTTATTATCCCGGTCCCGGGAAAAGGCGGGTGGTTCAACTAGTATCTATATATTTAAAACGAAAAGCGCAATCTGTCAAATCCACCTAAAAATCGTCTCTTTGCGCATGCGTCTACGTTTTTTTTGAAGGCTTACTCTTAGAAACGGGAAACCTGATTGATTAACCCAACCCTCACCTCTTTAGCCTAGGGGGATTGAAAAGGGTTGATTGAAAACGGATGGAAGTGTACCATTACATTGAAAGCATAGACCTTCTAATATATTTTTGCTCTGAGGTTGAAAGCTAAAGCTTTTTTTTTAAGAACTCATGTTTTCACAACTAAATATGCAATTTTTTTCGCAAAATTTTAAAGGAAGCTTGGATGCAGTTATATTTATAACCGATTGAAATGTCTGCGAGTTCGGAAGATGAGAATTTTTTTTTTTTTATATTGCTATGTTAAACAAATTAATCGTTGGTTTTTTGTAATGTGCAGTCTTGTTTCAAAATGTCAGTCACCCTAGAATTTCAAACTGCTCTATCTCAGCCATTTTTTAAGATAGAGGTAAAACAGAAAATGCTCTGGAATCCTTGTATCAAGGCCTACCACTTAATTAAAAAATAAATTTGAATTTTTAACTTCTTTGTATATTTATTTTAGTTTTAAAATTTTGAGAAGCCGCCATCTTGAAACAAGATGGTGGACCAAGCTGGCCAACGAACTCGGTCGAGGCATTGGTGAGCTTAATACACACAATTACCATCAAAATTAATTTATAAATACGAGCGTTATCGTATGACATAGATCAGATATATATATATTATATATATATATATATATAATTAACATTTGAACGGAGGGTGTTTTTGAGGTCTGGGGGTCATGATCGGTGAAAATATATCGAAATTTTCCGGAATTACTTTCCTCCGAACGGCTGCAATAGGTAGCTATTTATACTTTTTTGTATTAAAAGCTACCTAAAACCAACTATTAATTTTTAAGTTTTAGTGAATGCGATTTCTCGCAAATTATCATCTTTCATTTTTGTAATCACTTTCCCAATCATACGCATAAAACTATATATTCATGTCCGTTAGCGCCAAATTCTCACCAAACTTAGCGACACTTGGCAAAATATCGCCAAATTTGGCGACCAAAATAAGTCTTCATAAATGATGCCAATTTGGCTATAGTTGTCTAATTTGGCAAATTTCTTATTCAAATTCAGTATTAACGAATCTTCTGTAATCGGGTTCTTTGAATTTTAGCTTGCTGTTTCGAGTAACATTAGCTAAAATTTTAAAACGAACAAATAGGAAAGCTACCTTTTCCTCCCGGTACAGGCCGGAAGGACTTTTTTTTTTTTTTTTTTTAATTTTAAAGGATTTTAATTTTCCAATTTAATTTTCCATAACAGTTCAAATAATAATAGGCCCAATAGACTCCCTTCTTTTAACTACTAACTGAAAATAACAGAATGAGAACCAGATTCGGCCCGAAAATACACAATAGGAAAAAGCTTTTTTTTTTATAAAGGAGTAATAATGGATTTCAATGGAACTGTCTATATTATTGAGTTCGAGATATCTTTCTAAGTAACTTAGGAGTCAAATTTAGGACAAGTAAAAACCATTTTAATAAAAGTTCTGTAAAATATTATGTCGGATTCCACTTCTCCGTCCACACAACTTCGAAATAAATCCGGTCTTTTGATATACTGCCACCACCGATATGAATACGTGATATCGGGCACGATACTTGATGTATATTCAAGAAAAACCTAACTCTTTCAATTAAAGTTAAAATAACAATTTATTAACAATATTTACACTTAAACTCGGATGTAAATTATCCGGTTTAACACTAAATCAAAACGATTACAGAAAACGCTCTACGTATACCGTTAGACTACGTCAATTCATTCCGCACTGAGATTTCTATTCATCTCACACCCGCTCTCTCTTTCTTTCGAGAGATACCGTTAAACACACGTGGCTCAGATCGTCAACTCTCAACGCCCTCACTCCTTCACTACCACGTTCGAACTAACTTCACCCTGGTCTCAACGCTCATTCCCCGAGCAACCTTCACACTTCGCTGCTACGTCCGAACTAACTTTCTCTCTCTCGTAAACTGCAGAGCACCCTCCTTTCTACGGAGTTTCTCCTCTGTTTCCAAGGGACCTTGACAACCCTTCCTCCCTCTTGACGGATCTGTCTTCCTAAACAAAAGGGCGCAATAGCTTTCTTATCTATGAAAGACCACATTGCAATGGAAATACTTCTTTCATTCTGTTCCACCTTCCTTCCACTCATATTCTGAGTCGCTCCCCTTCGGATTAAGATTCTTCTTAAACCAGCCTCTAACGGTACACAATAGATACATATACAATACATACAATATGCTAATCCCTTAAGAATAGCTTTCAACTCTTGCAGCTGTGAGAGAACCTGACATATTATTCTTCATCAAATTATATTTTAAGGTAGAATGACAAAAAGTCTGAGATTTTTTGGCACGCACATGCAAAAAGGCAAAGAACTGCTACTCCATGAAGAAGGTTAGCTCCCGTAGGAATAATTAAATATACGTTGAATCAAGTTAAGATCTAAGCATGTATTGCGTGACAGACAACTTTACAGGGGAGTGGCACATAATAACTGCATATTTTTTTCCCTTTTCATTTGTTCTTTTCACTGGTCTTACTCTTTTTTTTTTATTGCTTTATTTAATTTATTTTTTTAGTCTTTCTATTAAGCTTTATGAATGCGTTTCAGTGTTTCGAAACAACTTTTTTATGTATTTATGTAGTTATAATTATTGTAATACAGAGAACAATCAATTTAGTGATGGGCATAACGATTATTTTGATTATTGGAATGAATCATTCGGGCATGCGCAGAAACATATCTGTCAAACTTCAAATTTTTTTTATTCAATTACTACCAGAAATTTTGAAAAAAAAAAAAGAAGTTTCTGCAGAAACTTCTTTTGACAGATATGCTGACAGATACTATTTGACCAACTGACAGACTATTTGACAGATATGCTTCTGCGCATGCCCGAATGATTCATTCGAATAATCAAAATAATCGTTATGCCCATCACTAAATCAAACATAGTCAGACTAATATATAGTCATTTTTGTATATTAGATAACTGTAAAAAATTATGCGAAAACAGCACTTCAGACTTTACTGAGATATTTTAAGCTGCTGTCACATTTGACATTTGTTATATAGTACTTTTACACCCTTTACTGCGTATTAGTATTAATATAATTATTGTTGCTTTTAATGTCTTAAAAAAATAGATCGCTGTGCATTATTTTTTCTTCTCAGAAATCGTGGCCTTTTTCTGCAGTTTTCCCAGTTATTTAATAGGCGTATTTTATTTCCCCAGGGCATATTTAGTAGCCATAGTAACCGTTAAACGTATCTTTAATGGCACAACGGAAAACTTTCACTAGTTATAGAAAAGATGAAATGTAATATAAAGATTAATGGTTTCAATTGACTGGTCGTTCCCTTTCAAATGTGGTAGCTAATTGAATGAATTCGTTTTCAGTCAAATAATTTTCCGATAAAATGATATCGAGTCAGCGGAAGTAGCTCTAATTTTCATTTGCTAATGCGACTAAACATTGTTCAGTCTCGTTTCTCACTTATATATATTTTAAGATTAGGTCCTACTTCATTCCAATGTGTTATATTTGTGCGATTTAAATCCGATAGTTCCTAGTTTGAGATTCATTTTGTACACTGTTAAAAAATGTTTATTAACCTTTGAAAATATATATAGCCACGTCCTAAAATATACAATAAACTCTTCCTAGTTACCCACGATTCCGGAAAGGGTTCTTTATTATTAGAAACTCCAGAAACCAATGAAATTTCGAGATTTAAAGAAAGAAGAATTTCTTCTGCTGAACTGATTTGCAGAAACTTTCCCCTTTCCAACCTAGTTGAAAAGTGTTTATGAAAAGTGTCTCTGGTCGTCTGGCCGAGCTCAAATTCTCGTAAATATACTCGGATTGCCCTGTAATTGATAATATGTTATTGACATTTACTATGCTATGTTCGTATTAAAAATGAAGTGTGTAGCATTTATAGTTAATTTACAGAGACACTCAAAAGAATGTTGCTAGATTATGGTCTATGGGGAAAAATCGTTTGCAGTGTATTTTAATGATATACTATACTATTTCAAACCTTTTTAAATTGATATACATGATTGATATGCATTACGAAACACTTACTATAGAATATGGTGTACATAGCATTTATCGTTCATTTACAGGAACACACAAAAGTATTCGGTTACTGTACTGTCTATGGGCAATAATTGCTAGAAGTGCGTTTTCAACTGTGTTATGCGGTTTTAAATTTAACTAATTTTTTGTATATTACTTGGTGTGTATAAATTTTATATATCATATACAGGTCTGTTCAAAAGAATTTTAGTACATTTCCGTTTAATGAAGAAAATTAATAAATAGGAATTTTCAACTGTCTTAAGCTTTTTCCTAACTGAACGAACTAAATTTTAGCATACTAATGTAGTATAGATACAAATCTATAGATCATGTACAGGGATTCACAAAATAATTTGAATTATTTTCTGACTGTAGATGGTAAGCGGCCAAAATTGAGTTTTCAAAATTTTTTATGCATTTCCCAAATTGTTCACTTTGAATTATTCAAAATGATCATCTTTTGCTTTATAAAACTGTGAAGTTTTGTTACAGTATTCTGAATGTGTTGGAAAGTGTTTCAAAAGGTATGCTTGGCGCATGATTTTTCTTTCTTCTTAATCAAGAAACGTGTTTTAACAAAATGGGAGTGTGTACTACGTCAAAAGCCTGTTCAACAACCTTTCATATGCTATCTCATTCATCATTGTGCTTTTTATATGTGTATTAAAAAAACAAGTGGGTAAGTGTGTCGAAGATCGTACAAAGGGTTTCACTTAATATTCCTTTCAAAACACTTTATCCTTTCTTTAATAAATTCAAATAAATTTCATTTAGCAACAAAAAAAAAAAGTCATGTTTTTATAAAGTAAATATTTACCGGTCTATTTTTTTCGTTTTTTCGAATATCTGAACAGGTAAGATAGCGGGCGAAGCCCGCTATTATGTCATAATAATATCTGTCATGTGGACTAAATGCGATATTTAAAAAAAATCAAATTCAAAATTCAACATGTTGTATAGAGACCTTCAAAATGTTAAAATAGGCCAATATTTCCATAATCGGGTTGTTATCATGATTCAATACGTTCCTCAAACTCATAGGACGTTATAATCACTTGATGACGTCCTTATCTACTATTAGTTCTATCTACTTGGTTTCTCCATTACTCCTATTGATACTCTCTTTGTATTATTCTCAAACATTTGAAAAAGTCCGTTAAACTTCCAATAGGACGTCAGATTAATTTTATTTTTAATTCTCTAATGACATCCTATTAACCTGCTTTCTGTACTTACACATACTCCTACTCCTTGTATTAATGAGAAATGTTTGAAAATTTCCGTTTCATTACCAGTATGACGTCCTATTAATATTTTTATCAATGGGTGAAACTTTTTATTTCATTTTCATTTTTCACGTGGAAAACTTTCAATAGAAAAGTAATTATTGTAGAAAGAATTTTATTGTGAATTTTTTATGTTTGGCAACTGCTATAACGAAAAATGTTTAAATTTGATTAGAAAAGGCTGTTAGATTTTCGGTTTTTACTTACCCATCATACGTGTAGTATAGGGTAAGTCTTGTAATCGTTTTGAAAATCGAAATTTTTTTTTGACGGATTTGCACGTTTTAGACATTGGAGATTCAGAAAAACATATTTTTAGAAAAAAAATTTTGCCGTCCGTCTGTGTGTCTGTGTGTCTGTGTGTCTGTAAACGCTCTATCTCCCGAAAAATTTGAGATAGAGACTTGCAGTTTGGTATGTACTTAGTATGTAATAATGGGAAGAAGCCTATTTAATTTCAATAACCTCGATTAAACGGAACTATTTTTTTCGGACTCTCGAAATATTCATTCTGATAAAAGGTATATAAAAATTTTCGAAATTGTTTATTTTAAGAAATGAATATTAAAGACAATAAAAAAACATAAATTTTGCATAAAGCATGAAGTCGATCAGATGATTAGTTGCCGAGATATTTGGAATCCTATTTACCACACTCTTCGATTTTTCATGACCCTGTATTTCATCCAAATTGCACTTCAAAGATATATTTTAATTGGAAATTTGACGCTTAATCAGATGCAATAAATCGCTAGTTAATAGGATTATTATTTTTGGAGTTATAAGGCTGTTTCTTTTAAGCAATTCAGTAATCGAGCCTTTAAAGTTTATGACGTCATCAAGCCACGATTTTATTTGAATTGCAATGCATTTTATAAGTAGTTTGCACATTTTTTATTTTAATATTTTACATTATGCATATCCATGATGGGTAAGTATTACGGTGGCCCCCAACGACTAGTTTATCTCTCTATATTAAAATAATACGAATTTTTTTAATTTTATGATTTTCAGCTTCATAGTAGGTATTCAGCTATAAGTACACAAAATTTCAAGTCTGTAAGTTATATAGTTTCTGAGAACCGGTTCTGTGACGGACAGACAACGGAGCGGGAGTAATAGGGTTTCGTGAAATGAACGAAACCCTAAAAAAGGGATGTTAACATCAGAAATAATATAAAAGATTTTTATTTAAACCGCGTTGTTGCAAACCAACAAGTGTAAAGTATTAGTGCCTTTCTTTGAATTTAACTCGGAGTTACACTGAAAAAAAAAAATGTTGATTTTAGTTTTATATTGGAATCCCAGCTGCCAGTATTATACCGTAAAATTAACAGTAATAAACAGTAAAATAAACAGTAATACGCTGGCGCGCATTTTACTTTTTATTACTGTTAATTTTACGGTATAATACTGGCAGCTGGGGTGCTAGTATTATACTGTAAAATCAACAATTTTTTTTTCTTCGGTGTACAAGTGATCAATGATTAAAAAAAGTACGACTCAACAGCGCCTACTGTTGACTGTTCAAATACAAAATTGGACCAATATATATATTTTTAATCAATAACTTCAAATGTATAATTTGGTTCATTTGGTTAGTAAAGTATACAGCCGAAAACCAATTTACTCCCATCATACATCTGAAGCATTCTCTTGCGACGTGTTCTCGTTCTCTTTGTCACTGTAACTGTGATCCGCCTGCTAGGGAGTTTTGAATGGAAGCATGTGTAGAGATTTTCCCATAATTCTATATGTTGTAGAATTTAACACTCTGGTCTGAGCTGATACCCCTTAGATGGATAACCGGGAACACTATTTAGCTATATCTTTATCTGCTTCTTCATTTTCAGATGTCATGATCGACCGGCTGCATCCCCCATTTCTGATTAAATAACCTCAATGATCTTTTAAACGCGTCGCACAAATTTCCAACTGCTTCCGTAGCATCTTTTAATATTAAATATTTATTTAAAATCGGGAATCGTTTATCGTCGCCTTCTCCGCATCGACTTCGATCTAATTTGTGATATTTGAGCATAATAAAAACGCGTTGCTCCAATGAATTGATAATTTCATTGCATTTGCTTGATCGTATGAACCTCTTTTAATATGTTACCTTCCTGTTATGTTCCGGAAGTGCAATAGAATAGTGTCACAGATACCATTAGTATTAATGAATACGTTTTTACCTGTATCAGGAGATCGGTTTAAGTTTTGTGGCGATCGGTGCATTTTCAGCGGAAAGTCAACCTGATAGATATAAGACTCACAAGTTCAAAATTTAATTAGGGAAAATTTTTTCAAGTAGCACATTTAAATTGCATGGAATTTGAAATATAACGCAATGAAAATGCATATAAACGCAAATTACTGAAATACGCCTATTCTTGGAAATATAATAAACTCCATTGGGTTTCCCTGTAAGCAAAATAAGAAGACAGTTTGATAAGTCCGTGACATTGAAATGAAAAAACCAATATACATACCAAAATACATTTTATTTTTTGACATAATCTCCTTTCAAAATGATACACTTTTTCCAACGATATTCTAACTTTTTTAATTCTTCCAACAAATAAGATTTCTCAAACTCCTCAAAATAGGCCATTGTAGCATTAATGATCTCAGAATTTGAAAAAAATCTCTTTCCACCAAACCATTTTTTTAAATTTGGAAAAAGAAAAAAGTCACTGGGGGCCAAGTCAGGAGAATAGGGTGGATGAGAGAGCAATTCGTATCGTAATTCAACCAATTTAGTGGCTGCGGTTGCAGAAGAGTGCGCTGGCGCATTGTAGTGATGAAAAAGCCCTTTTTTCTTGGACAAATGGGGCCGCTTTTTTTTCAATTTTGCATTACAACGGTCTAATAAATCAGCATAATACTGTCCGGTGATTGTTTTTCCTTTTTCCAGATAGTCAATGAGGACTACGCCCTTTGAGTCCCAGAAAACTGTGGCCATAATCTTTCCGGCCGATGGAACTGTTTTTGTCTTTTTCGGAGCACGTTCATTAGAAGAAGTCCACTGTTTAGACTACTCTTTCATTTCTGGTGTGTAGTAATGTATCCATGTTTCATCAACTGTAACATAATGTCGCAAAAATTCGCTTGAATTGCGCTCAAACTTGTCCAAACATTGCTTTAAAATGGTTACACGAGTCCGCTTTTGATCCACTATAAGCAATCGCGGCACCCCTCTTGCTGATAACTTTCTCATGCCCAAATGTTCATGCAAGATATTGAATACACGTTCATTTGAAATGTTTACCTTCTTAGCTATCTTACGCACTTTCACACGGTGGTCTTTTAGCACGATATCATGGATTTTGTTGACCATTTCTTCAGTCGTGATCTCAATTGGACGTCCAGAAAGTTCTATAACTGTTGTGTTCGTACGCCCACAACGAAATTCCGTAAACCACTTGTGAACCATAACATTTGATGGTGCAGAGTCCCCATAATATATTTTCAATTTTTCTTCAGTTTTGGTAATTGTTTTTCCGCGCAAAAAATAGTGTTTTATCAAAACACAAAATTCTTTTTTCTCCATAATCAAAACAAACACGATAAACGTTTTCTTTTGAATCCAATAGAACACAATGTATTTAAAATATCGTTTGCAAATTGCACGAATGTTGCACCAGATAATGATAAATTGAAAACATATTAATAAGAGTGCGATCAGACCGCCACCTTTTTTAAAGTCACGGAGATATCAAACTGCCCTCGTACACCTGCTACACACTGTAAAAAGAGACAAATGTTTCTCATTCTACGAAAATATAATAGAACCACGAAAGAAAATATACAATAACCTCTTCCGAGTTACCCACCATTACGAAAAGCGTCTTTTATCCTCAGAAACCAATGAGATATATTGAGTCATTCGGAAAGTTCTGAGGTATACTTCTGTTGAGATACTGTTGAAATGATTGAATATCAACAGACTTTTCAAACAAATTTATTTCAAAATAAGTAAAAACAGTTTCTTCACGTACATTATGAAAACAAAGTTTTATTCCAAAATTCAGGGAAATGTAGCATTTACGGATTCAAAATATCTCAAAATCACAGAACCTTCCGGAAAATCTAATATTTTCGAGATTTAAAGACGCATTTATAAAAACAAAGTTTCTTTTCCTGCCAATGATTTTCGGAACCATTTCCGAGTAGTTTTTATAGTGTAATAATCAGTTTTTTCAACCAGGAGTATAGGTTTTTCCGATGCTACACTACAAAAAAAATTGCTGATTTTACAGTATAATACTGGCACCAGAGCTGCCAGTATTATACCGTAAAATTAACAGTAATAAAGAGTAAAATAAGCAGTAATACACTACCGCGCATGCGCGACAGTGTATTACTGCTTATTTTACTGTTTATTTAACGGTATAATACTAGCAGCTCTGGTGCCAGATATTATACTGTAAAATCAGCAATTTTTTTTTGCAATGAATCAATTCTCACATATACATTTCCGTGTTCATTAAACATGTTTTACAGACAAACATGATAAATTAAAAGCATTAACATTAACATTTAAATTAATGTTATTTTGTCATTCTTGCATGTATACACCCAATTACGTAGTTGAAACTGCTTATACTTCAGAATTGATAGCATCGTAAAAATTGATATTCCGGTCCTAGAAAACTGATTAATGTACTATAAAAACAACCAAAATTCGGAAGCAGCACAAGAAACTTTGCTTTTGCAAATGATTCTTTAAATCTTTAAAACATTTTGGTTTCTGAGCACTGAGAAAAACGACACTTTCAAGTCTGAGTATATCGATGTTTTCATTTTGTTATGAAACTTTTTGTTTCAAATAGGACGACCCAATGCAATTTCTGAAGTACCGAAAATACTCAGAATATTGAAACATGGATATACTCAAAACTGAGCACAGGTCAGTTCATACTCATTTTTGAAACATGGGCAGACTCAAAAATGATTAGAATCAGTTCTAACTCATTTTTGAAACATGGAAATACTAAAAAATGAGCACATGGAAGTCATTTCATACTCATTTTTGAAACATGGGCATACTCAAAAATGATTAGAATCAATTCTAGCTCATTTTTGATGCATGGAAATACTCAAAAATTAGCTCATGGAAGTCAGTTCATACTCATTTTTGAAACACGGACACACTCAAATATGAACACATGATGTTTTATTCTTGAGTGCGTGCATGTTTTTAGAAATAAGTATATACATGTTTCAAACTTGAGTAATTTTGATTCGGAGCCATTTTGACTATGCAACGTACTCAGATTTGAGTATTTTTTGCTCAGTTTTGAAAATGTCGTTTTTAGAGTGAGGTTTCTGTAGATAAAGCACGCTTTCCGGAATCGTGGGTAACTCATCGGAAAAGATTATTGTATATTTTCGTTCGTGATTATATTATATTTTCTTAGAATAAGAAACATTTGACTTTTTTAACAGGACTGTTTTCAATGTGGGACATGCTGTAGTCAATTACAGTAACATATTTAAATTTTGTAGCTGTTCTAGCTTTTTTCACAAAGTTATAACGTGGACGAACAGATGGGCAGAAGTTGTAAACACTTTTCAAGTAATGTTTAAAGGTGTTAAAGGATTCAAAATTTCTGAAAAGTCATTGATAATTTTTTCTTGTTATAGTAATTAATTTTAATTAGGAATATTTAAAAAATCTATCTTAGTAATACATTTAGATTTTATCGCTACTTAATTATTTTCAACAAGCAGGGATAAAGAGACATTTCAAATGTGAGCATCAATTATATTTCGAAATGCTAAAATTTTCAACAAACAACATTGCATTTTCTTTCATTAGGTGCGTTCGTAATTATATAAATACGTAGCACCTATAGTCGTCGTTTGGTCCGTCCGTCTGTCCGTCCGTCTGTCTGTCTGTCTGTCCGTCTGTCTGTCCGTCCGTCTGTCTGTCTGTCCGCATATAACAACGCAAAAACTACCCAACCAAATGGTTTGCAATTCAAGATATATTATCTTTGCAGAATTTTGTCGAGACATTTCAAATTTTATTAAAATCGAATCAAAACTTTAGGAAATATTAATAAAAATATTTATTAAGAAATTTGATTTTTTTTTTAAATCGGTGCTTTTTTGTTATAGGAGCTTCCGATGGATGTTAAATCGTCAAGCGACCGAGATACTTATTTTATTACAGAAATTAATCTGCAGACGATATAATTCATTTCACATAATTAAAAATCATCAAGATCTGAATATTTATATAACTAGCTGATACAAATATCTGAATATTTATATAACTAGTTAAGATATTTGTATGAACAGTGTCATAAAATATATACTTAACTAGCTGTTTAACCCGTTCTACGTACGGGATATCATGAATTTAATTCTAAAACGTGCGTACGAACGCACCTCGTTTGTAACGTTTGACGTACAATTTCCAACTTGTTATATTCTCTTATTGTCTCTACCCAGTTAATTAATTTACGGAGGAATGTTATTCTAATAAATCAAGAGAAGATCTTCAATTAATTAACAGACACAGACTTGTTTCATTCTGGTATGAAAACTAAACTGGATCGGTATGAAGACGAAGAGAGTGGATAATTAATGAGAAAATAAATAATTATTTAGAGATTTGTGAGCATTGGATTTAAGTGAAGCAGATGCCTTTTCATTAGCAAATTCTTTCACGTTACCATGGAGATTTATTTTTAATTTTCCCTGTCTGCGGAATGGAGAAATCGTCTTGTAGTATGTCTGTGAAGGAGTATTATGGTGAAGGTATTTTTGTTTTTATTCTTTGGAATGAAGAAATAGTTAAGTATTATTAAGCAAGTCATTAGCTAAAATAATACATTTTTCAGAAGAAAGGTTAAAAAAAAACAATTTCGTGTTTCCCCAAAAATGTTAAAAAACAAATCTATATCTATATATAAATGTGTGTATCCCTATATTTCACTTTGCAGTCACAACTGCCCAGCGCAGACCATTGGCGTTTGTGTGTGGTGGTAGCCTCGAGTGTCCCATCGTGCACTATAGTGGTTGCATGTCGGTAGCTGTGGGGGTGTGGGAGATAGGGTGGTTAAAAGTGGTCGACCCAGTGCGTTTTCATATTTCGACTAATTTAAAGTGTTCTAAAAAAATATTTGGAATCTTCTTCAACCGGAATTGTGTCATTCGACTTAACACGAACTAATTAAGATATAGATATCTAAGAAAGATGATTTCGCGCCCCTAGCGGTGGAAATTGAAACTAAACGATATTGCAGTGCATGCGTAGCACGCCTGCTATACAATGCAGTAGGCAGCGGAGACAAGTACTGGGAGTTTCGTTCGGAAAGAGGTTTGTTTAAAACAGAATGCGCGCCGAAAATAACTTTTTTTTTTTTTTTTTTATCGAAACCGCAAAAGAAAATTACTGATTTCCGGGCAACACCGGACGGATCAGCTAGTGAAAAATATTTCAGTTCGCATACATAGGTGGGCTTTTTGTTACGTTACGCAGACACAGAGAATCATTTGCAATCACGAACTACTAGAGATCATATGTATGCATCATGTCCACAATATAACGAAAGCTTTGTCCTTTAAAATAAACAATTTTTTAAGTATTGGCTATTGGATAATGATAAGAGGTGGCACCTTGTATACGAGGTTATGTGTGTGCATGCGCATGTATATTCGGATATGAGTGCACAAACATATGTGTGTGTGATTTAGAGGTATTGTGATTTTTGGAATAATATGTGTATGTTTATATAGTATATGTGCGTGTATGTGTATGTATGTGTACTATATATGTATGCATAAACGAAGGTGCGTGTTCGTGTCCAGGTATGTGTGTACGTATACATGCACGTGTGTATAGGTATATAGATACAGGTGTGTGTGTGTGTGCATGCGCATATATATTCTGTTATGTGTGCAAAAACGTATGTGTGTATGTGTGTAAGTATATGCGAGGTTGATATATTTGTTTATGGTGATTATTTTTAAATGGAAATACGTAAGAGTTGTAACAGTAATGTATTAAATTTTTGTTGTTATCTAATTATTTTCAACATACAGGCATAAGCAGACATTTAAAAAGTGCTTCAGTTGTGCTTTCAAATACTAAAAATGTCAACAAGTAACATTACATTCTCCTTCATTATAATAGTTTTTACGGGTTCTTCTAAGTTAATTACAAAGAAATGTTATTCTAATAAATTAAGAGAAGATCTTCAATTAATTAACAGACACAGACTTGGTTTATTCCACGATGAAAACTAATCTGGCGCAGCATGAAGACGAAGAGAGTAGATAATTAATGAGGAACAAAATAATGATTTAGAGATTGATGAGCATTGGATTTACGTGTAATAGCTTACATTTTCATTAGCAAATTCATCCATGTTGCCATGGAGATTTATGTTTAATTTTACCTGTCTGCTGAATGGAGAAATGGTCTTGTAGTGTGTCTGTGGAGAAGTATTCGGAGAGATTTTCTTCTCTTTCTCTGGAATGAAGAAATATTTAAGTATCATTAAGTCCTCAAATAAATGAATGCATACTTTAGAAAAAACAAATAAAAAACAATAAATTCACGAGTATTGTGTGCGTATATTAGATTTGAGATGGGCTCGATTTTTATCTCAGTCTTCGGGCTAGCGGCTCAAAGTAAAAAAAAAAATATTTATTTACAAATTTAAAACAAATTGGAAATTGTTTGCCAAACGTGACAAATGAGGTGTGTTCGTACTATAATTTGTTTTATAAATATTCAGATCTTGGTGCAATAGCTGTTGTACTCTTATGAAAAAATGCATGAATACAAAATTTATTTTGTGTGCAAGGTTTTTATATTATAGATATTAGTTTTACTTTATGAAATTAAGTTTCAATACATTTTTTTACAAACAATTAATTACAATTCTGTTACATTAAAATTATACTATGCGCAAATATCTAATACAAGACAATGTAAAAAGATCATCGTTATTATTTCAGTGAAATGAATTATATCGTCTGTTATTATGATATGATTAATTTCTATAGTAAAATAAGTACATTTTAAGTAGGCAACATTTTATCTTTTGTTGACATTTACTGAAAATTCCAATGGGCAACTTAAGCCTAGCTTTAAAAATTTCTGAACTTGAAATCCATATTTAGACTCTTTTTCCATTTAATATCTATTTCTCCGGAAACATCTATCCAAAAAACTGTCGGTATATTATAGGATTGCTATAATTAAACAATTTTAGTATATAAATTCGGTTTTTAAATTCAGTAATACGGAAATAATATGACTCTATCTTAAATAGAACATAATCACCGTGGCAACCTAGAATCATTACCTATCATGGGATATCATTGAATTAAATATGTATGAGAGGATTTAATACAATGAAGAAAACGTTTATTAATATATTTTTAAGTTTTGATTCTATTTTCATAAAATTTGAAATGACTCGACAAAATCCTGCAACTATTATATTTATTAAATTTTAAACTATTCGGTTGGGTAGTTTTTGCGTTGTATGCAGACGGACGGAGAGACGGACGGACCAGACGACGACTATAGGTGCTAAGTATTTATATAATTACGAACGCACCTAAAAAGGGGAAGGGGACTTTTCTCTACCAGATGCTATTTGAGAAACCAGAATGTAGATTAAGTTTCTTAAAGTGTTTTAAAATCTTCTAAAAATCCTTTTGAAAAGGAATTGTTATTGTTGGGACATAAAGAGAAATATTCTATCCAATTCTGAAGCCTTGGGGCGGTCAGTGTTAATAACATAAAGAAGTCGTGGGATATCCCTTGTCTATCCCCTATTTCTGTTTGAAATCCGTTTTCAGAATTACTGCAAAACGATACTCATGTCTTTCTGCCATAGTTGTACAATGATATTTATTATAAAAGAATAAGAATTGTGACCTTTGTAGATTTCTGCCAAAACCTAAATAACGAATTTGCTATTTTAAACAGGAAAATAACGAAACGTCATCATGGGGTAGTATTTAGGATTAATAGTTATTTCTATTAAGTTATATTTATTTCTATTAGGATTAATAGTTATTTCCATGTATGAAGAGATATTTTAAATGACAAAATTAATCTTGGAGCAATTTTGAAATGGCATTAACAATTTTCTTCTGATTACTTTCGGTATCGGGCTCGGTACATGTGTATGCTTTTGTATGCGCGCGTATACTCATATACAGGTTGGTCATAAAGTCTTTCCCTGATTGCAATAATTTATTGCAGAAAAATTAATACAATTAAGCATATGCTTGTTTCAATATATTGTAAAGAGATTTTAGAAGTTTCTAATACAAGTGCTTACGTCAGTAAATTTCGATGTGAGCACCCTTGGTAGCTCGAAGAATGTCCAAGCGGTATTCCATTTCTCGCCACGTGTTGCCCTACATTTGGGCTGTCACACTAGACACAGCATCTGTGACCCTGATTTTTTACAGCGCACCGCAGTTACGCTATTACAAATGCAAGATATTGCATAACAATAATAATTGCCGAAACGTCATTTGAGGTTTACTGTGGAAATCAGAAATGTTTTTAGTGTCTGTTTGTCTATCTGTTTGTATGTCCTGCGATAACTGTCGCAAAAGATATCCAATTAGCTTGATATTTGGTAGATTATGTTGGTGAGATACCCGGAATTAGCTGTATAGTTTTTGGTTAAATTTGGTTCATTCGTTCGAAAAGTATAGAACATTTTCTTTTAAGTCATAATGCTTTTCAATGGGAATTCAGACAATTTTCAAATGTTAACATTCATTGAAAGGAAAATGATGCATTGGGAGGATTTAAATGTTAAATTATGGATGCTAAAATTTTCCAATTGAGGTCTTAAATTACTCCGATTAGTTTGAATTTTTGGCAACACTTAATTTGAAAAATTAAAATTATCCATATTTTTTTTTGTGGATGAAATTTTAAGCATCTGTTCGAAAAATATAAAGCATTTTAACTTTAGATTTTTGCCATTAATTTAATTCGCTTTTTCTCGTTTTCTTTAACCGTCACCTAATAAAAGTATTTCATAATGTATGAAAGAAAGAAAATTTATTAAAATAATGCGTTCATTGTTGTTGCGTTCATTCTCGATTATGAAAAAGTTTAAATGAAAAATAAATAAATAAATAAACATATTAACCAATTTTTGGTGATCAGATCTTCGACTAAGTTAGCATCAAGCACGAACGATGCTAGAAGTAATACGGTTTAAAGTGAATATGGATACTTGCACTGCCACAAAAGCCACTCTATTGCGTCAAATCACCCGACAGCTAGTAATTGACCCGATTACGGAAGATTTCGCAATACGTTTAAGAGTTTACCCGTGTAGACGCGTTTTAATGCATGGTAGACAGTTTGGTACATCACTGCCGAAGTTATTATGTTAAAAAGTTATCGTTACGTTCTGTACTGGAAAGCTGAAGTACATACCAACAAAACATATACGAAATGTCTAAAAGGTGGATTAAAACTTTGTGCCGTTATATTAAAAATGAATGTACAACGTTAAATTAGCACAAATTAAAATCATTTATATTGGAAAACAGCTGTTTCAAAGCCCTTAAGCTCCATCTTCAGTGCCAATTCAAAAGGTAAAACGAATTAAAAACTCCTAAGCCATGTCAGCTTGCCTGCCATCTCTCGCCCGCGCCCAGATGAAATGGCGCTGAACTTTTGAAAAGATCAGCGCCATTTCATCTGGGCGATGGAGCTTAAGGGCTTTGAAACAGCTGTTTTCCAATATAAATGATTTTAATTTGTGCTAATTTAACGTTGTACATTTATTTTTAACATATACGAAATGCTTCCATAATGGAAAATATTGTTGATGTCATTATTAGTTTCTCCTCATTTGGTGACAAATGAATTAAATAACTTGAATTGAGAAAGTATAGTTTTGCAGTGCATATAGTGTACATTAAAGGGTCATCAAGCTGGTCACCACAGGAGGATATTTAAACTAAAATTACAACATTTTATTTAAAAAATGCATTTTTGCGGTGTTTTTTGCATTAATTTTGCATGGAAAGGGATTTGGTTTTCGTTCGATAAAGTCTTTTTTTTAAAAAAAAATAATAACCACTTAATATATTTTTTCCGAAAAAATATAAAAATGTTAGAATTTTAAATTCTAAATTCGATATAAATCTCGTAAGAGATTACGATTTCATAACTATTTTATTACATGAGATTTTATCCAACTTTTGCAACACATGTCTATGTTTCGACAGCCATGCCAGTATTTTATTACGATAGAATAAAATCTCGTGTACAACAATCCCGTTTATTTTAATAAAATGTAGTTTCAAACGCACTTGTATGTGTACTAGATCCTTGATATGGCACCAGTTATTGGCAAATAAAACATAAATTTAATCAGACAGCGGGGGTGTTCAGGGGGGCTAAACAAATGAATTTTCATTTTTTTAAATTAAACAATAAGCAGTTGAAGAATATTATTGCATATCGAATCGTGTTTAATACAATAGTTCTTAGATATTAGATTTTCTGAATCATTGGTAAAATCGTATATGCTTAAAAAATAGATACAATCTAACATTATTGCAGATTTAAAGATGTTAGATAATGTATGAAGCGAGAAGGAAATTAAAATGTACTGCAAAATTGACGTTGAGGCCCCTGATCTGGAGATTTACTAGTTTAGAATCATTTTGGTCAATTTTCGTGATCAAATACTAAACGATGTCGAATGAGTTATTGTTAGCAGATGGAAGTCTGAAAAAGATGAGAAGAGTAAGTTAATAAACAAGAAACTAAATATTTATTTAGATATATGTGAGCTCTGGATTTGCGTATAATCCTGCATTTTCATAAACAAATTCATTCCCGTTGCCATGGAAATTTATTTTTTAATTTTTACGGTCTGTTGCAAAGAACAATCGTTTTATATGTCTGTGGAGATGCCACATATCCAAGTGATTTTTTTTCCTCTCTCTGGAAGTCAGTTTCATTTTTTCTTTAAAAATAATTTGCAATGAATTTTAAAAATACATATACCTAACATATAGGCTATAATTCTACAAATTCCACATACTGTAAATAAATATCAGTGCATTAAAAGGAAAAAAAACAATCTCTTGAAGCCAGTTTAAAAAAATTTCTAATGCATTTTAAAAATACATATAGTTATATAAGTTATACATATACAGGCTAATATTTTTACAAATTCCACATTTTGTGTTTTTAAAATATTTCGTCAGATGATTTTTATAAATGTAGAATGTTGTCATTAGACAACCATTTTCTGATAGTAAAAAACCGAAATTCCGAAAAAAGGACTAAGCAAAGAATAATTTTGTTATGCAAATTTGCATTAGGTTTACATAGCATTTCACGATCTGTGAGGAACGTTCATGCGTTCCTAGAGAAACATGTTTTGGTTTTAATCATGATGGAAAGAAACTATTCTTGTAGTTATTGTTTAATTGTCTCTATTCAGAATGTATTATTGATTCATTTCCATATGTTTTCCATCTTACTTATAATAAAATCCAAAGGCGAGAAAGTGTCTGTAACGGTACCGGGTTGTACCACTCTGCGATTCGACCGTAGTTAAACGCCATGTTAGGCTTACTGAAAAAGAAGTTATTATTAATAGTATTGTATAAAAACAATTATTCAAAAATAGAGTTAAGTAAGCATGCATTCGCTTACCTGATTATAAGTTGAAACCTTCGTAAAGAAATGTATATCCGAATCGAGCGCTACGTCTCCGTTAATTCACACATAATTGTATTCCGTTGTGTAGTCGCACATTATCGTAATCCATCGATCTGAAACTTTATTACTTTGCTGAAATTAAAATGTTTATTAACATGTGTTTTAATTAAATTAAGCACCCTTCACTTTTATATTTATATTATATTTAAACATTTAACGGTATCTTGATTACAAGTTAACAGAGCATTTACATCGCTCTGACATTTTCACACGCTACATTTTAAAAGAAATTCACACAACAACTAACTAAAAATCTAAAAAGTTTTTCAGTCCTTGGTAGCCTTGGATGACGTCACTGGGAAAAGCACATGATAGCACGTGATAATCATTCTTTCACGTGGGCGTTTATTCCATGTACTTAGCTGAGTTGAAAACAGTTTATGAATGGGTTTTTCCGACGAGATAATTAAAGTTGTTTACTGCAAATTTAAAGTACTTTATTATTATCTGACGATTGAAGAGTAGTTGATTCCGAATAGAAGATTACCCTTTAATTGCAATTTCCGTCACTCCCCCTTAATCTTCTATGTAGGATAAGGAAGTAAGTTCAGATTATTTCGGTGTTTAATGAATTCAGGTTTGGGGTTGGGCTTGGTGAGTGAATCTGCGGTCATAAATTCTGTGGGACAATACTTTAAATCTATTATTCCATCTTCCTTGAGTTGTCTTATCGCGTGGAATCTGATATCTATATGTTTACTTTTTCGAGTATGTTTTTCACTTTCAACCATTTTTATACATGGCTGATTGTCCTCGTATATTGTTATGGGTTTCTGTTGTGGTAAATTTAAATCTTCCAGGAGTTTTATCATCCATAGTATTTCCTGTGCTGCGTTACTTACAGAAATGTATTCAGCTTCTGCTGATGACAGAGCAACGCACGTCTGTCTTTTCGTTGTCCAATGTATGGGACACTTTCCTAACATAAATATATTTCCGCTGGTGGATCGTCTAGTTTCTGGATCACCTCCCCAATCTGCATCTGCGTAAACTTCGAGAATAGGCTTATTTTTCGAACTTAGCATCAGGTTGAGGTGTTTTGTGTTGTTTAAGTATGTTACGATTCTTTTGACTGCTTTCCAGTCTTTTTCTCGAGGGGTTTCATTTCTACGGCTGAGTATGTTGACCGCTGCTGAAATATCTGGCCTGGTTAATGTTGAGATGTAGAGTAATGTTCCCGTTGCTTGTCTGAATTTAATATTGTTAGGTAATAGATTTTCATCATCGTTGAGTCGATTGTAACCT
This sequence comes from Maratus michaelseni, assembly GCA_963931845.1. Classification (NCBI taxonomy): domain Eukaryota; kingdom Metazoa; phylum Arthropoda; class Arachnida; order Araneae; family Salticidae; genus Maratus; species Maratus michaelseni. The sequence continues at coordinate 144,068,524 of OZ007596.1, forward strand.
GCTTCCATAGGTGTGCTGTAAGGTTTTGCGTTTTGAAGATTGAGTTTATCTACCAATTCTTCAATTTTTGAATTTTGGTTTAAGTAGAAATTTTTATCGTCTCTTTTTATATTTATTCCGAGATAGTTATTGACTTCTCCCAAATCTTTCAATTCATATTCCCTTTTGAGATTGTTTATTAATTCAATTATATCTTCGTTTTTTCCGGCGATTAACAAATCGTCCACATAAACTATAATGTATGTCGAGTTTTCACAATTTTCGCGTATAAAAAGACATGAGTCAGATGTACTTTGTACAAAATTTAATGCTTTAAGACTCTCGGAGATTTTCGTGTGCCATGCTCTGGCGGCTTGCTTGAGCCCGTATATTGCTTTTTGTAATTTACATACTTTGTTTTGTTGATTTGGAGCTATATAGCCTTCCGGCTGTTTCATGTATACCTCTTCTTGTAGGTTTCCGTGTAAAAACGCTGTATTCACGTCGATATGATTAACTTTAAGGTTATGATTTAATGCTGCTATGAGAAATGCACGGATTGTGGTATGAGAGACAACTGGAGCAAAGGTCTCGTCATAATCTACTCCGAATTTCTGACTGTATCCCTGTGCCACGAGTCGTGCTTTATAGGTTTGCACTTGGTTTAGGTTGTCGCGTTTTAATTTAAAAGTCCATTTTGAACCTATCACTTTCTTTCCTGGTGGCGGATCGACTAATGTCCAAGTTTTATTTTTAGCTAGGCACTTGATTTCGTTTTCGGTGGCTTTGAGCCAATTTTCCCTATCGTGTGGATTTTTCATTTCCATGATATCGTTCCAATTCTTTGGTTCATTTGATTGTGTGTCTTTAACTAAACAGACAAATCTATCTGGTGGTACTCCTCTGTTAGATCTATTTGACCTTCTTGGTTCTATTTGTGTTTGTTTGGACTCGCATGGTTGTTTTTCATTATCATTAATGTCAATTTCAATGTAATTTTTATTCTTCTCTTCTTGATTTCTATCATCAGTGGAGATTTCTTCCAGATTTGAATCTTCCTCAATGTTGTTTGAGTGTTTTATTTCATGTTCTATGAATTTTACAGTCCTGGCAATTATTATTTGTTTGTCTTTTGTGTGTATGCGATATCCTTTGGAACGTGTGTCGTAACCTAGAAAAATACCTTCTTGCGCTCTATTATCTAGTTTTCCCCGATGTATTTTATTAATATAAACAAATGCTTTACATCCAAAGGTTCTTAAATGTTTGAGATCAGGTTTGATACCTTTCCATAGTTCGTATGGAGTTTTGTCGTTCGCTCTTGTTGGTAATCTGTTTTGTAAATATGTCGCTGTGTGTATTGCCTCTCTCCAAAATTGTTTATTTAAATTTGCTTCTAAAAGCATGCTACGTGTCATATCGAGTAGGCTTTTATTCTTCCTTTCTGCCACGCCGTTCTGGCTCGGGTTGTGTGGAATTGTGAATTGGTGTAATATCCCGTTTTCCTTTAGATAATTCTCTATTTCGTTGCTATTATATTCTCCTCCATTATCGGATCTTATTTCTTTTGGTTTTCTACCGAATTGATTATTTACCATTGCAATGTATTCTTTTAATTTATCAATTACTTCGCTTTTCTTAGATAGTAAGTATATAGTTGTATATCTCGAGTAATCGTCGATGAATGTGAGAAAGTATTGTTTTTCTCCTAGTGTTGGTGTACTTATAGGTCCACAGACGTCGCTGTGTATTAAATCGAGAACTTTGTTTGCTCTATTTGTAGCCGATTTTGGATATGGCGCGTCGTTTAATTTAGATTTGATGCAGGTTTCGCACAATCTATTATTGTGTCTGCAGTTTTTAATGTTTATTCCGGTGGCTAGCTGTTTGTTTACAATTGTTTTGATTGCTTCATAATCACGGTGTCCTAGTCTTCGATGCCATACTTCTAAACATTCTTTATTATTATTACAGCTTAGTGTGACGTTTGCATAGTTTTCTGCATTTTCTGAGTGGTTTGTTTGTTCGATTATGTATAAATTATTTTTGTTCTTCGCTCTTATATAAATTTCACCGTCGAACGTTAAATCGCACTTGTCATTTTCAAAGATTAATTTGCATCCATTTTTAGTTGCTTTGCTTACGGATATTAAATTGGATTCTAGTTCTGGAACGTATAGGACTTCCTGTAGTCTTGTGAGTTTTATTTCTCCATTTGGGGATTTCGTTTTTATTAAAACGTCGCCTGAACCAAATGCTTCGAGTTTGTTGCCGTTTGCGATGGTGACTGATGATTTTTCAAAATTGTTAAATTTATCAAATAACCTTTTATCATTTGCAATGTGTGAGGTACTGCCACTGTCGAGTATCCAGTTTTGTTTTCCTAATTTTTCTGTTATTAGTACGCGATCTTCGGATTGATTAGTTTTTGAGCTTATTTTCTGATCATTCGCGTTATCGTGACAGTCAGTATTCTCTTTATAATTCTCTGTGTTTTCATAACATAGTGATGATGAAAAAGGTTTAGATTTATTTTTATTATTAAAGTTATTCACATTTTGATATGTGTGTTTGTTTTTGTTGTGCTGTGTGTATCTGCTCTTGAGGTGATAGCACTCGCTATTATTATGATTCGTCATCTTACAGTGACTGCAATATTTTGAATTTCTTTTGTAGTCGTTATAAGTGTGTTTTCTTTGTGTTTTAAATGCCTTTTCAGAGCTGTTGTTTTGTTCAGACATTTCTTGTCTGCGATTATACTCATCTATGAGTTTACTTCTGATAAAATCTGGGGATAATTCGGCTTCGGGCCTTGCCTCTAATGCTGTGATAAGCGTGTTGTAGCTGGGCGGTAATGAGCATAGAAATAGTGCGGATATGTGTGAGTCATTTATATTCTCGCCTATGGCGGATAATTTATCTACTATTTGTAGAATATTTGTTATATGATTAATCATATTCCCCTGTTCGGGCAGTTTAGTACTGTACAGTTTTCTCAGTAAATACAGTTTGCTACTCAGATTTGCTCTTTCATGCGTACGTTTGAGAACTTCCCAGGTTTGCCTGGCTGTGGTAAAATTTTTTACATGCACAATTTGTGCGTCATCTATGCTTAAGTTAATCAAAGCTCTCGCCTTTCTATCTCTTTTGTTCCAATCCTCATTTAAAGGAGTTGGTGGTTGATCACTTATTACTTCAAATAAGTCTTCTTTAATGAGAAGCATTTCGAGCTTAAATTTCCAGTTGGAATAATTGCTCGAATTTAGCTTCTCGATGAATTGGCTTTCTTTGAATGTAGCCATTTTTATTTTCTATCTTTAATTATTTTTAAAGATATTTAATTTAATTTAATACGAATCGCTTTTCTTTGCGTTCGTTTTTATTTTCTATAAAGCGAGTTTTTTCAGCATATAGCTAATGTGCTTAAAATTTTTATTTAATACATAATATCAGTCTCATAATATATCGGCAGCGCAGTTTATTTAAGGTGTAAAATAGTTTCTTTAATTGTATAAAAACAATTATTCAAAAATAGAGTTAAGTAAGCATGCATTCGCTTACCTGATTATAAGTTGAAACCTTCGTAAAGAAATGTATATCCGAATCGAGCGCTACGTCTCCGTTAATTCACACATAATTGTATTCCGTTGTGTAGTCGCACATTATCGTAATCCATCGATCTGAAACTTTATTACTTTGCTGAAATTAAAATGTTTATTAACATGTGTTTTAATTAAATTAAGCACCCTTCACTTTTATATTTATATTATATTTAAACATTTAACGGTATCTTGATTACAAGTTAACAGAGCATTTACATCGCTCTGACATTTTCACACGCTACATTTTAAAAGAAATTCACACAACAACTAACTAAAAATCTAAAAAGTTTTTCAGTCCTTGGTAGCCTTGGATGACGTCACTGGGAAAAGCACATGATAGCACGTGATAATCATTCTTTCACGTGGGCGTTTATTCCATGTACTTAGCTGAGTTGAAAACAGTTTATGAATGGGTTTTTCCGACGAGATAATTAAAGTTGTTTACTGCAATTTTAAAGTACTTTATTATTATCTGACGATTGAAGAGTAGTTGATTCCGAATAGAAGATTACCCTTTAATTGCAATTTCCGCCAGTTATATTATCTACTTTCGTCGTTTAAATATTTGTAAAAGCATATTCAAGCTTTTAAATCTTTTAATTTTGTTTAAAACCTTAAAACACTATTTCATAAAAAAATGTATATTAACATTTCTGTAAAAAAAAAAAATTCTGTAAGCACTTTTTTTTTTCAGAATGCGGTGATTTATTTCCTTGGGAGTGATTTGAGGTTGATTCAGTATAGTGTCGCCATCTACTGGCGGATTTTGAAATTTACTTCCATCGTTCCGGATTTCGGGTCCTCCCGAAATTCACGATTATTTGACAAAATTCATGTTTTTTTTCGTGATTCTTTGACAAAATTTGCATTTTTTCTGCTGTTCTTTGACAAAATTTCATTTTTTCGTAGTCCTTTGTAGAAATTTGCGTTTTCTTTTTGCGATCCTTTGAGGAAATTTGCGTTTTTTGCTATTCTTTGACGAAATTTGCCTTTTATTCACGATCCTTTGACAAAATTCGAGTTTTTTCTGAGATTGACGAAATTAGCGGTTGTTTTTTTCGATCCTTTGACGAAATTTCACTTTTTTCGCGATCGCTTAACGAAATTAGACATTTTTTCGCAGTGCTTTGAAGAAATTTGTGTTTTTTTTTCTAGACCCTTTGAAGAAATTCATGTTTTACCGCGATTATTTGACGAAATTCGCAGTTTTTTTTTTGCGATCCTTTAACCAATTTTTTTTTTTTTTTTTTTGTGATCCCTTGATGAAATTTTACATTTTTTTCGGAGTCCTTGGAAGAAATTTGCGTCTTTTTCGTAAGCCTTTGACGGAAATCGCGTTTTTCTGCAATTTGTTAACAAAATTAGCGGTTTTTTTTTTTTTTTTTTGCAGTCCTGCAACGAAATTTGCGTTTTTATTTTCGGTACTTTGACGAAATTCACGTTGTTTCCACAATCCTTTGATGAAATTTTCTATTTTTTCTGCGAACGATAGACATAATTGATTTTTTTCGGCGACTATCGTTCAAAATTCGAGATATTTATGTTCGAAATTTTGGACTGCAGACTTAAATTTTCGAAATCGAATGCCTTAAATTTTTAGGAAAACTTGAACAGAATCACCCCTGATGAAATAAATACATAACTATTTTTTGTTTCTAACGAATCGTAATATAAATTAATTTTAAACTAAAATTTGAGAGAAAAATGATTTGTTTTTAATTTCTGGAAGAGAAGGGGGGGGGGGGGACCGTGTTCACCCGCCACTGAAGTAACAATATTTTAGTGATTAAACATTGAAACACAATGGACTGAAAAAAAAATTAGGAATCGGTAAAATTTTCGAAAAATTTCAGAAAATCTAAAATTTTAGTAAAAATTTACAAATTTAGAAATTTTTCGAATTTTTCTTTCCGGACTTCGGGTTTTTCCGGATTTTGGATTTTCGGATAATGGGTCATATACTGTAAATGAATTCTTTCTTATCAAACGTAATTAAAATATAATAAATGCATAGTACAGCGTAATTTCCATTTAATTTTGTTTATGTAATCAAACAATGAGTTATATGGTAAGTCAAGCTGTTTAAAAACTCATTGATAACACTTTTTTACAAAAACTTTCGCACATGGATTATTTGTTAATATTTGATTTTGTCCAATCGTTGAACTATTTCAGAAATTTAATACTAAGTAAAAAAAAAAAAAATATATATATATATATATATATCCTTATTATTTTTATTTGTAGAAATCATTTGTCCTTTTAAATGTATTTTTCTACAATACAAACTTTTCAATAATAAATCTCCATGCTGTTTGTTTGTATGAAGTCTTATGAAAATGAAACGCAGATCAAAAATCCGTCATTTTTGACGGGGTTATATACTAGTATTAAATAAAAGCCAGTGGACCCATCAGAGGCTTTCGCACCCAGTCTAATATTTTTTTTTAGCAATATCTAATATTTTTTAGATGTAAGTATGAACTTCTAAAGAAGAATTAAGGATTAAAAATATCTACAAACGACATTAGTCAAGCCAGAACATCATCTCATTTATTCCATCAAAGTTCAGTAAAAACTCATCGAAGATAGCAAAAGGTATGCAAAATCAATCAATAAATAAATAAATAAAAAATAAAAATAATATATATATATATATATATATATATTAACAATCGTATTGTAACTGCATTAGAGGATAACGTTATGCGTTTCGGGAAAAACACGGGGCAAAGAAAAATAAATTGAATACATGTAAAATACATATAACTTTAATTTAATATAACAAAGCATACATTTTTAGGCTACACGTGAAATACAACTGCTTTGATCGATCAATGGTCTTTTTCTTCTAAATATTTTAATTTCAATTTTGCTTTTTAATCATAAATATAAAATAAATCCGTGTGGTGACATCCCACTTCATTTGTTTTGTACTATTTATTTTTTTATCATCATTGTTAAGCACGATATAATGCGGTATTTTATTTTTGTGGCAACATTGATTTGAGAAAAACCTTTCATTTCATTTATGAAAATAATGCTGATTTAATTGATAATTAACTGCACATTTTACTCAAAAACATGTCATAACGAGATGTGAGTGTATACTATATCAGATTTAATTTTCAATTAACTGTAAATTTTACTCAAAAACATGTCTTAACGAGATGTGAGTGTACTGTGTCAGAAGCCGGTTCAAAAACCTTTCGAATGATACCTCATTCCTTGTTGTGCGTTTTGTAAATGCATAGAAAATGGATGTTGGTAATAGAAATAATATATATGATTATACGCTACGAAGTTTTCCATGACCCTAATAGATTTATCAAGTTTTAGTTGAATAGGGTTTATGGAAGTTTACTCATTAGTCACTATTGCTTACCCAGGAGATCTAACCTGAGTTTCCTGGGTTACAGAACATATGTGAAAACATTTTTTAAAATTGAAAACTGTAACATATTTTTTACATTTAATATATATTTTTTAGGTTGACCACTAACAACACCAAAAACCATTTTTATAGGAAAAATATCAATTATGTCTTCAAATAAAGTTTTTAAATGTATTAAACGTGATACTATCATAATATCCACATGCCAGGAGTTAATAGACGAAGAAATTGCCCCAAAATTTCGCTACTTGTAGTAGCCTTTTTCAGTGGTTTAAGAGCGTAGTTCGGTTACACATCTTTTAAATTTGTATTTTATTTATATTATTTAATTTATCTGTTGATGAAGTTTTAATTTCGTTATGGATTATTTGCTGGAAACAAATGTTGGACTATTTATGTCGTTTTAAGTGCAAATGGGTTAATCTTTCGTAATCGATCTGCACGCAATTCAGATAGATTTTAAAAGAAAATTAATGCTCGAAAATTATTTTAAAATCCACAAAAAATCAATAAATTGAGGTATAGCTTTCAAACAAATTACATTTGAAAGAACACATTTTTACCTATTCGACGGTGTAAAAATTAAAATTGTGCAATATTTAGAATTTGAAAAAAAAAATTCAGTAAAAGAGAAATTTATTGGTCAAGTTCTTCCACCGTGACCGTCAATATGTTTGCTTTATAATATAGATTTGTTGAAAAAATGCGTTATATCTTTTGAAAACAAATCAGAACAGGGTCCTGTTTAAAGTTGACCCCAACACACTACGAATATTTAAGCCCAAAACGGGACTTGAGATAATTAACTAATTAATTTAACTCGAACTTGGCACCTCTTAGCTTATAGCCAGCGTTTTAACCACCAGACAAGCTGGCGGATACACCCGTGCTTTAACACACAATCTAGTATAAGTACTGATTGGCTGTTACCTTTTGTCATTGTTGGAGTTGCACCATAATTCAGAAGTTTCGAAAACTGAGGTGATCCATGTTTTAGTGGCTTATGTGGTTTTTTTTTTTTTTCAATTGTATTATTAAATGATTTAACGATCAACAAAATTTTTTTACAGTGTAACTTTTTCATAAAAAATAAGTTAAGTATTAATAAAATAAAATGGAATATAGCAAAAACATATACTTACTCATTAACCAAAAAATATTAAAAAAAATATATATATATTAATCCAAATTGTAGATGTATTGTTTATATACACTATATGGTCAATGTTGACCGCTCACTTGCGATTTTAGACGTTTTGTTCAATATCTAGAAAAATACATAAGGCATTATTCTGAAACTTCAAGCGTGTAAATAGCATAAGTTAACGTCATATATTTCTGCTAAGATTTTTTCCTGAAACCCCATAGGGGACCGTCAATAAATTGAAGAAAAACGATTATCTTTTGGATAATCCTGTAAAAACCAATATCCCAAAAGTTTTGAAACGGTAGCACATGCTTAGGAGGCTCCTTTTAATAAACTATGTTCATTTTTATGAGGATAGTACGTATACTCGTGGAGAAATTAAGGTTTTTATAAAAACAATCCCAAATTTCACAAAGTGTTTTGCTTATAATTTTCAGAGTTCTTAATATAAAAGAATGTTCTTTTCAGGAACGATGACATACAACATTATATACAACATTATATAATAACCTGCAATCAGAATTAAAAAATAACAAATATTGGATGAAAAATGAGCAGGTTTACTAAATATTGTTTCACCTCGCATGCGCGAATGCAATTAAAATATGCTGTACATAATATATTAGCTAAGTATATCGAGCAACTTTTGTGAAAGTTTCAAAAACATAGCTTGAAAATTCTGATAGTGATGGTCGATAGAATAAGCTTGAAATTCGCTGTTCCCAAAAGAAAGCAAAAAGATGAGGGGCGGTATCCAAATATACAATGGGAGAAACTTCATTCTTACTATGTCAACTTTCATAAGCTAGTATATTTGGATACAGCCCCTTATCTTTTTGCTTCGTTTTGGGAACAGCAAATTTCGAGCTTATTCTATCGACGATTACTATCAGAATTTTCAAGCTATGTTTTTGAGGCTTTCACAAAAGTTGGTCCATACATTTAGCTAATATATTATGCACAGTATAGTTTGATTGAAATCGCGCATGCGCAGTGAAACAATATTTAGTGAACCTGCTCATTTTTCATCCAATATTTATTATTTCTTAATTCTGATTGCAGGTTATTGTATATAATGTTGTTTGTCATCGTTTCTGAAAAGAACATTCTTTTATATTAAGAACTCTGAAAATTATAAGCAAAACACTTGGTGAAATTTGGGATTGTTTTTATAAAAACCTTAATTTCTCGACGAGTATACGTGCTATCCTCATAAAAATTAACATAGTTTATTAAAGGAAGCCTCCTAAGCATGTGCTACCGTTTCAACGCTTTTGCGATATTAGTTTTTACAAGGTTATCCAAAAGATATTCGTTTTTCTTCAATTTGTTGACGGCTCCTTATGGGGTTTCGGGAAAAAATCTTAGCGGAAATATATGACGTCTATTATGTTGTTTACACTCCTGAAGTTTCAGGATAATTCTTCATGTATCTTTCCAGATATTTAGCAAAACGTCTAAAATCGCAAGTGACCGGTCATCATTGGCCATATAGTGTATGCGTAGGCAAATCCTGATACACCTGAGATCAGATTTTTAACTTTTCGATATTGAGCCGACATATTAATTAAAAAAAATCATAAAAAGGGATCTTTTTTTGAAAAAATCGGCAGACGCACGCACGCATGCTGAGTCCCTGCTTTCCGCAGAACGTAGAAGAAAGAACCAATTGCCGATTTTGTTTCCTTTTGTTTTAACAAGCCCATTGACCAAACCGTTAAAAATACGGAAAAACGGATGACAAATTCTTAAAGTTTCTACATTTACGCCTTAAATGGCGCAATCAATTAAATATATATTAATTTTAAAAAATACGAATTTTAACCCTTTTAAAAATTTCGAGACCGCAGTCCCCGGAAACGACATTTTTTCTACGCTAAAAGTAAGTAAACGTCCGTATTTCGACGCAATCTTTTTAGAGCATTGCGGCAGACCGAATTTAATTGCCTATGAAAATTTCAAAACGTTTGGAAGTTTAAAAAAAAAATCAGAAATTTTCGATGAAAACGCTAAATTGCGTACTGTTTTGGTGCGGCTTCGGTCGGCTTTGGCTCATATTTTCACTATTAAATATGCATATGTTTTTCCCGAAATCTTAAAGAAGGCTTTGATACAGTTATAGTTATAACCGATTGAAATTTCAGAGAGTTCTGTATTTTTGTTATGTTTAAAAGACCCGATGTGAAAAATAAAGCGAGAAGAAAGCATTATTATTTTTTCACAACATCAGTGTTTTTTCACAAAATTTTTACACAGGCTGCAAAACCGTTATATTTATAACCGATAATATTTTTAAAAAGTTCAGACAAAAACAACTATTTTTTTTTTTTTTTTTTTTTTTTTTTTTTAAGGATGAAACGACCTTACATGAAAAAAAAATCAAGAAAATGTGTCTTTTTTCAGAATACAAGAATTCAAGGGTAGAGTCTTGATTGTCTTCTTATGAGAAGACAAGAATTCAAGAGAAGAGTCTTGACTGTCTTCTTCTACTCTCCTTCAAAATTTTCCTATACTATTTATTTATTTATTTATTTATTTATTTTTAACGATGAAACAACTTTACGTGAAAAAAACAAGAAAATATGTTCTTATGAGCGCTTTTACCAATAAATAACAATATTATTTCACGAATTTTTCATTTAAAATTATAAATTCATACAAAAACGCCTGGCGAGTCAGCTAGTAAGTAGATCAAATTTTAAAACTTTATTATATCCATTAATTTTTAAGTTATTAAGCTCCTAGCTGTACAATGACCGATGTTTTAAAGGTCCATGTTTTTTTTTTTTTTAGAGTGAACAGGGTGACATTTGCTATGGCTAAAATTCGAGAAATTGGACAATTTATTTTACTTTCAGTTGTTTCCCAAACGGAAATCGAATGAAGCAGTATTTTTGTTAGCTTGCCGGCTTATTTTATCCACTTTGAATACTTGTATACATGAAACTTTTTATGTGGATTTTCTTTATGTCCATTTTTCGAATAGTTTCATGCACATTTGTCCGTTTGTAACACTTTCCAATATAGTAGAAAAGTGTTTATGAATTCGATTTGTCTGTCTGTCCGTCTGCCTGTGCTTCAACTCTGGTAAAAGTAAGCTGCACCGCAGTCGCCCTGAGGGAGCGCCCTGCGGTTCAGACGACCACCGAACCCAAGTCCTGAGGGACTTATATCGCGCCAGCAGGTTTGTATCCCTGCGGCACTTCGGACGGTCAGAGGACCGCCCCACTGCGGACCCTCTAACCTTGAACCCACGTGTCGACGACGTAGGCCGTTGCGATACGCGGTGAAACCACGGGGAGTCACCGCGAGACACTTGGAAACGGGCCGGCGTCCCCCAACAGCTTCGGAGCTGGAAACCCAAAAGGGAACCAGGCCCTAGGCCTTAAGTCGGGATGTTTCAACCCGTACTTGCTCTACCACAACTCGAGGTGTGTGAACTCCAACTCTGGTAAATATACTCGTATTGTCATGTAGTTTTTATACGTTATTGAGGCTTCCTATATAAGGTCGAAACTGAAATTGAAGTTTGTAGTATGTATAGTTCATTTACAGGGACACACAAAAGAATGCCATTACATTATGGTCTTAGGGAAAAAATTGTTTGAGGTGCATTTTATTGATGTCACGATATTTCACATATAATGAAATTGATATGCATCACTGAGGTTGGTCTACAACATGCTTTATCAGAAGTATAGAATAAGTATAGCATTTATAGTTCAATTTCAGGGACAGGCAAATGATTCCATTACATTAGGATCCATGGGGAAAAATCGAGATGCAATACAACTTGTTTTCTATACATTACAGAGTTCGTAGCATTTATCGTTTATTTACAGAGGCGCACAAAGGAATTCGGTTACAGGACTGACTATGATCGATAATTGTTGGAACTTTGTTTTCCTGTGTGGTATGCATTTTTAAACTCATCAAATTTTTAGTGTATTACGTAGTGTGTATATCCTAATAATATTATAAATCCGATTGTGTGCAAATGTTAGGTTGAAGCCAGCGTCAAAATGGATAATTTAATTATCCTGTATATTTGCATATAGGTTGATTATAACCCATAAATGAACATAGGCTAGATTTTATTTATTTTATTCAAATATTTTCTTTAATAATTAAAAATTTCATTATTTTCATAGAGAATAAATGGACATTTTTCCATACAATTTAACCATTTTACTTTATCGTTGCTAGGGCTTTGACCGTTCCCAATAAATAAAAACACTGAAAAATAATTTTTTCCCAATTTTTAATTTTCAATTGAACGATTTTCACGTGAAAACTGAAAATTGAAAATAATTCAAAAGAAGATGAATTTTCGTGATATTTGAAACAAAAATATGGAGTACTAGCTGTTACCCGTGACTTCGTTCACGTAACATTAAAAGAAAAATTAATGTACTAATCAAGAAAATATTTCACTCTCGATAATTAAAAACGTAAATAATTAACTAACTCTTTATCACATTTAATAGAAGAAAATACGATATTTCTTTGTTATAGGTGCCTTGACATAAATCAGTTTAAAAAAGGTAAAATTTTGTGCCAAATAACCGCAAGAAGGAAACTGCAACCAATGGAAAAACGACGGCCAAATAAAATCGTGTAAATCGAGACGAATTGGGTAAAAAGAAATGTCAATTTTATCTGATAAACCATTTTACTTTTAACGACTTTTAGAAACGTTTTAACAGCCATCATTTAAAAATAATTCATTGGAAATAGTATATGCTTTTTCTTTGAATTCAATTCTTGTGAATAGGGATGAATAGTTCTACACCTAAATGCAAGGAATTTCAATTGCAAAGCTTTTTGCAGCCCAAAATTACATGCAAACGTAACACTTAAATTGCAAAGCTTATTGCAACCCAAAATTACATGTAAACATTACTTTTGCATATAATTTTCATTGCAAATTAACATTTATTATGGTTCAAATTAAAATTAATTTGGGTGCAAATTACATGTAAATGTTACGTTTGCATGTAATTTGGGGTTGCAGAAAGCTTTGCAATTGCAAGTGTTACGTTTGCATGTAACAGCAAATTTGTGTCCTTGGTTTAATCTATAACTGAAACAAATCTTGATTTCTTGACAATATGCTGAGAGGCGATTTTTGCTCTGCAGAATAAATTGATTCATAAAGTTTGAATATGTGGAAATATGTTTTTATTTTTCGGAAATTTTACTGTAATCAAGATTTTTTTTTCACCAACTATTCAAATTTCAGTTTTAATGCGAAAATGGCATAAAAATATATTAATCCGTTTTATTTCTCCTTTTTTTATCCACAAAAATGGAATAATTTAAGTACCATTTTTAGAGAAATTTCGTTAAAATTTACAAAAAAATATTAATATCTCGGAATCTAATTCAAAATTTTAAATTCTCAGAGTTTATATGATATACTCGAATCAATGATAACCGGTGTTAAGTAAATCGAATTGCATTAAGAGGAGTAGTTGCGAAATACACACAGTCAGATTTTAACTTAATAGACTTGTGTTCAATTTTCTTTTCCTAATAATCTTACTGATGCTTGTATTATTAATCACAGAGTTCAGAGAATAAATAGAGATGAAATGTTCATGTTTGGCGTGATGCTGAAAATGCAACCCTACAGTCGGCCCAAACAACTGGCGGCTTGCTTTGAAAACCTCTCCCCGACCATTGAATCCAGTCATTGTTCCACGTGCAGCCTCTCTCCATCCAATGAAGTCAGCCCTTGGGCCTAATGATTTGAGCGATAACCGGCTTCATATTGCAAGCCGATTTTACGGTTCATTACCTCTCTATTCTTTCACTGTACTCAGTGATTATTAATCTATGAAATTGATACACGCTTTATTTGAAACATAATTAAAAAATCCCGTTTTATTATGACGTCACTTTGATCCCAGAGAAATTTCTTTTCAATGATATAATTCTTGTTAATTTTCTTTTCCTGGCAATAATGACGTGAATTTTAGCAGAAAACTCACATCTGTTTGTAACTGATATTCAAGCTTATTATTAATCAGTATAAAAAAAATATTTGAGTTATTCATCTTAAATGTGACGTTACAGCGCCTAGAATACATAGTGTGGAAACCGGCAAATGGTGTAATGCTTTAAAAAGTGCTAAAAAGTTGTAGCCAATAAATGTGCAACGGTGCTCCTACGATAATGTTGCAACCAGAGACAAAAAAAATGTGTATCACGTTTTTTAGCCATGCTTTCATAATTTTAAAAAAGCTTATAAAAATCAGTAAGTCAGAGGCGAAAAGGATATAATTTAAGTACTTAAAATACTTACCACCAGCCGAAACATTCTAATACAATGTCAAGAGCTACACTGTTAAAAAAAATCTGAAATTCACGGGTATTTTTTTCCTGAATTTCACAGAAAAAGTCCTTTTTTGCGACAAAAGGGTATTTTCCTTTAAAAAACAGAAAACTTCCTCATATTTCCTGAAAACAACGGATCGGACGGAGACGAAAGGGGATAACGGATATATTCCGTTATCTTATCTGCTGCATATTTATTTTCAATGTTTAAAAAACTGACATGTTGTTGCACAGAAAAACTAAAAATTTAATAAATTAAAATTTCGAGTTTATTTGAAAAAAAAAAAAAAAAAAAAAAAAAATAGTACTTTCGAATTAAAAAAAGTAATAATTTTCCCATTCTTTTAAAATTATTTGCAATTTATTTTTTTAAGTTATAAGAAAATATTCGCACTTAAAATATATTCTAAACAAGCAGATTAAAATATATATATAATAGTTAAATTAAGTGAAAAAAAAAATCTATTTTACTCAAAAAAGCAACATACAAAAATAATGCTTTCAAATAAAAAGAAAATAATAATTTTCTCATTCCTTTAAAATTATTCGCAATTTAGTTTTTAAAGTAATAAAAAGTACTCGCACTGAAAATATATTCTAAGCGAACACATTTAAAAAATATATAATAGTTGGAAAAAAAAATCGCTTTTCTTAAACAAGCAAACATTTTTTATCGAATTTAATTCAAATATAATATTCATATTTTACATCTAACAATCAAGTTAAGAATATATATAATTCATGTTTTTATCCTGTATTAATATTACAATTTTAAAACATCAACATCATCTCATAACGAAATCTCCTCGCAATTAACTTCAAAATTACCAAGCTTCTAAACCCCAAATTATGTCTGTTCTAAGCCGCCATTTTGAGAATTTCCAAATGATCCGTTCAAACTGCTAATCTAGCAAGCGCCCGCTGGTCAAACCGGCAAGACGCTGGACTCGAGGCATTATCACCCCTGGTTCAAAACCCAATGTCGACCAAAAGCTGTTCTTGACGTATGTCAGATAGTAAATACTCCCCCAAAGTCGACAGATGGCAGCACCAAGTGAGATGTGAAGATTTTTTTAAACCGAGTTTATCTAAAACGGAAAATGTCCTTTTCTGTCAGTTCTACGAGGAATATTTCCGTGATTTCTGAGAGAAGTTACCGCTTCTGTAAACGGCGATTTTCCTTCTTTTATTTTTCAAAACGGAAAATCTACTAACGGAACGGAAAAAGTCCGGCAACTTCGCTGCCAGTACTTTTACCGTGAATTTACGGATTTATTTTTAACAGTGTAGGAGATGGCGCTGCGAACCAATCCTAATATTTTCAGCAACGTTGTACATTTATTGGATACAATTTTTTAGTACTATTTTGTAGCCGGTTTCCACACTATGTATTCTAGGCGCTGTAGTGACGTCCATTATGTATTTACTTTTATTATACACTGATAGTCATGCTCTTTGTAATATTACGAATATTTGAAAATACATCATGTTTTATTTATGACGTCTTATTTGTTCAAGCCAAGAAGGATCCTTTTCATAGTTCCATGGTTCAAGCGAAATATTTTTCTTAATAATATAATTATTGTTAATTCTTCTTTCTAATTATAACGCAGTTTTTGATAGAAAAAGATGTTTTTATTGTAACCGATATTCATACTTCATGTATAATAACAAATACTCCACATTCTTGTTCCATATATCACAGAAATTCATCTTTTTAAAAATTATTTTCATTTTCCACGTGAAAATCGCTCAATTGAAACTTAATTGTTGAGGAAAAATTATTTTTTCGCATTTTTATTTATTGGCAACGATCAAAGCCCTAGCAACAATAAAGTAAAATGGTTAAATTTTATCAAAAAATGTCCATTGATTCTCTGTGAAAATAATCAAATTTTGAATTATTAAGAAAAGTATTTGAATAAAATAAACAAAAACCAGTCTATGTTCATTTCCGGGTTATAATCCACCTATATGCAAAGATACAGGGCCATTAATTTCTCCATTTTGGCGCTGGCTTCAGCCTAACATTTGCACACAATCGGATTTATAATATTATTAGGATTTGTTATCATACATGAAGTATGAATATCGGTTACATTAAAAAGATATTTTTCTGTCAAAAACAGCGTTATAATTAGAAGGAAAAATGAAACAATAATTATATTATTAAAAAATAGATTTCGCTTGGACCATGGAACTATGAAAAGGATCCTCCTCGGATTGGACAAATATGACGTCATAAATAAAACATGTATTTTCAAATATTCGTAATAATACAAGGAGCATGAATATCAATGTATAATGAAAGTAGATAGATAATGGACGTAATATTTAAGATGAAAAACCGAAATATTTTTTATCGATACTGATTAATAATTAGCTTGAATACCAGTTACATACAGATGTGAGTTTTCCGCTAAAATTTACGTCCTGATTGCCAGAAAAAGAAAATTAACAAGAATTATGTCATTAAAAAGAGATTTCTCTGAGGAAAAAGTGACGTCATATTTGAAATAAAACGTGAATTTTCAAATGTGTTTTACAAGGAGCGTGAATCAATTCCTTACATTAATGATACAAGAATCGGTAAGTTTAGAAAGTAGACAAGTTTCACGCCATATTTAAAACGAAAAATTTAAATTTTTTTTTTTATCTGTACCGATTTTTATACATGAATATCAGTTACATACAGATGAGAGTTTTTTGCCAAAAACCACACCATGAGTATTAGGAAAATAAAAATAAATACGAATCTATTATATTAAAATCTGACCGCCTGTTTGTATTTCGCAACTACTCCTTTCAGATTGTCGAACGCAACGCGATTTACTTAACACCGGTTATCATTGATTCGAGGATGTCATAAACTCTCAGAATTTAAAACAAGAACGAAAAATCATGCGTCAAGCATAGATTATGTAACACTTTCCAACGCTTCCAAAATAATTTTACGAATCATTACCGTTTAATAAGCTGAAATATATCATCTAAGTAAACAATTTGGAAAACGCATAACATATTTAAAAACGTAATTTCAGGAATTTCCAACATATATAATATTTGGAAAAATATCCGAATACTTTAATTCAGCCCTGTATAGGATCTATAGTTTTGTATATATACTACATAGGATGCCAAATTTTAGTTTAGTTAGGAAACGCGTAGCACAGTTTAAAATTCTCCTTCTGGAGTTTCTGTTAATAAACGGAAATGTGTTCGCGAACTTTTGTGCTGCCCTGTATATGATCTACAGAGTTTAAACACACCAAGTAATAGACAAAAAGTGAGTTAAATTGAAAATCGCGTTCAGCAACTTAAAACGCACTTCCAGGAATTATTGTTAACAACAGTAGAGAATTATTTTGTGTGTCCCTGTAAATGAACGATGACTGCTATACACACAATTTTCTGTAGTAGGCCTCTTGTAATGCACCTTAGTGATATATATAAATATCAATGCGTTTAAAATAGTGAAACATCATTTAATTAAACCACAAACGATTTTTCTCCATTAGACGTAATGTAACAGAATTATTTTGACTGTTCCTGTAAAGTTACTATAAGTGCTATGCAGACCCTATTCCATATTAAGCTTTTTGTAATGCACCTTAGTGATATATATTAATTACATTGTGTTTGGAATTGTGTAACACAATTAAATTAAACCGCAAATGATTTTTCCCCATAGACCGTAATGTACGGAATTCTTTTGAATGTCCCTGTAAAAAAACTATAAGTGCTACACACTTCAGTTGAAATAGCGAACATGCTATAGATAACGACAATAACATATAAAAATTGCAGGGCAATCCGAGCATATTTACGGGAGTTAGAGCACGGGCAGACAGACAGACGGCAGACGGCCAGACAAACCGAAGTCATAAACACTTTTCAACTAGGTTGGAAAATGTTAAAAATGATTTAAATTCCGAGATATTATTATTTTTTTTTTTTGAAGTGAAAACTTCTTTAGGCGCGTTGGGCATTTTTTGAGATGAGAAAAAACCATTGAACTCGCAACACTGTTACTGTAACCGACACCTCTCTATATTTGAAGTGAAAACTTCTTTAGGCGCGTTGAGCAGTTTTTGAGACGGGAAAAAACCATTGAACTCGCGACACTGTTACTGTAACCGACACCTCTGTATATTTGAAGTGAAAACTTCTTTAGGCGCGTTGGGCATTTTTTGAGATGAGAAAAAACCATTGAACTCGCGACACTGTTACTGTAACCAACACCTCTGTATATAAGTATGTACATGTATTGTGTATAGTTCGGTATGAGGTAGGGTGGGGCGGGCCCGTCGCGCGCTGCATACTTGCCTGTGCGCTATTGGTTACGCTATTGGCTTGCCTGTGCGCAATTGATGCAGTCTTTATGAGATATTTAAGTAGATTCGAATCACAATTGTTTGTTTCCTATTTTAGTTACCATAAACCTATAGTATCAGTTCTGGAATATAATGATAATAATGATGATGGTAATGATGATGTTGGAAGAGTTGTTGAAATTGTGGATGAAAATTCATAAGTTTCATTGGTATTCATTTCAAAGAATACCAATTAATTAAATTTCATATTTCATGTATTTGTAAATTTACGTTTTAAGCAATAGATTGCAATTTTTGTATGTAAAATAATATGCATTATTTTTCACGTACAATAGCGCAGTAAATGAAAATTGTAATATAATTTTTGTAGTAGTAGTTTATAATAATGAATAAAAAAAAAACACTTCATTTAAAAGTATTTCCTGCACAATAAAACATTTCCTGACGATTCAAAAAATACACACGTAATTGTTCAAGTTTTCACTTCTGTCGGAACTCCCGGAGTGCCATTGCTTTTTTTTTTTTTTTTTTTTTTTTTTTGTTAATTTAACGAAGTTTTTCTAAAAATGGCAGCTAAATTATTCCAATTATTTGGATAAAAAAGAAGAAATAAAATGGATTAATATATTTTTTTTTCATTAAAACTGAAAAAAAGAATTTATTTTCAATTTGAATAGATGGTGAAAGAAAAAAAATCTTGATTACAGTAAATTTTTTTAAAAATAAAAACGTATTTTCACATATTCAAACTTCATGAATCAATTTATTCTGGGGAACAAATATCGTCTGTCAACATATTTTCATTTAGAAATAAAGATTTTTTTTTTCAGTTATAGATTAAATCAAGGAGGCAAATTTAATCTCCTTGCATTTAGGGCTACAATTATTGCTCCCTATTCACAAGAATTGAATTTAATGAAAAGAATGTACTATTTCCAATATCTTTGAAGGATGGCTATTAAAACTTTTCACAAAGGCGTTAAAAGTAAAATGGTTTACCAGGTAAACTTGACATATGTTTTTACACAATTGCCGATTTCCATGATTTTATTTGGCCCGACTTTTTGCATTGGTTGTAGTTTCCTTTTCATGATTATTTGTCACGAAATTTTACCGTTAAAACTTAGTTATGTCATTTACTGTATAGTCTATAACACAGAAATACTGTATTGACTCCTATGGAATGTGATAAAGAGTTAGTTAATTATTTACGTTTCTAATTATCGGGAATGAAATATTTTGCTTCATTAATGTATTTATTCTTCTTTTAATGATACGTGAACGAAGTCACGGGTAACAGCTAGTATTCTATAAATCATATACAGGGATGCAAATTTGTATACAATCCCTAGATTTTAAAAGTTATTATTTAGAAAATTTTTCTCCGTGCTCCGACTAGCACAAATACACCGAAATATATTTTGATGTTTATGAAACTTCGGGGCTTTCTGGCACTAAAAACAAACAGACAAAATTTTTAGTGAGGTAAAGTTTCATAAATATTAAAGTATCATAACTTGGTGAGTTTTGGTCGTAAAGAACCGAATTTTTACTCTTGTACTAGTCAGAGCAGGGCGAAATATTTTCTAAATATAGCTTATAAGATCCAGGAACTATATATATATATATAATATTTTTTTAATGTAACTTATTGAAAATTAACGGAAAGACTATTTTATTGAAATTATCATAATTCCTACTTTATTTTAACCTTTACACAGGGGCTCGAACAGCATCTGTCCAAGTTTGCCTATATTCTCAGACAGATGTTGTCCGAGCTCCCGTGTAAAGGTTAAACACTTTTGTAATTTACATTGTCTACGTCAGGTAAAAAACTTGAGGCACATTTCAATTTTCTTGGACACCCTGTAGATGCTTTCAAGTCATCTCAACGTAGTGCTTAGAAGTGCCAATGTGGATCGTAAAACCACCACGCGTGACCTCCATCAAAAGTGAAAAGTAACATTACATTGAATTTAGAAACAAATGATCGGTCAGAAAAGAATAAATAAATTTGGAAACTCTGGTGGAGAACTGCCAGGAGTCATTCCAGAGTTTGAAAGTACATGAGGCCCAATATGGCCTCGATAAAATGGCGCATAGAGCATCCAAGAATTTTTGGGTGCCCTATACTTCGTTGACAGACTATAGTCTAAACTTGGTAAAGACGGAGAATGAAAAGGGAGGTGGTGCCCAGAGGCACAGAAAATCCTTAACAAAAAGGATCACCAGGGTCCCAAACTAAAAATGATATCCCTAAGAACTATAAAAAACAAAGGGGCACTCTCTAATAGCTCACTAATTAATAATTTTCGCGGCCCTTGCATAGTGACTGCCCCCAGTCGAAGTTTTCCAGGGTACGCTCGGAAAGTATAGCCTTGCAAAAGGCCATTTGCTATATCATAACAGGTCTACAACGACTGAAAAACAAATATTTTGGGTCCGACCGGGATCTAAAAAGGAGTTAAAGTTAAAATTTAACAATAAAAAGTAAAACTTAATAATAAAAATAACTTAATAATAAAAATAACTTAATAATAAAAATAACTTAACATTCTCTAAAAAGTGCAGTCTGTGACCAATAGCTGTGGCACGCTGCCAGCCGCGGGCTCCCAGAAACAACTCGGACGCAGCTCAAGCTATGAAAAGAGGCCTTTGTTGTCCGGGTCTCCGCTCGGCAGATATCCGCACATACTGGCGGTTATAGATGCTTTCATTAATAAATAACTATATACAGAGACTGTATGCACATTTTTTAGACGAGTTTGTTTTGGTGTAAAAAAAAAAATGTCTGTATAGAAAAATTATTTTTCACAGCTAATATGTTTTGGAAAGTATAAATTCTCACCTGGCAACTGAAGTGTTTGTTTACATGCAAAATGGCGCTTTTAAAGAAACGATGAATGGAAGGCTATATTTTTGCACTTTCCGAAAATAATTATTCCTATTCCGTTATTAAAAATCCCTCTAAACGGCATGTTTTTCTATATCTAAAGCCACAGTAGAAATATTGCTAATGAGACAGGGAAAAAACCCGTGAATATCTGACTTGAAATGGAAATATTGTATCAAATATGTACCAGAGAAGAAAGAGGAATTCTTCAAATATTGCAAAGGTAAGATCTTTTATAAAAAGAAAATCCTTCAAGTCAAAGGACTGTTGCTAAATCATTAAAATACTCAGTATCAACTTTTAACAAAATAAATGATTTGAATTTTAAAAAGGTAAAACTAACACAATGTTCATCGTCTTTCTCCCACGACATATCGCCGAACGTAGAACACGATGCAGAATTTTTTATGCGAAGCATTTATCCGGAGAAAAATGGAAAAAATGTTGTTACAATAGATGAAGAGTTTGGGTCTATTTAAATGGTTGTAATAAAAGAGATCCATTTATTATCATTAAAGAGGAAAAAAATCTTAAAACACGGTTCAATGTATCTAAAGTAGGTTTTAGCAAAGGATTTATGATTGTTGCTGGCTTTGCGTATAACGGCAAATTAAAAACAAAGAGCGTAGAGAAAAATGTTAAAATCAACACCACATACTATCAGAAAACATATTATATTCCCAACTTTCAGACATGAAATACCATCTCTTTACTCTCAGTGTCATAAATCTGTTGAACTGCATCAAGATAAAGCAAGCAGATACACATCACAATCCACTAATTTCACGTAAAAAATTGGAACGAGAAACGGGTATTAGGGACCCTTCACTGATGTACCTACTAAACCTCCTGATGGATCACCCATGGATTTTTGCACTTTTGGACATTTAAAAAACGCGTTATCCAAACGTCGACCTACAAAAGTTCGTCGGCTTTGGAAAGCTCTTCAAGAGAAATGGGTCAAAATATCTCTTCCAAAACTACAAAAGGCATTATTGTCATGCAAATTACTGTGTAGAAAGGTACTTCAGAATAATGAGTACCAAATTGAGCTTTTAAAACATAAATATTTTGTGCAAAATAGTTCTATATGTACAATAAATATCATCTAAAAAAATATGCGAAAACCCTCTGTAAACCTTGATAAAACACTTTGAAAATTAACTTATTGTCGTTATACTTACTTAATTTTTAAATAAATTATGTTTTAAATTAAATTAGTTGCATTCAATGTTAATTTTCTTTCATTTTGGTTTTCCGGCTCGTTTCGTTCCACCGCCGCCGCCGGACAGTGATAACCATTTTTGGGAGTTTGGGTTGGGTTTACTTTAAAATAAATTTCTAGGTTCGAACTCGGCTAGTGAGAACTCCAGGCTATGCGTTCGGTGAAGAGAGCCCAAAAATTTGTACAGCTCCCCCTCTCTTTTCCCCGCTAAAGCTGCGTAGAATTGAATCCATAAACTTCGTCAAAAAATCTTCTTGGATTTCTGGGCAGTGACTTCTATACAACACATAAAAAAAATCAATTTTCGTAAAAAAAAATGTATGTTTTTAAATTTTTTTCATTGGCTAAATCATTTATCTGGCCTCCTAAAATCAGGTTTGTTTTTAAACTAGAAGTTAGTAAGTAATAGTTTTTACGCTTTATGATATTTAATAGCGATCCAGCGTATCTAGGGCCCCCTAACAGAGCCACAGGATTAGCAGAATCTCAGTCAACATATATTTTCTTTTAAATTTAAAAACATACCTATTTTTAAAACTTTCTAAATATTATTATTTTTTAACTTTTTCCTCAAAGTACAACGATGAGTTCACGATTTCAATTCAGTACAAGAAATTCGTATACGTTTCGTTCAAGATGACTCCGATTTCAAAAGAGATAAAATAAAAACTACTGGGAAAAATCAGGAAAAAGAAAACACGAAATCCATTTCCTTTTCAATTTTTTTTTAATTAAATATTGACTTAGCAGGGCTCCTTGAAAAGATTTTTCCGGTTTCCATAGTGACTGCTCTATGAAATCTAAATCTAAGCAGAAATACTTTTACCTCAAACAAGCGTCGAAGTGTCGTGCTGTGAACTTATATTTGGAACGAATAACTTGAATGAAAATATCAGTAGCACACAAATGCTTTTATAAAGAGTAAAAAAAAAAGTGTAATTGTATTAATTTTTCATATTTAAATAAATATTTTGTAAAATTTATTAATCTATACTAATATTATAAAGAATTTGCTTGTTTGCAAGAGGTAGTTTCTGTAACTGCCTTTTCAAAAAATCTTTCGGTTTTTCAGTATATATTGACAGTCTCTGATTAAAATAAAACTATTTCGATCTCGGTAACTCTGCCTCCAAACGGATGCAATAACTAAAAAGTTCAAAAATCACGATTTCTTTGAAATTGTAAAGGCTAGAAACTTGAAATTTGATATGGTGATTATTTTTAAGGCGTAAATGCTCGCTAAAAGTTGTTTTTAAAACTTGGAAGTTTAAAAGCGTGAAATGAGCAAAAAATGCTCTAAAATCATAATTACCCTAAAAGTATCGAACCGATTTCAGAATTTTTTTTCAGGGCTCTTTTGAAATCGGAGTCATCTTGAACGAAACGTATACGAATTTCTTGTACTGAATTGAAATCGTGAACTCATCGTTGTACTTTGAGGAAATTGTTGACTACCTCTGCTTCAACATAGTCTATATCTTTATCTCGGGATCCCTATACCTTACAGGGGTTCAAAAGAAAGAAATGTTCTAAAATTACGATTTCTTTGAATCTGTTCAGGCTAGAAACTTGCAAGTTTGACTTAGTGGAACATGGATACTTTTAAGATATAAATCGTCGCTAAGAACGATTGTTTAAAAAAAAAATTGTGAAATTGAAAATGACGAAAAGACTGCAAAACGTTATAAAATCAAGAGTTTTCTAAAACTGCCAGGCTTAGGAACTTCAAATTTAGGCTAAATTTCAAATCTAGGTTGCGGCAAAATGAAATATTTTTCAATGTATGAATAAAATTGCATGCATTCATTTAAACACAAAATAATTTTCAGTTTCCATGTTGCATCTTCCAACGGGGTTAGAATAATTTTTCTTTTCTTTTTTACTCGTGCGAAGAACTAGACGGGTAGATTCAAATAGAACTAGACGGGCTAGATTCAAATACAATCAAGTAAAATAATTCAATAGATTATTAAGTGTATCATTTGTTTAATTTTATGAAACTTATTTAATTTTATTGATGCGTTTATCATAAATCGAGGTACAGTGAGTCGAGTTTGTCTATAAGGATAATTTCCTCTGTCTTGAAAAATTTCATGTAGGAAATAATATACAGCAAACTTTTATATAACGATAATTTTTTCAGGAAAACCTGTCTATAATGATAATTGTTCTTTTAAATGTAAAAGTAAAAGCATCTGTAAAAGTTATAGAAATTTAAAAATCCCTTCATGTTTAGAGACGATTGAGCTAAAATCAGATTTTTTTTACGGCCGACTTTTTTGGAAAAAGCATGAGTCGACTTTATTTGACTGCGAAAATGAAGAGAGAAATGAAAATTGAGAAAGAGGAAAGCAAAAATCAATATTAAAAATCTTTTCGTCTAAATATTAAAGAAGCGTTGACATTACTGGAATTCAAGATTCTCTCTAAAGTGGGTTTGCGATAGGGACTTCCGCAAAATAAATGATATCTCACATGTACAGTTGGCAAAAGAAAAGAAAAAAACATAACATTCATTTTAATCAAAAACAAATAAACTTATGGGGTCCTCTTCATACTGAAATTGTATTAAACTATGACATTTTCAACACCAATACCCAACTTTAACATTATATTTGGCTTTTTTGATCAATTTTATCTTAGGAAACCAAACAGAAAGTCGTTCATCCTGCATTTTAGGAATTATGAAAGTTTAAAGTTTGGAACTTCTAATGTTAAATTCATTTGTAATCGTTGCAAAACAGATTGCAATACGTGTGTAGTTTTTTAAGCATAACTCATGAACTACTTGGCGAAATGAGCTGTTAGTTCGGATTCGCATATTGGAAGTTTCTGGAATTTGATTTCCGTTTAAAAATGGATAGGTTGCAATTCATTGTTTTCGAAAATTAATAATATATATATATATATTAAATGAAAAAGAAGGAAGTGAATTATCACTTTACTAAATAGCGATACCAACAGAGTGAAAAAATGTTTAGACCGGGGTTTGATCCCGGATACCTTGGTATAGCGCACCAAGGCTTAAATGGTAAAGCACTTGGTGCGCTATACCAAGGGATCCGGGATCGAATCCTGGTCTGCACATTTTTTTCACTCTATTGGTTGTACGCTGTTTAGTAAAGTGATAAGTCACATCCTTTGTATTTCATTAATTTACAGCGTAATTTCAGCTCTGCTGAAAAATTAATTAGTATATATATATACAGGGAGATTTTTTTTTAAGTTGTGAAAGTAAAACCCTATAACAAAAGAACCACTGATCCAAATTACCTGAAATTTCACCATTATACTACAAAAGCAATGGGAATTTTTTAGGCGTTGTTTAAAAAAAAAAAAACCTTAAAATCACACCGACAGATGGCGCTGTATATGCAGTAAAGTCGGGAGATGAGCTTGTGCACGACACCCGCACAGTGGCAATAAAAATGTGAAGCACGCACACCCTGCGATTTCTGGCTCTGGGGTTACCTAAAGAATACTGCGTATTATGGTGATGTTACGAACTTAGCTGACCTGAAGGCACGTATTGTGCACCATATCCATAGCATCCAGCCGGATACTCTTTGCTCTGTTGTGGAACATGTGGTTTCATGTTTCCAACTCGTAGCAGAAAATGGTAGACAGCACACTGAAAATGACTTGCGTTAGTTTAGCAGTTCCGTACGAATGCTTTACTCTACATTTTTATTTTGTTCTGTTTCTGCGAAGGTGTTCGTAGTTCCTTTTCCCAATTACTGTATTGTGTATACTTCTGATATGCGTAATAAAGTTTTCATTTTCTCAAAGTACCGTCAATTGTTTCACTCCCACTGATGATATTCTTTGTTTCTGTTAACTTACAACGCCATCTGTCGGTCCAATTTTAAGTTTTTTTTAACCACGCCTAAAAAATTCCCATTGCTTTGGGAGCATACTGGTGAAATTTCTGGTCATTTGGATCAGTGGTTCATTTTTTTTTTATAGAGTTTTACTTTCACAACTTAAAAAAAAAAATCACCCTGTATATTATATTATCAGAATTTTTTTTTCAAAAAAATTATGAATTTTCACCCATAAATTTTTTAACAGAATTCGATTTTTAGAATCTTTAAATATGCGAATTTAAATAACAGTTGATTTCGAACAGTAGTTTTTTAATCATTCTTAAAAAAACTACACGCATTGCAATATGTTTTGCTACGATTACAAATGAATTTAACATTAGGAGTTCTAAACTTTGAATCATCATAAATCTAAACTATATTTGACCACGACTTATGCACATCCAGATTTAAATAAATGATTTTGTACAAAATTTTCAATTTGATGAAAGTATATTTGCATTTTAACAGTTTCGTACATAATTAGAACACGTAAATGATACGTTTTGTAAATTCACAGCTTAATAATCTGAGATGTTCTTACTATAATTTAACTATTGTTTTCCTTTGACAGGATGTAATCAAAATACATTGTTGGTTTTGGAAAATTATTTCGAATACAATTTCTAAATTACATTGTATATTTTCAATTCAACCCTGTACTACACAAATTTTTCTTTTGAAAGCATGTTTTTTTTTTTTTTTTTTTTTTAATAATATCTAGGGTTTAGATACCGTAATTTTTAAAGAGTAATTCTTATTCTTATTTATAAGCGAACTTCTGCAATTACATAAGGCAAATATTTTTATTTAAATATAGTGGTATCTGTATCTGAATTTATTTGTGAAAAGCTAAATTGATTTATTTGTATATGAATCACTGGGTATTGTTATTAGGGTATTGTTAACCACCTCGCGACGAGCGTCATATACTAAAGTACCCAGAAAACCCTTCAGTATTCCTACCAGAAATTTTTAATTGGATTTTTTGCCTTATTTAATCAAAGCATTTTTGTGATTGAATTAGTCAAAAATTAATCGGTGACAAAGATTAAAAATTCTGTAATGGACGCTTGTCGCGAACAGGTTCATGAGGCATTTACAGGTTGCAGGAATTAAACATTGGAATAATCAATGTGAAACACACTTTTTTCATTCGATAAATGAAAAGACTCACACATTGAGCAATTTTTATTATCACATTCAACATACAGTTGCACATTTATTATTACATAAATGCGAACTCATGAAGTATATATAAATATAATATATGATAAGATTTGTTTTCTTTTTATTAAATGTTCAAACATTCATCTTTTAACAAGCACTATTTGTTCCATAGATGCCGGTACATATGTATTTGGAACGTCATATATACAACTCATAATTAAAATTTTAATAATTCCATCATAATATATTATTTGATATAAAATAAGATTTATAAATTACTATATGACTTGCGATAACATCTATTCTAGTACAAGTAAACAACAATTCGTACAATCATAAAAACACGTATATTATTTTAACTTTTTGTAAATGTAAGCATTTTTATAAAATTAGATTATGACTCAAGATTGTCAAACTTTCGCAAAGTAAATTCAAATTTGTTCTTTCTAAGGAATTTAAGACGAGTTTCGCGAACTTTGTTGCATTTGAATGTCTTATTACTATGAGAAAATGCATTTCGGATACTAATTCCCAGCAGAGAGGAATATCAAAAGGAAATATACCAAGCCTTATATTGGAGGTATTTTAGTTAAAGGATTAAATCTGATATGCTTTAGAGATTTTACTCTAAAACGTTTTAGATTTAATCATTCAACTCAAGCAATACCTTCCGCTAAGATGCTTTAGCTATTTAGAATATATTAGCTTAAAACTTAATGCTTCATACTAATGATCTTATTTAATATCAATATGAATCGAGAGTGAAGCATACACCAGTGACGGTAATTGATAAATTTTTTCGGCAATAGAATATATATATTTTGTTCAACCGTTAAATGATTGCCATTAAAACTCAATTTTCTGTCAAAAAATCGATTTTCTATTTTTAACTTAATATTAAAAACTGTTTTTTTTTTTTTTTTTTTTTTTTCCCCTAGATAAGTTTGAATTTTGTTCGTATCTTGCTTAGAACTTGGATTATAGTATATTGTAAGATTAAAGGGAAGTTCTACTTCTTTGGGTTTTTTTTTTTTGCATACCTTAAGAGTATAGATATAGATTGTTGCTCTAAAGCGGTTTCGTGATATTCCAATTCCTCACAATCTTTTTGCTGATTGAACGTAACACCACAACAGCCAGAAAACAACTTTCTATGCGCAGCCCCTACCATCGAAGTTTACTGAGCCTCGAAACCATGTCTAAAAAAAAAAACAAAAAAAAACATCTGGGAGCCACGTCAAAAATGCTTCTGGAAACCATTTATCAAAAATGCGTCTCGAAACCATTTATCAAAAATGCGTCTCGAAACCATGTATCAAAAATGAGTCCCGAAACCATTTATCTAAAATGCGTCACGAAACCCCTAATCAAAAATGTGTCACGAAACCATTAATCAAAAATGCGTCTCGAAACCATTTATCTAAAATGCGTCACGAAACCCTGTATCAAAAATGCGTCGCGAAACCCTGTATCAAAAATGAGTCCCGAAACCATTTATCTAAAATGCGTCACGAAACCACTAATCAAAAATGTGTCACGAAACCATTAATCAAAAATGTGTCTCGAAACCATTTATCTAAAATGCGTCACGAAACCATTTATCCAAAATGCATCTCGAAACCATGTCGAAAGAAGCATCTCAAAAACATGTCGAAACCACATTTTTCAACTTGGGCGACTGGTTTTCTCGGCAACTAATCGACCGATTTCCTTCATTTTTTTCTTAAAAAAGGGAAGGTAATTGCTTTTCCTGGAATTTATATCACCGAAAAAGTATAATTTTCCTTAATTAATTATTTTTTAGAGCTCGCAAAAGGTTAAAAAAATGGCGAACAAAGAAACCCTTTGTTTGTTCAAATCACCGCCATTTTGTCAAAAATCAACTTTTTAAACTAAATGTTAGTATAAACTCTAGCGAATTTAATGCCCTTTTATACTTTGGGGACCAAATTTGTTTCAGATGACAGTTTCGTTTCAGATTTCTGCAGAAAACGGTCACCCGGTTGAAAGTTCACGGTGCGCACTTGTATATGCATCTGTATACCTGTATCGCACTCCCCGTCGTCCAACGCGTATTATTATTGTTATTATTATTATTATTATTATTATTATTATTATTATTATTATTTTTTTAACACTTAAGAATTTAAACATATAAGTGAAATGACAATAAATATAATGCCAAAAGTCAGTAGGTGATATCTGTAACCGAAAAAAAAAATCGTAAAAATCACGTGAATTGTAGACCAAAGAAGTAGAACCTCCCCTTAAATAGCAAATATCTTGGCTACAAAAAAAGGTTTTTTTTTAAATTGATGATTTATATGAGTGGTTTGTATGAGTAATTATGCTTGCTGCCATTTTGAAAAGCACAATATAAATATAGAATTCATTATTCAATCGAATCGTAGATTTTGATTGCATCCTACAGATATAAAAATATTTTTAAGGGGGGGGGGGGAGTAAAAAGTGTGATATTAAAAAGTGCTGAAAAAAAATCTTGTCCGTATTTGATGGAATTATAAGTTGAAATTCCCCGATTTAATGGCAGTTCTTTTTAGGATGAGAAAATATCTGTACACGTTAGAAACATTTAAAAATATTCATTTATTATTATTAGTATTAATTAATTAATTGATTAATTATTTTTATGTTGGGACATGTAATAAGAGCTAATTTAAAAAATACAATGATTAATTCCGAAATTATTTCGATGTACTATTAATAAGCTATTTGCTCCAGAAGATTGGGAATTATTGGATATTTTATTTTTAACTCTAAAATGCATAAACGATGCAATAATGCCGATGTATCGGCATTTTAAATCATAGTAAAGAAACAATATTGAAAAATGAAGGGCAAGCTCTTTTTATAATTGTATTTTAGATAGATTCTTTAAAACATGTTTTAATTGTTTCCAATCAGTAGTGTTTTAAAACATGTACTTTTCTGCTATATCAATAAATAAGTTACTCTATAATTAACTTATTTTGTGCCGTTTGTTCTCGTCTTTTCACCAGTAAGCCATACTCATAGGTGTTATTCTTTATTCATGTTTATATTAAAAATGAATGCATTTAATGACGGTGATGTTTTTTGTATAGATATATGTTTATATGCAATGTACACTGATTGTATAAATATAAATATTACGCATATTTTTTTTACAAATAATTTAAAATTCATTATGTAACTGTAACACGCTTAGGCGGAGTCATGGATATCCAAAATACGTACTTTTACGCGATCGGCACAGAATATTTTAACATTATCTTCTTATGGTAAACGTATATATAAGAGTTCAATAAAAAGTATGAGTACATTATTGTGAAGCTTGGTTGAAAAAGTTACTTAATTTTTTTAAAGAGAGCCTCCTACTTAAAAAGAACACTTTTTGCTGCTTTATAATCCGTAAAAGTATTCTAATAATTAAATCTTTGCAGAAAAATCTGATAGATTAAAGATTGATATACCGTAAAGTACAATAAAATTTCTATAAATCGGCATTTTCTACTTTTCGAAGCAGTTTTGTATTTTTAAAAATAAAATAGCTTTTGTCTCTTTTATAAAGTCAAATTTCCTTAAATCAAAACATTTTATTTTTCCCCCGCTTCGAGATACTGTAGCTTGACTGTACAATGTAAGTCAAGTAAAGCTAATAATTAAAACCCTCTAAGTGGTTTGCCCGAAATTTTTCAGTTTTGCAAAATCAACATAAATCGGCTGCAGACAAATATATTTTTAACAGAATTGTATTTTAAGATATATGTAAGCTAAAAGAGATATGGAGTGTATTTTAGAAACAAACAGGGAAAGAAAATTTAAATTAACATTAGTTTTAAGAACAGTTTTATTTATTTATTTTATTTATTTATTTATTTATTTATTTATTTGAAAATGGAGGAAAGTCCTCAGGCGCTCAGAGAGTTAAAGGTAATTGTGCACTAAGAGTTTAGCAGCCGAAATACAAATGTGTTTATTTTGTGATAATGCAATGCAAGGCAAAAGCATTAATAAACATTACATAGCACAAATGTAAGTATCTATTGCTTACATTTGT
Source organism: Maratus michaelseni (assembly GCA_963931845.1). NCBI lineage: Eukaryota > Metazoa > Arthropoda > Arachnida > Araneae > Salticidae > Maratus > Maratus michaelseni. The sequence goes on from OZ007596.1 coordinate 144,100,530, forward strand.
ATTAAAACATCAATATAACAGTATTTTATATAAACTTGCTCTACGAAAACCAACAGTTACAGATAAATCACATATAAATATTAAATAAATTCATCAACACGCTCGCTGCTTAAAGTAGCGTTACAAAATTCATTTCAGATACGGCTGAATTTTTTAATAATTCTTTTAAAATTCTTTTTTGAGCAGAAATTATATTTTGCAAATAAACTTTTAAAATGAGAATCCTAGAAAAAAAAATTATCATATTATGGATTACTTATACGCAATACATTCGTTATAATTGGACGAAAAATCACAATCACTTAAAGATTGTATTAAGATATTCAGATTGAGAAGAGGAAGACGTAGGCATTTCATTTAAGCAAACAAGACTGGATTTACAGAAACTGAAATATTAAATTAACAGGATGTAAGCAGCAAACGTGAGAGACAATTAAATCAACGTTACAATAGATTTATTTTTGGCAACAAGTCAATAATATATTAACAAGATGATTCACAGTATTGGCAATATCCCGATATAGTTCACCTGGAGGGGAAATAAATAGATTTCTCTTCTCGCACTCATAGTACATGCAAAAGATGTATACTTGCTGGCATAAAGATCTTATGATTCTAAATACATATAAATGCATACATTTTTAATTTCTACTTTGTTCATATCTGTGCATACTTACGAAATATTCTTCATGTATTTAATAGTATACTGTGTTTTTACCTTTTATTTAAAAAAAATTGGAATATCTCATTTTTATAAGCAGCTTTAGAATCATGCATAATGTTTTATCAAGATTTTTTTTTAATATATCAAGAAAAAATTTAAATAATATGCCCAATACCACAAAGCAATAGATCGGAAAAGGTTCAAACATACAACATTATTAAAATATTATAGTTGGGGATTAAACGGTACTATGACAGTCATTTCCAACGGCATCAGATGAAAACTATAAGCTGCTTATAGGTATTAAAATAATTTTAATATATAGTAATTTGCATCTAATGTTAAGAATATATATCGACTGTAAAACAAAAGTAAAACTTACGTATGACAAAGCACATGGATTATTATAAAAATTCTTTAAAGCGTGCAGTATTTGTTGGCAAAATAAACTGTCAAGAACATTTACAATAAATATATATACTTATTGCTATAGCTATACGTAGTTGGGAGTTTAATAATACACAGTGTGATTTGGGAATTCCTTGTACATAATTTGCAGGGAGATTTGGAACATTCCCGACCCTGTTTAGCACGAGGGTACTCTGTGAATTAGTGAATAGTATCAGTTGAGTCTTGAAATTTGTTGAAGGATATATGGCTACAACTACAAAAGAAAAAAAAGTGATAGGAATGCACTTCTCTTAATCAAATTCCAATTTACTGGCTGCCAGACAGTTGTTTTATAAAGTATGGTTTTTCTGCAAGAAGCATTTCAATTCGTCATTTTTTTAAGATACAAGTGTTGAAGGAAATTTTGTTGTACTGATGTTTGCAGAATGAAGTGCACACCTCTCCTAAAAGAAACAAGATCCTGCAGGAATAATCCTAGAGGTCCGATTTTATCATTAGGTGACACTAGGTGACTGCCTAGGGCCGCCAAAATATTTGGACGCTTGTCTGTGTGGCATACTGTAAACTATGCCATCCTCTAAGATCCAGTGTTTTTTACCCTTGGTATTTTCTGTAAAGTTTCGTTTTTATCTGTCTATGTGGCCGTGTGTATTTCTAAACCAATGCTCCTTTGTGATTATTGCTTGTTGTTATCACTATTGTTCTTGACCTCACTTCAAATTTTTCACAAGGAATTCCTAATCACCTTGTATTGTTAAGAGTTAATAGTAGCAGTAAGAACCAGGGGTAAAGGTTCTGGAAGGCGCATTTCACAAAAGTTATTTGAGAACAAAGTTCGTTTTTTTTGTAGCGTAAATTTTAAAGCCACCGTATATTAATGGGCTTGTCTACGAAAATGGCAGTAATATAACAGGTAATCATGAATTTTCAAGAATTGGACTGCACTAAGAGAGTAAGAGATGCACTTAAATTTCATTTTTATAAAATGTTAGACACAGTTTATAATCTTTTATTGTCCGACGGTACTTTTAAGTATCATTAAAGAAAATTTAATATAAAGTGTTTTTAATCCGTCTATTGATAATAAAAAAATTACTTTTCATACAAAATGCTTTGCTGAATCACATTTAGAAAGCACAGCACAGCAGTCGAAACTAAATATATTTTTTAAGTGGTTATTTTCTCAACCAATTACACAGGCGTAGCTTTTCCTTTAATTAAAAAAAATTATATGAAAAATTTGCAACTACAAAATTTATTCCATTTACAGATAGGATTACAATACAATTATTTACATTGTTTGTATAAGAATTGTGAGATTTGTATAACAGTATTTTATGTTAATTAATTTAATTATTCTCGTAAATATTTTTTAAAAAGAACTATAGCTACCGATTTATTAAATCCGTTTTAATGAAAAACTGTTCTAAATTTCATATTATTTATATATAAATATTCTAATATATTTCATTAAGGAAGATAATTATTGAGGTGGAGCAATTTCTTGATACTTAATTTGGGTCATAAAGTATTAAAATAACGTTGTTCACAGATTTTTACATTTATTTGTAACGGACATTATAACTTGAACGGTACTGATCAATAAATGCTGTAATCTTAATTATTTAACAGAGTTTATAATACAACAGCAAATAGAGTTTGTTATTAACGCAAACTTTTATTTTAACTAAAAATATCTTTTTATTTTTATTAATATTTTAAGATAACATCGATTGTACATCATGTAATACATAAAACTTTAATGAATAGAAAAAATAAAATATCACTGAAAAAAAAAGTTTTGAATATTAAAAAATTATTGATAAATGCATATATATTCATAATTATACTTAACAGAAATGCGAAAATATCGCAATATATATATATATATATATATATATATATATATATATATTTACAATTAATAAAATATGCAGGGAAAAACGGGGAGATAAAATTCAATTCGTTTTCGTTTTTTTGCATGTGTTTGTATATAATCTCTTATTCAATTAACTATTAAGGAGGCAGTGGACGTTACAAATTAAAAATTTTAATTTTTAATTTTAAAGCTCTGTAAGCTGTAACTACACCAGGGGCATACACAGAGATGAGTAAGGACAAAAGGGACATACATACTAACTAGACTCTTAGAAAGCCTTTATATAGTGAAGCCCTCAGAAGTCTTTGTATAGTGAATTCCTTTGAAAGTTTTTATATAATGAAGACCTTAGGAAGTCTTTATATAGTGAAGCCTTTAGGAAGTCTTTATATAGTGAATCCATTAGGAAGTCTTTATATAGTGAAGCCCTCAAAAGTTTTTGTATAGTGAATCCCTTAGAAAGATTTATATAGTGAAGCCCTTACGAAGTCTTTATACAGTGAAGCCCTCAGAAGTATTTGTATAGTGAATTTCTTTGAAAGTTTTGGTACTTCTCTATTATCCCATCGACCACTTTTCATAACAAAAAACTATCACCAAACTGTAAGATTAAACGCCAAAAATGCAGTCCCATTTACTTGATGTCAGAAGCATTATACGTGTTTGTTATGTCATCAAGTGATTTTTAATTTGACATTTGCGTGTATTTTTTATTATGTTTTACGGATTTATTAGTTATTTCATTAATTAAAATAACAATTGATTCCTTAAATTCTTATATTTTATTTATTTATTTATTTTGATATCCCAATGACAACGTTCCCCGTTTATTTGGCGCTACAGTTTGGCGATAGTTTTTTGTTATGAAAAGTGGTCGACGAGATAATAGAAAAGTACCAAAGTTTTTAGATAGTAAGTCCCTTAGGAAGTCTTTATATAATGAAGCACTTAGGAAATTTTTATATAGTGAAGCCCTTAGGAAATCTTTATATAGTAAAGCCCTCAGAAGTTTTTGTATAGTGAATCCCTAGAAAGTTTTTATGTAATGAAGCCCTTAGGAAGTCTTTATATAGTGAACCCTTACAATGTTTTATGTATTGGGGGGTGGTACTTCGGCAATATTCTAACAGGAAACACACTAGCAAAATTAACTAGTAATACTGTAGACAAGAGATTGATTAAAAATATTTTTGTTCCGATCTGAAGTTACACTTCATGGTCAAAGTAACGTCAAATTACTGTAGTAAAACGTTAAAATGTTTTTATATAGTAAAGCCCTTGATGGTTTTGCGCTATTTCTTGGCTTTTGCGGCATGCTGAGTAGTACAAGGGCTGTTACATGAAAAATCCAGTAAAAACATAAAAAAATCAAATAATTTAAATTCAGCAAGAAAAAAAAATAAGAGAATTAAGAAATTTAAATACAGCAAATATTCTTTTTTTAAAAATATTTTCCCTCACATGACGTGCGATGGTCCCCTCATTTTGTCTATTTTCCAAAGTAAGTGATAAAGCATTTTCTTGAATCTATTTCCATAAATCCTACACGGCTTAGTAACGCAAGTATTTGTATAAAATTTTTCCCACAGTTCCAGAAATAATTATTTTAATGAAACAAACTTATAAAAAGATTTTTTGGGGGCAAGTTAAAATTTTTTTGATGGCATTTTAAAGGTTAAAATCTGCGGGAGAAAATTCAATACAGACGTTTACTTTATTTCAGCTGTGTCGGGTTCAGTGAGGAAGTTTCTACTAAATGCTTTGAAAAGTTGTCGGAACAATTGGACCACTGCATATGATCTGTGGGAAAATTCATTAAAAAGTTTTTTTTTTTTCTCAGAAAAAAAAAAAAAAAAAAAAAAAAAAAAAAAAAAAAAAAAAAGTATTTTTGTTAAACAAGACTATTAAGTTTTTCTCTTTCTTTTTAATTTAAATTTTATTTTAACTTATTGGTTAAAACTGAACTTTCAAAACTGAATAAAATTAGCATAAAAGTTCACCGGATTTTCAATTAATCGGACAAGGCGAATTCAAATAACTCAATAAACAAAAGTTTATGTCGAGCACTAATTTTTACTGCCTTTTTAATTTTTTTTATTTTTTATTCCGTTGGTTCTTAAATTCTACCTATACTAACACACTCTTTTAAATTATATATAGTCTTTACATATCTTTGAAGTTTTCTTAACAAGCTTAGATTATATACATACCTGCATACACAAATGAACGTGTATATGTATGTACAATTTGACAAAGTTTCTAGGTATTTCCGTATTATCTTGTTACCTAGAAAAAAATTGTGGTATTTCAGCAAGTTTATGCATGAAATTACAGATGCCCAAAGTTCGTTGAATGCTATCAAAGTAAGAGACAGATAAATCCTTTTTTTTAGTGAAGTCAACACTACATTAGTTTAATTGGGTAAAGGCATGGAATAGCTAAGTGTGGGATATATGCAGAATTTTATCTTTGTTCATGTACATATGGAGAACGTTTAGCATTTTTCTCAAATATTTTCAAGAATATAATTTAAGACAGGCCGCATACCAAGGTGACAAGCCTAACTTAGGAGATAAATTCCGGAATTAAAACATGTTTCTTTTTTGTTAACAGGTTGGGAAGAAAAAGGAAACAGGTTTGAATTCCAGAATTTGTTTCGTAAGTTCCACTTGTCGTCTCGGTGTATGGCCTGCCTAATACCTTCTTTCATCAGTAAATATCATCGTTTCAGCACAAGGTGTCTGAAATCAGTGTCAATATTTCTGGGCGATAGAATAGTACGAAAATACCGATTTGCATAGATTTGATTATTTGCACATTCTTCTCAATTTACATAATGGAACATTTAACCAGAGAATCTCCCCTTCTGTCTCTGTGTGTATGCAGACTCTCAAAACGTGGTGAACTATAAGAGGACAGTTTTTGTCCGTAATCCGCGTAATCCAAAGCCCGCACTATTTCTCTAAACAGAAACATTATGTGCCAGTTGTGTCTCGCAGAACACTCTATAAACGCACATTTCCAGTGCTTTTTCACCAGTCCAGCAACTTCCCTACACTCCCGACCTCTCACCAAGTCTTGCTTATTGCCGACTATGAACAATGGAACATTGTGCATGTCTCTGGAGTCACAAATTTGATCTCGAATGCTCTTGACGTAATGGAAAGATTCAAGGTCATTCAGGTCGAACACTAGAATGTAAGCACAGGCACTACGTAGTCCATAATCGCGGAAATCTGTCCATTCGTTGAAGGAGTTAGCAGGAAAGTAGGGTATCACTGGTAAGTCTGACAGTCTGATTGAGTAGATGTGTTCGTTGAACATCACTGTAGGATGGTACGCCGATTTTGCATCGGTCGGGACGTAGTCTTCCGTGAACTCGCTGAAGACAAACTGGCGAATGATGGAAGTCTTTCCCACATTAGCAGAACCAAGGATGATGATTTTAAGAACATGCATAGCTGTCAGTCACTCGCCTTGAGTACAACGCTGTTAAAAATGAAAAGAAATTAATTAAAATACTATATATTTCCTTTTAATAATTTCTATAATGTTCACTTAAACTACGATCTAATTATCTAAGTCAGGAGTTCTCAAACTTTTTTGAGGTAATTTTCCTTTATATGGGCTTTGGAGTTGTTTTTTTAAAGCTTGGAGCAATTCGGCATCAGAAAGTGAGATTTATTGCCAAATGATATAAACAGCTATGTAAACAAACCTGATGCACTTTTAATCTTGTGTATATAGTATGTATTTATATATACAGTAGAGCAACGATTATTCGAATCTATCGTGACCGGCGTTAGTTCGCATAATTGGACAGGCTATTTTAAGAATGTTCCTGACTATGCCAAAATGGATAAAATGCATTTTTTACGTGTAACAGTTTTTTTTTATAGAACAAATGTATGTTTTTTAAAAATACAGTAGTGAATAGGCAGACTAAAAAAAATTCCTTTGTGTGCACACAATTTTCCTTCAGATTTTAACCAAACTAGAACTGGCAGCTGTTAATGTTGACATGTTTAATTTTTTTGGCATTTTTTATCTTTTAATTTTTTTTTTGTTCTTTTGTATGTTGTAATTTCTTTTGTCGTTTTTATCATTTTCTGAATTTTAAAATAATATAGGTAAGCAAAAAACCTTTGGATTGTTTTTCGCTTTGAAGAAAGATATTCTTTTCAATGCTGTCGTATCACGAATTCTTCTTAAATACACAAGTGGAATAGGGTCAGCATTCTCCTGTCGTTCCAACTATTTCATAGCTGTTTCCAAACATTCAAAGGCTTCATTATGGGATGAGCCTGGATCATTTTCATAACATTCGTTTTCATTTTCCTCGATCCACTGCTCTGGAAAACGCTTTCGATTTAAAAGGCTGCCTTGGAAAATTTTCAGACCATTATATAGGGAGGTTCGGATAATTGGACAGTTCGATTAATTGGAGTTCGGATAATCAGTGCTCTGCTGTGTATATAAACATTTTATATATGTACATATTTATTATAGTTGTTTTTTTATATACAATTTGCTTCCCTTTGTTATAAAAATAGATACATGGCTTCTTTATATTAAATAAATTGCATATGTAATTGAAAAAATTGCTTGTGTGAACAGAGAATAGGTTGCTAGAAAATAAGCATGGAAAATTTTATTCTCTCCTCAAGGCCATTTTCTCTATCTCACAAAGGACCCTATGCTGAAAAAGTATTTTTTTTTTGTCACAGAGCACCTTTGGAATGTTATTAATTCAAATAATTCAAACAAAATTCCGGGTTACTGATCTAAACTGGAAACAAGTTTTGACTCTACCTGGCGAGTAACCGATGTAAGCTCCAACAACCTGTTTGATTTATTATAACCAACAGGTAAATTTACGCTCCAGCCAATGAACGTGGTAGCTATAATAAATTATATAGTTTTAAGTACTATTTAATTTAAGCATATAAAAAATGTTGTGTTGCGCACGATTCTTAAAAAAAAGAAAAAAAAAAAAAAAAAAAAATCTATATTCTAATAAAAGTATACCATTAATATACAAACCGTTTATCTACAGTTACCTGATTCAATTATACTTCAGTTAAGAATATCCTTGTATAAATCATAGCCTCCTTTAACCAGATACCTTCAGAATGACTCGTAAACTCGGCAACAACACTCTAAACACGACATTTCCAAAACGGAGCAAAAAATACTCAAATCTGAGTACGTCGCATAGTCAAAATGGCTCCGAATCAAAATTACTTATTTTTGAAACATGTTTGTATATACTCACTTCGGAAAACATGCACACATTCAAGAATAAACCATCATGTGCTCCTATTTGAGTATGTCCAGTCCATGTTCCAAAAATGAGTATGAACTGACTTCTATGTGCTCATTTTTGAGTATGTCCATGTTTCAAAAATGAGTTTGAAGTGATCCTATTCATTTTTAAGTATGTCCATGTTTCAAAAATGAATATGAACTGACCTCTATGTGCTCAGTTTTGAGTATGTCCATGTTTCAATATTCTGAGTATTTCTGGTATTTCAGAATTGAAAGCATTTGGTCGTCATATTTGAAACAAAAGTTTCATAACAAAATGAAAACATCGATTTATTCAGATTTGAAAGTGTCATTTTTCTCAGTGAAGTAAAAATAGCACATAGCTAGTGCCGAATATGAATTACATTATAAATCAGTTTCAACTGACCGTCATACCCTAGTAACGACCTTAACAATCAGATGGGTGTTTTGCTTGCTCATCGGTTATTGTCGATTTTGATTGGTTGGGTGATAATACAGGCTAACAAATTGACGATTTTGATTGGTTGGATGCTAATTGGAGGATTGTGATCATGTGGTTGAAACTGATCTGTTATATGCTGATTACCGCCTAGGCAAATTTCCACTACTTTTTGCGAAAAAAAAATCGTCTTATTTCTTCCAAGAATCCAGCAATTAAATAAAGCGATTGTTTAAAAAGTGGTAATAAAATGCGTAGAAAGAGACAGCTATACTAAATCTACTAAATTTTGAGTCCGTATATTATGCTACCGCTGCCATCTAGCTCCATTTTCATTCTTTTCCCCGCGAAGTTTGTCCTTCTTAATAAAAGAATTCTGCGAAAACGAAAGGCATTTACTTAAAGAGGCTACATGTAAATGTATTATGTACATAATGTAATATAAATGAGCTGTTTTCTTACAATTGGTCTTGTGACTTACCGGAAAACAGGCATGTATGACTGTACTGACCAAATTCCTTCGCAATTAACAAGATTGCGAACGTTGTGTACTGGGCCTCGTCTCCACAATAAACATACCGCAAGCAGAGCGCAGGTGATTTGATCTCATACTTCTGGCTTGTGTTGTTTGTTGTTCGTTTACTTTTCAAAGGTGAGTAACAACCTAAAGATAAAGAATAAAAGATATGTAAACTTTAAAATTTCTGGAAAACACTCAAAATCACAGTTTCTATGATGAGGTCTGAAATAGGAAAAAAATAGGGACAATGATTAAAACAGAGGTGTTACAGAGGTGACGTCAAGATGAAATGGTTGTGACATCGTCAGTGGGGTAACTTGATTCGGTCGCGTCCCTCGCAACTAAAAAAGATTGCGCTCTTTAGCTATAAAATTACGCGTACGATTCCTGCTACAGTAAGCATATTTGGATAATAGTAACCCTAATTACTCAAATAGTCGATATGATGTCAGTATAATGTTCAATGCGAAATTGCACGTTTTTTTTATTTAACTTGCATTTGATAGAGTGTAAAAATACGAGCATATTGATACCATTTTTACATACATTTGAAACTTGTATAATTCATTAAATTAACTTTTAAAATGCAATTTTGTCTTGGCGGGAAAAAAGCCGTGTCACGTGACAAAAGCGGTTCTGACGTTACTGCACATGTGAACAAACCCTAGCTCTATTTCTCCCAGTTCTTTTCTATGGGGATAGCTTGCGTTACATTGAATGATTTCTTTCTTTTATTAAAAATGATTAGTTTAACAAATTAAAAGTATTATAAATTGCTGTAATGAATAAATAATACGGTGACATCCAGGTGAGCTTTCACCATTGCATTTCTAATAATTTTCATTTCCAGATATCGATGTAGAAATAACAAGTCGGTACAAGTTAATACTCGTACTACAGTATTGTATTTTATAGAATAATGTATACTTTTTTTTTTATATTGCACAATATAAAATAAACTGATACAAATAGGATTTATTTCATTAGGGAGGGTGGGGTCAACTTATAAAAAAGGGGGTTTCGTATTTATATTTTTTCTTGAATTCAGAATTTGGCTTGGTTTCATAATAGGTTTTATCTCTTCAATTGTTAAATAAACTGTTTTGAATCTTTGAAAAACAGCTAAGCTTATAAGAAAGAGCGAAAAGTGCTGCGGTAGCTTTAAGACAGCCTTACAGAATTTTTATATAAATATACACGAGAGAAGTTTAATAATTCATTATACGACATACGATATTATACGACATTATATTATTATACATATTTACACGACTTTTCCATAAACTCATTTTAGTATCAAATACATAAAAATTGCATGCGTTACTATATGATTATCTAAAAAATCCAATTGCGTTTTTCATGTTGCTGTGAACAAGATAAATTTTGTGAAAAAATTGAGAGAATTGGAGATCCCTGCTATAGTAAGCATATTTGGATTATAGTAATCCTAATTGCACAGATAGTCGATATGATGTCACTATGGTGTGACAGTTACATCTGCGACCAAAATACGATTCTCCAATTCATCACATTATGACTCTCGTGTGACCGTTATTGCGTGATTCCACCGCGAAGTCACTGTAACCGATTTTTTTTATTATTTTTCGCTCGTCACAAAGTAGGGCACCTCCACATCAATACTTGGATATAATTCATCTTCCACGTCTCGTGACGACAATAAAAATTGTATTTTGGTCATGTTACATTCACATTTTGGTCTTGATCACACCGTTACTAAGGAAATTCCAGATACAATGGATAGCGAATTTGGTATCCGGTTGAGTTCCACATAGATTTAAACTTTAATGTATTAACAATTAACAAACTTTAATGTATTTAAACATTTAATATAATACCGTTATAGCAAACCTCCAAAAATTTGACAGCATTTGACTGTACTTAAACTGTTGCTTTTTTATTGTTTTCTGTTATCTTTTATTTTCATTTTTTTTTTTTGTTACTTTATCACTTAAAATATTCCTGAACAATTTAATAAGAAAATTGATTTTTAAAATGGTATATGATGGAAATATTAACAAAGAGTTTTCTTTACTTTTTGCAATGCATCTCAATCATTAAATAAAAATGTCATTCATGAAACACCATAATATATATCTAAAAACGTATTCGATTTTTAGATTATCATATGGTAACGCATGCAAATTTCATCTATTTGCATACTAAAATGAGTTCGTAAAAAGTATAAATAAGAGAATCGGAGAAAGAAAGGTCACCCTATTACGGTATCTAAAGTTTACACAGAGAAGACTATGGATTCTAAACTTCAAAATTTCATGCTTAAAGCTGTTGATCTCAAATATGAACTAGCGACCTTCTGACATATTTATGAATGTATTTAAATTCGTAAATGCATTGAATTTGCATATATTATCATTTAAGTGTTGATAAGTGAAATATCGTTTTCCTTTTTCTGTAAAGGCAAAATAATCGTTCCGAAAAGTGCTGTAAAACGAGGTTTTTAAAAATAATTTTGGAACCTGACAACAGGGTCATCAGACTACAGTCGAATATATACCAAAATATATCTTATTTACGGTAAAATGAAAAACGTATTCGATTTTTAGATTATCATATGGTAACGCATTCAAATCATTTCATCTATTTGCATGCTAAAATGAGTTCGTAAAAAGTATAAATAAGAGAATCGGAGAAAGAAAGGTCACCCTATAATATCAGTTTAATGTGTTATACTCGCATTATTATATATTATATATATTAAAATCAAAAATTCTTAAAAAAATAATAATATTCAATTTATACAAAATATCACAAACAAACAAGAACGGGAAAATGATGCATCCGGCATAGATTATGAAACACTCTCCAACACTAACAGAATATTGTTAAGAAATTTTCGTTTTTCTTTCATACAATGAAATGATATATCTAAATAAGACATTTAAAAAATACATTACGCAGTAAAAACTTATATTTTTGCAATTATTATCCATATCTAATAATGCAATGTGTGCGCATTCTTTTGTGCAGTCCTGTATGTGATCTATAGCATTTATACACTCTACGTAATATACTAAAAATTAATTAAGTTAAAAAATATATATTACAGCTGTATACGCACATCTAGCAATTGTCGAGCTTCATCCTGTAACCGAATTATTTTAGTGTCTCTGTAAATTAGCGATAGTTGCTATGAACTCTATAATCTATGGAAAACATGTTGCAGTACATCACTTCAATGATCTATATCAATTATATTATATTTGAAGCATCGTAACATCATTTAAATGTACTGCAAACGAATTTTCCTTATAGATCATGATGTAATGAAATTTCCTTGTGCACTGTCAAAAATTTGCAGCAAACTGTCCAGTCATTTGACCGTTTTTATAGAAAACTATTACATAACCGTAATTTAACTATATTCTGACCATAGTATGGGCAATAATATAGTCACAATAGAGTTAAAATTAGGTTATGTAACCACTTTCAATAAAAACGGTCAAATGATTGGACAGTTTGTTCTAAATTTTTAACAGTGTGCGTCCCTCTAAACGAACTACAAATGCTGTTTTTTGTACACCACAAAGAAAGCATGTTGTATACCACGTGAGTGATACATACCAGTTTCATTATGATTGAATTATCTTAACATCACTAAAAAGCAACGTAAAAGATCCCCCCCCCCATAGGGCGTAATGTAACGAAATTCTTTAGCGCTTACCTGTAAACGAACTATAAATGTTACACATTTCATTTTGAATAGAAAACATTCTATAGTGGATCTCAATAACATATAAAAACTACATGGCAATACGAGTACATTTACGAGAGTTAAAATACGGACAGGCAGCCAGACAAAACGAATTCAAAACACTTAAAAGGTGTATTTTTGAAATTTGATGACTCATAACACCACTTCCTCTTTAAGTAATATTATACAATTATATAGCAATGGAAATATAATTTAATTAAGAATGTAATGCAATAAATTTAATGAAGGAATGTTTATTAGGACATCAGTTATAAAGAAGAAAAGTGAAAGATATAAAAAAAGAGATATGAATAAATTATCACAATGTCAGTTAAAATACTCAGTCGGGTAACCTTTACTCTTAAATACGGCTTACAACGCCTTCTCATGAGGTGAACCAAATCTTTTAGTTCTGAAGCTGTAATAATGTAGAACCAAGATTAAATTATATTGGTTCTATTAATTGGATTTTATTGCCTATGGGGGTTGACAACTATTTTAGCACACTTTAGCAACATGACATGGAGCTGAATCCTATTGAAATATAAATGCTTCGATATCATTCATCGTGCGGAAAGTTTCAGTAGGCATTGAGATATTTCATTTATATGTAATTTTGAGCATTTATATTTCCATTAATCACACAAACTCTTCCCAAACCTTTTGATGTCATACCACACTATATCATAACACTGACTAGATGCTTCACGGCGTGTATAATGCAATTCGAATGCAAATCTTCTCCGATTCTTCTCCTTACGTATTTTATGTCATCACTACCAGTCAGGGAGATTTTAGCCTTGTCAGACCAAATAACACTGTCCCATTGTATCGCTCTCCAGTTAACACGAGTTTTAGCCCAGTTAATGGTTACAACCTTTGTTGGAGAGATGAGAATGGATTTTTTCGTGGAATTCAAGCATTTAAAACAAATTCTTGCAGTCTGCATCGAAGAGTCCTTTCATCAACATCACATTGAATTGCATCATTTTATCTTGTATACATCCATATGACTCTCTTTTGTCACCCATCCACAGTCTCTTAATTTTTCGATCACCACTTGCTGGTGTACACCTTTTCCTGCCTTTACCAGTTTGGTTTTTATAGTGAAATTGTCTCCTTATACCGCTTCAAAATTTGGATATACCAAATTTTGTTGCATTTCTACCAATTTAGCTTCTAATTTCTTCATAATTGTAAAGCTTGTTTATTTAATAGTACTATTTTACATCGCTTTCTAAGTGACCAGTCAACTTTTGTGCCATTTCTTTAATTTTCTTATGTTTACAACCAACTCCAATATCATTCACATAAAGCACTGACAAATGCCCTCCCCACAGCTCCAAAACATGACAATAACAGTTAAATCCTACTGTTACCTGATTGACACACTGCTGAAATAGGATGACACACGATTGCTCTCTAAACACTCGTGCTCACTTGCTGCATTTAAATAAAGGAAAGCTATTTCATGTTAATCTAATTAAGTTGTGATTCTTTTTTTGTTGTTGTTTATTTGTCAATAATTTTTGATTAAATACTAAGAATTGAACAAAATTTATTTTATTTACATTCTTGATTAAATTATCTTTCCACTGATAGATAATTTTATGATATTACTTAAACAGAAAATTGTGTTATGAGCCATCAAACCTCAAAAATACATCTTTTCAAACAGGTTTTCACAATTTTGGCCTGTATGTTGGAAAATCTTAAAAAATAGCATACCACAGCCGAAAAAGCACGTCCAACATTTATTAATCATAGCCCGTGCAGTAACCAATTTCTTTTAGTGTTCTTGTAAATGAACGATAAATGCTATTCACTCTGTCATCTATACAAAACGTGTTCTAGTATACTTCAGTGATCCATATCAGTTTCATTATGTTTGAAGTACGTAACATCATTAAAATGCACCGAAAAAACATTTTCCCCATAGATACTAAAGTAACGAAATTTTCTTGTACATCCTTGTAAACGAACTATAAATGGTATTTATAGAAAGCAGGTTGCAGTCCCCCTAAGTGATGCATATCATTGACATTATGTTTGAATTATCGCAACATGACTAAAATAGACCGCAAAATATTTACTCCCATAGAACATAATGTTACGGAATTCTTTTATGTGTCCCTGTAAATGAACTATAAATGCTACGCATTTTATTTTGAAAAGCGAACATTCTATAGTGAATCTAATAACAGGGCTACACTAGATACCGGACCTACTCATTCATTATAATGACGTCACAAATGGTGGCTGGCCGCGACCAAAGACATACAGGATTGGCACAAAACAATCGGCGCGCCCCTTTGTACCAATCGCTGGTCGCGGCCAGCCACTATTTGTGACGTCATGAGAAGAAATGAGCAAGCCCGGTATCTAGTGTTTCCTTGCAATAACATATAAGAATTACATGACAATCCGAGTAAATTTACCAGAATTAGAGTACGGCGAAACGGCCAGCCAGATAGACAGCAAGCCAGCCAGCCAGACCAAGAGACAGACGACCGCACCAACCGAATAACACAGGAAATAAGTGTCAGAAACATTTTTCAATTATGTTGGTAAGTGTTAAAAATGCTAACGAAACATGGAACTTTTGCTTACTCTCTATCTATATGTATATGTATTAAATTTACATATAATTAGATTTTTAGGATAAAGCACTGTCTTTTTTGTAGTAGTATTACGTACGGAAAGAGAAAAGTTGTAGTATTGTTTTGTGTTGATTATGATTGTGTTGTGTCACAATTAGATCCGGTTTCCATGTTTCGTTCCCATGAGATTCAATGTCGGATTAAACACTCTACGACAGGCCTGTCCAACCTTTCATTAAGCACCTTAGCTACTGGCAAAGAACAAAGGGCGCCGTTATTTAAAATATTGCAAACACGCAACAATATAAACTTACTGTGGTGATTAAGGCTGCTATATATATTTAGTATCTCTAGTGGTGATGTGGTGTGTGGCGGGGAGGGTGTACACATATATGGCGATATATTTCAGAGTATAGGCATAAGAACCTTGCGATGCAAGAGTCTCATGCATGGGCGCCCGGGAGGGAGGAGGGGGTATAGGAAAGACAATTGTCCTTTTCTAGATTTTCCAATTTAATGAACTAAATTTTCTTTTCTGTCATGATTTAAAAAAATAATAATAATATTTATTCTTCTCAAATGATTTAAAATAATTATCCTAAGAGAAAGGAAACTAAGAGTACCTCCTGGAAGACAATATTATGCTCTGTTTTGATTTTGATACTCGTGAGTTTTTTGTATTCATCTTATAAATTGCACCCATTCTTCATTTTGGGAAAAGCCGGCAGAATCTTGTTTTTGGGTTTTTAATGCGTCTTACTTGTTACTTTTCTGTATTGTTAATTATGCTGATATGTTTAAAAAATGTCTTACACATGGAGTGTTTCAAAATCTTGCCCCTTGGTCTCATATGAAAAATGCAGGGAAAGCTAAATGATAGAAAATTCAGCATGACATTTTTTGAGGGGAGTGGGGTGGAAGTGTGGGAGGGTTGCTAAGGATTTCAAATTTTTCTAAGTGATAAGGGTAAATGCCTCATACAATAAAAGAGTATGCAAGCATTAATCATTGTAGAGGAAAACATATTTTAAAAGGGATTTTTATTTTTAACAAAAGCTACTAACATTATACATTGAAAGGAGCGCCAAGAGAATCTTCAAAGGGCGCCGTGTTGGACAGCCGTGCTCTAGGAGTCCTTAAGCGACTCAAATCTCGATGTCCTCTTTCTCATTCCTGACTTTCAAAACCAGATTTCAACTTCGAATGATTTTAATTTCATTTTTAGGAATCAAGTTCTTGAGTATCCCATTTTAGGACAGAATAGAATAAAAACTCAAAGTTTACTTTATTTGTGAGTCATTTTGAAAGGGACATTTTAATTAAGTGCATAAAAAAATCCTTATGCGTAAAATGCTACAACTGAAAGTTATCGATTTAAATGATATGTCGGTCTAGGCAAGTAATTAGAGTAATGCTTTGTGCATAGTGAAAAAATCTGCATAAGGTAAAGCCAGGAGAGATGGCGCGGTTGGAGAGATTGCGCCCATAGAGGTTCGGAGGGAAGGAGTAGAGTGAGTGCGCAGCGACTCCAGGTAGTTGTACAACAGCAGTAGTGGAGTGTCTACTTGAAAGTGCACGTTGATTGTTTTGAGTGTCTAAGATAAAACATTGCTGTTTTGTTTTGTTTTCCCAAACTAAGTGCTTGAATTTTCATAGCTATTCATCAGAATTTCTATACAATGTCAATAGTACAAAATATTTTAAACTTAAACGATTTCTCATAAGCTACTAATCTAGACTAACAATGTGAACATCAACGGTTCATTTTAATAGCGGCCATGTTTATATAAAAGGCCGCGCAATCTCTCCTACCGAAATTGGAGAGTTTGCGCATCTGCTACTTAGGAGAGATGGCGCATTGTTCCCATTAGTTTCCATGCTAGGAAAGATTACGCAACTTATTGGTAAATTTGCATAAAAAATGAAAAATTAAAATGTACTAATTTTATGTTAAACGTGTTATCAAGTAACTTAATATTATTTTGTAATCTTATCTGGACTTGCTTTTTTCTGATTCTTTAATTTTTTTCCTTTAATTAAAATTTTTTAATCGTTTTTCAAATTATTTCCTTTTTCTGATTCTTTAATCATTAGGTTAAAATATTCACTCCTAATACAATAATATTTGTTCACAAAAACTTACAACAATGTCATTTAAGTGTAATTATTATTGTTAACAATTGAATTGTAGTTATTATTAGTAACAATCTCTCCTACCTATGAGCGCAATCACACCAACCCTGTAAGGACAGATTGCGCAAAATAACTTTCTTGGTTTTATTACAACTGTTCTATTAAATTACAACATAACAACAAAATAACAATGGAAATGCATAAAAAAGAAATGAAGTAAATATTATTCACGGGTAGTTTAGCAAAAAATTAATATTTAGATTTTTTATTGTTATTATTTTGAATTGTGCGCAGACACTCCTAGCTTTACCTTATTCCTTATTTAACAAATCAACCTCTTAATAAAAATATAAAAATACGCAACATTAAACTTGTAATTAAGTCGTAAAAAAATTGATACTAAATTTTTAATATTAATTTTTTAATAAATTCAGAAAAAAAGTTAAGAGAAACCTCAAAAAGACTAGTGATAAATTTAATGTAGTGTAATGTACGGGGAGAGAAAGTTTTACATTAATTCTCATAAAGGTACCTGGAGAAATGAAATCGGCGTGTAACCGAAAGAATTGTATAAGTGACAGACTTATAAATAAGAGGTCAACGCATTTTAAATTTTAATATTTTTTGTTTAATTTTAATAATTTTAATTCTATTTTTAATGAATTTAATTTGTTTAATATCAATAATTTTAATTCTAATTTCAATAAATTTAATTTACCTACTATTAATAATTTTTATTCTAATTTTAATACATTTAATTTGTTGAATTTTAATTTCATTTTTAGGAATCATTTAGGTCATTTTTTAATAATTTTAATTTTAATTCAATTTTAATTTTCTTTTAATTCTAAAATTTTAGAAAAATTCATTTTGATTATTCTAAAAAAAAGAGCATGGCAGCGTGATATGGATAAATTTAATATGTCGCTTGCTAGGCAAAACGACTAATTCAATAAGCGAACTCGACTGCGTGTATGTGTGTAAAAGAAAATGCATTTGAATAAATTCGGATGCTTATAGCTGCAGAAATCAAACACCAAACTGCAAAAAATAAATATAAACGTATCCCCAAAGAACAACTGTAAACAACCTGTGCAATACTGCAATAAATTCTCCTCACAGCATCATTTCGAAAAGATGATCATTCATTCACCCCACATCTGAGTAATCAAAATAAACGATAGGACCAAATCTTTTTCCTTCTCTCACCGTTGGAGAGACAGACAAACGTCTTTTCCACTAGGTGGAACAATCAATAAGTACCAACACAATCGATTGGACAAAAATCGATGTCAGGAAGTTCTCTGGCGCCACTTACCGATCTAGGGTTTATTTATTAGGCTCGTTTTCACAGACCGCGGGAGGCGCAGGGGGGCGCACTCGTTTTATTATCCCTTTGAGAGATTTTTACTGCAAAAATGAATAAAAAACTCTTTGGGAAACATTGCGTAAAATGTCTGGAATGACTTCTTGTCTTACAACCATAAATATGCGTCTAAAAAAATGGTCTCGATTAACTGTTGATAGAAAAAGCTAGCTGCTTTGTGGAAAATTGAATCTGAGTATCTGCCTATCTCTTTTTATATAGAAAAGTGTTTCAAGAGTGATAAGACGATAATAGATGTTATCTATCACTTATGAATAGCTGCAGAGATCTTTTATCACTTATCAGTTTTAGTATAGGGAAACATCTTTAGAAATAATTCAACTAATAAAGAGCAAAGTTTTTAATTTCGTGTTGAAAGTATAATATATATATCCACGATGCTTAAAAAAGGATTCTCTATATAATATTTCCCGGAACTTTCAAAACATTCATAGATTTATTAATAATTATTTAAAATCAAAAATGCTTTTAAAACACGATACTTTTAACATTTTTAGCATTATTTTTTTAATGATAGTTTTGTGTGTAAAACAGTATTTTATATTGGACCTCCAAAAAATTACTATTATTAAGGCATTGACTATGTACAGTAACCCCTCGTTATATCGCGCATTCGGCTATTTCTCTCTTTTTTAGTTGTCCCCCGATAAATTTCCGGTTTTCAGCAACTGTTCGTGGATGGTTAAAAAATGAAGTAAAACTGCGAAAATATTTTCAAGCCATAAATGAAATGCCTAAGTTAAAGAGAAAAAGAACGAGAGTCAGTGATGAAGAAGAAATTGACGAATCTTTGTTTTTGTGGTTTATGGAACAAAGACCTATTGGAGCTCCTTTATCTGGACCTATCATCAAAACAAAAGCTAAACTGATAAAAGATGATCCAAACTACAAATTCACAGCAAGGTGGTTTTCGAGATGGCAGAAACGGCAGGGTATAGGACAACTTTCAATACACAGAGAAAAACAATTTGCTGATTATGATTCCGTAGGAAAGTTTTCTGTTGATTTGAAAAGCATTTTTAATAAATAAAAGAAGGATATGCAGAGGAACAGATTTATAATGCTGATGAAGCAGCTTTATTTTAGAAATGTTTTCCCAAAGAAAACACAGGAAGTGAAAAGTGTAACCTGGAACTTCAGGTTACAAAGAAGTAAAGGGCCGATTTACTCTCTTATTTACTGCAAATAAGACTGGAACTCACAAACTAAAGTTGCTTTTAATTGGCAAAAGTAAGACACCCAGAATTTTGGAAAACGTGAATCGGAAGACCTTACCAGTTTTGTATGATTTCTCACAGAACTGTTGGATGACGCAAAAAATGTTTAAGCGGTGGTTCGGTGATGTGTTTGTTTCTTCAGTTCGGTTACATCTTAAAAACAAAGGATTAGTAGAAAAAGCTTTGCTCCTTCTGGACAATTGCAAAGCCCATCCTGACGAAACATAGCTCATTTCCAGGGGAAAAAATTCCGCTCTATTTTCTTGCCAGTAAACACAACAATTTTTTTGAACAAGTATGAAATCGAAGCATCGTAGTTTAATTTAAGCCTCTTTATTTTTATTTATAAACACTCTTCTCGCTCCCATCAGAATATCGCGATTTTTTCTTATCTCCCAAGTAGCGCGATATATCGAGGGATTACTGTATTTATAATAACACACAGTGAAAATAAAAAGTATTTATGCACCGATCTGTCAAGACATAGCGCCAGACATGTCTGTTGGGCCTACAAAATGTGATTCTTTATAAACAAGCTACTGTTTCCAGTTAGGAGATTTTGCCCCCATTTTGGAGGATTTTGAACCATCAGGGAATTTTTTAGGGAACAAATATTAGTAGGGGGAATTTTGGGAGAATATCAACATTTTTGACGGAAAACGTGGGGAATTTTTTAGGGAACAAATATTAATAGGGGGAATTTTGGGAGAATATCAACATTTTTGAAAGAAAACGTGGGGAATTTTTTCATTATTTCACGTTTTCAGATTAACGTTTACTTTTTGTTATCTGGCAAATCTGGATCTCGATTCATCGATTCGGAAACAGAAATTTTGTAAATTATCAACCGTTACCCTAATGCTCGTAATTTACATTTTACACATGTTTTAAGTTCTAAAATTATCATTCATCTAATTCTAACATCTATTTATTTTTTGGCAATTCATGTTATTTTTTCAAGAAAGTAATCGATCTCAATAAAAATGTCGGTTCGCAAGTCCTTTTTTTTCTCTCCCAAAAAGAAAAATCCGAAAAATTTTGATCTTAAATTAGTTAAATATTTCGTGGTAAATTAAAAATTTAAAATAAATTTTTTGAGTAGAAACTGAAGTGGAGACGTTTTGGAAAAAAACCCCACTAATTTGGGGAAATTTTCAGAACTTTTGGGGAAATTGATTTTCGACTATCTAACGACACTGATAGCATGACATTATTGCACAGTGAGATTTCATTGCATTTTGTCAATTGATTTATATCTAGTGTGTAAGTGTGTAAATATTAAAAGGGGACAGATATGTCAAGAAAGTGTCTAAATCAGTCGGATAACTTCTGTTACATATATGGAAACGTGACACTTAACGATCAACGGCGAAATTTGATTCCACTAGTTAAAACATGTTATGAACTATACTTTGGCTATAAAGTGGGGGATCAAGGTAAGAGCTGAAATCCTCATATTTGCTGTGTGACTTGTGTTCAACATCTAACAGAAAGGACAAAAGATTATCGAAACATAAGCTTTGCCATATCTATGTCGTCGGTGTGACGTGAATCACAAGGTCATTCATCACACATCATATATTATTGGGCCATATGTTGTGATTTAAAGTCGTTGCATTGGTAATGAGTTTGCATTTTATCTATATTCGATTTGGTTGTTTTTTGTGCGAATGGGGTATCAGGGACAAGAAAATTCATTATATTGAAAAGGAATGGTTAAAACACGAATCATTTATGCCAAGGGAGAAAAAAATGTTAGACAACCACCATTAGTCAACTCTGACAATATTATTATACCTCCTTTTCATATAAAGTTAGGACTTTAACCCGAAATAAAACCTCTGATTACAGATGAAAAATGTGAAGATCGATATAAAGCAGAGTTGAAAAATTAACACATTCATTGAAAAGTGTTATTCAAACTCTTTTATGAAATCATAAAGCACCAAACTACCATGAGACCAACTGCTAGTGCCATACAGTGGTGTAGTCGTAAAAAAAAAAAAAAAAAAAAAAAAAAAAAAAAAAACAGATGATATACGCTAGAGAGTATATAACTTTATTTAAGAAACAGAGGGTATACGAAGTTCCTTAAAAAAATCTAAAAGGTATACGATGTATACCCCCGCATACCCTCCGCTACCCTGCTGTCATACAAAGATATGGGTTCTAACCAGGGTTCTCATTAACTAACCTTAGCAATTTGGCTAATCATTAAATAAAGCTATAGCCAAATGAAATAATGTTAGCAATAGACTTGTCGTGAAACAGTGATTCTAAAATCATTCTTTAAACTCCCTGACGTACCATACCGTCTTTTTCCTGTTCGATATATGTTCCGATTTTTTGTAATTGTTTTTAGAACTGTTATTGATATAAATTAAACTACCGGTGATAGAAACTAATAAAACTAGTGTAAGAAAGATGCTTTAGAAAGCCGAGAAAACAAAATCACGGTCCGATTCATATCTAAATAGTTTTATGAAGCAAAACCTGAGTTAACCTGAGTTACACCTCCGGATTCGTGATAGCATGTTTGTGGATTAACAGAAAACAAATAAATAATATAAATTTTTTATGTGATATAATTCTGTAAAATATCAAAACACATATAATAAGTTATACTAAAAATGTTTAATCGTATTATAACATCACTGAGAGCTCCGCCAAAAGAAAACAAGTTGGAAATTGTACGTCAAACGTTACAAACGAGGTGCGTTCGTACGCACGTTTTAGAATTAAATTCATGATATCCCGTGCGTAGAACGGGCTAAACAGCTAGTTAAGTATATATTTTATGACGCTGTTCATACAAATATCTTAACTAGTTATATAAATATTCAGATATATATGTATCAGCTAGTTATATAAATATTCAGATCTTGATGATTTTTAATTCTGTGAAATGAATTATATCGTCTGCAGATTAATTTCTGTAATAAAATAAGTATCTCGGTCGCTTGACGATTTAACATCCATCGGAAGCTCCTCTAACAAAAAAGCACCGATTTAAAAAAAAAAATCAAATTTCTTAATAAATATTTTTATTAATATCTCCTAAAGTTTTGATTCGATTTTAATAAAATTTGAAATGTCTCGACAAAATTCTGCAAAGATAATATATTTTAAATTGCAAACCATTTGGTTGGGTAGTTTTTGCGTTGTTATATGCGGACGGACAGACAGACGGACGGACAGACAGACAGACGGACGGACAGACGGACGGACCAAACGACGACTATAGGTGCTACGTATTTATATAATTACGAACGCACCTAAAAATAACCTCTTGCAATTTGGCGCAGTTTTCTCGCCAAATGAAACATTTTTTTCGCGATTTGGTGCAATGGCGATCGGCAGCGAGAACCCTGGTTCTAGCGTTCTAAGATGTCCCTCAAGATTCATTTCTTGGATTTTCATCTCAATTTTTTCCATGACATTATTAATGCTATAAGATACGCGAACAGGATAAGCGTTTTCACCAAACCATGTGAGCTATGAGAAAGAGGTACCAAGGGCAATGGATTGCAAGAATGTTTGCTGATTTTTATTAGACATTGAAGAGTGATATTCCAGATGCCAAAGCATTGAAGCAAATCAACAACTTTAACATTTCAGTTCAATTCCCCATATAATATCATGTATGCGTGTAAACAGACTCATTTCTTTTCCAAATTAATCAGATTGCACAAAGCAACAACAAAAAACTAAAAGAATGAAGGATGAATCTTACATATTATAATTGAGAATGCGAAATTCTATTAGGATCAGGTATTTTACTTCGTGTGCTAGGAGAAAAATTTAAATTTGTTCCCCGGTGTAATTAAAACCAGGACTTTCAAAACATTATTAGATTATTTCAAATCAAAAATGCTTTAGGATACTTTGAATAACTTTTGCCGGAATTTTCGAAATATTCTTAGACTTCGTTCGCTGCGATAATTTAAAATCAAAAATGTTTTATTTTATAACCCAATATTTAAATAATTTTTAGCGGTACTTTTAAGGTATGCTTAAACTTCGAAACGATTTTTTTAAATCGAAAATGCTTTTAAAGCAGCTTCACTTAAGTAATTTTTACTGGACCTTTCAAGATATTTTTAAACATAGCAATTAAAATCAAAAATGCTCTTTAAACACAATCCTTTAAATAAAGTTTAACAGAAATTTCGAAATATTTTTAAACGCTGCAACGATTATTTAAAGAAAAAAAAAGGCTATAAAACGATTTTTAAATGATTTTTACCAGAATTTTCACAATTTTTTTAAATTTTGGCACGATTATTTAAAATCAAGACTTAAAAATAACGATCCTTTAAACAATTTTTACCGGAACTTTAAAAATATTCTTAGACTTCGCAGCGATTATTTAAAATCAAAAATGCTTTTAATAAAAATCTTTTAAAACTTTCTTTTTTTTCTTTTTTAATATATTATTTTAAACCTGTATACAGAACCTGTACTATAATTATTGAATGAGATTTTTTTTTTTTTTTTTTTGAGCCGAAAGTGCTATTTTAGTCAAAGATTTTGCAGGGAATTTACACATTTATTTTTCACAGTCATTTAAAAATTTCGACTGAATGAGTGAAATTTTACGAAATCCTCTTTAATAAAAAGGTATGCGTTGCTGACGACTAGGATTTTCGCTAATCGTTGCCACAAATTAATCTTGGAAAATGAAACATTTGAAGTTACTGAAAAAATTAATTGCTCGAAAAGTATTTGTCAGAAAATAGTTAGACAAACTGCGTTAGAAAGGTAAAAAATTGTATTTTTCTTGATATAAATTTCAAATCCACTGATTATGCCATTTTTTAAATATTGAATTTCAAAAATTACCAAATTTCACAATGGAGTACCATAGCGAAAACTTCATGCGTAAAAACATAATAATAACAGCAATGTGTCAGCACGAGTCACAAATTATAGTAACCGTATTATTCTGTTAAATATACAGGGTGTCCCAAAAAGGAGTACCTATTTTTAAAAATGAATAAGAAACAAACGAATAGAGTTATTTAAAAAATTCTTGCAGGAAACGGATGTGTGAAGTCTGGAATTTTGTTTATAACACTTTATTATGATAGTTCAAAATCTGACCGACAGATGGCGCTACAGCACCGAAAATTACCTGAAATAACCGGCAAGGGTATGAATTGGCCACCTTACTCACCAGATTTAAATCTGTGTGATTTTTTTCTTTGGGGCCATCTGAAGGATGTAGTTTACTGCCAAAATTCCACTTCGCTAGCTGAGCTCCAGCGATTAACCGCTCAAGAGTGTACACTGTACAGCCATTTCCGTACAGACGTTGCAGAAGGTGTGTGCTAATTTTATTCTAAGACTCCGACATGTTATTGTGATGAATGGAGGACATATTGAAAATATTGTCATTTAATTTTCAACTATTGATGATGAATGCGGTAGCCACAGCGCCATCTGTCGGTAAGAATTTGAACTAACATAATAAAATACTCTAAATAAAATTCCAGACTTCACATATCCGTTTCCTGCAAGAATTCTTTTAATAACTCTATTCGTTTGTTTCTTATTCATTTTTAAAAATGGGTACTCTTTTTTGGGACACCCTGTAAAAGTGAATTATGATGTCACGAGTGCGTGATTTTTATTTAATTCTAGACAAATACTAGATGCGCCATTTCTTTTTAGTTGTGAATAATATAGGTTAAAAAATGTAGCTATAAAACATATAAATCAATGGAAAACGGTAAGTAATAAATTGTAAACGTAATAATAAACCGTATTAAAAAAACATAACTTAGTGAAATAAGTATCCGTTTTTATGTTATTTTAGGATATTCCAGGTAAAGGTACAGATTACTTTAAAATACAAGGTTAAATTCACCGATATATTTCGTTTGATTCAAGGTTCTTTTGGAGAAACCGACCAGCGCAGCGGGCGTAGTCTGCTAGTGATATTAATGATTTAAGTAAATAAATAAAAATAAATAATATTCTTAAAATGCTGCATTTAATTTAATTTAATCTTTTTGCTTAGTTAGGTAAGATATTCAAATGAATAATCAAAATTATTATTATTATTATTATTATTATTATAAAAACTGTGATGAAATTTTCTTTAAACGCGTTGTTATCTCTTTGTATATTTGCCCTGTCGAATATGTACATCAAAAAATGCCTGCACCATTGCATTTGGCTGTGATCAGGAAATGAAAAATCTTCACATTTTTAAATCAAAAATAAGGTGGGTACTAAAACATTCAAAATGAATAAAATTTAAAAAAAAATAGGATCAAGTTAGAAATTTATGTGTGGTCTCCTAAGATCCAGGCCATGCAAGCCTGGACCTGGCTTATATGGCCTAAGCAGGAAACAGACTGCGTAAGCCAAGTAGACCGGAGACGAGACTAGGAAACATCATGCGATGTGAAACTGCTTATCTAAACTATTTTAGGTCCCCACTCTGGCGTACTTGTTCCTGGAATTTATGCTGCGTTTCGTTGTGGTTTTCTGCGTAATAGTGTTTAATTGCTGCGCTATAATTATTTATTTCTGGAATTTTTTTCAAATATAAGTGGGTGAATTTAAAAGTTAGTTACACTTGGCGCTAGTTGACGATGTACTATATTGAGAGCAAATTTGCGTCGCGAGAATGAAGAATACATAAGGGGAATTTGGAAGGAAGTGTACTTGTGTTATATGCACATGCTTGATGAACTGTTCGTAATGGTGTATCAACTGGTTCCATGCTACAAATTGAAGATTCGAGAACGTACGCTTTTTGTGTGTTAAACGTTCAAATTGCACTGACTTCTTCGCAAAATTTATTCGTAAAATTTATGTCATAGATGTCTCGAATGAACTGCTCGATTACGACTACATTTTTAGGAGTTGTGAAATTTAGAGGTCGCCTTTCACGGTGTTCGTCAGTCAAATCTGTGCGTCTGTTTTCAATTTGTTTGCACATGAGAGTGTCAGGATGAGAGACTGCATGTTCATTGTAAACAGAGTTAATTTTATGATGAATGTCTTTGAAATTTAAGCGTTTAACACAGAAAAAGCATACAGTTCCTCGAACTTCCAATTTGGAGCACGAATACAGTTGACTGCAAATTTCTGAATCGTTCACAAAACACGTAAGTGGGAATAACACAAATAACTACACTTCTTAACCGAAGTCTCATAATGTATTCTTCACCCT
The DNA here is from genome assembly GCA_963931845.1 of Maratus michaelseni. NCBI lineage: Eukaryota > Metazoa > Arthropoda > Arachnida > Araneae > Salticidae > Maratus > Maratus michaelseni. The sequence continues at coordinate 144,127,988 of OZ007596.1, forward strand.
CGCCGAACAAATTTGCTCTCATTACAATATGTCGCCAACTAGAGCCAAGTGTAATTTACTTTCTGATTCATCCCTGTATATCGTGTCGCCCTATTCGACTTTCAACTGCACGAACACCATAACCTACTACTATCAATGTCCTTGATTTGATATGCACCATTAAATGATACTTTCTCTATAAAACATTCTCGCGAAAAGAATTTTTGGTCCTTTTCGAAAGAAACTTGTGTTTTCTCATTGAAAACAACATTCACTAATCCTAAAAGTTATTAATGATATATTTTCGCTGTAAAATCATTCTCGATGATCAAATACAGAGATCTTTTCTTGGTGGGAAAATAATCCTAAAAATGTACGTCATTAATAAGTAAATCCGTGACAACTGTCGCTGGATCAAAAAGAAAGTGTTATTAAAGAGAAGAAAATCTAAGCAAAAGATTTATTTCTCATTTCCTATTTTTACTTCTTTTAACCTAAACTTTGTGATTCGAGAAGAAAATGAACACTCGATATAGGGAATGGAAATAAGTATGTGTGTTTTATAAATACAATTATACTAGAACCGAAATAAATAAAAAAAAAAGTATTGTACAAATAAAATTAAAAACTATCTTTTGTGAAAGTAGGTTTCATAGTTTGATGTAATAATAAAAATAATATATATGATAAAACTCTGGAAACCAATTTTGGCTAAATCTATTATAATTGAACATTATATATATTCATCAATACTTCGGTGCTGATTTTTTGCTAATATTTTGACATCATTGGAAATAAATATTTATCTGATAGAAAGTCAATAAAATCAATATTGACCCAACATTGGCATATCATTGGAAATAGGTCTAATATAAAGCCTATAACGTCCCCTATTCATTTTATTGACTTTACATTGGCTAAATATTTCTTGCCAATAATTTTAAAATGTCAGTACTCTAATATTGGGGCAACATTTCAGGCCAATGAATGTGATATTTTCCAGTATTGGCTTGCTTCTAGAGATAGAGGAAGATCTTCTTTTTCCTCTAGAAAATTAATATTCCCACAATTATAGTTTCGGGATTAATTAATAAGTAACTCCATTCGTACTGTGAAGAAGAATCACGTTTATTTTTGTTCGAGTAACTGCTGTCTTTTGCATCTGGCAAAGTGAGCCGCTAATTAATAGCTACAGAAAATATTGTTGTAATTTTACTAATTTTATGGTGGAAAAGAAGATCTCTTATCTATTCATGATCCAGTCAATTCAGTTTCAGTTTCATCCAGATGAGATAGCCAACCTACTCGGTTTTTGGCTATCAATGACCCGCTATCCAAAAACAACTGCTAACAGTATTTCTTTATATCTGTTTTTTATTCCGTCAGAGCATTTGTCTATAATGGTTATTTATCGATGTCTAAAAATCCAGTTATGGGACAGGCATTTCGGTACTTTCTTGATCTACTCTAGTACAGTTCTACAGACAGTTTATAATCTCAATCAAAGTCTAGTCAGCGCATTCGAAACCTAATTATCTAGGAGTGCAGTAATTTGGCATGTAAGCCTGTATTTTTGTTTGGAAATTATTTCAGTTTTGGTTGTGCAGAGAGGTCAACCAAATGTATACAACAGCTTCCAAGTTTGAGGGTGTTGCCACTAGATTTTATAATTTTTGAAAGATTTCACTGAATTATTTCGAGGCTATTTTCTATCTTTAATTTTCTATAAATCTGGTTTATTTTAGGCAAATCGGTGACTTCGAATGTCTGATGATGTCATTGTGAATGCACAACTCAGTTTTCGAGACTGAGTGTTCTGACAATCGGCTGCTATCTTGAGAAGAAGAGTAGACCTATCATTCCGGTATGTAACCATTTAAAATTATGTCGATATTTTTTCCGATATTTTTCGATAAATTAAGAGACTGAAATGAGATTTGCACGAGATTTAAAAATAATATATATATATATAATAAATCTTTTGTAAATAATAACCATTAAACCACATAAATAACCGACAATAGATAAACCGATAATTACAATGCAATACATAAAGATATCCAAAAATTTAAGATTCTCAAAATTAAAATAAGTGAGAAAAATACTTAAAGATATGTAGAGAAAAAAAAAACCATATACAGAAAGTGAAAATTATTACAAAAAGCAATTGGAAACTTATATAGTGGAACACTTTTTCAAGGGCAATATTCCACTAATATAAGTAAAATGTAATTGATTTCTGTTTGAGTTAATAGCCATGAGCTTAATAATTAACTCAAATTGCCCGTTCAATTACCGAATAAATTTTAAGAAAATCGAATAAAAATGGACAAATATTGAGTAACTGAACATGATATGTGGAAAAATCAAAGAATAGGGATCATTATTAAATACAACAGTACTATATTACAAGCTTCCTTTGAAATGGATTATAGGAAATCAAATCAAAATAAATAAGTTACTTATGAAATAACATTTACAGTTACACTTCAAAGTTGTCCTGTTTACATGAAGAACTGACGAAACAAATGATTTCACTGTATTAACCCGCTAAGCACGTGGTAGCATTAGACGCATGACAATTCTAGTACTTTCTTGTTATGCATATAGAAGAAAATAATAATAGTTTTGCTTTACATTCACAAACAATTGTGACTGATTTGTGCCGCATATCATACTACAGTGTCTGGGGAATACAATTCGGAATATTTCGACTTTCAAAAGAGAGTGGCTTAATTGTAACAAATGTCACGGACATTTTTACCTGTATAAAAATAGAAGTCGGTATTAAACTTCAAACTCAAAATTTAGTCTGACATGAAAGATGTGTCAGGTATCTGTCTGTTTAACTGTTTTGTCTCATAGTTTTAATTCTTTTGTACATGTATTTAGTTCCGTAAATCTATTTTTCCAAAAATCTAAAATTGTGCTAACGAATTCGTATAACGCTGAAATTTTTCCTGTTCATAAATATTATTAAGATATGTGTTAAAGCCTTCCTCCACAGACAAAAGCCCCACCAGATCCAGATTTACCAATAAGTCAAGTAGATAGATACTGGGTAGAAAATTTCTGTATCAGCCCTTATATTCGATATAATTGTCGCAGTTTTAACATAATAATGATAATTAACTAAATATCTTTATTCAAAATTATTATTAATTTTTTAAAAACTATATCTAAATAAGGTGACTGTAGTTTTAACCTTTTCAGGAATACTTTTTTTGTAGTTGCATCGTTTACTGTAGTTGCACTGTTAAGAAATTTCGTTTATTGACAGGTTGTCTTCCGTGAATTTTGATCAGAAAGTTTCCGTTTTGTTAGAAAAACGGAATCTCTCCCGTATATTTGTTGCTACCCAGCTAGAAAAAGTTTGCAAAAAAAGTGCACAAAATCCGAGCGTATTTGGCACCTCTAATTATGCATAAAAATTGCAAACTGAATTGTGCACAAAAAGCGCATTTAGACTTTTAAGATTACAGAGTTTCAAATACGGAATTATTAATGTAAAAATCTATCATCCAATGGGATTGCAGTATTTTGATCGCCACACATGCGCTTAAACTCCTTGGCGTCTGTATCGCTCCATTTATGGACTACAAAGACGGAACATTCCTAAAAAAAACAGAAACATTGAGGCAACTCTGCTGCTAGTCCTTTTTCTATAAATTGACGTTTTTTTTTTTTTTTTTTTTTTTTTTTTTTTTACAGTATACTGTTAAAAATAATCTGAAATTCACGGGTATTTTTTTCCTGAATTTCACAGAAAAAGTCCCTTTTTATGACAAAAGGGCATTTTCAGTTAAAAGCAGAAAAGTTCCTCATATAAGAAAGCAGCCAACGGAGATATTCCATTATCGGCTGCATGTTTATTTTCAATGTTTCAAAAACTGACATGTTGCGGCACAGAAAAACTAAAAATTCCATAAATTAAAATTTCAAATTTATTTAAAACAACAACAAGAAAATAGTGCTTCCGAATTTAAAAAAGCAAAAATTAATTCTTTCCCTTCTTTTAATATTATTTGCAATTCATTTTTTAAAGTTATAAAAAAGTATTCGCACTTAAAATATATTCTAAACAAACAGATTAATATGTATATAAAATAGCTAAATTAAGTGAAAAAAAATCGATTCTATTTAAAAAAGCAACAAACAAAAATAATGCTTTCGAATTAAACTCATTCCTTTAAAATTATTCGCAATTTATTTTTTAAAGTTATAAAAAACACTCACACTGAAAATATATTCTAAACGAACACATTTAAAAATAAATACACTAGATGGAACCCGTCAAAACTTGACGGAAAAAAATACTATAACAATATCAGTAAAATAGGAAGGGGTGCGTATGAAACAGTCTTTCAAATATTTTATTTTAAAAGTCCCCCCCCCCTCCTCCCAAATGCAGGACCGTCCAAGAGAAAACTGCGCCCTGGGCAAAGTTTCAATTTTGCGCCCCCCTCCGCCTCCCCTCCCTTCTTTTCGTGACAGGTAACACAAAACTGATAAAGTACAGAAACAGAAATAATTTCTATTGAATAAACATTTCGCGTTTATGTTGGCACTTTAATAGGTTTAATTTTTATTCAGAAATTGCAAACAACTAAATAGCATAAGAGAAAATTGCACTTATTTGTTGGAGAGATCATGATATTTTGAGACAGAAAAAAAAGAATAATGAAAAGAGAAAAAGAAATTTTCCAGAAAATGATCGAAGACCAAAAAATGAATAAATAAATAAATAAAACCGTGGTTGGTAGTATAAATTTGGCACCCCCTCTTCGCACGGCCCTGCCCAAATGAAATACAGTACTCTTCCCGATGCAAACTCCAAACAAACAATCTGTAAACAACTGTGTAATGCAAATCAGTTTGACATTACCGCCATATTCCCCACGGCAAGAAAGAAAATTTCATGGACGTATGAAGTATCATACTAATAGTATATCCCTGCTTTCATCTCATATTCAGTGAACAAAAGAACATAGTAAATACAGCACGCATCCCCCCTGTGATAATGCAACCGAATGAGCTCCTATGCGCATGTGCATTGCATCTGCCTAAATTCACCGCCGAAATTCGACGTTAAAAAAAGTTTTAAAATGTTTAAATTAAAAGTTTTAAAATGTCTTCTTTAATCATTGTTCGTTTCAAATCCCTATCTTCTAAAACGCATCCATTGTTTTAAGCTAATCAATTTTTATGCAAAGTTGAAGAATTTTTCTTTACAATATTAAATCAATCTGCAGATGAGGGAGATTTTTAATGTTTTCAAGTGTAATTTATTTGTATGGTTTCCTCAGTCCCTTTACATAATCAGGATGATTATTCCTTTTCCATCGCAGTCGGTGATCTTTTCCCTCTTATACAGACAGTTAAATATCCAATGGATGTTTAAAAAAATAATAAAATACAGTTCCTAGCATATTCACATGCAACATATACTTCAACGAATTCAACATATTAATTTTATGTTAATCTTTTTTTTTTTTTTTTTTTTTTTTTTTTGACAAATTTTAGTTTAGGGCCAAAATGCTCTATCTTATGGATAATCTGATCTGATGATTTATCAGATTTTTTTTTCACTTTTCATGATAGCTAGGAAAATCTATTTTCATTTGTGGCAACTTTCCCAGGGGTTATTTTATATTATTAAAGCAAACTGATGGTCATTGTCGAGATAGAATTGAAAAATAATGCATGCTTGAAAATTATTTAAAAAGTCGTTAAATAAAGCGGCAGTTTTCAAATAAATTTCAATCGAAAGCTATTTTTTTTTTCTAATTTATGATTTAAGAATTGAAATTGTAAAGTCTAGTAAAAAATTGAAATTTGTAGTTTTTAGAAGTGATATAAACGCGATGAAAGCTAAAGCGATAGCGCCATTTGTTGTCACAACCGTTATATATTTCTAAAAATTGCCACTGTGTTTTGGCTGGCGCCCAAAAGTAGACTACCATTTTTTGACATCGAAAGAGAAATTCACAGTGAAAGAAATCGGACTTTAGCGTTAATAAGGAACTGTTAAATAAACTTATAACAAACCTATCAAAATAATTCCTATAAAATATTAGCCTTACATTGTTTATTCTAGCTAAAAATACGATCATTATTTCAAGTTTTTTTTTCTTACCATAACACTATTTTTAATAATTTTAATTTTCCTGAAATCCTTTACTTTAGTGAATTCTTTTTATTAAAAAATGAAATCTTCTAACCTACAATTTAGAAAAGTAATTGGTAACATTTAATCAAGGTATGCAATCAAGATGAAGCAACCAATAAAGGCTCCAGTTCTAATCTTTAACATTAAAAATTGAAAAATCAGTTAAATTTACGTCACGTTGACACAATCATATAAATTTTTATTTTCAATTTTAGCAATGTTAAAATGCATTTCAAGCTAAGTAGAACGTCATTTTCACCGGCGCAAACTTTTCACACTTACTTTGTATACTTACTTTTATGCTTAAACACCATGTATACAAATAAAAATATATTTTGTATTTAGTTGTAATGAAAAAATGACATCAACAAAGTTATAATGGATAATGATAAAATAAACCCAATGGACAATATTCCCGTGACGTCACAATAAAGATGAATTTTTATTCCCTTATAAAACACGCAGATAAATATTTTTACCGAAATTTAACTTGCAAATTAAAAAATTTGGCCCAAAAGCCTCGTACTTTTAATATTTATTATTTTCCTTTTATTCTCGCAACCATGGAGTTTCTCGTTACTCTGTGTCTCGCAACAGTAGGCTTTATCAGTCTGTCGACTTTATGACGTCATATGCAGAAGTAAAAGTTTAATTTAAAATTACGGCTAATTAATTAAATTTTCGAGGAAACGAATGCACGATAACAAATATGTGTCCAAATATCTTTCATTAAAAAAAAGAATGGTGTAATTTGATGCAGTAGTTTGTTATCACGGATTGTCGAAAGAAATCGCTTAGCGTTTTAAATATATAGATAATAGTGGATTAAAAATCGATTTTCGCAAAAGAGCAAAAAAAATTATCGAATTTAATTCAAAATATAATATTTATATTTTACATCTAACAATCAAATTAAGAATATATATAATTCATGTTTTTATCCTCTATTAATACTATAGTTTTCAACCATCATCTCATTACGAAATATCCCCGCAATTAACTTCAAAATTACCAGTTTTCTAAACCCCAAACTGTTTAAGTCCCAAGCTGCGATTTGAAGACATCCCGTATAATCGTTTCCTACTCTTACTCTAGCAAGGACCCGCTGGCCTTACGGTAAAGCACTTGGCTCAAGCCGCTAACGTCCCCGGTTCAATCCTCAGGTCTGGCAGAAAATGTTCTTCCATTATATCAAATATTAAATACTCCCGTAATAATCAATAGATGGCAGCACAAATAGAGATGACATTTTTTAAAACCGAGTTTATTTATAACGGAAACTTACCGATTCTTCAAACGGAGTTTTCCCTTCCTTTATCTTTCAAAACGGAAAATGTACTAACGGAACGGAAAAAGTCCGGCAACTTTGCTGCCAGTAGTTTTACCGTGAATTTACGGATTTATTTTTAACAGTGTGTGATTGATTTCTTTTCTTTTCTTTCCTTTGCTTTCTTTCTCTTTCTTTTTTTTCCTCTTGTAAAAAAAGAAAAGTTTTGCAAATCCTGCTATTTTGTTTACTTTATTGTTGCCAGCCCAGCCCACTTTGTTTTAAAATTTAGCCACTACTTTTTTGAAGGAATTTATTAGCTTTTTTAATGACAGATTAAATAAAGTAAAAATAAGATGAATTGTACGATTTAAAAAAATCTGTTTAAGTCCCAAGCTGCGATTTGAAGACATCCCGTATAATCGTTTCCTACTCTTACTCTAGCAAGGACCCGCTGGCCTTACGGTAAAGCACTTGGCTCAAGCCGCTAACGTCCCCGGTTCAATCCTCAGGTCTGGCAGAAAATGTTCTTCCATTATATCAAATATTAAATACTCCCGTAATAAACAATAGATGGCAGCACAAATAGAGATGAAATTTTTTAAAACCGAGTTTATTTATAACGGAAACTTACCGATTCTTCAAACGGAGTTTTCCCTTCCTTTATCTTTCAAAACGGAAAATGTACTAACGGAACGGAAAAAGTCCGGCAACTTTGCTGCCAGTAGTTTTACCGTGAATTTACGGATTTATTTTTAACAGTATGTGATTGATTTCTTTTCTTTTCTTTCCTTTGCTTTCTTTCTCTTTCTTTTTTTCATCTTGTAAAAAAAGAAAAGTTTTGCAAATCCTGCTATTTTGTTTACTTTATTGTTGCCAGCCCAGCCCACTTTGTTTTAAAATTTAGCCACTACTTTTTTGAAGGAATTTATTAGCTTTTTTTAATGACAGATTAAATAAAGTAAAAATAAGATGAATTGTACGATTTAAAAAAAGGTGGCAGCAATCAAGAAATCTGAATTTTAAAAAAGTAGCGTGCTGGCAGTACTGGTGTACTTCAACGCCCCTTATGTTTTAACTGTTCTTAAAAAGTTTTAAAACATTACCAATAGATGGGAATAGCTCCCTGATAAACCTCAAGTTCAACGTATATATATGTTTTAACTCCTCATGCAGTAAAGTATTAAAACGTATGTAATACCGGAATATACTCCCTGCTTTACAGAATAAAAGTATATATATGAGTGCACTGAAAAAGTTAATGCATTATTTATTCATTAAAACAACACATGTACAGCTAAATACGCCTATACTGGGAGAACGGTAAATAATGTCAACCTAGAGGCGACAAACTTTTATTTCCTGTACTTCTCCCCCCAACCTTCTTTTCAAAGAACTTTATCCTTATATTGTTCAAAGTTATCCGAGCATTAGCACAGATTGTTGTCGGATCGTTGGCAGTTTGTAGAGATCGTTGGAAAATGGTAAGGTACACAGGCCCCTCTAATTTAGGCCGTATCTTAGCAGCTAACGTTTATGACACTGCAGGAGTAGGTGGGGGAGCCAGGATCGAACCTGGGAACCCACGGGCAGTAAGTGAGATCTTAAGTGCCGAGCAAAAGGCTAGCTCAATCGCTTCCTGCAAGATACTCGTTTTCTACTGCCCGTACAAGATGGCGTCGCCACAGTACTCCACCCCAGTGAGATGAACGTCTCGTTGACGTTGAACGAACGATGATCACTCGTGTTGCGCGGCGATTGCCAGGTTGCTGCTATCACGGCGTGCGTACGTGTGACCCCGAAATGTGCGGCGTGACAGAATTTTCGTGTTATGAGAGTCGTCATAGGCTTTCGTGCTGTGATCGTTTCACAGGCTTTGCGTGCTGGGGTGTTTTCAGTGCTGCCATCTGTTGGACTCGAGAGAAGGTGATGATGTCGGCGAAGGTGCGTGTTCGTTTGTCCAAGGTCACCAATGCAGGAGTAGGCGCGGGAGCCAGGATCGAACCTGGGAACCCACGGGAAGTAGGTGAGATCTTAAGTGCCGAGCAAAAGGCTAGTATAGCCCAATTGCTTCCTGCGAGATACTCGTTTTCTACTGCCCGTACAAGATGGTGTCGCCACAACACTGTTGGCAAATGGCTCGTTGATTTATGGTATGTCAAGGCGCATATTGTGGGTCAACATGGGACAACAATTACCCAACAATTATCCAGCGTTGACCCAACCATTTAATGTTACTTGGGTAGGCTACACAGACTCTTACAAATTCACTTTTAAATCAATTATAAGATCTTAAGCGACTCTCTTCATCTGTTTTCTTTTTTAGGTTGTTTTTAATAAAATTTTCTGCGACTTTTCCAATTGCAATATATTTAAGTCTGTGAATATTTTAAAATCCCAAAATATGATTATTTTTTTACACAATGATTTTCTTTTCTCTTTTTACTTAAAAAATACGCAAAATACAATAAAATGTTTCCAATAGAAGTACAAAACAAGTGGGTAAGTGTGATCGAAGATCGCACAAAGGGTTTCGTTTAATATTCCTTTCAAAACACTTTATCCTTTCTTTAATAAATCCTAATAAATTTCATTTTCCAGAGGGAAAAAAAAAAAAAAAAAGTCATGTTTTTTATAAAGTAAAAATTTAACGGTCTATTTTTCTCGGTTTTTTTTTTCCAATATCTGAACTGGCCCGATAGCGGGCGAAGACCGCTATTATACTCTGTCATAATAATATCTGTCATGTGGATTAAATGTGACATTAAAAAAAAAATCAATTTCAAAATTAAACATGTTGTATAGAGACCTTCAAAATGTTAAAATAGGCCAATGTTTCCATAATCGAGTTTTTATCATGATTCAATACGTTTTTCAAACTTATATATTTACTATTCTCTATTACTCATATTGATACTCTCTTTGTATTATTCTCAAACATTTGAAAATCCGTTATGATGTCAGATTTTCTTTTTAATTCTCTAATGCCGTTATATTAAGATGCTTTCTGTATTTACACATACTCGTACTCCTTGTATTATTGAGAAATGTTTGAAAATTTCCATTTTATTACCAATATGACGTCATATTAATCTTTTTTTTTTTTTGCAATTGGTGAAACTTTTTATTTCATTTTTCACGTGGAAATCTTTCAACAGAAAATTAATTATTGTAGAAAGAATTTTATTGTGGATTTTTAAATATTGGCTACTGCTATAATGAAAAATGTTTAAATTTAATAGGAAAAGGCTGTTAGATTTTTCGTTTTCTATCTCTATATATTAAAATAATACGAGTTTTTCAAATTTTATGATTTTGAGCTTCATAGCAGGTATTCAGCTATAAGTACACAAAATTTCATACCTGTCAGTTAAATAGTTTCTGAGAACCGGCTCTGTGACGGACAGACAACGAAGCGGAAGTAATAGGGTTTCGTGAGAGGAAGGAAACCCTAACAAGAGGGTAAGTGTGATCGAAGATCGCACAAAGCGTTTCGTTTAATATTCCTTTCAAAACGCTTTAACCTTCCTTTAATAAATCCAAATAAATTTCATTTTCCAGGGGAAAAAAAAGTCATGTTTTTTATAAAGTAAAAATTTACCAGTCTATTTTCTCGTTTTTTTTCGAAAATCTGAACCGGCCCGATAGCGGGTGAAGCCCGCTATTATACTCTGTCATAATAATATCTGTCATGTGGACTAAATGCAATATTAAAAAAAAAATCAATTTCAAAATTAAACATGTTGTATAGAGACCTTCAAAATGTTAGACGTCAGATTAATTTTCTTTTTAATTCTCTAATGTAGTCCTATTAAGCTGCTTTCTGTTTACACATACTCATACTCCTTGTATTATTGAGCAATGTTTGAAAATTTCCGTTTTATTACCAATATGACATCATATTAATCTTTTTTTCAATGGGTGAAACTTTTTATTTCATTTTCATTTTTCACGTGGAAATATTTCAATAGAAAATTAATTATTGTAGAAAGAATTTTATTGTGGATTTTTAATTGTTGGCAACTGCTATAACGAAAAATTTTTAAACGCAATAGGAAAAGGCTGTTAGATTTTTGGTTTTTTATCTCTGTATATTAAAATAATGCGATTTTTTCAAATTTTATGATATTGAGCTTCATAATAGGTATTTAACTATAAGTACATAAAATTTTATGACTGTGAGTTACATAGTTTCTGAGAACCGGCTCTGTGACGGACAGGCAACGAAGCGGGAGTAATAGGGTTTCGCGAGATGAACGAAACCCTAAAAATGAAATATCAAATTACCTACGTTTTAATGTAATTATAGAAACTAGCAAGAAGCTCGAGTCGCTTAATAAATGGGGCATACGTGCAAATTCCCTTAGTGTGGCGAAGCACATCACTGACTTCAACTTTAATAATAATCATACGTACAGAATTTGAGTTAAAATTGTGTTCAGATAATTTGTTTCTTTAAGTTTCTTAATTAAATTTTCTATTCAACATCTACTAAATAGTTTCTTTAGAGATACACTCAGTTTATTTCACCATAGATTGACGATTATTACTTTCTTCTATCTTTACAAGAAGAAAGTATTGGATTCATGAAAATTTTCGACTTCCGGTTTTCGACGGATTTATACGTTTTAGAAGGTCCTGAACACGATTTGACTATTTTTAGAAAATGTCTGTCTATGACTCTGTCTGTGACTCTGTCTGTATGTGACAAAAATTTTGTGGACGCTCTATCTCAAGAACTAATGCTCGTAATTTAATAAAACTTTATATTCAGTTAGTCTCTGATATAAATGGGTGCTGATTAGTTTTTGGTAAAAATCGCCCAGCAGGTGGCGCTGCTATGCAGCATGTTTTTGCGATTTCCGCAATAGCTCTATCTCAAGAACTAATGGTCGGAATTTAATAAAACTTTATATTCAGTTAGTCTCTGATATAAATTGGTGCTGATTAGTTTTTGGTAAAAATCGGCCAGCAGGTGGCGCTGCTATGCAGCATTTTGAAGGATTTACACGATTTTAGCGACAGTCATATCTCAAGAAATAATGCACGGAATTTAATAAAACTTGAGCTTCAGTTAGACCTTGATATAAATTGGTGCTGATTCTTTTTAGTGTATGCGAAACCTGTGTGAGATAGAAGAAAGTTTTGGGATTGACACATCCGACTAGTTTTTAAGTAGTCGTTATTTTGATCACCATTTGTTGTAGAAGAAAAAGTGAAATTCTAATCGGCTGGGATTAATGTCTTTATTTTGAATATGAATGCAATTTTTGTATAAGAATTCGTCTACATATTAAAAATTATACCAATTTCCTTTTTCAAACAGTAACATTCGCTTTTGGCACTTTATTTGAGTTCCTTGGATCAACTCAGCCCAGAAAAGTACATAATTAATAAATTTCCTATTAAATTTTCATCGAGTGATAAAATAAAATGTGTCTGAGGTTTATCCATAATTTAGAAAAATAATAAAATTACGATTTTACAACGAACAAATACCAGGATGGATCAAATAGTATTCAGAAACATAGTATAAACACCTAAAAGTAAAATAATCTCAATTTCGTTAAAAAAGAATATTTCATATAATTGTTCCGGTTATATATTCTAGTGTTTTCTTTCCCGTGAATATCAAGGATAAAAGAAAACGGTCTCTTTCGAGAAGAATAAAAATAAAAATATCTCTATATCTCCCGACTTCAGTATATCAGAAATCGCTAACTTTCTTAACTTTTTTTGTGCACGTACAAGAATGTATCGCGTCTTCAAAAAATTGCATCTAAGCAAAAGAAAAAAATAAATATCTAGCGGAAAGTGTAATTATGGTCAAAATTGCTTGTAAACAAATATAGGTGCCAGGAGACTGATACACATTGTTTGTAGCAATAGAAAATCTATAATACAACAAATTGTAAGCAACTCAGTCAGAATCATCACAAAGCCTATATGTATGCTCTACTAGATGATGGATATTAAAATCGATCTTAAAAATATATGTTTCACTGAAGAGTGGTCGTAATATTTTGACCACTCAGTGTATAGTGAAGCACTAAAAGAATTCTTATACACTACCGACAATAAACTGAAGTAATAAACCGCCAATAACTTAAATTTATTATGTGTTTTATACATAATTTGGCTTAAATAATTTCTTCACCATAAAAAAAAAAAAAAAAAAAAAAAAAAAAAAGTTTTAAAGCATTATTCTGACAGTACTGGAAAGTTTGACATTATCTATGAGTGATGATTTTCCTTTTTCGTTATTTCAAATACGGGGAAAAAAATCTCACTAAAAATATGTTCTTGAAAAATCGCAAAGTTCTTGGCTTCCGGAAGCAAGCTATTTCTCATTCCAGCAAAATCAATAAGAAACCTCTCGAATCACGTTGCGAAAAATTTTATTGCTGAAACAAAATAAATATCCAGAATCTTTTTTTTTTCTTTGATGGACACGTACGATTACAGATTCGATTTTACTATATGATCAAAAGTATCTGAAATTCAATGGAAGTTTCTTTTTTTTTTCACATTTTCCTTCTCATTCAATGATGATATTTTATTCTTGTTCATGAAATAATGCTTCGGTAGAAGTTGTTTCAGTATTTCAAATGATCAGATGTTATAAATCTACTGACTGAAAAAGTTTTTCGTGTATGTATTCGCGTGTTTCTATGCGAATACAAGTATATTTTTTATACATCCACAATAAAGTTTTCTTTTTTCTTTTTTTAGATAAAAGCATATTTAAAAAAATATATATTTATTACACTCAGTATTTTTCATTTATATTTGATTTTCTAGTTTTTAGTGTTTAAAATATTTCATTGTTACAGTTTACAGCCAGTTGATCTATTTTAGCAAGTGTGTTTGGCGCATAATTAACTGCATTGTTCTTTTAACTCGTATACAATTATAACCATAAAGAATATGTGCCGATTTATCACTTGCTCCCGAGAAAAATGTTTTAAAATTAATTTATTAATTTATGACTAAGTTCTAAAAATATAAAACTGTTGCATTGTAAAAAAAAAACCCACCTGTAAACTTTTATATCTATATAACATGATTTTCATGAAAGTTGGAAATCAATTACAAAATTCAATATTTACACACATACATGTAATTGCATTAAAAATACTTTAAATTACGATTTTTTTTCCCGTAAATATGTGTAATAATGGAGAACAGGGGGACATATTACCACCAAAACTAATTGAGTTATAACAGTTCACTTCACCCCATCCTCATAAAAGAGGATATATGCACAAAATCATTACAGAAAAAAAAAAAACTCTGTTGTTGGTAATTTTATTTATACTCCAGGAAAGTTAAGATTAATAAATACTTTAAAATTTTAAAAATGCATTCATTCTGAATATTGAATACTTTATCTTCATACTTACATCAATTTTATTTACTTGTATACATTTTACAGAATTCACACATAGTTACATACAGCAAAATATAACGTGTATAATAGATATAACAATCCTTTTTTACATTCTTTTATTTAACTCATATGGAATTTTGTAATTGATTTTTCACTCCCTTCTTCAAATGCTAGGAGTATAAAAATGATATACAAGGCGTGTTTCTGATGATAATATAACATTTTAATATTTTTAGAGTTTAATTCTAAATTAATAACTTAATTTTAGGCATGTTTCCGTTAGCCATCCACAGGTGATAAATAGCCAAATATTCTATATGGTTACAATTGAGGGGGTCGGGGCAAGAAAGTGCCAAGCCACATTTTTGGTGAAATAAATCTAACACTGTAATCTGTTGCTTAATATTGTAAATTATAATATCCAACATATAATTTGTTTCTAATGTCACTTGGTGGCAGCATATGTGACAGGTTTCATTTATGCCCCGAATGAAGATAGCTAATTTACAAAAAACGTAATAGTAATATCATTAAAGTATTGCTATATTGTTACTCAGAATATCTCAAATGTTACTAAGACTTTGGCGAAAAAACTTTAGGTTACTAGCAGAAAAAATCTCTGACGGCTCGGCCTACAGGCACAGGTAGATTTTGAAGACGCAGACCGCGGGACGCCTGTTTGTTGGGAATTGCAGAAGAAATGACCTTTTGCTATGATGCGGCAGTTGGGACCGCCCACTTCGAAATCTACCTTGTCTGTAGGCGGAACCGGCAGGGATATTTTTTTAATTTTTTTTTTTTTTTTTTTTTGCTATAAAGGTTGGTCTTATAAAAAACTTGTCAATATAAAAGTTTTAGATAAAGAGGATTTATAATAAATTTAAGCGGATTCGATATGTTGTGAATTGACGAAGTTATGAATTTGTTTCTTCTGAAATCCCTCTTTCCCCCCCCCCCCCCTTGGGGCCATTTTTAATGATATCAAAAATCTGCCCGCAGACACGGGAAACGTGTTTAGCCCTCACTTGTTTAGCATAGGGGAATTGAAAAGGTTGATTGAAAACTGATGGCGCATGGCCATTGCTTTGAAAACTTTTTTTTTTTAAGAACTCATGTTTTCACTACTAAATATGCATATTTTTTTGCAAAATTTTAAAGAGAACTTGGATACAGTTATATTTATAACCGATTGAAATTTCAGAGGGTTCGGAAGATGTGAACTATTTCCTATGTTAAAGGAGCCGACGCAAAAACAAACAAACAAAAAAGCGAGAAGAAAACATTTTTTTTACAACTAAATAACAATAATTTTTCCCGACTGTAAAACAGTTTTATTTATCACCAATAAAGATTTCAAAGAGTTCGGACAAAAAGAACTTTTTATTTTAAAACTATGAAACGAGACTTATACGTGAAAAAACAAGAAAATGAGCGCTTTTATCACTAAACATCAATATTTTTTCATTTTAAAATATAATTTCATACAAAATCGGGTTAAAGATAATAAATAATACAAACTTGATGTTTTTTTTTTTAAGTTATTTATTATCACGGGACCGGGGAACTCCGTGCGGGACAGCTAGTAAATAGTTAAAAAGAAACATATATTAAAACATAGGTGAAAAGTATTTTCTTATTGAAAACTTTAATAGAAATTTATTTATTTATTTATTTATTTTTACTGTCCACTAACAACACTAAAAAGCATTTTTGTATGAAAAATATCCATTTTGTATTCAAATAAAGTTTTGAAATTTATTAAAAGCGACACTGTCGTATTAACCGCATGCCAAAGGTTAATAGACAAACAAATCGCCAAATATTTTACTACTTACATTAACCTATTTGATTCTGACTATTTCAGTTCGCATAAAGTAGTTCGATTACAAATCCGTGAAATTTACATTTATTAATATTATTTTACTTATTTATTTATGTATTAATGGAATGTTAATTTTATCATGGAATATTGTTCGAAAACAAACGCGGAACTATATATACTGTTTTAAGTGCAAACGGGTTAATCTTCTGTAATCGAGATAGGTAAGTTTTTAAAAAAATCATGCTTGAAAATTATTTTAAAAGTCACAAGAAAAAATCAGTAAATTGAGATGCAGTTTTCGAACAAACATTTGAAAGTATTTTTTTTTCTTTATTCAACAGTGTAAAAATTTAAATTATACAATGTTTAGAAGTATTAAAATTTGCGAAAAAAAAAGTTAAATAAAATGCTCAGATTGTTGTTACAGTCGATATGATCGTCAACGTGACTCACGGACATGTTATTGCTTTATAATGTAGATTTGATTTCTTTTCCATGTGAAGCGGTCACAACCCAATCTTCTTTTTTATATGTTAATATGTGAATGATAAACTACCTAGATTACCATGGTGATTACGTTCTATTTACGATGGAATCCTATTATTTCCGTATTACTGAATTTAAAAACCGAATTTGTATACTAAAATTGTTTAATTGTAGCCATCATATAATCTACCAACAATTTTTTGGATAATGTTTCCGGAGAAATATATATTAAATGGAAAAAGAGTTTAAATATGGATTTCAAGTTCTGAAACTTTCAAAGCTGGGATTTTCAGTAAATGTCAACAAAAGATAAAATGTTGGCAACTTAAAATGTACATATTTTATTACGGAAAATTAATCATATCATAATAACAGACGATATAATTTATTTCACTGAAATAATAACGATGATATTTTTTACATTGTCTTGTATTGGATATTTGCGCATAGTATAATTTTAATGTAACAGAATTGTAATTAATTGTTTGTAAAAGTGTATTGAAACTTAATTTCGTAAAAAAATAAAAATATATAAAAAAATAATAATAATATGTATAATATGAATATCTGCGCAGCAAATAAATTTTGTATTCATGCTTTTTTGCATAAGAGTACAACAGTTATTGCACCAAGATCTGAATAGTTATAAGACTAGTTATAGTACGAACGCACTTCATTTGTCACGCTTGACATACAATTTCCATACTTGTTTATTAAGCTAAAATGCAAGATGAGTTTTGTGTATAAGGCAAAGAACTTCTATAATCATTGCAGAAACTTTTGACATAAATTACTTCAGATTTTGATGTATACTGTATTTCCGATGTATATAGGCCACTACTTTGTATAAAACGCGTCCCAAAATTTAAGATACGTTTTTAGAAAAAACATAAAAAATAAAAGAATGACAATATACCAATAATGTAAAAAGAAAAATATTTATATCAAATACTGTAATAGTTTTTGAACAATACACTGACTTTTTAGAAACTGGCATTATTCAAATTCAATAACAATATCTCCTCAATTCACAATTAAAAGTTGTTTTATGTTACAAGATCAATAAAACATTAAATATCTAATTAGGATTAATCTATGAAAGAATTCATTTTCCAAAATTAAATATGATTCTTCATGTATACATAAATTAAGTTAGTCGATGAAACACATTATGTTTCTTTTCCTTCATTGTATAAAACGCACCCCATTTTTAAGATGCTTTTTAAGGGTAAACAAAAAAAAAGTCATGCGTCAAACATATATTATGAGACACTTACCAACACATTCAGAATACTATAATGGAACTTTATACTATAACTGAACATTACAGCCCATAGTCGGAAAGGTACTCAAATTATTTTGTACATCCCTGTACATGATTTACACATCTGTATATGCACTACATAGTGTGCTAAAATTTAGCTAAGTTACAAAATGAATAACAGTCAAAAATTAACCTTTAGCAATTTTGGCTAATAAGACGGAAATGCAATCGAATAATTTTCTACAAACCTGTATATTATCTACTGATTTTTATAACACGCGTCCTACTAAACTAAGACTTAATTCAGAAAAAAGACGAGTGGCCCAACTAAAAACGTACTTTCAGAAATTATCATCCATATACACGGTAATGTACACAGTTCCTTGCGTATAGCATTGTATATGAATTTATTTATATACTTCAAAAATGTCTTATTATGAGTACTAAATACAGTTCAACTGAAAAAATACATAACTCAATTAAAAAACACCCTTAAGCAATTCACACTCATACACAGTTTTGCTTACGAATTATTTTGTGTAGCTCTGTGTATGCATGATCTATGGAATTTATACACACCACGCAGTATGCAAAAATCAGTTAAACAAAAAACGCATACCACAACTAAAAATGCACTTCCAGCAATTACTACTCATAGAACCTAATTCTTTTTTGTGAGCCTGTAAATGAATGATAAATGTTTTGCACTCCATATTCTACAGAAAACAAGTTTCAGTGCATCTCGAAAATGCATATACAGTTCATTATGCTTGAAATAGTGTAACAACATTAAAATAAGCCGTAAAGATTTTTTTTCCTCATAGAGCATAATGTACCGGGATTCTTTTGAGTATCCCTGTAAACTATAACTACTACACACTAAATTTTCAAATGCAAATATGCCATAGTAAACCTCAATAATATATATTAATTTCATGACAATCCGAGTATGTTTACGAGAATTAGAGTACGGACAGACGGCAAACCGAAGTCATAAACACTTTTTAACTTATGTGGAAAAGTGTTTAAAAGATTGTCTAATACATTTAAAAATACGATATTTATGTATTTATATTACAAAGCAAAATCATATCCATGAATAACGCTGTCGTCATATTGATGGTGGCAAAGAGCTGACCAATAAATTTCGTTATCACTGCAATTTTTGAAACTCTTAAATATCACACAATTTCAATTTTTACACCTTCGAATAGAAGTAAAAAAGGACCTTGAAATTCAATTTGTCTGAAAACTGTGTCTCTATTTACTGATATTTTCTGATTAAAAATAAAATCAAGCATGACTATTTTTAAACATGCCTGCAACCCAATTACAGAAGAGTAATCCGTTTTCAATTAAAACAATGTAAATAAGTCAGAATTTGCGTGTTTACGCGTAGTATTCCATAACTAAATCGCCAAACGAAATTAAAACTTCACAAACAAATAAATAAAACGCGAATTTAACAGATATGTAATCGAATTATACGCGCTTAAACACTGAAATAGTGAGAATAACTAAGGTTGCTTTAAATAGTGAAATGTTTCGGGATTGACCGCTGCCATGCGGCTAATGCGGAAATACCAAACAATGCTTTTTGGTGTATTTAGTGGGCAATCTAAGAAAATATGTAAAAGACCTATTAGAGATTTCAATTAAAAATAATTTTCATCTACGTACTGTACACCGGGCAGTACATTGGACATCTTTACCCTGTATAGACCGGGTTGTATTACATATATATATTGACCGCTGCCATGCGGCTAATGCGGAAATACCAAACAATGCTTTTTGGTGTAGTCAGTGGGCAATCTAAGAAAATATGTAAAAGACCTATTAGAGATTTCAATTAAAAATAATTTTCATCTACATACTGTACACCGGACAGTATATTGGGCATCTTTACCCTGTGTAGACCGGGTTGTATTGCCTGGTTACTAATATATATATATATATATATAGATATATATGAGTAGAGAAACTTCGGGTATTAAGGAATACTATTTACATTTGGGCAATAGAACATCCCGATATTGTTAAAAACCAGAAAACCGAATACATTTACAAACTTCAACTATCTGCGAATAGTTTTTATAGACAAAAATTATTTTACAAAATTTCATATCAAGAGAGCATGATCAAATTATAGTATGTCTAGGTAGTCAAGGATTTGCACAAATCTCAAATATGAGGATCTATCTTTGCGCCACCATAATCACGGAGTATTACGAGATATTGGTATTCCATATAACCAGATACCGTCGGTTTGGGAAAAAATTACTCTATGTTTATTGGTGTGAATCGCGAGGTAAAAACGAGTATTACAAGTGTTAGTATTTCGGTGTACAATTATGCATAATTTCAATGTAAAAATATTACTTCGAATAATGAATAAAAAACATTGAAAAATTATCTCCTGTAAATTTTCAAAGACGAAAAACAAATATTTATTCACACAACGCCCCGACCGACGAACTGTGCATTCTGGGGGCATTCTGGAAAGGTACTTAAGTAGTTTATAATTTTACCGCTGGGTGGCAGCACTTTACCAAACAGAAACCAACTATTCCATTATACCCGAAGTTTCTCTATATAATTCTGTATATAAGCTCTTTAGGATGAGTTTTGTGTAGATTATTCTACAATAATTTGATACCAATTTATATAGAAAATTTTAAAATACTTAATTATTTATTCTCAGTAAGATATCAAAATATTTAAGATATTTTGTTTTATGTTGAAGATTGTAAAATAATTTTATACCAGTTTATATAGAAAATTATAAAATACTTAATTATTTATTCTCAGTAAGATATCAAAATATTTAAGAAATTTTGTTTTATGTTGAAGATTGTAAAATAATTTTATACCAGTTTATATAGAAAATTTTAAAATACTTAATTATTTATTCTCAGTAAGATATCAAAATATTTAAGATATTTTGTTTTATGTTGAAGATTGTAAAATAATTTTATACCAGTTTATATAGAAAATTATAAAATACTTAATTATTTATTCTCAGTAAGATATCAAAATATTTAAGATATTTTGTTTTATGTTGAAGATTGTAAAATAATTTTATACCAGTTTATATAGAAAATTATAAAATACTTAATTATTTATTCTCAGTAAGATATCAAAATATTTAAGATATTTTGTTTTATGTTGAAGATTGTAAAATAATTTTATACCAGTTTATATAGAAAATTTTAAAATACTTAATTATTTATTCTCAGTAAGATATCAAAATATTTAAGATATTTTGTTTTATGTTGAAGATTGTAAAATAATTTTATACCAGTTTATATAGAAAATTTTACTATACTTAATTATTTATTCTCAGTAAGATATCAAAATATTTAAAATATTTTGTTTTGTGTTGAAGATTGTAAAATAATTGTATAGCAGTTTATATAGAAAATTTTGAAATACTTAATTATTTATTCTGAGTAAGATATCAAAATATTTAAGATATTTTGTTTTGTGTTGAAGATTGTAAAATAATTGTATAGCAGTTTATATAGAAAATTTTGAAATACTTAATTACTTATTCTCAGTAAGATATGAAAATATTTATAAACATCAAAATATTTAAAATATTGAGTTTTGTGTAGAAGATTCCATAATAATTTGATAGCAATTTATGTAAAAAATTTTGAAATACATAATTACTTATTCTCAGTAAGATATCAAAATATTATTTATAAACATCAAAATATTTGAAATGTTTATTCACATAAGAGAAATATTTTTCGCATGTAATGTAAAAAAATATTACTTCGAGTAATATACCTTAGAAAGAATTGTTGGTGACTTCAGAACATTTTTGCAATTAATGAGAAACGCCGAGATATACTTCATTTAGCAAAGTCATTTCTATACAATTCCTTCGCATCGCTTCTGAATTTAATATAAACTTTTTTATTAATATAAAGTTTGCCTCTTTTATTAAGCTATGTACGATGAGTTTCGTATGGAAGCAAAATGTGGTATTTACAGAAGCACAAATTTTGATGTTACTACCTTCACATTTGAATATACTTATTTAATATACGTATTTTCTTATCTTTGATCAATAGCTAAACCCTAAAACGTCAATTTTAGAGATATAGTTTCAATTGCAAAAATGTTTCAAACGTTGATCTTCATCATATGAAAATCCAATTTCATCAAAACAGTTTTTTTTTATTACAAAATTAAAATTTTTATAGGGTCCCTGGGTCATATAAGTTATATTTAGAAAACTTTTCCCCCACTCTAAGAAGTAAGACAGTAACATTTCCATTCGTATACAACCAAAACTTACCAAGTTATGGTGCTATGAATTTTAAAAATTTTAGTTTTTTGGTGTCAGAAAACACCGAAAATTCCTAAAAGTCGAATTATTGTAACTCAGAAAGTTTTAGTCGTAGAAAAAAGTTCGTGTTTGAGAATAAAGCAGATTTTTTAATTGTAACTTATAGGACCCAGGGACCATACAAAAATATTATCTTTGTAACTTTTACGAAAATAAACATTTTGACGTAAATGGTTCTTCATATGAGGAAGAACAGCATTTGAAACATTTTTACAATTGGAACTATACTTCTAAAAGTAACAGTTTACGAATTAGTTATAGGTCAATGATACGAAGTACAACCTGTGTACATAGCTATTAATATAAAAAGTTACACTCTGAGTATATAACCCTATATGATAATCTATGCAAATTTTGTGATTAAAAATTCTACCATAATATGATAGCAAATTAAACAGAAAATTTTGAAGTATTTTATATTTATTCACAGTTAGCAATCGAAATATTTTAAATATTTATTCGCAATAAACAATCATTACATGTAACGTTAGAATTTGTAGTAGTTCGTAAGTTTTTCTTAGCGTAAACCATGAATTTTGATGGCTTTACTAAAATACACCGAGATATACAGGGTGCAGTGGATTATTTTTTAACACAATTATTTCAATGTGTATTTTCTGGATGAATTATGCCTTCCAGATTCGACCGGGATAGCTCAGTGGTAGAGCGTGGCGGCTTCAGCCAAGCGATCCCAGGTTCGAATCCTGGCCCGGACATTTTTCGTCCAGTTGGAAATTTACAACTTGTATATACAGGGTGGTTATAATATAAGTATCTCTAATTGGAGCTGTCTGTAGCTCGAAGGAATGATCCAAATGAAACCAAAATCGGTATACTTACTATTCGAGAAGGGGGAAGCAGAATGGAATAATAATAATAATAATAAAAAATCAATAATCACCGACAGATGGCGCTACTGAGTGTGAAATGTAATGTGTAATAGAAGAACAAAAAATTAAGGCGCAGACCGAAAGGCACACCTAATTTATTGGAAAATGTCACAGTGAACATGGTTAGTCTTTTACATGGCGGTGCCGCGATCATTTTCAGGTTAACATGGTCATTGTTCTGGAGGACACAATCCAGGCTGTGCACAACGGGCTCAACTGCGGAATGTAATGCATCAGGAGTGATGTTTCGAACATGTTATGATATGCAATAAAGTCATTGAGGTTTGTAACACCTCCACGGTACACAATATTACACATTACATTTCACACTCAAAAGCGCCATCTGTCGGCGATTATTGCAATTAATTTTTTTTATTGTTCTATTCTTCTTCCCCCTTCTCGAATAGTAAATGTACCGATTTTGGTTACATTCCTGTTATTCCTTCAAGCTACAAACAGCTCCAAATAGGGATACTTATTTTATAACCACCCGGTACCTCGTTACTCGCAGTAATTATTTTTTTTCGCTTCTCTTCACATTTTGGTAACAAATAATATATTATTTATAAAGTTTCCCTCTCATCTGTTATTAAACTATATACAATAAATTTTGTATACAAGCCAAACATCTTCCATTTTTTTTGTAAAAGCCTCTATCATTTATTTTGATCTCAAAAAGTTGCAGGAAGTAGTGTTAGGATAAAGGGAAGTCCTCTTAAATTTTACCTTTAAACAGTAATACACTTTCACTTAAATAATTTACATATCTGTTACACAAATTAAACTATGGTACATCATATTTTTAAGACTTTTAGAATACTTTCTTGAAAATGTGTAGTTTACTACGGATCTTTCCAATATTTATAAAAAGAGGAGCAGTATTGCAACATCTATCCTTTTGCTAAATCCCCTTTGACTTTTTTCGACTCCAATTTTTTTTTCAAAATCTCTATTTTCTATTTTGTCAGCGTCAAACTAGTGTTAATACAAATAAATTTCTTGCTATAAAAGAAAATTTAAAATAGATAGAGTTTAATAATGTAAGAAATTTTAAAATAAGGAAAAAAATCGATATATATTTATTTTATGTTTCCAAATTAAATGAAAATGACGTATAAACGAAATTAGGCGTTGGATAAACGAAATAACTTCCCAATAAAATCAGTAGGAATGAAGCCGGAGTCA
The DNA here is from genome assembly GCA_963931845.1 of Maratus michaelseni. Classification (NCBI taxonomy): domain Eukaryota; kingdom Metazoa; phylum Arthropoda; class Arachnida; order Araneae; family Salticidae; genus Maratus; species Maratus michaelseni. The sequence goes on from OZ007596.1 coordinate 144,152,797, forward strand.
CCATAAAACGACATATAAAATAAAAAATCGTAAAAATAATTTTTTTATATTATAGAATATATTTTATATTATATTTCATAAATATAACTTCAAGTAAATTAAGAATTTCAATCACTTTTCACTGAATTATATTTCATTTAGTGAAATTATTTTCATATAACTCTTTCGATCACTCTAATATAAATCCAGACGTTAATATAAATTTTTCCCTTCCTAAGAGTCTCTCAATATACTCTATATACTCTATGTACTCTATATACTCAATATACTCTATATACTCTCAATATACTCTAATATAAATCCAAACGTTAATATAAAATTTTCCCTTCCTAAGAGTCTCTCAATGAAAAATATATAGAAAATTCCATATAGTAAAAACGTCAAATTCCCCTTCTTAAACTTGAAAAAAAAAAACACAATGCAAACACATTACTAAAAATTTATTTGTTATTATAATAGGTGCAAATACTAAAAACACAGTTTTAAAGCATTAAAACTATTTATGATGTAAAATCAGATGTCAAAATACCTAAGCGCTTTCGGCTAAACATTAGCCATCATCAGATTATTAAGAAAAAAAAAAGCACTGGTGTTTTTGGTTTTGCTGACCCCCCCCCCCCCCATCCTCTCCCCCCGCTTTTAGTGGTATCTTCCCAACTTCCCCCAGTTTATGGTTTGTTGGTTTCGTCCGTTTTCTACCTGTCCAGTTTCAGAACTTTGTTTTTCGACTGATTTTTTATCTACTGATTATGTCTAATGTTAGCCGAAAGCGGTTAGGTATTTTGACATCTGATTTTACATCATAAATAGTTTTAATGCTTTAAAACTGTGTTTTTAGTATTTGCACCTATTATAGTAACAAATAAATTTTTATCATCGAGTTTGCAATTTTTTTAAGAATCTCTCTTTTAATAAGCTAAGCACACACGAGTTTTGTCATGAAGTCTATTATTTTTTTTTTCTCTTTTCCATTCGATTTCAAAAAGATGCGGGAATTGGGTATGGGATAAAGTGTGTTGTTATGTAAAAAAAAATATATATATATAAGTAATGAAAAAATAAATACTTTTTTTAATGCAACATTAAAACTCTTCATAAATCTGTCTTAGAATGAATGAAGAATTGATGACTTTGCTGTAAGAAGCACCAAGATATATTTTACTTAGCGAAATCATCTCATATACAGGTCCTTCACATAGTTTCTGATTTTAATATAAAATATATTATTATAAAAAGAAAATTCTGGGTATATAATCTGTAAATAAGCTATGCTAGATAAGTTGTGTGTAGAAGATCCTACCATAATTTTCTAAATATTTATACAGACAATTCGAAATACTTTAAAATTTACTATCGAATATGGATGAGTATTCTAAAAAATTATAAGAAATCAAAAGAGAAGTAATTTTCGCATGTAATATTAACACATTTAGTACTTCATAAAGCTGTCTCAAAGAAAATCAAGAATTTTAATGATTTCCCTAAGAAACATATATTTTATTACCTTCCTTACAAACATAACACGAGATATACTTCATTTAGCGAATTCATTTTCTTACAGCTCTTTCGCATTGTTTCAAATTTTAATATAATTTCTAATATTAACATAAAGTTTAATCTTTTATTAAGCTTTGTGCGGTGAATTTTGTATGCAAGTCAAAGATTTTCCACTACCGCTATAGAATTTACTAACGCTTTCTGCTTATTTTTTTTTTCCTTTTCCCATTACGATCTAAATTCAACTAGATATATATATATGTGTGTGTGTGTGTGTGTGTGTGTGTGTGTGTGTGTGTGTGTGTGTGTTACGGTCAATATGATTAATCTGGTCATTATTAATAATAACCGGTTATTATTAATAATGACCGCGGTTATTATTAATAGTGACCGGATTAATCATATTGACCGTAACATATACATAAAGAACAACAATAAAAAAAAACCCTCTCTAAGTATATAATTATGAACATAAGCTATCAAGGATGTGTTTTGTGTAGAAGTCTCTAACATAATTTGATAGCAATTTATACAGAAATTTTTAAAATACTTTAAAATTTACTGTTCACATGTAGAAAAAAAATATAAGTAATAAAAAAAACCCGAATCATTTGTCGCGTGAAGCTTTAGAATTCTTAGTACTTCATAAATATTCCTTATATTACACCAGAAATTTTAATGATTTTGCTAAGACACGCCGAGATATACTTCTTTTAGCAAAATTCTTCCCTATACAACACCTTCGCATAGTTTTAGATTTTAATATAAATTCAAATAATTATGTAAAGTTTCTCTCTTTCATTGACCTATATGACCGGAGAATTTTGAAACAATCTACTCTCTTTGTAGAATCCCCTAACACTCTCTATTTATTTATTTATTTTCCGTTTCCATTCCGACCTCAAAAAGATGCGGGAAGCAGAGATGGGATAAAACGAAGTCCACTCACCTCTGCGCCGCTCTGCAGTCTCCCCATGTCTTCGCTGTGCCAGGGACTCAGCTGCAAATGCGCGCCAAAAGGGGTGACCTTCTTCGGATCAATTCCGTTCCACGCATGCCACGAGAGATAGTCGAACTTATTCAAGGGGTGGTTTTTTGAAAGGGTGCATTTTTTTTCATTCTTCATATGTATTAATTGGAATAGCTCACGGTCAATTACTAATATTAAATCTACAGTAATCAGAAAAAGAATTCGGCCGCACGTAAAGGCTACATGTGGAATATAATGATGTCCTGTAAAAGGAAATTTGTTTTGCCGCAAGTGACGGTAGAGTAGAGAGAGAAATGTTTTAATTTATTTTAAATTATGCGTTACAATTACATTGAAGCGCCATTTGCTTCAAAAAAATTTCTCTAATAAAAGTACAGTTGAAAACCTACTTAGTATGTATCATTACACAATGAGGAACCAAATAACAATAGACGAACTTACAGAAGGGTCGTCTTCTGAAAGGGTACATTTTTCATTCTTCACGTGTATTAATTGGAATAGCTCATGGTCAGTTAATAATATTAAAACTAGAGTATTAGAAAATGGTTGTACGTGAAGGCTACAGGTGGAATAATGAAGTCCGGTTGGTAGGAAATTTGTTTCGTCCCTATTCACGGGTAGAGAAGAGAGTGAAATGGTTTATTATGCTTTACAATTACAGTAACAATGGCGTTGAAATTCAAGAAATATTGGGGAAGCTCAAGTAGTCAGTTTCAAATAATTTGAACAATTAGGATTATCAATAATTAATCAAATATTTATGGGGGAAAGAAACCCTTTAAACTATGTATTAATGCCTATATGACAAAATCAATGTTTTAATTATTTTAGATTGAAAATTTAATATACAGTGGGTGATCGGTTAACGAACTTAATCATTTCCAAAACAATGTTCGCTAACCGAATTGTTCGTTAACCGATCATAGATGTTGTATAGATTTGTTTGGGAATTCCATTAATCCGTTCTTTAAAGCTAAATAGTATAAAAAAATTAATATAAATTCGCCCTAAATTTTCCATATTTAATATGGACAGATCGTATTTTGATGGCTTTGCCCGTGTCGGGCCGTACTTAATAAAAAAATAAATGCCATGCCCTTTTTAAAAACTTTTAGCATTACATTCATTGACTATAGCATATAAATCATATCAATTTATCACTTTGACCTATCAAACACTCAATTAGTTTTCTTAAAGATCGTGTTTACTGCAGACACCGATAAAGCTCAAGTAGAGCCAGAGCCTGTTAATAATTTAGGAACTAAATTTCAATTAAAATAAATAATTTTCAATTAAAAACATTTCTTTGAAAAGGGACATAAAATGTAAAAAATACTGTTTTTAATCTGTTTATTCTAATTAGGTGCCCCCAAAATGTAGGGCACGAACACCCGGTAGTCCATGAATTAATTAAGCTGTTAAAATGTTGTCTAAATCGATAATAGATGCAATTAAATACAGTTCTGCGAATCTAAAACACAACGTTGATTCTTCTTGGCTTTGTTTTGTGAAGTGTTCGTTATCTGAACATAAAAATATCTCGCGAAAGTGTTCGTTAACCGATCACCCACCGCATTGAAAAATGTAGAGAGTTACGATTGTCAAAGTATGAAACAGCGGTGTGGGTTTGAGGGGGGGGGGCAGAGTTTCTCCTCATATAATAAAAGGTTTCTCAGAAAATAAAAGAGTATCGGTGCAGGTAATCGTTATTCTCGTTATAATTCGTAAGAGTTTTAAAGATACTGGAACTACTTGACATGTTATTTGCTGTAACATTGATATAATATTTAATTTATCGCGGTTTGAAGGTTTCAAATATTAAATAAAATCAATGAAAAAAAAAAAAAAAAAAGAAAAAAGAAAAAAAAAAAAGAAACTTGCAGAACTAACTTTGAGGTCCCTGATCTGCAGATTTATTTATTCATCAGAAATATAATCAATATCTATAGTACTTCTTTATGTATGGATTTTTTTTTTCTTTTTTAGACAAATTATTAAACATTTTTGACAAAAAAAAAAAACAGCCTTTGGAAAACAGCTTTTGAAATTTAAAAATATTGTCTTAATTTGGATGGGGAAGACTATAGTTCCATAATCCTCTCCCTGTCCAACAGCTCTGGAATATCTAATTAATAATGTTAAATTTAGAACTAAGAGAGTTAGAAAATAATTGGGTTTTGCGTAAAGTCTACAGGTGGAATAATGAATTCCGGTAAAATGAAATATGTTTCTTCGCCAGTGGCGATAGAATAGAGAATGAAACTTTTAATTTATTTTAAATTAAGCGTTAAAATTACAGTGAAGCACCATTTTTACATCTTTAAAAAAATGTCTCTAAATAAAAGTACACTTGAAAATGAACGTCAGTATATCATTACATAATCAGAAGCCAATTAATAATAATAAATTTATAGAAATTCAGACAGGGCCATATTAAAACACGGGCCATGGGCCTGCGTCCTTTCATTTTAGAAGTCTTCAAGTTTGGTATGTAATGTCATTAAAGCAGACATTTTTAATCTATTGATGCTGTTTTGATTATAATAAATATTCAGTGCTTTCAGAATAGAATAAGAGTAAAAACAAAAGATTTATTTATATATTAATGTACTCATATATGTATTTTGACCCTTTTTAACTTTTTGCACCACTACTGAAGAGGGGGAGTGTAAAGTTAACACCAGGTCCACTTTACCTTGATCGGGCGGAATTATTTTTTAATTTTTGACTTTCGTTAAAAATTTAAAGAAATAAGATGGCCAAGTTTTATCGATTCAACATTTAATAGTAGCACATAAAGTTTTCTTTATAAGAAAGGTATTTTTTTTTTTTTTAAAAAAAAAAGGATTTATAAATTTGTAAGCAAAAAAGGTAATCCAAGACCGATGGATTGGGTATGGCGGTGCTATATTTTGGCACCAGATATGGTATGCAATTTTTTTTTTTCTGTAGGGAAACATTAAAGTTCGCGTGTATCGTACTCCGGTGGCTAATACCAATGATATAAAAGACAATAATCATAGTTTTAATTCACGCCTTTGATAAAACTATCAGAAAAAGAGAAAGAGAAATCTTAGAAATAAATCTTTATGTTTTGCTCTTACAGAATAAGCAACATAACTTGGCTGTCTTTTTACTTTGAGATTTACTGTTAAAATTATGAAGATCATTTCCATTCATCATGTATATTTTAATTCTTCTTAAGCACACATTTAAAATTTTTAAGAATGTGGATTGAAATCTTTTCCTACTTAGCTACCCATATCTAAAAATATACAGCTTGTCTTTATTAAACGATAAAATATGTTTTTAGAGAAGAAAATGTACCTTTTAAAAATTAATATAAATGCTTTTTAGATGCAGAGAAGTAAAAGTCTCGGGAAAAAAAAAAAAAGTGATCACCAACCATTAAAACTACTGCAAGAAATTATATATAAAAGATAGTACTAATCAACTAAAGAAAATGTCTACTATTAAACGCGACATGTATTCGAGGGTCGTCTACTTATTAAAAATTATACCAACTATCACTTTTCAATTGGTAAATCCACTTTTGAAGCTTTAGTTCAGCTCCTTGGATCAAATCAGGCTGGATTATACAAGGTTTGCCAAAAATCACAAGGTGTACCATACACCGGAGAGACATGCAGCACAAAGCGTGAGACAGGAGACAAATCCTTAAATTTAAACCTGCTTCTTCTTTATTAACAGGTAGGGAGTAAAGAAGAAACAAGTTTGAATTTTCTGTTTCTGAATTCAATAATATGTCAAACAATGTCTCAAAAATCTCTTCTTACATATAAATAAGTATTAAACCTAAACACTCCCATGACACCGTTTCGTGTTTTTTATGCTCCTGAAAATCTGTTTAAAATAGCAAATTTGTTATTTATACCCAACCACTGGCAGAAATCTGCTAAAGTCGCAATTCTTATTCTTTTAAAATATAACAGAACAGTGAACAGTGCAACTATGACAGAAATAAAGGAGTTCTATTTTCCAATAATTTTGGAAAAAATACTTCAAATAAAAAGCGAGAATAGAGAAGGGATACCCCATGGCTTCTTTATATTACTAACACTGACGGTGTAAAGGCTTCCGAATACGATACACTATGTCTTCTTATATTTCATAAATAATAATTCAATTCCCTTCTAAACTGATTTTTAAAGAATTGTAAAACAATTTAAGAAATAAAGAATACTTTCTTGTTTCTCAAAGATTTTTTTTTTCTTTTGTTTGATTTGTGAGTAAATAAAATTTTTACTTTGACTCCGAGCCCGAAGACTGGTATAAAAATCGAGCCAGTGTGGGGCCTGGGCTGAGCCCGTCTCATCTCTAATGTAGAAGATCCCCAAAGCCTAATTTATACACAGCATTAATTAATAGACAGTATATCAAGTCTATTGGTAAACAAATCTTTTTTATACGGTTATTTGCAACAGAATTAGTAGGCCGTGATCACTTTTTTTTTTCCCAGCATTGTACCACAGTTATCAAACTTTCCAGTCTTTGCATACCACTATACCAAATCGAAATTTTCGTTTTATTTAATGACAGCCATTTGCGATTAAATAAGACAAAGGTATTCAACCCTATTCCGAAATAATTGTTATCAAAATTCAGAAAGTTTGATAGCTATGTTGTATAAAAGTTATTCAATACTATATATTCAACAAATAAGGACGGTAATTGCTTATAGATGGAATAAAATAATTTATTCCCTATGCTTTTTAGTGTTTCGTTCATCTGACGAAACCCTATTCGTCTCACTCCGCTGTCTGTCTGTCTGCCTGTCACAGAGTTCGTACTCGGAAACTGTATAAGTTACAGACTTGAAATTTTGCATACTTACAGTTGAATACCTCCTTTCACACGACAAATCATAAAATTGTGAAAAAGTCTTATATTATTTTAATTAAATGAATTAATTTAATGATATCCAATCATTTCTGCGATTTCCTTCGATCTTAAAATAGAATGCTAATTTCAGTCTTTTTCTGGAGAGCTAGATGGTTAAGTGGTAAAGCATTTTCTTCCTAACCCAAAGTTCCCGGTTCCTATTCTCGACGACAAAAGTTGAAATTTTTGATTTTTCCATTTTATTGTCCGATGGATTTAATGAAAAGAACTTTCGTATTTTTTAGGGTTTCGTTCATCTCAGGAAACCCTATTCGTCCCGCTACGTTGTCTGTCCGTCACAGAGCCGGTTCTCAAAATTATATATCTTACAAACTTGAAATTTTGTGTACTTATAGCTGAGTACCTACTATGCATCTGAAAATCATAAAATTAAAAAAAAAAAAATTGCATTATTTTAATATAGAGAGATAAAAAACCAAAAATCTAGCAGCCTTTTCCTATTAAATTTAAATATTTTTCGTTATAGCAGTTGCCAACAATTAGAAATCCGCAATAAAATTCTTTCTACAATAATTAATTTTCTATTGAAAGATTTCCACGTGAGAAATGAAAATGAAATAAAAAGTTTCACCAATTGGAAAAAGACTAATATCACGTTATATTGGTAATAAAACGGAAATTTTCAAACATTTATCGATAATACAAGGAGTATGAGTATGTGTAAATACAAAAAGAAGGCTAATATCATTCCATTAGAGAATCAAAAAGAAAATACAGAACAGAAACAGAAACCTCCCACTCGTGGACAGCCAACCTCTCGGCATAGGACCTATGAGTCCACGAGGGGAAAACCTATATCTACCAGGAACCCCAGTGTCCAAAGACCCGGAATCCCCAGAAAGTTTTAAAAAAAAAAAAAAAATCACACGAGCTACCCAATATTGCTTATTGCTGGGTGAGCCCAAAGTTATTACATGTATATAAGTTCTATATGAATATACTGATAAGATTACATAATAATATTAAAGATAAATATTTACAGATATTTACAATAATAATATTGTACTTAAAATTTTCAATTGTATTATGCACTAGTCTATTAAGTCTTTTAAAACATAGTTTTAAAATCTATAGATCTAGAATTTTATATATCTACCCTATATATATAAAATCCTAATGAAACGAATTTGTGAAACGATTTTATGAAACGATTTTATGAAACGACTGATTATGTTTCAGGGCTATTTTTAATAAAATATTTAACGCTTGATGGTGAAACTAATACCAATTGTCCATAAAAATCCGCGGATGTCAAACTGGTAATAGAATTTTGAAATTGGATTTAGTTTTCGAGATATTAATTTTTTTCTAATTTTAATGACATTTCTGTAATGATGGCAACTAATTACTCAGTTTTTTTGTGCCAAAAAAAGGAAAAAAATTGAAAAGGATCCCGATAGGGATTATTGATTTCTTTTTATTCGTCATTTTCAAATTGAAATTGAATTTATCTTTTATTTCAATCGATAATGAAGACAAGATTGTGATTAAATTATGTTTTTTATGGAAAATTTGAAAAAAAAATCACATTTCTATCGTCAGGATTCAATTGTCTGTCAGCATTTAATTTAATTTATAAACTGAAAATATTTTGAATAAATTTGTCCAAATGACGTCATTTATGCAAACGCAAAAGAAAAGAGGAAAAAGGAATCAATAGTAATTATTATTTATTGATATCATATTGTTATTTTTTTGTAAAATTTAACTAAACGAATTTATAAAATCACTAATTCGGATATTTCAAACGAATATATCTATATAATAAAACCGTAAGTCATGTGACTGTCATCAACAGTTCCGGGATGTCCGTTTCACTTTTTCATATGCCAGGCGGCCATTTTTTTTAAAAATTATTTTTGCAAATTAAACTGCATAAAAATTACATTTTTGGAAAGATCGTTCAAAATGAATTAATATTTGAGAGACTAGCCGCCACTGGCGACCAGTTTGGTCGCCCTTAAATGTATGTTAAGCATTGTAACAAATTATTTTTATTCATAATTTATTTTTTTCCTTAATCCTTCGCCAAACCGGAAAAATCTAATAGACAAATCAAGAACTTTTGCGATCGTGGTAGCATTTCGCATATTTTTTGTTGTTATGTATTTCATCTTTCTTGACAAAAACCGCTTAACCCACTTTATAATAAATTAATCATTGTGTGTGTTTTTTTAATATAAAATACACTATTTCATAATAAAATAAAAGTATATGCTGTTTTAGTAATCTCTAATAGGTACCTGAAAATGGGATTTTCTCGCCAAAATGGCGCAAAACAAAAATTCCGCCAACCCTGGTGCGTCCGTGACAGCTGTTCCAATTTAAAATACATGACGTTCACATTTTACTTTAAAATAGAAAATAGATAAATAAGAAATAGTATCATAAATCAAAACATTTGATTTCAAAATTAAAATATCGTTTCTAATTAATACACACGAAAAATAAAAGCTGACAATTTGTTTCGAAATTTGATCCATTAAATATTATTACATGAGTTCAACCACGGAGTTCAACTTACATCAAGAAAAGATCCGAAGGAAGTTGAGTTGTATGGAACAGAATTATGGTAAACTTTGACTGTCTCACTGGTGCTGATTATTTTTTTTTACACCAGGCAGCGGTCCAAAAATTCATGGTTTAATATTTTAAACGTTCACAACGAATGAATCTTTTTTTTTTTTGTTGTTGTTTACTTTCATGGATAGAGAATTTGAACAGCGAACCTAATTGAAACTGAAGTTATTGCAGAATGTATACATAATTGAACGTAAGTCATCTCTCAAATATTAATTTATTTTGAACGATCTTTCTAAAAATGTAACTTTTATGCAGTTTTATTAGAAAAAATAATTTTGAATAAAAATGGCTGCCTGGCATATGAAAAAGTGAAGCGGCATCCCGGAACTGTTGAGGACAGTCACATGACATACGGTTTTATTATATAGATGACTTACGTTCAATTATGTATACATTCTGCAATAACTTTAGTTTAAATTAGGTTCGCAGTTAAAATTCTCTATCTATGAAAGTAAACAAAGAAAAAAAGATTCATTCGTTGTGAATGTTTAAAATATTAAACCATGAATTTTTGGATCGCTGCCTGGCGTAAAAAAAATAATCCGCACCAGTGAGACAGTCAAAGTTTACCTTAATTCTGTTCCATACAACTCAACTTCCGGATCTTTTTTGACGTAAGTTGAACTCATGTAATAATATTTAATGGATCAAATTTGGAAAAGAATTGTCAGCTTTTATTTTTTGCGCGTGCAAATTAGAAACGATACTTTAATTTGAAATCAAATGTTTTGATTTATGATAATTATTATTTTTCTACTTTCTATTTTAAACGAAAAATGTGAACGTCATGTATTTTAAATTGAAACAGCTGTCACGGACGCACCGGGGTTGGCGCGATTTTTGTTTTGCGCTAAATATGTTTAAGAATCTCCGCATTAGCGAACATATTGCAAGTGATAAGCAAACGGACATGAAGCATAAATTCTTAAGTGGGTTAAGTGGTTTTTGTCAAGAAAGATGAAATACATAACAACAAAAAATATGCGAAATGCTACCGCGATCGCAAAAGTTCTTGATTTGTCTATTAGATTTTTCCAGTTATGCGAGGAATTAAGGAAAAAAATAAATTATGAATAAAAATAATTTGTTACAATGCTTAACATACATTTAAGGGCGACCAAACTGGTCGCCAGTGGCGGCTAGTAAAATAATAATTGCCCAACTGAACGGAAGGAGAATAAAATATCCTGCTTGGTTTTCTATCCTGCTTGGTTTTTCCGCCAAGCCTTTTAAAAAAGCGTCAAGTCCTCTGTAATAGAAAAGCACCAAAAGTTCATTGGGTTTGTTTTCATAACTTTTGGCAACAAATCTATGTATATTAACGAATCTATCCCTTTTTGAAGCTCGAATTACGCCAAACCTAAAAGCAAAGGATCCTATACTGGAAAAGTACCCGATTTTCTTATGGACAATATTCAAGTGACATAACATGGTGTAAAATTATCGCGGATAGCAAATTTGTTTAAATATCTCATCAATTGATGCCGAATAAATGCAGGCATGCATGCACAAAATATTTAATTAATTTTGTATGAAAAATAATTATTAGAAAATTCGTATATACATATTAATTAAAATAAATAATTTACATATTTAAAATAACATGGAAATATGCATGATGGTGCACTAAAATAGAGAGAAAATTAAAACCTGTTACTGAAAATGTCTATAACATAGTACTTTTCAATACCGTGGATCTTAATGTTATTCACAAGCAGATGGAATTTTTCTCATCCATAAACGCAAAGGAAGAATAGAATATAGATCATTGTTATAAAAGTCTGAGAGGTAGCCACAATTTAAACCTAACCATTTTATACAAGCTGATTTTCAAGTTGTAATTGATTTTACTTATCAATCCCGAAAACAGTCGTCAGTTGTCGCAACAGCTGTGTATGAGACCATGATAATAAAAAAAGGCCCAATTAAAACAATAAAAGCATGGCAACCCAATTACAGATTTACTAATATTTTTAAAATAAAGCACGCTGTCATGTTTTTAGAGGCCTCGAAGTCTGAGCGGGGGTTGGCGAGCGTAGTTCGCAGGGGTTAGGCCCCCTAGTAAGTTATAATAATTCTTTGATATAAAAAGAGAATAGTCTGACGTCATATTGGAAGTTTACGAGGCTAACGAAAAAGAAAGGCTACCGCGGTGCTTTACGCGTATCTTTTTTTTTTTACAGACCGCCGGAGTCACGTGATGCTCGAATGCACCAATGCAGGTGTACGAAAAGAGCATCACGTCACTCTAGCGGTCTGTAAAAAAAAGTAAGTGGAATGCACCGCGGTAGCCTGTCTTTTTCGTTAGTCTCGGGAAGTTTAACGGACTTTTTTAAATGTTTCAGAATAATACAAAGAGAGTATCAATAAAAGTAATAGAGATAGCAAGTAGATAGAACGTCATCAAGTGATTATAACGTTATATGAGTTTGAGGAACGCATTGAATCATGATGAAAATCGGATTATAGAAATGTTGGCATATTTTAACATTTTGAAGGTCTCTATACAACATTTTGAATTTTGAAATTGATTTTTTTAAGATATCGCATTTAATCCACATGACAGATATTATTATGACGAGCCCGCTATTGACCGGTTCAGATTTTCGAAAAAACGAGAAAAATAGACCGGTAAATTTGTACTTTATAAAAAAAGAGTTTTTTTTTTTTTTTTTTTTTTTTTTTAATGAAATTTATTTGGATTTATTAAAGAAAGGATAAAGTGTTTTGAAAGGAATATTGAACGAAACCCTTCGTGCGCTTCTCGATCACACTTACCCACTTGTTTGCCATTTTAAGAGGGTTTCGTTTTTAACTTTTTTTTTTTTTAGCTAAAATTAAATTATATAATTAAAAATGATTTTCAGATATACTTGTCTGAAAAACAGTTCTTGAACATTTTTAATTTGATTTACAAATAGCTTCCTCTTGTTGTCATTTTATAAATTTAATGGTGCTGCCATCTATTATCTTTTTGATAAAGTGTATTGATAAATGATAAGGATAATTATAAATTAAAGATTTGTATTTATTAATTAAAGGATAAATAGTTTTGAAAGAGTATTAAACGAAACCCTTTTTGCGATCTTCGATTACACTTACCCACTTGTTTTATATATATTATATATTTTAAAATTGAAATAAAGATAGTTTGATTTAGCAACAAAAAAGTTATACTTTAAAAATCTTAATTTAACTTGGGAGATAAATCTTGATTAAATACCTATTTGTATTTCATGATTAAACATGCATCTCACGCATCGTGAAAGCAAACAATCAATAGAGGAAAATATAAGAAAGACAAATGCAGAATATAAAAATAGGAACTAGAAAAAATATGTACTCCAGAATGATTTTGTACTCGAATTACGTGAAAAATAAATTACTACCATTTAGTATAAAAGTTAACGAAGAGGAAATTTTTGGCATTGTCGGAGTCGAAAAAGTCTTGTTTTTAATAAAATGCGTTATGCAAAATGTTTTGTGCATACGTAACAGCAAACCCACGAATATCCGTCAAAGAGGCATTGGAAACATTCAGATGAATAATGCATTTGAATGACTAATGAATTGTACTTAGGATTCGTCTAGACTTGCTGCACAAAAGTACAAAAAAAAAAAAAACTTTGGTATTTAATTTCTGGTATATTTTTTACGTAGAATTCGATTCTCTCCATGCCTTCAAAAGTCTAAATTATAAAATGCAGTCTCATTCCGTTAATTAGCTTTAGTTGCAAAAGCCTTAAATAGGGAAAGCTTTTTCTCCCACTCTGCTTATAAATAGTCTTACATTTAAAAGTAATATGGGTACAATTTTAAGCATCATAAAACATTTTAAAATGACTGTTATACAGAATTAAAACACCCCTACTCAGATCTCTCTATTCATTGAACTACTCAATATATAAACTTCAAATTTTGAACGCATACTATTCAAGACATGGGGAACTGATTATGCAAAAAGAATTAGTTCTAGACATCACCAATAGATGGCACTGTACAACTGGGCATATGTTGAAAAGAGACCAAAAACACATTTTATGTAAACGTACCAAACATTCATGTGACAAGGACCTTATCGGGGAATGCTGCTCAATATGTTTCCCTTCTTGTAGATATAAAATCTGCAGCCTGTGGTCAACTTGTTCAACTGCGGATCGTAACTGGTCAACTGAGAGGCTTCTCAGATGCAGAGAGACATTTTTTTCAAGTCTGTCAAGGTCATCTGACGCCTTCGATAAACAAGATTTTTTAAGCGTATTTACAGCCAAAAATTACGTGGATTAAGATTCGGAGAACGAGATGACCATGTTGTCAGAAACGCACGACTGATTAAGATCCGGAGAACGAGATGACCATGTTGTCAGAAACGCACGACAGATGAAGATTCGGAGAACAAGATGACCATGTTGTCAGAAACGCACGACTGATTACTTTGCCATTAGTGAAACGTTGCCAAAGAAACTGCTGTACACAGAGTTAAATGTATGCAGGCGCTTCATCTTGCATAAAGGTAATTGAGTCAAGACGCATGCCGCTCTTGCAAATGGGGTATAACAAAAGTTTCAAAAAAATTTTTGTACTTGTTGGCTGTCACAATTCATGTCACAGGGCCATTGCTAATAGCGATAAAGAAAAGTTAAAAAGGATGAATGTGGCTGTGAATCCATACCAGACTGTAACTTTCGGTGAGTGGAGTGGAATCTCTTGGAAGGTACTGGGATTTTCAGTTTCCCAAATAAATGATTATGGGTGTTCACTGTTCTACTGTGGTGGAAATTGACCTCACCGCTCCGTAGAATCCGCCATGGCCATGATGCATCCACTTCAACTTCTTTTTTTTTTTCATATTTTCGTTGTACAGCGCCATCTATCAGTATTTCTAGAACTATTTCTGAAACCTTTACACTGAGTTGTTCGATACATAGGGAGGTCAGAGTAGGAGTGTTTTAATTGCGGCCACCCGATATATGCATACCATATTGTAAAATAAAATACATGTATAATATGTGCTTAAAACCGTAACGTATGAGTAAGTAAAATATAAGCAGACGATGCATTGAAATTATCTTGTCTATACTAATATTATAAAGGAGTAAATCTTGTTTGTTTGTTTGTAGGGGGTAATCTCTGGAACTACCGAACCGATTTCAAAAGTGATGGTGGCAAATTGATGGTGACAACCCCTGCTCGAACATAGGCTATATTTTATGTCGGTGCCACTAACCCCAGGGGGTGCAGGAGCAAAAAACGTTCTAAAATTGCGATTTTTCAGTTATCACACTGGCTGTCAAGCCCTGAGAGCTTGGCAGCCGGTTCTGTATGTATGTATGTACGTACGTAATGCGATAACTCTTCATAGAAATATCCGTTTTCCTTCAAATTTTGTTTATAGGTTCACTGTGTTAAGGCGCTTCCCTGATTAGTTTTCGGGATTGATTGGTTAAGTATAAAGGGGGGAACGGGGGGCTAATCCCCCACTTAATTTATATAAATGGGTTTTTCATGCAGAATTATTCCGTTTTCCTTCAAATTTTGTTTATAGGTTCACTGTGTTAAGGCGCTTCCCTGATTAGTTTACGGGTTTGATTAGTTAAGTATAAAGGGGGGGGGAATAGGGGGGGGGCTAATACCACCCTTAATTTATATAAATGGGTTTTTCATGCAGAATTATTCCGTTTTCCTTCAAATTTTGTTTATAGGTTCACTGTGTTAAGGCGCTTGCATGATAATTTTCGGGATTGATTGGCTGAGTATAAAGGGGGGAACGAGGGGGGCTAATCCCCCCCTTAATTTATATAAGTGGGTTTTTGATGCAGAATTATTCCGTTTTCCTTCAAATTTTGTTTATAGGTTCACTGAGTTAAGGCGCTTCCCTGATTAGTTTTCGGGATTGATTAGTTAAGTATAAAGGGGGGGATCGGGGGGCTAATCCCCCCTTAATTTATATAAATGGTTTTTTCATGCAGAATTATTCCGTTTTCCTTCAAATTTTGTTTATAGGTTCACTGTGTTAAGGCGCTTCCCTGATTAGTTTTCGGGATTGATTGGTTAAGTATAAAGGGGGGGGGGAACGGGGGGATAATCCCCCCCTTAATTTATGTAAATGGGTTTTTCATGCAGAATTATCCCATTTCCTTCAAATTTTATTTATAGGTTCACTGTGTTAAGGCGCATCTCTGTTTAGTTTTCGGGATTGATTGGTTAAGTATAAAGGGGGGGAACAAGGGGCTAATTCCCCCTTATCTATACTAATATATAAAGTAGTAAAGATTGTTTGTTTGTTTGTTTGTTTGTTTGTAGGGGGTAATCTCTGGAACCACTGAAGCGATTTTAAAAGTGATGGTGGCAAATTAATGGTGACAATCCCTGCTCCAACATAGGCTATATTTTATGTCGCTGCCACCACCCCCAGGGGGGGGTGCAGGAGGGAAAAACGTTCTAAAATTTCGATTTTTTGTGTACTGAAGGAGATAGAAGTATCAAATTTGGTATGGTAGTTACTTATAAGATGTAAATGCTCTCTAAGAACAAATTATAAAAACATTCGCAATTTAAAAGGGTGAGATGAGGAAGAAGCGTTCTAAAAACATTCTAAATTACAATTTCTATGGAATCTCTGAAACTACAGAACCGATTTCAAAAGTGATGGTGGCAAATGGATGGTGACAGTCCCTGCTCCAACATATGCTAAATTTTTTGTCGGTGCCACTGCCCGCAGAGGGTGCAGGAGCGAAAAACGTTCCAAAATTATGATATTTTCAATAATGAAGGAGTTAGGAACTTGACATTTTGTATGGTCGTTACTTACAAGATTTAAATGCTCTATAAGAACAAAATCTAAAAAAATTCGAAATTTAAAAGGCTGAAATAAGCAAAAAAATTTCTAAAAACATTATAAATTACAATTTGTATGGAATGTCTGGAACTACTAAAGCGATTTCAAAAGTGATGGTGGCAAATGGATGGTGACAATCCCTGCTTCAACATAGGCTATATTTTATGTCGGTGCCACTAACCCAAGGGGGGTGCAGAAGCGAAAAACGTTCTAAAATTGCGATTTTTGCGATGCTGAAGGAGCTAGAAACTTCAAGTTCGGCATGATTGTTATTTATAAGATCTAAATGCGCTCTAAGAACAATTTCTAAAGAAAAATGATCTAATGATTCTGCGATTTTTCAACTATTGAATTTCTAAAATTACCAAATTTCACAATAGAGTACCATAGCGAAACCTTCACGCGTAAAAAGATAATGATAAGGGCGACGTGTCCTGACGTGTATATTGACTATAGCACGAGTCACAAATTATAGTATCCTTATTATTCTGTTAAAATATAAAAGTGAATTCTGAAATGTCAATATTTTGTTTGATTAAAGGTTCGTTAAGAGAAATTGACCAGCGTAGCGGGCGTAGCTTGCTAGTCTATACTAATAATATAAAGGAGTAAATCTTGTTTGTTTGTTTGTAGGGGGTAATCTCTGGAACTACCGAACCGATTTCAAAAGTGATGGTGGCAAATTGATGGTGACAACCCCTGCTCCAACATAGGCTATATTTTATGTCGGTGCCACTAACCCCAGGGGGTGCAGGAGCAAAAAACGTTCTAAAATTGCGATTTTTCAGTTATCACACTGGCTGTCAAGCCCTGAGAGGTTGGCAGCCGGTTCTGTATGTATGTATGTACGTACGTAATGCGATAACTCTTCATAGAAATATCCGTTTTCCTTCAAATTTTGTTTATAGGTTCACTGTGTTAAGGCGCTTCCCTGATTAGTTTTCGGGATTGATTGGTTAAGTATAAAAGGGGGGGAACAAGGGGCTAATACCCCCCCCCCCTTAATTTATATAAATGGGTTTTTCATGCAGAATTATTCCGTTTCCCTTCAAATTTTGTTTATAGGTTCACTGAGTTAAGGCGCTTCCCTGATTAGTTTACGGGTTTGATTAGTTAAGTATAAAGGGGGGGATCGGGGGGGGGGCTAATCCCCCCCTTAATTTATATAAATGGGTTTTTCATGCAGAATTATTCCGTTTTCCTTCAAGTTTTGTTTATAGGTTCACTGAGTTAAGGCGCTTCCCTGATTAGTTTTCGGGATTGATTGGTTAAGTATAAAGGGGGGAACGGGGGGCTAATCCCCCACTTAATTTATATGAATGGGTTTTTCATGCAGAATTATTCCGTTTTCCTTCAAATTTTGTTTATAGGTTCACTGTGTTAAGGCGCTTCCCTGATTAGTTTTCGGGATTGATTGATTAAGTATAAAGGGGGGGAACGGGGGGCTAATACCCCCCTTAATTTATGTAAATGGGTTTTTCATGCAGAATTATCCCATTTCCTTCAAATTTTATTTATAGGTTCACTGTGTTAAGGCGCATCTCTGATTAGTTTTCGGGATTGATTGGTTAAGTATAAAGGGGGGGGACAAGGGGCTAATTCCCCCTTATCTATACTAATATATAAAGTAGTAAAGATTGTTTGTTTGTTTGTAGGGGGTAATCTCTGGAACCACTGAAGCGATTTTAAAAGTGATGGTGGCAAATTAATGGTGACAATCCCTGCTCCAACATAGGCTATATTTTATGTCGCTGCCACCACCCCCAGGGGGGGGTGCAGGAGGGAAAAACGTTCTAAAATTTCGATTTTTTGTGTACTGAAGGAGATAGAAGTATCAAATTTGGTATGGTAGTTACTTATAAGATGTAAATGCTCTCTAAGAACAAATTATAAAAACATTCGCAATTTAAAAGGGTGAGATGAGGAAGAAGCGTTCTAAAAACATTCTAAATTACAATTTCTATGGAATCTCTGAAACTACAGAACCGATTTCAAAAGTGATGGTGGCAAATGGATGGTGACAGTCCCTGCTCCAACATATGCTAAATTTTTTGTCGGTGCCACTGCCCGCAGAGGGTGCAGGAGCGAAAAACGTTCCAAAATTATGATATTTTCAATAATGAAGGAGTTAGGAACTTGACATTTTGTATGGTCGTTACTTACAAGATTTAAATGCTCTATAAGAACAAAATCTAAAAAAATTCGAAATTTAAAAGGCTGAAATAAGCAAAAAATTTTCTAAAAACATTCTAAATTACAATTTGTATGGAATGTCTGGAACTACTAAAGCGATTTCAAAAGTGATGGTGGCAAATGGATGGTGACAATCCCTGCTCCAACATAGGCTATATTTTATGTCGGTGCCACTACCCCAAGGGGGATGCAGAAGCGAAAAACGTTCTAAAATTGCGATTTTTGCGATGCTGAAGGAGCTAGAAACTTCAAGTTCGGCATGATTGTTATTTATAAGATCTAAATGCGCTCTAAGAACAATTTCTAAAGAAAAATGATCTAATGATTCTGCGATTTTTCAACTATTGAATTTCTAAAATTACCAAATTTCACAATAGAGTACCATAGCGAAACCTTCACGCGTAAAAAGATAATGATAAGGGCGACGTGTCCTGACGTGTATATTGACTATAGCACGAGTCACAAATTATAGTATCCTTATTATTCTGTTAAAATATAAAAGTGAATTCTGAAATGTCAATATTTTGTTTGATTAAAGGTTCGTTAAGAGAAATTGACCAGCGTAGCGGGCGTAGCTTGCTAGTCTATACTAATAATATAAAGGAGTAAATCTTGTTTGTTTGTTTGTAGGGGGTAATCTCTGGAACTACCGAACCGATTTCAAAAGTGATGGTGGCAAATTGATGGTGACAACCCCTGCTCCAACATAGGCTATATTTTATGTCGGTGCCACTAACCCCAGAGGGTGCAGGAGCAAAAAACGTTCTAAAATTGCGATTTTTCAGTTATCACACTGGCTGTCAAGCCCTGAGAGCTTGGCAGCCGGTTCTGTATGTATGTATGTACGTACGTAATGCGATAACTCTTCATAGAAATATCCGTTTTCCTTCAAATTTTGTTTATAGGTTCACTGTGTTAAGGCGCTTCCCTGATTAGTTTTCGGGATTGATTGGTTAAGTATAAAAGGGGGGGGAACAAGGGGCTAATTCCCCACCCCCCCTTAATTTATATAAATGGGTTTTTCATGCAGAATTATTCCGTTTTCCTTCAAATTTTGTTTATAGGTTCATTGGGTTAAGACGCTTCCCTGATTACTTTTCGGGATTGATTGGCTAAGTATAAAGGGGGGGAACAAGGGGCTAATTCCCCCCCCCTTAATTTATATAAATGGGTTTATCATGCAGAATTATTCCGTTTTCCTTCAAATTTTGTTTATAGGTTCACTGTGTTAAGGCGCTTCCCTGATTAGTTTTCGGGATTGATTAGTTAATATAAAGGGGGGGGATCGGGGGGCTAATTCCCCCCTTAATTTATATAAATGGGTTTTTCATGCAGAATTATTCCGTTTTCCTTCAAATTTTCTTTATAGGTTCATTGGGTTAAGACGCTTCCCTGATTACTTTTCGGGATTGATTGGTTAAGTATAAAGGGGGGAACGGGGGGCTAATCCCCCCCTTAATTTATATAATTGGGTTTTTCATGCAGAATTATTCCGTTTTCCTTCAAATTTTGTTTATAGGTTCACTGTGTTAAGGCGCTTGCATGATAATTTTCGGGATTGATTGGCTGAGTATAAAGGGGGGAACGGGGGGGGCTAATCCCCCCCTTAATTTATATAAATGGGTTTTTCATGCAGAATTATTCCGTTTTCCTTCAAATTTTGTTTATAGGTTCACTGAGTTAAGGAGCTTCCCTGATTAGTTTTCGGGATTGATTAGTTAAGTATAAAGGGGGGGGGGATCGGGGGGCTAATCCCCCCTTAATTTATATAAATGGGTTTTTCATGCAGAATTATTCCGTTTTCCTTCAAATTTTGTTTATAGGTTCACTGTGTTAAGGCGCTTCCCTGATTAGTTTTCGTGATTGATTGGTTAAGTATAAAGAGGGGGAACGGGGGGATAATCCCTCCCCCTTAATTTATATAAATGGGTTTTTCATGCAGAATTATTCTATTTGCTTCAAAATTTGTTTATAGATTCATTGGGTTAAGACGCCTCCCTGATTAGTTTTCGGGATTGATTGATTAAGTATAAAGGGGGGAAACGCGGGGCTAATACCCCCCTTAATTTATGTAAATGGGTTTTTAATGCAGAATTATCCCATTTCCTTCAAATTTTATTTATAGGTTCACTGTGTTAAGGCGCATCTCTGTTTAGTTTTCGGGATTGATTGGTTAAGTATAAAGGGGGGGAACAAGGGGCTAATTCCCCCTTATCTATACTAATATATAAAGTAGTAAAGATTGTTTGTTTGTTTGTTTGTTTGTTTGTAGGGGGTAATCTCTGGAACCACTGAAGCGATTTTAAAAGTGATGGTGGCAAATTAATGGTGACAATCCCTGCTCCAACATAGGCTATATTTTATGTCGGTGCCACCACCCCCAGGGGGGTGCAGGAGCGAAAAACGTTCTAAAATTTCGATTTTTTGTGTACTGAAGGAGATAGAAGTATCAAATTTGGTATGGTAGTTACTTATAAGATGTAAATGCTCTCTAAGAACAAATTATAAAAACATTCGCAATTTAAAAGGGTGAGATGAGGAAGAAGCGTTCTAAAAACATTCTAAATTACAATTTCTATGGAATCTCTGAAACTACAGAACCGATTTCAAAAGTTATGGTGGCAAATGGATGGTGACAGTCCCTGCTCCAACATATGCTAAATTTTTTGTCGGTGCCACTGCCCGCAGAGGGTGCAGGAGCGAAAAACGTTCCAAAATTATGATATTTTCAATAATGAAGGAGTTAGGAACTTGACATTTTGTATGGTCGTTACTTACAAGATTTAAATGCTCTATAAGAACAAAATCTAAAAAAATTCGAAATTTAAAAGGCTGAAATAAGCAAAAAAATTTCTAAAAACATTATAAATTACAATTTGTATGGAATGTCTGGAACTACTAAAGCGATTTCAAAAGTGATGGTGGCAAATGGATGGTGACAATCCCTGCTCCAACATAGGCTATATTTTATGTCGGTGCTACTACCCCGAGGGGGGTGCAGAAGCGAAAAACGTTCTAAAATTGCGATTTTTGCGATGCTGAAGGAGCTAGAAACTTCAAGTTCGGCATGATTGTTATTTATAAGATCTAAATGCGCTCTAAGAACAATTTCTAAAGAAAAATGATCTAATGATTCTGCGATTTTTCAACTATTGAATTTCTAAAATTACCAAATTTCACAATAGAGTACCATAGCGAAACCTTCACGCGTAAAAAGATAATGATAAGGGCGACGTGTCCTGACGTGTATATTGACTATAGCACGAGTCACAAATTATAGTATCCTTATTATTCTGTTAAAATATGAAAGTGAATTATGAAATGTCAATATTTTGTTTGATTAAAGGTTCGTTAAGAGAAATTGACCAGCGTAGCGGGCGTAGCCTGCTAGTTAATTATAAAGGAAGGTACAGAGTATTGTGTTTCAATTTCAATTTTAGAGACCTTCGCAGATATGTTAACAAAAATGCTAATTAGCACAAAAATGTTGCTTTATATCCGTGATTTTTGTAGCGCTTAGAAAAAAAAAGTTTAACCTCGAAGATCATGAAGCACACGTACGGTTATAAACACTAATAGGTAAAATTGCTGACCGGTATTTGATTAGAGCATTGTCAAAACTCTGCAAGTGATATAGATCACAAAAGTAATATAAATAAATCAAATTCTTTAGTAAACAGCATTTTTAAAATAAGAGAGTTTTTAGTATACGATGTCTCTCAAATTTATAGTTGTCTGGCGTAAATGCAGATTAATTCATAAAACTAGTAAAAGGTAATAATATTTAGTCAGCGTCTGTGCAGGGGGTTAAAAAAACTTCTAAAAGTCCTGGCTGAGTACTAAGTGATTAATACAATTATATTGACCCCAAATTGTAAAGGATGGTATGTAAAAAAGTATCTCACTGTTGGGACAATCTTATTCCCTTTTCTTAAATTTACGATTTCTCTACACAAATTATTAATTGTCATGAAAGAATTTCACTTTATTTCCTAAAACATGATTTCTTAAAACATTGCTATAAGTTAAGTTTGTAGAATAATAACACAAAGTTTGGCCGTGGTGCATTGCGTTACGTTTCCTAATAAAAACATGCTAAACTAAATTATAACAAGAATTTTTTGAATTTAAAAAATATATTTATTCAATTAGAAAGCAATCATTAACAGATACACATCAAATCAAGAGAACAGAAATTTGTGGAAAACGAATACGTTATCCAATTATTTTATAAAACATTCATTGAATTACCTTAATTCATAATTAATTTATGGTCATCAGGAATTATTCCCTAGATACAATTTTGAACTTAACGCATGTCACTTTCCCTATAATTCTTCAAATAAACCCCTTCGATTACTTAAAGTCAATGACTTTAAAATGCGGTTTAAAACAAATTAACTCATGCTGAAGCAGAAAGGATGTATAAAACTTGCTTACCCAAAATCCATAGTAATGAGAGGGGCTGCCTGGCACTCATCTCTACTTGAAGACTGATACACTCAAAGTATTATTACTCGCTCACTAAAAAAAAGATCGTACTAAACTTTACACATTTCTGACTATCACTAACCACTCACCACCAAAATAATCAAAAAATTCTCCTTGCATCCCCTTTTTCTTTTTTTCTGATTTCCCTACAATCTTTCCCCCAAATTCTCTTAAACCAATCTTAAAACGAATTTTTACATATCTCAATCCTGATGATGCTATTGGATTTTTCCAATACCAAAACTATTCCGTAATTGGTTATACAATATTTTTTGTTATTTCTTTTCTATCATGCAATGACGTTTACCTGGAGTCACGATTTTTTCTTATTATTTTATTCCTGCATTTTCATAGCTCCCCCTTTTTCTTTTAGAACGGGCGAAATATTTTCCCCTTTACACTCCTTAAGATGCACACCATTTTTTTCCTACAAAAACTTCTGCTCTTCGCTGAGAAATCGCATACGTTATATTCTCATTAATGTGTAATATAACACATAATTTATGGATATGCTTTCATACATACATAAAAAGGTAGAATAAATATATGTATACTTATAACTTAAAATCAATAAAAAACATAAAAAAACTGAATCGATTACTTTAAACTTTAATGCGTTTAAATATAACATTCTGCAAAATGTGTCGAAATAGGCATGATCGGAGAATTGAATTTAAAAAATAAAAGGAGTAAATTGAAAACATTAAAAAAAAACTTAAAAGAGCCAAAATAAATCACTCTAGTGCATAATTAAACTCCAGAAAAACTTTAAAAAAACTCTTGTTTTGAACTTAAACATTAATCTTAAACGGTAGCTACACTTACTTATATACACTTCCACTAAATAAATATGACACAAAATATCGGACAAACAGAAACCTTCCTTGCATACATCTATACTCTTACGAAACTTTCTGTACGCTGCTAAAAGACTTCAGTTTGAAATATTTCACTGTGTAATGTGATATATTTTAAACGGTTTTCTTGTCGCTGAAAAAAAAAATGAAAGATCCAACTTCACTTTAATTTATTTTGGATTAAAAAGATTTGTTGCATTCTTGGCAAAATCCTTCCTATTTTATGCTTGGGAGAATATCTGCGGCTTGCCAGAAGTTGAGAATCAAGAAGGAAAGGAAATATTTCACCATTTTCATCTTTATTACCGTGGAAAGAAGTCAAAATAAATAAGGCACTTATTTATCGTGGTAAGTGAGTGTGAGAACGTTTTTGCCTTTTTAGAGTCAAAGATGAATTGTTAAAATTGACTCTTGATCTTGAAATTTGGCACAAAGAAAGGTCTTATAGTAAATGTAAAGGAAAAAAATCATAAAATCATAAACCCTTAAATGACTAGAGTATCAAATGTGCAAAACTTTTTATTTAACTTTTAATAAATAAATCAAGTTCTTCGCAACTGCTATATTTATATCAAAATATTAATCCTGTAAAAATCACATAAATATACTACTAAATGAAGTTTAAAATATATCTTAGATTTTCTGATGTCTAATCCTTAACCCTTCAATGCATGAATTTTTCTTTTAAAATTGTTTTTTTTTTTTTTTTTTTTTTTTTTTTACTCATATTAAGGATTAGACACCATAAATTTTAAGCTATATTTTTAACTTTATTTAGTAGGATATTTATGTGATTTTTACAGGATTAGTATTTCGATATAAATATAGTGGTTGCGAAGAACTTGATTTATTTATTAAAAGTTAAATAAAAAGTGTTGCAAATTTGATACTCTAGGCATTTAAGGGTTAATTTATAATTCAAAAAACTAAACTAAACCTGCAGCGCTCCATTAAGGATCATGGCCTACAGTGCTCAGTCCCCTGAGGTGCCATACAGCATATATCCCGGTCAGGTGGTCAGCCTAACGCGGGACCCTCCGTGTTTTTCAATAATTTTTCATTCTATGTCGATTTATTTACTTGACAAACTCGTGAATTTCCATGATCGAGACTAACACCAAATTCCTCTATAAAGGGATTTATTTTATGAGTTTTATTGAACATGGTTTCTCGCAAATTACCTTTAATTGTTGAAACCAGTGTTCCAACTCTCATACGTTTAAAACTAAATAGTCATAACCACCAGCGTGGAATTCTCGCCAAATTTGGCGAAAATAATAGGTCGCCATAAATGAAGCCAAATTGGCGATAATTGACTGATTGTTTGAAATTCAAATTCAAATTCAATATTGACGAAAGCTGGGAGTCTTCGACAGTCGGTTTCCACGCATTTGAATTTCGTGTGTTTGAGTAACATTAGCTTAATTCTTAAAAACAACGAATAGGAAAACTACCTTTTCCTCCTGGTACAGGCCGGAAGCACTTTTTCTAGTTCTAACCTATCAGGAAGTGAGTGAAAAATCTAATACAAAATTAACATCTTTACTCACAAAAACCAAGTTAAGTTAAATAAAAGAGTGTAACTAAATAAATTACAACTTTACGGTAGAACAATTACGAGAAGCATCGAGATATAAGTATGCAGTTCTTATTTTTTGTATGTTTGTCAAGAAATTAGGTACTTACTAAACTTTACTGTAATATGACATAAAGGTACTAAACCCTCGAGGTGCGAGTCCTACTCGACTCGCACCTCTCCTTTTTTTATTAACATTAAAATACTTTTATACTTAAAAGTCTTTTATAGTTGTGTCTGGCATAAAAAAATTAAAAGTATTATAACAGAGGTTACATATATTAAACTAAGGGACTCTGCCCCCTACGAACTACGCGCTCGCTAACCGCCCCCCCCCCCCCCGTTCAGACACCGCATGCTCTAAAAACACACCAATTTGCTCTGTTTTAAAAAGATTACGACAGACTGACTTATAATTAAACGACCAGTGGCGAGCTTTTGAAATCGGGTTGTTATTAATTTACCTTCGGCTGAGGGATTTTTCGGTTCTTAAGGTCGAATCAACTGCTTTCGATGCAGTTAACGGCTGTTTTCGTGATTGATTAAATAAGATCAATTAAACATTTGAAAATCAGCTTGTATAAAACGGCTAAATAAACAATGTCGCTGCCTCCTGAAATTTTATACTGACGTTATAAGAACTGTTTTTAAAATGAGACCTTTTTCAATGTATCGTTTTAAATATGATGTAATTTTCACCAAAATTTTCTTTCTCTTTTAAATATTCACGAGTAAGTACATTTTCTAATTGAAAGGAAATATTATTATTTACGCTGTTTTAAAATTTGGCAAGAATAAGTAAAAATATGACTTTTTCGAAATATGAAATAAATATCTCGTGTAAATATATTTTTCAATTGAAAAGTGTTTAGAAATATTATTATTTTAGCTTTTATGACGTAATTTTAGTCCATTTAATTATGTTCGTATTTAATATTTTAATTATTTTAAAGTTTTCCTTTTCATATAATATTCGCGTGTAATTATAATTTTCAATTGTAAAATGTTTGGAAATATTATTATTTGCGCCTTTTTTTTTTTTCTTTTTAACACTTTGAGCGTTATGCCCGCGTTTTTCCGTTACTAGAAGTCATTTTAAAATGGCTGTAGACAAAAATATTTAAAAAATAATATTTTGAACCGTACATAGAATGAGGGGATATGAAAGATGTTATAGCATCAAACTTTGATTAAAATATACATATATCTTGGGATTTACAAGCATACTTATTATGAAAATACAGGAAAACCCTCAAACGCTCAAAGGGTTTTTGGAAATAATATAAAAAAATGACATTTCGAAATATGAAATCTCTATTGAAATAAAGAAATTAAATTTAAAAAAAACCTCAAAAAAATTAATTAAATTAAAAAAATGATTGAACATTGTACACCGCAAGCTGGTCAAGTTTCTTCCTGCGAAAGATGGTTAAATTGCTACGCATAGTTTTTGATCCTATAAAACTTTTTTTAACGGAACTATTTTGACTGACTTCATCAATAAATAGCACTCAAAATAGTTCTTCAATTAAAAAACTGTCTACTTCAACGTGTTTATCGAACATTTCTCTATAGAACTACCAATTTCATATTTTTATATGGAATAGTTTTCTTAATATAACCCGAGAAACACCTCCGGTCACATAAAATTCATTCACGCAGCAACAGCAGCAGTTAGTTCCTTTCTTACTAGAATACAGAGATTCATTTTTTTTTGTTTTAAAATTTATATTAAAAAGATGTTTACATACTAAACATTCTTTACCTATTTTTATATACTACTTCATTAATTTGTAATAGGCATTAAATAAAAATTATTTTTTAAAAAAAGTATAAAAGGTTTTAATGAACTATTTACGCGTTTCGGCTCCATTGAAGCCATTATCAAAATAAATAAGATTATTTTATAGTTGCACGATCTATAACGTAATGATTTGAAGCGCCATCATTCAATTTTTCAGGTATTGTCTTACCCCTAACTATTCAGGTCAAAGGTTTACTTCAAATGGCCCTTAGTTTTTGAGAAATTTGGGGTTAAAGTTCAGTATACGTTTGAAATACCCATTAAATTGGAATTTTGTAGACGGTCTCCGTGGCGTGGAGCTAGCGCTCGAGATTCCAGTCTGGAAGACGAGGATTCCATACTCCATGTCCCATTCTATGCCTTTTAAAAATAATTTTATATTTTTGGCGCGTTGTATGTTTTAAGCAGAATTATGAATTCTGCATCTTTGACCTTTTTTTTATTTTCCTAATAAATTATATTTACATTTTCAAATTTTTCATAAAAATTTATATTTTTCCTACTGTTATTAAACTAATATTTCTATTTACGAAACTCCAAGCTAATTTATGTATAGATTTCTTTCTTTCTTTATTATTATTTACTTTTTTACATTTTAAGAACAGTTCTGAAATAATACTTTAATTTTAACGTTATAGAATTTTAAATAAAAAATTACCTTTTTTTTTTCAAAATATTTTTCACTTCGAATCTCTCAAACGTATGTGAGATTAGATATCTTCAAAGAAATAATAAAATTTTAAAGCAGTAACGCTTATATGAAAGTTTTTACAAGTTGTATAAATAATTAGTGTACTCTAAATAGATTTATCTGTACAGTTTATGTTAAGATATGTTGTAGGGGTTATACCCCTAACTATTCAGGTCAAAGGTTTACTTCAAATGACCCTTAGTTTTTGAGAAATTTGGGGTTAAAGTTCAGTATACGTTTGAAATAGCCATTAAATTGAAATTTTGTACGCGGTCTTTGTGGCGTGGAGCTAGCGCTCGAGATTCCAGTCTGAAAGGCGAGGGTTCCATACTCCATGTCCCATTCTATGCCTTTTAAAAATAATTTTATATTTTTGGCGCGTTGTATGTTTTAAGCAGAATTATGAATTCTGCATCTTTGACCTTTTTTATATTTTCCTAATAAATTATATTTACATTTTCGAATTTTTCATAAAAATTTATATTTTTCCTGCTGTTATTAAACTAATATTTCTATTTACGAAACTCTAAGCTAATTTATGTATAGATTTCTTTCTTTCTTTATTATTATTTACTTTTTTACATTTTAAGAACAGTCCTGAAATAATACTTTATTTTTAACGTTATAGAATTTTAAATAAAAAATTACCTTTTTTTTTCAAAATATTTTTCACTTCGAATCTCTCAAACGTATGTGAGATTAGATATCTTCAAAGAAATAATAAAATTTTAAAGTAGTAACGCTTATATGAAAGTTTTTACAAGTTGTATAAATAATTAGTGTACTCTAAATACATTTATCTGTAAAGTTCAAACTCACCATCATTTTTTATTTGCACAAAAAAAATGACAAATTACATTTCAGAATTTTTTTCATTCTAACAAGTAAAAACATTGCCAATATCACACATAAAAATTCAACTGGAAATGCAAAAATCGTCTGTAAGTGAAAAGATAAAATTTACAATACATACAAAAAAAAAATATTTTTTTTTTTAAATCGTCTGCTGCGACTTTCATGGAATGAACATCCGAATGAAATTATTTTCCTTGATATAAGCTTTTTTTGCAGCCAATCGCAATGTTTGGAGTAATGCAGCACTGATATGGAAAATTCTGGTTTGGAAGAGAAGCTAAAAGATGAAGTAACGAATGCTCTAAAATATTGCGAGACATTGTTAGAAAATGATAATCTCTTTACAAATTCGCCCTCTGTTAATATTTCTAGTTAACATTTCTTAATTTATGCATTCTTCCAACACTGTTAAAAAAAAAAAAAAAAATGTTAAGAAATTCTTTTTATGGGGATTTTTAATGCCATTTTATGTTTTGAATATTTTTGCGATATGTATCATCACAGAATTAATTCTATATTTATTTAATTAAGCATGTCAATGACGGTAATGATAAGCATTTTTGTATTTCATCAATTAAGATATTGCAAGATATTTAGAACTAATCAAACATTAAAAGGATATATTATTTTGTAAAGGTTTTCCTAATCAATTACTTTCTTTTTAAATAAAAAATGCAAGTAAAAAAAAAGTATGCATTATTTTATAACTATGATAAATAAATAAATAAACATGAATGCAAACAATAATTAGTAAGTTTAAAAAAAAAGACGTAACTCATAGACATAAATTTATCTTGGATTTTCGTCGACAGAAATATATATTAGTTTAATAATTTCAGAAAAACTATAAGTTTTTATGGAAAATTCGAAAATGTAAATATAATTTATTAGGAAAATATAAAAAAGTTTAAAGATGCAGAATTCATAATTCTGCTTAAAACATACAACGCATCAAAAATATAAAATTATTTTAAAAAGATAAAAGGCATAGGATGGGACCGAACCCTCGCCTTCCAGACTTGAATGTCAAGCACTAGCTCCGCGCCACGGAGACCGCGTTCAGAATGTCAATCTAATGGCTATTTAAAACGTATGCTGAACTTTAACCCCGAATTTCTAAAAAACTAAGGGCCATTTGAAGGAAACTTTTGACCTGAATAGTTAGGGGTGTGACCCCTACAACATACCTTAAAATCATCAAAATCTGTGCGCATCATGTTTGGCGGTCCCCTTGTTAGATTACGCACGTTATTTTAAAGTATTTTTACATGGATGTTTATTTCTATATTCGGAACCATGGCGTACTTAACCCATAATTTTGGTGAGTTAAATGATGCTCCACCGATACATATTGACTTTTTACGTTTTACAATCTCTATGGTTTCTCTTATGATGGATGGATAGTATAGATGAGAGGGAAAAATTATCTTACTTTCATTGAAATTTATTTGGACGGTTTCTTCTTTATGTAATCTTACAAGGGCTGTGATTTTTTTTTTCTATTATAATTTACATCAGCTATCTGCTCCTTTTTTCTATAACTAAATGTCCTGCTAGTCATACCAATATAGTATTTTTTTTTATCCGTTGGCTTTTATACGTAATTTATACGTAAATTGAGAATAGGCATTATTTGGTTTGGTAGGTTGGGTTGCAATGCGTTTTTTAAAAGCAGATCTGCCGATAGATTGATTTGTCCTGGTTAACATTACATCACGGAATGGAAGATTTTTATTACGTTCAATTTCAACGTGTTGTCCATTGAATTCAGATGAACTTAACATTTATAAAAATATTAAGTTTTTCAAGACTATACTGCCAAGTTATATAAATATCATCCACATGTCTGAACCAAGTGTTGAGGGTTAAGTTAAATGTATGTAAAACTTCAGTTTCTAATGGGCGAAGGGTATATTCAACTAATAAACCTGATATAGGGGATTTCATTGAGACCCCATCATGATTCTGCTTATTAGGTGCGTTCGTAATTATATAAATACGTAGCACCTATAGTCGTCGTTTGGTCCGTCCGTCTGTCCGTCCGTCTGTCCGTCCGTCTGTCCGTCCGTCTGTCTGTCTGTCTGTCCGTCTGTCTGTCCGTCCGTCTGTCTGTCTGTCCGCATGTAACAACGCAAAAACTACCCAACCAAATGGTTTGCAATTTAAAATATATTATCTTTGCAGAATTTTGTCGAGACATTTCAAATTTTATTAAAATCGAATCAAAACTTTAGGAGATATTAATAAAAATATTTATTAAGAAATTTGATTTTTTTTTTAAATCGGTGCTTTTTTGTTATAGGAGCTTCCGATGGATGTTTAATCGTCAAGCGACCGAGATACTTACTTTATTACAGAAATTAATCTGCAGACGATATAATTCATTTCACAGAATTAAAAATCATCAAGATCTGAATATTTATATAACTAGCTGATACATATATATCTGAATATTTATATAACTAGTTAAGATATTTGTATGAACAGTGTCATAAAATATATACTTAACTAGCTGTTTAACCCGTTCTACGCACGGGATATCATGAATTTAATTCTAAAACGTGCGTACGAACGCACCTCGTTTGTAACGTTTGACGTACAATTTCCAACTTGTTTTATTTACCATTGAATGTGAAATAGTTATTATCTATACCAGGCACGTCAAACTCGTTTACCTCCGCGGGCCACATAAAAAAGTAGATAATATAATTACCATTGCACAGAATAAAATTTGTACATACAAAACACAGCAATTTTAAACAGCAAAGTTCCATAATTTATTTTATATTTTCGAAAAAATACTCAAAATTACTTTTCATCAACCACCAAATCTCTAAAATTTAATTGAAATTTCTAAATTGTAGTTATTTTAAAAATTGATTGTACAGATTGTTTTTGGGTCTGTAAATCTTGATCTAGCAAAGGCATAGCTGCCATTCTTCCGTGTTTTCTTTTAAAAAAAAACATATTTTGAATCGGGAAATTTATTTAATAAAATCTTTCGTAGCTATGTGCTACTTATTTGATTTCATTTATTAAATACATTTTCTGGTGCAGATTATGCTCATTTGACTTTGAACAATAACAAAACGTTGACAGTTACGCAAAGATGTTGTATAAAAGTGAGCACGGAACATACCATAAGACGGGATTCTTACTTTGTGACTGTAGCGGTTACTTTATGACACATGGTCTAGTTTTCGTATTTCGAATCTCACGCCGTTCTCGCGATGCCAGGAAAGGAAAAAGAAGTGCCACCTAATAGTACGTTGTGCCGTGTCACCTAACGAACATTGTCCGAAGCTCCAACACCTCGCTTTTTCTCTCTGCCGGTGTATCGTCCAAACCTGCTTCAGTTTTGGTGTCTCAGAATCCGTACACTATGTGTGCTGAAATCTTAACGCGTATGAGAAACAGCTAACACAGGTAAATATTCTTTGTTGTTTATACATCAGTTAGACTGTGGAGTAATATAACCTTTGTAAAGTTATATTTATGGGAGATATGATAACATGAGCAAAATATGGACACATCATTGTGACACATCGATATTGTCACAAAACAATTTTCTCTCAACGAACGACCAAAAATATCAGCTACGGTTTGGCCAAGACCGATCACGAACTAAATGACATGTGCTTTACTAACTACTAGGAAAAGAAGTTGAAGGATGTCTCGTCCGAGAACCAATGAAATTATGACGAGACGAATTTGGTGGACGACTCTGGAAGTAAAAATGTGATCACTCGAAGAAGAGCAAAATATTCTGAACTATTCAAAACTAGTCTAAGGTTTATACTGCTATCATGGTATGTGGACGCACTGCGGGGACTTAGCACCAATTTACGTTAACTAGAAAACTGATAAATTGTGGTCCACTTGGACCGAGAACGGACAGTAGGGAGCACGATACAATCGATCAACTATCAAGTTTTTAAGGATTGATTTATGCAACTTATATTTCCTTTTTTGAAAAGAAAAGGCGGTCCAGAGACATCTTCGGGGACCGAATAAATTGTGTATGAAAGGAACGTGGTTTTATTCATCATCGACCCACCAACGGCAGTGAGCAACCGAGGGCTATTTGCAATCAAAGACGAAGATTAAGCTGCCAACAATTTATAAACATTGTTTTAATACAAGTTTTAATAAACGTGGTATTGTATAATTTTATGAAAGTAATTTTTTATCTTGCATTTCAAGGCGAAAACACACTTGTCACAAAGTCACTTGTCGCATAGGGTAACTTTGTGACATCTTTGAACCTAAATTTCTCAGTTGATGTTAAAGATTTAGATTGGCGCAGTGCGTCATTATGTAGAAAAGGATATGTCAATGTTAAGCAACAGTCAGTTTTGGCTGATTATAAAATAGATCGCTGATGTGAGAAAATCCCCAAAATGTGTCACAAAGTAACCCCGTCTTACGGTAGCTTATAATAAGCCTAATTGCATTCTATACTTTAAAAAATCGGTCGATTGATGAATAATTACAGAAATTTGGAAACCTCATATCCATATAATTCGCTCTAATATGGAATTGCACTGAATTTTGATTAACTGCATCAGTAAATTCTGAAGAATAATATCAACATCAGTCATTAGATTAGATTAAACCGATTTTCATACTTCCACTCCGATGATCAAATACATTTTCTTTTTGAAAACTGTTTTATTAAAATAATAAATTCTATTTGAAAACGCTAATACTATCAAATAACAAGATAGCATTATGAAATTTGACTTGAAGTTGATGTTTAAACAGGTGCTTTGCAATTTAAAATGAATATTCCAAGCATTTTGTCTATTTGTAATCTTTTAATAATCCACATTCTCATTCTAATTTGTCGTTTTAAAATGAAAATTGTAACATTGTTTAACCAGTTCGAAATTAACAGTTAAATCTTTATGATGGAAAGCCGTCAAATATCTGTATAAGAAGATAGGTAGGTCTGTTTATCTTCACTACCCATATTTCCAAAATATTTTCTAGATTGACGATGATTAAGCATGTGTGTACAAATATAATATAAGTTTATAAACACTATATGCGCTTTAAGCACATATCCAGCTTTTATAAGTCTATTTGCTATTTATAAACCTTCCTAGAATTGATACTTCTGTTTATAGTATTTTCAAATTTCTTTAACTGCTCTAGGCATCGTTTCTTTACTTTCGTAGTGGAGGATTTTGAATCGCGGTACAATTAATGCAATAAGGACAATAATTAGTTTATTAAAGCAAATGTATTTTCTTCAATAGACTTGGTGAAAGCACTTTGATTCTCTATTAAGAAATATAAGTTCCGTTTAGAACTAATAACAGAATATGAAATTACGTGTATCAGTTTTCGTGATATAGCCATCACAGAAATCGTGAAAAAGCAGCATAACAGCCCCAAACCTTATCAGCATCTGTTTATGTCAAAGTCTAACACAATATGAAGTTTGATGAAATTACGTGTATCAGTTTTCGCGATATAGCCATCACAGAAATCGTGAAAAAACAGCATAACAGCCCCAAACCATATCAGCATCTGTTTATGTCAAAGTCTAACACAATATGAAGTTTGATGAAATTCCGCACGTTAGCTCTTGAGATATGGCTAGATTGGAAATCGTGAAAAATGCAGCATAGCAGCGCCACCTGTTGGGCGATATACACCGAAACCTAATCAGCACAAACTTACGTCAAGGGTCTAAATGAATCTGAACTTTTTATTACATTCCGTGCAGTCGTTCGTGAGTTAGAGCATGCGCAATATTTGTGTCAAATACAGACACACAGTCTGACGGGCAGACAGTTTCTAAAAACAGTCAAATTGTGTTCTGGACCTTCTGAAACATATAAATCCGTCGAAAACCGGAAGTCGAAATTTTTAAAGAATTTGACGAATTTTCACGAATTTCAATAATTTTTTACTTTCTTCTTGTATAAAGAAGAAAGTAAAAAGGGAAGAAAAGAAAAGGATAAAGAAACCACGTTTAAAATTTAATGTAGTGAGTGTATAAAAAATTAATTTTATAGATATAATGCCATAAATATTTCAGATTTCTTAATTGTGCAAGTGCGCATGATACTTGATTGCATAAGACATACTTAAGAATTATCATAAAATTAATTTAATTTAGTTAATTTAATTCCTAAATTAAAATAAATTATTACTAAAATAATTTACTTAATTTAATTTAGAGAAAAGAAATATTTTTTCTTTCTTTGTTTAAATTTTGAAATAACAGTTTTTGAATATGTATTTTATTTACTTGAAGTAATGTTTTATTCTCGTGGTTTATGTTTTCCAGTATATTTTCAAAAAATTTTGCGAGAATAGTTTGTTAATCATGTACATCTTGATATTGGCGCGTTTTGTGCGTTCGAAACATGTCATTCATTATATTAAAAGGTTTTTATAAGGCTTTTTGTATTCTGTTTTTATCACTTAAGCATTTATATCTGTATTTTAATATTTTATTGTTACATGGTAAACCTTATAAATGCTATTTCTTTATCTGAATTTATTTTCTCTAACTTAAAATTGTATGAAACACAAAGCAAACAGAGATCTTTCTTGCGTGCAAGTTTATTCATGCGAAACTTTCAATAAAATGCGAAAAACCGCATCTAGAAATATTTGGCTACAAAATGAAGGTATTTTAAATGGTTTTCCTTGCCACTGAGAAAAAATAAAATTTCAACAGTATTTTTATTTATTTTGGATGAAAAAAAGATCTGTTGCATTATTGCCAAAATCTTTTCAATTTTATGCTTTAAAGAATGTTTGAGGCTTGCCAAAAAGCTGAGATTCACGGGATATAAAATGAAAGTCCCATTATTTTAATGTTTTTTATTATGATGGGGAAAAAATTAAGTTAAGTGAAGTACTTATTTATCGTGATGAATGAGTATTTGAAAAATTCGGACTTTTTTAGATATTTGATTTATTGACACACATATATTTTCAAACATCAAGCAATGAAGCTTATGTTTCGTACTGAAAATTAATATAATAAGAAAGAGGACACTTTTTTTTCAAACATATTCATTAGCTATATAATGAGATATCAAGAATTTATAAGGTAATCAATTACCTTAAAAGTTAGGAATTAATTATATATTTCTTAAAATTTATTCCAACAAAGTGCTTAGTTTTTATATTAGAATTTTTTTTTATAAGTGGAGATGAAACAACCTCGAGAAATTTCTGAATAAAATTGTGAAATTTTGGACCTTTGAGCGGAAAAAATGATATAATGCAAGGTTGCACCAACGACTATTTTTATCTTTCTTCTTTTTTTACTTTCTTCTATACTTATTTACTTTCTTCTTTCTTACAAGAAGAAAGTATTGGATTCATAAATATTTTCGACTTCCAGTTTTCGACGTATTTATACTTTTAAAAGGTCCTGAACACGCTTTGACTGTTTATAGAAAATGTCTGTCCGTGAGTTTGTTTGTCTGTATGTGACAAAATATTTTGTGGGCGCTCTATCTCAAGAATTAATGCACGGAATTTAATAAAACTCTAGATTCAGTTTGACATTGATATAAATTGGTGCTGATTAGTTTTTAGTGTAAATCGCCTGATATGCTACATTTTTCACGATTTTCACGTTAGCTATATCTCAAGAACTAATGTATAGAATTTCATGAAACTTCAGAGTCTTTTAAACGTTAACATAAATTGGTGTTGATTGCGTTTTTGTGTAAATCTCCCAACAGGTCACGCCGCTATGCTGCTTTTTTTATGATTTCCGCAATAGTTCTATCTCAAGGACTAATGTACGGATTTTTATCAAACTTCAGATTCAGTTAGTCGGTGACATAAGTTGTTGCTGATTAGGTTTTGGTGTAAATCTCCCAACAGGTGGCGCTGCTATGCTACATTTTTCCGGATTTACATGATTTTAGCGATAGTCATATCTCAAGTACTAATGTACGGAATTTAATGAAACTTCAGATTCAGTTAGACATTGACATAAGTTAGTGCTGATTAGGTTTTCGTGTAAATCATATAACAGGTGTCGCTGCTATACTGCATTTTTGGATTCTAAAATGCATAATTAAAAATTAAAAATAATTAAATGCATAATTACGCTTTTTGAATTATTGACAAATAATAGATAGAAAAAAGTTTTGGGATTGACACATCCGACTAGTTTATTATTATATTCGCATCACTTTTTCAAAAGAATATATTTTATCATACACTTCTAAAAGTCGAACAGTTTAACAATTTAGGTATTTCATGGGCTTCCTAGTTCACGCCGACTTTACATTCTGTCTAGAGCAGTGTTTCCCAACGGGGGGCGTACGCCCCACAGGGGGGCAATTTGACTTTTCAGGGGGGCAATTTAACTTTTCAAGGGGACAATTCAGAATTTCTGTGAACCTATACCTTCTGAATTGTTTTTCTAATAGTAATGTTGTAGAATGAAAATAAAAGTTATACATTCAAATTTCGAAAACAAAATTAAAAAAAATAGTTTTTTATTCTATTTTTAAAAAGTATCCATTCAAAAGTTTTAAATACAATTCCACCAGAATAATTATAGAAAAAAATATTTTAAGATATTTAGATACTTTTATATATTTAAAAATTCTTTATAATTTTTCTGATTTATAAGTATTTTAGAATTTTAAAAAACTTTTTCGATTATTTATTGAATATAAGTCGCACTGCAATATGTCACATGAAAATCAATTTTACACATGAAACTATTCAAGTGTATATTTAACAATTACTTGACGACCTTCCTTTACCGAATCTTTTATCATGTTTCATTCTGATTATAAATTGATTAGTAATTTAATCGCAGAAATTCTGTGATTAAATAAGACAAATGTTTTATTCAAAATTATTGATTTTTCTAATCAAGGATTCTGAGCACTCTATACATCACGCATACGTGGCGACCGTGTGCCAGTAAACTACAAGGAGTATCAGATGCGTATAAAAAAATATTTGATTCATCCATTACCTTCGGAACGTTTCAAGATCAATGTTAAATGCTTTTTACTCTGTCAGGAGTAAATGCTTTTAAAATTTTATGAGAATTATATGTTATAGGGGGAGGGGGGGGCATCATCATTTTAGAGATGTTTTGGTGGGGCGCGGTTAAAAAAAGGTTGGGAACCACTGGTCTAGAGTAAGCATATTTCTAACACTTAGGGAGGCATGAGAGAAAATAAATCTAACTGTAGTCTAAACTAATTTAGAGTGAGTATAATTATAAAGATAAATAAATATATAAAACGTTTATGATAGGTTCTAAAATAAGAATTGTAATTAAATCAAACAGGAACGAAAAATCATGCGTCAAGCATAGATTATGAAACACTTTTCAACGCTTTCAGAATACTGTAACAAAACTTTACAGTTTAATAAGGTGAAAGTTTATGTCTAAATTAACAATTTGAAAACCCAATTTCAGAAATTACCATCAATTGTCGCAAAAATATCCAAATGCTTTTGTGAAGCTCTGTATATGTTCTATAGATTTGTATATATACTACTTAGTATGCTAAACTTTACTTCAGGAAACGGATTGCACAATTGAAAATTCCCATTCAGAAATTTCCGTCAATAAACAGAAATATGCTCAAGAACTTTTTTGCAGCCCTGTATATGATCTATAGAATTTATACACTCCAAGTAATAGACAAAAGATTAGTTAAATTTAAAAAACACGTATTATAACTGGAGACGTACTTACACCAATTATTGTTCATAGACATTGTAAACAAATTATTTTGTGTGTCCCTGTAAATGAACGATGAATGCTATGCGCACTATATTCTACAGTAGGCTACTTATATATCAATTTCAATATGTTTCAAATAGTGTTAACATCATTAAAATACGCCGCGAACGATTTTTTTCCGCACTGTAAGAAAAAGCAAAAATTACGGCGAAATTTGCTGTTATTTTATGCACCCAAATTGCCAGCATTTTTTCCTGTAAAATTTAGCACAATTACAGTCAAATGACTGTACAGTAAAATTAGAATAGTTGCAGAGATTTTACAGTAAAATTCCAAAAACAAAAGTTTTTAAGGCACATTGTGCTGTTAATTTACAGTAAATAATGCTGGCAATTTGGGTTCATAAATTTACAGAACATTTTGCTGTATATTTTGCCGTTTTTTCTTGCAGTGCATAGACCGTAATGTAACAGAATTCTTTTGATTGTCCCAGTAAACGAACTATAAATGTTACACACTTCATTTCAGTGCTGAACATGCCATAGTAAACCTCAATAACATACGTCAATTGTAAGGTAATCCGAGTATATTTACGCAAGTTGAACACGGGTAGGCAGATAGATAGACAAACCGAATTCATAAACACTTTTCATCTTTGTTGGATAGTGTTAAAACAAAAATACTAATCACATTTTAAAAAAGTGACTAAAGTAAAATGTTAAAAAGTTCAGTTGTTCAAAACAGTCGAGTTGAAGAAGAAATTCCTATTACTTCTAGAATAGCCATACAACTTTATTTTATTAGATGTAACAGTATGAGTATAAAAAGGAAAAAAGAAATATTTCAAAAGAAATCTACCATTTATAAGAATTTTTCTTATAAATAGTTGTATGAATAGAATAAAAAAATAGTCGTATGTTACCACCGTTACACAACCGCGTACACACACCACATATACATATATATATCCATAACTTTTGAACGTATGCTTCTATTTTGATAAATTGTTGGACAGGGCTTATTCTACACTGCAAAAAAAAAAGGGTTGATTTTACAGTATAATACTGGCATCCCAGCTGCCAGTATTATACCGTAAAATTAACAGTAATAAACAGTAAAATAAGTAGTAATACGCTGCTGCGCAAGCGCGGTAACGTATTACTGCACTAGTCGTGATTCACTAGTCGTTCACTAGTCGTTCACTAGTCGTGAATTTGCTGACTGCACTAGTCGTTAATCAACCAACCCCAGTAATTGAAATATTAATGTTAAATTCTATCCAAGAAAGTCTTGTACGTACTAGCGATGAGACGGACTCAGCCCGGTCTCGGGATCTATTTTGATACCACTCTTCGGGTCGCGGCTCTAAGTGAAAATTTTATTTATTTACAAACTGAAAAAATG
Source organism: Maratus michaelseni (assembly GCA_963931845.1). Classification (NCBI taxonomy): domain Eukaryota; kingdom Metazoa; phylum Arthropoda; class Arachnida; order Araneae; family Salticidae; genus Maratus; species Maratus michaelseni. The sequence continues at coordinate 144,193,200 of OZ007596.1, forward strand.
CAAAAAGAAGAGAGAGACTATTTGGAGAGAAAAAAGAATGTATTCTAAAGGTTTTTAAAATGTTTTGCAATCCTTTAAAAATCAGTATGAAAGGGAATTGAAGTGTTATTGTTGGAATATAAGGAGAATTATTCTGTTGGATTCTAAAGCCTTTGCATGGCCAGTGTTACAGTAACATAAAGAAGCCGTGGGATATCCCTTATCTGTCCCCGTTTTCTCTTTGAATCTCTTCCTGTTTCTCTCTTTTCGCTTTCTGTATTATTTTTACAGAATTGCTAGAAAATAAAACATACGTATTTCTGCCATAGTTGTACTATGATATTTTAAAAGAATAATAACTTTGACTTTTGCAGATTTCTGCCAGTGATTGGGTATAAATAACAAATTTGCTATTTTATACAGTGTTTCATAGGGATATGAATATCACAAAATGTTCTCATGAGGGTGTATTTAGAATTAATGCTTACTTCTATGTAAGAAAATATTTGTAAATAAGAAAATTAATATTGAAACAATTTTAAAATGTCATTAACCATTTTCTACTGCGCACTTTCGGTATCAGGCTCGGGCTCTGATGACACAAAATTTTTCGGGCTTGAATTTCAAACCGTCGGGCTTGGGCTCCGAAAAAACAGCCCTCCTGTACGTACGGTTTTTACTGCTTGCTTCTTAGTATTTATACCCTACTTGAGACGAATGATCAACTTCTATACCATGGATAATTAACTAATAATTGTGGCTTTTAACTTCGAGCTAAGCTTGAATTTCTATACTTAGAACTGGATTACTAGTTAAGGCCATACAGCGTAGACAAATGTGCTACACACAGTTTTATTAATCTTTAAAAAAAGCGAAGAAAATCATTACTTAAATATAATTCTACGGTGAGCAGAGCAGGCGAGAGGAACTCTGGAAACGAAAATTATTCTTAGTTGATCAACTATTGACGCAGTAATCCTACTATTTCTGCCCACGTGCAAAACCTGGGTTCATTTCAAAACTCATACCATGTATTGTTTTTCTATTCTGCTTTTATGGCAATGTCGATAGCCTTAAAAAATATCTGCTAAAATTTAATAGCGAATTACAAAGTCATGCTAATTTCTAGTATTATCAGTTTTCGGTCCCATTGATTTAATCATTCATACACTTTTAAAAATACCTGTTGTTTTAACATATATTCTACTGTATTTTAAATGGAATATCTCCATTTCATGATATAAAGTACAGATTTTCTTTCTTATCCAGCAGAGATATGGTTTTTGCCCTCCATAGTGGACATTTTTTAAAGTCATAACTTTCATCTTTTGACTTACAAACAGATTCGAAAATACCAGAAATACTGTCAAGGAAAATGAAAGTGATCACATAAAAAGAAATTTGTTTTAATTATTCTATTTACACCAGAAATCCTGTAAAGAAAAAGGAAAGTAATCTCGTACGAATTAAAAAAAACAAAAAAAAAACCTCAGATCAAATTAAACAAGAAAGAAAAATAATGCGTCAAACATAGATTATGAAACACTTTCCGACACTTCCAGTACTTTAACAAAACATCACCCCTTAACAAGGTAAAGAAGATATCCAAGTAGACATGAAATGAAATCATCCTCTCGTGGAGATCCAGCCGTTAAGGCTGCTCGTCAGTAAACTTCCCGATTCCCCTCGCTAATGTTATTCCTATGGGCGTAGGATGCATTCGTATTTTTAAAATATCTCCTCGGAAAATTAATATTTTTAACTTCTGTTTCCTGTGTACTGTTTTTAAAGAATATCTCTTTTTTTCTTAGTTATCAAAATATTTCTAAACTATGTGCTTAATTTATATTTTTATGTGTTAAAATCTTGGCGAAACTGAATACGATTTTAACATTTCATTTAAAATTAAGTATATATTTTAGAAAAAAATTGACAACTAATAAAAAAAGAGACATTCTTTAAGAACAATACAAAGATAACAGAAGTTAAAAATATTAATTTTCCGAGGAGATATTTTAAAAATATGTATCCTACGCCCATAGGAATAACATTAGCGAGGGGAATCGGGAAGTTTACTGACGAGCAGCCTTAAGCATAGGAACTTTTCTTCACGACGGGAAATGTTTAGAGAAAATTCATAGTTTAGAATACAGATGTTGAATATTGCATTAGAGATTAAAATAAAATTAGTATAAAGTTAGCTTTTATAATACTGTTTGAGATCACAACATTTCTTAATATTAAAAAAAAAAATTTTTTTTAAATAAGAAAAAGAATAAAAGAAAGTAATTAGAAAATCTGTGAAAAGAATACTTAATCATAACACAACTAGTAATTTTGCATGGTTCAAGCAGTAAGCTGAAATAGGAACAGTATGAGTACACAAATGTGATCAATATGTGAACTATAATATACAAATTACAAAAACAAAATATATTCTATTAATAAGTACTTTATAAATGTAGGAAAAAGGATCACAGATCCTTTTTAATAAAGGAGAAATGTTTATTCAGAATGTTGTAATTTTCTTTTAGTTATCATAGTTTAGAGGATCAAACAGAGTTATATTCAGATTTTGTCTCACTGTGACATTTTTATTGAAATTGAAAGTATGTCTCATTAGAGGACAATTACCATATATGTAATGTAGAACAGTTCCTGAGCTTTTTTGGCATATACTTGTTGGGGAGGAGCGTTTTCCTATTTTATTTAAAAATGATGGGAAGCTACCATGTCCACTAATGTAGTAAGCTATGACTGGTTTATTGCAAATAAAGTTCAGATCCACTTTATCCAAGTAGACATTTTAGAAAATGCATAACACACTTGGAAACCTGATTTTAGCAATTACCGTTTATGGCCTGAATGGTGCTCTAATTCTTTTGGGCAGCCGTGTATATGATCTATAGATTTCTATATATATTCTACATAGTATGCTGAAATTAAGTTTAGCCAGAAAACGCATAACACAGTTGAAAATTCACCTTCAGCAATTTCTACAGATAGACGGAAACTTACTTACAAACGTTTTTTTGTACAGCCCTGTATATTACCTACAGAGTTTTACGCATGCCACATATTAAGCTAAAATTTAATTCAGGCAAAAATACGCCCAAAACTACTTAAATCACACTTCCGGGAATTACTATTCATAGCCTGCCATGTATCCAGTTTTTGCATAGCCCTGTATATGATTTTATTTATGTTCTACAAACATCTCTTTGTATACTAAATATAAATGAGCTTGAAAATGCCTAACTCAACTTTTAAGCAATTCACACTAATGCTCGGTAATGTTTAAGAATACGTTTGTGTAAGCCCTGTATATGATCTGTAGAATTTATACACACCTCGTAGTATACAAAATTTAGTAAAACTAAAAAACGCATGTCATAACAGAAAACGCACTTCCATCAACTATCCCTAATAGACAATACTGCGGATACTGTACTGTATCCAACATCTTTTGGGTCCCCGTAAATAACCAATAAATGTTATGCACATCATATTCTACAGCAAGCTTCTTGTAGCAAACCTCAGTAATGTATGATAATTTCATCATGTTTGAAATTGCACAACATAATTTAAAATACTCTGCATGCAGTTTTCCCCCGTAGACCATTACTTAACCGAATTCTTTTGTGTGACCTTGTAAATGAATGAAAATTGCTTTGCACTCCATATCCTACAGGTAGCATGTTTTACTGAACCCCAGAAATTCATATCAATTTCATTATGTTTGTAACAGTGCAACATCATTAAAATAGACCTCAAACGATTTTTTCTCATAATAATGTAACATAATTCTTTTGAGTGCCCCTGTAAATGAACTATAAGCGCTACACATAATATATTCTAAAGTAATTTTCTTGTAGTTCCCCTCAATAATGCATATGAATTTCATTACGTTTCGAATAGTGTAACACCATTAAAATACATTGCAAAAGATTTTTCTCCATAGAGCATAATGTAACAAAATACTTTTGAGTGCTCTTGTAAATGAACTATAAAAGCTACACACTTAATTTTCAATACCGAATATGGCATAGTAAATTTCAACAACATATATCAATTACATGGCAATCCGAGTATATTTACGCGAGATAGAGCTTAGTCAGACGGACAGACAAACCGAATTCATAAACACTTTTCAACTATGTTGGAAAGTGTTAAACAAATCGAGTTCATAAACACTTTTCAACTATGCTGGAAAATTTTGGAAATATGGATAAATTTTGTTTAATGTGAAGAAACTCTGATTTAATTTAACAGACTTACCCTATTTTTAACATGCATAAATTTTGCTTCAGACAGAAAAAAGAAATAGCAATTAAACAGGATTTCTCTGTTGAAATTGCAGGGGTCAACTGGTAACATCGCTGACAGAATTTTTCTGTAAAATCTACAGGATTTCTTTAAAATGTATAGGTGAGAAATATAAGACTGAAAATTGTTTTACTTAATAAAAATTGAATTAGGACTTTAAATGCATGTCTTTTCAATGAGAAATTATTTTTAAAAGCGGAAATTCATTACTATGTCTTCAAATTCAAAAGATATATTTTCTCTTTATACTTTTATAATAATGATACAAAAGATTATCTTTTTTATAATTTTCTTATAATTTTGTTTATTTCCTTGCATCAAAAATTTTCAAACGCATACACCGTAAACATTGTTCCTGATTTAATACTCTTAAAAAATATATCAACGTTTGGAAGTATGAAAGGAAAAAAGCTTTCTTTTCAACTGATTCTTTTCTACGAATCAGGATTTACGGTACTTTATACGGCTTCTTGAATGAGTTTTTGTGGGGTTTTGTATTATTATTATTTAAAAGGAATGTACAAAGAAAGCTCTTTTGAGTTTTAATAAGAGTATAAACTATTTTTTTTTTAATCTATAAAAATGTATAGTTATATCCAGGGTATGGTAAAGATACCATATATATTCTTTTCAAAAATTAAAGAAATCTATATTTTAAGTATTTTATCAGATATATTTTCCCCTTTCTGCATTATCGTAATTCATATACATTCCCGGCTGTTAAACGCGCACCCTTTTATCTTTCTCTTTCAACGAAAGACTTTTAGTCAAAATCATGCATATTGTTTTTAAATTATCATTAACGTACTTATTCGGTCTCCCACATATCAAAAGAAATGAAATTATACAAGGCATAAAATGTTTTCCTTTCTCATGGTCAGTTTTGTCTTGCATATTGAATCCAGATGTCTATAGCATTTCTATGGCGCCTTTGCAGCATACCTCAAAACCCTGTTCCCAAAACAATAATTAACGGTAAAATTCTTAATCTCTCTTTTTAGCCAAAGTGCAATCTTCGCCAAAAGATTTTTCCCTTCCAATGACGTCAATTATGAAGTTGATATGTGTATATGTAACGGTTACATTTCCCACGCAAAAAAAAAATGCGATTCTCTTGGCTCGAAATGTATCTCGCTTGGCGTGTTTTTCCTTGCGCCCACTTTCATATCGGATAGTACACTTGCCCTCTGATCTTCATCTCCTAAACATCTAAAAATGTCTTGGCCCCTTTGGCCACCCTTTGGTTTTATAACGAGAAATCCCCTTATTGTTCTTAAAAAACTCTGTGGATTACGTGAACTTGGTCGGACCCGTTCAACAGCATTTCTGGATTATTCTTTGGATTATATTTGTGTTCTTCACCCCTGACTTTAAATTTAAAATGTCACCTCACCAATATTCATCAGATTCATTTAAAAATCTGAATCTTTGATTGATCAAAATATCACTATTGTGGAAGATTGTGAATTGTGACATTTTTCTTCAATTAAAAAACATTATCTCTAATGATGTGATTTTCGTCTTCCTTGCTTCATCATCACTACATAGTATAAAAGAAAGTCGCTTTTTCTGTCCCTATATCCCTATGTACGCTTAAATCTTTAAAACTACGCAACGGATTTTGATGCGGTTTTTTTTAATAGATAGAGTGATTCAAGAGGAAGGTTTATATGTATAATAACCATATGTTTTGCTTTGTAATTTCAGATAAATCACTACATAGTATAAAACAAAGTCGCTTTTTCTGTCCCTATATCCCTATGTACGCTTAAATCTTTAAAACTACGCAACGGATTTTGATGCGGGTTTTTTTAATAGATAGAGTGATTCAAGAGGAAGGTTTATATGTATATCCATTAAATAGTGGAGAAATACTGTTACTTTTGAGGTTTTTAATGTGATGTCGTAAATAATTTCATTTTTTCCGCTTATACATTGCAAACGCAGGCTGAACCCTACAAGATTTATCAAAATAATGTACTAATTATTGTACACATTAAAAAGGTCTACAAAAAACACAAAGAGACGAAGGTTTTCAAGGTTAACCCGAAGCAAAGCGAGGGAGGGCCGCTAGTACAAAATAAAAGGGGAAACTACACTCCGGTTCAGTACTTCCGTACCCAGGAAACGCACTCAGCGGTTTGCCAAAACAACCAAGTGCCACTATACCTTCTTGTTTTATCAAATTGCTTTACTCCGTAAAAGTAAATCCTTTAGGTTTTTTTAAAAGAATTCGCCAACTTTGACATCTTCTCAATAATCAACCCCCTGAACTTACTTCCCACGATAACTCTTCTATATGCATAAATGAACTCGATAACTCCACCATACAGGGCTTTACAAATTTGATAAAATCTGGTAACCAGGAGAAATTCGAGTCCCAGTAAAAAATATTTACCCCCACCTCCTTCCCCATCATTAATTTTCAAAAAGCACAAGGTTTTTTTTTACGAATTAATTGAGAAAAAATAGTAACAAAAATAGTTTAGAATTATTAGTTATATAGTTTAGAATAATACATAATTTAGAAAGATAATATAAACTGTGTTTTCTAATGAAATTCGTCAACATATAAATGACTGTAATTTTGATAACTTATATAAACGAAAAAATCTGATTTGAAACTTACAAAAAATACTTGAACATTTTTTATCATTGTATCCAATTTTAGATGCCACAGATGCTCGATTGACAATATATCTTACTGTTTTATTTAAATCCCCCCCCCCCCATATTCTAATCGCGTGCTAGAATGGTGTTTTCTGTGCATGAGATGGAAAATGTTTTTTTAACTTCATCCTTCCATTAAAGATACGAGAGAAGAGGAAGATCACTGCTTGCCGCGCACAAGTAGGGGTGAAGGAGAGAAAAATGCCATTTGTGCATTTTTCTTAAGTCAATAGAAAAAAAACATGCCAGATTAAATAACATAGTTGCCAGCTAAAAAAAAAAAAAAAATTATCGCCAGTTGTGACCTGGCGATCGCGTTTTTTAAGCCCTGGTTATATCAATATCTAATACAGTAGCCCTTTGTTATATTATAACAAAAAAGCATGATCTTTCGAGAAGTCATAACCGAGGAAATAAAAAAATAAGAGATACCCAAACTACAAGCAATTGTTTATATTTGTCTTCATACCTTTAGTTTATATGCATAATCAATTAATACAATTCGATCAAAGAAAATATTATTATTTTTTTTTTTTTTTAAGAAAGAAAGAAAACTAGTCGTTGGGGGCCACCGTAATACTTACCCATCATGGATATGCATAATGTAAAATATTAAAATAAAAATGTGTAAACTACTTATAAAGTGCATTGCAATTCAAATAAAATCGTGGCTTGATCAAAGAATATTTACTCCGTATCTATTCTATATTCTTTGCTTGGGGTGCGAAAAAGAGGTCTAATATCCAAAAAATGTTATTCAGGAATGTTAGAAAAATATATCGCTCAATATCAAATGATGATATTCAGCAGTGACAGAAAAAGATATCTTGTAATGTCAAAAAATGATATTCAGAGATGTTAGAAAATATTGGCCAAGAATCACAGATGTCAAAACCAAATATTCACAAATATTAGTTTAGAGGGGGGGGGGGGGGTCATTTAACGGTGGCCAACATCAATTTCTTATATTGGCCAATATCTTTGTGCTGCCTGGGTAGCCAGTATACACGATACACGTTATCATTATCTTTTTACGCGTGAAGGTTTCGCTATGGTACTTCATTGTGAAGTTTGGTAATTTTCTTAATTCAATATTGGAAAAACGGCATAATGATTAGATTGGAAATTTATATCAAGAAAAATACAATTTTTTACCTTTCTAACGCAGTGTGTCTAACAATTTTGTGACAAATACTTTTCGAGCTATTAATTTTTTTAGTAACTTCAAATGTTTCATTTTCCGAGATTAACCTGTGGCAACGATGGATGGCTGTGACTTTTCATAAACATGAATTTTACTGTTGTCTGAAAGAATAAGCCACCCTGTGTGTGGCTAATATCATTTTTTTTTAAGCCATAATAAATTAGTCAATTAAAATACAGTTTTCAAACAAATAGCATTTAAAAGTAGATTTTTTTCCTGTGTAAAAGTTTACAAAATTATAAATGTGAGATGTTTAGAAATTAAAAAAAAGGGCAATAATAAAAATTGCAAAACCGAAATTTCATCGTCAACTGTTGCCATTCGCAAAATGACGTCTGCGTTACGCACGGACACGTTTGTCTTTTATAATATAGATAGATACTAACAATACACATTGTTTATAGATGTTGTTGCTAGTTTATCATTCATCCTACTATATTCGTCCCCCTTGTAATAGAGGGAACAAGCTTATTTTGAAGGAATTTCGTGTTAGTTATTACATTTTGTCATACTTAGATTCTTAGCGTATATAATTTTAAAGAAGATTTACAGCAGTCAAGGATTCTCTGAGAGTAATAAAGGGTGATGTCGGATAAACATGTGTAAAATTTGCTTAAGTATATCCATGGCTTTTAACTTGCAGATTTTGATAAAACAAACATCAACTAAACAGAGACTATTAACTTTTAATTTACGGATTATATGTAGGAAAGCTTTTAATATGTTTTGTTACATGCCTACTCCGCCCTCGCTGTTTTTTATTTTTAAACTCCGCCCATCGTCATTACGATGTATTTGTTCATAATATAACCATCAGTGCAGCAAATCTAGCTTTATAAAGTGGGTGGAGCATCGTCTCCAGTACGATTTTAATTCAGTATACAGGTGTAAATTGTATTAATAATAGTTGAGAAAAATATCTTATTTTTGAATTTTGCAAGAAGCCTCTTTTCTTAAAAATCGTTGCACTGAATTTCATGAAATGAAATATATTTCAGGAGTGCTAAAAAATTATATATATATATATATATATTTACAATTTCTTTTGGCGAAAAATTAACTAAAAATATAAAAACATACCCATACCTGATGCTGGGAAAAGCAATGATTTTTTCTTTCTTTCTTTTTTACATAGTGTGTGTCAAATTGGGGCCTCTGAGATGGTGCTGCGTGCTCTTTTTACTGGCCTGACACTAATATTAATGACGTCATAACCGAAATCAATTCAGGTCAATGTATCCTAACAGAAAGATTTGATAAAGAGAGCATTTCCGCTCTTATAATTTGTGATTGCATAGTAATGCAATTTGTGATTTCATATTGTTTTGTCCAGTAGAAATAGCGTAAAAAAGGCCCTTGCCTTGCAAAAATTCGGGTACTTCTGATTTTTGGATATGTTGTAAAGGTTGACCCTCTAATAAAAAAAATTAGTTTTCGACCTTCTAGACCTTGTGCGTTTTTCACAATATTGAAAAAAACCTATATTTTTCGGCACTTTTTTCGATTTTTCTTAAATAACTCAATTTTAGGGCATTTTACAGAAAAAGCACTTTTATCCTTTTGTAGAGCATAAAATTCTCTACAACATGCAGTATTCATGTTTGTAAATTGTCCAAATAGAGGGGTGAGATACGGAGCCGGATAAATAGGGTAAAATTTGCAAAAAGTGCAAAAATCCACAAATGACGTTAGTTTTTGCTTAATAACCTACTTTTAGTGCGTTTTAGGGACAAAAGTGTCATTATAAAGTTTGTAAAGCATGAAGTAGTCTATAAGTTTCATTTATTAGATCATTAAATATCTATAATAGACTTTAAAAATCAAAATAATACAATTTATGGTTAATACGAGGTAATACCGATTTGCTGTATCCAATTAGGGAAAAGGATGCTGGGGATAAAGAGTTACATGCATATGCAATGGAAACTATTTATACTAGGTACCCCATAAAAGAATGGCTCCACGTTTATACGGACGGCTCCAGACTCTCTTTGGAAGAGAATGCGGGTGCTGGAATCTACTCGGAACTCTTCGCATTTTATGCATCCTTGGGAACAAACACAACACCGTTCGATGGAGAGGTGCAGGCTATCTGTATTGCCACACAACAGCTAACTATACGAGATAATGATTTCAAAAAAGCAGTTATTTTATCGGATTCAATCTCTGCTATTCAAGCAATAACTTCCTTTAAGATTCCCGACTCAAGAAGAATTGAGGACTGCAGGAAAAATTTTAAGCAACTAAAAGAGAGTGGAAAGGAAGTGGAACTACAATGGATCCCGGCCCATTGTGGAATATACGGGAATGAAGCGGCTGACCAACTAGCCAAAAAAGGAACTAAAATAATACAAACACCAAGCAATGAAATACCTTTCAATTCAATATCAAGAATTATAAAGAGAAAAATGGACTCTCAATATGAAAGGAGAAAACTAAGTGAAATCGAAAATAAAGAATGGAAAAATGCAATATCTCATGTCCCTGCAGCACCTAGAAGAACAAGTGTTGCCTTATTTAGACTTGCCATGGGACACGATTGTCTACCTAGTTACCTTTTCAGATTTGGTATTCTTGAAAGTCCAAATTGCCCTATTTGTGGAGAGGATGTAATCTTGAATGCACAGCATTTACCACTGTGCCCCGCACTATCAAGTAACAGTATATCTGGCAGATATTGGGAGGCCAGGGAACTAATGAGGACCTCAGAGCATCAGCCTATTTGATTGTATTCCCGGTTTACAGTTGACTTTTTGTTTTCTCTAAAGTCTCTATATGTCACCCTTGTTTCATTTGTTGTTCCGTTTATTCTTCAATTGTTTTGGTGGCATATAATAGTGTATAGATGTTTGTCTAAGTGCTATTGCTTTGAAAAAAACAAAACAATTTATGGTTAAAACAAAAAAATACCACCTGACAAGTCATTAATTTATAAACGAGCTTTTATTTTTGATATTGATTAAACGATGCAATTAATTAATTATAGTATGTACAATAATAGGTAACTGTTGAATAGTTGAGGGGGGGGGGGGGGGAGCGAAGTTAACCGAAAAACCTAGTCGGTAGACATAGGTGCAGGGCCCAGAATTCAAAGTCGAAAGTAAAATTAATAGCCGGGAATAATGCAAAAAAAAATACTTGAAAGATAAATAAGTTATAATTTAGAAATTTTAAAAAGGAAAAGGAGAGTCTAAGGCCGAAACTAAGGGAGGTGGGAGCAAAAGGAGCATGTGGCCCGGTCGCTGAAATGCAAGAAGAGGGCGCACAATGAAGATTTGGTTTGTCGTGTTTGTATTCATTTGTCCCACAAATTTTTGTTAGTCAAAGTTTACATTGTTGGTAAATGTATCTCAGTTTGAGAATGTTAGTCCCAACAGAAAGAATAACAACAATTATACCTGATAAGATGGAAACCTGTATAAAGGAGAGTTGTTTTCCGGTGTTTTGAATTTAGTTTTAGTTGGAAATACTTAATAACATATCAATTACAGTTTAATAAGTTCATTAAGTTTCAGTTACATAGTTTAAATAAACTTTAACAACACCTAACCGTGAGCAACCGCATGTAAAAACACGACTTTAGTAGTACAGTTAAGTTAACAGTTACACATTAGTAGTTTAAGTTAAAGTTAATGTTTTGGGTTACAGTGAATAATAATCTTAGTTACAGGTTACAGTTAGGTTATGGAGGTATTGATTTATATTCAACACTTCCCCTAAATTCATACCTACCATACACAAAAAGAAAATTAATGTCTTAAACAAAAGTCTTAAGTTAAAAGGAGTATCCAAGGCCGAAACTAAGGGAGGTGGGAAACTAAGGGAAGGTTCCGGTGATTTTCATGCTACAGTTGCCGTTCCAACGCTGTTTAGGGTTTTTCACAATGGAGATCGCATTCCAATACAAAAAACTGGGTGTTACCATTTGATTTTTTCGAAATTTTCTCACTGTAACGGTAATTGTTTGAGTAACACTGTTGTTTTCCATATCATTCTTGAGCGTATACCTCAAAATACCTTTTGCCAAAATTTCATTCAGTTTCTGTGAATGGTATGATAGTTAAGGGCCCAAATGTCGGGATAGTTTTTTTATTAATCACCCTGTATATATGTATATATATATATATATATAATTTAATATTAATATTGAAATATATATATAAAGGGAAAGCTAATGTTTAGCACTTCTAAGAAACAATGATTGATTCTTTCTGATTTACCTCACATTTAATAAGAAAAATCTGTTTATAGTAAGAAAGTGAAAAGGTTTTCTTTAACGGGAGAACTTTTCACCTAAGGGGGTGAGAGTGTTATCGGACATTTTTCTCGTGTCCTCCGATGGGACAGGAGGGGTGAGGTGAAGTTGCCCAAGCACATCAATCAGTTCCATCTCACCAACGCAGACTTCACCCCTATGACACACCCCTTAGTTTTAAGGAAAAAGATACTTTTTCACGATATTTGTTTGTTCGCGAATACAAATCACACGTAATCTAATTTGCGCAAAATTAAAAGAAAATTATATTTGGGGAGTTTGAACTTTCATAAACTAGAGTTAATTTTTAGAATTCTAGATTTTTTTTTTTTTAGCTTTTAAGGTGTGTCCCATCGAAATAAAGCCACCGTGATTGTGTGCTGTAGCTGGACACGAAACAAATCAATGAGAATTAAACAAATATGTTAAGAAAGTCTATATACAAATACATATTTACAAGGAGTAACTCACTCCCAGCCGCAACTTGGCCGGAAAAAAAATGAAAATGTAAAAAAAGAGGGTAAAAAGTGTCCCGCTGAAATAAACGCACCACCCCTATCAGTGTTTATGGGAACTCCCGACATTCGAGCTGATACAGGTCAACAAGTTTATGACGTCACGAAGTTGTCGAATACCTGTTAAAACGGTTTAACCTGTGTTACGGTCAAGAGGTTGGCAGGTGACATGAAGACCATAATACGATTAAGATTCTGAAAGGACTCAATGACACCTTTTTGTCCACAAGAGGTTGGCAGATGACTTGAAGACAATAGTACGATTAAGATTCTGGAAAAAAAAAGAGAAAGAAAGAATAAAAGGATAAATGGTTAAAAATTATCAGGAAAATTTTAAACGTTTGTTTAGGATGAAAGATTATGAATACATCTTAAAGAATTATTTACAAGTACGCAAAAACTAGGTTTTATTTTCCACATAGCAGCTAACTATCCCCCCCCCCCCACACACACACACACCCTCAAGTCAAATAAGCACAAAACCTTTATGAAGTATTTTATAATGTAAGACAAAATTATAAAATGTGTTTAGTTTTTATTTGGTAGGATTTGATTTAATTTATTAAGTAATAATTATTACTACTTAATAATAAATTTATTAAGTAATAATTATTACTACTTAATAATAAATTTATTAAGTTTTAATTCTTATCAAAAAATATGTTTATTTGACTTGTAATAAATGGGAAGGTTGGCAGCTGTGTTTGTACATTAATGTTTTAGTATAATCCAAAAGCCAAAAATGCTTTATCGCTTTTGTAACAAACTTCTTATATAAAGTAAATAATATCGATATCATATATATATCAGCATATCTGCGATTAATTAACATTAAAATTAGGCAAAGATTTCTATTCGGCCGGAGTGATAACTAAAAAGTGGAATATTTGACAGCTAAGTAAATGCAGATAGATATATTTAAAATTTGTATTTTGCTAAAGAAAAAAATTGCTGTAAATTTTGCAAATACATGTAATGTATGAAATATAAATATGCAGATTGGAGTGACGGTGGAGGGGAGCACGCTACGGTTATTAGCACCGCAGAATATTAGGACTCCGGTACTTTTTTTGTTAGAAATTAAGCCCTGTTTACATTATATGTATCCTTGAAAAATTGAAATGATACTTGGCACTGTATAGTGTAAGTAAATAAAATAACTTGTGAGCACCAAAGTATTTATCAAATTTTACATGCTAGTTTCAGTAGCATTCGACGTACAGTCATCAGAGCCTGTATAATGGTACGTCGAACACTTATTGTGCCAAAATTTTACTCACACCAGTGAAACTACACAGAAATATTGTAATTATAAATAAATGGCAAAATGTAGCTTAATAGAGTTCATAAATGATTTTATTTAAATAACGAGTGAGCGCCTATATGGCAGTAAGTTCTCCTCGTAAAAATAGCAAAGAACTAGATCTTTGGAAATAGTATATAATATAGTAGTGTTGGGTGGAGTTTTATGATGATGATGTCTATTTACATTTACGGAAAAGTTCCTAATATCATGCATTCCGTTAAATGTTAAATACATTCTAGTTAGAAAACTTCTGTAATCTAGATCTAGAATTTTCTATAATCTGAAATTGCCGTTGCTTCTGAAGTTATACAATTTTTCTATTTTGTATAGTCATTACAGTACATAATGTTTTCTTCAATTTATTCAAAAATGCATATTTTGCGACGATCGGCAATTAACATACCCCCTACGAAATCAGCGAAATACACTATAAATCCAACTTTGCCCCTTATCCCCATATGTACATACCTACGTGTATCCACCCATACTTGTTTCATATCCTTTTAATCCCGTGTAAGCACTCCCTCTGATTATTTTATGATTTTTCGCCGCGTCTGAGGGGGCGGATTAACGGTATTTTATGGAATATATATCCATCCAAAGCTAAATATACGGAAACGAAGAGACGCCTCTACGGAAAAATTGTCGTAAACTTACTTGATATTGACAGTTCGGGAATTGTACTTCTAAACACAATAACACCAGTGGAACTGCGCGCGTATCCTCCCATCACAACACTTTTCAAAGAATTCCAAGATAATGTAAATGCTCGAGTTTTCCTCGCACTGATCTGTGCCGCACGTGGTGAAATTTCGATAAGACTTTTCAGAGAATATCCATTTTAATCTTAATTAAGTTAATTATTTTGTATATATATTATTTCGTATATGTTTCATCTCTTTTAAAAATTAAATTTGAGTAGGTATTTTCGTTGTAGAAAAGACTGGTGGTTGAAATTAGAAATATATGTTTTTGCAGCTTTCATTAATATTTTTATTAGTTAAGCTTTTATGATGTGTGGCATATTTTTATATTTTTAGTTCTTTTTAATTAGTGCAAATTCTTTAAACGTATTTTTATTCGAATAATTACAGAATGACATTTGGTTTGTATTTGTTTATATTCTTCTCCGTTCAATGCTCCACAATTTTAAAATACTCATGCTATAGTTCATATACTTAAAAAAATGGTAAAAAATTTCGATTGTTTAATAATAATAATTTGTTTTATATAATATTTGAAATGTCACTTATTCAAAGTTACTAATTCATTTATTTTTCAAATCCTTTAAACCATTTAATTTTTTTTACGTATCTTAATATTTTGATGCTGTATGTTTTTCCATTTAATAATACTCTTCAACAGCAGATAATTTTATATGTGCAATATTTAATTTATTAAATTTTTGTTGTACAAGTTGCTTGAATTTTAAAGTATTATTATTATTAAACTTTTTAAATACATTTTATTTCTATGAACTTTAAAATAAATTAATTTTGATTAAATCAATCTATTTAAATAGACATTTTAAATGTGCATTATAATATATATGAGAGATTTTGAAAATGTATATTTATATTTTAAAAAAGAAAGCTTTGGAAAAAACTTGAGAGAAAAAGCTAAAGTTACTAGATTTAAATAAAAATGTAATTATGGAACATCAAGTTAGATATAATGTAAGATGCAAATGATTCTGAAAAACTATTGTCCTTCTGTTTACATGAAAATATACTTAAAGAATTCAATAAAAACTAAAAATAAGAAAATATGTAACATGTAGATCATATAAAAATATTTTTTAATAATGCTATAGAAATGTATTTTTTAGATTTTGTCCAGGGATTATATAAACCCTAAATTTTGTTTATATATTTCTTAAAAAGTGATCAATTTTTACGAAATAAAAGTATCCAGAAATATTTAACTTTCTTCAGATTTTCATGGGTTTAATAAAACTTAAATAAATGAGAATAATTAAACTCCGCCCATCGCATTACGATATGTATTTGTTCATAATAACCGTCAGTGCAGCAATCTAGCTTTATAAAGTGGGTGGAGCATCGTCTCCAGTACGATTTGAATACAGATGTAAATTGTATTAATAATAGTTAAGAAAAAAAATGTACATTTTTAAATTTTGCAAGAAGCCTCATCTCTTAAAAATCGTTGCACTGAATTTCATGAAATGAAATATGTTTTAGGAGTACTAAAAAATTATAATTTGGTAATTTTTTTTCTTTTTTTTTTTTCCAGTAAAAAATTAACTAAAACTTGATGCTATACATTCTAAAAATATAAAAACATACACATACCTGATACTGGGAAAAGCAATGATTTTTTTTCCTTCTTTTTTACATAGTGTGTGTCAAATTGGGGGTCTCTGAGATGGTGCTGTGTGCTCTGTTTACTGGAATGACACTAAGTGACGTCACAAACGAAATCCAGTCCGGTCAATGTATCCCAATAGAAAAAATTGATAAGGAGAGCATTTCCGCTCTTATAATTTGTGATTGCATAAGTAATAGTGGTAAATATTACAATCGTGAAATAAAAAGGAATTAATAAGCTTGTTTTATAAAAGCAAATTAAAATTTAGAAATAAAAAAATTCTTAGTTTAATAGATCTGTTTTTCGCATTGACTTACCTTTTACTAAAAACATTATTTTATAATATACATTCCAAAAATATAATAAATCTGACAAAAACTTTACAAAGTTAATACCATTCCCCAGTGGCGTAGCTACATATTCAGCGCCCTGGATCGAGTAAAATTAGTGCGGCCCATTATAACTTGAAAAAGTTCGGCCAAAATTTCTTTTAAAGTTTAAAAAATATTTTTTTATTTCATTTTAAAACCTTTACTTATTACTTTTAAAACCCTATTTGAAAGTCAAAGCATTTTAACGACAAGCTATTCAACGTGATAAATAGAAATAAAATAAACTATATATATATATATATATATATATATATATATATTATGTACGGAATATCTACTAATATTTATTACGAATTGGACGGGATTTCCGTTTTAAATGCGCCCATGGACCATGGACCCAGTACAATCTTATCCCCTTCAATATCTGTTGTTCCATTCAAAGCTTTCAGAGCATTAATGAATGTTAATAAAGACACTATTGTCAAACATTTTTAGGGTTTCGTTCGTTCATCTCACGAAACCCTATTACCCCCGCACCGTTGTCTGTCCGTCACAGAGCCATTCTCAAAAAGTATGTAACTTACAGAGTTGAAACTTAGTGTATAAATCTGAATAGCAGCTGTAAAGAGCTCAAAATATTAAAATTTGAAAAATTCGTGTTATTTTAATAAATAGAGTTAAAAAAACAAAATTCTAACAGCCTTTTCCTATTAAATTGAAACATTTTTCGTTATAGCAGATGCCAAAGATTTAAAATCCACAATGAAATTCTTTCTACAATAATTAATTTTCTATCAGACGATTTTCACGTGGAAAATGAAAATGAAATAAAAAGTTTCACCCATTGAAAAAAAGATAAATATGAAATAAAATTGATTGACGTCATAGTCGTAATAAAACGGAAAATGTCTAAGATTTCTCAATAATACAAGGAGTATGAGTATGTGTAAGTGGACAAAGCAGATTAATATCACGTCATTAGAGAATTAAAAAGAAAATCTGACGTCATATAGGAAGTTTAACTAATTTTTCAAATGTTTGAGAATAATACAAAGAGAGTATCAATATAAATAATAGAGAATAGTAAATATATGAGTTTGAGAAACATATTGAATCGTGATAAAAATCCGATTATGGAAATATTCGCATATTTTAACATTTTGAAGGTGTACAATTTGTTTAATTTTGAAATTATTTTTTTAAATATTGCATTTAGTCCGTATGACGGATATTATTATGACAGAATATAATAGCGGGCTTGGACCGCTATCCGGCTGGTTTAGATATTCGAAAAAAGGAAAAAATAGACCGGTAAATTTTTACTTTATAAAAAACATGACTTTTTTTTTTTTTTTTTTTTTTTTTTTGCTAAATGAAATTTGTTTGAATTTATAAAGAAAGGATAAAGTGTTTTGAAAGGAATATTAAACGAAACTCTTTGAGCGATCTTCGATCACACTTACCCACTTGTTTTAATTTTGATCGCATTTGGATGAAACACGTTTTCCGTTTTCTGTGCCAGGAAACGTTGAAAATTTATAAAATTCAAACTCATCATAACTCGGTAAGTTTTGGTTGTACAAAAAAGAAATTTTTATTATTTCACTTGTTAGAGTAAGGATAAGTTTTCCCATATATAATTTATAAGACCCAGAGACCATATAAAAATTTTAATTTTGTAACTTTTAAAAAATAACTATTTTGACGCAAATGGCTTTTAAGAGGAAGAAAAAAAAAAATTAAAAAAAATTTAGCTATTAGAACTATACTTCTAAAGCACAACTACCCTTCAAGAAGGCTGGGCGTTTTTATTATTATTATTATTATTATTATTATTATTATTATTATTATTATTTGGAATTCTATTGATTGTTAATGGTTGGGGGATACATAGCCCAATTATAGCGAAGGCAAACTTCCAACCACATTTTTTCGGAAAGTATTTTTTGCCTTATTTAACCTTAAAAGTCTGCGATTAAATAAAGACGAAAAAATACTTTTCAAAAAAAGTAATGGAAGTTTACCTAGGCGGTAATCAAGTCCTGGGGCAAGTCTGAAATAACGGAAAAATACTTAGAATACTTCACTTTCTGAAGAATGCAATATATAACAAATTTTCTTTAAGTCTGTTCTCTAATCCAAACTGGCTACTTTGTGACACATTTTTTAATTCACTTTTGTTCACAAATATATCAAATTAGCAGGTGCTTTTATTAAGAACTTTCTAATCGAAATACGTTTCCCATTTTTTGGTAAAGGAAGCAGATCTTTCAGAAAATACTGTCAAAGTCGGTCTTTTGAGCCGAAACCCCAACGTGGCATCACTAGAAATGAGAAAAACGTGTCATCACATGACACGAATCTCTTATAACTCGATAAGTAATTTATTTATCAAAAAATGGAAAACTCGTTTCGATTCCAAATCGCTTCAATAGTCAGGCCTGTCAATTGTATGCCTTTGCATTTAAAAACGAGTCAGAAAATGTGTCAGAAAGTTTCACGTTGTTGAGAAGGTCATTTGAAAAACTGCCTTAACGTGTTAGCTTTTGACACATAGTAGAAGATAACTAAGGCAACTATGGTTTAGTTCCCGATAAAAAGTGTCAAATTTTGCAACAAGTTCTAAATACTATCATGACATTTCATTGTGACTATGTTACAATAATGAATTAACTCAATAATCTGCTTTGATAATTAACTTTTTTTCTCTCATTGAAAGAAAATGCTTATTAATTCTGCTGTTTATATTTGCCATATTTACAAAATCTCAAAAACAATGCACACAAAAGTTCATTTTCCACCCATCCTAATTTTTGTCACCCTTTACCCATGCCGCATATGCTTAAATCCGACCCAGATTATGTATTTTGTAAACTGTATTGATAAAGTACATAGACATGTTTAATTTCCAGAAAAGAAAAAAAAACTTACAAATATACTTTTCTCGCTTTTTTATTTGTAAATTGTTCGATAATTTTCTTTCTATTTATAAAACTATTGTTTTTCAATCGATAAAACAGCTAAATAGCTAAGGTTGCTTCTTAAATACAGGTTTCTCAGTACTTTTTTGGTTACCACTATTTCCGTACACTTATGGTGTGCTGGTTAGTGCTGTTCCCGACTAGCTCAGTCATGACAACAGTTTAAGGTTTAAAACTATGTTTGTTGGAACTAATTGGGCAAGGCTGTGGTAGATTGAGTCTTTTCGCAATCTTGCCTATACTGAACAATGACCCCCAAAATCCAGTTACTAACCCGCACTTCACTATAAATAACTAAAAAGCAGGCCCGTCTTAGACTATCTGGGGGCCCGGGGCAAGCACCATTCTGGGGGGGGGGGGGGCTCTTCTATCTGCCCATAGAAATTGTTTGGGAATTATGTTGAAGTGACTAGTATTAAACTTTTTCCTATTGTATCTATACATAAATTTCGAACCAAGTACTATTTACATCTGTATACAGGGTATCACAAGAAAGTCACCATAAAGGAGAAATTCGATCCAAATCCCCCTGGTACAAGAACTTTAGTATGCTTTCATTCTTGCTTTTATACTATTGCTGATTGACCAAAGAAGCTAAAATTTGCATAAACTCACTGCGAAACACAGAAATCCGCAAACTCTGAAGGCTACATGCATACTTCGAAAATTAAAGTAAAATAAAATATAGAGGTCGCTGTTGCGCATACATGTTAGGTTGTGACATTACGTTCTCATTCAAAACAATAGGATGTCTTTATGAGACAGTTGCTAGTCTACTATACAGTAATCTTCATGATAAATTTCTACATTTACAATAGAAATGCGCCAGGAAGATTATTGTATTGAAATAGTGGTAGCCAATCAAGTGACCGCCGAGAAGCCTGCAAATAAGTTTTGATTACTTTAAGATTTGAAAAACTTCCGCTGCCGTCAACAGCAAAGTTAAACAAATTAAAAAAAAAAAAAAAAAACAGGTATGCTAAAACAGTGTTGGAGAAGTTACCTGAGGCTGCGGTATGGTGTGAATTAAAATAAAAATTCGCCAATAGGAATAATTTCTTTTAATTGAATATAAAAACATGTTTTAAATCGAAGCATTTGAAGTTGAAAACAAGGTAAAATATCATTGGAATATGCTGGATGTAACAGTTCTGATTCATCCGTAATGTCTGATTAATAATAAAACAAGTGGGTAAGCGTGATCGACGATCACACAAAGGGTTTCGTTTAATATTCCTTTCAAAACGCTTTATCCTTTCTTTGATAAATCCAAATAAATTTCATTCTCCCGGGAAAAAAAAAAAAAAAAAAAAAAAAAAAAGTCGTTTTTTTATTAAGTAAAAATTTGCCGGTCTATTTTTCCCGTTTTTTCCAAAAGCTGAACTGGTCCGAACCCGCTATTATGCTCTGTCATAATATCTGTCATGTGGACTAAATGAGATATTAAAAAAAATCAATTTCAAAATTAAATATGTTGTATAGAGACCTTCAAAATGTTAAAATAGGCCAATATTTCCATAATCGGGTTTTTATCATGATTCAATACGTTCCTCAAACTCATATGACGTTATAAACACTTACTGACGTCATATCTACTTGCTTTCTCTATTACTCATATTGATATTCTCTTTGTATTATTCTCAAACATTTGAAAAAGTCCGTTAAACTTCCAATAGGACGTCATATTAATTTTCTTTTTAATTCTCTAATGACTTCATATTAACCTGCTTTCTGTACTTACACATACTCATACTCCTTGTATTATTGAGAAATGTTTGAAAATTTCCGTTTTATTACCACCACTATGACATCATATTAATCTTTTTTTCAATTGATGAAACTTTTTATTTCATTTTCATTTTTCACGTGGAAATCTTTTAATAGAAAATTAATTATTGTAGAAAGAATTTTATTGTGGATTTTTAATAGTTGGCAACTGCTATAACGAAAAATGTTTAAATTTAATAAGAAAAGGCTATTAGATTTTTGTTTTTTTTATCTATATATTAAAGTAATACGATTTTTTTAAATTTTATGATTTTGATATTCATAGTAGGTATTCGTACATGACAGTATATTATTTGAGATTCTTAGTAGGTATTTGTGTATAAGCACACAAAATTTCAAGTATGTAAGTTATATAGTTTCTGAGAACCGGCTCTGTGACAGACAGACAACGAAGCGCGACTAATAGGGTTTGGTGAGATGAATGGAACCCTAAAAAAATAAACTAAATGTAAATATCGATTTGATCAAATTATTTTTAAATATATCTCTATTATGTGCAGTCCGACTGCGAAAGATTAATCCGTTTGCATTTAAAACAAGATAAGAAGTTCCGCATTTATTCCCGACTAATATTTCAGAACGAAATTAAAACTTCATCAAAATAAAATATAAATATAACTGATTATCTGAGTGAAAACGAAGACTCATATACAACGCAGTATTACTTTGCCCCATATATAGCTACGGTGGATATTAAACCTTTTCGTTAAGCATAACTCAAAAAATATTTGACGCATGTCATTCCAATTTTCACAGAAGGTACCTATCAAGGTGACAACGACATCTATTTATTACCAAGAATCAATTTCAAACCGTTTGGAAATTATATTAAAAAATATATAAACAAGTGGGTGAGTGTGATCAAAAATCGCACAAAGGGTTTCGTTTAATATTCCTTTCAAAACACTTTATCCTTTCTTCAATAAATCCAAATAAATTTCATTTTAAAAAAAAAGTCATGTTTTTTAAATAAAAATTTGCCTTTTCTTTTTTATTTTTTTTTCGAAAAGCTGAACCGGTCTGAACCGGGGCCTCCGAGATGTCGCTGTGTGTCCTACACCGGGCCTGCTACAAGTATTAGTGACGTCACAGTAGTGATCCACTTTGGTCAAAGTATCGCAGCAGAAAGATGTAATAAAAAGAGCATTTTCGCTCTTATAATTTGTGATTACATACATAATATTAAATTTCATAATCGTGAAATAAAAGGGAATTAATATACTTGTTTTATTAAAGGAAATTAAAAGTTTTAAATTAAAAAAATGCTAAGATTAATAAATCAGATTGAACCCATTGACTTACCTTTTCCTAAACACATTATTTTACAATAAATATACGTACAAAAAATATAATAAATCTACCAAAAACTTTACAAAATCAATCCCATTCCTCCCTTTTACAACTACATACCATAATTTAACCATCAAAACACAATAAATGTCAATTTAAATACAGAAATCGACATTTTTTAACTATAGAGACCTTGGCACTTTTTTTAACGCTTTGGCGTAATCCGGGCTTCAGAAAATTAGATATGTTTTAAAATTATATACACAATTATGAAAACAAACCTAATGTACTTTTATGTTTATTTATATATGTATAAAATTATTTATATATACAATTCTGTTCTACCTGCATATAAAAAGAGATAAATGGCTTCTTTATATTAAATAAATTATATAAATATTGAAAAAAAAATACTTATTTATATGAAACTACGAATAGGTTGCCAGAAAGTATTTTGCAGCTTTCCTTCTCTCGCCATAAGCCTTTTTCGGTACTTTTCGGTTAGCCGGGCGCCAGTGATACATGCACATATATAAATATATATATTTTAATTCATACATATATGTGTGTGTAGATATGTGTATATATATATATGTGTGTGTGTGTGTGTGTGTGTGTAGATATATGTGTATATATAAGTGTGTGTATATATGTATATATATCACTGGCGCCCGGCTAACCGAAAAGTACCCAATTTTCTATCTTGACTTTGTAACTGATTTGTAATATTTTAAAAATTGTCTATTTATTGTACTTGGGTCTAGGACATAATAACCACTCAAAATAACTTATCAAAAGATTTATTTTCATATATTTGTACACTTAAGTTAGCTAAAATGTTAAATTGAACTACGTAGAATTACTAAGTTGTGTAAATCAGTTAATTTAAATTTTATAAACAAAGCACATCACTCACTTCTAACTAAATGTATCCAGATATTAGTCAATTTATTACAGTATTTCTTTCAAAATCATTTTTTAAACTGTTTATCGTCTGCTTCTTTTATTTATTTATTTTTTTTCTAAAGATCATTTGACTCTTTTCGATTTGGAAGTACAAATTCAATCAAATATGCCAGATTATTTCCATTACAGTAGGCTAGACATTTGTTGTTAGGTTTTTTTTCTCTGCACAAGTTCAATACCATCATATTAATTCTAGCTTCACGAATTATGAAAAGTATATCGAAACATTTAATGCAAACCACTTCTGTTGAATTGTAAAAATAATTATCACAAGGTAATTTTCGTAGCTAAAATTTCTTCTTTTCATTATCAGTAGCGAATTTGAAGACTTAGATTAGAAACTAGGAGCACAACATTTTCTTCTCTTTATTTTATAGATATAATCTACACTTTCTTTAATAATTATAATCAATAATTATTGATAGCATTATAATCTAAATACACTGAAAAATATTATTAATTACTATATAAAACAATAAATAAAATCAAAATACTGTCGTAAACAATCCGTACAAACGAACAAAGTACATGAAAATTTTTAAGTTATTATGGATCACTGTTTTGACGTCAGCAGGTTGTGACGTCACCTGTAGCAGGCCCTGTGTAGGACACACAGCGACATCTCGGAGGCCCCGTCTGAACCCGCTATTATACTCTGTCATAATAATATCTGTCATGTGGACTAAATGCGATATTAAAAAAAAAAATCAATTTTAAAATTAAACATGTTGTATAGAGACCTTCAAAATGTTAGACGTCAGATTAATTTTCTTTTTAATTCTCTAATGACATCATATTAAGCTGCTTTCTGTATTTACACATACTCATACTCCTTGTATGAGTATTACGAACGCTGAGATATGTTTGAAAATTTCCGTTTTCTTACCAATATGACGTCCTATTAATATTTTTTTCAATTGGTGAATCTAATTCTCATTTTCATTTTTCACGTGGAAATCTTTCAATGGAAAATTAATTATTGTAGAAAGAATTTTATTGTGGATTTTTAATTGTTGGCAACTGCTATAGCGAAAAATGTTTAAATTTAATAGGAATATGCTGCTAGATTTTTTATTTTTATCTCTCTGTATTAAAATAATACGATTTTTTCAAAATTTTATGATTTTAAGCTTTATAGTAGGTTTTTAGCTATAAGTACACAAAATTTCAAGTCTGTAAGTTGTATAATTTCTGAGAACCGGCTCTGTGACAGACAACGTAGCGGTCCGAATAGGGTTTTGTGAGATGAACGAAACCCTAAAAAAGTATGCATATATTTTTATAAATCTTTATTTCGCCCATTCTAATTTTGCGCCTTCAGAATTCGTGCGCCTGGAGCAGTTTGCTCCAATTGCTCCACGGTAGCTACGCCCCTGCCGAGATGACTTAATCTGGCTCTGTAATCAGAGCGTGAATCAAATAAATAAATTGACGTCATAAAATTCTATTCATCTTTGTTTCTAAACGAAGAAAAAAAACAGTTCAAAAGAAATTTTTTCAGACTTAACTTGTTAATTAAAGATGTAATTTCGTTTATCTAAACGAAATTGGTATCAAATGATAGTTTCACTTTCGACTGGAAACCACAACACTGTTTTCCTGATAGAACTGCCCTATGCTATCTTATTTACTTCCCGTTTAACATACATCTTCAATACGCAGTTACTGAACTAACCTTGGATAACAAGGAAAATATTTCCGTAATGAGATATTCTTATTTAAATAAAACTTGCTTCTATTATAGGGTTGACACACGCTTTCCTCAAGTTATAATTTTTAGCAAGGAATTCTAACAGAATACCGGATTGCTATTAAAATTGAGAAGGAAGTTAATTTTATAACTTTCTATATATTAAAACAATTATTTTGTAAATCTGTAGAAAACAATCCTAGGGCGAAAAGGAAATGAGAATTTGATAATTTGGCATGCAGATGTTTTGAATTAGCTTATGATTACAGTTTTTCGCGACTTACTAAAATCAGGGCTTCGAATGAGAACCAGACCGAAAAAAAAAATACAGGCCAATTTACAATCCATTTGCACCATCTGTTTAAATGCCTGAGAGATTTTTGTGATGTACTACTGAAAGGTTTTAGATACCATGACATTTCTATGTCATATTAAATTTAATTATACAAATAATTTTAAAGTCCCTTCTTCATTCACTTATAAATAAATTACACTAGAATATTAAAGAAATACAAATATGAAAATAAACTTTCGGTAATAAGAGTTCATTGCAACTTAAATGAAAGGAAATGCTAGACTAAACAAACCAATATTTAAAATATATAATGCAAAACAGTTGGGTTATAGGCATAGCTGCTAATTGAAACACTGAGCTATTAATTGCAATATGAATTGAAACCAAATTTTACTTTAGTAGAATGATTTAGAAAACATTTAGTAAAATTATGGCATTCAGATAATATTATGTCAAGATGAAAATTCTACAAATTTAATATATATATATATATATATACTAGCTGTTACCCGTGACTTCATTCACGCAACATTAAAAGAAGTATAAATACATTTTTTAAGCAAAATATTTCACTCCCGATAATTAAAAACGTTAATAATTAACTAACTATTTATCACATTTCATAGGAGACAATACGGTATTTTTTGTTATAGGGATCTTGACATAACTCAGCCTTAAAAAAGTGAAATTTTGTGCCAAATAATCGCGAAAATTAAATTGCAACCAATGCAAAAAGGAGGGCCAAATAAAATCGGGGAAATAGACGAATTGGGTAAAAACAAATGTCAATTTTAGCTGATAAACAATTTTACTTTTAACGCCTTTGTGAAACGTTTTAACAGCCATCCTTCAAAAAAACATTAATTGGAAATAGTATATGCTTTTTCTTTAAATTCAATTCTGCCTCCTTGGTTTAATGTATAGCTGAAACAAATCTTGTTTTCTAAATGACAGTATGTTGACAGGCAATTTTTGTTCCCCAAAATAAATGGATTCATAAAGTTTGAATATATAAAAATATGTTTTGGTTTTTCGGATAATTTACTGAAATCAAGATTTTGTTTTCAACATCTACTCAAAGTGAAAATAAATTCTGTTTTTCAGTTTTAATGAGAAAATGGTGTAAAAAATACACTGATCTGTTTTATTTCTCCTTTTTTATACACAAATATGGAGTAATTTACTTCCCGTTTTTAGAGAAACTTCGTTAAAATTTACAAAAAAAAAAAAAAAAAAATCTTGGCATCTAATTTAATTTTTTTAATTCTGAGAGTTTGTGTGACATCCTCGGATCAATGATAACCGGTATTAAGTAAATCGCGTTGCGTTCGATTGTCTAGGAGTAGTTGCGAAATACAAACACACGGTCAGATTTTAATATAATAAATTCGTGTTCATTTTCCTTTTCTTAAAATTATGATGTGATTTTTAGCAGAAAACTCTCATCTGTATATAACGGATACTCATGCTTAATAATCAGTATAGATAAAAAAACATTTAAACTTTTCGTTATAAATATGGCGTGAAACTCATCTACTTTCTATACTTACTGATCCTTGTATTATTAATGTAAGGAATTGATTCACTCATTTTAAAACATAATCGAAATTTCCCGTTTTATTTCAAATATTTTCCCCAGAGAAATCCCTTTTTAATGACATAAATCTTGTTAATTTTCTTTTCTAGGCAATTAATTTCAATACTGGCATAGGGGAAATTATGTTACTTTAACAAAATAATATTAAATCTTTAGGTTTTATCAACAAAAATGGAACTATTAACATTCGTCATTTTTTTAAGTAATCAAGTTATTTCTTTTAGTTTTAAGAATGAAAATAACTATTTCTCGCTATCCATGACATCATTTTCAACATGGATAATTTTGCTGAGCACATTATTGACATTTGCTAACCATTTTCTTTTCAAATTTCGTTTTACTTTTTCAAAATTTAAATAAAAAATACGGTATAGTTATATTAGCCGTGCGCAGACGGTAAAACGCCAAGTATTGTTACCATACAAAAGAAGAAAAAAAAAGAAAAAAAGTAAAGAAAAAACCCAAGATCACTTTATTTCACTATCAAAGCATATCCGCTTTATTTTCGATGTATGACGTCATATTCGCCTGTTTCCTATGGTTACGCATATTGAAACCTTGTATTATTATCAAAAACTAAAAAAAGTATGTTTTGTTTTTAATAATATTATTTAATCTTCTTTTTAATTCTTTAATTTTTTATTTCGTTTTCATTTTTCACGTGAAAATTTTTCAATTGAAACTAAATTGTTCAGTAAAAATTATTATTCCGGTTTGATTTAGTTTTGGCAACGATAAAATATTAGCAACGGTAAAGTAAATTTAACCATTTTAAAATATTATACGAAAAGATGTCCATTTGTTCTCTATGAAAATAACGAAATTTTGAATTATTAAGAAAAATATTGGAATAAAATAAACAAAAAACAGCCTATGTTCATTTGAGGGTTGTAATACACCTACATGCAAAGATACAGGATCATTAAATGCTTCATTTTGACGCTGGCTTCAGCCAAACATTTGCACACAATCGGATTTATAATATTACTAGCTGTTACACCCGTGACTTCGTTCACGCAACATTAAAAGAAGAATAAATACATTAATTAAGAAAATATTTCACTCCCGATAATTAAAAACGTTAAAATTAACTAACTATTTATCACATTTCATAGGCGACAATACGGTATTTTTTTGTTATAGGGACCTTGATATAACTCAGTCTTTAAAAAGTGAAATTTTGTGCCAAATAATCGCGAAAATGAAATTGCAACCAATGCAAAAAGGAGGGCCAAATAAAATCGTGGAAATAGGCGAATTGGGTAAAAACAAATGTCAATTTTACCTGATAAACAATTTTACTTTTAACGCCTTTGTGAAACGTTTTAACAGCCATCCTTCAAAAAAACATTAATTGGAAATAGTACATGCTTTTTCTTTAAATTCAGTTCTGCCTCCTTGGTTTAATATATAGCTGAAACAAATCTTATTTTCTAAATGACAGTATGTTGACAGGCAATTTTTGTTCTCCAGAATAAATTGATTCATGAAGTTTCAATATGTGAAAATATGTTTTTATTTTTCGGATAATTTACTGAAATCAAGATTTTGTTTTCACCATCTATTCAAAGTGAAAATCAATTCTGTTTTTCAGTTTTAATGAGAAAATGGTGTAAAAAATATACAGATCTATTTTATTTCTCCTTTTTTTATACACAAATATGGAGTAATTTACTTTCCGTTTTTAGAGAAACTTCGTTAAAATTAACAAAAAAGAAAAAAAAATCTTGGCATCTAATTTAATTTTTTTAATTCTGACAGTTTGTGTAACATCCTCGGATCAATGATAACCGGTATAAAGTAAATCACGTTGCGTTCGATATTCTGGCACTGTAAATGAAAATTGTAAATTCACGGGCATTCTCCGTGAATTGCTGCCGTAATTTTACGGGAAATGCCCCCTTTTCAAGGTAAACGGTCCATTTCAGTAAATTTAATGTTTTTACGGGCAAAAACCGTTTATCTAATAACAAAGCTCGTTTATCTAGTCACAAAACCGGTTTTCTTATGGACATTGCCTGGAATCTCTGCTGCAGTAATTTTACTGCAGCAATTTTTTACAGTGAGGAGTAGTTGCGAAATACAAACATAGATTCGTGTTCATTTTCCTTTTCTTAAAATTATGATGCGATTTTTAGCAGAATATTCTCATCTGTATATAACGGATATTCATGCTTAATAATCAGTATAGATAAAAAAACATTTAAATTTTTCGTTATAAATATGGCGTGAAACTCATCTACTTTCTATACTTACGGATCCTTGTATTATTAATGTAAGGAATTGATTCACACTCATTTTAAAACACATTGGAAAATTCCCGTTTTATTTCAAATATGACGCCTCTTTTTCCCGCAGAGAAATCCCTTTTTAATGACATAATTCTTGTTAATTTTCTTTTCCAGGCAATTAATTTCAGTATTGGCATAAGGGAAGTTATGTTGCTTTAACGAAATAATATTAAATCTTTAGTTTTTATCAACAAAAATGGAACTATTAACATTCGTCATTTTTTTTTAGGTAATCGAGTTATTTCTTTTAGTTTTAAGAATGAAAATAAATATTTTTCGCTATCCATGACATCATTTTCGATATGGATAATTTTGCGGAGCATATTATTGACATTTGCTGACCATTTTCTTTTGAAACTTCTTTTTACTTTTTAAAAATTTAAATAAAAAATACGGTATAGTTATATTAGCCCTGCGCAGACGGTAAAACGCCCAGAATTATTACCATACAAAAGAAAAAAACGAAGAAAAAAAACCCAAGATCATTTTATTTCACCAATCAAAGATATCCGCTTTATTTTTGATATATGGCGTCATATTCGCCTGTTTCCTATGGTTACTCATATTGAAACCTTGTATTATTATCAAAAACTAAAAAAAAGTACGTTTTATTTCTAATAATATTATTTAATCTTCTTTTTAATTCTTTAATTTTTTTATTTCATTTTTATTTTTCACGTGAACATTTTTCGATTGAAACTAAATTGTTGACTAAAAATTATTATTCCGGAATTTGAATTAGTTTTGGCAACGATAAAGTATTAGCAACGGTAAAGTAAATTTAACCATGTTAAAATATTATACGAAAAAAATGTCCATTTACTCTCTATGAAAAAACGAAATTTTGAATTATTAAGAAAAATATTTGAATAAAATAAACAAAAACCAGCCTATGTTCAAATGAGGGTTATAATCAATCTGTATGCAAAAATACAGGATCATTAAAGGCTCCATTTTGACGCTGGCTTCAGCCACGGCTACCTTCAGAAAAGCCTTTCAGAAAAGCCGTGCTTCAGCCTAACATTTGCGCACAATCAGATTTATAATATTACTAGCTGTTACCCGTGACTTCGTTCACGCAACGTTAAAAGAAGAATAAATACATCAATTAAGCAAAATATTTCAGTCCCGATAATTAAAAACGTTAATAATTAACTAACTATTTATCACATTTCATAGGAGACAATACGGTATTTTTTGTTATAGGGACCTTGACGTAACTCAGTCTCAAAAAAGTGAAATTTTGTGCCAAATAATCGCGAAAATGAAATTGCAACCAATGCAAAACGGAGGGCCAAATAAAATCGTGGAAATAGACGAAATGGGTAAAAACAAATGTCAGTTTTACCTGATAGACAATTTTACTTTTAACGCGTTTTGAACGTTTTAATAGCCATCCTTCAAAAAAACATTAATTAGAAATAGTATATGCTTTGTCTTTAAATTCAATTCTGCCTCCTTGGTTTAATGTATAGCTAAAACAAATCTTGGTTTCTAAATGACAGTATGTTGATAGGCAATTTTTGTTCTCCAGAATAAATTGATTCATGAAGTTTGAATATGTGAAAATATGTTTTTATTTTTCGGATAATTTACTGAAGTCAAGATTTTGTTTTCACAATCTATTCAAAGTGAAAATAAATTCTGTTTTTCAGTTTTAATGAGAAAATGGTGTAAAAAATATACTGATCTGTTTTAGTTCTCCTTTTTTTATACACAAATATGGAGTAGTTTACTTTCCGTTTTTAGAGAAATTTCGTTAAAATTTCAAAAAAAAAAATCTTGGCATCTAATTTAATTTTTTAAATTCTGAGAGTTTGTGTGACATCCTCGGATCAATGATAACCGGTATTAAGTAAATCGCGTTGCGTTCGATAGTCTAGGAGTAGTTTCGAAATACAAACACACGGTCAGATTTTAATATAATAGATTCGTGTTCATTTTCCTTTTCTTAAAATTATGATGTGATTTTTAGCAGAAAACTCTCATCTGTATATAACGGATACTCATGCTAAATAATCAGTATAGATAAAAAAGAACATTTAAATTTTTCGTTATAAATATGGCGTGAAATTCATCTACTTTTTATACTTACTGATCCTTGTATTATTAATGTAAGGAATTGATTCACACTCATTTTAAAACATATTGGAAAATTCCCGTTTTATTTCATATATGACGTCTCTTTTTTTCCAGAGAAATCCCATTTTAATGACATAATTCTTGTTAATTTTCTTAACCAGGCAATTAACTTCAATACTGGCATAGGGGAAATTGTTACTTTAACGAAATAATATTAAATCTTTAGGTTTTATCAACAAAAATGGAACTATTAACATTCGTCATTTTTTTTTAGGTAATCGAGTTATTTCTTTTAGTTTTAAGAATGAAAATAGCTATTTCTCGCTATCCATGACATCATTTTCGACATAGATAATTTTGCGGAGCATATTATTGACATTTTCTAACCATTTTCTTTTTAAACTTCATTTTACTTTTTCAAAATTTAAATAAAAAATACGGTATATAGTTATATTAGCCGTGCGCAGACGGTAAAACGCCAAGTATTGTCATCATACAAAAGAAAAAAAAAAGAAAAAAAGTGAAGAAAAAACCCAAGTTCATTTTATTTCACCAATCAATGCCTATCCGCTTTATTTGCGATGTTTGACGTCATATTCGCATGTTTCCTATGGTTACGCATATTGAAACTTGTATTATTATCAAAAACTAAAATAAATACGTTTTATTTCTAATAATATTATTTAATCTTCTTTTTATTTCTTTAATTTTTTAATTTTATTTTCATTTTTCACGTGAAATTTTTTCAATTGAAACTAAATTGTTGAGTAAAAATTATTATTCCGGGTTTTGAATTAGTTTTGGCAACGATAAAGTATTAGCAACGGTAAAGTAAATTTAACCATTTTAAAATATTATACGAAAAAATGTCCATTTACTCTCTATGAAAATAACGAAATTTTGAATTATTAAGAAAAATATTTGAATAAAATAAACAAAAACCGGTCTATGTTCATTTGAGGGTTATAATCAATCTACATGCAAAGATACAGGATCATTAAATGCTCCATTTTGACGCTGGCTTCAGCCTAACATTTGCACACAATCAGATTTATAATATTATTAGGATTAGGATTAGGATTAGGATAGGATGTCCATTTATTCTCAATGAAAATAACGAAATTTTGAATTATTAAGAAAGCTATTTGAATAAAATAAACAAAACCCAGCCTATGTTCATATGAGGGTTATAATCAGCCTATATGCAAAGGTACAGGATCATTAAATGCTCCATTTTGACACAGGCTTCAGCCTAACATTTGCACACAATGAGATTTATAATATTATTAGGATAGGATGTCCATTTATTCTCAATGAAAATAACGAAATTTTGAATTATTAAGAAAACTATTTGAATAAAATAAACAAAACCCAGCCTATGTTCATATGAGGGTTATAATCAGCCTATATGCAAAGGTACAGGATCATTAAATGCTCCATTTTGACACAGGCTTCAGCCTAACATTTGCACACAATGAGATTTATAATATTATTAGGATTAGGATTAGGATGTCCATTTATTCTCAATGAAAATAACGAAATTTTGAATTATTAAGAAAACTATTTGAATAAAATAAACAAAACCCAGCCTATGTTCATATGAGGGTTATAATCAGCCTATATGCAAAGGTACAGGATCATTAAATGCTCCATTTTGACACAGGCTTCAGCCTAACATTTGCACACAATGAGATTTATAATATTATTAGGATTAGGATTGGGCTTAGGATTAGGCTATATATATATATATATATATATATATATATATATATATTATACTTATTTATAGCACAACAAAACTAGGGCGCTCAGCCTCCTACTCGCTCACGCTCGCCAACCCCCCGTGAATTGGTAAGCAATTCACATTGAGACCGCTACGCGGTCCCAGCTCGCTTCGCTCACTCGCCCCTTTTTATTTTTGCAGAAATTCTAGCCGGAATAAGTACTACCATAAATCATTTGAACAGATGAAATTGACAATTTTTTTAATGTAAAAAAGTAATTGAAAACTCCGTTGAAAACACAACTAAAAATGCATTTAGTTGGAGCTACTAATGGGTATATAAATCATTTAAATACTGTGAAAAAGTATCTTGGAAACATAATTTGTTTAAAACTTATTGCACCTATAATATTGTACAGCACGGCTTAAATTCATTAAAAAAAAAAAAAAAAAAAAAAAAAAAAAAAAAATACGTGATAGGAAGATAGTTTATCATCAATGATTGTTTAAATTTCGTTCGACATTTTACTATTATAATTGATTATAGATTTCTGTAAAAGAAATTATTTTTACTTCATCAATACAGCAACAGATGGCAGCAGGTGCAACTTAGACAGTTGATATTTTTACAATCTCCGATTTTTCATGTGAGTGAAATTCGTAAATAAATTCTAAATAAGAGTTGAGAATTCATTTGAAATTAACAATATTAACTCATAATTAAAATGAGGAATCATCTCAGACGCTTTGGATTACGTACATGTTATTTTATTTTTAATATTTGCTAGTTTGATTTTCACTGCGCTGACACTGACCACCATATTGGAGGCGAAGCTGATTTATTTAACACAATCTAGTCTGTTCATTGGTCTGAGCTCTGGAAACTACGGTTGTTGCCAACGATAAGCTAGAAATTCAGCCCTATTTCCGCGCCACGTAAGAGAATTATATATATAGATGTTCCTTGCTGTTGCGTGTGGATGCTTTAAATTATTTACAAATCTAAAATAAAAGTCGAAATACAATGAGGTTAAATAAAATTATCATTAAATTTTATATATATATATATATATATATATATATATATATATTGCAAATTAATTATTAAAACAGAGTTAATTGAGTTTTTATTTTAATTGATAGTTGTAATTAAATATAAGTAACTATTTAATTAGTTCTCTAAATATGAGACCTGCCTGAATGTCAGATGATTGCATATGCTTAGAAATATAAGTTGCAGTTCAAGAGTTGATCTGGTTTACTCTGTATACAATTAAAAGTTCTAGTTTGTCTGGAGGGATCTTTACAGTGTTGAATTCATGGGGGTGGCGCGCGGGTCCCCTCCCGGAAGATTTGAGATTTTATGCTTTTAATGGTTAAAAAGTGCAATTCCCTCCCACCCAGGATTGCTGCAATGTTCCCCCCGGAGCCACAGAAATCCCTCCCGGAGAAAAGTGTCTGAATTCAACACTGGATCTTTATTCATACCACAACAATTGCAAAAGACTACAGATAAATATGATCGAGCTGCATTTGAAGAACACCAACTGTGATGAAGTTTCTTACATATTGTTAAAATATTTAATGTTTTCTTTTTATCAAAATTATTCGCAAATTAGCAAACTTAATTTTATAGTGTTAAATTCTTTTAGATTTTTAAAGTTTTTTTTCCTTTCCTTTAAGTTAAAATTAATTCTTTACCGCAAACTTAATATCATTAGCTTTTCATTATCTCAGGCATTCAATCTTTGCGTTATCAATTAAAAATATGTCCGAGTCATGCAAGTACCATAAATAAACAAATATATAAATATTTTTCTTCTTTCTATGTTATCAAGGGTAGCGGTAAAAATAAATCACATGGCAAAAGCTACATATGGCATCTGTGGTTATCTTGACAGACTATATTTTGACTTTTTATTTAAAATAGGTGGATTTAGCTTTGTGCCGTTTTATTAAAAATAAATGATCAACGTAAAATAGCACAAATAAAAAAATGTAAAATGGCAAACAGTTTTAGGGGCTCCGAAACAGCTGTTTGCCATTTTATATATTTTTATTGTACTATTTTACGTTGATCATTTATTTTTAATATATTTTGACTAATTCTTTTTTTCAGACTCAGAAATGTGTTTCAGCTCAAAGCTCAAAAGGAGTTTCTGCTAACGTTTCATATTCTTACAGTAATGGTACAGTGCCTAGAGGTATACTTCTAGGCACTGCTTACTTCTAGGCACTGTAGTAATGGCCTTTGGCGAGTGTAGAGGTTCAAGGATTCTACATCCTTTCTCTTTAAGCTAAGCGCAGAAAATCAATTGTATACTATTATTAATTATATAAAAATACACAAACAATTGGATCATTTACCGAAAATATGACTAAAAAACTTTAATAGATGTTAAAAAGTTACACAAAAATCATGTAGGTACTTTCGGCTACGCACCTGGCCTACCTCAGGATCTAAACTAATGTCATTGACGTCACTAGGTGCGTAGCTGAAAGTACTAGATGATTTTAGTCTAATTTTTTAACATCTATTTTAGTCATCTGTTAGGTAAATGACCACATTGCTTGTGTATTTTTATATTGTTTTACAAAGATGAATTTTAGCATTTTGAACTAGATTATTAATTATATCTACCTCAATATACATTAAAACCTCCATAACGGACATTCCTGAATAGCGGACAGCTCTATTTGGCGAACCCTTTTCCAATTCCTAAAACTTATGTGTATTTATATGCTTTTACCTCTGAATAGTGGATACCTTCGAATCTACACACACCTAACGTGTGTGTGTGCATAAACTAAGACAAATACGATGCATGTGTGTTTGAGTGAATCAAAAGCTAAATATTGGTAATATTTTTCAAATTTCGAAAGAAGAAAAAAGGGTTCTTAGCTGTACCATAAAGAAAGAATAAGCTATGATTACATTTCTTATATACATTTTATTTCTCATGTAATAAATTGAATATATACTCATTCATATTCAAATATGTATTTATTTTCATCTAAAACATAGTTCTGAACAAACTTTTTGCGAAAATTCCTACAACCCGACTTTCGAAGACCTAATTTGGCCCCAAGAAGCATATTCTACAGTGAACCCGACCCGCAGAAAAATGAATTAGTCAACCCGACTGAAAAAAGAAAACGAGGGACAAACCCAACACGATGCAGAACTCTATTCAACGCTCTATTGAGATATGGCAAAATGACATAAAATCATTTTGCTGTTTTTGATAAATGTCAAAAATTGGTGTTATTGCTTGAAAATTCAAAGTTGGTACAATTTTTAATATGTAGACAAGCCCTGAAGCATAGTTTATGCATGTCATTAACTAGTATATATTATTCCCAGTAGATTGGTACCTATAGTTTTTTTAATATGATTATTTTTAGCAGATTTAGTAGGGGTTGGTCGCTTTCTTTTCCTGACCCATACATTGTATAAAAACTATCTATACTAAGATTTTTTTTTCTTTTTACCTGATAAAGTCGTGATGTTTGATTTTACTCAAATTTTGGTTTTAAAAAAGCTTTAACTGTTTTGTTTAAATTATTTCTCTAATTGAAATTATTTTGCTATAACACTTGTCAGAAGTGCCAAATTCCAAAACTTTCTTCTATCTCATACATATTAAGTCTTCAAAAAGCTTTTTCTTTTCTAATTATACATTTTAGAAACAAAAAAATTAGTAGTTAACAGATCTGTTATTTATAAATTTTTTTTTATTACACTTCCAGTTTTTTGTCAATGAATGTTTCAAAACAATTGGAGGGGAGGAGGGGGGAATTTCTTAATGAAGTATATATCAGGTAATATATCAGGTAGTATATCAGGTAATATATAAAAAAACGTGAAAATTTTTGCTTATTACAAAAAGGCAAATTAAATCTAGATTGGACAATTGGGTGATTCAGTATGATTTTATTTCAACAGTTACCGCGCCCGTCCCGAAAATTGAACAATGTTCGCTATCATAGCGCCACCCTCAAGCCAATTTTCTTCCAAATTTTTATACAAATCAAGGCTTTCTACATCTAAATATAAAATTTCGCCGAAAAATATTCACAAATTCTTCACTTAAACTGCAAAAAATCGAGAAAATCGCACAAAAATAGTTATCACAGCGCCACTCTCAAGCAGATTTCCCCCAAAATTTTATACAAATCTCGGTCTTTTACATCTAAATATAAAATTTCGCCGAAAAATATTCATAAATTCTTCACTTAAACTGCAAAAAATCGAGAAAATCTCACAAAAATAGTTATCACAGCGTTTCCTTTGGAGGGTAGATCCCCATTTCCAACTGGGACCTCACGTTTATAGTAAAAAACGTATATATAAAGTTTGGTTCAATTGTATCCATAATTCATACACTTTCCGATGATACAAAATAAAAATCTCACAAAAACCGCTATCACAGCGAACTCTTCCGGGAGAATATCCCCAATTTCAACTAGTGCTTGACGGCCATAGTCACAAACATATATATGCAGTTTGGTTCAATTCGATGCAAAACTTTGTACACTTTACGATAATACAATAAGGAAAATGACACTAAAATCGCTATAACAGCTCCTCCTTCCGGCAGAATATCCCCAATTTCAACTGAGCCCGTCTAGCTATAGCCAAAAACATACTTATATATGAAGTTTGGTCCAAATCTATGCATAACTTCATACACTGTTCGATGATAGAAAGAGGACCAACACACGGACAGACAGACAGACATTTTGCAAAAATGTATTTTTCGGGATGATATTTGACACTGACCCCGAAAATGTGCAAATCCATCGAAAACCGTAAGCTGAAAAAAAACGAAATTCCCTAGATTTTGTTTCGCTTTCGATGGCTAAATAAATCTGTGAAGAAAAACTAAATATGAAAAAATGCATCACTTTCTTTAGTAGTCTTCCCTTTCCGCTTTCTTCATTTATAAGAACGCATTTTGTATGCAAAAGACCTTGACAGTATTTGAAAAATACAGCGCGGAAGTTATTAATCTAGCTGTGTCAGTCGGTTTCTGTTTGCGCTTTTGTGTGCATATACTTTTGCCCCACGATAACGATTTTTAAACATTTGTGTTTCTGATATCTGAAAAGCTTTTAATGTTTGCAAACTAAGACATGTGTTACTGTGCATGTGATACAAAACTGTTATTCAAAAACAACTGCTTCAAATCAAAATTGTTTTTTTTTCTTTTTCTACGAACCTTAAATTTAAAAATTGTTATTCTAGAGGTTTTTTTAACGTGTTTTTACACATGCACGGTAGTGTATTACTGCTTATTTTACTGTTTATTACTGTTAATTTTACGGTATATTACTAGCAGCTGGGATGATAGTACAATACCGTAAAATCAACAATTTTTTTTTTCAGTGTGTATGTTATTTCCAAATATGCCCAATTTATTTTATCATTTAATTATTCATCACAATTTCCTCCTTCTTTTAAATAAAATAAGAAAGAAAAATGATGCGTCAAGCGTAGATTACGAAACACTTTCCTGCACATTCGGAATACTGTGAAAAAACCTCCCGTTTAATAAGATGAAATATGATATCTAAGTAAACAATTTGGAAAACGCATAATAATACATTTGAAAACCCAACTTCAGCAATTACCATTATTAGTCGGAAAAGTATTCGAATCCTTTTGTTCAGCTCTGTATTTGATCTACGATATGTATATATACTACATACTGGTACACTGCAAAAAAAAAAAAAAAAAAAAAAAAAAAAATATGGATTTTACAGTATAATACTGGCATCCCCGGTAGTGTATTGCTACTTATTTTACTGTTTATTACTGTTAATTTTACAGTATAATACTGGCAGCTGGGGTAGCATACGGTAGTGTACTACTGCTTATGCGCGGTAGTGTATTACTATTATATACGGTAGTGTATTAATGCTTATACTTATTAGTGCATGCGCGGTAGCGTATTACTGCTTATTTTACTGTTTATTACTGTTAATTTTACGGTGTAATACTGGCAGCTGGGGTGCCAGTATTATACTGTAAAATCAACAATTTTATTTTTGCAGTGTAGTATGCTAAAATTTAGTTCAATTAGGAAACGCATAACACAGTTGAAAATTTCCCTTCAGAAATTTCCTTCAGTATAATAAGAAATGTACTCGAATTATTTGGTGAAGCCCTGTATAGGAACTATATAATATATATATAGGAAGTAATATGCAAAAATTTAGTTACGTTTAAAAACACAAAACACAACTGAAAACACACTTAGGAATTATCGCGCATAGACAGTACTGTCACGAATTATTTTGTGCGTCCCTGTAAATGATCGGTAAATGCACACCATATTCTACAGTAAGCATCTTGTAGTGCACCTCAGTTTTGCAAAA
Source organism: Maratus michaelseni (assembly GCA_963931845.1). Classification (NCBI taxonomy): domain Eukaryota; kingdom Metazoa; phylum Arthropoda; class Arachnida; order Araneae; family Salticidae; genus Maratus; species Maratus michaelseni. The sequence continues at coordinate 144,233,199 of OZ007596.1, forward strand.
GTTTCAATAAGTTTGAAATAGTGTAACATCATTAAAATACATTGTAAGCAATTTTTCCCCATAGATCACAACGGAATTCTTTAAAATGTCCCTGTGAACGAACTATAAACACTTGTAAATCTGCAGATCAGGAGCCTCAACGTCAGCTCTAAAAGTCATTGTTTTTTAATCCCACTTTTCATATTATTTAGCATCTTGCAATCCGCAATTTAATTTTTTTAATATTGCATAATATTTATAGGCATATAAAATACTTCGGAGGTTTCAGAAATTAGAAGTGTTAAATTAAATATGGTTTATGCAATGATATTCTGAAAATTTTATGAACTTCTTATTCATGTAACTTTTTAGATTAAAAAAGAAAAAACTTGTATTAAAAGAAATTCTTCATTTATATGTCAATAGAATATAAAAATAATTTATTTTGATAAAAAAATATTGCAGCAAAATAGTGCCAGTTACTTGCATTTTATTATTTTGATATTCTTTGAAATAGGGTTGCTAAGCAACTAATAAATAAAAGAGCAAAGTAAAAAGAAATGCATTTTAAAATTTGTAAAAAATATGAAAATAAAATGTTTTATATTTCCCGAACAGATGCAAAAATTTTTTAAATAATTTAAACAATTAATTTCTAAATTCTAATGAATGTATCGGCAAATTTTCAAAGCTATTGGATATATTTAAAACCTCCATATCGAAAAGTTAGCATTAATAATTTTGCGTTTAAATCCATTATTCAAATATGCGATTTCCATTTCAGTTAAAAAGGAAATTTGAAAATCGTTGCATTCTCATAGGAAAGTATTATGACCTAAAAAGAAATGTTCTATATTTTTCGAACGAATGAACCAAATGTATATCTCAAAACTATACAGCTAATTCCGGTTACCTCACCAATGTACCCACCAAAAATCAACCTAATAGAACGATTTTTACGGCAGTTATCGCGGAACAGACAGACAGACAGACAGAAACCAAAAACTTTCCGCGTCTCCACAGTGAACCTCAACTGACGTTTCGGTATACACATTTCATTTTCAATATCGAACATGCCATAGTAAACCTCAATAACATATGTCAACTGCATAGAATCCGAATATATTTGCGCGAGTTAGAGCACAGACAGACAGACGGTCAGTCTAACCGAAGTCATAAACATTTTTCAATTTTGTCTGAAAGTGTTAAAAAAATTGAAATGAAGACATTTCGCGATATTTTTGAAAAGCTTTCTTGTTATGCATTTTTCGAGGTGAAAGCTTAAATCGATATTTTTCAACCTTCCTTATTTAATTTATTTATTTCTTGCTGTTAAATTAAGATAAATTTTGTAGACGGAGGAGTAAAACAACAAATTCCATAATTTAAAAAACTTTTTTTTTGTTTTGAGTTTTCTGATGATCGGATTAATTTTATTTTATGGAATTTGCTGTTTAAAACTCGTCTAATGTAATGGTGCTTTCCGTTTGAAAACTTTCATTCTTTTTCCAAAACAAAAAACACACAAAAATTATCTTCATTTAACAGAGAAGAAAAAAAAATAGAAATAAGGAAGGTTGAAAAAGGCCGATTTAAGCTTTTACTTCAAAAAATTTATATCAAACAATGCTTTTCAAAAGTATCGCGAAGTGTCTGCAATGATACTTTTTATATTTAAAAAAAAAGTAGAAAATGAGTGCGAAAATTATTAAATGATACAATAAATTCAGCATATTTAAAAAATAATAGTAGTAAAATAATAATAATAATAATAATAATAAAGACATTTTTAATAAAAACTTTGGAATCAACCCTCAAATCTGAGGTTCACAGAATGAGAAAACAATTTTCATTTGAGACAGTTCTTTTTGGACAGCAATTTTGTGTCACATGTAACGCATGTCTTTGTTTAACCGCTACCCCCGTAATTGATCTTGTGATAATTACATTAATTAATTCGAGCAATTAATTATTCTCGTAAATATTTTATTAATTATTGCCATCCTAATTGTTTAATTTATTTGAAAATAACTATTTTGTTTCATTAATATGCTTTACTTAAGTTTTGATTCTAAATACAATCATAAAAACAATTATGTCCCATGTGGCAGAAAATTACTGTGCTTTCTGCGACAAACTTTATTAACAGCAAAATCTTTCTGCAGAAACAGTCCTGAAGTCAAACAAGAGTGATATTAGGCCAAACTACAAAAAAGTTGAAATACTTTGCACCTCCCTCATATTTAAAAAATCCCCTTGGAAAATATAGAATGATTAGTTGCCATTTTGTAGACATTTCAGGGAACAATTAAAAATATATATTTATTTATCGTTTATGTAAAGTAACACAAGGAAACTTTAAAAAAAAAAAAAAAAAAAAAATATTTTAAATTTTTTGTGTTAGGGGGAAGGAAAGTAACAAATTTTGGGGGGTTGGTGATCATTTATTTATTTCAAAGTAATAAATGCGGCAGATTTTTGTCTTTTTTTATGATATTGTTTTGAAAGATTTTAAACTGCGATGATAGAGCAAATTTGGGGGGGGGGGGGGGGGGGGGGATTAGATGGATATTTATGTATTAGTATTTTAAAGTAACAAGAACTAAGGCAAAACAACATTAAACAAGAACGAAAAATCATGCGTCAAGCATAGATTATGAAACACTTTCCAACACAGTCAGAAAACTGCAACGAAACTTCACCGTTAAATAATGTGACAGAAGATATGTAAGTAAACAGTTTAGAAAACATAGTAAACAGTTTGTAAGTAAACAGTTTAGAAAACATATAACACTTTGAAAAATACAGTTTTTGAAATTACTTTCCAGTGTCAAAAAAGTAGTCGAATTATTTTGTGCAGCCCTGTATATGATCAGTAAATGTGGATATATAGCATGATAAAATTTAGTTCAGTTACAATATTCACATTTAGCAATTTTCGCCAATCGATGGAAATGCACTCGAAAAATTTTGTACAGCCCTGTATATTATCTGAAGACTTTTGTACACGCCACCTAAGCTAAAAGGCAACTTAAAACTCACTTGCAGCAATTACCAACCGTAAACGACAATGTATCTTTTTCTTTGCGTAGCCCTGTATATGAATTTATTTATATTCCACAAACTTCTAATTAGTCTATTAAATATAGTTCGGCAGGAAAATGCGTAAACACAATTAAAAACTACCCTTAAGCAATTCACTCCCATAGTCTGTAATACTTACGAATTCCCTTGTGTAGCCTGTACATGATCAACCGAGATGATAAACACACACGTACTATGAAAAAATTTAGTTAAACTTAAAAACGCAAACCAAACTTGAAACACAGTTATCACACATAGACTGTAAATATCGCACATGTACTGCAACCAATATCTTTTGTGTGTCCCTGTAAATAAACGCAATGCATATGAGAGCAATTTATAGTGCACTTCAGTAATGCATGTAATTTTCATTACGTCTGAAGTAGGGAAATATCACTAAATTACACTGCAAACGATTTTTCCCTATAGATCGATGTGTAACAGAATTCTTTTGCACACCATATTATACAAAAAGCATGTTTTAATGCGCTTCATAATTACATATCAATGGCATTATGTTTTAAAAATGCACTTGAAACGATTATTTCCCATTGACTGTGATGTAACGGAATACTTTTGACTGTCCCTGTAAAAACTATAAGTGCTACACACTTCAGTTGAAATAGGGAACATGCTATAGTAAACGACAATAACATACAAAAATTTTAGGGCGATTCGGGCATATTTACGGGAGTTAGAGCACGGACAGACATCAGACGGCAGACAAACCGAAGTCATAAACACTTTTCAACTAGGTTGGAATGTGTTAAAAAGGGACACAATTTTTAAAATAAAAACTTGAGATTTTTTAAGATTAACAACGTTAACACTTAACTCTTGTTAGCTATCTCACAGACTGCTATCTATACTAAATAAAAGAAAGTTTCGCTCTGTGTGTCTGTATGTGTGTGTGTGTATGTCTGTTGGCGATGGCTAGGAAAATTTAACGCACCTAGAAATCTGTAAATTTAGATTTAGGTAGTCCAAACCCTCTCCTGGTATACCTGAGCGTCAGAATTTTAATATTTTAATTACTTTCTGAAATATTAATTAAAATGCACAAAGAACTCTCATTAAAAATACGCTTTTATTCTCTTGGGTTGGTTGGTTCACTGGTTGGTTGTATCGATTCTTCACAGAAGTAATTAAATTAACCAGAGTAGCGATGCATAAATAAGGATTTCTAACTAAATAGTGTCAATATGGATTAAAGTTATCAGCGTAGAGGAGCCATGCGAATGTCGCGCCACCTGTACATGACAAATTACACATATGTCCCACTGATTGAAATATTTTGCAGGCACATTTTTCTTCATGACAATTAGTCGGGTTTAAGTTGTTGTTTTTTTTTTACATGACATTTATTATTATGATGGAGATTGTTAATACAGAAAACTTTATTTAACAGATTCTTTTTTATATTTGCGGGAATGAAGAGGGGCAAGGGTCTAATTACATTTAAGCTTCAAGGTGTATTTCTAGAAAGAAGTTACCAGAATTTCCGAATAATAGTGTAAGTCAAATTTCAAATTAAGTTCCTAGCTTAACCAAATGAATCAATCATTAAAGATGTATTGTGATCCTCCTAATTAGTTATTTGCTGAAGGCCACTTGAACAACCCCCCCCCCTCCCCTCCCGGCCCGTCCTTCAAGGTTTTTTCTCTAACTCTGCTCCGTTTCCATATCTCAGCAACTATCTTTCCGATTTCAACGCAAGTGATTTCAAACATTATAATTAATTTAATAGTCACCCTTTATAACATTAAACTAAATTTATGAGTGGCGGTTACCACTATTTACGAATGACAGTTTAAGCCAAATTTGTAATTAAATTCAAAGCTTAAGGAAACGAACGAATTTTGAAAGATGCATAGTGGTCCTCCTAATTAGTCATTTGCTGAAGGGCACTTGAACAACCCCTCCAACCCGGCCCTCCCTTCAAGGTTTTTTTCTCTAACTATGCTCCGTTTTCATATCTCAGCAACTATCTTTCCGATTTCAACACAAGTGATTCCAAACATTATAATTAACTTAAATGTCACTCTTTATAACATTAAACTAAATTTATGAGTAGCGGTTACTACTATTTACGAATAATAGTTTAAGCCAAATTTGTAATTAAGTTCAAAGCTTAAGCAAACGAACGAATTTTGAAAGATGCATAGTGCTCCTCTTAATTAGTCATTTGCTGAAGGGTACTTGAACAACCCTCCACCCCCCGGCCCCTCCTTCAAGGTTTTTCTCTAACTATGCCCCGTTTCTATATATCAGCAACTATCTTTCCGATTTCAACGCAAGTGATTCCAAACATTATATTTAACTTAATAGTCACCCTTTATAACATTAAACTAAATTTATGAGTAGCGGTTACCACTATTTCCGAATAATTGTGTAAGCCAAATTTGTAATTAAGTTCCTAGCTTAAGCAAACGAACGAATTTCGAAAGATGCATAGTGCTCCTCTTAATTAGTCATTTGCTGAAGGGTACTTGAACAACCCTCCCCCCGGCCCCTCCTTCAAGGTTTTTCTCTAACTATGCCCCGTTTCTATATATCAGCAACTATCTTTCCGATTTCAACGCAAGTGATTCCAAACGTTATATTTAACTTAATAGTCACCCTTTATAACATTAAATTAAATTTATGAGTACCACTATTTACAAATAAGAGTTTAAGCCAACTTTGTAATTAAGTTCCTAGCTTAACAAAACGAACGAATTTTTATGCATGCATAGTGGGCCTCCTAATTAGTCATTTTCTGAAGGACACTCGAACATCCCCTCCCCTCGGCACCTCACTCAAGGTTATTTTCTCTAACTGTGCCTTATTGCAATAACTGGGCTAATAATGTTCCAATCTTCTCGAAACCAGCTCAATTTTGTAGTGCGCCTACTATACAGTAACGTAGGCAGCGGGGACCTGTCACAGAAGTTCGTTCGGAAAGAGATTTGTTTAGAACAGAATGCTCCCCTGGCGGTGGTAGGGGAAAATAACAGATTTTCTAGAGTGTACGAGCATGCCGGGTATACGGTTCCGAAGCCATCGTAGACCGTGGCCAGAATTCCGTTTTTTGAGAGATTTAAGTTTATTACAAGGGCTCGGGCAACGCTGGGTGGGTCAGCTAGTATATATATATTTTTCAATTTTCATAGTTTAACTATAGATACTATGATTTAATTATAGTGAAATGATGTTTCGTTTAGAGCCCTAGTACTACTGCTAGAGAATTCTGAATAGGTGAATTTTAATTATAATAGTCCTGAACTAAAATTTAGTACATAAACAGTATCCTATGAATAAATCGAGTTTTTTTTTTTCACCTTTCGATCAAGCAGTCTCATAGATCGCTCACAGTATCTTATACAACAGTGTTTGTCACAGTAGTTAAGGGTTAGTGCTGGAGAGAGAGATTGGGTGGGGGGTGGGGGGGGGGGGTGCAAAGAGAGAGAAACTAAAATTTAGTTACAAATAAAACAACTACAGCAAAACCCTATTAAGAAACTGAGCAGAACTTAGAGCTTAACAATTATAAAGATTTTCAACTTTGAAGTTTAGGGAGTGTGGGAGGGGACAAACAAAAATTTCGGTTGTGGAGGGACAAACGCAGAAGATTTTCACCTCTTACCAATATCGTTCTGCAGAATTAAAACATATACAGGAGATCTTTTTGCTGTTGCATAAATCTTTTCTCCCTCCCAAAAAATGTTTTTTTTTTTTAAATGAGAATTATTTTTGCAAGAAATCTTTCCTATTCTGCGACATTGTCACCATGTCGGTGCAATTCTGCCACGGGGATTATGTATTATTTTTGTAGGGTGTCTAGTATTGGAATTTGTGAAGCTTTGATTTATTCCTGTTATTATAATTAAATTTTGATTCACAATGGGAAGTGTAACTATGAGCATGATTAAATAATGTTGATAGATTAATATAATGTTTAAAAAAACTGGAATATAATAATTATAACTATTAATTAAAAAAATATTTTTAAAGAAATTCCTTAAGGCTGCCCATACTGACACATTTACCCTATATAAGCTTTGTTTATTATTCTTATTATTTTGGCTGTAATAAGTAAATTTTAATTTAATCCACTACTTTTACATCTTACATTAACATTTTTTAAACTTCTCATAGTATTTGATTCATTAATGGTGGATAGGAGAAAGGGTGGTATTATGGGGGTGGTTTTAACCCTTAATTGCATAGTGATGTCATAGGCGTAACTAGAGGGGGGGCCGGGTGGGCCGTGCCCACCCCAGGTAGTCCCAGTGCCCACCCCAGAATTTCAATTTCACGTGAAAATTTTATGACTGCGATATGGTCAAAATTTTAATTTTCAAATATTTGAATGATTATACCAATAAATTATACTATATATTTCTGATTAGAGAACTAATGTAACGCATATATAAGTGTGTGTGTCTGTCAGGTATAAATGAAGCAACAGACAAAGAAAATCCTATTAGTCTTCTACATTCTTTGCAACAGTTGTGTGACCTGGAGTCTATAGGGTTCCAAAAAGAACAAAGTGAAATATTATCTGAAAGCTCTAAATCTGAACGAGAGTTTTCTTTTTTGTCACGAGGTGATGGGGAAAAAATCAGTTCCAGATGTCCAGTTCCGTATTCTTTCAACTCAGTCAAAAAATATCTGCTGTGGTGAGAGTCAATGAGAGAGAGAAGGAGGTAGTGGGGAGGCACAGGTGCCTGAACGGTTTTTTCTTACAAAATAATGACCAATTTAAAAAACAGGATGTAATTGACAAATTACTGATCAATTAATTGTCTGAGTGATGAGACACAGCAAAAGTCGTAAATCAGAACATCATTGCAGGGGACTTTACTTTGAGGGTTAAGGTAGGGCGAATTTTTTGCAATTTGCCTGCGGCTGTTCCCTTTTCCAAGTTTGCATGCGTAATTATCAGTGCCCAAATAAATTCTGTAGTTTTGGATATTTTTGTTTGTATTGCTGCATGCTGATTCATGGATCGAGGCTCTTTGCTTCATGTTTCTGAATGTACTTTTTGTGAGTAAATTTTTTTGCTTCATGTTTCTGAATGTACTTTTTGTCAGTAAATTTTTTTGCTTCATGTTTCTGAATGTACTTTTTGTGAGTAAATTTTTTTGCTTCATGTTTCTGAATGTACTTTTTGTGAGTAAATTTTTTTGCTTCATGTTTCTGAATGTACTTTTTGTGAGTAAATTTTTTTGCTTCATGTTTCTGAATGTACTTTTTGTGAGTAAATTTTTTCTTATCGATCTTTGATGTTCTGAATAAATAGAAGGGCTTAGTGAAATACGATGTTAGATAACAAAAATAAAATTCTGAGACAATTTAAATGAAAGCTTTTAGTTGCAATTTTTAATTTATTTTTGTTCTTGTACCTTGTATTTAGTAAGTTAACGAGTCTCTCTAACTAAGCTCTCTCAGAAAAACTTAGCAACATTTAACTTTCAAATATAAAAATTATTAATGATATTTATTAAAATATTAACTTTTAATAAATAATATATCAGATTTTAAAGATTAATTAAAATGTTGGTATTTTACCTTTACCATATGACAGATGGTCTCATAACACCCTCATCGAAAAAATAAACTGTACTTTGAGAAAATGTAACATAACAAGTTCTTGCTCGAACCTATTTAATTAATCTCATTTATTATTTAAAAAAAAAAAAAAAAAAAAAAAAAAAACTAATTGGTAAAGACAGAAATTTATTTTTGAAATTGTCAAATTTAACCTTAAAAAAAGATACTTGGAATTTAAATTGCTGTAGTAGTTGTCATTGCGAAAAGAGTAGAGATGTTAATGATGAATAGTTACACAGCATATCGAGTTAAATTATCATAGAATCTTTCATTGGGAAGTAGAATTTCAATTCATCAACACTAGCAATTCAAATACCAATTCAACTCATGTCCCAATCTGGTGAAATACAAATAATTTTTCAAACGATTTTGAGTGTGGGAGGGATCTATTTCTTCAGTATTAATATCTTGTGCAGATTATAACAAATTCACTGCACCCGACCTGGTTTATGGACCATCTTTGATGGGATGAAATTACTCAATGTATGGATGCATATTTTGCTTGCAAGTTTTAGTGGATTTTAAAATAATCCGTATTCGGGCTATTTGGTGATACTATAGAATAATTGGTCAAACTGAAGATATTGTAACAATATTTTCAACAGGCTTATTTTGCTTTCTGTGAAATATGATAGCATTACGAGAAGTGCTGGAAATTGCCAAATTTCACATCAAAACTGTAAGCTAAACATTTCATTATTCAAAATGCCAGTTAACACTACATAAATTGAGTCCTAACCGAAATTCAGTCACTTCCAATCATTTCATATTTCATAAAAAATCAAAAGGAGCAATATGTTTTTTTTGCCGAGTTGCCAATTGAATAGAATTTTTTTTTCTTACTGACTTACTGTTTCTTTCTGACAAATAACACTATATAACGGTAAGATTTTCCTTCTATGTCCTTACAAATTTCTTTTCAATTTTGGAATATTTATTTTAAAATATAAGGAGCTCTTATAAATTTATTTTAATTTAGAGAAGGAATTATGGAATTTAACGTTTCATTAATTACAAATTTTTAAGACCACACTCTTCTTAAAAAATAACTCAAAGCTTTTTTATTTATTTTGTGTGTAAAGTTTACTTGTAAAATAACTCATTGTTGTACTCATTCCTCAAAACACAAGTATTTGTATTAAATATGGTGTACAATTTACTTTAAAGTTTATTTTTTAATACTTTTAAATCTTAAAATACAGGAATATTAGGCCTACCGAATTTTCAGGATCTAGTTTACAGATGACGAATATTCACTATTGGATCAAAATCACTAATCGATACATCTCTATAAGCACCTTTCAAATGTGATAGAAATAATTTTGAAGAATACTTTTGTTTTCCCATGAAAAAAAGGTAAAACTTAAGCTTTTTTATTTATTTATTTTGGGCGAAAATTATTTTAGGTAAAAATGTTTTCCATGTGCGTTCTCTTTAATCAAATCTCTTTCTGCTGAATTCTGATGGAGCTAATTAAATTTAAAATCAATCCACTACTATAGAAATCATCGTAGTTTTACAATTATAATATACTATTAAAATTTAAGAATATATATATATTTTAAAACTTTAAAATACATCTACTTTCTTTTTCTTTCTTTCTTTTTTTCTTGTTTTTCAAGATTTTATACACAATTTTATGTGATATGTCAACTTTTGAAAGGACTATAACTTATACAGTATCGAATTAAAAAAATTTGTTCTTACAAACATATTTTACACATGTTAAAAATTGAGGATTTTTTGCAATAAAACAGTGGAGTATCGACTGAATTTTAAATTTTAAAAAGGGATCATTTTCAGTACCGGTTTCGAAGATAAAAAAAAAAAAAAAAAAAAAAAACTGCAAACGCATAAGAAAAAGTAAAACGCGGTCTATGTAGAGATTGACCTCAACTATCCAATGCAAAAAATAAAATAAAAAATCATTTTTAAAATATGAAAATGCAAACGAAATATTGGATGTTTTCGCGTGAGTGAAGTACCCCCGCCCCCTCCCCCCCCCAAATCCCCTTAAGAGCTCAATCATACATCCTCCCTTTTCATCTAAAATAAACGATTTATGTGAATACTGTAAATTAAAGAGGTGAATCAAATTTAAGTCATATTTTAATTTTTCTTGTCAGAATCTCAGGCTGACGTATCTTTTTTACTGCAGTTAAAGGAAACATTATTTGTCTTTTGCTTATTTAAATGTATTCGTCCCTCAAAATAAAAACTAATATTTTCCTTCCACTCCTCAAAATAATCTTTTTCACATTTTAGAATTTTAAAACAAATTTAGAGTTTACATTAATGATTTTAACAAAAATTTTCTCTAATTTTTTTCGTTTATTCATTCTTAAAATAAATAGATTCAGTTTACTTTACCTGCATAAAATTACAATGATCGGAAAACTTCTACATTTTAGACAGATTTCAGTTGTATACATTTTTGAGACATGTATAAATTATATCTATATGGTATTTGTTCTATCGGAACCACGAAATTTTTCTCAAGACAGTTTTCTGTAATAGACACAGAGTGAAATATTTCGACATTTTACTGTTGGAGAACTGGAATTCGGTAAGAATCAAAACATTCATTTTTTAAAAATGAATTTTGGAGAAGTGATAGTTTAAGTGCTGTGTTTAAAACCGGGACATTAAAGAGATGTATTGGGACACCCGGACATTATGCCTAAAATTGGGTCTCTCTCGGAACTTCTAGTCATCTTAAAAATTTCAATGTCACAATGAATATTAGCAGTGGTACCGACTTATATGGGCCGTGGGGCTTTAGCGTCGAGCCAGCCCAATAATTTTCTCCCCTGACCCACCTAATTTCCCTTGTTTTATTTCACTACGTATTTATTTAAATTTTTAAATCTCGGAAACAAAATTTCATTTTCAATTTGTTGGACAAGGCTGCAGTTTGCAGCCTTGTCCAACAAATAACAGCGAAATATGCCAGCCCAGTATATCGTCGGGATAGCTCAGTAGGGAGAGCATTGGTACGGTAAACCAAAGTACCCAGGTTCGAGTCCTGGTCCCGGCATGTTTTCGCTCTGTTGGGAAATAATCTCAACTATGACACTCCAACCATTGAATATAATTTATTTAGTTGAATATACTTTCCTCTGTTCATTATGAAAATTTCATTTTGTTGACGTTGGAAAATAGCATTGACATCCGTAACAGAGACATCAAGAGTACTAAATGTTCTTCAGTACACATATAAGTATCAAATTTCTCTCAACAGTTCAATTTCCTATATACTTGATCAACAGTATTGTTGTTGTATGTAAACCAAAAGGTAAATGCTAGAATCATGTGAACTTTAATGACTATGCTACAGATTTGTTTGAGAAAGAGAATGTATACGGCGAGTAACTCCGTATGCCCTCCACTATACCCCTTTTGATAAGTGAGTATAAATCAGTGAGTGAACATTATCTATATTTTAAAGTCCCAATCCTGATAATTATAAAGCTCATAAATGACTGAAATGCTTTTCTTCTTGTGTTTTTAATTTGTATTGATATTTATGATATTATAGTAAATATTAACGCTATTACGCAAAAGAATTCACGAATAACATAAGCAAATAATAAAATGGGCCGTGCTATTTTGCTTAAAAAATTTGGGCCCATACAATATATTTCAAAAGTTGGCTCCATTGATGAATGGCATTCTTAACTAATAACCTTGATAAGTTGTTTCTAATTTTAAGTCAAAATTTTCATTAAATTAACGAGTTTGGTCTCAATGCAGTTTTTTTAAAATATTCTTGCACGCATCAGTGGCGCAGCCAGAATTTGCCTCTACGGGGAGGAGAGGTTGAATTGTTGATAATGGTGGTCGCTGGTTACTTGAATCACCGGTTAATCGAATCAGTTTTGCTAATGAAGTGATCATCATTTTTTTTTTCCTCGGAGAGTGGAATCAGTAGTTACATTGACCATCATTCATTTCAGCAACGTTTACGATATAAGAGTTAGAAAACATAAAATGCACCAATGAAATAACAAAAAACTGTTAGATTAATATAGTGTTTGAAAAATGAGGAGGCAAATTTAAGAAATGGAAGGTGCAAACAGCAAACAAATTTTTGTACAGAAAATCATGAATCGATTTTTAAATCAGAAATACATAGGATTTCATTCCAAGACAATCCCAAATTCTTGTTCTTAACTTTAGTAATAATATAGCAAGTTTAGCAAAATTTTCAATAGACTTACTTTGCTTTGTGTCAGATGTAAAATAACACGAGAAGAGATAGAATTTATTATAATCCTAATCCAAACAATGCCAAATTAAGTACGCCATATTTTAAGATGTAGTTGACATGAAACGCGGTATTGATGACTGAATTACTGTGCACTTCCAGCACTTTATTTGACATCTAATTTCGTATACAGTATATTGAAAATTTCGTTAAAATATCTTCATTATTATTAAAGTTCTCTAAAAATACTTGGGTTCGACTTGACTTCCTATATCCTATATTTTTAACTGAATAAATGGATCACGACCTGGTTTCCTATACAAAAATCTTTAATTGTAGTGTGCTCTACCACCTTTTACAGATTGTTCTACTTTTTTTAAACACATTGTTTATGTGTTAAGTATGCGTGCTTTCTAAATATTATTTGTTTTTAACCTTTTTCATGATGTTGGAGAATATTTATCTATTAAAACACACATAAATAACGCCTGCATTCAAGTCTAAACATACACACAAATATTATACACACATACAAACTATAAATACAATAAACCCAACAAGTGTGAAAAATTAGCCAGAGCCAGGAATCTAACCTGGGACCACAGCATACAAGACTGATGCTCTAACCACTGAAATACCCCGGCCAATACCTGAGTCTGCAATTTATTAGTGAGAAATTACAGACTCAGGTATTGGCCGGGGTAGCTCAGTGCTTAGAGCATCATCCTTGTATGCTGTGGTCCCAGGTTCAATTCCTGGCTCTGGCTAATTTTTCACACTTGTTGGGTTTATTGTATTTATAGCTTGTATGCGTGTATAATATTTGTGTGTATGAATATTTATCTATATTTAGTTTTCTGTTAGAAACACCTATGCAGAATGAAAGATAGGTTGTACCTGTCTTTGGCCGTGGAAAAAAAAAGAAAAGACATTACAGTAACATTTTTGAAAAAAGAGGGTACTTTTTAACTTTCTCTACCCCTCCCTGAAAGTAGGGGCGAAAGGATCTACTTATATATACTTTTATTTAAATGAAATACATTATAACTAAAACTCTAGATACAAACTACATGAATACAAACAACATGAAAAGAAAAATTAAAATAAATATTTTTGTCAGAACTCCTCGTAGAAGAAAATTTTCAACCATACCAGTGTAAAATTATGTTTTTTGTTGAAATTCAGGCGAGCTGGGAAGGGATAATTATGTTTTTATATGAGCCAGGCCGGGCTCGGGCCGAGATTCTAGCTTTTATACTGGGTCGAGCCAATAAACTTTGTGCATGGCCCGGACCGGATTCGAGTCTAACTTTTAGCATTTATTTATTTATTTTTTGTCAGACTGGCCTAATACACATACATATATTTTCTACGATCTGGATCGAACTTTTAACTTTTATACCCGGCAGAGGGGCAAAAAATTTTCTACAAGTCGGGTCGCGCTCGAACCTAGACATTTCTCCGGTGCAGACCTTAACAGAAAGTCTGAAACTGAGAAAGACCTATAAACATATCTTTTATGTTTTTTTTTCTGGAAGTTGATGTCCATTATCCTTTTGAACACGGAGCAAAGACAGAAATTCAATTTAAAAGAACGAAAAATCATGCATCAAGCATAGATTACATAACACTTTCCAACGCTTCCAAAATAATTTTACAAATCATTACCGTTTAATAAGCTGAAAGATAACATCTAAATAAACAATTTGGAAAATGCATAACATATTTAAAAACATAATTTCAAGAATTTCCAACAATACAATATTCGGAAAAATATCCGAATACTTTTATTGAGCCCTGTATATGATCTACAGATTTGTATATATACTACATTAGGATGCTAAATTTTAGTTTAGTTAGGAAACGCGTAGCACAGTTTAAAATTCTCCTTCTGGAGTTTCTGTCAATAAACGGAAATGTGTTCGTGAACTTTTGTGCTGCCCTGTATATTATCTACCAAGTAATAGGCAAAAAGTGAGTTAAATTTAAAATCGCGTTCAGCAACTTAAAACGCACTTCCAGGAATTATTGTTAGCAGACAGTAGAGACTTCTTTTGTTTGTCCCTGTACATGAACAATGACTGCTTTAGACACACTATTCTGTAGAAAGCCTCTTGTAATGCACTTTAGTGATATCTATAAATTTCAATGCGTTTAAGATAGTGAAACATTATTTAATTAAACTGCAAACGATTTTTCTCCATAGACGTAATGTAACGGAATTCTTTTGATTGTCTCTGTAAAGTAACTATAAGTGCTATGCACACCCTATTCCATATTAAGCTTTTTGTAATGCACCTTAGTGATATATATCAATTACAATGTGTTTGAAATTGTGTAACATCATTAAAATAAACTGCAAATTATTTGCCCCCATAGACCGTAATGTAACGGAATTCTTTTGAGTGTCCCTGTAAAAAAACTATAAGTGCTACACAATTCATTTGAAATAGGGAATGACAATAACCTATAAAAATTGCAGAGCAATCCGAGCATATTTACGGGAGTTAGAGCACGGACAGACGGCAGACGGCCATACTGCAGACAAACCGAAGTCACAAACACTTTTCAACTAGGTTGGAAAGTGTTAAAAACTATCCACTGTATAATTCTCAAAGCGTATGACGGCCGAAATTATCATTCTTTTACTCTAAGATGTCTCAAAAATGTAATTGTTACCCTTTTTCAAAACAAATGACAGTTTTCACTTAACCACTGCATCTAAGATCAAATATACACTTCCACAGTTTAAATATAATATTCGCGGTCTAATTGAATCAATTTGTTGAATATAATTTGATTCAACAAAGCTGCGAATTTCAAATAAACTAAAAAAACTTAATATTAACTTTAGTTTCGATTCATAAAAGCGTCTAATTTGCTTAACTAGTGATTCATATAAGCTGAAATTATATATATTTTTTGATCTGGGAGAGGTCTTACCCCTCACCCCCTCCTCCCTTGGGTTGTGCCACTGTACGCATACACACATACAAAGAAGTTATGAAGTTGGGGGCCTGTGCCCACCCCACAAAATAGCTCTAGTTACGCCTATGAGTGATGTAAATTTCCATCACTGTTTATTTAACTTTTAATAAATAATTCAACTTCTTCGCCACCACTATATTTATATAGAAATATCAATCCAGTAAATTTCCCATGAACTATGTTGCTGAACAAGGTTAAAAATCTATCTTAAAATTTCTGGTGTCTAATATTTAATATATGTATAAAAAAGCACAATTGTAAAAGAAAAACTCATGCAAAGAAGGGTTAAAGAATTTTATGTGGAATTTTATAGTATTAATAAATATTTTCATTCTATAAACATTGTTTTATTTTTTATGCAAATCTATTTACAAATAAAGGTAAGTTCTATTAATTTGTATCAATAAAAATAAAGTTTATTTTAAAAACAAATATTTTATATTAAAAGTATCAGTTACTAGAGCAATTTAAATTACTATTTATAGAAGATAAGAAAAAAAAATAATTTGTGAAAGTCTAGAAATTAATAACTAGAATTTTTTTAAACAAAGTTTATTTTTTTAACTTAAAAAAAAAAAATCCATATAAATATTCTCAATGTATGCTTACGTTATTTACCGGTAGGAATTTAAAGATCATGTCAGGTGTCACCGATAGATGGCAGAAAAATCTGGTAAAGTTTTGACTTCCAATTTTTATATGGGGAAATGGTGAATGCGTTAAGCATTTATTATTACGGAGGTAGCGATTTAACTCCATACAAAGCTTCTGAGGTTTGAGGCATCATAAACACAAATGTTTAAAAAATGTTATCGGCCGGCGGCTAAAATGACATGCATTAAAAAAACACACACACACAAACAGAAACCAACTGACATATAGATAGATGAATCACTTCCGCGCTGTGTTTCTCAAATAGTCAACTTCTTTTCTAATTAGAGATGAGTTCGGTATCTTTTTTTCGGATCTCGAGCCCGACGGTTTGAAATCCAAGCCCGCCGAGCCTGATGCAGAAAGTACGCTGTATAAAATGCTTAATAATATTTTAAAATGGTTTCAAGATTAATTTTCTCATTTAAAAATATCTGCTTACACAGAAATAAGTATTAATCCTACTCCCTTATGACAATGTTTCGTGATTTTCATATCCCTTTAAAATTTGTTTAAAATAGCAATTTTGTTATTTATACAAAACCACTGGCAGAAATCTGCAAAAGTCACAATTCTTATTCTTTTAAAATATTATTTTACAACTGTGGTAGAGAGTCATAAGTTCTGTTTTCCAGTACTTCTGGAAAAGGACTTCAAACAGAAGCGACCATAGACAATGGATATCTTACGGCCTCTTTATATTATTACTGACACTGACCATGCACAGGCTTCATAACCAGATACAATAGTTCTCCTTATACCCCATCAATAACAATACAATTCCTTTTAAACTTATATTTAAAGGATTGTAAAACACCGAGAAACTTAGACTACATTCTTGTTTCTCAAACAGCAAGTTTTTTTTTTCTTTTTAACACTTTCCAACATAGTTGAAAAAAGCTTATGAATTCGGTTTGTCGTTTTGTCTGCCGTCTGTCTGTCTGTCCGTGCTCTAACTTGCATAAATATATGCAGATTTCCATGTAATTGATATATGTTATTGATGTTTACTATGGCATGTTCGGTATTGAATATTGCTAGCCGATCTGAATATTAAGCAGTGTTTTATGTGGAAGACTTTGAAAACAACAGCTCCTATAAAATCATATGAGTTTATTATACGATAAGATGACTGACAAAATACAGCATAACTTTGCTGTTAACTCAAGAAACTAAAGAGACGATAAAAATATGCAGCTACATTTAAAAACACAAATAATAACCAAAAAGATCAGCAGGCAAGAAGCAAAAGGCAAAAACATCAGAAAAAGTCCAGCCTTTTATACAAACTGTCAGTATATGTTTTGTATAAACATGTTGCCATTTCAAACATACAAACTCGCATCTGAAATGCCATTGGCTACTTACGCAGAATATTGCAACCAGCCGATCAAAGTGAATAACGCGATTCTGAAATCACAGCTACTGCCTGTTACTAAGTAACGTATTTACATTTGAGGCCAGTGAATGAAACAAAGTACCGGTCGCTTCAGATACGCGAGCATGCTATTCAAAATATGGTGAAAAACAGAAATGCATCGATATAAAAGTAAATAATTTTATCCCCTTACATCAACCATTTCAAAAATCCACTGTCTGCCACTTTGATACAGACCATAAATGGCTTTATTTAACTTACAAACTTTATTTTTTTCTTTAACAAAACCCTCAGGCTAGTGCATGTATATAGTTTCCTCCAGATTAGCACAAAGATACGCATTGTTGACATTTACCCATTTTAACAGACCATGAAAATACGGGGATGAACAACCGAACTATTGAAAAACTAACAACTGGACTGAAAACGTCACCATAACTTTCTCCTTTAACTTGATTAAACTCTTTTGCTACTAACCTAGCCTTATACCTTACAATTTCATTTTTTTAATTTTTCTTTAATGTATATACCCAACGATTACCAAATAATTTTGCATCTTTTGGTAGTATCACAAGATCCCATACGTTACGTTTATACATAACGCCCATTTCTTGGTTCATTGCGTCCCTTTCAATTTAATGCTTCAGTGGTTTTTATGACTTGATTATAAGTTTGTAGGATTTTAATCTCAGTTAAGTTTGCTTCATTTACTTTTAAAACACTAGATATTTTACCAGATTCTTTACTTTTACTACAGCTACAGCGCCTAGAATACATAGTGTGGAAACCGGCAAATGGTGTAATGCTTTAAAAAGTGCTAAAAAGTTGTAGCCTATAAATGTGCAACGGTGCTCCTACGATAATGTTGCAACCAGAGACAAAAAAAATGCGTATCACGTTTTTTAGCCATGCTTTCATAATTTAAAAAAAAAACTTATAAAAATCCCTAAGTCAGAGGAGAAAATGATATAATTTAAGTATTTAAAATACTTACCACCAGCCGAAACATTCTAATACAATGTCAAGAGCTAGCAGATGGCGCTGCGAACCCATCCTAATATTTTCAGCAACGTTGTACATTTATTGGATACAATTTTTTAGTACCATTTTATAGCCGGTTTCCACACTATGTATTCTAGGCGCTGTACTTTTACTATTAAAATCAAATAAGCTTTTATCACATTCTATTTTGTTTACAATATTCTGACAATTCCTTAAAATATCTTACTCTAATATTGGTTCCTTCTATGCCATAATAAATGTCTGTTTTATTTCCGACTTTACGTGGTACTGTTTTACGTATCCAAGGAATAGATGCACAAAGTTTTAAACTACTCTGTTCAAAGTTTTAGTTTGAATCTGACCTACTAACTTTCTCAACACCACCCCCAATCCAGATGTACTCTCAGGCTCTATATCAAAAATATTTCCATCTGCTGGGAAATCAAAAAGTGCAAAATTTAATTTAGGCTCCTTAATTTTTGAAGCCACCCCCCATTTTCGTTTCATCAAATCTAACATTAATGATTTCTACAATTTTATGTTCCTCGATTAATAAAATTCGGTAACCTTTAATTGACTGAGCATACCCACACATAATCCCTAGTTTAGCTCGCATCTTGAGCTTCCTTCTGACCTGTCTGGGAACTCCAACATAAGTCAAACAACCAATTTTTTTTATGAGAAATTGAGGGTTTTCTACCTGAGTACATATCAAAGGGGGTCTTTTTATGTTTGTGGCAGAGGCAGATGTTGTGGGAAAATTAACTACTTTTAGTTAATACTCAATTTTCCCACTCCATTATTATTTATTTATCTTTCTTAACTTTTATCTCATTCTGTTTACATTTTAAATACTTTCTTTTAATTTCAATAGTTATCTTTCCCATCCATTTTCGAAGTTGTAGTCTCATCTTTGCTTGAAAACAAGCACTAGAACTTTCACTTCAATCTTGGCCTCGCGATCGCACGTTGTAATTCTTATTTGGCTTTCGCCAAGATGGCGCTTTCTGCGATCGCAGAACCATTGTTTCTTCTGCATCCAATCGGATCTGTTCCCTTGTTGTTCTTGGCGTTTTATGGTTCCTGCTTGACGTGATTTGAAACGCAACAAGTATGGCAACCTATGTTCGTATAAATACGAACACACGCTGTTTCTAGCCACTAGCTACAACGACAAGGATTCCAGCAACTAGCTACAACAACTGTCTACAACTTGTACTGTAACAACAACGACATCCATTTTTGCCATTAAGATGCATTGCGATGTACATGTTGAATTTCTACTCCAGAATATCAGATCCAAGGTGCTGTATACTAATCTATATCCATCAAAGAGGTAACTTAAAGAAACCCTTCACTTATTGTCTTTTCACAAAGCGGTAAGCCTTGTATAGTAATACATTTATGTATTTAATATGAAATATTAAAATTCACATATAAAAAGTGTATCCATAAAAACTAAACGATGAATCGTATTATTTAATGGAAATTAAAATGAACCAATGTTTAATTAACATGTGCCTAGTTCAAGGAACTCTCAATCTGTTATCTGACAGTCTTTTTATAATATAGTAACTTTAAAAACTAGCATGCCTGCTGATGAAACATGTACCTCAGAGGAATATGTAAGTGGTCTCATAATAGTTCAAATGTACATGTAAAAAGATGAATAAACCAGATTTAGTTTATTCCAATACATTTTGTTATTATTTGTATTCCATATACACTTTGATTTAAATTCTTCTTATGAACCTCATGCAAACAATCAGGGAAGTAAAACTTCTCTCCCATTATTTAATTTTAACGAACCAGGTCATCTTCATCACGAACCAATTTCATTTTATAAATATTTAATTTAATTCAGTCTAATTGCATCTCCCATGTACTTCAAAATAATTATCGTCACAGCAGACTTTATTCCCAGCATATGAAAAACATATTAAGGCTTCCGCCCAAAATTTTTTAGATAAGTCACTAGCATTAAGGAGAGCCCTTAACACCATCAAGAGCATTTAAATTAAAATGCTCCGCGACACCGTTCATTACTGGACTGTACGGGTTCGTTTTTCCATGTAAAATTCCCTGCTTTTCCAAAAAAAAAATTTAATTCGTAGTTACAGAAGTACAAACCACCATCAGTTCTGGTAGAAATTACTTTCTTGTTCAAGTACCACTCAGCCCTACTTTGAAATTTCAAAAACGTCTGAACAATATCAGATTTATTTATGATAGTGTATACTGTAACATTAAGTGAAAAATCATCTATGATGGTGAAAAATATCTATTCCCTCAATGTGATGCAACTGGTAACGACCCACACAAATCCATATGCAGAGCAGTTTTAGACTTAATTTTCCCTATGGATTTAAATGAACCCTTTTAGATTTAGCAAGCTTACAGGAGATGCAATCCTCGGTTAACCTCGACAGCTCTGGAAGGCCTCTAACACTTTCATTTTTACTTGGGTTAACTAAATATTCATTATTTCTGTGACAAAACCTTTCGTGCCACAATTCACTTAAGCTAAATTTTTCTATTTGGCTGGCTGAAATGTCAACCGAGTTGCTTTCTCCTTCACATTTAGTTTTATAACTAAAAGGTTTAAAAAAATAAAAATAAATTTTTCTAACTGCATAAAATAACCATTGCCAGTCTTTGTCATATACAACTAGTTTGCCCTTATTACCAAAAAAATGATGCAGTTTACAATATTATCCATTGACTGTTCAACAATAGCGAAGGCAACATCTTCAATGACATCTGAGCGAACCGGTTTGGGTCCTCGACCAGGCTGAACTCCAAGATGTCCAGTTTTCTCTAATCGAGCGATCATTCTCCTGTGAGCTTTTGGAAGAAATGATCTTTTGCACATGCGCAAATTCTTAAGTTGGCGAAACTGTCAAAGTCCATTTCCTTTGTTTTCATAAAAGAGCTTCACAAGCAAAGCGCGTTCTGGCAACGTGACATCCATTACTGCTAAGAATGACATTCCCTAGTTTTTATTCTCTTTTATACCCAGAACAGGGCTGAAAACCATGGATTTATGCAAATTTCTGTGCTTACAGTGCAAAATTGCAATTACAATGGCAGTTTAATCTTCTTTACTTTTTTATTTTCTTTTTTCCATAAGTGTAAATAATAGAAATTAAAAAGAAAAATGTTCATTTCGCATGTGTTTGTTTTTTTATTATTGTTTTTGTCTTTTTTCATATTTTCGATTGTACAGCGCCATCTATCGGTGCTTCTGGAACTTTTTTTTTGCGTAATCTGTTTCCCCATGTGTTGAATAGTATGTGTACAAAATTTGAAGTCTTCACATTGAGTAGTTCTATATACAGGGAGGTCAGAGTAATGGGTGTTTCACTTCTGGCCACCTGGTAGTTTTTAAAACCAAACGCGGCGTTTGAAAGAGCAAAGTACCTTCTTTAATTTGGTGTAGTCAGTTTGTCCGTATTTCTTTTAGTTCGACGGATGCGAGGTTCTTAAAACGGACGATTCTGAAATAACATGAATTCGATGTTTCGTAATTAATTTTTTTCAAGGTTAAAATTAATATTTCTTCTAACGAATTGCGGCGTTTGAAACGCAAAAGTACAAAATGTAAGAATATGCTATCCATTTTTCCGTATTTTGTATGTTCAGGAGTAGCGCGTTAAGAAAAACGGAAGATTGTGAAATAACACGAATTCGATGTTTCGCAATTAATTTTTTTGAAAGGGTTAAAATTAATATTTTTCGAACCGATGTTTAAAACGCAAAAGTACAAAATTTAAGAATATGTTATCCGTTTTCTATTATTTTGTACTTCGGTCGTCGCGCGTTCAGAAAAACAGAAAATTAAAAAAAAACAATCTCATAATTTGATTTTTTTAATCAAAATATTAAAAATATTAGCCTCAGATGCATCAGGACCGGCCTTGAACTGTCCTCTTCCAAAGTTTCGGACTTTCATTTGCGCTAGATTTCGCTAGCCATCGCCAACACACAGGGCCCGACTAGCAAGTTTTTGTGCCCAGGGCACTTTCAGTTTTTCGTGCCCCCTTAGATTGGTTAATTTATTGATACTTTTTTTTTTACATTATTGCATTTTATTCGAAAAGTGTCAACTCAAAAAATTACATTTTCCGGAAAATTGGAAAACAGTTGAAGGAATAAAAATTAAATATTTGTTCTATTATTTATTGAAATGTGCTTTTAACCATAGATTGAGATATAGTTTTGTCATTTTTTTGAATTAATATCTCAAATATCACATTTTTTTTTCAGTTGTGTCACTTTTCGAATAAATGTGCTATATGATAAAATTGAATCGCTTGGTAAATACATCAATTTCTAGACAATAATAATTAAAAAGTGTACTTATTAACGAGGTTATTGATATTAAATGATAAAACCAAACTTATACTGAGTGCAAAACAAAAGTCCTAAAAGAAATAAAAACGTTGGCACAATTATGATTTTTTAAAATGGAAATTTAGATGAAATTATGAAAATTTTCGTGCCCTCAGGAAATTTGTGCCCAGGGTATGGGCCCCAGGTGCCCGTGCGATAGTCAGGGTCTGCCAACACACACAGAGAGTGAAACTTTCTATTATTAATATATTTCTATTATTAAAACATTTTTAAAAGTTTGATTTAATATATCCATGAAATTTGATAAATCTGTACTATTTTTTTTATATAAGTGACATCTTAAAAACTACTGAAAATATATTACATACGCTGATTTGTAGAATATATAATACTAAGCATTTTTACAACTACGCGATACTTTTTTTTTCTAAAAATTCTAAATTATATCTTACTTATTTTTCTTTTCAGCATTTCTTCCCCTTTATTTTTATGATATCGTTCCTGCCTATGCATTATAATTTAATTTATTTTGAAATATTTTTCTATTTTTTACCCTCAATTATCTCCAATGCACAGAATTTGTCTCAAATTCCCACTCTGCTAAACTTCTACCAGGGCAACACTAGATGCCGGGCTTGCTCATTCATTATCATGACGTCACAAATGGTGGCTGACCACGACCAAAGACATACAGCAATTGGCACAAAATGATGGGCGCGCCGCTTTGTACCAATCGCTGGTCGCAATCAGCCACTACGAGGCTAACGAAAAAGAAAGGCTACCGCGGTGCTTTACGCGTATCTTTTTTTACAGACCGCGGGAGTCACGTGATGCTTGAATGCGCCAATGCAGGTGTACGAAAAGAGCATCACGTCAATCTAGCGGTCTGTAAAAAAAGATAAGTGGATGCACCGCGGTAGCCTGTCTTTTTCGTTAGCCTCGCAGCCACTATTTGTGACCTCATGAGAATGAATGAGCAAGTCCTGTATCTAGTGTTGCCCTGCTTCTACGCATCCAGTTACATCGATCCGTCACCTTCGATGGGAAGTAAACACAAGCATAGATCAGTTTCGAGGCTAACGAAAAAGAAAGGCTACCGCGGTGCTTTCCGCGTATCTTTTTTTACAGACCGCGGGAGTCACGTGTTGCTCGAATCCACCAATGCAGGTGTACGAAAAGAGCATCACGTCACTCTAGCGGTCTGTAAAAAAAGATAAGTGGAATGCACCGCGGTAGCCTGTCTGTTTCGTTAGCCACGATCAGTTTCAACTGACGTCACACCCTAGCAACCACCTTAGCAACTAGATTTGTTTTTTGTTTGCCCATCAAAAATGGTGGATTATGATTGGCCAGCTCGTAATACAGGCTACAAATCCACGATTATGATTGGTTGATAACTTTTGGTGGGCTGTTGATCACGTGGTTGAAACTGATCTATAGCGACTTATGTAATTCCGTATCATCACCTACATTGGTTCATTGGAGCTATTCAAAAAGTGCACAAAAATACAACTCCATAAATGCTGAACGATGCTGAAGGATAAATATAAATGTCGATCGCAGTGACATTTTCTAGCTAAATTTTCATACAATGTTTACGTATTGGGAATGCAAGAGCTCGAATACGCCATCTGGTGGAGAAAAGATGTAACTTCTCGTTTCCGGAAAATCCCTTGCAAGCCCAAGCAAGGGATTTTTAATTTGCTCATAATGATTATTTTTTTGCACAATTTCAGATTTCATGTGATATTTGCGTACTGTGTTTATATGACAAGGTAAAAATTATCCAATTTTGAATATCTAACACTTTCAAACGCATTTACAATAAATAATGATTTCAATGGCACTTTAGCATTATTTAAAGGGCCAATTTTCCTGTACCGACGGCTGCGATCAGCGCCTCTATAGGCTGTTTAAGTCCCAATGCTTTCGGTAAGATTTGCGACTGCAAGTTGTGAGGAGAAAACTTTTCCCTCCACAGAGTTAAAAGAAAGAATAGAGTCCACTCTATTCTTAAGTATGCTGAAATCATTAGGCCCCAAACAAGAGATTTCATTGAACGGAGAGAGCTGCATGTGGAACAAGGACTGTATAACGTAGGTCGCGATTCATTGGACGGGGAGAGGTTTTCAAAGCGGGCTTGCTCATTCATTATGATGACATCACAAAAGGTGGCTGACTAGGAGGAAAGACATACAGCGATTGGCACAAAACGATGGGCGCGTTGCTTTGGACCAATCGCTGGTCGCGGTCAGAAACCATTTGTGACGTTTTGAGAGTGAATGAGCAAGCCCGGTATCTAGTGTTGCCTTGAAGCTAGTCTCCAGTTGTTTGGGCCGAATTTAGGGTTGCATTTTTGGCTTCATGAAAAACGTAAATATTTCACCTCCAGTTCCTCTTTACTCCGTGCCACTCCTTCCTCTTGTCCTTCCTTGTTAATTTCACGCAATTTATGTTTCCTTTTTGGCAACGGAAATATTGTTTTGATATATTTTAGTTTCGGTTTAAAAGATGTGATGAATGATGTCAAGGATGAGTCAGATTGCGCAAATGACGTGATAAGAAACAGCAGGCGCGCATTTATAAAAGCAAAGCGAGTTATTTATTGCATCTGCAATTCATATGGTATTTACTTATTCGTCTCTAGGATGTCAATATCACCTACTTCTCCTCTAATTGAAGATTTACGTGGTATGATGCTTGTTCTTTTCTTTGTCCTTTTTTTCACATTATGTTTTCTCCCACTGGGCCAGTCATAAATAAGTAATTAAAACACTATTGTTTCATTTTGTTCAGAGCCAGTTGTCAATGGCCGTGACAGAAGTTTAAGCCCAAGACATCGAAAGCAGTTCAGTGCTTCGACTAAAGTATGTTATTTTGTTTTCAAAGAATATGTACATACATTTAAAGAGTAAAAGAAAAAATCTGATTTAAAAAAAATAATAATAAAATGAGATTTTATTTATTATTATTTAAGTCTTATTTTTATTACTATTTTCGGTACCTTTATGATAACCAGGCGTAAATGTCGCCAATAGCAGCTTTTATTTTTCGCGTGTGTTAAATTCAAACAATGCTTTGATATTGAAATAAAATGTTTTGTATTATGATATTGTTTCTTCTAATTTTTTTTTTAATGAAATGAATGAAAGGCATCTATTTTAAATTTATGTACCTAATATATGCATCTTAAATGAAATGAGTGAAAGGTTTATATTTTAAATGAGAGGAATACAATAGGAATGATGATGAGAGGAATAACACTTGGCGATTTATCACCTGCGCCAGGCTAACATAAAAGTACCCTTTTTTTCCATTTTTAAGATATTGAATGACTACCAAGAATTTTAGTTTCCGAAACAATTAATCCTCAAATTACATTACTTTAAGAGCATAATTTATATATTTATGCTTTAATTATTTTTTCTATAATTACTAATTATAATTTTATTAAAGTCGGCAAATAAGTAATTTATAGCACATGGCAGTTCTTTCACTTGTATACTTGTAAAATTAATTAAATAATTAGCATTATTGCCCACTCATTATTTTCTCTCATATGTCCCTCTCATTACTTACTCTCATGTTCCTTCACATTTAGTTTTTTTTAAAATACTCTTTTTTTTTTTTTCTAACCCTGACTGATGTTTTTATTTGCTACATGTGTCCAAAAGTAGAAAGAATCACTACTGAATTGCTGAACATTTTGATACTCATTACCCCCCTCCCCCCATACATTCTTTCATAATAGCTTTTGAGCAGATGTTACTCTTTCCTTCTTTTTTAGCTCCAATTTGTTGTTATATGTTTATTAGTAAAAGGAGAATGAGAAAAAAAGACAATTAGTTTATTATGACTTATTAGTTTAGTAGAAGTTATTATGACAATGTGAATTACAGCAAATTTAATTAAATATCCATTTGAAATTAAACGGTCTTTGTATCTGATAAAAACTATTTATAAATTACATTGTTTACTTTGTTTATAAGTTTAGGAAATTTTTTAAAACCTTCTTTCATTATTTAATGGACAAAATACCTTTTGGAACACTGTAAGTTCTGTTCATCTTGGATTTAAAAACTTTCCAAAATCATTTTAAAACCAAAAAAAAAAAAAAAAAAAAAAAGATTTTCATCAGGGATTTTCTTTAAGAAATCATCTGATAAAATAGCAATTGAAATCACTGATTTTAATCATCTGATTAAAATCATTGATACTCTACTTAGATTGTATTTGTGGTTTGATTAAACAATTCAGCTGCCTGTAGATTATTTTTAATGTAGTGGTTTTAAATTGTGTACAATTTATTTTTTGATTTAAAATGTATTTTATGCTTATTAGCATCGTTGATCTTGCAGTAAAAATAAATAATATGCATTTATGATGGTGATGGTTGCTTAAAAATTGATTACTGTGATCATTACATTATACATATTTTAAAATTTTGTTTTCGTTACTAAAACTCTTTTTAACGCTTTGCCCCTTACAAGCTATGCTCGCCAAACCCCCTTCAGTCCTGCAGCCTCTAAAAAACACAAATTTGGTGTGTTTCAAAAAAGATTTTTTAAAAAATGGCTTCAGAGGTAGAATCTCAACTGCCATCTAAAGATAAATATTATTTTAATAAATTGACTCGGTGAGGAAAATAAGCTTTAAAAGTGCTTTTAATTTAACAAAATATTGTTTGCTCCCTTCCTCAAAAAGAGAAAAAAGAAAAGTCTGCTAAAAAGGAAGTATGAACATAAAAGTTTGTGAGCATTATGCCACTTTGTGGAAGTGTAATAAAATATTCAAGTGTTCTGGATAAATATGGACTTCAAATGTTTTAAATATGATGTCATTTTCACCAGCAAAAGATTTATAGTTCATGATTTATATTTGCAAATGCACATGATCTGCTGATTTATCACCAAATTATAAAGCATATATGACATTATAATAATATATGATGTATATAATATTTCATGATGTATATGGCCAAGTTATAGTCATATATGACATGTGTATAAGAAGTATATGTGACATATATGATGTAAATAATATGTATATTTATAGTAATGACTTATATGGCGATGGCACACATATGAGTGTACATATATATGAAATGTATATGAGTGTATGGAATATTACAACTGTCAAAAAAAAATGTGACTTGTAAATTAAGATTACTCATTAGGAGTCTGTATAACAAACTGTTGTAATTCATTTTGAAAGTTTTTAGGTCATTTACATACTTTGAAAAAAGAATCATTACTTTCTGTATCTCTTTTAAATTACTTCATTTTTATCAGGAAGTGAATTAGCTTTATTCTCTTAAATTTTTGTTCATTTGGAGATACATCTGGCCTTAGCTAGTGTTGCCTCTTGGGCTCTTGGCCATTCTTTAAGTGTGCAGCACCCTGCCTCTTTTAAAATTGGTGAAATGCATCCCCCCCTCTCCTCTATTTTTAAAAACAGTAAGCATAATAAAATATTTCAAATTTTAATTGCTTAAAAGGCGTATAGCTGACATAGTGAAAAAGTATGTCCCGGCTTGGATACTTTTTCACTGTGTCGGCTATACACCTTTTAAGCAATTAAATTTTGAAATATTATGAATGCAAGGCGTAACAAATTTTCTATGGAAAAATTTCCAAGTATTAAAATAGCATAATAAAAGTCCTACACCCCAAAACCTTGGAAAATGATCAACAGCTCTGGGAAAAGTAAGCAATTGCTGTTATTTGCATGAACCGTGATGTTATAATAAAATCAAACTAACACTACAGAAAATTATTCAAACACAAACAAATTAATGAAGAAATATGCAAACTTGAAAAAAAAATTAAGTGCCATTGTTGGAGAATAAATACTAGGTTATTATTATTTTTTTAGATACTCACCAATAGACATTTTGCTTGATGAGAACCCATTTCTCATTTATTAAGGATTTTGTTAATTCTTAAAGGACAATTTCTTCTGTCAACAGATTTGTTTGATTTTTTCAAATTTGTAATTCTTTAACTTATTATAAATAATGCAACAATAAGTTTATAATTTTTTTTTTTTTTTTTTTAAACTTGTAAATAACTCAGGTTTATTTTATTTTATTTATTTTTTTTAAATAAATATGAACCCTGTGAGAATCATAGGTTTTAATTTCCACGTGTTTTTTTTAAGGGCTATAGTCAAAGTCATATTGTATATATAGGATAAAATTAGCACCTTGCCAATCGACGAGTAATACTGAAAATTTGGCAATTGACTTTATTGCCACCAGTGACCAAACTTAATAGTCACTCTTGCAAATTGCAATGATTGAATGGAAAAGGCGATTTTTTTTTTTTTGCTATCGCTCGACGAATTTCGCAATTTTTTTCCCCGAAACCATTTGGTGAATTACCTGATTTTTCTCCCGCTATTGATTAACGAATTTCATGATTGTTTCCACAATCGTTCGACGAATTGCGCACTTTTTTCTGTGATCGTTCAACAAATTGCACGATTTTTTTTTTCGATCATTAGATGAATTGCATGACTCTTTTCCGCGATCGTTAGACGAATTTTGTGCCCCCCCCCCCCTCAGCCAAAATCATTTGACAAATTTTGCGATTTTTCACCGAGATCATTTAACGGATTTCACAATTTTTTCCCCGAGACCATTTGACGAATTTCTCTAAATTTTGTGAGATAGTTTGACGAATTTTGTTATTTATTTCTGTGATTCCTATTCCTTGACAAAATTATTCCTTTTTTTTCGGCCGTTTGACGAATTTTACAAATTTTCCTGCGATGGATTGATGAATTTTGCAATTTTTCCTGCAATTGATTGAGGAATTTGGCAATTTACTTCCTGAGACAAATTGGCGAATTTCGTAATTTATTTCCTGGGACAAATTGATGAATTTCATGATTTATTTGCCGAGACCACTTGACAAATGTAGTAATTTCTTTCCCGAGACCATTCGACAAATTTCGCGATTTCTTTCAAGTATTTCTAAATTTCTTACTGGCCAGTGCTTAAAAAAAACTGGCCAGTGGCCAGTGAGTAAAAAAGTTAATTTTGACCTATAATTGTATATGTATCTTGTTATCATAATTTTACATTGTATAAATGTATTAAGTTATTTCAAGAAACAAATTAAATTATATCTGAATTGCATATCTTTTTTTAGATATTTAATGATCCTGTTCATGGGCAAATAACTCTACATCCAGCTTGTGTGGCTATTATTGATACACCCGAGTTTCAACGTTTGAGGCATATTAAGCAAACAGGATTCACTGAATATGTATATCACGGATCTTCTCATAATAGATTTGGTCATAGCTTAGGGTAAGCATTAATATGTAAATTTTCATTTAATTTTTAACCTGATGGGTTTATATGGTTTCTATATACAGGGTGATTAAACCTTTCTGATATATGATCTCCTAGAGACCATACCGTTCAAGGAAACTGGATGCAATTTAGAATGTGGTTATTTTATGGCATGAGCTGAAGAATAAGGTAAAGAACAACAACAGTTATGGTTATAGTAACAATCTTTTTAAATTTTCAAATGGCAATACTTAATTTTTTTTTCATTGCAAAATAATTTTTACTAGGAAAAAGCCTAAATAGTACTGAAAACTAATTTTAGCTGTAGAAATGATGACATAAACAAACACAAAGAAGACTATTTTGTGTTGCAAGAACAAATTGATGACATTGTCATCTACTGCCATTTCGTTTATCTGTGGTCGGCAGGATCACTCAAATACACTTCGATCAGTTTTTGTCTCTTCAGCTATTTGAAATTCTAGGTATGCATGTCAAATCTACTAAGTGAGTCTGACATGAAAAATGCCTTTTAATGCAAAGTTCTGCATCATCTTAATGCTGTGATTTATTATTCCCATAGTCTCCTGCATGGGATGTATCATTGTCTGTTTATATATAAACATTTGCGAATTTTAGAGTCTTTGTAAAATTATTTGTTTTTTGTCACCTTTGTGAATGCATTTGTTCTTCTCACTTCTTTTCTTTGTGTTTTGTTTTAAGTCGCCATTTCCACTGCTAAGCTTAGTTTTTTTAGTGCTATTTACGTGTTCACCATGAAAATCATTTTGCACAGAAAAAATTTTAGTATTGCCGTTTGAAATTTCGTCACTGTAACCATAATTGCGAAAGTTCAATTGTTGTTTTTTACCTCATTTTCTGGTTCATGACATAAAATAATGACATCCGAAAAGACATCCTGTTTCTTTAAACAGGTCGTTAAGGACTCGTGTATCAGCAAAGTTTGTTTGTAATCACCCTGTATATTTGTAAATTATTTAATAACTGAAAAAATTATTGATCGTTGGTAATGGATTAAGCTGTTGAGACTCTCTTAGACAGTTTCAAATATGGATTGAACTTTAGAGGGCGATTTCCTCCTTTAGTTCAAATTTCAGGGGGATTTATAATTAAAGTTCTTAATTATTTCCTTTTTTTAAATTGTTTTAAACATTAATATTTATTATAATTTTACAATATTATTAAATCATTTGCTTTATTAATTCATATTATAGTACACTCTCAAAAATCTGCACAGTCTGAGACCAAGAGCTTTGCAGAATTTTTGAATTGTACAAATTTTAGATCATTAGTGAGAGAAATCATAAATGAAAATTTTTACTGGCAGAAAATCAAAGAATCGCATGCCTGTGGAAAAATTTAAAGAGGAATATCCCACAGAGCATTTTTCATTATGCAGGATTTCTCTATTGTACGTGATTCACACAATCATGCTTGTGATTTCAAACACTTAAGTCTCAAAGCCCTCTTCACCCCTCCAAATGTTTATCATTTTTTAAATTGAATCCTTTCAATCACTCATACTTTAATAATTAAGTAAGTTCCAGTTACATTACTGGTTCATAGAGGGCGCCACCAGGCGTATTTTGAATATGTTGTTATAATTTCCGTTATTTGAGCGTCTTGGCAAATTGAATATTGTTACTCAATCATATAACACATTTTAATTTTTGCTGTTCATATTTATGAAGGTTTTTTCTCCTGATGATGGTTATAAAGATTAACCGAAACGTCGAGGTTTGTTTTCTATATATGTAGTTTTAAAGTAACTCATATTTATTAAATGAAATTTACGTTGGAAGCAAGTGTTTGATGAGTACTCATACTTTGCAAGTTTTCCATTGTGAATTTCCATAGGAATCTTGTTCCCCAAATTTTAATTCTGCATTTGTATTAAACATTCTATACATGTTATGAACTTCAGTTAGTGCTATACTTATCAGTAGCATAGCTGGTACAAAAGTTGTTTCTACACTATTAATTTTGTTAAAAGTGAAAATTTTAAATAAATAACAGAGAAATTTTCCACTATCCTTATATTTAAACTATATTTATTATAAATAAGTATATATTTAATATTAAAGCAGCTCTCAAATTCCCTACTCAATAATGTGAAACTTTGATACATTTTCAGACTCATTTTTAAATGTAAAGGCATAAAAATTGGCAGGCCTGACTATTGAAGAGATTTGGAAAATAGCGTTTTCCATTTTTTGATAAATAAATTTTTTATCTAGTTATAAATGATTCTTTTCATGTGACAAGTTTTACTCTCTCTCGCACTGCTGTGTCAAGAATTTGGTTCAAAATGCCCACTTTGACAGTACTTCCTGAAAAATATTTTGCCTTTACCAAAAAATGGAAAACGTCATTCGATTACATAGTTTCTTCATAAGAACACCTGCCAATTTCATGCATTTCCAAACAAAAAGCAATTCAGAAAATAGCATCTTTGGATTTGAGAACAGCCTTAAACAACATAATAGCTATGAAGAAAAATTTGAAAAAAGAACATATGTTACCATACTCAAGCAAAGTCCATGTATGCCTAACAAAATCAAAATTTATTTATTTTCATACAGATAAGAGAAAAAATGTTAAGTTTCTTAAATATTTCTTCTCTAGTAATATCAAGATTGAAATATAGTCAGACTTTTTCTCAACCTGATACAGCGATTGTGATGCTTTTTTAGCTCACAGGTTATCAAAGCCTGAGAGCTTATGTGCCCGCCGGTTCTGTATGTATGTATGTACGTACGTATGTACGTAACGCGATAACTCTTCATAGAAATATCCATTTTCCTTCAAATTTTGTTTATAGGTTCACTGTGTTAAGGCGCTTCCCTGATTAGTTTTTGGGATTGATTGGTTAAGTATAAAGGGGGTAACGGGGGGCTAATTCCCCCTCCCCTAATTTATATAAATGGGTTTTTCATGCAGAATTATCCCATTTTCTTCAAAGTTTGTTTATAGGTTCATTGGGTTAAAGCGCTTTCCTGATTAGTTTTCGGGATTGATTGGTTAAGTATAAAGGGGGGGGGGAACGGGGAAGGGCTAATTCCCCCTTAATTTATATAAATGGGTTTTTCATGCAGAATTATCCCATTTGCTTCAAAATTTGTTTATAGGTTCATTGGGTTAAGACGCTTCCCTGATTAGTTTTCGGGATTGATTGGTTAAGTATAAAGGGGGGAACGGGGGGGCTAATCCCCCTTAATTTATATAAATGGGTTTTTCAAGCAGAATTATCCCATTTGCTTCAAAATTTGTATATAGGTTCATTGTGATAATGGGCTTCTCTGAATAGTTTTGGGGTTCATTGGTTAAGTATAAAGGGGGAAAGAGGGGGGGGGGGCTAATCCCCCCTTAATTTAGATAAATGGGTTTTTCATGCAGCATTATCCGATTTTCTTCAAATTTTGTGTATATATATTCATTGTAATAAGAGGCTTCCCTGATTAGTTTAAGGGGTTCATTAGTTAACTATGAGGGGGTAACGGGGGGAATGACCCCCCCCCCTTAATATATTGTCAATTTCTTTATTTTTCTAGGGGCTTATTTCAAATTCTTTGAAATACGAGTATAATATGCAATTAGTGTGTATAGCCTGTGAGCTCAATGCCCTCAGTTTAACTGGGCAGTTTTCTTTTTTTATTAAAAGTATGTATCTTTGATATTCTATTTCATTGTAAGTTTACAGCTATATTTTTATTTTAATTAAAAATCCCTCTCTGGATTTCAGGACAATTACAAAAATTTCTTTTTTATTTAAAAAAAATTCGATGTTTATGTTTCAGCATTTAATTAAACACCTAAAACAATACTGTAAGACCTTCTTAATTGGGCACTTACTTAAAGTTTATCTTTTTCTGATTCAAGATTCCATCAAAGCAATTGATGAAGGATTTATGTTATATGCATCTACGGAATTTGGGAATTTACTAGAAAAATAATCGAAAGGTAAATGATATGCTACTAAGCAAGCAAGATATATAACATTTTTTTAATGTTTGTACCTTTATTAAGACATAAAGCATCAAAATAATCACTTATTTTCGTGTGTTTTAAAACATGCTAAGCAATGCCTGATTACATTTTCTGTATATTTGCGAGCATTATTTCACATTTATTGCTGATCTCAAACAAAGCCTAAGTCCTAACAGGCATTCAGCAACTTATTTCAAGTTTGGTCTTGAAATTACTTCATTTTCTTTTCTTCTGGATCTGAAAGTTCTATCTCATTTTCATTGATAACGTTGCTGATAATTGCATTATCCAATATTTCTTCCATGCAGATGGAATTAAAATTCATGTTTATAATGTCCTGAAATGAAATTTGGAGTTTCTATGGTGAAGTTCATGTATGATTTAACTCATCTTCACTGAAGTTGCGGGATGTATTGCCATGGAATTTTTCTTGTAGATCTGTTTCTTTAATAAAGCTGTATGCTGAAAATCATTACATATAGTCATATCAGAAACATCTTTACATGTGCCGATTGAGAAATGCATTGCACCAAGAATTTCAATTTCGTAAGACTCTTCCTGTTTCAAACCAAAGTTTACTCTTTGCAAAAGTGTCCTTTCATATTTTTGCTTGAAACTGTTGATTATGCACTGATTCATTGGCTTTAAAATGATGATGCATTTGGTGGAAGATACTACACACTGATTGCCTAAAGAGCAGAGACAATTATTTGCAGTAAAAATGCCCTTGATGAGGAGAACTTTGTGCTTCTCAGCTAAAAAAATAGCTATATCTATATTTTGCAACAATTTTACATAAACATGCTGAAAAATGGCTAATATCTATATCTCTCAACCATTATTTGTAAATATTGTTATTCACCCAAGCCCCATTAACATAGTATACACCAATAAGCTTTGGAACATTTAAAAAATACCTTGGTTTTAAATACTTTCTAATAAAGAGCAGAGACAATTTTTGTGAGCCAGGCATGTTGGCTGCAGTCAAAACTGTAAGTTTCTGCTTAGCTTTCTTACCGGCAACACATTTATCTCCTTTGAAAGCTAATGTTTTCTATTTAAATCTTATACAACAGAACAGTTTTGTTTGTATTAAAAACATCTTTTGCAACATACTTGAAAGCAACAATGTTAGCTGTTCTTTCTATTCATTTGCTGATGTAATATATTCGGCTTCACTTTCACCACACAGTTTCTTGAAACTCAAGCCATTCTGAAATTAAATTTTTTTAACCAACCATCTTTGTAAGTATTTAATGTTTAATTGGAGGCAAAAAATGTGATTTTTCTTTAACTATGTTTCCATTAACTGGAACTTCTCATCTTTCAAGCCAAGTATCCAAAGATTTTTCCGAATTTATGTGTTATGATATTTTATCATAAACTTGTATTATTATAGTAATATTTTATCATAAACTTCTTTCAAAATCTTTTTAATCTCAAACAATAAATAAATGCATTTCTAAAGTGTTATCTACATATCTATAAATCTTTCCCTAATTAAATCTAGCTCTCAGCTAACGAAACTTCATTAATTTGTTTAAATAAAATAAAATTAAAAGAAGAAAGCATGCTCTTTTCACTTAAAGCCATCACCCCTGTAACAGCCATGGCAACACTCCCTCTAACTTTACCATGCTTACTGAAGTTAAGAAGGGGGATGGGACAGTCACTGTCCTCATTAAATTCTATTTTTTGTCTGTTGTGTGACATTATTGTACTTTTTGGAATGCTTGCACCTGCTGCCTCAAAATACTCGAAAGTTTATTTGATTTTGATATGGAGTTCCAATAGACTAAACTGAGTTCACAAAAAATATTTTCTTGACTAGTAGTTTCTAAATGAGAGCAAAAAATTACATTGTATCTATGGGAGTATATGCGGGACCATTCACTAGTTCGTAAAATTATGAATTTTGTAAAAATTAGCATTTACTCTATGATGCTTTTAAATAGTGTGTTTGCTTAAATTACTAAATTTAAAAATTATATAATATTTTTTTATGTTTTATTTGCTGTTAGTTTTATATATTCTAGAACTTAAAATACTAATTAAATATATTCTTTCTTACTTTAATTTAGTACAAATATAATTTGAATGTTAAACATTATTTTCTTCATTTCTACTGACAAGGTTTTTATGAAAATTTTCCACAAGATGTAATTTGGGCCAAAAAAATTCGCTTCTGCAATATAGCAAGAGTCAACAAAGTTATCTCAAGTCACACTAAACTTTGTTAAAGTACACAATATCTCTGGTAATACAAATAAATGTTTTTTCTTTTTTCATCAAATTGGCAATTATGAGTATAATAATTAAGTATTTGGGAAGATAATGCAGGAGACCAAAATAATAAATGAATTATAATGTAAGACTGTAATTTTTCGATGGTGTTTCCCCACTTGATGATACCATTATTTTATTTTCATATTTTACCATTATTGAACAGACAGTTTTGAAATTTCCCATGTACTATCTTTTCTCTTGTGTTGTGCAAATGTTTGATCATTTTTCAGTCTGTCATTTCTAATGTGACATCAATGATTAGTCAATTCACCATTGAATATTTCATATGTAGATTAAAGTAATATCAATAATATATCTATTTTGTCATTATAGTGTATGCTATCTTGCTGGTAAATTTCTTCAAGAATTAAAAGAACGACAGCCTGAATTGCATTTATCAGAGACTGATATTCTGTGTGTTGCATTAGCTGGTTTATGTCATGATTTAGGCCATGGTCCTTATTCACATACTTGGGAAGTTTTCATGAAAGAGTCATGCTCTAAAAGAAATGTGAAAAAACGGTGGAAAGTAAGTTTTGTTTAGTTTCAGAATATGATATGTTAGTAATGAAACAATTTGTGTATGTTCCACATGTCTATGAATAGCTTTGCTTAAATATTAACTAGGCTTCTAGAGGGTAACATTATTTCTACAATGTAGATTGCAGGTACATCTTAATTGCAAAATTCATTGTTTACATCTGAAAAGTTGTGTGTTATATAGAGATTTGCATTATGTAGAATTGTGTTATAAAGACCTTCTACTGTATATCCCTTTTTATGTAATAGTGTTCTACATTGCTTTTTCTATTGTTAGCAGGTGAAACAGTTTAAAAGTACTTCTACCTACAGAAAATCTTTGTCACACCCACAATGTTATGTGGAAAGTTCTGCTGAAAATCCCTGGCAATCAACCAATTTGGTACTAACAACTGCAGAAATATATTATAAAAAATTATAACATTTATCTCAAAAACATGAGAAAATTGGATACAATATAATATATATTGAAAAAACAAATCAAAAAATGAATTGTCAACTCTTGTTGTTATAACTTTTGTAAATTAGAAATCATATTTTTACATAGAAATAAATAACAAAACTTTGTCTTCACTTAAATACGGCACGAACATAGAAAAAAGAATTTACCGAGCCAGGATCGGTCATCCAGGTATTAACTGATTATATGGTGAAAACTTCTGTGTGAATTTCATGTTTTAAATTTACACAAAACTTTTCATTGCAGATTTGCATTTTTATTATGTAGCAAAAACTTCTATCTGAAATGATTAAAAATTAAAACTTAGAATTTTGAAATTAACTATGTTTTCTGAAAGAGTAAATTTGTTTCATTTTTCAGGGTATATTATTGAATGATGTAGTAGTAGTAAAGCTACTGTAGTAGTAGTAAAGCTACTGTAAATTTGGTTAAAAATTTTAAAATCATGTCATTCTACTTTCAATTAGTATTTAGATAATTAATTTTTTTAATTGTAGAGCTAGTGGTATACAAAACTTTTATTATAAAAATAAAAACTTATTTTTAACAAGAACAAGCTTTATAATGAATGATGAAAGTTCTTTACATATATTTTGTAGTTTTATTTTTATTTTTATCAAACCTTTTTGATATTCAGGTTACTTCAGTTGTTAAATTTAATGTCGATTAATAATTGATATTATTTTCACATTTATTCAGTTATTTTTTGTAAGATTAAAATATATTTTCTAATTGGTTAGACATGTTTTTCTCTACAAGCATTTCCACATATTTTCTTTTATTTCATTTTTCCTTTATTTTTGGTAAGTTTGCCGTTTTTTGTACTAGATTTGGCATTTTAATCAATTACAACATTAAATGCATTTATGACTATTGATTTTAATCATTAATATTGTATGAGAAAAGTCTAGTTGGATTTATAATTGTTAGGCTGTTGAGAAAAATGTAGTTATTTTTTTATCAATACCCCATGTTATGCTCATACTTTGAAATTCTCCTTTTTATCTATTTTAGTTTTATATGTTGTCTGTATTTTGTTTTGAAGTTTTTTGTATGTTGTATTTGAAATTATCATGATAACTTTTTATAATTTAGCATGAAACAGTGTCTGCTAATATGTTGGATTATTTAATTGAAGAAAATGATTTGTATCCTGTGTTAAAGCAACATGGTATTGGCTCAGAAGAACTAGCCCTGGTGAAAGACTATATTCTTGGAGCAAAGGTATTATTATTATTTATTTATGGTTTTTTTGCAAATCATTGTTTATCAAATAGCTGAAATAATTATATAAAGTTCCAGAATTGCTCAAACTGAGTAATCTGTTTTAATAGTGGCTATGTAGTAATTAGTAAATGTATAGGGCAGGGATGGCAAACCTTTTTGATGTATGCATGCCAAAAATTTAAAACCAATACCTATCAACATTGTATTGTGCCAAACTTACATAAAAAAATATTGCAACATATGCTGTATGTACGAAACACTGGTTAATAGAATAAGTAACTTTCATGTATTAAATAACTAAAAACAGAAATCTAAATAAGACTTTCCTTTTTGTTGTAATCAGCCATTAATTTAAAGAAGTTTTGACTCAGAAATATTCATATAACTGGCATGCATAATAATAAGGGGAAAAAAAGTATGAATTTTTATTTTAGTAAATTTTAACTTGTGCATTAATGCAGCGTATGGTTTATAATAATACAAGTTGTATTAAAAAAAATTCTAATAATTTATTAATGAGATTTTTTTTTAAATAGAGACGAGACTTATATCTAGTTCTCATATACATATGTATATTATTTTATTAATTTATGATAGCAAAATTGGGTCTACTTGTCATTTTATTGTTGGACGGGTATGACATTGGCTGAAGTTAATCTTCCTTGATTGGGTTGCATGTTCATATTTTAGGTAGATTTAAAAATGCTTAAAATATTATTTTAAAAACCCATAAAAATTTATAAACATGAGATACAATTTTCAAAGAAATTGAAAATTACAAAATTGAAATACAATTTTCAAAGCAATTGTATTTGAAAGAACATTTTTTTCTCTATTCAACGGTGTAAAAATTGAAATTACGCAACGCTCAGAAGTTAAAAAAAAATTCTGATAAAAATAAATTGTTAGCTCAAATAATTTCCATGGTCAAATTGAAGCCAGCATCATTTATGGACATGCTTTTGCCTTAGAATATAAATTGTTTTACTCTAGAAGGCAACCACAGAAAAATCTAAGTCTTCAAGCATCATTTGAAATACAATGTTGTCTATGGAAAAATTAAACTGGCTGTCTGCCTAGACACCTAAAAACTATGGAAGATTGAGCGAAGTTCAATTTGCATTACATCTCCCACTGTCCTTAATTGTGGTGCTGATCAATGACAAACAGTATTGGCTTGAACTTTGATTACAGAAGATAAACGACAAAAAATTAGTTTAAACATATTAAAATGCATGTTTCTGAAGTCGAGATCTTGTTAGTTTTCCCCATGCTCAAATTAGTATAAAGATTTATGTCATAAAAATCATTCAAACCATTGATTTATATCAGCAATTTCAGTACTGAGTTTGTTCTAACCTGTTAAAATGAATTTTACCAAATTTGGGACCTAGGTAGTTCATTTTTAAGTATACTCGATTTTATTAATGAGGCAGATTTCCAAAAATTGTAAGGAAGATAAAAGGCAGATTTCCTAAAAATTGTTTGTGCTGTCTTCGAGATCACCCATAATCGTGTTAACGATCACTGACCAATAGTATTGGCAAGAACTCTGATTATGGAAGATGAATTATAAAAATTTGCATAAACCTATCAAAACTTTTTTTTCTGAAGTTGAGACCTAGTTAGGTGTTTTTCTCGTTTACGAATAAGGCTTATTTCATGAAAATTGTGAGAACTGTTTTTGTTTTGCAGCATTTTTTTCAGTACTGTATTTGTTTTATCCTGTTAAAAGGGATTTTCCTGAATTAGGGACCTAGGTAAATACTTTTCTCACACTCTAATTAGTATAGGAGCTACATTTTGTAAAACCTTAGAGCCTTTTTTGATATATAGCAACATTTTCAGCACTGAGTTTGTTGTAACCTGTCAAAGTAAGCTTTCCTGAATTCATGATCTAGCTAGATTGTTTTCGTGTGT
Source organism: Maratus michaelseni (assembly GCA_963931845.1). Lineage (NCBI taxonomy): Eukaryota > Metazoa > Arthropoda > Arachnida > Araneae > Salticidae > Maratus > Maratus michaelseni. The sequence continues at coordinate 144,274,177 of OZ007596.1, forward strand.
TCGAATTCGTGTAGGAGACACATGTCATGAAAATTACTTAAGCATTTTTGCAATTTATTGCAAGCAGCATTTCCAGGGCTGAGTTTCTTTTAATCTGTCAAGATGAATTTTCTTGAATTTGGGACATAGCTGGATTGTTTTCTAGGATTTGATTTAGTATAGGACACCAAAGTTACTTGCTCGCCAAACAGCAAAATTGCTTGCTTGATTAATAAATATGATATGATTCTTTTTTACTTTTTTCTCTAATTTACCATCTAATACACAAGCACAGATTACAAAGGGGGGGGGCAGTTCAGTTGTGATTTATTGCTAATATTTCTTTGTGATTTCTACATAAAGAAGCCTAGTGGTCAGGATGTCTGACTATCACGCAATAGATCCATGGTTTGACTGCAGGCTCTGGAAGGTTCCCTCAACTTCTCATGCCCTTCAGAGTCAATAAAATGAGTACTAAGCTTGCTTGGGAATTAAACACTGAAGATCCTGTGTTATGCTGACCACATGACTGGGATATATTCTATATTGTATTGCCCCTCAGGGCCCATGGTCAATAAAACAGTGTTGGGCACTGTAGTCCACGATCCTCAATGGATCATAACGCTGCAAGTTTAGCTTTTAGATTTCTATATAAATACATTTTGAATTGCTTTATTTTTACCTGTAGGTAATATTACACTTATTATTTTATTTAGTAGAGAAGGTTTGGGGAACCTTCACAGAAAATTTGTCAAAGCTCATGAATAAAATTTATTTTATTTGTGTTGAAAAGTCTTTATTTACATTAAAAAAAAAAAAAAAATAATAGTTATTTTCGGATAATTTAGAACAAAGTATTTTATTTATTTATTTATTGTTTGTATGTAAAATACACCTTGGGGTCTGCGTGTGAATTCTGGTCTATATGCTGCCAAAGGCAGAAGGAACTGGGTTTCCCAAACGACTGTTTAGACGAACAAAACTCAGCTATTACAATTAATTAAAATATTTTCTTTTTTAAGAAAATAGTTTTTTTTCAAAACTTTTTTAAAAATCTTTTTAGATAGAATACTCTTTCACCCATTATTTTTATTTCTGTAAATCATAAAGATATATAAAAGCACATTCAGATTACTTTTTAGGTGGTAATACTAAAAATTGTATTTTTATTTATTCTTATTGTTTATTGTGAATTGAACAATGTTTTAAATAGTTACTTTAAAATTATTTTGTTTTGAATTTCTTAAGTTTTTATATATTTATTTTTATAGCCAAAAGACAGTTACAAAGCATATTTATACCAGGTAATTATTTTGATTTTTAAAGTAGTGTATTGGATTTATTTTTCTAAAACATAATAGTAAAAAATATCTATGTTAAAAGTAAATCAAAGTAAATTTCAAACAGACAGATGATGTGAATTTTCATCAAATATTTCATCAATATTGTTTTATATTTTTAATAAGTACTTAAATTTGATTTTAAGCTGTTTATTAGATAGTTTTCAAATATTTTAATCAATTACTTACCTATCTTTCTTGGTAAGTTTCTATGGGTGAATGAATAGTTTTGAATGTCATACAATCAAAATGTTATTTCCTCAAACTTTTTTTTTTTCTCTCTTTTTTTTTTTTTTTTTAATGATTTTTATTTCCTACGTTAATATTTAAACATGGCTGTCCCAATACAGAAATTTTTTGAGGTTCCTTAGAACATGACTCTTACATGGCTTTGGAAACATCATTGTTGGTAGCAAAATATCAACCAATTAAATTTATTTACTGTTGTGGATAAGATAGGAGCTCTTTAAGTCTAAATCTGAAATCTGGAGCACAAAAATCTGTAAAATTCGGGAAAAAAAATCAAAAAATTGTTGTAGCTTTAGAACTTAAAATTCGGCGTAAACCTATTGTTTAGGATACAGAAAAAGGAAAAATTAAAACACAATAAATTTGAAAATAGAATAAAAAACTCGAAAAAGATCGGAAATTTCCAAGTAATTAGATTTTGTAGTGCTAGAAACTTGAAATTTGTAATAAGGGATACAAAATAAGAAAAAATTAAAAAATCCAGAAAATTAGAAAAAAAAATTAGAAAAAATAAAAAAATTGAAAATATTTTTATCTTGTAGTCTTAGAAACTTAAATTTTGGTGTAAAGGTAGTATTTACTATTCAATAAAAGGAACAATTAAAAAATTCGTTAAATTCCAAAATAATGATGGTCTCAAAATAATGGATGATCTCAAAAAAGAACCCAAAATCAAGAAAAGGAGGATTACTTACAAAAAGAAGTAAAATCTCATCAAAAACGTCACCTGTAAAAAATGCAGCCAAGTCTCGTGACTCTTTTTCTGTAAAAAGTTCTGAGATCATGTAAAGCCAAGTTTAGCTATCTTATTAACTCTGAAATATTCATTCACAAATCACTCCTAGTCTCTACATCTTTAGTTAAATATTATTTTGTGACTTGGCAATTACGTAGCACGAGAATGTGATGTATATAATTAGTCTTAATCAAATAATACCATGCCATCCCATAACATATTAAGGTATAACTTCCCTGTGCGTATATAATTAGCCTTAATCATATTATCTCATCCCATCCCATCCCATAACATAGTAAGGTGTAATAACTTCCCTGTGCTGCATAATTGCCAAGTCACAAAATAATAATTAACTAAAGATGTAGAGACTAGGAGTGATTTGTGAATGAAAATTTCAGAGTTAATAAGATAGCTAAACTTGGCTTTACACGAACTCGGAACTTTTTACGGAAAAAGAGTCACAAGACTTGGCTGCATTTTTTACAGGTGACGCTTTTGATGAGATAGAGTTGTTAGGAATAACCTTACTCCATGACAGTTCATGAGATTTGGGATTTATCATTTTCCTGTTAGTAAGAATTTTAATGATCTATCAACAATTGTAATACTGACATGTGTCACAGAGGTAGACTACAATATGTTTTCGGAGTTCTATAGAACAAGTAGTATTTATAGTTTGTTTACAGGAACATACAAAAGAATTTCATCACAGTATAATCTATGGGAAAAAATCTTTTGCAATGTACTTTAATGAAGTTATGATACTTCCAACATAATAAAATTAGAAAGGATCACTGAAGTGCAGTACATGTCTTCTGTAGGTTATGGAATGAATAACATTTATTGTTCATTTACACACACAAAAGATTTTGGTTACAGTACTGACTATGATCAATAATTTCTGAAAGTGTATTTTCTTCTGTGATATGCACTTTTAAATTTAATTTTTTGTGTATTATGTAGTGTGTATAAATCCTATGGATCACATACAAGGCTGCATGAAAGAATTTGCACACATTACCGAAATTAGAGACCAATAGCAAAAAAATAATTTTTAATTGTATTACTCATTTTTTTATTTTTTTTATTTCGTATATCATTTCATTGTATGAAAAAATGAAATATCTTATAAATACTCTGTTAGTGTTGGAAGTTGCTTCATAATCTATGCCTGATGCGTGTTTTTTCATTCTTGTTTATTCGTTCTAATTCAGCAGTTCCCAACCTTTTTCCTTCACATACCCCTTGCTTAGACTTTTCATTTAGGAGCACCCCTTATTCCTAAACACTCCCCCCCCCCTCCCCATCCACATAATGCCAACATGCCTTTTTTTTAATTTAATAATATTTTTAGTATAGCTAAATAATAAAGTAACACAAATAACATTGACATGTATAACATTTTTGTTTTATCTTGCATATTAAAGATAATTTTACTTTTTATAATATTAGCTTAATATCATAACATCAAAACAAATCAATATAGCATTAAAATACATTTTAACTAACTTATGATGAAAGTTTATAATAATTTTGAATCATGATATACAAGTAGTCAAACATGGCTTTTAATACTCTCAATGGGATCCTTGAACTTGTTTCATAAAGCTGAGTTCTTTAGAATCAGGTTCAAACAAAGATAAATATAATCTCAAGTCAGGGCAGTATCAAGCATATTGCAGTATTTGTCCTTTATATATGCATAAGACCAAAATGTGCTTTTTACAAGCTCTGTAGTTGTGGAAGGCAATAAGTATTTTATCACTTTATTACTGAGTTCTTCTTACTCATTTTTTACTGCTATCCAAAAGTCAATGATATTTCTTTTTTTTAAATCATATTGTAAAGAAGAATCAGTCAAAAATTCAATATTTTTTTTCTTTTTCATCAACGGGTAAATTTTCAGCTCATCGAAAGAACAAATCATTAAAGGGGTTTAAAATTCAGTTATTTTTACTGTTCTGCTTTGGAAAATATTGTCTGAATGACATTTTAAGTCCTTTTAAGTCAGCCTCTTTTGACAATTTTAGCTCGTTTTCAGATAAGAAACTGTAAACTGTTTGAAAATCTTCTAGTTGGTGTTTTTTTATATAAGTTTCATAAGAGTCTAATTTCTTAATCTTAGATTTGATTTTGTCAGACAACTTAAAAATGGTTATGGAATTGTTCTGTAATTCTAAATTAAGTTTATTTATTTCTGAAAAAATGTCAGGTAAGTATGAAAACATTTAAAGTCATTCACTTTCATAAAGTTTAAATCTGAACTACAAGGGATGATTTGCAATATAACTTGAAGTTTGTGTCTCAATTCAAATAATCTTGCAAGAACTTTTCCTCATGAAAGCCACCTCATTTTTTGTAAAACACAAAGATTTGAATTTTTGAATAGTGTGGAGTTTGTTGAATTGGCCTTAATAAAATTAACAACTTTGACAGATTGGTGGAGCATTTTCTTCAATGATTCTAGCTGGGATTTTGTCATTATGACCAAAGAAAGGATGCCAGTTTCTTTCAGCAACTATCAAGTGGCCCGATTGTAATATCTTATGTGTTTTGTACAAACAAAGACAATGAGAATGCTGTTGATGCATTGATGTCTAGGCTGGTCTGTGTATACAGCAATGGTTCCTCAATGGTAATTGGTGACATAACTCCACCTATTTGAAAACAAAAATAAAGGCCTGCTTTTCAACATGTTTTAAAATATAATTCAGACATTGTGATTTGTGCAATTATTATTCAAAACAGAACGCTAAGAAAAAAGTGGTGGAAAAGAATATTGTATAATGATTAATGAGTTTTCCAAAAGTGAGAGAAAATGAATGAATAATCTTGCAATATGTTATGGGGTGGGCGGATTTAGTTACATTGAATTATCAATGAATTGCTAAATCTAGTGAGACTTTATCTTATTTTGAAAGTAACATATTGGTGCTACACGTAAGATTAACTTTGTAATCCACAACTATCAACTTTATGTGTTTTCAGTTGAACTGTTTTTGCGATTTCCGACATTACCAATATTATTTTCACGTACCCCCAACAGGCTCACCACATACCCCCAGGGGTATGCATATCCCAGGTTAGGAACAGGGGCGCCATTTCAGAACTTTCTTGGGGGGGGCAAAGTTTTTTTTTAAGGTAGTGGCATACCCCCCACCTCCCCCGCAACCTCTCCGAACGAGAAGCGTTTACTGAATCATATATACAGAGACAGCAATACTTTTAATACGGAATCTCAAGTGACCTCTGAAAAATTCCGTTTAAGACAGGTTTTCGTCTTAGCAAGTAGAATTTTAAAATATTATGAAAGTTTTCAGTTATAGACGAGTACCGTTTTTTTTTTCAGGTATTCTTTAAGACTGTTAAAACCTCCTTTCTATAAAGCACTTCTGAAGAGCATAGGTGTATTACAGTGAAACGTGTCTAAACAAAACGTGTCTATAACATAATTTTTTCTCAAATGGACAAAAAAAATCAAGTTTCGACGAAAAAAACGCAATACAATTATACTTTCTAAGATGGAGATCTGTCTAAAATGGAGATTTTTTACAGTCCTTTTCAACTCTATTTTTGCAGGTTTTACTACAGGGGCACCTTTTCATGAGTTTCTGGGGGAGGGGGGGGGGGACAAATTTTTTTTTTAGAGACAGGGTTTGAAATATCGTGCAGGATTGCCCAAATCGTGCACAAAATAGAAATAGGCCCCACAATAAAAAATGCAGTGTGAGATTTTGTCTGCTTATCTTAACTACTTTCACAAACATTTGATACTTCTGCGAATATATTTTTAATTTCAGTGGTAGTCCGCGAATTTTTCTTCTTTTTTTTTTACGCAAATGCAATTCGTCAACCGATCGTGGTAAGCATCGCGAATTTTACGCATTGGAATTAGAAAAAATAGTTAATTTGGCAAAATTGGTCTCTGAAAAAATCGTTAATTTTTTAAAACGACCGTGGAAAAATATTGAGAATTTCGCCAAAGATCACTGAAACAAATAGAGATGTTTGTCAATCGAACGCGGAAAAAATCGCGAATTTAATATAACTAATGCGGAAAAATATTGCGAAATTCGTCAAAAGATTGAACAACAACAAATAAAATCGCTAATTTAGTCAAACAGTCGCGCAAAAAAGGGGAATTTCGTCAAAGATCGTGCAAAAAAATCTACTTTTGTCTCTCGGCTGCAGAAAATGACTTCCGAATTTCAACAAACGATCGTAGAAAAGAGTCGCGAATTGCGTCAAAAGATCGCAAAAACAAATAGCGAATTTCGTCGATCAATTGCCAAAAAAAAAAAAAAAAAATCGTGAATTTCGACAAATGGTGGAAAATAATTAGTCAACGATCGGAATTTCGTCAAAGATTGTGCAAAAAAATAGCAATTTTTGTCAGTTAGTTGCGGAAAAAGACTCCCGAATGTTAACAAACGATCGTAGAAAAGAGTAGCGAATTACGTCAGAAGATCGCAAAAACAAATAGCAAATTTCGTCGATCAGTTGTCAAAACAAAAAAAATCGTAAATTTCGACAAATGGTGGAAAAAAAATTGTCAACGATCGGAATTTCGTCAAAGATTGTGCAAAATAATAGCAATTTTTGTCAGTTGGTTGCGGAAAAAGACTCCCGAATGTCAACAAACGATCGTAGAAAAGAGTCTCGAATTTCGCCAAAAGATGGCGAAAACAAGCAGCGAATTTCGTCGATCGGTTGAAAAAAAATGTCGCGAATTTAGACAAAGGATTGAAAAATCAATTCCGTCAGTGATTCACAGAAAATAGCGAAATTTAGAAAATTATCACCAAAAAAACAATCACGAAAAAAGTCGTGAAATTCAATCGGTCACGAGATAATCACCACACGAACACCATCAAGAAGTTACGAAATTTGCAAATGTTGTAATCCATAGGTATAAGAAAATTTCCATTGATGGTTTTCTGTCAGTAAAAATTGAAATAATGGCAGAAAATGATGTCCGCAGTCATTTTCTGCCTTCCTCTTCAGACTATGATCTAAATTCCATACAATTCAGAAATCTGCAAAACCCTTGGTCTCAGGTCCCTTGCTCCTGTATTGGGTAGGGCTAGGGCTCCTTTAATACATAGGTATATATAGGAGCCTTAGGTGGGGCAACACGATCCAATCAGCAGTACGGATCGAGCCGGGTTGACGCGGCTTATTTTCGCTGCGGGTCAGGTTGATTTGGAACATTTGACTACGGTTGGGCATAGATGTCCCAGTGGACTATTTTTTATTCTATTAGTACAACTTTTTCAAATCTGTCATACACTTATATTAGGATATTTTCAAGAGAAATCTGTCACAAGGATTTTTTTTGGAAATTGTAGAACGATTAATGCAAAATTAGTAGTCAATCCTCACCCGTTATCAAAGGGTTAATTGTTTCGGATTCAAGTTGGGTTTTCACTATTTTGAGTTGGGTTTTCACTATTTTGAGTTGGGTTCGTGTTGCCCGAGTTTTCAAAGAAATACTAAATATTTTCAGATGAAAAAAAAATAATTTTTCTACATGAAAGATAAAATTGTTATTAAAGATATAATTGTAGTCTACACTTTTCCAAATCATATTGAAATATGGATTAATTTTCTTTCATTTCGGGCGGGGTTGCGGTCAATTAAATTTTTTTGGACGTTTCCGGGTTTACTGGAAATTAGTTCGGCATCGGCTACCCGAAATGCATTTCGTTTTGGGTTTGGTTGATTCATTTTTTTTTTTTTTTTTTTTTTTTTTTTTTTTTTCGGGTCGAGTAAATTTTATACGCTTCGGGTTATGCTTTGACTCTTTCGAATCGGGTTCGAGATGAACCGATTATACAAAAGGAGATTTTGAATAATTTTCAAATGAAAAAACTATAGTATATTTGAATATTAATGGGTGTATATATGTGTTATTTTTTGCACATAAGCGGTAAACTTGTAGATTACTTTGCCACAAATGTATTAAAATATACAATCATTTTCTTTCACTTCGGGTGTTCAAGTATGAATATTTCGGATTCAGCTTGAAGTCTATCGGATTAAAGTCAGGATTCGGGTCGGTTACAACCAAATCTGGACAGGACTCTAGTGTCAGGCTGTGAAGATTTTTAAGAGCATACTGTATATATAATATCATTTAATAAAGCAAATGATTTAATAGCATTATAACGATTGGAGTAAATATAATGTGACACTAATAAAACAAAATTAACAAATCATATAATTAGGAAATTGAATATACACCCCCACCCCCTGCCCCCGAAAAAAAATATAAAATTTCCCCTTAAATTTTTGGCTAAAGAGAAAATTTATCACTAAAATTCTAGCCTTGGGGATAACGAGTTTTCTTTTAATACCGCTGTACACAGCTCAGAAGCAATTCATATATTTTTTTCTCGCATATATTTCTAAAACTAGCCAAAATACTCATTAATAATAAATGTCCCACTTATAGAATGTCGCAATTGCAAGGCTTTAGAAAACATTTCAATGTTTAAGGCGGAGGGGGTGGGGGGGGGATCTAAATCTACAATTAGATTTTTAAAAAAAACATCAATTTCGGAAAGGTAGTTTTAGCCCCCTGGGTTCCTTCCTTCCCAGTCAACATATTCAGTTTTGTGGGGAAGGATATATCAACAGTTTACATTTGTATTTATAAAAGAGATATAGTTAAGATTATTTTCAAAGAGTGAAAATACTCTTTGACCTTATTTGAAGGAGTAAATTTAGCTTTAAAGGTTGCCAGTGCCGAAAAAAAAATTGCGTTTTCAAGAAAGAAGGTGGAAAGAAGGAGAAACATATCACTCTAAATTGTACTTCTTAACATATTCAGTCATAAAATGTGGATATCGAGTAGGGGTGCACAACATTTATAAGAGGTAGACCAGTCACAAAAATGACTGGATTGTCGAGAGCCAAAATCCGTAGTGTGGACAAAATTTTGTTTTGGGGAAGGAGGAGGAGGATCGGCCTAAAAGTTCATAAAAATGCTAATTTTAAAAAGAGGGTTAGCCCCCTATACTCAACCACCTCCTTAGTCAACATAACCCAATTCAGTTGGCAAGGATGGAAAAAATTTACAATATTCGCAGTTTTTCCCTAGTCATTGACGAAATTCATGATTTTTATGCGCCCGTTCGGCAAAATTTACGATTTTTTTCGCGCCCGATCAGCGAAATTTGTGATTTTTTCGCACACGATCGGTGAAATTTATGATTTTTTTCACACCCGATCGGCGAAATTTACGATTTATATGCACCCTACCGGCAAAATTCGCGATTTATACGCACCCGATCGACAAAATTCGCGATTTTTACGTGCTCGATCGGCAAAATTTACGATTTTTACGCGTCCGATCGGCAAAATTTATAATTTATACGCACCCGATCAGTAAAATTCATGTTTTTTACTCGCTCGATTGGCGATATTCGAGATTTTTACGCACACGATCGGCGAAATTTACGATTTATACGCACCCGATATGAAAAATTCACGATTTATACGCATCCGATCGGCAAAATTCGCGATTTATACGCACCCAATCGGCAAAATTCGCGATTTTTACGCGTCCAATCGGCGAAATTTGACGAAATTCGCGACTTTTTCGCGTCCGATCGGCGAAATTGATTCCCGAGCCACCAGTAAACTCATCGCGGGCCACAGGTTTTGCATCGCTAGTCTAGCCTGTAAAAACTGATAAATTTTCTGAAATTTCAGATTTCTTGGGGGGGGCGGTTGCCCCCTCCAGCCCCCCCGAAATGGCGCCCCTGGTTAGGAACCACTGCTCTAATTAATTAGTTTTATCCAGTGTTGGGCATGAGCGCGTTCATTGAACGAAAATTCGCGAACTTAGTTCACTTTCTGTGAACGTGAGTTGAACTTGACTCACTTTTTGATAAACGAACGTGAACTGAACGAAAGCTCAAAAAATCTGAGTTTGAACGAGATTTACAACTCAAACTCAATTTTTTTCATGATTTATTTAAAATTTTTCCAGCCATTTAGAATACGTTTTTCCCATTCAAATGCCTACACGGACTCGAGGCGGGTCGAGTCTGATCATCAGTTTATCTGGGTCGTGCCCGGGTCTTGCTTTTTCTGGAGGCTCGGGCCGGGCCGAAACAGGCTTATTTCTGGTCCTGTACTTTATTTTTCCTAGAAGTTTGCACCGACCGAAATTTTCTAGCATAGTCACAACAACCCTGCTTGTATGAAAATCATTGATCCGCCCTGTCTGATTCATGCAAAAATCTGTTTAAGGAACAAACTCCTTGGGTCAACAAATTTTGCCAAAATACATAAATTTTAAAATTACCATTATTCTACAATTAAAATTTACTTTAAAGAATAATACGTATACATTTCTAACTGGGGAAGGAGGATGTACATTACTGTAAAACAAATTATAAGAATCTGTGTATAACGAAATCCTGTTTTAAACGGAAAATTTTTTTGATCGGTGCAAAATGGATATAATAATCCGTTTGAAAATAAATAATACTTTGCAAGAGACGACAGACATGGTTAAAAAGGAACTAAACCATAACGATTTTTTTTTCTCTACTATGGGATTCCGTCTTAGAAGGTTTTTCGATATAGAATTTTTCAGATTTTTAAGTCTCCTTGCCGTTTAATAAATGGATAAATGGTATTAATAATAATTCAGATATTCTTAAACCCAGGTTTCTTTCCTTTAGAATCCAAAAAGTTAGAAAATATTATTTGCCTTAAAATACAGATATGAATACATACTATAATACATATTTAGATAAATATAGTTTTTGTTTCAATCCTATTCTACTCTAAAAGTACACAATATTGATTATAATCAGTAGAAGGTTTTACAAGAGATTTAAAATATCACCTTTACGATCATTGATTATGAAATTTGGGGCTCCCTGAAATCAAGGGTCCCAGATCCATGGAACACTAGGCCCATGTTTTAATTCGTCCCTGCTTAGATCTGTTCTTTTTTTTCCATATTCAACAATACGAAACTTTCTGACACATTCAACTAATTGCATGAAACTTTCCGACATTGCTATGTGAAATCTATGCAGTTGATGAAAATAGTACATATCTTTAGATTTTCATTTTAAATGTGATATATCTTTATTTATTATTGATTGCTTCCATTACAATATGCAATATTTAAAAAGAAAGAAAGAGAGAGAGAGACTATAATTCAAATAAATTTTGGTGGAATTCAGAATAAATGTCCCAATGAACATTTATATTGAATTCAACGAGATGTTACTTTGGAGAAAAGAAAATAAATTGTTATCCGTAAGTAAGAAAAAGAATTAATCTGTAAAAAAAAAAAAAAGACCTTGAATTTTTTAACCTGAACATGTTGGGTACAACCAATATCCTATATAGTAAACCTGCTAAAACGGAACAAGGTATAGGAGAGAAATTTCTTTTTTATTAAGTTTTAACAGGTTCATCGTCTATTGTAATTATACGACATTCATTTCTCCGCGCAGGCACTAGACAAATTTTCGTTTAAGTAAAGTTTCGTTATAGCCAGGTTCCGTTTAAATAGATTCATCATATTTTTTTCTTTTTCTTTTTTCCAATTCTGATCAAAATTAGCACAAAATTTAATTTTCATATCATTAAATTGTAAAATTCAAATGCCATAAATATAGTTCAAAAATAGGGGGGGGGGGACAAGGCAATTAAAGAATTTTAATAACCTACTCTGTTTAAGCGCTTTTCTTAAATTTATTTTGAATGTTCAATTTTTATATAAAAAAAAGTATTTTATTTATTGAATGTTTTTGTTTAAATAGTTCGATTTCTCACTCAAGCGAAGCGTTTTCTTAAACTAATTTCTAATGAATTTTTATATTTTAGACAGAAATATTTCTTTTTATTTGAAAGAAAAAATTCCAAGGAGTACAGCAAAAAAATCCCAATGCATGCATGGCAAAAAAAAAAAAAAAAAAAAAGACTATGTAAAAATATTTCTTTTAATGCCATAGATATTATTGTTAAAAAATTAAAAACATTAGTTTAAAAGTGATAAGAACATCAACTACAGACAAACAGAATAAATAAATAATTTATTATTTTTTATAAAGATTCTCGCAATGTTTAAAATTTGTTTATTTTTCAGCTCTCTCTCTCTCTCTTTTTTTTTTTTTCACTCTTCCTGTGCTTTCCGTGGGAAGTCTTTTTATTCATACCACCTCCAAGACAGCTGTGGACTTTTTTTTTCCCCGTTGAAAATGTTTGGGGTCCTTATCAAAATAAATTGCTTCGCCATAAAACAAACTACTTTGATGTCTCGTCCACTGGTCTATCGAAAGGACTGCTCTTTGTTCGTCTGTACAATCACGTTGTGGGGTCTGTCTTCCCTCAAGCGTCAAGCCCTTTCTCGCAGTTGTTCCACTGGTCACAAATCAGTTCCGACAAATTACCAGCACTTCCAAGAATTCTGTTCATAGTAACGAGACATTTTTATAACATTCAGATAATAGTAATTGTTTTTCCATGGAAGTAGCTGTTATTAAAGTGTTAAAATTTTTCCCATGAAGATAAATAATGTGATAAATGAAATCTGTATTTTCAATGCAGCTTAGTTTTTGTCTTTGTATTAGAGCAAAATAATCTAATTAGTTCTAAAACCTTTCACGGCAAAATATTTTTTTAAAGAAATAATATCTTTGAAATCGTAAGTTTAAAGCTGTACAAAGAATAAAAAAGTAGATTTAAAAAAATCTCTAATTTATTAAACCAAATAAAATGTCTAAAGATTTCGCTAAACAAATGTACAACATCACTATAATTTTCATATAAATAAAATGCCAAGTTCAATATGGCCTCGGAAAGGGGGGGGGGGGGTATTTAAAGTTCTGCATGGGACCGGCCGTACCTGAAACCCGCTCCCTGCCCGCGTCAGATTTATTTCAAAGGACTCGGGCCGAGTCAGGCCTAAACTTAATTATTCCAGGGCTGTGTTAGATATCACTTACAGGCTATATCATAAAAAGCGAAGCTAAATATTTGTGATATTCTATATTAACAGTACTCTGATGTAAATTTAATTTGGTTTAACAGATATTACAGGGACATTTTTTATTTACTTTATCTTTTCAGAATTTTAAGATTATAATAGTTTGGAAATATTTTTTTTAACTACCATATGCCTTGGCATGGGAGGCAGGATAGGGCTATTGCCCCTCCTTAGATTTAGAAATTTAATTAAATATCTTTTACTTCTGACGATTTGAAAAAAAAAAAAGTAAATTTATTCTTCTTAAGTGACATAAAATAATTAAACACTAAGGAAACAAGAACTAAGAATTTTTTAACATGGTTGTCTGGCTTTGCGTCCTGAACACCGAAAAATCCCTTACATACAGGTTCCCTTCTTAGCTGGTACATCGTCTGCTGAATTCACTGAACTCGTATCAAGAATTTTCCGTTTAAGACAGGATTTCGTCATAGACATGTTATTTTAACAGATTTTACCGTATTATTTTTTTATTTATTTATTTATTTATTTTTTGCCTAAAAACATTTGGCGCAGCCAGAATTCGGCTCTAGGGGGGGGGGAGTTGTTAGCTAGTCCAGTAGTCACAGTTTATTAGAATCACTGGTTAATCGAATCATTCGTTTTATAAATTAGATCATAATACTACTTTTCCGTATATAACAATCAGCAACTATGTTAGACATGATTCATTTAATCATAACGTTTACTACCTTTAAGTTACATTACGTAAAATGCATCAAGAAAATAACATAAAATTATTTAATTAAGTTACACTTAATTTAGTCACATTTAATCAAACTGTTTCAAAAAAGATGAGACGAGCTTTAAAAAGTGGAAGAATACACATACATTAAAAAAAAAAAAAATGTGTAGCAAACCAGGGTGGCAATCCATTTGTCCAATCAAAAACAGGAAATGTCTCACTCCAAGCCAAACACTAATTCTTGATCAAGATTTTAACAATAATGAAGCTATTTTAGCAAAACTTTCAATAGACTTATCTTGCTTTATGTCAAATGTAACAATATCTCAAGAATTGATAGAAGTTATTATCATCAGAGTCCAAACAGCGTTGAACGTGGCGATCCATATTTTGAAATGAATGTAGTTGAAATTCTATATGATGTCACTGACCGAATTACTATGCATTTCCAGCATTTTTCGTGATTTCGTATTTCGAAAAAGAAAGGTAAGACTGTTGTATAATTCGTTAAACTATCACCATTATTGTTAAATGTCTGCATAAATATTAGACTTTTGCTTGAAGTAGATAAATTTTATTTTTTGTTGCCATCTCTTACAGTTTGTTTCGTATTTTTTGAAACAATCTGCATGTCACAAATATTTTACCTCATTTTTTCTAAAGAAAAATAATAATTCCAGTACAATATTTCTGATTATATGACTGCACATTTGATGACACACACACTGTGCCATTTTATGACTGTACAATACTATTTTTGTGTGGTTACTTCTAATTTTTCTATTACGCCATGTAGCTGTTTTTATTTTTCTTCCCAAAACACTAAATTTTTATGGTTCGCAGGAGAAGAGGTTCTTGGTCGTACGGACAGAAATTTTTATGCTCGGGTCCGACCTGGTCCAGCCTGTAATAAAAGCTAAAAATTCAAGCCGAAACCTTATCAAAGCTTTCGGTATTGGTCGTGCTCGGCCTGTTAAAAAAGCTAAAATATTGACCCAGTGCCGGTACGAGCCGTTTATTTTTTGCATAGCTTATGAATCCAGTCAGACCCAATTTCCGAAAAGCATGCCAACATTTAAGCAAGCCTTAACCAACATTAAAGTTCTTTTAAAAGAATATTGCATACAGTTTTATGTAAAAAATTTTAAGGTGCATCAGATTATATGTCCACAATTTATGAAATTCGGAATAACAATACTAATAATCACTTAGAGACAATTAAATGAACACTCATTGAAAAATTTGTGTAATTTAGAAAGAAAAAAAAAGAGGGTTAAAGAAAATCATAATTTTAAGACTCTATAAAGAAGAAAAAGGTACATTTTGTAAAATATTTCTCTGTAATTTATTAAAGATTTAGTTATAGCGGTTATCAAAATTCCTGCTCAGCAACGCAAAACTTTCTGACTCATGTTTAAACGTAAAGGAATAAAGATGACAGTCCAGACCACTGGAGCGATTTGGAATTGATTGTTGTCTTCCATTCTTTAATAAATAAATTACATATCGAGTTATAAGCGATTGTTTGTCCGGGCGATAAGTTTTTCTCTTTTCCTGCGCTGTCATCCTATTATAATTTCTTAATAAGAACACCTGCAAATTTCATGTGTTTCAGGGCAATAAAACGGAATTCAGAAATGTGTGATAAAGTAATTCCCTTGGACAGCCTTAAACAAATGTTTAATTATTGTTATCCTCATTTTACATAGATCAACATTTTGTTTTGTTTTGTTTTATTAAACACGGGATTCCGTCATAGGCAGGTTCTTTATCTCAGGTTTTACCGTATTTTAATTTTATTGCCTAGAAATGCATCTACCCATCTTAAAAATAAATAAATAAATAAATATAAATTTTAATTGTGGAATAATAGCGATTTAAAAATACGTGCATTTTTCGAAAAAAAAAATGGAACGGGCCAAATTTTACCGATATTTTTACTGGACAGGCCATAGCAGTCCAATGATTTTCATATGAGCTGGGACTGAAAATTTCTTCTTGTTTAGACCTCAAGAAGAATGCAGTCCAGCCCCGATGTGGGCCGGAAAATAAATCTAGTCCCGGCCCATCTGGGTCCGAACCTCTAGAAGAAAGTAATACCCAAAACTAGCTCGGACTGAGTGTCGGGAAAGAAAATTGGGAAGGGCCCATGAAGACCCTTACATCGAATAACCAAAAGATTAGTTCACAAAATTTTGTAAATTTAGACTATAAAATTCTAATATATTTAAAAAAAGAAAAAAAAAAAACGAGTTTTTAGTGAACTTCGTTCACTTTCATAGATGAGTTTAAATTGAGCGAGTTCGTTTGAAAAATTTTGAATTTGAACGTGAACTTGACTCATTTTTGAGAAATTGAACTTGAGTTGAACTAGTTCGTGTTTTTTGTGAGCGTGCCCAACACTGGTTTTATCCCTGAATTATGTTTTCTAAAATGCTTCAATAAGTATTTATAAAGTGATTCCATATTAGTTTTTTTAATTGAGTGAATTATTTAAAATTTCTCTATTAGATTATGTATTAGAATTTATGCTAAATATTAGAATAGATTAATGTATTGAAAACAAATGTTACACTTCTGTAATATGGCCAAATATCTGGTAGATGTAACAGGTTACTGTCTATGTTGAATTTTTCAGACATGTCAAAATATTTTGATTAAATAGACTACTGCAAATCGCTTGTGAATGAAATACAAACACATGAAATTTTATACCATTTCTATTAAAGGTTTAAATGATGCATGATACAGAAGCCATTTTATAACATTGGAGAGTTCACATTCATATTAATGTGACTCATTTGTTTTTGTTCTGCTCTAGATAAGTTGTATTGAAATATTCTGAAATGTCAATTGATTTTTATATGTTATAATATATTTTATATTTTAGGTTATAAACAATGAGGACTCTGGACTGGATGTTGACAAATTTGATTATTTTCTCAGAGATTGCTTACACTTAGGATTACCATGTAGCTTTGAATATGAACGCCTTATGCAATATGCTAAAGTTTTTTATATTGATAATAAAGCTCAGATATGTTTCAGAGACAAAGTAAAAAGCTATTTAGTTGTTTTTTTAATTGTAAATGACCGGTTGGATTTATCTTAATTTTTTCTTCTTTTACTTATTGTCTAGACTTTAGAGTCTGTGTACAATGTCTTTCGAACCAGAAGTAACCTACATCGTCTTGCATATCAACATAAAGTTACAGTCATCATTAATACAATGTAAGCTCTTTTTTAGTTTTACTGTGGATAATATACTAGTTTGATATTTTCTATTTCTTCATTTAAATATATATATATATATATATATATATATATATATATTAGTCTGCATTTACAAATAAAAAGTTTATGTAATTTTTTTTTCAATAATATAAATCAAAACAGTTAAAACAAAAATTATCATTAAAAAAATATATAAACTTTATTGTATTAATAAGGTATCTTCTTCTAAAATTTAATTTTTGAAGCATTTTCATGGTTAATCATATTTTCATGATGCATCAAAGCTATATTTTTATTATTCAGCAAATTGTTAGTTTCATTTTTCCAAGGTAACTTTAATTCATGCCCCATCAGGAAACATTGATAATTTGTTTTCAAAATCAATCTTTTCTTCAGCCATTCAATTTTTAATGTTAACATTTCCAATAGGATCTAAAATACCTAAAGCCCAACTCCCATAAGTATTTTTCTGAAATATCTAACTTATGCAAAGACAGACTTGATAATACATTATCTCTAACATATCCTTCATTTATTTGTTTACCCATTTTGACCTACCCAAGTCTAACAGTGAGTCATTATCATAAGTCCCAAAGACAACTGTATGATTTCCTTCATTCATAATTTTTTGATATCATCCCCTAATAATGTACCAATTTCATTTTCCTTACATATGCTGTCGCTAATTTTTATTTTCCTTTGCTTTACTTCTAGTAGACTTTTAGAAACATTATCAATGAATACAAAAACCAGATATATTTTTTTTCTTCTGAAAAGGTTTTAAAAAAAAATCTCATGCAGTTCAAATTCAACACATACTTTTGAGCCTTTTGAGCTAGTATTATTTAAAATAATGAAACTAATATTAAGATAACTTTAATGATTCACTAATAGATGATTTTTACTACTGGAAAGAAACATTTTTGAAACATTTTTATGTGATTTAAAAATAAATCTTCATTTTTGAAATGATCATTTCAGTTTGTTAAATATTTGTTTTTGGATTTTAATTATTATTATTATTATTATTATTAGTAATATATTTTTAATTAATGGCTATATTTCAGGTTTGTTGATGCTTTAAAAATAGCTGATGGTGAAATTATTGGCCTTGATGGGTAAGTTTTGATTTTTAATTTTTATCAGTTAGAAGAAAAAATAGATTTATTCATTTTTATTTCATTAAATGAGTATATTTTTACTTTTGACCAGTACTATAGAGTCTTTTGAATTAATTGTATATTCTAACTGTTATTGTATATACTACATGGAATAAATGTGATTTAAGTAATGCAATTGAATCTCAAAAACTGTAACATTTCTAAGCTTTGCCACAAATATAGATAGGGTGACTGCACTAATTGTTGATCAGTCCTCAATAGTTGATCAGTTAATATCATTTTATATCAAATGATAATCCAGGAAGCGACTAAGTTAAATCTCATGTTATCAGATATAAGAAAAAATTGTATATTTTATGTAAGAGTAGAAATAAGAAAATCTAATGATTTAGGTCTGCCAAATGAATTTTCTAATGAAAAGTTTTAAAAGTATGTTTCATACTTATTTTTAAAAAAATTAAAAGGTTTTAAGTATGTTGACTTTGATTTTTTATATAACGACAGTGAAAAGTATGGCTATGGGTATTGCAGTAAATGGTATAAAGCTTTTACAGCTGTGAAAACTGAATATAGATATGAATTTGAAAGAATGCTTCCTAAACAGAATGTAAGTATAAAAAATTATCATGTTAAAAAAAAATAGTCACATTAAATGTTCAGTGTTAGATTTCTACAATCATTTCAAATCATTCCTTGTCTTAAGAAAGTGATTCAAAACTTTCCAAATCATGTAGTTTTCTTCAATGAAATTTATGCTAAATGATATGAACGCACGCTTTATATAAATTATTTTGCCAAAAGTCTAGCCATAGCTGAACGTTGATGGACCTTGATTTTCCATAATAAGACTTTTTAATTTTAAAATGCAAATTATCCTTGTTTTCGATAACATAAGTCAGGGTCAGCGAACCTATGGTATGTGTGCCATAGCTGGCACGTGAGAGAATATTTTTGGCATGTCATTGATTTAAGTTCTAAATCACAATACAGTCAAACTCCCCAAAATTCCTCACTACATTATTTTTCTTCCATTAATACATGAGCTGGACTGAAAATAACATTTGTTATAATAAGTACTTGTGTACTTGTCATATCATTGAATTACACGCTCAAAAATATCTGACCTCCCGCACAATATCCTCGATTTCGTATTGCCAACGCCAATGATTGTCATTGAAAGAGAGAAAAATGTGGCAAACAAATTGTTTTTTGCTTTATTCCTTTTTAAATTTTTTCAGCATTTAACACATGTTGATTTGCATATGAGGCTTTATTTAACCATTGCTGCAATTTGTTAATTAATTTTTAATAATTTAAATCGACAAAAATATTAATAAAACTAATATAATAGGATCTTTTTTCAGATAAGTTAAGAAAAAAAAAATGGTTGTTAAAACAGTTCTAAAATGAAATGAAAACTATAATTTCAAAAGTGCGCTGTCTGCTGATAGTGAATGAACATGAAAAAATGGGATTTATAAACAATTCAAAGAATATTTTTCTGCTTTTATGTATCAGCTTCATGGACGGGGGGGGGGGATAATTTATCAGCAGACGAATGGCTGCTTACACAATTCTGTTATATATAAATCTCAGTAAAATCAGTGGCTAGTCATTTTATTATTATTCAGATTTGCTTTTATTCTTGTGCTTTCATCAACTCTATTATGCATGATTTTTTTATTGTTAAACTAACTTAACTATAATCATGGATGGTAATCTAACACTGATTAGATTGCAACGTTAAAGTAATACTTATTAAACATAGATAATATGGCTAAAAAACACAGTGCACAATAGTAGAGAATTTCAAACGTGGTGGACTGAGAAACATGGGATGATTAATAAAGACAAGGCTCTGTGCGTTTTATGTTCCGGGACAGTAGTCTGCAGAACGTCATCTGTTAAAACAGCATTGTGAAACAAATCACAAACCTAATTCCCAAAAAAGTTATACAGAACAAAAAGAATTCATTCATTGCCAGTGCAATTAAAGAGAAAAATGAGCTGTCGACATCTATGATTAAATATATCAGCAAGGATTCTCTAACTAGTGTCACAAGTTTCTTGGCTGTGAATATCATTGCAGAGAATAGTAAACTTTTCTGCAATTTAGAGTTTTTGGAGGAAACCTGGTTTACATACACGCCGTCACTTTTTGATGATTTTGAAAATAAAGATAAAATAAATCAGTGAATTAAAGCTATTCCTTTATGAAGAAATACAGTCAAAGATGAAATCCTAAAAATGGCAGAAAATGTAAGAGAGCAACAAAAGTCTGACATCAAGTCTCCTTTCATAATACTATATGGGTAAAAAATACTTAAAATCAGTAAAATAGAATGTTTCATTGCAGCACATAATTATGTACAATAATGAGTGGTATGTACAGTACATGTACAGTTACATAAATGGTTGAATCTTTCAGCTATGTATATATTCATTCCTAACAAAACAAAGGAGAAATTTAGATATTTAATTTCACAGGGATTATTTAAGGTTGAAACTCCTGAATTTTGAACCTGACATTCTTAATCTTGTCAAAAGTCACCATTTGCATCCATCACATTGACAGTGTCAATCAGTTTTAAACACTTATTAAAAGTATCATAACAATGCATCTGACTACATTAAATATAATAAACTTATGTAATATAAATAATAAACAAGCTAAAATTTGCTAAAGTGTCTCTTTATTGTTTTATTATAGTTACAAAATTTAAAATAGTGGGAGTCTATAAAGAGTTAACAAATTCAATTAAGGGGTCGATGGTTGAAAAACATTTGTGACCACTGGCCTAATGTAATGCCTGGAGTATAAGAGATACAATATTTTTCCCCCTTTTAGTTGATTTAGTTATTCATTTTTTAAGCCTTAAAATTTTATATTGTTAGATTTTCAAGAATAATTATATAAATATTTATTTATTTAGGGAGGTGCAACTCTTTTGGGAGTGGAGTATGTCTGCAGCCTATGATCATGGAAAACACTTGAAATCAGCCTTAAAAAAATTTTGTACATTGACTGATGACTTGGTATATACACTTTTGAAGCTTACTCCTCTGCCACACTTGAAGAAGGCTTCAGACCTTGTAAAAATTCTTGATAGAAGATCATGTAAAAATAATGGTTTTTATCAACATGTGGGTTTGAAGATTTTGCCCCATTACCGTAGTGAGGTATTTATATTTGAAACTTTTTATATAATTCTATGAATTATAGCAGTTTGTATTCTTTCCTATTATAACTTCTAGGCCAGGAGACAACTACAGAAAATTCTATGTCATCAAACATGATTATAATTTATTTATCATTCAAAAGACAATTTATGATAGTTTTAAAAATGAGAAGCTTTGTTATGTTTCAGAACTATTTTTTTTTTTTAACTGCCAGAATATTATTAGAGAATTGTTAGTTTTAGAAGTTTTAATGGTTTAAATGTAATGTCATCATTATAAGTCCTCAAAATTGAAACATACTTTCAATTTTATAACTCAAAAAGATGAACACAAAACACAGATGTACAATTTTCTTTTTTTAAATTAAGTACATAAAAATAAACTAGTATAACAAGACAAATTAAATAATTGTCAGAAAAAAATTATTTAGCGCAGGGCTAGGCATCCATTCACGAAGTTGGTGTCATCTGCTTTTGCTTACCTTTTACACACGTATCGTCATATTTTGTTCCTGTGTAAGCCAGATATTTTCTTTTTTTTTTCATTTGAAAAATTTAACACTTTTCAAACTGATTTACTACATTTTTTCTCTTTACTATTTTCCTTATGTGCTTCATTGTTTTCTTCATTCGGTTTTAAATGTTTAGTATTAGATGCAATCATAAAATAAGACGATATATTCTGTTTTGCCATTATACATGTTTTTGTCTTAAAACTCTAACAAAATGGCACTTAATCAAAATTTTAACCAAGCTTTGAAGCAACAGGTACAAGAATTTTAGGAATGAAATCTCTAAGGTCAGTTTTATCAGTCATTGGTTACTGTTACTGTGATTGACAAATGCAAGGGGATTACTACTTACAAAACATAACCCCATCCACTCCGCTCTCTTTTCAAAAGCAGGTTATCAGCTTTGGCAGTACCACATGGCAGTTGGAAAAAACAAACTGAAGTATGAACCGGAGCTTTTAAATTTAAACAAAAATAAGTGTTAAAAAAGCTAGGCGTCAAATTTAATGACCAGAAATAATTTTGTAATTGTCAGATACAGAGGTGAGGGGGCATTTGACAACTAATGACTGCTAATTTCGAACACTGGACCTCATGTTTGGAAATGGAAACTGGAGATGTTGTCTCTGCACTACTAATGCGTTACATTACTAATGTTACATCGCCACAATATTTATCACTTATACTTTGTCACTTTTCCTTCATGATTTTCCCTATATAATCCGGCATGAAATGGTTTTAAAATGGATTAAATACCTAATCCATTGGCTGATTTTCACAAAAATCTATACAGTTTTTGCATTATAACGTATTCACCAAATGGGAGCTCAATCAGAAGTATTGTTTGTGAGTTATCATGTTTACTCTCACATGAACACACACATAGAAATCATGATTAATTATTTTCTTTACACTGTGTGTTCAGAAAGTAACTAGCTGATCTACCCTGTATTACCTGTTTCTGAGATAATAACTTTAAATATACCTAAAATCAGTGCTGAATTCAGAAATTTTTTTACGAGAGTGATTTCTGCAGCTCTGGGGGGGGGAGACACTGTGGAGTTCTGAGAGGGAGAATTGCATTTCTAGACTATTAATACCCATAAAATGCGAAATCTTCTCAGGAGGGCGGGGGTGAATTTCAATGTTCCAGGCAGAATGTCTCCTCCAGGTCATATCCTAAATTCAACACTGCTTACCATTTCCCAGGATTACTTTAAATATATCTCATCTTGCAATGCTAATCTGTTTTTGCAAACAAATCTTATCACTTTCCATGATCCAAATAAAAATCCAGAGAAAAAATTTGATTGCCTTACTTTCTTTAATAATTACTTTATAAAAAAAACTTTCATTTTTTTTAATTGATTCCTGGAGGTCTGCTCCATACAGGGGTATAAACTGTAAGATTGGATGGATAAGGTATCAGAAGAAATTGGTTGAAAAATATATATATATATATCATTTTTGGTGAAAATGAACTTTTCTGGAAAAGAATTACAAAAAATTAAAAAATCGCTGTACAGATTTCATATAAATTTTTATTGGAATGAAGACAAATTTTACTATATCGAGCAAAAATATTGAATTTGGATTGCTTGTATGAGTGGGTCAAATTGCCAGTAAACTTGTAAGATTGGAGAAATATGCTAATTTTGAGCTTAATACACTATTGGACCTGTCTTCATCTATTTAGAACCAGATTTGCAGACTTATGTGTGATAGATTTCCCAAGCCATCGCTAACAGACACACACACACACACACATAGACAAGCATATTTTTTTTTATTAATCGAAAATTTTGAAAACTGCATCAGTTGAAACAATTTATAAATAATTAATAATATTCATAATAATAACTCAGTGCACAGGTTCCATTTCAGATGCTGTAATACTGCAAATCACCTATATCGATAGTTTTAAAAATAAGTATTTTGTTTTAGCTGAAATTTCTAATTGCCAGGATGCTACTAGCGATTTGTTAGTTCAGTAAGTTTGCCTAAAGTGATTTAAATGCAATGTCTTCATTACAAGTGCTCACAATTAAAACACATTTTCAGTTAAAACACATTTTCATTTAGGTTGTTCTTTTATTAATTTTAATGGAAAGTTTCAGAAAATATAACAATTGCAATGACTACAGTTAACTGTGACTCAATGCATAATTTTCATTCCATTTCAGGAAGAGATTCTCCAGGGTATTTGCAGTTTCTTACAATCTGCTCAAGACATCTTGCATAATAATTATGAGAATTATGAAGACATAATACCTGTTTCACCAAATGACATATGTGTTTCTGTAAGTTATCTTTAATTTTTAAGTTTATAATGGTTCTGATTATGGTCGTGTTAATATGGTTGTGAATTTTTCTGCTCAAAAATGTTAACACTAGTATAGACTACATTGGATACAATATTTAATTCCTTTATTATTTTTGTTAAGCAATTTTTTATCATAAAAATATATAGATAGGTATAAATAAACAGCAGAAACTTGGAAATCCAGGGGTATTTTTTTAATCCAAAATGTTTGCTTTAGTTTCGGTGTTTTTTTTGGAAGATTTGATATATCAAGTAATATTAGGCTTAGAACAGAAAATTTATATATGAGTGTAAAATGTTGGAAGTTTAGGATTAGAGATAAAATAAATTTGTAATAAAGCCAAGCTAAGTCAGCTGTTAAACATTTAATCAAAAACATGTTAATATAATGTTTTGTGAATTCAGGTTTATTTTATAATTAAATCATTTTATATGTTTCTTATTTTTAAATGTGTATAATGTTTAAGTTTATATAATATAACATATATAATGTATGTAATGTAATGTGTAGTAATGGTACATACATATTTGTTATAATTAGGTTGTTGTTTTAGTAAAAAATAGCTGACCTGTAATAAAATAAACTTCAAATTTATAAAAAATTGATTTTATATCTTTAACCTGATTTTGTATGGATTTATATTTTTAAATAAAAAATTCATGAAATAATAATAATATTGAGTGGTAAAAGCACTCGTAAGAAAACATTTTCTTATTTTTTTCTCATAGTCATTTCATAATTTAAAAAAAAAATAGTTCTTCTCTGAATTTTAAAAAATTTTTGTTGGTTATAAATATAATGATTTTGCAGTCTGTGTAAAAATTTCGTGAAAAAATATTGATATCTAGTAAAAAAAAAAAAGCTTTCTCCTCGCTTTTTTTTTTTTTCTTCCTCATGTCGGGTCCTTTAACATAACAAAAAAAAAATAGTTCTTATCTTCCAAACTCTGAAATTTAAGTTGGTTATAAATATAACAGTATCTAAACCCTCTTTAAAATTTCCTAAAAAAATATGCATATTTAGGAGTGAAAACATGAGCCGAGGCCACGCTGAAACCTCATAGCTGTTTCCATCAAATTTCTCAGATTTTTTTTTTTAATCTTTTATTTTTATTTTTTCTTATCCGAATGTTTTGAAATATTTGTAGATGGTGTAAATCTGATCTGCTGAGATGCTCTAAAACAATTGTGTGGAAATACAGACATTTAGTTACTTTTAGCATAGAAAAAAGACTGTTTCCGGGATGCACAAAGTGACCTTTGGTTGCCAATGTCTTTGAAAGGGTTAAAATTTGTATTTTTAAGAGCCGATTACACTGTTGAAAAGAAGAAAGTCTCAGCTTTAACAGCATATTTTTTGTTTGTTGTTATCTCTAAAAATGCAGCCTAGGGGAGAGTTTCCATAAGAGGGAAAACATCCATCCTGAAAACAGCCTTTTTGAAAAATATTTTCATGGGTTAACAATGATATTTATTTTAACTGATTGCAGCGTTTAAAACATAAAAGTATGAACTTTAAGAATACGTCTTCCGTTTTTCTGTATCCCGAACGGTTTGGCTGATGTTGGTTACAACAAAAGGCCAAAAAATGCCAGCATATGGCTCTTCCTTCCTTTCCGCTCGAAAATCAGATTTGGTGCATGCGTGTGCACACCTGCCAATTTTTACAAAGAAATATCGCTTTTTTGATGAGTTTTTATTGATACCTCTGCTAATTATCAAAAAATTAAAAATTTGAGCTTCAGGTGCATCAGGACCTGCCTTAGACTATCCTCACCAAATTTTCAGACTTGTACGTGTGGTAGATTTCGCTAGCCATCACAAACAGAGCAAAACTTTCTTTTACTACTATAGATTTAGTAGTTATTAAGCCAGTGTTTTCAATATGAAGTCAAAGAAATAGTATTTCTTTGCTTTATAAAAATTTCTTTCTTGCATTTGTGCATTTTGTCTTGAATAAATATCACAATTTTTTAAACTGATTCTTTTTCATGAATATTTAGCTATTATCTATTTAATAATGATTAGACTCAGATTCAGCTGGCTGGAATACTTTCCATTTTCCCCTGTGTTTGAACTTCTTCCCTAATACATGCAGTATCATCCAATTCTGTATGCGTTTTTTTTAATTAACTTTTTATGATTTTCATTATCTAAAACTAAATTGCTTTTTTTTTCATAAATTTTTTCTCTCTAAATACAATTTGCCCCATTTATGTGTATTGCAATTACCCCACTGACAGTAATTCTTGGGGCAAATATAATTAGACAATTTTAACAAATGACATTTTGCTCAATAGTATTTTAGTAAAGTAAATGCATAGAATATTTTCAAATACAACCAGGGCCAGACTAAGCCTAGATGAGGCCCTGAGGTAAAAATCCTGCTGGGCCCCTATGACATTTTTAAAAGCCAGCATGTTTTTTATGTACAGGCGACTTTCTTATGCACATTGCTGAATGATTTATGTTGCTTATCGCAGTCAGTCGTACCATATTATTTACAATACTCTATTTCTAGTGAGAATCTTCGGCATTTCGGTGGGTGTCACCTTTTTTAAAATTTTCAACAAAGTTCCATCTCTCTCTGAAATTTTTCCATTGACTGCCTGCAGTACACAAAATGAAAAACTTTTTCATTTTTAAAATATTTTCTGCCTTATTTTTTTCTACTTGATTGTAACAAAAAATAATTCTTCATCTAAATTCCTCCAATGATATCACCACTTTCTCTTTTGCTGCTCCCTCCCCAAGCATTGAGCATAGAAAGTTAAAATCTATTTAATTTTTTTTCTGCCTTCGTACTCCGTAGTAACAAAAAATAAATCATCATTCTTCTGAGTAACCCTCTCCCTACAAAATTTCCTCTTCTCCTCCAGCTTTCAAATTTTAAAATCTTTAAAACTGCTTACTTTTTAAATTATATTTCCTATTACATTTGTTGCTTTGTTCTAAAAATAAATAATTAATCATTTAAATTTCCAGAAACCACACCAAAGTTTTTGTTTCCCTTCCTTTTGCCCCTCTTAAGCACACAAAGCTTTTTAGATGTACAGTAAACTCCCTTAAATCTGCATAGCTTAAAACCAGAGGTTGTGCAGATTTTAGAATTTTGCAGATTTCTAGTCACTGTTTTGTTTACATTTTTTAAACAATAATTTGAATTTAATGAGGCACTCGAAATTATAATGAATGCTTACAATAAAGTAAAATCAGTAAGTAAAATACTAAAAACTAAGAGAATTTAAAGAACATTTAAAATATTAAAAGTAAAGGTTAAGTAAATATAATTAATAATGCATAACTAAATATGCATAATGAGGATGAGATAATTTTTTTCTTGAATTATTCAGTGAAACTCCCTTTATAAATGTACACTAATAATTCATATCAAAACAAAGTTTTATTTCATGTTTAGCCATACCTAATAACCAAAAAAGCTTGATTAATACATAAATTATTTGGTTAAAATATCGCGATCACCACTGATATCAGCACTATCTTGATTTTTTTTTCAGAAATAAATTTATACTTCCTTCATAAGAAAACATGAGTTGAATCATACTAACTAGAATTATATATTAAAATGTGTACTGAATGATATAAAAGTTTTTTTTTAAGTTGAATTTTACACCCACATCTTAACTGTAAATTTCATTGTTTACATCGGAAACAATGTGCAAATTTTAGGTATTTGTGGATTTTAGGGAGTCTACTGTACATTGTTTATCGTCACTTCATTTTACATTATCCAAAGCTGCAATAAGTATTGTACAGGCCCTGTACAGTTCCCTGTACTGAGTTCCAAGCCTAATTAAAAATAGTAGTTAAAGAACTAGAGTTTTAAAAAAAAAATTAAATCAATATTTCATAATGAATTATTTTGTTGATACTTTTTTTTTCATTTTACAGTTTTTTGCTAATTAGCCAAATTTCTAAGGTTGGTCAAGTCAACAAGATCCCTGACTGAAATTGTTCATTAGCCAATAGATCTGGATTAGTTTCGGCAAATACAATGTCATCAGGTTTCTTTACACTGCAGCTGTCTTAAGGGGTTATGGAAGTTTTTCGGCTTTAAGAAATACATTTTTCACTTTTGTATTTTCTGATATTTCTGTATTTTCCTGATATTCCATAAATGTGTTCTTGAAGTCATTTAAAAAAATTTAAACATATATAAAAGTTATAACAATTTTTGTCTTACAGTGTATAAACAAGCGATGCTGGTTGCAAAACTTTAAGTATGAGTTTCTCAAAACAATGTTAAGTTGCCACCCAAAATATCTTGCCAGTGGGGGAACTGATTTCCTTGCATTTTTTTTCTTTTTAATGGAAGCATATACATTTCTCTAGAACTTGACTGATGCTTTAAAAAAAATTCAATTC
Source organism: Maratus michaelseni (assembly GCA_963931845.1). Lineage (NCBI taxonomy): Eukaryota > Metazoa > Arthropoda > Arachnida > Araneae > Salticidae > Maratus > Maratus michaelseni. The sequence continues at coordinate 144,302,941 of OZ007596.1, forward strand.
ATCCTTTTTTATCAACAAGACAGAATTAGGTTTTGTGGTTGAAAACTGACACATTGAGTTTGATAATCTGCCATTTTGTTAAAAATGCAAAATAAAAAAAAGTCAGTCAGTCAGACTAGATAATTATGTAGCAAACTTTCATATTTAACTTGAAAATATTCATATTATTTCATATTATTTTTTTTTTTAGAAAATGATGTCATTGTGTGGTATATTAATAATTTTATAAGTTAATCATGATTACTGTTTAAGTAGAAAAGTCTATTGCTATTCTTTAGAACAGATAAGTTGGCACCTCTTATGTACTGTATATGCATGTAAGGGACATTTAGAAGACTCATTAGTATAACCAACATTCATAATTATATTATATATATTAGATATATAGTAATATGCTAAGTGGGCCTATTACAGTGGGACAATTTTCACTTGTTTTATGATAATTTCTTCCCTTTTAATTAAAAAAATAAAACAAATGCAGAGTAATATTTTGGCAACTTTTAGCTTTCATTGTAATTTTTTTCACATTTTATACTTATTTTATTCTTTGAAAAAATTTTTTTTTTCGAAATGTCCCATTGTGCCCCCTGGCGGGGCACAGTGGGACAGGGAGTGGGGCACAGTGGGACGGTAAGTAAGGCACAGTGGGATGGTGAGTAAGGCACATACAAAATTAGCAATATTATCACAATACATTTATTATTATTAAATACAGGTTTAGATATTGAACATAGACGATATGAAAGTCATTTTCAAATGATAAGACTTAAAAATAGTTTTAATAATGGAACACATTTAAGAGTTGAAAAATTCTTTGCAAAATAATATATGATGAATTGAAAATAATAAGGTGTTATCAAATTAAACATTAAAGGATAACAAAAAGTTTTCAAAAGTTCATTTTATCATGGAATAACCTTGGAAGTCTACAGGAAATGATAATTGTGTCATTGTTCTTTTTGTCCCTCTGCAAGCCATTGTTTTTGGTAATTTCATTTCAATGTCAGCAAGAACACCTAACTATGTTGTCTCGTCATCAATGACAAAATTGTATGCTGGCAAAGTCTTTTCATATACTTCACTTCAAAGTCAATTTGACTTTTATTTATGATTTCTGCACCATAATACCATATGGCTCCTTTCCTTTTCCCACACACTTTGACTAATACAAAATCTCCAATATTAATAGAAACTCTTTCTTCCATATCATCCTCAAAAATACTTTCTCTTTCTTCCACCTCATCGTCTGAAACACTATCACTTGAAGAGAGCTTCAAATCTTCGTCTTCTGAAAAACTGCTTTCCCATAAATTTTTATTTACAATCTTTTTTTTTTTTTCGAAACATTAGAAGAATACTTCTTTTTACCTTTATTTTGCTTTTCAATTCTTTCAAAAGTTTCCTGCTCTATTCTACTTTTTACAGGTGGTATCAGTCAATACTTCTGATTTCTTCTTCCTTTGGTTCCTCTTAGAATTATCAGGTGCATATCATTTTATTAGAGGACTTATTAGATCTGGTGACAAAACAGGTTCATCAACTTTTTGGTTTTCCACCAGAGATAAATTTAAATTGTAGCACCGTGGTTGTGGCTCTTCTGTGAATGGTTTAGATTTACTAGCTTCACTTGACTGATTTGATAGAATGACATGTTCAGTAGTTGATGTGTCAGCAACACATGCTGATGAAACATCGGTAACACTTGCAGCTATGAAGTCTTCTTCAGTATAAACGTTGTTATTATATGGAAAAATGCCTGTAGATGAAAATCCAGATAGTATGTTCTTTGCACAAACGGCCAGAGGATAAGCCTTGCCAACAAGCTCGGCTATATTCTGGATTGTTATTCTTTAATATATTTACATTGGGGTACAGTGGGACGTGTCCCACTGTGCCCCTATCAACATGTCCCACTGTACCCCCATAGGAGTATTTTTAAATTCAAACATAAATGTTGCACAAAATTTATTAATAGAATTAAGAACATTGTACACATGTAATGAAGAAAGTTTAAGCTTTAAATTAATGCAACGATATTCATTATTGGATGATATTTTCTTCCTCAAATTAAAGAAAGTAAAATTTACCTGATTTTTGCAACAGTGATAGTAAAAACAAAAATGGCTGTAACTTCCCTACAAAATGAAATGTGACTGGGACTAGTTTACACAGTGTTGCCATGCAGGTTAACTAAATGATGCATACATTTCTAATTGTTGAGTATTTGAATGGTAAGTAAAATGCCTTTTGTCCCACTGTGCCCCCCTTTCCCCTATATGTAGTGATTTGATTGTGCATAATAACAAATCTCTTCTTTGTTCAAGTTATTGCTTATAAATTCCTGTCTATATGTATTTTTATTGCAATCAGAGTTTGTTGTTCACTAATCTAATTTTTTTCATTTAAAAATTTTTTTAATTTTTACAATAAATTGTTTTAATTTAGGTGGTCTTAGTGAACTGGGGTAAAGGAGCTGAAAATCCTGTGGAATTTGTCCATTTCTACACTAAAATGAACACTTATGTGAAAAGATGCTCGGAACAACTTGACATATCTGTGATGCCACCTAAATCTTATGAAGAAATGCAGGTTCATGTACTTAGTCGGCGTTCAGATGAATTTGCCCTGGATGTGATCCGATTGTGTTATGATATGTACTGGAAAAATTCAAATGCCAAATGTAATGATCATGTATGATATCATGTGTTTGTTTTTTCACTCACTTAGTGCTATGTCTTAACATTTCAAGAATCATATAAACCATATATATATCCATATCATCATTTATAGTTGATATTTACCTGTATATTTTGTTATTTTTGAAGCAAATACAAAGATATAGTTCCTTAATATTTCAAAAATCATAAAAGCATATACATATCTATCTCTATCATATATTATTTCTGTTGTCAACATCCCTTTTTCTATGAATTTACAAAATGCACAACAACAAATGAGGTATCAATCGAAAAGTTTTTGAAGCGGCTTCTGACATAGTACACTCAGATTTCACTAAAATACATTTTTTGATTAAAAATTGCAGTTAATTAAAAATTAAATTGGCGCTGTTTTTATAAATGAAATGAAAAGCTTTTCTCAAATTAGTGTTGCCACAAAAATAAAATGCTGCATTATATCAGAGTCAACAATGATTATAAAAAAGTAAATACAGTGGAACTTCCCTTTAACGAAGTCACTATTTAACGAAGTTTTCTACTTAACGAAATTTTCTGCAGAACTTTGACTTTGAGCACCATTAGCATGTAAACTAATCTCCACATTACGAAAAATATATTGTATATAACGAAGTTTATTCCACTTTTGTACGTGTACAGAATTCAAATCAAGCTATTGCTGTTCGAAGGATATGCAAATTTATTTCAGTGGATTCGATTGTATGAAAATGAACACATTTAAATAATTTCCATTCTGCTTGGTGCTAAATAAAACAATTTTTTTCACACTTAGAAAAACACTTGTTATCACTATTTTCCCACTCCGAGACTCCAGCGCTGACAGTTGGAGGAAGTCAAAATCCCCTTTTTACCTACAATGATATAGAAGATGAAGTGTCGCAATGGCGTCAGATGCATTGAAACAAAAAATATCTAATAGAGTCAGACAGGTATACCATTCTGACCTTCCATTGCTGATAGACAATTGCTTTGTACATCCAAAAGAACCCTGCTTCAAAATACAAATCGAAGAACATCAAAGTTATTTTTGTTCCTGCCAATACAGTTAAACTTCAATTATTAGTCTAAGGAATAATAAAAAATCTTGAAGTACATTATCGAAAAAGACAGAAAAAAGCCGATGTAGTGAAAACATTAGTTTGAGATTCTGTGTATCAGAGCTGATGAAAGCTTGGGCCAAAGCTTGGGAATGTGACGTGATTTCATCGACCGTACATAACTATTTTGTAAAAGACGGCTTCATAATTAAAACTGAATCAAATGCTTCTGAATCCAATACCTGTTTGTCATATCGCAAGAAAAAATTTTATGAATTTAAGTTAATTTCTATTTAACGAATTTTTCATAACGAAGTTTTTAAGTGTAACGATGAGACTTCGTTAAATGGAAGTTCCACTGTAGTACAAAAAAAATAAAGTGTGCTGCTTGCGCACAACTTTATTTTATATTTAGGACTAAAAGAAAAATTGAATATATTTTTCTTTGTCTCAACTTTTTCCTGAAGCGAATGACATCATTCTCTAATGCAATTAAAATACGATTATTATTATTTATTATTTTTTTTTCTCATGCGTGCCTTTTGCTATCTTGGATCAGTTTTTACTGTAACTTTGATGAAATATATGAGATGATATTCTGGCTTGACTAATGTTGTTTGCAGATATTTTTGTCTTTCATTTTTCTTTAGAAGTTTAAACCTGCATCTAAAAAAATATTAGATATTACTAAAAATATTAGACTGCAGTGCGAAAGCCTCACACGGGTCTTTCTGGTTATTTTTTATTCTTCAAAAAAGATGTGGGAAGATATATCTGCATAGCATTTGTAAAAAATTATGCTAAATTATCTATAGTTTTCTTTTCTTTTCTTTTTTTTCAAGAAAAACAAGGAAATATATAGGGGAGAGTAGGGTAAAACTGGGTAGGTGGGTCAAACCATGTACCTTGTTTTCTTGCTGATGGGTGCCCTGTGGACAGCACCCGTCTTCCCCATGGTTTTGCATTGAATTTTTCAATGAAGTGCTTCTTCACTCAACAGGTTGTGAAGGATGAATACAATGATCAGTCTGCAAAAGAGTGGACACATAAGGAGTGTAACAGATACGAGAAGTAAAAGCTGAGAAAGCCATTACATGACAACATTAAAAATTGCTAGAAAATCTGAAAAAAAAAAGTTACTGGCATTAAAAAATGTATATATGTTTTAAAATCTCTTTCAAAATTTATTTCAATAAAGATTTTTGTTACTGGAAGTGTAAAAACTTAATTTCTGGTTAGTACCTGCCCTACCACCAAAATTTGGAGCTATTTCAGACGGTCTTATGAGTATCTTAGGTCTTATGGTTATCTTAGAAAACACCCTTTCCCAAGTAGAGACGAATTTTCCTATGGCAACAGGCATGTTTCTTCTATAATCCAGATGTCCCCAAATACTTTTGTGGGGTATTCTGATTTTTTTTGCCCTTCTAGACTTTTGTCAACAAAAGAAAACTGTTAGATACCCGGTTTTACCCTACTTTCCCCTACTTGCTTAATATTTCAAAAACTACAAAGTGTGAATGTATCTTTTTATATTTTTTATGTTTTATGAAGGAACTGTGACAAGAAATATCTGCTTAATTCTTCAAAAATCACAAAAGCATACATATATCCATTTTTTAAAAGGTAATGAGAATATATCTATTAACAATACAAAAATCTTAAAAGCATATTTGTATCTTCCTTCATTTCATTCTTTCTCCCTTTTCTTTTTATTTTTTAAGAAATGTTTTTATGTAGTAACTTCTTTTCCGTTCATAGTTATTCCTTAAGTACTTTGTAGTGCATCTTAAATATAAAATTAAAAAACTTCTGACTGTTAATTTATTAAACTAAAAAAGTTCCGAAGTTTTCTTCTTACAACATTTCTATGTTATGTTGTTCAAACTTTTTCCTTTCTAAGATTCTAACCTTCTTATTGTTTAAGAGATGAGATGTTTTGTTAAAACAGTTTTTGTTTTTAGTAAGCAGGGTGATCCGTAATTTACTCAGCAAGATTTTTTCTAATAACATTTGATCCAATGCCTTTATATTTACATTATTTATTTCAAAATGGGCAAAATATGTATAAATATAAATTATATAGAAGAATAATGAGCATTTAGTTAGTTAATGAACATTTGAAAAAATTATGTACTTTTTATATGAAATACGTTGAACCTTTATTCTTAAAAATCCAAGTTCTTGTAATAGTGACTTAGACACTGGGGATTTCATTTCTATCCTCTTTTTAACTTTCTAAATGTTTTCTCAAACTCAAACACTTGTTTTATTGGCTTTCCATCTTTTCAATGCAAATGCCTAATTCAAGTGGTCTTAAATTTTCATGTGCTGTTCACATATTTTCTCACAAATTTCAGGTAGTGATTGGTTGTGCAAACTATATTTCAATAAAGGCTCAATAGTTAATTACGATGAAGTCATTTTACTTAATTATAGTCAAATTTGAAAATTTTACGCAGGACTATAAAAAATTAAAAATTAGTTATTACATTTTAATAAAATTCTAATTAAAAGCTTCAAACTAATGTACATGATTTAATCATTGTCATTATTAATCTCTTTTTAATGGAAGCTAACGAAAAATTCTAAAACACCATACAAAATTTTTAAATATCCAAAAATAAAGCAATAGTTTATTATTCTACTCAGTATTATCTATTTTACATAATTTGTAATTTTATTCTTATTTTGATATAATTTTTGCAATTATAAAGGTATTAGTTCAAAAGTTATTAAGAAAAAAAATCTTGCTGAATGGACAACCTTGTAGATTTTTAGTTGCACAGAAGTTACACTTGATCTCTATCTCTCTAATTTGATTTGTATTTGCAGACATTATTTATTCTACCTATTTTTCTCCTTCCAGAAAGTCTGCAGAGTAATAAGTCATATTCATTACATGGAATAAAGAAGATGCATCTAATTATAAAATTTATTACTAAAGTTCATTACAAGTAAATTTGTAATGATGTATTCAAGAAAAATTTTAAAACCAATTAAATTAAATTTAGATTATTGCGTAATCAAACAAGTCAATATATTATATTTAAAAAAATTATTCTCTGTACATTTCCAGCTAATGTATATATCTACTTGTTCAAAAAAAAATTTCTTTAATTATTTATAAGTAAAACTGCAACACACAGTATTTATATTAAAAAAATAAATAAATAAATAAAAATTGTGATAAGTATGTTTGTACATGTACACTAAAAAGAAATTCTCATAGTTAATTTCAGTGTTAGTATGCTTTTATTAAAGAGATTGAAATTAATCAACAAATAAAGCTGGTTACATAAGTTTTATTTCCTTATTTAAAAAAAAAAGTCTTGAAAAATGCTAGTGTTAAAGGATTTACTTAATACTTTTTTTGCTGTAATTTGTGTCTCAATTTGAGAGAGTGTTTTGTTTTCTCTACTTATGTTTCTCCTGATGAAACTATCTGATTTTTATGAGGTACTAGTACTTGCCAGATTAAATTACTTTTTTGATTTAAAACTATCATTATTTAATCCTTTGTATGTTATGATGAAATTACACTTTTTCTCTGTTGAATTTAATAAAATTTTGTATTAATAATCCTATGATGATTAAAATTGTATAAAAACCTTTTGATAGTTCAAGAAGTGAAATTGAACCTTCTCATAAGATAGAATGATAAAATCATTGAAAATAGTTTATAAAACAGACAATATGGAAAATTGTCATTCTTATAATTTGGAAATAATTAGCTCTATTGTTGTAACTCACAAGAAAGACTGTTGTAAAATCAATAATTCTACAAAGAAAAGATGTACTATTTTAAAGTTATTAAGTAAATAATTATTTAAAAACAATAAATTTGAAATATAAGAAACAATAAAATGTGTTTGTAAACATTTTAATCTTGATTATATTTTAATTGCATTTTTTTAAAAACAAGCTATTAGTGTTATATTAATTTCTTAGCAACAAATAGATTTAGAAATTATTTTTGGTTATTGCAGCAATTGATGTTTTACAAAGAATGTGTTGAAATATTAAACAAAAGTTTACATCATTTAACACATCATCATCATATGTAATAATGCAGAATACTACATACTAGTAAAATATTTTCATGAAAATTCAGTATTATCTTGTTCTCAGTTATTTGATTAATGAAAACGGTTAATTTGAGTAGCATGCTATTCATGTGACTGGTGATTTCTATATGGCATCATGCATTTATAATTTCATGTTTGTAGATCATTTCTATTTTTCTTTGTATATAATCACAATTGTCATTTTTACTGTTATATAGATTTAATCAGTTTTCTATTATTATGTTATATTTGATTAAATAGTAAGTATATATTTGTATTCATAATTATCATAAATTGAGTTTTATAAATAAACATATATCTCAATAAAAACCTTTACTATATTTTTAAAGTTTTGTATAGAGAAAACATGTGTATATCTGACAATCTATGCTAATTTGAATTCTTCAACTTACAGTTTTATAGAATTTCAAATTGTTAAAATTCTAAAACAGTTACATTAATTTACTTATAAAATTTTATTTTATATTTAAATCAGGTGCTATTATTTTAAATTTAAAAAAAGATGGGCATAAATAATTAAATATATAAATATTTTGCATAAGCTGTGATCTCTAGAAAAGTTTTATTAGATTTTTGTATTTATTTTGGCTTATGTTTCATTTTGTTATTTTATTTCTAATATATAACAAAACAAAAAGAATTGTTTTATTTTAATACATTTATTCCAGTTATGGATAACATTTCAAAAATAAAAAATAAATAAAAGTGCAATTACATATATTGTTTATTTATTTTATTCAATTTATGTGTGCTTTGGTATCGTAGGTTGTAATGTTGACCTTATTTTCCTGTGCATAGATGGGGTGAAAGAATATCTTTAAGCAAATTAGAGTAAATGAATACTTATTGTATAAGTATGAATTTTTCACTTATAGTTTGCATTTTATATTTCATGATATCCATATGCTCAAAGTATCTGTATGCTTCATTAGTTTATAAAAAAAATGTATCATAGTAAATTTTAATTAATCCACTTTTTAACTACACGGTCCATTTAATTATCTATTAAAAAAGAAAAAAGTAATTTAGAATCCTAATTTAAAAAATAAAGTTCTTGATTTTATCTCCATTGTAGTTTATTTTTACATTAGTTACAGCTAGAATTTATAGATTTCATTTTATCATTATTCAATAATTACCTTTGCCTTTTAGACCAATAATATTTTCTAAAAGATTGATTTAAATCAAATGTTTAAATGTTGAGAAAAATGTAAAGTAATGTCGTTTAAAAAAAAAAAAAAAAAAGCCTTAGTCTAAGGATAGCAGACCTTTTTACTTATGTATGCCAAAAATTCAAAAACAATATCTATCAACATTTTAATGTGCCAGATGTTTACATAAAAAGATAATTTAGCATATGCTGCTTATGCAAAACACTGATTAATAAAATTAATAGCTTTTAATGCATCAAATAACTAAGAATAAAAATTGAAATGTGATTTTCTTGTATATTATAATCAGCCATTAATTTAATGAAATGGCATGTACTGTAATCATACTGTACAAAGAGAAAAAATGCAAGTGTTATTTTTGTAATTTATAACTATCATTAATGCAACATCTGACATATAATAATCCAAGTGGCATAAATTTATTTTTTGTTTGAAGGGGAATGCTGTATAACTATTCCATGTGTTATTTTTTGACATATACTTAGTAAAATTGGGTATACTTTAATTTTATTACAGTGACTGTCTTATTTTCATTCAAAGAAATAAAATTTTCATTTAAAGAAATAAAACTTTTTACATTCACTTAGAAAAGCAAAATAATTACATGTCGAGCATCACCGAAAAAAAAAAATTTCTAAGGTGATTCTAAAATTCTGTTCATACAAAAATAATTGCATTATTTGTGATAGTCTGTACATATTAAACAAAATTTTATTTATTGCAACAAAAAGAAAAATTAATTTAATCTGTAAAAGGATTATCAAATTTAAACTTTTCACAAGCCAAAGAAATAGTCATCCATGCCACTTCAGACATATGTGCCATAAATTTGCCACCCCTGTCTTAATCTATATTAGCCAAAAAGTATAAAAGTCTGTCCAAAACTTTCAACTGCTCAGATAATGCAAATAATCAAAAGGTTTCTGTTCAAATGTATTTTTTCATATGTTTAAATTTTGATGTCTGTAAAGCATAATCAAAATTTTGTAAAATCTCATTTCTTAAAAGACATCCATTAAAAAAATATATTAAAAAAAAAAAAAAAAATCTAGACAAATTAATAGAGATGTTGTCATATTGTAATTGTTTAACTTAGAATGTATTTAAAAAATAATAATTAGAAAGTATAATTTAAGAACTAAGAATTGATAGATTAGCTTCTGTACAAAGTGCTAAATTACTTCACTTCTAATAGCTACCTGCACTACCCACCTATGTCTCCCTACACTTTTTTTTTTTCAGAATGGTCTGGATTTTGAATGCTTTAAACATTTAGAAACATAATTCAAAAACCCTTATAAAGCTTTTTTTTATATATATATATTTTAATTGTCATTGTTTTTATGTAATTATAAATTGTACAACCATCAAATTATCTTATAATGTACAGTGTTTTTCAAACTGTGGTTTTAAAGTCTTGTGGTACTTTTAGATTTCCAAAAAGGACAGAAGAAATAAATTCAGATGAAGTTGCATATCACACACTATAGCTGAAAATATCACAATAATATTATGATTATAAAATAGTATAAAAGTGGTTACCAGAGTACTCAAATTAATCCCCAGAGAAATCAATAAAAGTAGTCCTCAGAGAAATCAGAGTAAAAAAAAATAGTGCCCAAAGTATTCTGAGAATAAAAGCTCCTCCCCCCCTACCCCCTCCAGAGTATTTTATGCATAAAAGTGGTCTCCATTTGAAAAGAGTTTAAGAAACTTTATTTTTTTTTTTTAAGGTATGAAAATAATATATTGTTGTCAGCTTAAAAACACTGTGATAATTATTTTTTCATCTATTATTAAGAAAAAGATACCAATTTGTTACATTTCCATTTTTTAAATCATCTGTAATCACTCTCATGCTATTGATATATTTATCACTTTTGATTTGCAGACTTTGTGTCAATAATCAGTGTTATATGTGATGACTTTTATGTTGTCATAAATACTCATTCATTTGTAATGCAATATTTTACTTTATGGGGGAATATAAAATAATTCAAATGAGATTTGAGAAATTGTTCTGAATATTATTCTTATCAGTTGTTTTAAAACACTTAGTTTGTAATCTAAAAATTGTCGTTAATTTCATGATCAGTATTCATTTAAGGTAATAATTCATTTATTATTGTGAATTATTTTGAAGATAGGTGCAAATGATAATCTTTTTTTAAATTATCTGTAATTCATGTGAATATTTCCACAATGTTACCTCTCACAAAAAAATATTGTTTAAACTAATATATATATATATACATATTAGGGATGTAATGAATATTCCGCCACTATTTGGCGAATCAGCCTTTTTGCCGAATATTGTTGATTTATTTAGCCAAATAATTTCAGTATATATATATATATTATTTTTTTATACTTTTCTCAAATTCATACTGGTTTCTGACATATTAATGAAGCTATTTATCATTCTTAAATGTACAAAATTTACAATTATTTTAATTCAAATAGCTTTTCTTTTCCTGTAAAGGATCTTTTAGAAAAGGGTGTCAAAGTTGGAGGTTTAAGCCTATTTTATAGACACATCTGCTGAGTAAAGGTCTTCCTTGTGGAATAATCGATTACAATTCAAGATGTAATACATTTATGGAAAAATGCAAAACACAACTCGATTCTAAAGTACTTGGATATTTAATGTTTTTATATGTAATGATATGTAATGTCTAATTTAATGTCATTTTTATATGTAATTTCATGTACATATAAAAATGACTTTGTGAATGTGTCAGAAAATTTTGCATTGTTCAACAGTATTTTTGATTAGAACAAACAGCCTGAAATATATTTAATACAAAGTATTGCAGAAGATTAAAGATTATTCATACTTTTGGTCTCAATCTCTGTGTGTACGTTCAATATGTGTTGAGCATGTTGTAGTACTTTCTGTGTTATTGTGTATATGCTAGTTCAGCTGTCAAAAGGTTTGTTGAATATGTATTTTCTACTTTAACTGTACTTCTTGCTAATTTGTAATTTAAGTATGCAAAGTAATTTAAGACTGGGAACTGTTTTTTTTTTTTTTTTTTTTTTTTTTTTTTTTAAACCCCAATTTTACAATAAAATATATTGACCAATCGGGACTTGGACTCTTCACGATAAAATTCACTAGCCCAAAAGTTATTTCATGAGGTATCTAATTGTGAATCTTGGGGGAGAGTAAGCATTCTGAGACTGAATTTTAAACATAAAAAGGGATAAAATTATGACTAGATTGCAGAAGTGAAATATATTCTTTACATTTTAATGAAAATAATTTACCATCATAATTTACAGAAAGTCAATTGGATAAAATACAAAGTATGTGAATTATCATTTTACTAAACAGGATACAACCATTAGAGTGTAAAAATGTCCAGTCCCGGGGTTCGATCCCGGATCCCTTGGATATTGTGAATCATAGGGGAGAGTAAGCATTCTGAGATGCTTATTAATTTTAAACATAAAAAGGGATAAAAGTATCACTGGATTGTAGAAATGAAGTATATTCTTTACATTTTAATGAAAATAATTTACCATCATAATTTACAGAAAGTCAATTGGATAAAATACAAAGGATGTGAATTATCGCTTTACTAAACAGCATACAACCATTAGAGTGAAAAAATGTCCAGACCCGGGGTTCGATCCCGGATCCCTTGGATATTGTGAATCATGGGGGAGAGTAAGCATTCTGAGATGCTTATTAATTTTAAACATAAAAAGGGATAATAGTATCACTGGATTGTAGAAGTGAAGTATATTCTTTACATTTTAATGAAAAAAATTTAACATCATAATTTACAGAAAGTCAATTGGATAAAATACAAAGGATGTGAATTATCGCTTTACTAAACAGCATACAACCATTAGAGTGAAAAAATGTCCAGACCGGGGGTTCGATCCCGGATCCCTTGGTATAGTGCACCAAGTGCTTTACCAATTAAGCCATCCAGTCTAGCATTCTCTCACTCTTATATGGCAAGGCTACAGCCACACAGCACAAGATGGAAAGTCAATCATGAGCACAACACCGTTGGCATGCATGAGACAAATTAAACCCGATATCAGTGAATATTTATACACTAATTAATTTTTCAGCAGAGCTGAAATTACGCTGTAAATTAATGAAATACAAAGGATGTGAATTAGGGTTGTCTAATGGCTGTTTTGTAAAGCGATAATTCACATCCTTTGTATTTCATTAATTTACAGCGTAATTTCAGCTCTGCTGAAAAATTAGTGTATAAATATGTCAATTGGATATGTCTAAATATAGAAGAATATAAAGCAAATTCTTAATAATTTGAAATTAAATAAGTTTTCTAAATTAAAAAATAATAAAAATTAGAAAAGCACATTTAACAGTGGTAATAAATTCCTATATTTAATAAAATATGCATGAATTGCAAGTATCTATGGATAAAGTTATGCTATTAGTAATTTAGATTTAATAAAAGTCATGTTTTATTATTAACATCCAAGGGGTTTGAAATATTTCAAATAATACATCAAGCTGTTAAAATTTAGGAAGGGTGCAGAATCATTTAAAAAATTAACATTATATGATAATTATCTTTTTATACTGGTATTTATTAAACTTTTTGTGAAATAAGTGTCCTTTAGTTGTCCTCGTTTTGAGAAGTTTTATCTTTTATTTGAACCACAATTATACAATAATTTTTACTCATTAAATATATAAAGTTTAAATTTTTTAGACAATTTTTAAATATTTAATTATTTTTATTATATATGATATATACATGAAACTATTATATTTCATGGAATATTGCAAAAACTTAATTTTTAAATTAATTTTAAGGCTACAAAAGTTCAAAGAGCAGTAATAATGAGATCAACTTTAATGAGTGATTTATTGCATTTGCAGGTAAATTCAAAAATACATCTTGTTTATTTTGAATCTTAATTTCTAAATGTGAAGCTTTTATGTATGAAAGTTATTGAATGATATTGCAGGTATTGATTCAAAAATGTTTTTTTTTTTTTTAATAAGATGTAGTAGGCTGATTTAAGAACAGTATTATTATGTCTTTCAAATTGTTTCATTATATTTTATGTTTTCTGCGAATTTTGATAAAATACTTTAGTTCAAATTGCTTTGTTAGATTATCATTAATGAAATTCTCATCATTAATGACTTTTTTTTCATTTATGGATGCTTACTGCAAGAAGAAAGACATTTGCAAAATTGCTTTCACTTTAGCACTCCATCAATTATTTTATTTGGTTATAAGGTTAAATTGCAAAATTAGGTAATTTTAAATGGGCAATATTATTTCTCTTTTACTGTTATTTTTAAGTGGTCTGGTAAAGTTTCAGTAGGTCTTTCTATTTTAAATAAAGTATTTAATGTATATTAATATATATTTATCAATGTAGCTCTTGTGGAACAACTACATTATTTGTTTATTCACTAAATAAAAATATATCGGATACAAGAATAAATATTATTAATGTTCAAAGTAGGGTATACTAAAGATTATTCATTTGTTGTATTTTAAAAAAAAATAGTTATTTGTTTTTCAGTATTTTGATAAAAGGCCTTTCATTTGTACATGTCTTATTGACTATACATACAGTTAAACTTCTGAATAGTGCACAACCTAGGACCATTGAATTTGTCAGTTATGGAAGTTTTACTGTATATATAGATAGATAATTTCCTTTTTTTACATTTATTTCTTAGTTCTTACGTTGCCAATTTATATATATATATATATATACACATAGACACATTTGTTTAGTTTTCAATTATTTTTATTTATAAAATTGCCCAAATACTTTTGTGTGTTCAAATACTTTTATTTGATTGTTTCTAAAACCTTTATTTAGAATTATAATATATTGAAAAAATGTATAGGCACTGTACTTGTCTTATTTAGTTTGTTGGTGGCTTAGATATTGAGGAGGGAAGGAAGAAGGAATACAAAATACTTATTTGAAAATGTTTACATTAGTGCAAATTTTCACCCTCCTTATAAATGTTTTAATGCCCTAAAAATATAAAATTACACTAAAAATATGTATGATTATCATAAAAAAATTTGAGTATATTTCAAAATACTAAAACCTAATGATTATAATACTCTTTTTAAGGATTTTAAAAAATTATAATCATTAGGTTTTAGTATTTTGAAATATACTCAATTTTTTTATGATAATCATACAGATTTTTAGTTTTATTTTAATATTTCGATGTGAATTATCAGTATTGGGTGGCCCAAAAATTCTAAGATGAAAAATATTTGTTAATACAGTGTATTCATATAAGTTAATTTATAATGATTGGGTAATCATTTACAAAACTTGTCAGATGGTGTTAATTATGCTTGTGGTATAAAAAAAAATATTTGTTTGAAAATACCTAGTGAATTATTGTATATACATTTAAGGGGAAACTGGCACTGTTCTTAATACAGTAATGCAAATACTTTTAAAGTATTTTTATGGATATTTGTAATTGAATGTATTTTTATGGATATTTGTAATTGAATCTATTTCTATGGATATTTGTATTGAAAGTATTTCTATGGATATTTGTATTGAAAGTATTTTTATGAATATTTGTATTTTAATAATAAAGCATTTATTTTGAACTACCTTAAAATTTCATTTTCACAGTTTATTTTCCTAATTTTAATTGAATATTATTCAAAGGGGACTCTGGGAAAGATTAATCACTCATCCAAATTTGTAAAAAAAAAAAAAAACTATCATAACAGTAAAGTAAAATAAGTATTGCCCTTTTTCCCCCTCAAGTAAATGTACTAATCAATCAATTCAGTATATTTTAAGCAACTATATTCAGTTTTGCTATGGATCAGGGAATATTTTTAGGAAAATACCAGTATTTTAGC
The DNA here is from genome assembly GCA_963931845.1 of Maratus michaelseni. Classification (NCBI taxonomy): domain Eukaryota; kingdom Metazoa; phylum Arthropoda; class Arachnida; order Araneae; family Salticidae; genus Maratus; species Maratus michaelseni. The sequence goes on from OZ007596.1 coordinate 144,318,800, forward strand.
TAAAAAAATTTCTAACCCATAGCAACTCTATACCTTTTATTTACACGGACATATTACAAAACAATTTATAGAAAATTTTAACACCATTCAATAACCTAACTTTAATACAACAATTTAAAAAAATAACAATAAAATTAATAATCATATTGAAAATGGAAATAAATTTTCTAACATGGGACAATAACTTTCAAGTGGAAACGAGCTATGTACTGAACATACACTTACCAATTTTAGGTTTCAGTAATAAATGCAGCAAACACATTTCTACACTTTTTCAAAGAAAAATAATTTTAATAATTAAAATAAAAGTTTAGAAATGATGCATAAGTCATTAAGATAACATTTTACTTCCATTTTAAATAATTTTTTTAACTACTTTTTACTAATAAAATTTCAGCACTTGTTTACTTTCTGGTCTATCATTTATGGTAAACATATTCTGTCTTCAAACAATGATATTTAATGCCAATAATGCTTAAGCATAATTAGTGTCACATTTTTCAATTGTGTCATTGCATTTAACAGTTGAAGCACATGTTTCATTTTTATTTATTTTGTGAAGAAGAAGCCAGTTTGGTTTTTGTAATAAAGGATAGGAATTAACTTCTATTTCTCTGTTTTTCTCTCGCATAAGAAGGAAAAAAAATATTTTCTACCTATGGAACGGAATGCTGTGAAATATATTCAAAATTATGGGAATCTACCATCCAAAAAAAGGTGCATTAATGACCCAATATGAGACTATCTAAAAGTAGATAAATGATGGTGGTGCAATGTGAAAAATTGTGACAAGCTAATCTATTTTAAAAGGAATGTGGTTTGCCAGCTCCGAAATTCAATTTTTAATTCACTATTTATTTACAGCTGGTCACAAAGACACTTGCAAGACAATGTTAAAACTAATGGGAACGTCCGTTTTAAATTTCTCGTTTTAATTTGAATATGTTTAAATCATTTTTGGCATAGGATAGCTGAGGTCCATCTCTAATAGGGCCCTTTTTTACTTTTTTGATTTTAGTTGCAGATTTTTCTCTTAATAAAGTGACTTTCACTTTAAAAACAGATTTCAAAAGTGAAAGTATCTTTATTTAAAAAAAATCCTGCAACCAAAATCAAAAAAGAAAAAAGGACCCTATCAGATATTGACCTTAGCTATCCTATGCAAAAAACGTTTCAACATATTCGAATGAAAAACTTGAAAAGAACGCATCCATAGGTTTAACATTAGTTTATGGGTGTCTTCATGTGACTGAAGAATCATCCCTTTGAGGCAGAGTTGTATAATATAGATGCACGCGCGCACGGCGTGCGTGGAAAGTTTCCTGCAAAATTATAATCTTTGCAGTTTTTTTTTTTTTAAGATACTAAAAAAATTTTTTAACTGTTCCCCAATTTTATGTACGATCTATTTACTGTCAAATTCAAAGTTTAAAGATGCAAAGCTTTGTGCGAAAATGCTAAGAATTGGGCTGTTTCTAAATGCATTGACAAATATTTGATAAGAATTCAGCTCTTCCTATCATGGATTTGTAGTTTTATTATTTTTTTAACCAAAATAATTGTTCTTTAACTAATATTAATTAATTTTAAATGGCAATTATTTTAAACTACTGCTTTTAATCCATATCGTCAAAATAATATAACACGTAATTTTATTAAACAGTAAATTAATTTGCAGAAAGTTTTTGACCCAATATTTATGTGCGCAGAAAGTTTTTGGTTTTATACAAGTCTGCTTTGAGGAAAAGAACAATAGATCTGTATTGTTCTTTTATGGATACATCTGAAGTATCTCTGTTACAAATACATCTGATACTTCTATTTGCTCCTTTAATCTATACCAATATTTGAAAGAAGTGACTTTTGTTTGTAGGAGTCAATCTCTAGAACTACTGAACAGATTTTAAACATAATGGTGTCAAATTGCTTGTGACCATATCTGCTTAGCCAGTGGTGTAGTCGAAGTGGGACACGGGGGGACGGCATCCCCTTACATTTTTATTTTATCTCAAGCGTCCCCCCACTTTTTATTTTCAAGTGGACGGTAGAAACGTGGAAGGATGCAGACTTTCCAAACTTATTAATCTTTTTAAAGGGATAAGCATGCTAATTCACAATTTTAAGAAATAAAGCACTGATTTTTAATACTTTTCAACAAAGATGTTGAAATGTGTTTCACTTCGGATCGTCTACCATGTGTGTCTATTTGTCTGTTCTCCCTCTAACTTCTGTAACTTTCTTGTAATTGTGACAAAATGTGTGTATGTTTTTGAGTTTCTTTGCATTATTATCACTACTGAAAATGATATAACTTAATTGTATAGCTTTAATCTAGAGATCTGCATGGACTGACATTTTCAGACACGAAATAAAGTTCTGAATTTTTCAATAAGGGGCAAGCTATTTAAAACATTACAAGTAAAAAAACTTTAATTAAATTAAACTTTTAAATTTTTAAATTACTTTTCTCTTCAGTTCAAAATGAAAGGTAACATTCAGTATCAAGTTTTCTATCGGCGACACAGACCCTATGTACGGAACTATGAGCGTCCCCTCACTTTTTTTCCCAGGACTACATCACTGTGCTTAGCCTATATTTTATGTCGGTACAACAATCCCTAAGGAGGCAGGAGCAAAAAAAAGTTCTAAAATTACGATTTCTGTGATATTGTTTGCGCTAGAAATTTGAAATTTGCTGTAATGGTTATTCTTAAGGTGAAAATACTTGTTATGAATGGTTTCTAAAAAAATCGAAATTTAAAAGGGTGAAAGGAGCAAAAAACTTTCTAAATTATGATTTGATTGGAACGGTTAATGTTAGAAACATGAAATTTTGCATGTTTGTTACTTTACTTTAGATATGTAAATGCTCGCCCAGAACAGTTTTTAAAAAATTCGAAATATAAAAGTGTCCAGCATCAAAAAACATTCTAAAATTGCGGTTTATGTTATACAGTTGGTAGAAAAGCTTGGAATTTGGCATAGTGGTTACTTTTAAGATGTAAATGCTCGATAAGAACATTTCTAAAACAAGTGGATAAGTGTGATCGAAGATCGCACTTATCCACTTGTTCGTTTAATTTTCTTTTCAAAACACTTTATTCTTTAATTAATAAATCCAAATAAATTTCATTTTCGAAAAAAAAAAAAAAAAAAAAATCCTGTCTTTTATGAAGTAAAAATTTACTGGTCTATTTTTTCGTTTTTTCGAATATCTGAAGTGGCCTGCTATTCTGCTCTGTCATAATATCTATCATGTGGACTAAATGCGATATTTAAAAAAAATAGTAGTTTTCCCCCTCTCCCCTTCTTTATTAATAATCCCTATTCGCATTATTAATTACATCTATTAGCATTTTATTTCTTTTTTCTATACAAAAATCAGCATTTTGTGATAAAATATAAATTTGGTTCTAATAATGTGATTTTCATAAAAATTAGATTTCTGGATTCCTCTTAAAAGAATATACATAGATGCAAAATTTTCAAATCGTAAATGCATTATTTAAAAAATAATAATAAAGCTTTTAATCTCTTACTACACTCAAAATCTGCGTTTTTTAAAAAATTTTCCTCCCTTCAACCATTGAGACAAAAAGCCGGGATGTCTGGCTGATAGATGGCATAAGTCTCAGACTTCACAACAAGCTGCAATTTTTTTTTTTTTTTCCATTAATGCAAAATTAATTCGTAATTTCTGTTCTGATTATGCCATCTTTATAAAAATTAGATTTCAGTGTTCGCCGTTAAAAAAAAAAAAAAAAAAAAAAAAAACGCATAGATGTGTTAATTTCAAATCTATAAATGCAATAATAAAAAAAATTCTATAGAGCCTGAAAAATGCCTAGTCTGCCATATTTGGCCTTGGGAACAGGTGCAGACTGTTCCCAATGAGTCCAAGTGAGTTTTCAATGAAAGGAAGTTAAATAAATTTATTCAAATCTATTTTTAATTGATATTTACACTTCTAGTAGAAGTAATTAAAAAAATTTTAGATATTCTGAAAGATATTTTTTTTAATTTTTTTTGCATGTGTGTCCGAAATTTTACGTTCCTAGATGGAGACCTAGATTTACGTTCCTAGTTTATGAGATAGGAGTGTCTTTGAAAACATCCAATCTGTTATCGATATTGGAATGCTGTGTCTATGGCAACCCTTCTCCCTCTTCTGGAGAGTGCAGACATTGTGGTTTGATTAAATTTTGCGCTTTTGTTGAATATTTTTTTCCATTAATGAATGGGTTTTAAGGGTTTTAATTAATATCTTGTGTTAATGAAGACATTTTCAAAATTTTATGATTTTCAATGTGATAGCAGGTATTCAAATGTAGGTTCACAAAATTTCAAGTCTAACTTATACAGTTTTCGAGAACGGACTCTGTGACAGACAGACAGATAAGCGATAGGGAAATAGGGTTTCGCGAGATGAACAAAACCCTAATATTTCAAATTAAAAATGAAATTATCGGAAAACCTTTATAATACATTCTAAATTTCGATTTATTTGGAATTAATTTTAGATTTTCTCATTAATTTAAGTCTCATGTTAGCGTAATGCAGTTTACTCAAAATGTGGTGTAATTAGTAATTTTTTATTTATAAGTATCAGTATAATTTCATCTAATAAAAATAGGCACACTAATACCACTTGACATATTTCAGCAACTACGCATGCAAAGCCTTGGTTTATGCTAGTGACTAAATAAAGAGCAATCTGTTCCTTCAATTCAAACTTTTGTCATTATTTGAGTTAAATCAAATTGTTTGGTGACAGAATTTATTTAATATCCGAACATTTATCTGAAACTTTTAAAAATTGCCTTGTCGAAAATTAATCTGATTTATGGAACACAAATATCTTATGCTGTGTGATAAGTCCAAACTGTTTGGCATCATATTATTCTCTTGGGGACGAGTTTTTTTTTCTTTGGTCGACAGGAAAATAAATAAGAACCAAAATTTCATATATGAAAGTTGACACTGTCATAAAAAGTGAAGCATCGTGTATAAGCCACAATACACGAGTTTATTTTTAGTGTTTCGTTCATCTCATGAAACCCTATTCGTCACGCTTCTCTGTCTGTCTGTCACAGAGTTCGTTCTCAGAAACTGTATAAGTTAGAGACTTGAAATTTTGTGTACTTACTGCTGAATACCTACTTTCATGCTGAAAATCAGAGCCAACATTGAACAGCAAACTTTGCATTTCTATTAATAATGCTCAATGCAGCCACCTTATCGTAACTGCTTTGTTTTACTACAGACGAACTGCTTTATTACGTCAAAAGCCCTCAGCAACTCGGAAGTTTGAGTGGGATATTTCAAATCAGACATATCCTATGCGACGTTAGTGTTTCTGGTTAAAAAATGAATGAATGAGAAAATTTTTTATCAGGTGACGCAAAAACGTAATGTATAACTGAGGGAAATGTATAACACAAAACGTATAACTCAGCTAATTTTTAATGGCAAGTGGCCGGGACCCCTGAGTTGGAACGTATAACTGAGGGAAACGTACAACTCAGGTAACGTATATCTGGAGTTCAACTGTACAAGGAAAATTTAGGTGAGGATAGTACAAGACCTCTCCTGGTGCACCTGAGTCTCAAAATTTTAATATTTTGAAAATTAGAGAAGTTATTAATTAAAAAGTTATCAATATCACAAACAAAAAAGCACTCTTCCGAAATCCGCGCGCGCATGCTCAGAAGCCCTTTTTCCGCACTTTCCGTGAAGAGAAGAAACAAAGCGATAGTCAGCCCATTTCTTTTTCCATTTTTCTAAATTCGCCACGTGCGAACGGCTGGAAATACTGAAAAACCATCTACATATTCTCGAAGAACGTACTTTTATGTCTCGAACGAACCGATGGGTTTGAAAAAAAAGTCACATTTAACCATTAAAAAAAAAAAAAAAAAAAATTCAAAAAAGTCAAATTCATGTTTTTTTATTTTCTCCCGTTTTCCGAGCCTTGCTTCCGCCGGACTACAAGAGATACGGAAAAACCGAGTTCACCAAATTAAAGATCTAACTTTGCCCTTTTCAAAGCCACCTTTGGTTTTAAAAATACGAAAGTTAGCCCTTCGAAAAGTATATTTTCTGTACGCCATTTCGCGATTTTCGTAATTCTGCCGATTTTTCAAAATTTGCATCGGCGGTTCTGAGCGAGTTACGGAAAACATTCGTTCCTTTTTCGACATCTGCAATCGTTTTCAAAAAATACGACTATTAACCCTTCGAAAAAAATTCGCGCGCAGGACTTACTTTTGCAAATTTCTATTTTCTGCGATATATAAAATCGCGCATCGACTCTCTAAAATAACCAAACAAAAAACAAACACACCTAAGGACATCTACGTTCTATCAGGCTCAGAAAGAAATCTTTAGTTAAAAAAAATAATAATTAACGTTAACCTCCCAGTTTTGGCCAATATCTCGAAAGTCGCGCTATGTCGTACGTCAAATTTACATCTGCCGATATTCACAGACATAACTTAAAATTAGTTTTAAAAAAAGCATTCAAAAGAGCTTTTTGCATTACTTAAATAATGCAAAAAACTCCTTTGAATGCTCTTTTAAAGAGCTATCCAAAGCAATATATTAGATAAAATATGTAACTTGCTATGTAATATGATTTCTTAAATATAATAAGGGCTAATATAGCATTATTTTTTTTTTCCAGTATATAAATATTAGGCTAAAATTTAATTTCCCACCGAAACAAAAGAAAAATTCTAAGTCAAGTTATTTTGATGAAAATCTCATGCCTCTGTCGATTAAGATTTAAAACTAAACTTTAAGGTACCTCTCGCACCTCTCTGGGACAATTTGAAAATTGAGGTGTTTTCTCACTCTTTTTTTTTTTTTTTTTTTTTTTTTGACGACTGTGCATTTGATAACAGAATCTTTAGAAATTCATTTTAGCTTAATAAATCAAAGAGAAACATTTTTAAAAATCTACATTTTCCTTTTAGAGAGCGTCAAAATTATGATTTTTTAAGCATCCTTTTTCTTTTCTAAAAGCTATTTAATTTTAGTATGTTTTCATTTGAATATAATTGTCTTATGTGATCATTAATATTGTAATTTTGAATACCATGGCTTGCGATCGTATAATCCGAAAAATGTTGTACTTTTAAAATGCTTGTTTAAATATCTATCCAATATTCTTTTGATGAATTTTAATTGTACGATAATAGTGGCTAAGAAAATCAGAAATTTTTGAAGCAATTGAGCCAGGTCGGGCCTGATTTTAATGACTTTTACTCGGCTTAGGCTGGGACCGAGGGCTCGACCAACGCCCCCTACAGATCTCTAGGGGGCGTTGGCTGGACCAAGGACTGAAATTTTTGGATAAGACCTCCAGTATAGTTACGTGACATTCGTGAACAAGCGATCACTGATCAACTGAGAGTAATTAAAAAACCACATTAATTAATTTAAACAGAAACACAAATCTAAGATAATGGTTAATATATGTCTTAATTAACCATTTCCAAATATGTCTTAATCCATGTAATATGTCTTCACCAAATATGTCTTAATTAACCAAGTCTTAATTAATGTCTTAATATTATAATTTGACTTTCTCGAAATACATACGTCCCACGCACCGATAGCAGGGCTGCCACTATCGAATATTTTAATATTCTAATCATACTACTATTTACAAAAAAAAAAAAAAAAAAAAAAAAAAATCTTTCTAGTAGATTACTCTTGAAATTGACATTTTATTGATAAAACATTTTACATTTTAATAAGCATGTTTTACACATACAAATTTTATTATGATATAATAAATAATTAGTAAATATTTAGTTATTTTGTAATTTTTTTCGGACGCGAGGCCTTTTTAGACGTGAGGCCCTGTGCGGCCGTACCTGTCGCACACCCCCAAGAGCTTCGCTCAGTGCACGTGGTCCATTGTCTAAGTGGTCATTAGTATTGTTAATATTTTGTATTCCATGCATTTCGAACATAATCTGAAAATGAAATCTATGAATAATATCTCTTATCTATGAAATCTCTGAATAATAAAATATAATCTATGAAATCTGTGATTTTCGAATAATTTTAATTATAAGATTGATCAGTCGGGCCGGCCCGAACTTTTAGCTTTTGCTTTTATGCATGGCCAGGTTCGCTCCGAGATTTTAGATTCAATACCGGGCCGGGGTTAGCCAATTTTTTTTTGTAAAGGTCGGGCTGAGCCAAACTTTCTGCTTTTATTCCCGGCAGGGTAAGTAGGGCCAAACTTTGGGTTTGGATCCTGGCCCGGACTTTTTCGCCTAGTTGGGAAGATTACACTTCAGATGATTTCTTTGCCAATTTGAATAATTCTGTCAAAATTAATCTAGTGTAAACACGTTTCCAGTGTTTACTGGAGGTCCAATTATCTGAGATTTATTCTGTCATGCTGAGTAAGATATCAGACATTTTTAGTAATATGCTATGATCTTTACTGGGTGGATTAGTTCAACCGTATTCGTTCGGGACTGCTCAGCTGGTGAAGCATTGGCATATTCAGCCAAGGGATCCCGGGTTCGAATCCTGGCTCGAAAATTTTCGCCCATTCGGGAAGATTACATCTCACTTTAAAATTGTTGTCCGACAGTGTCAGAAATTTCTTAAAATTTATAGCGCCCTCTATGCTCTGCTTGTTACTCTGTGAAATCTCCCTAGATATTTTATTTTTTTTCCTTGGCAAGAATGTTGTAATTATTACGCAGATTAATTAGACTAATTTATTAGATGAATAAAACTTTCATATAAATTTTTCAGTGTAAAAATAAAAATATATTTATAGTTATGATTTAAAATCCGTAGAAATTTATATTTTTTGGCAACACAAGGCATCGTTTTTGATCGATAGTTTCGGTTCGGTTTTTAGATGTCAAATCCTTTTCTTTATCCAAATTACGCAGACTCGATAAGAAACTGTAGGCGCGCATTTATAAAAGTTGTTTCTTGCTCTGTCATTAATATAGTGTTTACTTATTCATCTGTATGATGTCAATATCACCATCTTCTCCTCTAATTGAAGATTTACGTGGTATGATGCTAGTTTATTTCCACAGTGTTTACATTTTTAGCTCTTGTTTACGTTAACTGGTATTGAGTATTTACTAAGACACCATTTTTTTCAACCCTTTTTTAGAACCAGTTCTCAATGGTCGTGACAGAAGTTTAAGCCCAAGACATCGAAAGCAGTTCGGTGCTTCGACTAAAGTATGTTATATAGTTTAATCAGTTCAACTAGTTCTTGTTTAATTAGTTATTTTATAATTTAAAATATATTTTATGCTTATTATTAGTAGCATAATCGATCTTACATTAAAATCATGTGTATTTAATAAGATTAGTTTGTGATTTCTCCTTGTTTTCTAGTTCAGGAAATAATAATATTAAGTAATTTACATTTATGATAAAAAATAATTACACTGTGACAAGTTCATTTTCATTGTTACAACCTTTTTGAACGATCATTATTGTTAAAATTATATTGAACATATTTATTAGGTTGATGTACCAGTAATGGACACCCTTAAGGATTTTTTAATTTTTTTAAAAAATTAATAGTTATAATTAGTATATTCCAGTTTTTTTAATATTATATTAATCTATGAACAATATTTAACCATTCTCATAGCCGCATTTCCCAATATGAGTCAAAATTTAATTCTAAATAACAGAAATAAATCAAAATTCCAGTAATGGGAACTCTCTGTTCCAGTAATGGAGACACCCTACAAAAAATAATAGATAATTATTTTATGATTGCACTTAGAACCAGAAGTTAATGAAAGCATACTAATGAACAAAATAGTAATTTTCAAATAAATTTAACAATTAGGATATCAATAATTAATGATATTTATAAAAATAATTCATTGTTTAATTATTCTCCGTCCTTATCACAAAATCAATATTTTAATTCTTTTAGGCAGAAGTTTTAAAAGGTTTAATTTCAGAGTATTACAGTTATCAAATTATTGAGACAGTGAGAAGTATAAAGGGGTTACTAAAACAAAATCGGAAAAAAATATCTTGGGAGTATCATTGCATGGAATCGTATTTCCCATTATTCTTAACAATTAAACTTGCTCAAACTACTTTATCTACTTGTAGTAATTAGTATAATAAATATGAAAGAAATGAAACTGCAGGTTGAATGTTTTAAATACTGAATACAATGATTTGAAAATAAAACTGCATAACTGATGTTTGACGTTTCTGATCTGCAGATTTATTAGTTTCATTACTACTATAAATTTACTAATTAGTATTATCATACTTTTTATGCACAGAGATGAATAATCAAACATTTAAGACTGAAAATAATTAATTTTTAACAACTTGTGTAATTTAAAAAGATTGTCTTGGGGAGAGCTTAAGCCCCATGAGCCCCTTATTTTCCTATGCCGTTAAACATTATTCTCTGCTTCCTGATTTGTTTGCTTGATTGCCAGATTATAAAATATGCAAAGCAGAGTTATTAAAAAATATATATATTTGATTATAATGTTAAACATTTTATTAATAAGAGGAAATTAATTAAAAGCAAAGCTATTTATAAAGATCCTAGAAAGGTTAAATCCTAGAAAAGAGGTCACAACAGTTTTTAGAGATTTTTCTCACCTGCGCCAAGTAGCCATGAGCGGCAAGCTAAAATAGGATTTTTTTTTTTTTTTGCTTTCCCAGATCGTGTGCGCTACAGCAGATGATTCAGTAATTAGAGATTTCCAACACTTTCCATGAAATAAAAATTGGATGATTCAAATTCTGATTTGTCAACAACTTTTAGATAAAATCATTGCATCATCTCAATCTTTAAAAGTTCATCATTACATAAGAAATATTTTGGCAAAATCCTAGAACAAGCAAGACACACGATTTGGTGATTTTTTTTTTTTAATGCGCGACAACTGAAAAATCAGTAACCACTAAATTCTACCCAATCAGAATGCATGCTACCTACGGCAAGCTTTTTCACAAAGTAAACATACATTTTATTTCGTTTTGCGACTATTTACAAAGTTTTAGCAAATTTATCTTCACGATTTTTACAAACTTTTAGCAATATTTTCCTTCGTATTTTTCTATTTTTATAAATGTTTAGCAATATTTCCTCCAGATATTTTTATTTTTACAAACTTTTAGCAATTTTTTTACTCCAAATTTTTCTATTTTTATAAATTTTTAGCTATTTTTCCTCTTTGCTTAAACTTTGTAAATTGTCACAAAAGAGAATAAAATCAATGTTTATTTCGTGACAGAAATTCTCATAGGAACTGTGTAAGTAGTGAGTTCTCTGTCACAAAGCACACAGGTTATGATTGGGGGGGGGGGGGGGATCTTGAGATTCCTAATTTTTCGAATGCACGAAACTCATTCAAGCAGTGGTTAGTAACTTATATATGTATGCTTCGCGTACATTAACCGAAAGGAAAAAATCTGTGGATGCATGAAACTTGTTGTGCAGCAATCTCTAGAATGCATGAAATTCATTCAAGCAGCGGTTAGTAACTTATATATGTATGCTTCGCGTACATTAACCAAAAGGAAAAAAACTGTGGATGCATAAAACTTGTTGTGCAGCAATCTCTAGAATGCATGAAATTCATTCAAGCAGCGGTTAGTAACTTATATATGTACGCTTTGTGTACATTAACAACAAAAAAAAAAAAACCCTGGATGCATGAAATTCATTCAAGCAGCACTTAGTAACTATATATGTATGCTTGCATGTATGAAAATGCATTGAAAAAATGTTGCAATGCATAGTTACGTACAATAGATCAATTTCAACTGACGTCACAAACATTTATCCAACAGTCGAGAGGGATAATTATTAAGAAAAATAATATGAATAAATAAATATCAAAGATTATTTTTGTTTCTGTTTTCATTAATAGGGTAGATGTGCCAGTAATGGACACCCTTAAGGAATTTCTTTAAAAATTATTTTTTAATTAATAGTTATAATTGTTATATTCCACATTTTTTAATATTATATTAATCTACCAACAATATTTAACCATGCTCGTAGTCACAATTCCCAATGTGAATCGAAATTTAATTGTAAATAACAGAAATAAATCAAAACACCATAAACTCCAGTAATGGACACCCCACAAAAAGTAATAGATAATTGATATTATGATTGTATTTAAAACAAGAATTTAAAGAAAGCATATTAATGAAATAAAAAAAGCTGAATTTTTATTGGTTATTTTTTTATAAACCAAAAAAGTTGAAGGTGGTCCATTACTGGAAGGCGGTCCATTACTGGCACATCTACCCTATATTGTAAATTTTATTGTTTAAAGTTACTGAGAAATGAGATACTTTAATAAATGGGGCTTTTCTTAATTTCTTTTTTCTTTCCTTTTTTTTTTCCTTTTCTTTCTTTTTCTTTTTTTTTTTTTTAATTCTAATGGGAACATTCTTCCATTTATTTATTGGGCTGGGCACTACAGTTTGGTGAATAATTTGGCAATAGTTTTTTTTCTTTTTTAATGGAAATTGGTTGACAGGATAATGGGGAAGTATCAGAATATTTTTTCTGCATTTTATAGTTATATTAAAAAAATTACTTTTTTAAGATATGCTGAAACACTTATTTATTTACTTTCTCATGCATTACATTAGTGAAGATTGTCAGTTCTGTTATTTTCTTTAAATATCCCCTACTTCACATAAACATTATAAAATTAAGATTATCAGGTTTTATCCAATTTCAACTGTCATAACTGCTGATGAAGCAGTCATTTTTGGTGATTTTTCTGTTACCTGTAAAATGTTTGTTTTTGGTATAGCCGAACTAGGAAAAAATTCCCGATCGATCAAATAATAGTATTTCATTAAGCATTAAATTTTCTTATTTTTAATCTGAGAAAGAAACAATAATCATGGATTTAATTAAGTTTGCAATATGCGGAGCACACAAACAGTTTTGATGAAATCGATACAGATGGTCTTACTCGACGATGGTTTTAAGCGATACGCAGGCTTTTCTTTTTGGAGCCAAAATGGCCATTTTTGCTTTGTATGGCAATCTGGTGTTTTATAATAAAAATGAATATGTGTAAATAAAATAATATAAAAGTAATTAATAAATACAATTATATGTGTGTATGTAATAAAAATGTGTGAAAATTGGATTTTATCGCCAAAATGGCACAAAGAAAAATTGCGCCAATCCCAGTGTGTCTGCGACAGATGTTACATTAAATCATGTAAGGATATTTTTTATTTAATAAATAAAATTAATATTTAAAAACAAATTTTTTAGTAATTTAATATATTTTAATCTTTTTGTATTAGTTTTATTGTTTCAGCAAATGTTAAAAGTAAATAAATATTAGTTACATTGATATTTTTAGAGCATAATTGATCTTTGTTTACAATTCTACTTTGCCCATATAGCTTGAAGTTATGGTCAGACTTCAATTTTCGGCAGAGTTGCAGCGTTCTTTGGCGATTGGCTTTATGACGTCATACGCAGATGTAAAAGTTTAATTTAAAATTACAGCTAATTAAACTTTTGAACAAACAAATGCACGATAATAAATCTGTGTACAAATATCTTTCATTTAAAAAAATAATGATGCAATTTGATGCAGTAGTTTGTTCTGACAGACTGTCAAAGGAAAATGCTTAGCGTTTTAAATATATAGATTGCTTATTTTATTATTTTTGCCTTACTTAATTGCAAATTACTGTGATTAAATAAGGCAAAAATTATTACTGGAAAACAGTGGTAATAAAAATAAAAGTTGGCAGCTATGCAAACACAAGTATACTCGTGTTTGGTCAACAATATGATAATATTGAAGTTGAAAACTCCTATTTATTTATCTTCTACATTAGAATTATAAGTTTTAATTTCCAATTGTTTATTTAAAATTTAAGTGTTATAGTCAAAGTTATACATTGTTTATATCTTGTTAAATTATAATTTTGTATTGTATTGATATATTAAGTTATCTCAAGAAACAAATTAAACTATTAACTGAGTTGTATATCTTTTTTTAGATTTTTAATGATCCTGTTCATGGGCAAATAACTCTACATCCAGCTTGTGTGGCTATTATTGATACACCCCAGTTTCAGCGTTTGAGGCATATTAAGCAAACAGGATTCACTGAATACGTATATCACGGAGCTTCTCATAATAGATTTGGTCATAGCTTAGGGTAAGCATCCATATTCATTTAAGTAACAGCCTGATGTGTTTATGTGACTGCTACATATATATTTGTAATTATTCAATAAAATGAAATCATTGATCACTAATGCCAGTTTAAACCATTTAAATACTCTTGGGCAAATGGAGGCCCTCTTTCCCATCTTTTACATTCAAAAGCAAATTTCAATGTCTAATGATTTCAGTTTAATTTTTTGTGTGTCAAGTTCTCAAATAACTCATATCAGGACAAAATAGAATAAAAAACTGTGCATAATTTTAATTGCAACTTTCTGATAAAACATATAATCAGGGGTAGGGAATTTTCAGATATTCTAATCAGTCAAAAATTTGACTTACCAGTCAGCAAAATACAACATTTGAAAATTGTTTTCAAAAACTTATGTGTCTGCAAAAGTAATTCATGACAATGTATTTTCATAGTAATATTTTTATTAAATTTAAGTATAAAAATAAGAAAGGTGTACAAAAGGAGAAAGTTTCTCTTTTAAAAGTAAGCTTAAGATTTGACTGGGAAACACTGCATGTACGATAAATCAAAATCTTCAGAAATATATCAGCAGAATATATGATACTTTTAAGTAGTGTATTTGCTTAAATTATCCCTTTTCAATTTATGTAATAATTTTCTTTATTTGCTGTTAGTTTGATATGTTCTATCTATAACTTAAATAGATAAAAATAATAAATAAGTATAGTGTTTTCTTGAGTTGCACAAAATAGTGATTTCTGCCAGATGGTGAATATTCAATATTTAGTCGAATGTTTAAATTTTAATGTTAATGTTTTCTTTTATATTCAGAAGTACTTAATTATTTTTGTCATTTATTGCATATACAAATAATATAGACTTCATCATAAAAATGTCAGCTTAAAATAGATAAAATATATAAACATATAATAGTTAATTTTTCAGCAAAGCTTAAATTACGCTCGAAATTAATGACTACAATAAAGGTGGCTTTATTGTAGTCATTAATTTTGAGCATAGTTTCAGCTCTGCTGAAAAGATGGAAGCCAACGAATGATCAGCAATTGCTATAATTGCAAAGGATTTAGATACATCAGTGGCAGTAATTTCATATGAGTCAGAGAATGTCTGGATAAATTCAGAAAAGAACGAGACTATAATACTAGCATCTGGATCTGTTCTCTGAAAGGGAAGGAATGGAATTGGAGTCCTGCACGGGTTGGGTTATACTCCAGTTGGACATGGCATACTTCGACCTTAGCCAAAATCAAAAACCATAATAAAAGAAAATTAATCAATATTTTACTGTACTTATGGAAAATCTACAATTTTATCCTTTATATAAAAAAAAGTAATTTATACATACTCATTTAATCTGAAACAATATTCTGCTCTCTCTTTTAAAATATCTTGTTAACTCAAAACTGACCTACACGAATCAAAACCCAACACAAACCATAACAATTAGTGTAACCCTACTCATCCCCCTCCCCCTAAAAAAATAAAATAACAACAATCCAACTCGAACTACTTAACAAAAAAAAATTTGCTGATCTGTAGGCTGACCTGAATCTGACATATAAAATTTTTGTCGATCCGCAATCAAAGAAAATGGATCCACAATTTAATGTAATTATGAAAAATAATTTATAGTGATATCTCTAATATCAAATTTATATTTTATGTTGAAAAATGAACATGTAAAGAATCATTCATATTCAAATATATATCTTTTGATATAAAACAGTATTCTGAATTTTCTTTTGGAAAAATCTGATTAACTCGAACCCGATCCACAAAAATCAAAACTCAGCCCAAATCTGAAACATTTAGAGTTCACCCAACCTACAACAAAAAAAAAATTAGTATCAACCCAAGACAGTTTGGGTCTGGTATAGGTAAAATCGGATTACCTGACCCAAAGTAGGAATCTATATGGAATCAATATTTTAAATTCTGAACCAAAACATGTAATAGGAAAAAATTGACCTTTTTTTCCTCCTTTTTATTACATTTTAATAAGATTTTTTTTTAGTCTCTTTTTTTAAAACATTTTAATCTCTATTGTCTATTTTTCAAGAGTGGTTTATCACTCTTATCCCTGTTATTTCAAACCGTGATAAATTTCATCTATTTTATTACATAATATCTCTGGTAATATTAATAAAATTAATTTGTTTTTCAACAAATTGTTAATTATGAGTATAATGAATTAAATATTTGTAAAGAAAATGCAGAAGCTAAAATTAATAACTGAATTGTAAAGTAAAAAAAACTACAATTTTTAGCTGATGTTTCTTCACTTGAGGGTAGCATTATTTTATTTTCATAATTCACAATTATTGAACAGTTTTAAATTTTGACATGTACTATCTTTTCTCTTATGTTCTGCAAATTTTTAGGAATTTTTCATTCTAATGTCCTCTCCAATGGGACGTCAATGATTAGTTAAATCATCTTTCAATATTTCATGCGTTTATTAAAATAATAACAATAATATATCTATTTTGTCATTATAGTGTGTGCTATCTTGCTGGTAAATTTCTTCAGGAATTAAAAGAACGACAGCCTGAATTGCATTTATCCGAGACTGATATTTTGTGTGTTTCATTAGCTGGTTTATGTCATGATTTAGGCCACGGCCCTTATTCACATGCTTGGGAAATTTTCATGAAAGAATCATGCTCTAAAAGAAAAATAGAAAAACATTGGAAAGTAAGGTTTAGTTTAGTTTTAGATCTACGTGATATGTTAGTAATGAAACAATTTGTGTATATTTAATATGTCTATGAATAACTCTGCATAACTTTGCTTAAATTAATAATAATGTCATCTCTGTCAGAATAAATCACCCTGCATTGGTGTAAAAAAAGTATACTGATAATGGTCGATCAAAAATCTTAAGCTTTTTATTGAAGTGCAGCAAGCCAGAGACGAGCAAAATTTCCATTGTATCTACTCCAATCTGACAATGAAATGGATAAGATTTCTCAGAAATAGCGCAATCGATTACAATGTAATGTGCAACAAATGTAGATTGTAGTAAGTATAGGTGCAGATTCCCAAAATTTAGAACGAGGCAGTGGCTCCTAAACCCAAAAAATCCAGTGGCCACATTGTGAAACAAACACATAAAAGCAATATTTATTCTCCATTAAATTTGGACGATGGGATTTTATAGAATCTTCCCATCATAATTGTAGACAGTTTGTAGGAATAAATGTTTGTAATGCAAGACCTGAACATTTTATGAATAAACGATTCTCTATAGTTTTTGTTCTATAGATAAACTTTTTCCTCCTAAAGTATTTTTCATAGCTGAAAATAAACCCTTAACATGGGGATTTACATAAAAAAATGTCTAAAAAAATCAAAATTAAAAATATATATGAACAAATATGGAGAAGATTTGTTTATTTTAGGTTTTAGATTTTAATAAAATAAATTTAACAATTTCTGATATTCAGGGATAATGGTGGAAGATTAAACACTATAAGCCTCGTTGAAACTTTTATTGGCAAGAGGATTTTTTAAAATCCCTATGGAGACAATAAATTGCAATATTTGTAGCTGATCGCTGATTTTCACTTTTTATTATCGTGACTCTTTGATGAAATTTGCTCTTTTTCTCTGTGACTAATTGACGAAATTCACGTTTTTTCCTGCGACTAATTGATGAAATTCCCGTTTCTTCTGCGACTAATTGACGAAATTCGGTATTTTGTTCGCCACTGATTGATGAAATTCAGGATTTTTTCCATGACCAATTGCCGAAATTCACAATTTTTTCTACAATCAATTGGTGAAATTTGTTTTTTTGTTTTTTTCGCAATTGTTTGATGAGATTCATGATTTTAAACCACGAGCAATTGACAAAATTTGCAGTTTTATATTGTGATCGCTTAACGAAACTCGTGAATTTTTTTTCGTAACCAATTGGCAAATTTCACACTTTTTCTCTGCAATCAATTGATGAAATTAGCGTTTTTTTTTCTCGACCAATTGACGAAATTTGCTTTTTTTTTTTTTTTTCTTGAGACCAATCGAGGAAATTCACAGTTTTATTTCATGACTGGTTGATGAAATTTGCAGTCCATGATCATTTTCACAAAGTTTGCAGCCGATTGAGGAAATTCCCGATTTCCTTTCATGACTGGCTAACGAATTGATTTTATGGAAATCTTAAAGATAAATTGAGGAGTTCTGCTAATTGATGAAAGAATCGTATGTTGATATCTATATCTACCTGTAAGAACATATCCGAAAATCTCAGAGCTACAAATTTAATGAGTGAGATCCAAAAATTTTTTTTTCTCAGCATGAATTTTTCTGCATCATAGGCTGGTTAATTGCAGTATGTTGTCACCTCGGAGTTCATTCGTGGTGCCTATTAACATGATTTTTTTTTTCTGATTCCGCATAGAGATCTGCACAGGCTGGAATTTCCAGGCCCGGGCCCGGCCCGGTGCAAAAATCAAAAGTTTGGCCCGAGCCCGGCCCGTTTATATTTTCACAGTTCATGGCCCGGCCCGGCCCGTACGGAAATCAGCGAAAAAAGGCCCGATATGGCCCGACACAATTTCTGCAATTTCTACTATTTTGAAAAAATTGAGATTTTTAGAATATAATTAAGATTCCTTAAAGAATACTGCATACATAATATTTATGGGAAAAGTTTACAGTATATTTTAAAATTGCGTTGTGTTCGCAAGACAGAAAATACACAATAGCAACATTAATAATTACTTAGATTCTAAGACTTTCAACATTTAAATAAGGATTCAAAAAAATTAATCTAGTTTAGAATAAACAGAAAAGAAGAGGGTTAAAACATCATAACTTTTGAAGCATTGTATAATAAAAAGCAGGTTTATGAAAATATTTCTCTGTCATTCATTAAAGCTTTTCTCAAATCCAAAGGAGCTACTTTCTGATACATTTCTAAATTCATTCCTTTTCAGAAACGCATAAGATTGGCAGGTGTTCTTATTCAGAAACTATGTAATCGAATGGCGTTATTCTTTTTTTGATAAAAGCTATATTTCTGAGAAAATACCGTCAAAGTTAGCATTTTGAATCGAATTTCCGGAAGCGACAGCATGGGAAAGGGGAAAAATCTGAAGCCACGTGACAAGGATCTCTTATATATTGACAAGTAATTTATTTTTCAAAAATGGAAAACGCTATTCAACTCCATATCCCTTCAGTAGTCAGGCTTGTCAATTTTATGACTTTACAGTTAAAAATTAGTCAGAAAATGAGTCAATGTTTCGCGTTGTTGAGTAAGAATTTAAGAACCACCTTTAAGGTATATTGTTAAAGATTATATTAACAGAAGTTCATTATCGCTATTAATACTTTTACAAAACATATTGCCTGCCCTACACATCCTGAAAACAATTAAGTCCAGTTCCGGCCCGGCTCGACTATGAAGAAAAAAAAAATCATGCCTCATCTAGGCCCTGCAAGAGTCTTCTAAAAAATATTAAGCCCATGTAACCGTTCGGTGTCGATTTCTACTGTGACAACTTGCATTTCTGTATTATGTTGTTAAACTAGCATGGGCTCGTGACGCTCATTTATAGTTATTCTCGCGAAAACCATATTCTTTGAAAATAGCTCATATTTTATCAGCTCTGTTTAAATATTTATATCGGGCCGGTAGGCCCGCTAAATTTTTTTATCGGCCCGGATAGTCCGTTCAATTTTTTTGCCGGCCCGTTGAAAAAATTGTTCTAATTATGCCGGGCCGGGTACGGGTCTCGGGCCAGGCCCGGGCCCGTGCAGACCTCTAATTCCGCAGACATTGACATTAAAAAAAAATTTTTTTTTTTAAAGAAAGAAATGGGAAATTTGCGGATCAGTAGAAATATGGCATCCATGTTCAATCATATTTTTTAATTATGAATAGTAGAAAAGAGAAAAATGACACTAATTATCGCACTAACATAGTCTGATTTTTGAAATTTGATCTGTGGCTTGAGTAATTAAAGATCAAAGTTCTAATGTAAAGTAAATCCCATGGGCGATTTCAATAAGTGTATTATAAGCACAATAAATCATGTTGAAACAATACATGCATAGATGATAATGAATTCAAAATTTGATGAATTTACTAGGAATTATGCAGATGTAAATTTTTGAACTACTAATGTTAAATTCATTTTTAATTGTTGCAAAATAGACTGCAATGTGTGTGCTTGTTTAAACTCCAAAATTACTTGGTGAAATGAGCTGAAATCCTAAATTCATATAACGGGTCACCGGTTTTTGTAATCTGTTAAAAAATTTCACCAAATTTTGTCAATAAACATTTTTAAGAGGTGAAGACATATGAAATCATTTCAAAGTAACGCTTGTGTAGTTGCGTGATTTATGAATTTTGTTTAAACTGACTTTTAAAACCAGAATTTAAAAATTAGTGTACTAATAATAGTGTTAAATTTAATTCTGTTATTATTCATTTGAATTTCAACAGGATTTGTATAATGTAATTCTTATGTTTTCACCACGTTCTCTGAAAATATACGTTCATTTATGAAAACATGGTTAAAAAAAGTTACTTTGTTTGAATTTTATATCATGCAATTTTTAAACTTGTGTTTTTTTCTAATTTTGAAATGGACGTCATTATTCGTGAGTAAAATTTTGTCTTTGTATATACAGAATGCTTTATTTTACAATTACTTATTTTATTTCTAAGGATTTGCGTCTATTTTTTTAAATTATTTTTTTTAAAATTCCAATTAATTTTTTATAATCTTATACAATTCATACTTTTTGTTTAATTTTTTTTCCTCTTAAATGTTTAATTTTTTTTTTATATCATCATATTCTGGCTCTACATTTTTGTGTGTCTTTTTAGTGGTATCTTCTTTTTTTTTTTTTTTTTTTTTTTCACACTCATAGTATTTTCTACTTTTTTTTTCATTTTGAATTTTAAAATTGATTTGGTTGATTTTTTTTTAAAATTTGGTATTCCTAATTTTATATGAAAAAAATTCTTTAAGTGAAAATTTGATTCTTTTCCATTAGCCAGGTGCAAATTTCGCCAATTTCAGACTTTTTTTTTTTCTCACCAATAGCTGCTTTTATTTTTGCGTGTTTAAATTATATTTAGTGATTTGATGTTGAAATAACATCCAAGGGTTTTGTTAAGGAAAATAACAAATATTGGTGTTGTCTTTAGTTTGACATTTTTTTTAGCATTATTTTTTTTGTTAAAATACAGAGAGCTGAATGCAAGCAAAGCTTCTTATGTATCCACTTCAATCTGATGATACAATTAACATGGTTTCTTGGCAATGGTTTGACCAATTCCAGTGTAACTTCCCACAAACATACATCTTATTAAGAAAAAGGTAGTAATGTGGTCCAATTTTTAAATTCAATCTGTGGCCCGAGAAATTAAAGGTCCAAATTTTAATGCTTACTGAATGTGCAAGTCTTCAGTAAGCAAGCTAAATAGTACTGTGGTGTATATAGGTATGTGTTGGCTTCCCTCTTTCCTCTGACCACTGAAGAGAGCTAATGAATAAGCTTGAAGCTGCCTCAGTTGGCAATTATTAAATGCTCTAAACTTCCCTAAACTGAACAAAAACGGCTTTAAAATTTTTCTGATGAGTTGTTTTGATTTGTGAGTTGTTGGGCTATCTTTCCAACAGTCTTTAGTAATTATGCTAGGATATGTTGTAGTGCAACTCAGAGATCCTTTTTAATTTCATTATGTTTTAAGTATCATAACACCATTAAAATGTACCACAAATGTTTTTTTTAATCGATCATAATATAATGGAATTCTTTTGTGTGTCCCTGTAAACAAACTATAAATGCAACATCCTGCGAAACCATGTTCTAGCCCACTTCAGTCATGCATATCAATCTCATTATGTTTGAAATATTGTAACATAAAAAAATGCACTGCAAATGGTTTTTCTCTATAGACCAATTTTTCACTATAAAAAAACGGAATTCTCTTGTGTGTCCCTGTAAACAAAATATAAATACTATACACTTTATTTTCAGTACTGAACATTCTATAGTAAATTTAAATAACATATAAAAATTACATGTCAATCTGAGTATATTTACAAGAGTTAGAGACAGACAAATCATATTCATAAAAACTTATCAACTATGTTGTTCAGCTACATAGCTCATTATATAGTGAAAATTTCTGTGTGAATTTTTTATTTTAAATTTACATACCGTTAATCCGCCCTTCCCGATTAAGCACCCCCTCCCACTTTGTAAACAAATTGGAAAATTAAAAAAATCCCGAGAAAGCGCCCTCCCCCAAAAGAAATTTTGCAGTGCACGTCAAGATCAACACCAAAAATTTTATCTCCGGAGTGTTTTTTTTTTTTCCCGACGGATCAGAAAGGCGTGACGAATTCTTTGATGTATCGCAAACATGTACAAACACATTGTCGATCTGAAAAAGCAATATAACCAAACATTAGTTTTGCTGTAAATTTATCTCCATGGCGATATGAAGTTAATAAAAATATCGATAGTGAAAGTTTCTCATGAAATAAGTTAAAAAAATGTGTATTTGATGCTGTGTGGAAAATATTTTGATTAAAGGAGAATCTATTTATTTTATTAAAGAATTTATAGTCGTATTTAACATTATTATGAAAACGAATCACAAAAAAAATATCGATTGATTGATAAGATCAATCGATTTGTCGATACACAGTCAAATTTGTAGTGTAATTTGTGCTATCTTTGTGGTAGTAATGTTTTTTGTTTTAATAATCGGGCAACACTACCAATTCCTTCTATATGTTCTCAATTTTTGTGATTTGTATTATTTATTTAAAATTTATAGATACGAAATCATGATTTAAAAAAAAAAAACGGTTATTTAATCTTCCTAACTTACAACAGATGGCGACACCACATAAAATGTTACTAGTTCTCGAAATTACTTCAGGACATTTTCAACTGCAATTTCTCAGTGTTTTTTAATTATTTTAAGTTATTAAGTTCCTTTTATTTTTCTGTTACCATATTAATGACAGATATTAGTGTTATTATTTATCTAAATACATTCCAGTTTCAAAGCTTCTGAAATCCAGAATTTTCTATAATCTGAAATCGCCATTAATCGTGAAGTTATACTGTTTTTCTATTTTGTCTATCATTTTGTTTTCAAAATGTTTTTCTTTTGTTACTAATATTAAAATAATGCATGCTTTGCGATGATCAGCCATTAGCATCCCCCCCCCCCCCACTACCCATTAATATCATATACTACAGTTTTAATACCGTGTAAGCGCCCCCCCTGCTTTTTTACGATTTTCCGTCATGTTTAGGGGGACAGATTAACGAGATTTTACGGTAGATCTTTTTTTTTTCATTGCAGAGTTACTTTTTAATTTAATTGTGTAGTGAAAACTTCTGTCTGAAATGATTGAAAGTTTATGTTTATAATTTTGAAATTAACTATGTTTGCCGAAAGAGTAAAGCCTCAATAGTCAGGGTGTGTTATCGAATGACGTAGTATAGTAATTCTACTATAAATTCAATCAGAATTTTTAAAACCAATTATATTACTTTCAATCAGTATTTTGATTATATTTCTTCTTAATTGTGAAACTTGAGCTTATACAAAATATTTATTATAAAAATCACTTGTATTTAGGATAAAAAATTGGAATGAGATTTAAAACAGCAAAAAATTTCTACACATCTGTTTTTTATTAGTTTTTCTTTTATTACTGAATAGTAGATCTAAATTTTCTTTATTATTATTATTATTATTATTATTTTAAATCAAGCTGTTCAATACTCTGGTATATACTGCAGTTCTTCAAATTGTTAGTTAATAATTGGTGTTATTTTCATATATATTTAGTTATTTTTGTAAGATTAAAATATGTTCTCTAATTTATTGATCATATTTTTATGCATTTCCACATACTAACTTTTCTTTCATTTATGCTGTATTTTTGGCAAGTTTGCACTTTTTATTCATAGATTTAATATTTTAATCAATATTAAAGGCATTTATTATTATTCATTTTAATCACTAACTATATTGTAAGAGAAAAATCTTGTTGGATTTATGAATATTAGGCTATTGAGAAAAATGTGCTTGGATTTATCAATACTTCATGTATAATTTATATTCCAAGTTATGCTCATAATTTGAGATTTGTATCTATTTTAATTTTATATGTTGCCTGTATCTTGATTTGAAATTTATTGTATGTTGTAATTAAAATTATCATGATAACCCTATAATTTCAGCATGAAACAGTGTCTGCTAATATGTTAGATTACTTAATTGAAGAAAATGATTTATATCCTGTGTTAAAGCAATATGGGATTGGCTCAGAAGAACTAGCCCTGGTGAAAGACTATATTCTTGGAACAAAGGTTATTATTATTATTTTACAAATCATTGTCTATCAAATAGTTGCAATAATGTCTTAAAGTTCCAGAATTATTCAAACTGAGCTACTAGTTTTAACAGTGATTAAGTATTAAAAACATAGGGCAGGGATGACGAACCTTTTCTACATATGCATGCCAAAAATTAGCAAGAAAAAATAATTATGTATAAAGCATAGATTATAAACCATTTACAGTATATTGTAATGAAACTTCATTGTTTAATTAGGTGAAAGTAAAGAATAAGTATACAATTTAGGAAATGCATAGCACATTTAAAATCCCAATTGCAGCAGTTACTGTCCATAGCCGAAAAGTTGTCAAATTACTTTGTGCAGCTGGGTCATTCCATGGTAACTTGTGTTACATTTAGAATAATTGACTTCAGTAATTTTAGTAATATAACACTAAAAAATATTCAAAAGGTAATGTTTATATGATTTGTTAATTAAACCTAACAAAGCTAAATTTGGATAAAAATTACTTAAATTTAGTACTATTTCTTGAATGCTAGAAATTATATTTACTATGGTAACTTACGTTTCTGACAAAAAGAATGTAAGTTACCATAATAAATATAATGGCCAGTGCTCAAAAATTAACTCTAAAGGTAGGTAATTTTCATCCAAATTTCGCTTTTAGATAGGTTTAATTAACAAATCATATCAACATTACATTTTCAATATTTTTTGGTGTTAGGGAAGACCGGGGCACATTGGTAAATGGGGGTACATTGGTACAAGGTAGATATTTTTAATTCATTTATTTAAAAGTTTTTAATTTCTCTCCTAAAAGTTGGCAACACTGAAGACTTTCTTCAGGTGAAAGTTTGCTGGGATTGAATTTGCAGTTTCTTGGAAAAGGTAACTTTAACTGTTTTACTGTAATTTTTTGGAAGTCTACTTGTAACATTATAATCAGAATTCCATTTAATCTATCACTTTGACTATAATAGCACATTATAATGTATGTTAATGACATTTATTTTCACACTGTCTTGAACTACAATGTAAACAACAAACGTCAGCCATGACACTTTTTTAACCGACTCAAAAAAGGAGGAGGTTATTTTAAAAAATCTGCTACTGGGGTAATTTGGTACAGTCCTATTGGGACACATTGGTACATGTACCAATGTGCCCCATAATAGACTGTAAACTGGTATAACATTCTTTTTCAGAGTATTTCTTTTAGTTAAAGCCAGTTTACTGTAATTTCTGTATTGTTGCAGTATATTTACTAGGCACAGTTCAATAAGTGTCTACATCTCCTTTGCTTTACCAACTTATCCCACCCAAAATATGAGTCTGGTAGATCCAATATCTCAGTTATGTGTTAGTAAAATTTGCTGGAAAGAAGAGATTTATTTAATATGTTGGCCAGATTGAAGTTAAGAATGCAGAATCTTAGTTTTCTGTAAAGTGTTTAAGAAAGAAAACTGACTGCTCAAAATTTTATTTCCCTGAACAGGTTGATAGTAGCATTATTAATATTTCAGATGTATGTTTTATCCTTCCACAGCCTACATTTTGTGGTGGTACTGCTAGAGCTGCAACATTATTATCTTTTCCTGTTGAGTTAAGTGACTATAATGTCCACTAATTGTATAAAAATTCTACTATTATTTTTTCCTATGTTTTGTCTTGTGTTTTCTATACATTGATGCAGTTTCAAATTAATATTCATGTATTTTTAAGTTATTTTCTATTTTTATATCCCAATTACTGTTACTAATAAAAGTGTTAAGTTCCCTATGTATATTTCTTGTAAGTGTACCAAAGTACCCCATCCTTGCACCAATCTACCCCACCATGGGGTAGATTGGTACAAAAATTATTATTTCCTAAACTACATGTTACTGATTTTAATACAGCAAAATTTTTCAAAATGATTCATCACATTGCAACATTAGAAAACACTTTTCAATTACATGGTTTAAAATTTTGAAAAATCTGGATACTCATTATAAAAAAGACAATTTTCTGCAAAATGTACCAATGTGCCCCGGTCTCCCCTATTTTATGAAAATTATTCGAAATGTAATGTAAGTTACCATGGAATGACCCAGCTATGTATATGATTTACAGATTTGTATATATATGTACTACATAGAATGCTAAAATTTAGTTCAGTTTGAAAATGCCTAAGACAGTAGAAAATTCACCTTCAGCAATTTCTATCAAAAGATAGAAATGTATTCAAATTCTTAGGTTGCCCAACAGGTGGTGTTGCTGTCTGCTATACTGCCTTTTTCAAAAAATTTCTGGTCGCTCTATTTCAAAAACTAATGCACTGAATTGAATCAAACTTCAGATTCAGTTAGTTCTTGACAAAAATAAATGCTGAGTAGGTTTTGGTGTAAATTGCTCAACAGATGGTGGTGTATGCTGCATTTTTCACAATTTCCGCAGTAGCTATATTTCAAGAACTCATGATGAGAATTCGACTTTAAATTCCCTTTTCTTTTTTGATAATGGAACCTTTGGAAAAGAATAGCCAGTCGAAAGATTTACGACTTTCTTAGCAAGCATATAAATGGGCAAATATTGCCGAAACCAAAAGAGGAAAAACATCTTTGTTCTAAACTGTAAAAGGAATAGTTTAGTAAAGTACGTTATATCATTACAGTTTCTGTTGTCAATTTACAATAGGGACGGTAAGTGTTGCAGTGCACTTGTGAAACTATGGAATCTCAAAAGAAAAAAGTCTCTTGTCATTTCAGAATATCGTTATCATTTTAAAAGCAAAATTATTTTCTTTCCGTTTTTTTTTTTTTTTTTTTTGTGTGTGTGTGTAAAATTAAATATTACATTTTAAAAATGAAACTTTGATAAAACTTATGACATTGCTGAGGACCCCTGATGGGTTGGGGTCTGCTGCAGTCGCAGAAGCCCCCGTAATCCAGCCATCTTTATTAAGATTTTCAATGTTTCACTGTGTAGAACAGTTTATTCTTTGATCATAAGACATAGCTGTTACTAATAATGGTTTGATTATTTTACTTAACTGACTGTAATTCATTAATTAACATGTTAAAATTAATTAATAAACACATAATATATATATTTTTTCTAATGAAATTATATTACTTATATGGTATCTATCAATGTTTATTTTTATCAACAAATATGCATGTATATGTAATAAGAAATAGTAGTTTAAAATGTTTAAATTTTTTTATTTAAACCGATAAAATGGGGCTTAAACCAAATAAACCGGTTTTAAAAAAATGAAACAAAAATATAAATAAAATAAAAAACTGATTTTTGCCAACCCTGTTATCTGACCGCAAACTAGATTTGTTTCACTGGTTGTTTTGCTTTACATTAGTTATTACACATCACATATTTAGCAATATGTATACAAAAAAAAAAAAAAAAAGAAAGAAAGAAAGAAGAAAAACAGTAAAAAAAAATCTTGCACACATAAAACAATGAAATTATTCTTTAATAATGATTTAAAACACCTCCGAGATGAAAATTCCCAGCTGCACCACTATTATCAAATAAAAACTAGTCAAAGAGAAATAGTTTAGTAGTCTTTCGATGCCATGTTTTCTAAAAGGTGAAAAAAATCAACTCAACCGATTCCTACTTTTACTCTTTCCCCTCCCAGTCATTAATTTTGTCAACTGACAGCGATAAGGAGTGTTGGACTTCACGGAAATTAACAGTAAGTGCCCATATGACAGGACCAAGGTGGTAAGCTCTGCAGCTTCTTATGAGAGAAATACCAGATTTTTCTGACTGATTTTTCTCGTATATTATAATCAGCCATCAATTTAATGAAATTTTCATTTGGAAATATTCATTTTATTGACACATAACAAGGAAAGAAATTTTATTAATTTGATTTTTAAAATTTTAACATGCATTAATGCAACATCCAATTTAGAATAATCTAAATTGCATTAATTATTATATATATATATATATATATATATATATTAAAGTATTAATAATTTATTAATGAGATTTTTGTTTAATAGAGAATGCTTCATACCTGGTTTATATATATATTGTAATATATAATGGTAAAATTGGGTTCACTTGGTATTTTATTGCAATAGCTTGTCTCATGAAATTCATTTGACAAAACAAAGATTAAATGTATTAATAATTTATTAATGAGATTTTTGTTTAATAGAGAATGCTTTAAACCTGGTTTATATATATATATATGATTGTAAAATTGGGTTTACTTGGTATTTTATTGCAGTGGCTGTCTCATGAAATTCATTTGAAGAAACAAAGCCTTTTATCAATTAATTAATATTATATATATATTATAATTAATTTATCAATGAATTAATTCAGAAATGCAAATTAGTTACTTGTCAAAAACACTAAGAAAGTTTTCTAATCCATACAAAAAAATTCTGTTATTTATGTTAGCCTATATATTTGAAGTAAAATTGTATTTGTTATAACAAAAAGAAAAATTAATTTTTTCTTCATAATATTTATCAAATTTAACTTTTTCATGTGCCAGAGAAATTGTTTTATGTGCCACCCCTCAGAAAAAGCCTAGTTTTAAATCATGTAGATTATCTCACAATAGAAGTTTTCAAACATAAAAACCAATTTGCACAAAACAATACAAATAATAGTACAGGTAATATTGAGCAAATAACATACGAAGGACTTGCTGATTTACTGTAAGAGCCCTGTCAAATCTATTTTTAAATAATTCTCTCCATATTTTGCTAATTTATCTTACAAGTCTTGGTGAGATAGCTGATTACTTGGAACTTTAGTTGATCACATTTCTTGCGAAAGCAAAATGAAAATGCACACTTCTTTCTGGCTATCTCTTTGTAATTAAATATTTCTAATATCATTCATTCTCTAAATAAAATAAAATAAAATAAGTTGAAACTGGTGTGAAACACTAAGAACTAACATAACTTCTTAAAAAACACCATAAAAATTTTAAAATGCGCTAGGCCTTTCGAAAGATCTGGGTCTTTCTTCATCAGGCGCAAAAAGACGTGCATCTACTATGAAAGCAGCAGCAAGACTGAAATGAGAAATGAGGGAGAGGAAACAAGCTGAAACAACAGCCAATAAGAAAGTAGAAATCAACAGCCAATAGGAAAACAGACCAATAGCATAGGCGTACCCAGCTTATTACGTGGGGGGGGTGCCCAAATTTTTATTTGAAACAGATAACGGAACTGAAAACAGACACATACATACATGTGAGTGCGTATGTGTGTGTGTATACATGAATGCACAAACCAGCAGTATAATAATTATGAACCCAATAATAATAATGGGATAATAAATGTCACAATAAATAAAAAAGTTAAAGTATTATAGTCAGGTTTTGTGGCAAAACCTCACTATAAACTCAGATACAGTGCCGTAATAAAGGTATTGCTGCTAGTGTTTCTTAACCAGGTACCACGTCGGATAGGCGTACCATTGATGGTTTAAGATGTACCAGTAATGGACACCCTTAAGGAATTTTTTTAAATTATTTTTTAATTGATAGTTATAATTATTATATTCCACTTTTTTGTAATATTACAGTAATCTATCAACATTATTTAATCAATCTCATAGTCTCATTTCCCAATGTGAATCAAAATTTAATTGTAAATAACAGAAATGTATCAAAATTCCCGTAATGGACACCCTACAAAAAATAATTAGATAATTGTTTTATGATAGTATTTAGGTTCAGAACTTAATGAAAGCATATTGATATTACATTAAAGTATTTATAAATGTAAAAATTTAGTTTCACAGTAATTAAGTTTGGGGACATTTTTTATTGCCTCATTTTATCTAATCTTCACTCATATCAACGTCCGAATGATGTGCTGTACAATTATGGCGTTCAAATGCCAAATCTTCAATTTTCTCATCACTTTCTGATAATCGAAAGGATTCAATATGCGATTTACCCACTTCTTTGAATGACCTTTGCTTATAACATTACAAAAAAAGGTACATTTAAAAAAAATTAAAAAACACAATCTAAAAATTTTTAAATTTTAAAAATGTTATTATTATTATTTTTAATCATCAACTTGCATATCAAATGAAACCTTGTGAAATTCTCTTTAAAATGAGTGGTCAAACAACTCCCTACGCCTGATAGAATATGAGAAAATCAAAATAAAAAATGTTTATACAAGTCAAAAAATGACGATTTTTTTAAATTAAAAAAATTGTTTGTAAATCTAATGAAAAAAAAAATTAAAGATATATTCTCATTTATATCATCAGAGAGAATGATTCCTGACAGAATCATTATAATCTGAAATAGTCAGGCTGAATATTGAAACTTTTTGGTTGATTTGACATAGAATGACCCTATTTATTAAAAAAAAAAGCACTTATAGCATTCTACTAAGTAAAATTTAAATTTGATTAATTAGCTTTTCAGTTAAATAAAAAGATTGTATGCACTACTGAAATTACACTTTTAGTATTGGCCACATGGGGTGTCTATTATCAGAAAGAGACTAATTAAGCATTCCAGTAATGGACACCTGTTTTAAAATCTTAACAATAAATGAAATTTTGTAAATGGCCATTGATATATGAAAGTCACTGTTTTGTATTACTATCCAAACAAAAGCATGCAATTTTTGCAAGAAAATAAGGAAGATACAAATTAATTAAGTAAAGTGAGCTCTTAGCATGTTCATTAAGATTTTCATAGAAAAACAGTAGAACTGTGAAACATTATTTTCTGCTTCCTGATTGGTTTTATTAAGAGTGTCAGCAATAACCCAGATTATAAAACATACAAGGGGGAGTTATGAAAAAATAAATAAAAGCAAAATTTTTATTGGTTATTTTTTTATAATCCAAAAACATCCGGGGGTGTCCATTACTGGAAGGGCGTTCATTGCTGGCACATCTACCCTACATCAATTTTAAATATAGCTAACATTCGTTTTAAAAATTAAATTTTATTTTTTTTAAATTTACATTCGGAAAGGATTCGAATATGTAGATTTTTAAAAAATAATAATGAAACATACTTATAAATAACATATACATATTTATACCAGACCACCTTAATTCATAAATCCAAAACAAATCCAAAGGGAAACTTTCTGACATATTTTTTAATTCTTTTTTGTTCGAAAATGCATGAAATTGGCAGGTGTGCATTCAGAAATGTTGTAATCGAAAGACGTTTTCCATTGATTTGGTAAACGCCATTTTCAGAAAATACTGTCAAAGTTGGTGTTTTGAATCAAATTACCGGACGTGACAGCGAGAGACAGGAGAAAAACCTACCGTCACATGACTAAAGTCACTTATAACTCGATAAGTATTTTATTTATATTAAAAAAATGGAAACGTAATTCTATTCCAAATTGCTTCAATAGACAGGCCTGCCAATTTTGTGTCTTTACGTTTAAAAATAAGTCATAAAAGGTGTCAGAAAGTTTCGCATTTGTTGAGCAGGGAATTTGACAACAGCTTTAAGATAGTATACACTATTCTTACTTTCTTTGGTGACTGTGGCTTCTGAAGATTTAACGCCATGTTAGACAATTATTTTCTGTTTTAAAACATCCTCAATTGTCTTGCACTTTTTTGCAGATTTTTCCAACTTTGTTTTCTCTTTTCAGGTCGTCCCATGTTTTTTTTTAAATACATATGATAAAATGTGAAGAATATTTATAAATTAAATATAACTTTCATTTGGCCTATTTCGGAATGATACAAGCACAGGAGAATGAAGAACTAAAACTGAACAAAACAACAGAATTTTCACACGCCTTTTTTTTTACTTAAAAGATAAAAAAATAATTACGCATAGCTTTCATATGGAAATGGAAATGCTTCTGTTTTCCGCAAATACTCTCAGTGAAAAAAAAAAGTCTATTGTCAGTGTGAACATCTAATGCGACTGACACCTTGCAAACGTTACCAAAAGGACGCGACGCGCCAGTAGTGTCTGGCGCCTGCGTACGGAATATTTCACACATTAAACTACAGTGAAACTTTCATTTAACAAAGACTCGTCGTTACACTTAAAAACTTTGTTATGAAGAAAATTCGTTAAATAGAAATCAACTTAAATTCATGAATTTTTTCCTTCAGATATGACAAACAGGTATAGGATTCAGAAGTATTTGATTCAGTTTTAATTATGAAGCCGTCTTTTACAAAACAGTTGTGTGCGATCAATGAAATCACGTCACATTCCCAAACCTTTGCCTCAAACTTTCATCAGCTCTGATACATACGTTCTCAAACTAGTTTTTTCACGACATTGTCTTTTTTCTGTCTTTTTCGATCATGTACTTCAAGATTTTTTAAACTTCCTTAGACTAACGGCTGAAGTTTCGAAGTTGTATTGGAAGGAACAAAAATAACTTCGATGTCCTTCGATTTGCATTTTGAAGCACATTCTTGTGGATGTACAAAGCAATTGTCTATCAGCAATGGAAGGTCAGAATGGTAACTGTCTGACTGTAATTGATATTTTTTTGCTTCAATGCATCTGACGCCATTGCGTCATTGTATCTTTTATATCACTGAATGTAAAAAAGGGATTTTGACTTCCCCCAACTGTCAGCGCTGGAGTCTCGGTGTGGGAGAGTAATGATAACAAGTGTTTTTCTTTGTGTGAAAAATAAATTGTTTTATTTAGCACCAAGCAGAATTGAAAATATTTAAATGTGTTCATTTCCATACAATCCGCTGAAATAAATTCGCATATCCATCGCAACAGTAACTTCTTAGTTTGAATTCTGAACACGTACAAAAGTGGAATAAACTTCGTTATGTAGAATATATTTTTCATAATATGGAGATTAATTTACATTCTAATGGTGTTCAAAGTCAAAGTTTTACAGAAAATTTCGTTAAGTAGAAAACTTCGTAATATAGGGACTTCGTTAAAAGGAAGTTCCACTGTATTTTACTTTATAAAATATTACTGAATGAGCACAAATGTAATGCGAAAAATATTAAATATCAGTTATTGTATCATGATACTTGAGAAATGATTGTGTTCTACAGGAGTGATAATATATGAAAAATTAAAATAATATCTATTTTTTTTTTTTTTTTTTTTGGTAACCTTGCTTTCAAATTTATTTTTTTTATGAATTTTTATTATTTAAATTCGATTTTAAAATTCTGCGTGAGCAGGGGGGGGGGGGTGCCTGGGCACCCAGGGCACCCCCCCCCCCCCCCTGGTTACGCCTATGAATAGGAAAGTAGAAATCAACAGCCAATAGGAAAACAGAATATGTAATGGCTGTGATTTATCTTATATTGGTCAAACTAAAAGAAATCTCGAAATCCGCTTAAAAGAACACTCTCGTTATGTAACTAATCAAGAAATTTCTAAATCTTCTATTGCTAAGCACTCTTGGGATTCCAGCCATTGTTTTAATTTTAAAAATGCTAAAATTATCTTTAATGCTAATAGTATCTCTGAATTGGACTTTCTTGAAAATTTAGCTATTTATCTTAATCGTGAAGTTATTGTTAATGATAAATCAGATTCCACAATGCTCTCTGCTGCTTGGAAAAACCTCTTCAGTACTTCCATATAATTTATTTTTGTATTAATTAATTTTAGTCTGTTTATATATATATTTATATTTTTTGGTTACTTATTTAATTCTTAATTTTCATCTGTTTCCATTTTTTAATTTTTTTTAAAATTTATTTGTGTGCTTTATTTATTTATTTATTTTTTATTTATTCATTTTATTTTATTTATTTATTTATTCTATTTTATTTATTTTATTTTATTTATTTATTTTATTTTATTTTTTATTTATTTATTTTTTCACTTCCTTATTCCCCTTCTATTTTGTTTTCTCTATTGTTTTGATTTTACCCTTTTGTGATTGGCTGTTGTCTTCTGTTTTCCTATTGGCTGTTGATTTCTACTTTCCTATTGGCTGTTGTTTCAGCTTGTTTCCTCTCCCTCATTTCTCATTTCAGTCTTGCTGCTGCTTTCATAGTAGACGCACGTCTTTTTGCACCTGATGAAGAAAGACCCAGATCTTTCGAAAGGCCTAGTGCATTTTAAAATTTTTATGGTGTTTTTAAGAAGTTATTTTAGTTCTTCATTCATTCTCTGTTAATTTTATTTCTGTAAGTCACAAAAATTTAGAAAAGTACATGCAGATTATACACATTTAAGGGGATAATACTAAAAAATTTTATGTTTATTTATTGTTATCGTGGATTGGACAATATTTCAAATAGTTTCTTTAAAATTTTTTTGTATTGAATTTCTGAATTTCTTTTCTTTTTACTTTATAGCCAAAAGACAGTTACAAAGCATATTTGTATCAGGTAATTATTTTGATTTTTAAAGTAGTGTATTGTATTTATTTTTTTAAAACATAATAGTAAAAAATATCTATGTTAAGTTAATGAAAATAAATGTTAAGCAACTTACAATGTAAATTTGATTTAATAATATTGTTTTATTATATTTTTATTAAGTACTTAAATTTGATTTTAAGCACTTTATTAGGTATTTTTAAACTGTGTTAATCCTATATTCCTTGGTATCTTTCTTTTCTAAAAAGTTTTGCATGTCTTACAATCAGAATAAGTTATTTTCTTAAAGTTTTTGTTTTTTATGTATTTTCATTTCTCGTGTTTATATTTAAACATGTCTACCCCAATAGAGAAAATTTTTTCAAGTTTTTATCCTTAGAACATGGCTTTGGAAACTTCTTTAGATTCTTTTAGCTCAAAATAATAAATTTTGTCCTTTTTTCAATATTGTTTATTTATGACTCATTCTATGATTTTTGGATTTTTCGCCGATTTTTTTAAAACTTATTTTTCTATCAAAAATGAGGATTTTGTTTTTTTATTTATTGATTTCTATGTAAAATCTTTGCCATACAATTTTATATATTATATCCTGTGCAGAGGGAAAATTAAGGAATTGTTTAAATAATAATAATATGTTGAATTTTGGCAAATTTTAAAAGAAACTAACACAATGCCAAATTTTCAAGCACGGAAAAGAAAATCCTCAGATATATTTTTCCTTTCTTGATAGGAGGAACCGGTTGCCATGTAACAAATGTGTGTCT
Source organism: Maratus michaelseni (assembly GCA_963931845.1). Classification (NCBI taxonomy): domain Eukaryota; kingdom Metazoa; phylum Arthropoda; class Arachnida; order Araneae; family Salticidae; genus Maratus; species Maratus michaelseni. The sequence continues at coordinate 144,354,434 of OZ007596.1, forward strand.
GAAAGAGGCCATGCCAATATATCACGGATTTCATTTTTGAAAAATTTCTGCATGAAAAATGTTATCACCAGAAAAAAAAAATCTGTTTTTTTTTTTAAACATTTTAAAATGTTTATTATGATTTTTTTAATTTCATGGTTTTAACGATTTACATTTTAATGAGATAATTTATTTTTGCAATTGTTGTTTTATCGTTTTATGACACAATAAAAATTTTGAGGGTAATTGTGTATTTTTATAAAGTTGTTTTTTCAAATTTGCATATTAACAAAATGCTACCATTATAGTTATTCCTAATCTTTATATATTAACGATCACTCAATACAAAGCTGAAGGCAGTGGGGCTCCAACCACTAGGGATTTCTAGCACCAGGTTGATTTGTATATTATATTTAAACTAATTTTAGGTACAATTAAGGTACTGCTAGATTTTTAATAAAAGATATTCTAAAGCAGCAGTTCCTAACCCGGGGTATGTGGAGGGCCTGCTGGGGGTACATAAAAATAGTATCTGTAATGGTGGTTATCATAAAAATGGTTAAACTTAAAACACATAAAGAAAGTTGGTGGTTTTGGATTACAAAGTTAATCTCATATGTAACTGCAAAAAGCTGTTCTCAAAATGAGGAAAAGGCCTACTAGACCTAATAATTCATTGATAATTCAATGTCATTAGCTCCGCCCACTGCTAATCAATTGCATCAGTACTTATATATTTTCCCCAATCTTCGCGAAAACTTCCATTGATCATTATACAATGTTCTTTTCCCACTTCTTTTTTCTTATTGTTCATTTTTAATAATAATTATAAAATGCCTAAATTATGCCCGAACTGTTGGTTTTAATGTTTTACTAGCTGACTTCACCCGCTAGCGGGCCCCTAATTTACATCGGTGCCTCGAATTGTAGAAAATCTCGAATCTTGTAAATTCTCGAACCGGACGAACCTCCGACCCAGGTCCCCGCTGCCTTCGGCACCGTATACCGGTCGTGCTATGCACGCACCGGATACTCCCTTAATTTGCACATTGAATAGTACAAACCTCTAACTCAGCCTGCGGCCCGCGGGCCACATGTGGCCCGGAGAGCTTTTATGTGCAGCCCGAGATACGTAATCAATAACTTCTATTTATTACATTAATTGAGATGTGTATAAAAGTTGTTAAGAACTTCACTCTTCTTTTATTAGCACTTTCCAACCTAGTTGAAAAGTGCTTATGACTTCGGTTTGTCTGGCCGTATGGCCGTCTGTCCGTGCTCTAACTCCCGTAAATATGCTCGGATTGCTCTGCAATTTTTATATGTTATTGTCGTTAGCTATAGCATGTTCCCTATTTCAACGGAAGTGTGTAGCACTTATAGTTTTTTTACAGGGACACTCAAAAGAATTCCGTTACATTGCGGTCTATGGGGAAAAATTATTTGCGGTTTATTTAAATAATGTTTCACTCTTTTAAACGCATTGAAATTTATATATATCACTAAGGTGCATTAGAAGAAGCTTAATATGGAATAGGGTGTGCATACCACTTATAGTTACTATACAGGGACAATCAAAAGAATTCCGTTACATTACGTCTATGGAGAAAAATCGTCTGCGGTTTATTTAAATAATGTTTCACTATTTTAAACGCATTGAAACTTATATATATTACTAAGGTGCATTACAAGAGGCTTACTACAGAATAGTGTGCGTATAGCAGTCATCGTTCATTTACAGGGACATACAAAAGAATTCTCTACTGTCTGTTAACAATAATTCCTGGCGTTTTAAGTTGCTGAACGCGATTTTCAATTGAACTCACTTTTTGTCTATTACTGGGTGTGTATAAATTCTGTATTTCATATACAGGGTAGCACAAAAGTTCGAGAACACATTTCCGTTTATTGACAGAAACTCCAGAAGGAGAATTTTAAACTGTGCTACGCGCTTCCTAACTAAACTGAAATTTATCATCCTATATAGTATATATACAAATCTATAGATCATATACAGGGTTGAATAAAAGTACTCGAATACTTTTCCGAATATTGTATCTGTTCGAAATTCCTGAAATTATGTTTTTAAATATGTTATGCGTTTTCCAAATTGTTTACTTAGATGTTATCTTTCAGCTTATTAAACGGTATGTTTTGTAAAATTATTTTGGAAGCGTTGGAAAGTGCTACATAATCTATGCTTGGCGCATGATTTTTTGTTCTTGTATATTTTCCTGGGAAGACAAAAACTGTCCTGTTACTTAAAATAACTAATTTAAAATTATCTAAAATACCGTTTCCTTAGGCAAATGTTCTTTTTACATGTAGTTCTATTTGTGCTATAGTGGTGTATACATTTCTTAATCTTCAACACTAAACCAATATTATTTCAAATTTATTACATTTGCACTATACATTTCTACACTTTAAAAAAAAAGTGTTTGTATTGAGAAAACGATTAATTTATTAAAGAAAATCGCCTTATTTTTTTTCTTTAGAACTTGGAAATGCTACATTGTTATAAACAAAATACGCCAGGTATTTTGTCTAATAAGCATTATGTTTAACTAATAATGCTTATTAGTGTTCAACGTTTACCGTGGAAAAAATTGGCAGCAAAATGTTTTATAACCACTGTTTGTACATCATTTGCAATTGAAATAGACCACAAAGTTTATTGTTTGGAAATAGTGGTGTGAAAAGTTTTAGTAATATTTCTTTTTCGACAAACGTTCAATTCTACTGATTATATTAACTTTATTATATAGGTTTGTTAGATACTACTTTTTTAAATCTTACTATTTAAATTACCCCCTTTTTTACATTATAATATAATTGTGTTGTGGCCCGCCCAACGTTCCAATCATATGTTTGCGGCCCGCGAGAAAAAAAGGTTGAGTATGGCTGCTCTAACCGAACGAACCTCCGACCCTGGTCCCCGCTGCCTTCGGCACCGGGTAATCCCTTAAATTGCACATCGAATAGTATAAACCTCAAACTGAACGAACCTCCGGCTCGGGTCCCCGCTACCTGCGGCACCGTATAGCAGTCGTGCTGCGCACGCGCTGCAGTGTACGTTAGTTCCACCTTCCGCCACCAGGTGGTGCAATCCATTGATACGATCATAACTGAAATCGTTAATGCTTTCGATGTCGAGTCGAATGAGCCATACCCCGTCGTTTTCATGCCCGTAGAACTGGAGATAGTAAAGCGCCTCCTGGTGGTGAAAAAACGAACTAAAATCTGTAAGCTCTATCGATGTCGAGTCGAATAAGCCATACCCCGTCGTGATCCTTTCCATAGAAACAGAGATAGGAAAGCGCCCCCTGGTGGTGAGACTCGGAGCAAAAGTCGATAAGCTGTAGTATCCTCTATCGACATTGAGTCGAATGAGCCATACCCCGTCGTGATCCCGGCCATAGAAACAGAGATAAGAAAACGCCCCCTGGTGGTGAAAAACGAACTAAAACCGATAAGCTCTAGTACCCTCTATCGATGTCGAGTCGATTGAGCCAAACCGCGTCGTGATGTGACCCATAGAACCCTGAAAAATCCTTTAATTACACCTTCTGTTCTAATCTGTTCTATACAAATATGACTGAAATCTGTAAAGCTGTCGAAATCCAGTTGAAAGAGCCAAACCCTGTCGTAATCGGGCCCGTACAACCCGATTTCTGGAAGCGCCCCCTGGTGGTGAAGCTTGGAACTAAAATATGTAACCGCTAGCGATATCGAGTCGAATGAGCCAAACCGCGTTGCGATTGGACTCGCAGAACTCGAGATGTTATCAAATGAATATATAAACCTGATATTATTATTCGAAAAGAGTGGTATAAACTTAGAAACTTTAAAAAATGTTATAGAGGGTTCTTATTACTTTAATTGTGATGTTTGGAATCAGTTTGGTGGAAATCTGTAACATACTTTCTTAGTTATAGAAACGGACCATACTTAAGAGAAAAAAAAAAAACTCGCCCCTGGTGGTGAAAGAAGGAACTAAAATCGGTAAGCTCTATCGATGTCGAGTCGAATTAGCCAAACCGCGTCGCGATGGGACCCATACGACAGGAGATATTTTGAAAAGAAATAGATAATTCCTTAGCTTCTTTTTTTTTTTTTTTTTTAACCTATACAAAAATTGGGATTTTGCTAAAATAAAAAATTATGGTCCGAAATCGAAAATTGTTTGAATCCCTGGAATGTCACCCTACTCTGAGCAAGGATGCGTTTTCTTCAGATCCAAAAATTATTATTTTAAAAAATTTTATAAGCTTATAGAAACCGCAGTTCCTTTAAAAAGGAATTGTTTTATCTCCATGAATAAACGCCGTGATGTCTGTGCTAATGAAATATAACTGAGATATCATGTGTTCCCAAATAAAATCTTTTTAAGTGGTCTAATTAAATAAGAAAATAATTGTAAATTCTGTCCTAATTATCGGAGAAATTCGAAAATTACATATTTAGAATCCTTGTGAAAATTTACGGATGGATGTATAATTTTCAAATCGATAAATGTAATATTTAAAAAAAATTTGATAGACCTGGAATACTTCCACTATAAAAAAAAAAAATGTTTTGTTTTGTTATTTCTTCAGCAGACGTTTGTCGCAGTTAGACGCCTGCTGAAGTATTGAAATTAAAACTGATCTTTTTTTCGACATACAATTAAAAGTTTATTAATTGATAACTTCTCTTCTAATTGGTCGAATTTCACGAATTTTACCTTCATGAATTCGCGATTTTTTTTTAAGTCCGTCTGCAAATTTTTGTGCCGATGTGACCATTTTTGTGATTTTTTGAAAAAAGGCTGGAAAACTTCCAGTACACCATGTTTATCAGAGCCGGAATGAAAAATATGGAGATGCGGGTGGAAGACGAAAGCTGATTGGCTCGGTTAGCCTCGACGGAGGGCCCCGTTCAAGTCAAAACTGAAATCGTTTCTTTGTTTTGGAAAAAATGCTCCTTTTTCGCTAATTTTCGAGACTTTGTTAATTAATAACTGTCTTAATTGAAGGCCGATTTCTTTGATACTGAATGTCAACAATTCCGGGATTTTTCTGAATTTTTTTAAACAAAAAGCGCCTTGTTACGCACTACGGTTACAGAGTTTTTCCACGTACAGACACAGACACACAGACGTATCCGAACATTAATAATAAATATTTTAAAATGTGTTGAAAAGCAGGCCCTTATTTTCATTTTTGAATAGGCAGATTTATATCATTAACGTATATTAATTGGAAAGCTTCCTTCCCTTTAATGAGTATTTAATTTTTGCTTATTATTTGATTGATTTGGTTTTCTGTTTAAAATGGATAACTCATTGAAATCCGGAATTCTTAAGAGTTCTCCAAAACAATGTGATTATTTAGAATTGCAAGATAACCTGAGCTTAGCTGTTAACAGGTTTGTTCTAATAACTGAAAAACCTAATATTTTAAATAAAACGGAAAACACCAGTGCTCCCTTAATGAATAGAAAATATAATAATGCATAATTCTTGAAATATGAATTTGCATTCATGGGAGATGAAGATTTTAATAATATGTGTGGGTAGAGAGGGGGTGGTCGGTGTTAATAATAAATAGGGGGTACTCCGAAATGAAAAGCCTAAGTAAGGGGTACGTGGAAAAAAAAAGGTTGGGGAGCGCTGTTCTAAAGGATTGCAAGAAAACTTTCAAAGGGCTTTTCACATTGGGCAGCCCTGAAATATACTATTAGAAATTGCTTAAGAATGAAATACAAATACGGGGGTCGATCCAGAAATAAGGTTCCCATCCAATTTACAAATAGACAACATTGTTTATTCTCATAGAAATTTACATCGTGGGAAAGAAGAAAGTTTTCTCAATTTTTCTACATAATCGCCATCTTTTTCTACGCATTTTTGTAGACGGTGCTCCAATTTCTGTATCCAATGTCGTAGAACTCCGCCACCAAGCCGCTGAGGAAGCGTTTCACCTCTTCTTTGACGTCATCGTCGCTCCGGAAGCGTTGGACACCCAAATGTTCCTTTATCTTGGGGAACAAGTGATTATCACTTGTGATAATCCCAAGATAAAGGAACATTTAGGTGTCCAACGCTTCCGGAGCGACGATGACGTCAAAGATGAGGTGAAACGCCTCCTCAGGGGCTTGGCGGCAGAGTTCTACGACATTGGATACAGAAATTGGAGCACCGTCTACAAAAATGCGTAGAAAAAGATGGCGATTATGTAGAGAAGTAGAGAAAACTTTCTTCTTTCCAACGATGTAAATTTCTATGAGAATAAACAATGTTGTCTATTTGTAAATTGGATAGGAACCTTATTTCTGGATCGACCCTCGTATATGAAATTTTGTACCATTTCCAGTTGTATAAAATGATGCAGAATGCATAAGCCATTTTGTAATTTTGGAGAGTTGTCAATCATATTAATATGTCTCATTTCCAATTATTCTTCTGTAGGTAAATTGTGTGAAATATTCTGAATTTTTAAAAAAAATTATTATTAGGTTATAAACAATGATGACTCAGGACTGGATGTTGACAAATTTGATTATTTTCTCAGAGATTGTTTACACTTAGGATTACGATGTAGCTTTGAATATGAACGCCTTATGCAATATGCTAAAGTTTTTTCTGTTGATAACAAAGCTCAGATATGTTTCAGAGACAAGGTAAAAGCTATTTAGATTTTCTTTTAAACTGTAACTGACAGGTTGGATTTATCGTAATTTCTTCTTTTTTTTATTATCTAGACTTTAGAGTCTGTGTACAATGTCTTTCGTACCAGAAGTAACCTACATCGTCTTGCATATCAGCATAAAGTTTCAATCATCATTCAGACAATGTAAGCTATTTTTACACTCTTTTACTTGGTTTATGTAGGTAAAGATTGAATTTTGTACTCTAGTTTTCAGCCACTTCCTGATATGATAGAATTATAAAAATTATGTACACATGTATGTTTTTTGATGACAGTACAACATTTCAATATTTTTAGAACTTAATTATAAATTAATAAATTAATTTTAATTAAGGCTTTTTCCATTAGCCAGGTGCAGGAGATAAATCACCAAATATTCTTTATGGTTATAACATAATTGTACAGGAGTTACAACAACAAGAGTTAATTATGCACCAAACAATGCTCTCTAAAATATGCAACTAGCTGTGAAATTGCAACAATGAAAATTACTGCTGTCCAAAAATTAGGGGCAGTAACCAGGCGTTTTCGCTTTTTACACGGTTGCTAATTGACGGGAAATCAGCTCACTGTATTACTGGTATTTTTCTGAGTTTTCACAATATTTGACTGGTCTTTTTATTTGCATTACTCTATAGAATTGACTATCAAATCATGAAAAAAAAATCCTTGGTATAGTTTGCGCATGCACAGTTATAAATTATTTCATACACATGCCCATATCTCATAAAATATTCAATATATTCATTTTTTAATTGCAGTATACTGTTTCTACTGTCTTTGAAGTCAAACATGTGCTTTACATCCTTGAATTTCAAGAACAATTTGTCAAGAATTTCAGTAGATAATCGACAAACCATGTAAAAAGCAAAAGTGGCTGGTCGCTGTCCTTTAATTTTTGGACAACAGTGTATTTTAAACACTAAAAGGTAGAAAATAAAATACAGGGTCTTTGAAATAAGTTGTACAGATTTGAAAAATCATAACTCTAAAAGTAATTGAGTAAACAGAATAATCTTCTTTGCAAGGTACTCAGCAATTATCCAAGATTTGTTAGATGTAACTGTTTTAAAGCAATGACATTTAAACGATGTGCAGAATCAATTACCTGAAAACCACACATTTGCAATTTTCACTTTTGGCTTTGGCTGTTCAATGTACATAGTGGATCCTTTCTGACTAAATCGACAATGCTGAAGAATTTACAATAATTTATACTCTTTCTAATAGACATTTTTTCCATACCTCCAATAGTTATAGATATAGGATCACTTTCTGCTCCGGAATCATTGAAAAAGGTTGGACAGCATGAAGGCCTCGTTCACTGTGCAATTGCTTCTTCGCTTCATCTGAAGATCAAGGTTGCGAAGCAGTTACATCTAAAAAATCTTGGATAATTGATGAGTATTTTTCAAAGAATTCAACTTGTAAATGATTTTAATCGAATGATTAAAATCATGATGTAAATCAATGATTTTTTTTTATAAAACTCATTGATTTTAATCAAAAAAATCAATTTTATGCATTGTTTTGAACATTTTTGTATATTTTTCTAAATTTCTACACCAAAATCAGATCAAAAGCCATGAATGTGGCAAAATAAATGCTTTCAATGTTGGAATCCATGTCATTAGATGAAATGCAAAGAGTAATATAAAATGTTGTCAATGCCTTGAAAAATCTAAAGGAAAATTTGAAAAATTATAGGAATTGTTGAAAAAAATTAGTTAATAAATGATATGAACAAGCATTAACACCAGCTCATCTTTTATCTTACCTCTTGGATTCAAATTCTGATGTGTTTAATCATAAATGAAAAAAAAAAAAATCAAGCTTTAAACTTTGTTAAAGAAAAGTATAACAATACCTCCTTATTAAACATTTTACTAAAATTTGTTGTGCACTCCTCTTTTTAATGGAACTCTGTTTGATAAAGAAGCTCTAAAAAATATCTTGTAGTAGTGAAATTAATAGCACTTCTAAAGAACTGTGTAGATCAGAAAGAACTTGATAGAATGCAGTTGTGCAAGTACTGCAAAAGGAACTGAAGTGATAGAGGTTTCCCACTTTTGGACTTGTACAGAGTAAATTGTGAAACTAATTAGTTGTAGAAAAGGCAGCTAAAACATGTCTTTATGTTTAGATCTTTAAATAAAACTAATTAAATTAATATTTAAATGTTTTGAAATTGTAGATAAAAATAATTCTTTTCTTTTTAACTTGAAATCACTTTGTTTAATGGTTGTTTATCTTTTATTTTACTTTTTGTTTTTAAATTTTTAAAAATATTTCATTGACAATTATTAGCAATGTTGAACTTGAAAATGTTTACTTCCTATGTATGCCATTAGTAACAATAGTATAGTATATAACTTTAAATCTAAGGTATATAATACAGTTGTTTATATCGCACAAAATTAAAAATTTAGAAAATCATGATTTAAATTTTAAAAATCAGATTTTTTTGATTTTTTAAAAAATAATTAGGATTTTTTTACACCCTATTACTGCGTTTTTTCAATTACTTTTGGAGTTATAATGTTTTGAAATGTGTTCAACCTTTTTCGATGACCCTGTATAAAGAGTGTACCGTATTTTCCGGGAATAACGCCGCAGCATTAAACTAGATTTTTCTGTTTTGAAAACAAAAAATGCGGCCAATAACTGGGTCGACTTGTAAATAGAACCAAATGTACAGCCGATCTTTATTTAAAAATTTAGAAATCTGGTTACCACAAAAAAAAATCTGTGATTTTATGTTATATTTGTGAAAAGAAAAAAAAAGTCTCACACAGCAGAAACGTATCAGCATGTTTACAAATGATTCAATTTTCATGAGCAGAAAATTGCACTTTGACCGGGCATTGCATCCAATCACAATGGCTCTCCTGAAGTTCGCCTCAGAGCATTTTACATGCCATATAAGGAATAACTCCTCCAATTTTCTCCCTCCTTCATTCTTTGTCGGCGCCAAATCCTAACTATGGGAATCTATTTCACTCTATGTTCATATTTTTTTTTCAGCAAAAATTATATTTATACTCACGTTTGGCAACAGCTCGACCAATCTTAAACTTTCAATATACTGTGCACATGGTAATGCACATTGCAATTCAAGATCACAGAATATCTCATGCTATTATTTTAATTTGATCTTGCCAATATAAGTTTTTTTTAAAGATGTATTCTAGTATGAGCTGTAAGCGTCATAGTTATATGGCAAAGTTCAAACTGAATGCTACTAGCAAAAATTAACGGTAATTGTAGCACTGCTAGAGAACTAAATGTGGACGAAAAAAGAATTAGAGTGTGGCGGAAGTAAGAATCTTCACAGAAGGAAATGCCAAAAGAGTAACGAGCACAATGTCGGGGGGACTGAGGTGCATTGGCTGGGCTTAGAAAAAGAGCTCTGCATTTAGATAGAGAATCAACGTAAGAACGGACGTTCTTTATCTACTGTTTTGATACGGATAAAGGCGAAACAGACGGCAAACGAGAAAGGATTTGATGACTTTATTGGTGGTCCATCATGGTGTAGTCGCTTTTTTAAAAGAAACAGATTGACGATGAGAAAGCGGACAAGAGTGGGTCAGAAACTACTGGATGATTGGATGGAAAAGAAAGCGTCGTTCTTGAATTTCGTGAAAAAAAAAATTGAAAAGTCAGTGTTAAATATGGAATATGGATGAAGTACCTGTATGCTTTGATATGCTGACTTCTCGTTCTGCCAATTTTATCGGAGTAAAATCTGTTCCAGTTGTAATGACTGGGAATGAAAAAAATAGCTTCACAGTTGTACTTTCCTGCATGGCATCTGGTGATAAATTATCCCCATGGTAATATTTAAGCAAAAGAGTGTTCCAAAAGAAACTTTTCCGAAGGAGATAATCGTGCTCTGCAATGAAAAAGGTTGGATGAACCAAGAAGTTATGACCAAATGGGCCAAAAAATGCTGGCAAAAAAGGCCTAATTCTTTTCTTTTTTTTTTTAGTCTTTTTATTATGAATTCAATGAAAACTCATATAACGAATGACACAAAAAAAAATATCTGTCTTCAGAAAAAATGGAAATAGCTATCATCCCAGGCAGACTTACAAAATTAATTCAACTTCTGGATGTAAGTTTAAATTGAGTATTTAAAATGCAAATGTGCCATGTCTGGAGCGAATCACACTTTTACAAAAGGTGGTTGAATACGCAGAGCCAGTACGCACAAGTTTGTGTATGGATTGTTGACTCTTGGGATAAAATTTCTAAGGAAATGGTGAAAAAAATCATTTATAAAAGCGGAAATAATTCAAGGTTATGCTGATCATAATGTTGCACAGTCGAGCCCAACGTCCGATCCTGATTGCTTTTCTGATAATGATGCGAACGATGCAGATGATTTCATGGACACTGATCAGAGTTTGTCATCTGAAATTTAAAAAATTGTTCCACAGTGACACCGAAGACGAAGATTTCGTTTTACGATGTATAAAATTAATTATTTTAGTGCTGTATTATTATTTCATTTCCGTTTGATGAAATAAATAATGTCGATAGTGGCATTAATTGTGCAATTAATTAAAAGGTAAGTTAATTATTTTAGTTCAAAATGTTTAATTTTATGTCCACCAGTTAATAATTTTAATTAATTGCTCTAAACTTGGTATTGTATTTTATTTCTAATGAGTGTGACGTTATACATGGTGCGGTGATATACCTGCTGCGGCGTTAAACTAGTTTTCTTGTTTTTTTGTTTTTAAAGTTACTGTAGCGTTATTCCCAGAAAATACGGTAATAATTTTATGAAATACACTTTTATTAATTAATAGTTTAATATTAATTAAATTATGATTACATGTTGAGAAAACAATTTAGTATTAATCCTAAATAGAAATTTGAAAAACGATAATGTTTTTTTTTTCTTTCCTGTTGCCACATTCTAACAAAGTAAAAATTATAATTTTTAAAATAAAATCACTAATTCATGCTTTCTACTAAGCATAAATCGAATTGGTAAGTTTTCCATAATCAGGACCCACACCAAATTAAAGTATTGTAATGGAATTTTTTTGGAACAACATGAATTGCAGTCTTGAAAGTTAGCATGATTTTTAATATAAACATTGAATGCTTATAAAAGAGTTTAAAAGAAAAAACTATTTTTACTTTTATATTTATTTAGTTTTACTTTGGATAATATTTTAATATACCAGTTACATATTTTCTATAAATTTGATTTTAAAAACCAATATAGTCTGCATTTACAAATAAAAAAGAAGTTATGTTTTCTAATAGTATAAAACAAAAAGTAAAAAAATATACGTATCATTAAATATTAAAAAAATCTCAGTAAGTATTGTTGTATTAAATGTATTTTCTTAAAATTTAATTTTTTATGTTGTTATTTGTTTATCTCTTTATTCTAAGAATTAGAAAAATTAAAAGATAAAGACAAAATAAAACCATTTTTAAACTTAATTTTAAGTAATACGTTTGTCATAAAATCAATTTTTAGTCAGATTTTTTTAAAGTTGTTTGAAAAATAATGTAACTGGGTGTATACCATATAAAATGGTAGAGAGAAAATTCATTCTCATAATTTTTTTAAACTCGCTACTTAAGCTGGTGGTATTTGTTAAAATCAAGATTTTCATTTGTCAAGTGAAAGCTGCATTAACTATTGATTACTATTGATTATTTTCAATTGATTAAATGCCATCTCACGTAAATATGTTGAACTAAAGAGGCTCAAAATCTTTTTAGCACAAGATGCTAAATTCGACAATGCACCCAAAATTCATATTATCATTATTCTTCCTTTTCAAACAGAAAAAAAAAAGAAAGCAAGAAAAATTGCAATTAAAGGTCTTCCACTGGCAGGGTTGTAATTTTGACAGGCCAAAACCAGTTTTAATAATTTAAAACAAGTCAAAATTTGTTTTAGCCACTAAAAAGTGCTCAAAACTCTATTAAATAATTTTAGCTTACATAAATTTCTCAAACTGTATATTTAAGGGTATTTGTATATTTTATTTATTATAATTTTTATTATCATTATACTATATATTTCATAATTAATAATATTATTTTAATAACTGTGAAATATAGTTGGAACTCTTTTGCCTAATATATTTAGACATTTCAAACAGAAACGTATGTTGCTAAATCTTTTTTTCCTTAAAGTGTAACTAAGACATTATGACTTGAAATTTGGTGGGCGGTGATGAACAGTTTGAAGATATTGATTCAAAATTTGCAGATTTAATAATGCACCTCATGAATTGTCTTTTCATCTGTAGAAAGATTATTTTCCCAGTTTGGTCTGATTCAAAATAGCTTAATACAGCAAAATTTATTTGTAATCACTAAGTGAAATTAAAAAAATGTTTCTTTTGTTTAAGGGATTTAGATTCTTTCATTTTTATATAAAATTAGATATGTAATCAAATCATTAAAAATATTTCAATACTTACAACAATTGCTTGACTTTAGAAATTTTGGTACTTTTCCATTAGATGAACACCACTTTGTACCAAGTGCAAATGTTGGCGTGAAAGTTAACAAAGTGCCATTCACAATTAATTACAAAAAGTGTATGCGGAAGCTAATTTAAGTAGAAGATAGGAATGGTAATCCTATTGACATTATGTGTAGTTTAATAAAATGTATAATTATTTTATTAAATATACAAAATACAGAGAAAATTTGCAGACATAAAATTGATGATTTCCTTTTCAACATCTGAATATATCTGATATTTTCTTTACATGAGAATGGTGTTACCTAAATTCAATTAAGTGTAAATTCACAGAATATTCACAGAAATGTTTGGATGTACACCAAAAGTATATAAATCACAACAGTTGTGAAAGGAATGTGGGAATCTCAAAATCAAGTTTTGGTGTATATACCTTCATTATTTAACCACGGTATCATTTTGATGCCTCAAAATCAAGAATACATCATTTTATCACATACTTTTATGAACAAATCTCACAATATGAATGTAATAAACTTGGAAGAATTTAATCTCATTCATTATTTAACAATTGCCAAACTGATTAACCCATATAAAATCTTTTACCAAAAATAAATCATTGAAAAAGCAAACCTTGAAACAAAAATCTATTTCTATGTGGGTTTAATAAAAGGGTTAATACATTTGTTAATGTGAAATAAGCACTTTACCTCATTTGGCACTTTGGCGCAAAATTACGGCTGGTGTTCTTCTAACTTTGAAGTACTGAAATTTTTGTGCTGTTAAATTATAAAGTAAATGAAAATTATGATGACCGTGGTGTGAAAAAATATAAGTTACGTTTAAATTAAATTATAAGCAGAGTAAAATTAAATGCAGTAAAAACGTGGCTGTAGTTCGAAATATATTAAAAAGTAAAGTACTATTAAATTTAACAGAGTTCAATAACAATTAACCTAAAAGCAAAACCTGAAAGATAATCTTAAACTATTAAATAAATGAAATAAACTGTGTGGTGATGAAATGAGAACACATAAGTTTAAAACAAATTATATTTATTAACGAAACAGCTTATATTAAATAGTAATTGAATGCAAATGATATCTAACAGAAAAACAATAGGAATATATTTAAACAAAGTAATAAAAGTAACTTAACTATGCTTTGAAAAAAATCCCCCCTTTAGATTTCATGACCACGTTAAATGAATTATGTTGATATCCAGAGGCAGCAGCATTAATCAAACATTCTTAACAGACAAGCGACGATCTTTTAAAACGAAATAAGCTTCTGGTTTCTATTTATGTGGAACCTGGGCATCACAAATAACTTTAAACATTCAGCTGACATAGCAAAATAAAGTTCTTTGTAAATGGCACGTAGATTACTTCTTTCCTTATGATAAGAAGTACCAAAAACATTTGCCATAAATTAGCGATGATAAAGATGCAATGGCAGGGCTCCAGGTGACATCATAAAAGATTAAAGTAAAAGCCAGTTTCAAAAACAGATCACTGAAAGCCTTTAAGAAAACATATTTAAGACTTTATAAAACTGTATTATAAAACTCTGAATGAAAGAACGTTCAGTTAAGAAGCCATTACAACTTGATTGATTTTACTGCGTTATTAAAAGGTGTTAAAATAATGTTCTCGTGAAAACAACTCGTTCACGGAAAGCAACAAAATAAAAATAGCTAAAAGCTCGCTCGGCAAAAAACAAGCCACGAGCTACATGCAGGCTGTTAGATTATCAGAGAGGAGAGAACTGAGACTGAATGAGCATGTGCTTTATACTGAATACCTGTTACGAAACCGCTCATTATGCAATGCAAGAAGCAGGTAGGAGTGAGATCGTGACGTCAAATGCATACGTCACGTAGAGCGTATCGATCGAACGACGCCACCTTTCCTTGAATGAATGAGTCAGCACGTGCATTGCAGGAAAGATGTGAATGGAAGTGCGACTGAACGTAAACCAGATGAATTAAAGATATGCTTGTAAACTAAACTTTAAACAATATGTATAAGGAGTAGGATGTTCAACTTTGCTATTAAAGATACTCCAGAGGCAATTGTAGACACCAGGTGAAATTATAGATGCTGAATGAAAATGTACTGTAGGTACTGGATAAGGCTATTTGAAAAGGTAAGGATACTGTAATGTACAAATGTAGCTATGTAAATAAAGATGACCATAAAACAGGAAAGGTGGAAAGTAAAATAAAGATATAAATAGGCAGTGGTAAGAAGAAACTTTATTATGTTTATCAAATTAAAGTATAGTACTGAATAAAATATTTGCAAACCCTTCCAAATGTTTCATTAAATAATGTTAAAGGTTATTTTGACAAAATTCTCCAAATGTTATACTAAATTTATCATTTAACAAAATAAATTTTAATCTCTTTTCTCAGTCAAAATGAGTTTAGACCACTGATGTTCGAACATATTTTAACCAGGGCGATTAAAACAAGTTTTTTCCATGGTTAAAACCAATACAACCTTGCCCACAGGTTTATACTGCCTTATGCAGCAGGGCAGAGGCCAAAGGCCGACATGACCTCGGGCATCTTCCAGACAAAATTCGAAGTCTTTTATCCCCCAAAAATAAAACTTCTCATGCAGTTCAAATTCAACACATCATTTTGCCTTTGAACTAGCAATATTTAAAATATGAAACTAATATTGATTATTTAATGATCTGTCATTTTTTACTATCTATGGCTGGAAAGAAACATTTTTTTAAAATCATAAATCGTAGTTTCTCAAATTATCATTTCAGCTTGTTAAATGTTTGTTTTTAGATTCTTAATACATTTTAAATTAATGGCTATATTTCAGGTTTGTTGATGCTTTAAAAATAGCTGATGGTCAGATTATTGATCTTGATGGGTAAGTTTTGATTTTAAATTTTTATCAGTAGATTAATTTCAGTTTTTTTTTTCATTAAATGGGTATTATATTTTTAATTTTGACAAGTATGGCAGTTGTTTTATTTTTATTTATTTTTTAACTGTTGTTGTATGTATTACAGAGAATAAAATGGGATTTAAGTAATGCAATTGAATTGCAAAAAATATAACATTTCTAAAGTTTTGCCACAAAAATAGATAGTGTGATTGCATTGATTAGTTAATATTATATTATATCCAGTGAAATCTTATAAGGTTTATAGTAACTATATACTACTTGAGACACATTATAAACGTCTACGCAGTGGTTGGAAGTAGCACACTACAATTGCTAAAACTACAGCAGTCGCTACTTTTTCTGGTAGTTTGTAGTGTGCTACATTTTGAAAAATGTAGTGTGATACAAAAAATTAGTAGTTTGTAGCAAACACTGACTCTTTTTTTATGCTACTTCAAGAAAAAAAAATGTGTCATTCGCCTAGTTACGTGATTGTAACTAGCTTGTTTTGTGAAAATTGGGTTCTGCACAACAATTTGCGAATGTCAGCAACTGTGTTGGGCATATGCATACCCTGGTTTAGAGGCCGACATGGATCGGGTTGTACCTGATCCGAACCCAAAAATTCCATTTGAAGTCAACCCACAACCCAACCCGAATCTGACAAAAAAAAATTAATCGACCCACAACCCAACCCGAACTGACAAAATAATTTTCGGTTTAAAGTGACTGTCTTAGAATATGTTTAATATGATCTACAGTTTCCGAATGTACATTTTAACACAAACATCATATTATATCATGCCGTAGACTTTGGAAGAATAACTGAGTTATTATTTCATTCCATTAATCTTGGTCAAGATGGCAGTGAGCTTTGGTGGCATTCTTATATTTTTCTGAAATGATTGTTTGACTTTGGCTGTTAAGTTAATGATCAAATGAAAGTTAAAGCACTACTATTATTTTGTGTAATAATACTACAAGAAAGCTTTTGTGATATTTAGTTCAGATAAGTGTATTTCTTTATTCTGTTAATAGATATATTTATTTAAAAGATTTTATTTTATATTATTGATTTTCGTTTTAAAGTTTTTAATAAATGTGTTTTGTTTTTAAATTGTCATCTTTATTTAATCTACCACAGTAATGTAGGTTAATCTTTTTCATCTTAATTGTATTTTATCTTTTAAATCTAATTTGGTGAATCAATTTAAAACTTTTTGTTTTATTGGGGTTCAAATCAGCAATAACGCTTTTTACTGCCTAATGTGACTTTGCCATTCCTTCAATCCCTCGGAGATACATTTGTATCTCCAAACAAGCTGCATCATTTTAAATCATGAATTTTAACATTGACACTTGCTGGTAAATCCAAGTGCAAAAATACAAATAAAAAAATGAACTTTCTTGCTGGAAACAGTTGTCTACTTACTCACAGTATTAGATCTTCATGTTTTAATGTTGTGCTTTTAGGTAGATTTCGTAAGAAATACTACCTATTACATTCTCACCTAAGTTGGAAATTTTGAAAAATTTTTGCAGATCTACGCCGATCATGACTCCCAGAACCCAAAACCACTCCCAGTTCAAAAGTTCATATATCTATCTATCTATCTATGTCACTTTTTTCTGACCACGATAACTGGAAAAATTCTGCATAAATCTCTTCCAAACTGATACATAAAATCAAGGGTCATAAAATCTCGGTCAAGTTCGTTAATGGGCAAAATCGGACCAGGGGGGGGGGGGGGGGAATGGGGGGGATTTTTGTGAAAACAGATAAATCCTCATAATTTCTTTATTATTATACGTATCGAATCCGTTTAAAGTTATTATTACTTCTAGGAAAAGGGCCGAAAATGTATGTATGACAGATTTTTGATATAATTAAAAATGGCCCCAAGGGGGGGGGGAAGGGGGGTTTTAGAAGAAAAAAAATCATAGCTTCGTCAATTCACAAGATATCAAATCCGCGTAAATTTATTATTAATCCTCTTAGTATTATCTAAAACTTTTATATTGACATGTTTTTTATAGGACCAACCGTTATAGCAAAAAAAAATTTAAACCAAAACAAACCCCTGCCGGCTCCGCCTGCTAACAAGTTATTTTTCGAAGTAGGCGGTTCCAACTCCCGCATCTTTTCAAAACTGATACATAAAATCAAGGGTCATAAAATCTCGGTCAAGTTCGTTAATGGGCAAAATGATAATTAAAAATTGCCTTAAGGGGGGGGGGGGGGAGGGGGGTTTTAGAAGAAAAAAATTCATAACTTCGTCAATTCCCAATATTTCAAATCTGCTTAAATATATTATAAATCCTCTTAATATTATCTAAAACTTTTATATTGACATGTTTTTTATAGGATCAACTCTTATAGCAGAAAAAAAAAAAATCCTTGCTGGCTCTGCCTGCAAACAAGTTTCGTTTCGAAGTAGGCGGTTCCAACTGCAGCATCATCGCAAAAAGGTAATTTCTTCCGCAATTCCTGACAAACAGGCACCCCACGTTCTGCGTCTTCGAAATCTACCTGTGCCTGTAGGCCGAGCCGTCAGGGATTTTTGCTATTATACTGTGCCGGGCTCGGACCGAACTTTTAACATTTATACCAAGCCGGGCCATTTTTTTTTACAGTTCGGGTAGGACCCGTGCCAGGAAATGTCAGCCCTTGCAGATCTATAGTTTACTTTTCCTTAAAATATGGATTAATTTTCTTTTCGGTTCGGGTT
Organism: Maratus michaelseni; assembly: GCA_963931845.1. Classification (NCBI taxonomy): domain Eukaryota; kingdom Metazoa; phylum Arthropoda; class Arachnida; order Araneae; family Salticidae; genus Maratus; species Maratus michaelseni. The sequence goes on from OZ007596.1 coordinate 144,373,212, forward strand.
GACTTTAATCAGAATTTTCGGACCCGACCCACGCAGGACTCTAAGCTCAGCCATTTCTGTTAGGTAGATTTCGTAAGAAATACTACCTATTACATTCTCACCTAAGTTGGAAATTTTGAAAAATTTTTGCAGATCTACGCCGATTATGACTCCCAGAACCCAAAGCCACCCCCAGTTCAAAAGTTTATCTATCTATCTATCTATCTATCTTTTTTCTGACCACGATAACTGGAAAAATTCTGCATAAATCTCTTCCAAACTGATACGTAAAATCAAGGGTCATAAAATCTCGGTCAAGTTCGTTAATGGGCAAAATCGAACCAGGGGGGGGGGAATGGGGGGGGCTTTTTGTGAAAACAGAAAAATCCTCATAATTTCTTTATTATTATACGTATCGAATCCGTTTAAAGTTATTATTACTTCTAGGAAAAGGGCCGAAAATGTATGTATGACAGATTTTTGATATAATTAAAAATGGCCCTAAGGGGGGGGGGGGGGGTTAGAAGAAAAAAAATCATAGCTTCGTCAATTCACAAGATATCAAATCCGCGTAAATTTATTATTAATCCTCTTAGTATTATCTAAAACTTTTATATTGACAAGTTTTTTATAGGACCAACCGTTATAGCAAAAAAAAAATAATAAAAAAAAAAATCCCTGCCGGCTCCGCCTGCAAACAAGTCATTTTTCGAAGTAGGCGTTTCCAACTCCCGCATATTTTCGAAACTGATACATAAAATCAAGGGACATAAAATCTCGGTCAAGTTCGTTAATGGGCAAAATCAAACCAAGGGGGGGGGGGGGGGGGTTGTGAAAACAGAAAAGAAAACCCATAATTTCTTAATTATGATACGTATCGAATCCGTTTAAAGTTATTACTTCTAGGAACAGGGCCAAAAATTTATGTATGACAGATTTTTGATATAATTAAAAATTGCCTTAAGGGGGGAGGGAAGGGGGGTTTTAGAAGAAAAAAATTCATAACTTCGTCAATTCCCAAGATTTCAAATCCGCTTAAATTTATTATAAATCTTCTTAATATTATCTAAAACTTTTATATTGACAAGTTTTTTATAGGACTAACAGTTATAGCAAAAACAAATTAAAAACAAAAAAATCCCTGCCGGCTCCGCCTGCAAACAAGTTATTTTTCGAAGTAGGCGGTTCCAACTCCCGCATCTTTTCGAAACTGATACATAAAATCAAGTGGCGTAAAATCTCGGTCAAGTTCGTTAATGGGCAAAATCGAACCAGGGGGGGGGGGGGGGGGGGGATTGAGGGGACTTTTTGTGAAAACAGAAAAAACCCCATAATTTCTTAATTATGATACGTATCGAATCTGTTTGAAGTTATTATTACTTCTAAGAGAAGGGCCGAAAATTTATGTATGACAGATTTTTGATATAATTAAAAATTGCCTTAAGAGGTGGGGGGGGGGAGGAAGGGGGGTTTTAGAAGAAAAAAATTCATAACTTCGTCAATTCCCAAGATTTCAAATCCGCTTAAATTTATTATAAATCCTTTTAATATTATCTAAAACTTTTATATTGACATGTTTTTTATAGGACCAACTCTTATAGCAAAAAAAAAAAAAATCCTTGCTGGCTTCGCCTGCAAACAAGTTTCGTTTCGAAGTAGGTTGTTCCAACTGCTGCATCATCGCAAAAAGGTCATTTCTTCCGCAATTCCCGACAAACAGGCACCCCACGTTCTGCGTCTTCGAAATCTACCTGTGCCTGTAGGCCGAGCCATCAGGGATTTTTTTTTTCTTTTAGAATTGCTTTATTTACAGATTTATTATTTTTTTATATTGTGGCAAAGAAATTTAATATTGAATTGTCCTAGTCAGCATATTTATTTTTTTATATTGTGGCAAAGAAATTTAATATTGAATTGTCCTAGTCAGCATATAATATAATGGTATATAATGAGTAACATGTGCTTGTACTAATATTTTAGAGAATAACACAAAACATTTTCTTACATTTTACCTTTTTAAAATTTTTAATGCACTTGGTTTTATCACATTTATTTGATTGTATCCTGGTAAGTGTTATATAACGAGAGGTCATTTGTATTACTTAATCTATGTCTTCAATTTCAAGTGTAGATTGAATCTTTTGCCAAAATCTCAAAGTGCCAAAGTAGCGATTAATTTTGAAAAGAATTTTGTTGTCACTGCTTTTAAAAAGAAGTTGTTGTAGTTAACTACATTTTTATAAAGTGTTTGTAGTTCACGACAAAAACAAAATAGTTTTTCAGGTCACTGTTTCTGTATTGTGATTAATTAACTAATAGCAGTGGGTAATTAACTGTTAGCAAAACTTGATTTTTTTCCTCAGAACAAAATCATGAATTAATAACACAACATAGACAAATGATACAAAGTTTTATTCAGCATAAAGAAAATGAAGAACCCCATTATTTGAACATATTTCTACTAGAGATGAGTTTGGGCTCTCTTTTCGGAGCCCGGGCCCACCTGAGCCCGATGATTTTAAATCCGAGCCCGAAACATTTTGTGTCTTCAGAGCCCAAACCTGCCCGAGCCCAATACCAAAAAAAAAAAAAAAAAAATAAAAAAAAAATTGCATAATATTTAAAAAATGTTTTAAAAGTAATATCTCATTTTTAAAAACTCTGTACTTTAAAATAACTGTTAATCCCATGGACATAATTAATTTTATGGAAATTTACATTCAATCTTATCAAATAAAAATATACTTTCTTAAAAGGATGTTCATATTTTTCTCTCCAAACAAGCAAATCGGATGGACATGTTAACGAAGTGCGTTTTTATGAATAAATGCATGAAATTTTCAGAAATTACTATTTCTATGCCGAAGAATCGAACAACATTTTCTATTTCCTATAAAAGGTTTTTTTCGTAAATTGTAATTGATCCCTTAATTAAAGCAATATTTCGTGTTCCTGAAAAGTAGCTTAAATTAAAAATTTTTACACAGTTATCTGAAAGATCCTATGCTTTTATAGGAAAAGTGAAAACACTGTTCGATTGCTTTCTATAGGAATAACAATACATGATAATTATATCTACTTACAAATGAAAGTGACTTCAGAGCAGAGCTTTAGCATGAGCAGAGTTCATAATTAAAACTAGAATTACTAACATTATTTTCGTATGATCAGCGATTATGACTCGCACACAATAGAAGACTAAAAATTTACAAACCTAAGCTATTGCTTGCTGACTAAAAACAAGCAAAAAAAACAATATTCATTTTGTGTTAGATCTCTAAGAAAAAAAATATAAATAAAAATAAACATTCCAATTAAAAAATATCCTACTGCCCCAATGGCGTCATATCACCCAGTCGCCAGTCGCGTCACAAATATTGTAAATTTTCTTTTTAAAACAGCATTTTAATACTAGAAAAGTAAAAAAAAAAAAAATCTATTTCCTCTTTTATTCATTCTGATCAAAATAACATTAAAACGACTTGAAATGAAAAAAAAAAGGTTATTTTTATTTCTCCTACATGAGAATAAATACAGTTGTCAGTTTCTCAAAAATTGAGCCCGGGCCCGAAGACTGGTATAAAAATCCAGCCCGGACTCTGGCTGAGCCCGTCTCATCTCTAATTTCTACAGTAAGCAGTACAGACGAGATGTGCTCTTTGTCTGGAAACAAAGATATTCTTAATTGATCAACGACTAGTAGTATGAGCAATATTGTGTACGCTATCTTGGCACTAATCAACAGATATTTGATACAACCTCTCATCTTTTTGCTTCGTTTTGGGAACAACGGATTTCGAGCTTATTCTATCGACGATAATTTTCAGAATTTTCAACAGGCCCGGACTGGCCAGGTCGGCTGGTCGGCGATTGCCGAGGGCCCCCGGCCCAAGGGGGCCCCAAAAATGGATATACGAGTACAACTTCATAATTAGTTACATTAGACAAATTTCACTATTTGTCATAATTTTACACGTTTACAATCAATTTTAAGCAGTACCCAGTTGTTTTTTGTTTAACCCTTCTTTGCATGAGTTTTTCTTTTACAATTGTGTTTTTTTATACATATATTAAATATTATACACCAGAAATTTTAAGATAGATTTTTAACATTGTTCAGCAACATAGTTCACGGGAAATTTACTGGATTAATATTTCTATATAAATATAGTGGTGGCGAAGAAGTTGATTTATCTATTAAAAGTTAAATAAAAAGTGATGGAAATTTACATCACTATGCAATTAAGGGTTAAGGTAGCCTACGTAGTGGCGCTGTGTTGTGTCGCTGAACCAGGCGGAAGAGGGCTGCTGGCTACTAATCGAGCTCTGTGTAGTGCCAACCATACTACGAGACTGAGCGAATGAGCGTCGCAATGCACCCTGAATCTGCGACGCTCATTAGCTCATTCTCGTAGTATGGTTGTAGTTAGTGCAGTGTTACAGTTGTGTCAACATGAAACATGTGTACTATAGTGGCGCTACAAAAAGGAAAAAAAAAAAAAAAGAAGAGAAAATCTTTAGACGTTGAAAAAAGTTCGAAAAGTTAAAATACTTGGTTAACTAGTGCCACTTCTTAGTAGCAAAGTCAGCCTTTGAGGGACAATAGTGATACATTAAATACAGGCAAGGTAAATCGAATTAGTTTATTAGTTCATATGTATTTTCCACATACTCAGTATTCTGAGTCGCCAATTCCGTGTTTGTGTTTCTTGCGTATTATTAGTTCAGTCATTTGGTAGAAAATAAAAGAAAGTTTATGGGTAGGGTTTTAATATTTGGTACTTTTATGTTTTTTACTTTCTTCTATCTATAATAGAAGAAAGTATTGTAATCGAAATTTTTTTCGACGGATTTACACGTTTTAGGGGTCAGAGATTCCGAAATACATGTTTTTACAAAATGTCTGTCTGTCCGTCCGTCCTCATTGTATCATCGAAAAGTGTATGAAGTTATGTTTCAAATTGAACTAAATTTGTTTTTGTATGTTTTTGGCTGTGGCAAGCAGGTCCTACTGGAATTTGGGGATATTTCGACGAAAGGGGGCGCTGCGATCACGATTTTTGTTCCATTTTCACTATTGTATCATCGAAAAGTGTATGAAGTTATGCAGATAATTGAACCAAATTTTTTGTATATATTTTTGACTATAGCTTACAGTTCCCAGTTGAATTTGGGGATATTGCGCCTGGAGCGGGTGCTGTGATAGCCATTTAAAGATTTCAATTTCAAAAAGTTGTACAAAATAAAAAAATTTGGAATCTTAACAACTTTGTGAGTTAAATGTTCGGCCTTGATCCAAGGATTCCAGAGCATTTTTTGTTTTGCCTCTATCTTACAAAATGGCTGAAATACAGCAGTTTGAAGTTATAGGGTGACTGACATTTTGAAACAATATAGCAGGATTCTTCCATAAACGGGTTTAATTTATGAGTTTTAGTGAACATGGTTTCGCCAAATTTCCGCTCATTGTTGTAAGCATCGTTTCAACACTTACATACTAAACACTATATATTTATATTCGCCAACGTCAAATTCTTGCCATGCTTGGCGACAATTGGTAAAATATAGCCAAATTTGGCGACAAAAATACGTTGGCTGTGCCTGTCTAATTTGGCGATATTCTCATTCAAATTTCTTTTCCTGCTGGTACAGGCCAGAAGGGTTTTTCGTAGTTTACTATAATACATCGGCTCCTCGCATCGAGGTAACCCGACGATTCGCAAGCAGATGACGTACTGCAGAATGACGAAAAGTATTGATTTTTTTTGACGGTGTGATAACGAATATTGAAGCATTAACATGTATGAAATAGAAGAAAGTTTTGGGATTGGCATATCCGACTAGTTTAGGTCGCTGAACACGAATCTGAGGTTTTCCAACAAACTTTTTTCCGGGAAATACTTTTTTTACAAAGATGTAAAAAAAACCGGACTTTTCTCTGTTTTATCAAAATAACTCTAAAAATATGCATTTTACGTGAAAGTCGACAGTATATGAATCAAAGAGGATAAATTTTTATACTTTTTATGAATTGAAATTTTTTTCTCTGATCAATAGTTTAGCCATGAGAGTGCCACAGAAATGGGTGTTAAAAGCAAAAAGTGAAACAATGGGAATTACGGCACTGTACATCGATGTAACATGGAAACTAACCATTTTACGCTATAAAGAATCCATTTTTACTATTACGTGCCAGTGCGTGAGAACTAGTGTTTGCATCTGAGAGTTCTCGTGTGAACTTCTAAAAGAACATTTCCAGCATATTTTCTCACAATGGCGTTGCTTTGAAATAGTGGTAAGCCCGAACTTCTTTTGTGAACAGAGGAAAACTTTTAAATTATAATTGATAGCATTGTCCACCAAGGATGAGAGGACTTACTTTGCTGGTGGCCTGTTATTGGTGAGAAAAAGATCTCCGTGAGAAACCACAAAGTGCAACTACTTATTTTCCCCTTTTTAGAAAGGAACCAATACCACACTGGTTTGCAGGTGATGTCATGGTCCCACGGTACAAGTGGTCCTGATAAGCCCCTCCATGGACAAAATCCCCTTCCATTGCGAAAACCATGAGCGAAAGGTTTTTAATTAAGAGTTCAGATTGAGAAAAACTCTGAGAGGGGCCAGACCTCTGTTTGAGATTACAGGGTACGCCAAGTACCCGGGTGACTGCGAGAGAAACGTGAAGAGCTGCTAGACCTGTGTTCGAGAATACAGGGTACGCCGAGTACCCGGGCGAATGCTAGAAAGTCCGTCCGCAAGAAGCTTTGTGCGGTCAGGGATCGAGTCAGGGATCAAAAAGTAAATATTCTAATATTCTATGTCCTCTAAATTTCCCGGTAAGGGGCCCCTTTTCAGTCTCTTGCCGAGGGCCCCCAAAGGAGCCAGTCCGGGCCTGATTTTCAAGCTATGATTTTGAGACTTTCACAAAAGTTACTTTATATACTTAGCTAATACATTATGCATATTATATTTTGATTGCATTTGCGCATGCGTAATCGCATGTGCAATCAAAACGCAATCGTGCGCGATTGCGTTTTGATGCGTATTCGCGCATACTCGTAGAGAAATTAAGGTTTTTATAAAAACAGTCCCAAATTTCGATTAGTTTTTTGCTTATAATTTGCAAAGTTTTTAATATAAAAAATAGTCCTTTTCAAAAAATATGAAAAACAACATTGTACTTAATACTCTGCAATCAGAATTAGAAAATAATAAAAATTGGATGAAATATGAGCAGGTTTACTAAAAGGTGTTTCACTGCGCATGCGCGAATGCAATCAAAATATAATATGCATAATGTATTAGCTAAGTATATAGAGCAACTTTTGTGAAAGTCTCAAAATCATAGCTTGAAAATTCTGTAAATTATCGTCGATAGAATAAACTCGAAATCTGTTGTTCCTAAAAAGAAGCAAAAAGATGAGGGGTTGTATCAAATATCTGTTGATTAGTGCCAAGATAGCGTACACAATATTGCACGTACTACTATATTTGGGTACAACCCCTCATGTTTGTGCTTCCTTTTGGGAACAACGGATTTCGAGCTTATTCTATCGACGATAATTTACAGAATTTTCAAGTTATGATTTTGAAACTTTCACAAAAGTTGCTCTATATACTTAGCTAATACATTATGCATATTATATTTTGATTGCATTCACGCATGCGCAGTGAAACATTTTTTAGTGAACCTGCTCATTTTTCATCAAATTTTTATTATTTTTTAATTCCGATTGCAGAGTATTATGTACAATGTTATTTGACATATTTTCTCAAAATAACTTTTTTTTATATTAAGAACTCTGCAAATTATAAGCAAAAAAACTTGGTGAAATTTGGGACTGTTTTTATAAAAACCTTAATTTCTCTTTCAGTATATATACATGCTATCCTCATAAAAATGAACACAGTATATTACAATAAGCCACTTATTAATAATCTCGAGTTTGAACGCTTTTGCTTCATTAGTTTTTACAGGGTAATCCAAAAGATATTCGTTCTTTTTCAATTTATTGACAGTCCCCCATGGGGTTTCGGGAAAAAATCTTCGTGGAAATATATAACCTATACTATACTGTTTACACACCTGCAGTTTCAGGTTAATTCCTCATGTATTTTTCTAGTAGTTAACAAAACGTCTAAAATTGCAAGTGACCAGTCACCTTTGGCAATATAGTGTAGGTATTTAGCTATAAGTACACAAAATTTCAAGTCTGTAAGTTATATAGTTTCTGGGAACCAACTCTGTGTCGAACAGACAACGTAGCGGGACGAATAGGGTTTCGTGAGACTCAGTTCTAAATAAAACTCTTTCTGATCGAAACTCCGGCACGTGTCCCTGCTGCCTACAACACCGTATGGCAGGAATGCTGCGCACGCACTGCAAAATCTTTTAGTTCCATTTTCTACTGCCAGGTGGCGCCAAATCTGTATCTTAATTAGTTCCTGTTAAGTTGAATGAAGTAATTCTCATTGAAATTGGGCCCATAGAACCCGAGAAAATACTATCTCCCTGGTCATTAATTTTCAGAAATAGTGGTAACCAAGGGCTGAAAAAATGATACTGAAGTTTATCTAGTACCTGGGAACCTGAGAAAAGTTTTCATTTGAATCGGACTAATAATTAATTAGTTCTGATTTTGGAGGCAGGGGGGGGAGGAGGGAGTTTCGATGAGAGCATTAACACAATATTTAAACTACAAACGAACACTCACCTCCCCCTCCCCACAGAATTAAACCAATGACGTTAAAAAATTAGGAATTATCATTAACTTTTGAAACAGAAACCAAATGACCTTCTTTTTTTATACATACAAAAATAGAAAATTATCGTTGTTAATTTCTGAAATCAAATACATAAATGACATATACATGAAAAAACTCTAAAATTCGCATAAAAAAAATCGCAAAAATTCACAACTCGTTTTTCGAATTGCAAGCAGCTGACGACCTTTTCATCTGCCAATCAGAAATGCCCGGTTGACTTCCACCTGTGCCTACAATTCTATCAGCTACCAATTCAACTGCCCTCCAATGGCGTTTGACTTGTAGTGGCCGATTTGTGGCATCATTTGAAACAACACGCTGCAAAACATGAAAAAAATGCATAAAAGATGAAATTAAAAGAAAAAAATATCGGGATAATAAATAATCCGCCCTTCCCTTTTAAAATTACGATTTTTTATCTGTAAAGAATTATCAACTTTCTCCAATCTAAAAAGAGTATAAAAGAATGACGATTCTGAATGTATTTGAGGCTGAAATGGAAACAACCACAAAACTAATCAAACATTCTGGGCAAAATTACTTAGTGTTAAAGGAAAAAAATTGCCAAAAAATCAAAAATTGCTGTACGAATTTTGCATAAACCTTATTGAGAAAAGGATAAAATTTACTGTATTGGGCTAAAAGATTGTCAAAAAAACACTAAAAATTGCATTATTAAAATCATGATTTTGTATCTGTAAAGAATTATCAACTTTCTCTAAGCTAAAAAGAGAAAAAAAATTTACGATTCTGAGCCTATCTGAGGCTGAAATGGAAGCGCAACCACCGAACCAATCAAGCATTCTGGCAAAATTTTTTAGTGTCAAAGGAAAAAATTCACCAAAAAATTCAAAAATCGTTCTGCGAATTTTGCATAAACTTTATTGAAAAGAGGACAAAATTTACTATATTGGGCTAAAAGATTGGAACCGGATTCCTGTTACTAATGTGGAAAAATCGTAGCAAAACGTGAAAAAACACTAAAAATCGCATAAAAATTTAATTAAAAAAAATCGATTAAAAAATTCCAAAATCTGGCTTCGAGGTGCAAAACTACATGCATAGAGGTATCTTCCCACCAAATTTTATAGCCTCATCGATCGTTCTCATTGATCTTTGGTTTCTTTAATTTTTTAAATAGCATTACTTTTGGTGGAATTTCTGATAGTTTTTCTTAATTTCTACTTTGGCGCAGATTGTCCCCAATGGGACCTTGTGCCAGTAAACCTTATGCAACCAACCAACGAACCAAATTTTATAGCTCTGCGTGCAGCGGTCTCTTCAGAACACAATGGAGAAACATACACACACACACAAACTTCCTTCTTTATTATAGTTGGAGATAAAGAAACATTTGGACAGAGGGTGGTTTTGGAGTTTGGGTGTCGTGATCATTGAAAATACACTGAAATTGCTTCCTTCCAAATGGCTACAATAGGTATCTTCTTACTTTTTGTAATGGAAGCTACCTAATAGGTTATCCTGTGAAATTAAATTATTCATAAAATGTGTCTCACTGATTAAGTGAGACACATTATGTATTTAATTAAAATATATATATTCCTCCTTCCCTCTAGAAAAAAAGAAATCAAGTTAGGATAATTGTATGAATTGAATTTAAAAAAAAATCTTTTTCAATGGTGTAAGTGTGAAAGTATGATTTGTCTAATTTAATGCCCGGGATATCAGAGATACAATCTGTTTTCTAAACCTTTTTAGTTGATTTACATACTCATTTTTTAAGCCTTAGATTGTATACTTTGTTAGAACTTCAAGAATAATTATATAAATAATTTATTTATTTAGGGAAGTGCAATACTTTTGGGAGTGGAGTATGTCTGCAGCCTACGGTCATGGAAAACACTTGAAATCAGCCTTAGAAAAATTCTGTACATTGACTGACGACTTGGTATATATACTTTTGAAACTTACTCCTCTGCCACACTTGAAGAAGGCTTCAGATCTCATAAAAACTATTGATAAACGATCATGTAAAAATAATGGTTTTTATCAGCATGTGGGTTTGAAGATTTTGTTCCATTACCGTAGTGAGGTATTTATATTTGATACTCTTCATACATTTCTATTAATTATAGCAGTTTGTACTCTCTCTCATGTTGTAATTTCTAGCCTAGAAGGCAACCACAGAAAATTCTCTGTTATCATAGATAATCATAATTTATTTATCATTTGAAATTCAACCACAGAAAATTCTCTGTCATCATAGATAATCATAATTTATTTATCATTTGAAATTCAATTCATGATAGTTTTTAAAATGAATACTTTTCGTTATGTTTTGAAACTAATTTTTTTTTAAACTGTGGGAATATTATTAGAGGATTATTAGTTTTAGAAGTTTCAGTGGTTTAAATGTAATGCCTTTATTATTCCTCACAATTGAAACATACTTTCAATTAACACTTTAATCAATTCTTTTATGAACTTACTTAATGTTTACTTAATGAAAAACTGCATCAATTGCAACAACTATTATTAACTTATTCATAACAGTAACTCAGTGAACAAATTTTATTTTAGATGTGTTAAATTACCTTTATTGCATTCATAGTTTTAAAAATGGAGGTTTCTCTTATTACTGAAATTGTTAATTGCCAGAATACTGCTACAGAGATTTGTTAGTTCTATAAGTTTGACTAAAATGGTTTACTTGTAATGTCTTTTTTACAAATACTCGCAATTGAAAGACGTTTTTAATTAACACTTTAAGCTGTTCTTTTATTAATTAATGAAAAGTTTCAGAAAATATAACAATTGCAATGACGACAGTTAACTGTAACTCTATGCATAATTTTCATTCCATTTTAGGAAGAGATTCTCCAGGGTATTTGCAGTTTCTTACAATCTGCACAAAACATCTTGCATAATAGTGGTGAGAATTATAAGGACATGACATCTGTTTCACCAAGTGACATATGTGTTTCTGTAAGTTTAATTTTTAAGCTTAACTTTTCCTGCTCAAAAATTTTAACACTAGTACAGACTACATTACATACAATATTTCATTCCTTTATTATTTTCTTTATTATACATTCAAAAATTTTTGAAAGATAGTTATAACTATAAACACTGACCCTGTACATAAATAACTGTTTACATGTATTACACAGGCCAGAATTCGTCGCATTATTTACAGAAAACTTTTCCACCTCAGATACACAGTCTTTCTGATTTTTCTAATGTCCAATTTAAAATCTGAGACAACCTTAATCAGTATTATCAGAAAAAGACCAAGATTTGGGATTAGATAACCATTTTATTCTAGAGGAATTAACAGAGGGACTACCTTTAGAGATGAAAAAACTCATAATCACAATTGTCCCCAAGAATGCCACAGAATGGAGAGAATTAGTCTTTAAACTCGGTAAACTCCAATTCACTGGAAAAAGCAACGAAAGCAAAAATGAGACAATTCTCCAACACCAAAACCAATTTAGGCAATAGCGACCTTCCTGACCGAATGTTAATAATGAACAGAATTTCCAAATGGGATCATGGAATTATTGCTACTCTTATCAGGCCTCCCAGAATTGACCATTTACGCCTAACCAACAGAGAAATCTCCAAAATAATGTAAGGCTTTTACAACAGAGACCAAACTTACATTACAGGCCATGTTGTCACCAGCGCCGTACCATGTCTGCCTCAACCTTGGTATACCAAATTTATATCATTGGATAAGAGATTGCCCTCTCAAAAAACAAACTTTAAATGCCGTCTCTCTATCACAAAACTAGATTGCTCCAACCCAAACCTCTGAACATCCCCATAATGAGTTTTCCCCTAATACTAGTAGTAATCAATGACAATTAATCGTACCCAGGTACATCAAAGATAACGGATCTAAAATAAACAACATTAGAAAGTTACTACACCAGTGTTAAATGGAGACTTAATACCATGTTTGATTGATTCAGGAAGTTCTCTAAGTGTTATTTTGTTACACTTAGCCCAAAAATTCCAGTTAAAAATTTGCAATGTTTGCAAGGGTTTGTCAGTCACTCAGACACAAGGCATTCTCACCCTAAATGAAAAATGCTATGTAAACTTGATGATTGGCCGCATATCTAAGAATATTGATTCTTTTTTAATTAACAATTTACCTTATGCTCTGATTGGATTACGACATTGTCAAAATTTCAATTTAAATATAAATTGTGTTAAAATGAAATATTTCAAAACAACAAAAGAGTGCCTCTCATGAACAATTTTCAAAAAATGTCAGCACTCAATACCTTGCACTTGTCAGAATCTAATGAAGGTGTTCCAGAAAACAGAAATTCAGCGGTATTTGGTGAAGTTTATAAGCCGGAATTTGTTGAAGCCACTGAAAATGTTCAAGAATTACAGTCTGCCTATGATAAATTGTAGAGAACAAGTTCAAAATTTGTTATGAGCTGGTATTATTAAAGAAAGTTATTCCACTTATTCATCATCTGTAACCTTAGTTTATAAACATGACAAAGGAAAAAAAAATTGTTACTGTTAATCAAAACACTGTTGTGTGTTGATTTCAGAAAATTAAATGCAATTACAAAAACCCTGCAAAACCCTTACCCGAATCGACACTTTGTTAGATAAATTGGTGCAAGCTAAAATTTTTCCCCTTTTGATTTAGCCATTGAATATTGGCACATACCTTTCCACCCTAAAGATACAGAAGAATTAGCATTTGCAACTACCTTTGGCTTATTTGAATGGATTAGGCTTGCATTTGGCTTAAAAAATACCCCTGCAACATTTAACCATATCCATCCTTAAAAGAATCCTTAACAAATACAAAATTGACTTTGCCTGTAATTATTTTGATGACATAATTGTATTTTCATAAAATGAAGAAGGACATTTTCAACATTTAGAAATATTATTTGATATTTGTGTCCAAGAAAACCTTAACTTGAAGTTATCCAAATGTAATTTTGCTAAATCCACAATTAATTTCTTCAGATATGAAGTGTCCAATGGTTGTATCACACCTGACAACCCAAATATTGAAACCATTAAGGAATTGAAATCACCAATCAGTGTTAGAGTTGCAACAATTTTTGGGATCTATTAAATTTTATAAGTTTATGCAGAAGTTAGATACCCTCTCAAATGTTCTCTATGTATGAGACCAAGATTTTAAAAATTCTTTTGAGAAACTAAAACAAGCTTTAATTGAAAAACCTATCTTAAGATTGTTTGATCCCAAAACACCCGGTTATTTATTTGCTGATGTATCAAGTCTTGGGGTGGGATATATTGTGAAACAAGCTGGTGAAAATGGAATTTTATGCCCTATAGCATATCATTCCAAAAATCTCTGTAATTATGAAAAAAAAAATATGCAATTACTGAATTAGAATGTTTAGCTATTTTGGATGCTTTGGATAAATTTTATCATTATTTACACAGTCAAAAATTTGTCATTCATACAGAACATGCAGCTCTCACTTGGCTCAAAAATGCAAAAAAATTAAGAAGATGTCTTTTTCGCTGGTCCCTTAGACTTAGTACATTTGACTATGAAATTAAATATCAAAAAGGCTCCACTAACGTTGAAGCTGATATGCTATCTAAACCATCCTTTTTCAGACGACCCCCTATACCATATGCACTTACTTAATTTGAATGAAATAAGAAAAAATCAGAAAAAAGAAAATGTAATGGGGGATGGTAAAAAGTATACTGAAATCTGTGATGTTATTGTAATTAAAAAGAAAAGTTTGTATAAGATTGTTATCCCCATGGCATTATGTTTACTTCTCTTAGAGAAAACCAACACAGAATTTGGACATCCATTGGGATTTTCCCACGCAGGTTCAAATTCTGCTGACTTCTTGTAAGGAATCGCAGGCATCCACTTTTTGTCATCTTGAAATATATGTTATATCCAGATTCCTTCAGGTTTCTCATCACTTAGTGCAGTCATGGCAGAGTAAAAACAAAGTTTTTTCCTGGGATCTGACTGTATTCTTTCTAGATATGTTGTCGAGAGAACACTTACGGTGGTTTAAGCGAATTGTATGCTGCAGCACAAATATCTGGCTATGTTTTCAAGGTGTGTTGCAATAGTGTGGCTTATGTTGCTTTCGCTGAAGAAGAAAATCCAGTTGGTAGGCTGCACTTCACACATGATTTATCTAACAGACATTTTTATGTATATATGTCATGCGATTTACAGGATGAAACTTTGCTAACTTTTACTGATCCTGATCATAACATAAACAATGATACCACTCCTTTTATCACCAAGTTTTACTCCAAATACAGTCACTTTTATTAATTTTCCAGAAACAGTAATAGTATCTTCTTCATTTTGTCTGCAGCATCTTAACTCCCAAAGTCCTTTGTCAACTACTAATAAATCTAAAAAACGGCACACTAGGATAACAAGAGCTACAAGACCGAAACAACTTAGGAATGCTGCTTAAAAATACAGTCTAAATAATGCAGAGGTTCACCAGTCTTCAGTAGCCAAGTTTTTAAAAAATATATCCCGAGTTACACGCGGTTTGAAAATACCAAGAAAATAATCTCGAGGTGCACAGGTCGGCAGTCTCAAAATTTCAGAAAAACAATCTCAAATTACATAGGTCAGCAACACCTAGCTACAAATCTCTAAATCCATAAATATGTATTGAACAACATAATGCAGAAAACAATAACAGAATCAGATCTGCCTTCCATTATGATCCAAACATTAATTATTCTGTATACATAGATATTCAGATTGGTAAAATGAACAAAGTGTGTAATAAATTCAAAGCAAACAAACTGAGCGATGAACCCAATGGATTATGTTGTACTGCTGACAAGGTAATTGTATTTGACATTCCTGAGTCATCAAAACTAATTAAAAGATTTGGTAATCATTTGCTCTCAGCACACTTCTTAAATAATATATTACAATACAATACTTTATTTCAAATGACGTCCATCGGTGTGAATAAAATCAAGGTAGGAAATTTTATGCCTACATTTAAAGTAAAACGGCAAGTTTACAACTTTATCAGTAATTTACTCCCTCCAGAAGGCAGAGATCCTCAGTATTTGCAAATTTATTTTCTTTTGGATCAAGATGAAATATTGTGTCTAATCTTAATTATTTGGACATCTTCAAGCTATATTACAAAAATATAATCATTACATTCAAGACTTCAAAAGTAACTTGGATAATAATATAGAATCAGAGGATTTGAAAATTACAATACATGCAGATTGATATCCAGTCAATAAGCATAGAAGGCAATACAATGCTCCTACAGCTAATGAAGTAGTGGTGTTTTTAGTTAATGAAGATAAAGTTCCGAGAGATGTAGTGTTGCATTGTTGTGACGGACTATTAAAACGGGTTTCAGAATTGCATAGATCTTATGACTCTTTACATTGCCCATTGATTTTCATTAGGGGGGAAGATGGATACTGCCTGAATATACCACAACAAAATTCTCCACGTAATAAAACGGTCACAATTTTAAGCACAAACAGCAATTTTAAGTACACCGGATTATGATAAAACAAGACAACTTTAATACTCTGCATCATTTCAGAAACTTATTTAACCAATATTTTGTCGATATGATGGCAAAAATAATTATAGAAAGATTAGATTATATCCACAGAAATCAAACAAAATTAAGATCTGAAAATTATGTTCACTTGCGCAATGCAGTTAATCAAGACCAAAATATTAATGCTCAAGATTAATATCATGAAATGTCATATTGCCTTCAACGTTTACAGAGTCACCAAGATACATGCACAAGAAAACTCAAAACGCGATGTCGTATATTTGAAATTTTGGCAGACCAGATTTATTTATTACATTTACATGTAACCCTGAATGGCTTGAAATCAAAGCTGAACTATTTCTTGGCCATACATCTTACGATAGGCATGATATTGCACATGTCTTTAATTTGAAAGTGAAGTCTCAGGAAACTTTTGATGAAAAAAAGAGGGTTACCTCATGTATATATTCTGCTGTGGTTACAAACAAAAATACAGCTTGATGAGATAGATTCTTTGATATCAGCTGAACTACCAGATCATGACCATGATCTTATTTTACATGACATAGAGGTGAAAAATATGATTCATAGTTTATGTTGGGTATATAACATGTCCGCACCATGTATGACAAACCGTATTTGCACTAAAAAATACCCACGTAATTTGATTGATGAAACACAAACTTGAGAAGATGGCTATCAGTTTATTGTCGTGAAAGTTTTAATAATGATGTAAATACGATAACTCTGAAGGTCCAAGGACAGGAGCTCACAGTAGATAACAAATGGGTAGTTCCCTACTCTCCCACTGTATAGATCATTCAGTGCTCACATTAATGTTGAATGCTGTCATTCACTAAAAGTAATCAAATACATCTGCAAATACACAATAAATGATTTGATCAAGCTACTATATCAGTATGGAAAACTCACAACAAGATCAAAACTTATTTGAATGGCTGCTATAGAAGTACATTTGAAGCTGTTTGGAGAAATTTGAAATTCCATATACATGAAAGACACCCAACGGTTAACATTTAGTGTTATATCTTGAAAACAGACAAAGGGTTTTATTTCACAGGAAATAATTTACAACAAAGAATCAAAAACCCACCCGCAACAACACTCACAGCATTTTTCGAATTATGTAGAAAAGATACTTTGAAAAAAACTTTATTATATATTGAAGTATCTGCACACTACACCTGGACTGATAGTAAATTTTCATGCAGAAAATGAGGACAATGGGTTGAAGGATTGCCTAATATTAAAAAAGACTCAGCACTTGGCCAGATATATGGTTTTCATCCAAGTCAATGTGAATGTTTTCATCTAAGAATACTGTTGCATCATGTCAGTGGCCCAACTTCTTTTATAAGGTTATGAACTGTTGCAGGAAAAATTATGCCAACATATCAATTAGCTTGCAAAGAACTTGGCCTCCTTGAAAATTATGAACATTGGAACCACACATTAGCCGACACAGTACTTTCTGATTCACCTAATAAATTGAGAGAATTGTTTGTGACCATTCTATTATTTTGCCAACCATCATATTCTTTAAAGCTATGGGAAATATTTAATAAACATTTGTGTGAAGACATAGTCCAGAGAGTGATGTAGTAATATATCTATACCGTATTCAGGTGATATTCTGAATGAAGGTCTTATACAAATTGAAGACAAACTATTTGAGTTGAGTTAGCTGATTTTGTTCTGCCCTCACCAGTAAGAGAGGGTACATTAATGGATCGTTTACGAAGGCCATCAACACATCTTGAACTCTGTAACTTCATTTGTAATAATTTGTTGAATCTGGTCCCAGGCCAGCATCACATGTATGATGTTATAATAGATAGCGATGACAATAATAAAGGAAAATTATTTTTTGATGCACCAGGCAAAACAGGGAAAACCTTTTTGATTAACATAATACTTGCTAAAGTCAGATCAGGAAAAACTGGCAAAAGCCATTGTATCTTCTGGAGTTACCGCTATACTTCTTAGCAGTGAAAAATGGCACATTCTACATTTAAATTAGCTTTGAATGTTCATTTAAGCAGGATTCTGTCTGCTCAATTTGAGGAAAATGGACCACTTGACAAAATTTTCCAAGAAGCTTCTATAATAACATGGGATGAATGTACCATGAGCCACTGATCACATATTGAAGCAGTGATGACCAAGCAGTATACAGATCTCTAAGAGACCTTAGAAATTCGAATAGAGCAATGGGTGGCATCACTTTTGTATTTGCCGGTGACTTTTGCCAAACCCTACCTGTGATTCCCAGAGGAACTCGAGCAGATTATCAAAGCCTGCTTGAAATCGTCTCACCTCTGGAATTCTATTGAATCATTAACCTTACGAACGAATATGCGAGCTCATTTGAGAGATGGTGACAGCAGCTTTTCAAGTCGACTGTTAGAACTTGGCGATGGCAACATACCTGAAGAAGATGGTCTAATTGAAATAGGTGATCAATTAGGAACAAATGTAGCAACTCTTGACGAATTAACTTGCAAAGCATATCCTGATATAGAACAATATTTGAAAAAGATTGCACGTGAGTGTGCGAGTGAACTATAATATCTGCTAGAAATGCCTCGGTTGATCAAATAAATGAAGAAATTTTGAAAAGAGTCCCTGGGGACGAAAAGTGCTATAAATCAATAGATACGGTAATAAATGAAGAAGATACAGTCCACTATCCACAAGAATTTCTCAATACCCTCAATCCATCGAGCCTTCCTTCTCACTGTCTAAAAATAAAAATTGACGTTCCTATCATTTTAATGTGTAACCTTAATCCTCCCAATCTGCGCAATGGGACAAGATTGCAAGTTAAAGCACTCAGAAACAATGTAATTGAGACCGTCATCCTTACAGAACCAGCAGCTGGACAAATGGCACACATTCCTCGCATTCCAGTGATCTCCACTGACTTACCATTCCCATTTAAAAGACTGCAATTCCCTGTTAAATTTTCATTTGTGATCACCATCAACAAATGTCAAGGTCAAACATACAAATACGTTGGGATTGATCTGCAGCAAGAATGCTTTTCTCATGAGCAACAGTATGTTGGCTTATCGAGATCTGGGAATGCGGACAATCAATACATTATGAATAAGTCAAAAAATGTTGTATACTCAGAAATATTAAAATAAATTTATTAGTTTCAATATGTTCATAAACAGAAAAATTTATTTATCACATTTTTACAAGCTTTTATTTAAAGTTCAAAATTTGTAAGTACTGCAATTTTGTCTCACTCCTGCTTTTATCCGATTTAGAACAATTTTTTAAAAATGCCTACCCATCCCTAACCCACCATTGTAGTTGACACATTGTCTACCTGTGCGAAGCCGGGACGGGCCGCTATTATATATATAGTGGTTCTATTGTGCATAATAACTGATCTCTTCTTTTTTAACCTATTGTCTATAAATTCCTGTCTTTACGTATTTTTTATTGCAGTCAGAGCTTTTTGTTGTCTATTAATCCAACTTATTCATTTTTTACTTTTGAATGTCTTACAATTTACAGTAAATTGTTTTAATTTAGGTGATATTAGTGAGCTGGGGTAAAGGCGCTCAAAATCCTGTGAAATTCGTCCATTTCTACACTAAAGTGAACACTTATGTGGAAAAATGCTCAGAGCAACTTGAAGCATCTGTGATGTCACCTAAATATTATCAAGAAATCCAGGTTCATGTACTTAGTCGGCGTTCAGATGAATTTGCTCTGGATGTGATCCAATTGTGTTATGATATGTACTGGCAAAATTCAAGTTCCAAATGTAATGATCATGTATGATATCGTATGTTTCATTTTTTTTTTTGCTCACTTAATGCTATGACTTAACATTTTAAGAATCATATAATCATATCTATATCCATCCCGTCATATAGAGTTCATATTTACCTGTATATTTTGTGATTTTTGAAGCAAATAAGAAGATATAGTTCCTTAATATTTCAAAAATCATAAAAGCATATACATATCTCTCTTTATTATTTTTTATTCTTTAAAGAGGATGTGGAAAGATATTTCTGCATAGTATTTTTTTAAAAAAACATAAAAACTTATCTACCACTTTCTTTTTGTTTTAGAAATTTTTTTAAAAAGCTTAATATTTCAAAAATTGCAAAATGTGCATGCATCTTTTTTTTTTTCCCCCCATCTTTTATGAAGGAAATGTGAGAAGATATATCTGCTTAATTCTTCAAAAATCGTAAAATCAACATTTATCTATTCTTTTTAAAGAAATAATATAGCTGTTTAACATTACAAAAATTTTAAAAGCATACATGTATCTATCACGATTAATCTTTTTTTTTTCTTTAGGACATGTAAGGAGAAGGTGAATATTTCTTTCTCATCTGTTCATACTTATGTACTTTGTAGGACATCTTAAATATAAATTTTTAAAACTTCTGGTTGGTTGTTAAAATAAAACTACTTTTGTCTTTAGTACAAGGTGGTTTGTTATTCGTGTGACTGGTGCCTTCTGTACAGCATCATGTATGCATAATATACAATTGCCATTTTTACAAATAGATAGTTTCAACAAGTTTTGCTTTATTATGTTATATTTAATTAAAGTTTTGAGTTTTTAATTTTACCATAAACTGAATCTTATAGTAAATTATTTGAGATAAATTAATATAATAATTATTATCATATTTTAAAGTTCTTAGGCATGTCTGACAGTCTATGTTAGTTTGAATTGTTGTTCTTACATTAATTTACCAATAAAATTTGGTTTTATATTTAAATCAGATGCTGTTATTTAAATATATATATATATATATATATATATATATATATATATATATATATATGGGCATAAATAATTAACTATATAAAATATTTTGTTTAAACTGTGATCTATATTGAATAGTTATATTTAGATTTTTATATTTATTTTTAAATTTTTGAACTTGTTATTTTTTAGTGTTTTTGTTTTTCTGATTTATGTTTCATTTTGTTATTAATTTATTTATAATATATAACTACACAAAAAGTATTACTTTATTTTAATATATTTATTATAGATATGAATAAATTATTTGATAAAAGCGCAATTAGATATATTATGTGTTCATTTATTTTATGCAATTTTTGCATTCTTTGTTATTGTAGATTTGATGAACATCAACATGTGTATTCTATTCAAATAACAGATTATTTGTTGACCTTATTTTTTTGTGTGCATAAGTGGGATTGGGGAGTACCTTTAAACAAACAAAGACTTGTATAACTGTAAATTTTACACTTACAGTCAATTTTCATTTTATATTTTATGATATCTGTATGCTAATAGTATTGACATGCTTCATTAGCTTGTGAAAAATACATATTTTAATGACTTGTAAAAAAGTATTCTTATTTTTAAAACTGAAAAAGTTAAATTAATCTACTTTTTTAGTTAAGAATCTAAATTTTAGAAATAAAGTTTTTGACTTTATTTTAATGTAATTTATTTTTATTTTAGTTATAAGTAGAATTTATAGATTCCATTTCATCATTACTCAATAATTACCTTTGGTATATAGAAAACACTAATTTATGAACATATATAATATTTTACTAAAATATTTATTTGAATTTGAACCTTTAAAATTTTGAGAAAAATGTTGAATAGTGTTATTTTTTTTTTAAGTGCTCTGTCTATAAGCAGAAAAGTAAAAAATATGTTCTAGACTTTAAACTGCTAAGATAATGCTTTAAATCAAAAATTTTATGTTAAAATGTCATTTTAAATTTCTTTTACTATCTGAATTAAACTAATTAATTAAAAGCATAAACAATTATTAGCAAAAAATCTCTCCTTTTTTTTTTTTTTTTTTTTTTTTTTTTTTGCATATCTTAAAAATCATTCATAAAAAGAAATTAAGTTAGACACAAAATCTAGCCAAATTAATGGCGATACCATAGGTTTTGTCACTGTGATTGTGACCTTGTGAATTTGAATGTATTGTTTAAAATATAATTTGAGAACTAAGAATTGATGTATTGATTTCTGTGGAAAATAAGTGAAATCGTTTAAGTTTTAACAGCTATCAGCACCCCTTCTCCCTTTTCCTACACCTTAAAAAAGAAGATATATATATATATATATTCTCAATACTTAAAACTATTGTGTATATAACTTTAAAATCCTTATAAAACTTTTTTTGGTCTTTCTTGTTATTGCCACTGCTTTTAAAATTGTGCAATCATCAAACTATATATTTTAAAGTATGAAAGTAATATTGTTGTAATCTTGAAAACATTGTGTGTGTTAATTATATGTTTATTTATTATGAGGAAAAAGATACTCTGATAAAATTTGTTAAGTTTGTTTTATAAATCATTTTTAATCACTCATTTTTGATGTGCAGACTTTATATTAATAATCAGTGTTATAATATTTTTGTGATGATTTTTACATTATTATAAATACTCATTGATTTGTATTTAAATAATTTAGATGACATTTCAAGAATTGTTTTGAATAATAACTGTTATCAGTTACTGAACTTGGAATGCATTATAAAAAAAAATCATTCTTTTTAAGATCAATATTCATTGAAGTTGATAATTTATTAATTTATTATAATTTTTTTAGGATAGATACAATTTATAATCTTTTTAAAAATAGTCTGTAACTCATATTAATATTTTTCATAATTTTACCTTCCACAAAACATAATCTTTCAAGTAACTAACTATATATATGTATATAATATATATATATCTTGTTTTTTTTTTTTTTTTTTGAAATTCAGAATGAACTTGACATCCTTCAAAATACTGATTGAAATTGGCACACTTTTCTCAATCTAATGACAAATCGTACATTATTCCTTTTATCCTTTTTTTAATGTTAGATAGGTAATTTCTTTCACTTGATATACAGTAATATCTCGTTATAACGTTATAATGAACTTCTAATGACCACTAATTAAATTCAGTAATGTGAAAGCCCAATATGGCGTTTTAAAAAAAAGGAAATTTGCATGCACACTGAATAAAAGTATATATTGTTACTATAGTTAATTAAATTTTGGTTAACATGCAAACAAGTCAGTAAATGATAAATATACAGTATATACAATTGTGAACTTACTAGTTAGAAGTAAGATAATTTTTAAGTTTATTAAGTTTCAAAATTTTAATCGTAACTATTTATAAAGGAATTATAATTTATCTTACATACCTGACAGATTAAAAAACCTCACTGACATGTGCCGTTAATGTAACTTTATTTATTTACAAAAAAAAATCTTTTTTTTTTTTTCTGCACTGAAGTTGACACATTTTTCCTAACAACTTGTGTAAATGTTTTCAGAACGTTTTTTTTGCTGGAATAATTATTTTTTAATAGTTTCAATGTTCTATAAAGCCCCTTTTGATTGTACAACACAATCTTTAGTACTTGATCAACAATCATCATCGGCTTCATTTTCACTGTTGTCTGCCTCCTCTTTATTGAGTTACCGATAAAAGTTTTCTTCCAAATTCTACTTTTTCAATAGAGATATTTTTTCCTTGCCAACTTAGTATTCATAAAACTGAAATGACTATTCTTTTTAAGCTTTCAATAAATTTGTTAATTTGAAAAATTTGTTCATTAAAGTTAATATTTTTATAATGTGAAAGCATTGGATGTTTTTTAACAATTCAAAAAATGTTTGTTAAAGTGGTATTCGTTGTAATGAGACAATACTGTATTACCTTTCTTTCCAAGTACAAATTAGGTTAATTTCCGCAGTACTTTTAACCTAAAAGATGCACCAAAATTTATAAGAAGATAGATTAATGTTGCAGAATTTAATAAATCGTAATGATGCATGAAATTTGCATTAGGTATTAGCTTAATTTCTGTTGTCAGCAAATCAGATCTTTAGCATTCAAGATGTTATTTGTAATAATTCTTGCGGTTTGTATATACCAGGGATGGCAAACTTTTCATGTCTGCATGCTAAATATTTTATATGACGTGCCAACAATTAAAAGAATTTAGTGAATCAAAAGTACTTGAATTTTTGTTTATGAGAATTAAAAAATGTGGGTGATATACATACGGGTCAGTTAAAATCGGATTACCCAACCAGATGCAGAGCTTTAGTTCATACCTAGTTACTTTTAACAGAATGCAAGCTGAATTGGAGTAATCTTACTAGTGGTTTCTATTTGAGTTTTTCATATTAATTTCCAAAAATAATAATTCACAGGCATAGGGAAAGGGGGAAACTGTCAAAATGGCAAAATTTATACCAAGTCGTTCTAGTTTCATCATTGACAATCTTGTTTTTCAATTTCTAATAATACTGCTTTTTGATATTCACCCAATCTCTCAATTTTATAAATTATTCAGCCCACAAGGAATAGGATTGGAATTCATTAAGAATTTAATTTTTTTCAATTTCAGAAAAATTAAAGAAATTAGACAAGCTTAGCTTACATTAATTTGTTTGTTTTATGTAATTTCATTCCAGCTTGATTTAAAACCTCAATCAACACCATGCCAAAAATATTCTGTTGCATGCTATAGGTTTGCCATCTCTGATATATGCTATTCCATGGCATTAAGTGCCAGCAAAACTGCTTCCGACCTATTGCAAACATTTTTTAGGGTTTTGTTCATCTGATGAATCCTTTTTGTCTTACTTCTCTGTCTGTGCATCCGTCACAGAGTTCGTACTCTGAAACTGTATAAATTAGAGACTTGAAATTTTGTGTACACACAGATGATTACCTCCTGTCAAACGACAAATCATAAAATTTTGAATCCATCAGTGATTAGCAGAGATATTAATTAAAAAATGATTAAAAAGCAGTTTTTTCAAAAGAGAAGCTCATATATCAATTTTGCCTAGATTGGGACCCTTTATCGAGGTTAGCTAGAGTTAGACCTCGATGCATGAGAGTTTACTTTCAATTAAGATTTTCACTTCCAAAGTGATAAAACCACAGATAATTTGCAGTACTGGGGTAGTTTTGGGCTCTACGAAATTATGAAAGCTGTTGTATTTATTGATTTGAAAATTATGCATCCATGCTTAAAATTAAATCCTGAATCCAAAAATCTAATTTTCGCAAAAATCAGACCATAATTAGCTGAGATATTAATTAAAAATTTATTAATTTTTCAAGTGAAAATGAATTATTTTTATACACGTGCAGGTGCTGGCTTTTCAGCACAGACGGGAAACAGGTTAACACAAAAGAGGGTTTGCCAGATAAACATTCCAATAAGAATTTTTAAGGTATATACAAATTTTAAAAACTACATAAGATACGGATTTGAAAATTGGTATATATATATACACAAAATCATATACTGTTTAAGAATTTGAAAAAATCGACTGGTAACTTTTTATTTTACCAAAAACATTATTTATTTCATTTACTTTCACATGTAAAAGAGAAAAAAGATAAACAATGCTTAGAATAATTAAAAAACATACTCAAAAATTTTGAGGTATATTGAAATTTTTAAAACTATGCAAGGTAGGGATTTTAAAATTGGCATACATACACAAAATCATATTTTATTTAAGAAATTTAAAAAATTAAATCAACCAGTAACTTTTTATTTTATCAAAAACTGGTTTTTTTTTTTTTTTTTTAAATGAAAAATAAAATTTATTTGGATTTTTTTTTTTAAAGGAATATTAAACAAAACCATCTGTGCAATGTTCAATCACACTTGCCCACTTGTTTAAGTAATTCTATCACTTTTTAAAGTTGTTCTTAAATCAAGACACATTACTTTGGACTTCCAGGTGAATATCCTTAGCAGTTTTGATTTTCTACTTTTTGTGTGCATATGCACATTTTTAAAGGGTTCTTGCCTATCTTCATTTTCAGGCATTTTAATACCTTTTTGGAGGGATAATCATTTAAAAATTAATATTAATCAATTAATAATTTTTATACTGATATATTTTTTAAATAGTTTTATAGAATAAAAATTGCCAAACAAAATAGGACTATTTTTTTTCTTTTGGCAAGTTGTTATTTTTATCTTTATTTGATCCACTACCTAAAAATAATTTGTATTCATTAAATATATAGAATTTCAAAATTTTGAATAACAGAATTACCTTTTTCATTTATTTAGGAAAGTAATATATCTTTCATGGCATATTACTAAAATTAATTTTTAAACTAATTTTGAAGCTACAAAAATCTAAAGAGAGGCAATAAGTAACTAGAAATCAACATCAGAGATATATTATATTCACTGGTAAAATAAAAGTACATCTTGTTTATTTGGAATCTTAACTGCCTACTGCAAAACTTTTGTTTATGGAAGAGTAAAAACTATTGAATAATATTGAAGAGAAGTTACTCAAAATTTTATTTCGATTGAGATGCAGATTATGATGATTTAAGAACAATATTATAATGCCTTTCAAATTGTTTCACATATTTTTATGAGTTCTTTTTTTTCTGGTATTACTGTCATTTTTCATTAGTCTTTTGTTATTTAAAATAAAGTACCATATATTCCAGTGTATTACAAACACTGCCTTATTATGCACACCTAAAATTTGACTCTTTTTTAGGTATTTCACTATATTATTCGCACCCCCTTTGAAAAGAAATCTTTATGAAATATATAGCATGAAAAAACCTTAAAGATTTTTTTAAATATGATAACTAGTATGAACATGAAGAAATAAATGAGAAAGTGCAAGATGTACAATGTTCATTAATGTAGAAATCTCAATTCTTATTCTTATTTTCCTATTTTTTTCTTTAATTTTTATACCTGGTGTATAAAGCTTACCTGTAAATTAAAAAAAAATTTCTTGTATCAAAGTGTGTGTTATACGCTGGAATATATTGTACTTAAGATACATTTCTCAATGTAACTCTTGTGAAACAATATTGTTTGGCTAATTATTAAGCAAAAATCCATCTAATGCAAGAATAAATATTATAAATACTCCAAGTAGGGTATACAAAAGATTTCTCATTTGGTATAATTTGAAAGAAAACTTAGGTATTTGTTTGTCAGTATTTATGAGTTTTTCATTTGTATAATATATGTTTTGTTGGAATATGTGTAATATATATATTTGTTTATTTTAAAGTATTTCCCATTGTTAAAATTTCATAAATACTTTGGTGAGTTCAAATATTTTTATTTGATTGTTTTAAAATATTTATTTAAAGTTATAATATATTGAGAAGATGTCTGTGTGCCATGTGCTTGTCTTATTTATTTAGTTAGCAGTTTAGATATTCAGGATGAAACAAGTATAAATGCAAAATATTTAATTTTAAAAATGCTGTATTAGTGTAATTTTCACGCTCTTTATAATGCTTCAATCCTTAAGAGGAAGTTTATAAGGTTTCAGAATCTTGAAAAATACTCAATTTCTTCATAATAATCATGCAAAACTTTTGGGCGATTTTATACTTTTAATGTGAATTATCACTATTGATATCGAGTAAATAATAAATTATATCTATATATATTTTTGTAACACTTTGTTCGATTAATTTTGCTTTCTTTAAATTATATTTTCAAAATTGTGATTAATTTTACAGTAAGTTATGGGCTGTGTTAATGCTGTGTAAGTGTATTTTAGTTCTATTTAAAAAATATTTGTTCGAAAATACCTGGTGAATTATTGTTGTGTTGCATTTAAAAAAAAAAAAAAGTTTCACTGTATTTAATACAGTAACACAAATACTTTGAAAGCAATTTTATGTATTATTTAATAATAAAAAAATAAGGTATTTATTTTGACTTTATCATCTTAGCAAGATTTTTTGTTGTTGTTTATATGTTTTATTCCTTGAATTACACATCGATATGAGTTTGTGATAAAATTTATTCATAATGTATAGTTGGTATAATTGATACCATCTCCATATTGAAATGGAAATTTAAAAAAAAAAAATCGATGCTAACATACAAATTGGATAAGTTTTTATTCTAGGGTAAATTTTAATGTACTGTAAATGAGTTATTTTTCCAGTATAGGGGTCTTGGAGAGAAAGAGAAAATGGGTTTGGCAAGAAAAGGAATTTTTTCATGCGTATTTTCTAGCAACCTATTGTTTCATATATACAAGGAATTTTTTCAATATTTATATAATTTTTTATTATAAACAAGCCATTTATCTTTTTTTATGTACAAACAGAAGTAAATTGTATATAAAAAACAATAATATATTTATAAAAAATGTTTATGTATACCGGGTCGGGTGAATAAAAAGTACTACCGTAAAATCCCGTTAATCCGCCCTTCCCGATTAAGCGCCCCCCTCCCACTTTGTAAACAAATTGGAAAATTCAAAAAATCCCAAGAAAGCGCCCTCCCCCAAAAAATTTCGCTGCGCACGTCAAGATCAACACCCAAAATTTTATCTCACGAGTATTTTTTTTTTTTTCCCCCGATGATTAGAAACGCGTGACGATTCTTTGATATATCGCAAACTTGTACAAACACAAAAGTAACATTAACAACTTCAACTCTGAAAAAGCAATATAACCAAACATTAGTTTTGCTGTAAATTTATCTCCATGGCGGTAATAAAAATATCGATAGTGAAAGTTTCTCATGAAATAAGTTTAAAAATGTGTATTTGATGCTGCTTGTGAAATATTTTCATTAAAAAAGAATCTATTCATTTTATCAAAGAATTTATAGTCGTATTTAACGTTATGAAAACCAACACAAAGAATTTATCTATCGATTGCTCAGTAGATGGCGCCAAACAAAAATTTGTTGTATATTTTATGCTATCTTTGTGGTAGCAATGTTTTTTATTTTAAAAATCTAGCAACACTACCAATTCGTTCTGTATGTTCTCAATTTTTGTGATTTGTATTATTTATTTAGCATTTATAGATACCAAATCATGATTAAAAAAACCAGTTATTTAATTTCTCTAATTTACAACAGATGGCGACACCACATGAAATACTAATTATAGAAAGTATTTCAGGACATTTTCAACTGCAATTTCTCCGTGTTTTTTAATTATTTTAAATTATTATGTTCCTTTTATTTTTCTGTTACCATATTAATGATAGATATTAGTGTTATTATTTATCTAAATGCATTCCAGTTTCAAAGCTTCTGAAATGCAGAGTTTTCTATAATCTGAAATTGCCATTAATCGTGAAGTTATACTGTTTTTCTATTTTGTATATCATTTTTTTTTTCAAAATGTTTTTCTTTCGTCACTTTATTAAAATAATGCATACTCTGCGACGATCGGCCATTAGCATCTCCCCCCCCACCACCACCACCGATAAATATCATATACTACAATTTTAATACCGTGTAAGTGCCCCCCCCCTTGATTATTTTACGATTTTCCGTCGCGTTTAGGGGGCGGATTAACGGTATTTTACGGTAAGTACTTTTGTGTAGTGAATTAATCAGAATAGTGAAGAAGTATTCTTTTCCCTTAGATGTAAAGTGTTTTACTGGAGACATTCACAATAGTTTTAACTTTTAACTTTTTCTTCACTTTAAAAAGATGGATAAAATTAATATATTTTACTCCATAGAATCCGTATTTGCAAACACAAATGAGGGTTCCCATTTGAAATTTCAAAGCTACCGAATATTGTTGTAATCTTGAAAACATTGTGTGTGTTAATTATATGTTTATTTATTATGAGGAAAAAGATACTCTGATAAAATTTGTTAAGTTTGTTTTATAAATCATTTTTAATCACTCATTTTTGATGTGCAGACTTTATATTAATAATCAGTGTTATAATATTTTTGTGATGATTTTTACATTATTATAAATACTCATTGATTTGTATTTAAATAATTTAGATGACATTTCAAGAATTGTTTTGAATAATAACTGTTATCAGTTACTGAACTTGGAATGCATTATAAAAAAAAATCATTCTTTTTAAGATCAATATTCATTGAAGTTGATAATTTATTAATTTATTATAATTTTTTTAGGATAGATACAATTTATAATCTTTTTAAAAATAGTCTGTAACTCATATTAATATTTTTCATAATTTTACCTTCCACAAAACATAATCTTTCAAGTAACTAACTATATATATGTATATAATATATATATATCTTGTTTTTTTTTTTTTTTTTTGAAATTCAGAATGAACTTGACATCCTTCAAAATACTGATTGAAATTGGCACACTTTTCTCAATCTAATGACAAATCGTACATTATTCCTTTTATCCTTTTTTTAATGTTAGATAGGTAATTTCTTTCACTTGATATACAGTAATATCTCGTTATAACGTTATAATGAACTTCTAATGACCACTAATTAAATTCAGTAATGTGAAAGCCCAATATGGCGTTTTAAAAAAAAGGAAATTTGCATGCACACTGAATAAAAGTATATA
Organism: Maratus michaelseni; assembly: GCA_963931845.1. Lineage (NCBI taxonomy): Eukaryota > Metazoa > Arthropoda > Arachnida > Araneae > Salticidae > Maratus > Maratus michaelseni. The sequence continues at coordinate 144,403,837 of OZ007596.1, forward strand.
TTGTTACTATAGTTAATTAAATTTTGGTTAACATGCAAACAAGTCAGTAAATGATAAATATACAGTATATACAATTGTGAACTTACTAGTTAGAAGTAAGATAATTTTTAAGTTTATTAAGTTTCAAAATTTTAATCGTAACTATTTATAAAGGAATTATAATTTATCTTACATACCTGACAGATTAAAAAACCTCACTGACATGTGCCGTTAATGTAACTTTATTTATTTACAAAAAAAAATCTTTTTTTTTTTTTCTGCACTGAAGTTGACACATTTTTCCTAACAACTTGTGTAAATGTTTTCAGAACGTTTTTTTTGCTGGAATAATTATTTTTTAATAGTTTCAATGTTCTATAAAGCCCCTTTTGATTGTACAACACAATCTTTAGTACTTGATCAACAATCATCATCGGCTTCATTTTCACTGTTGTCTGCCTCCTCTTTATTGAGTTACCGATAAAAGTTTTCTTCCAAATTCTACTTTTTCAATAGAGATATTTTTTCCTTGCCAACTTAGTATTCATAAAACTGAAATGACTATTCTTTTTAAGCTTTCAATAAATTTGTTAATTTGAAAAATTTGTTCATTAAAGTTAATATTTTTATAATGTGAAAGCATTGGATGTTTTTTAACAATTCAAAAAATGTTTGTTAAAGTGGTATTCGTTGTAATGAGACAATACTGTATTACCTTTCTTTCCAAGTACAAATTAGGTTAATTTCCGCAGTACTTTTAACCTAAAAGATGCACCAAAATTTATAAGAAGATAGATTAATGTTGCAGAATTTAATAAATCGTAATGATGCATGAAATTTGCATTAGGTATTAGCTTAATTTCTGTTGTCAGCAAATCAGATCTTTAGCATTCAAGATGTTATTTGTAATAATTCTTGCGGTTTGTATATACCAGGGATGGCAAACTTTTCATGTCTGCATGCTAAATATTTTATATGACGTGCCAACAATTAAAAGAATTTAGTGAATCAAAAGTACTTGAATTTTTGTTTATGAGAATTAAAAAATGTGGGTGATATACATACGGGTCAGTTAAAATCGGATTACCCAACCAGATGCAGAGCTTTAGTTCATACCTAGTTACTTTTAACAGAATGCAAGCTGAATTGGAGTAATCTTACTAGTGGTTTCTATTTGAGTTTTTCATATTAATTTCCAAAAATAATAATTCACAGGCATAGGGAAAGGGGGAAACTGTCAAAATGGCAAAATTTATACCAAGTCGTTCTAGTTTCATCATTGACAATCTTGTTTTTCAATTTCTAATAATACTGCTTTTTGATATTCACCCAATCTCTCAATTTTATAAATTATTCAGCCCACAAGGAATAGGATTGGAATTCATTAAGAATTTAATTTTTTTCAATTTCAGAAAAATTAAAGAAATTAGACAAGCTTAGCTTACATTAATTTGTTTGTTTTATGTAATTTCATTCCAGCTTGATTTAAAACCTCAATCAACACCATGCCAAAAATATTCTGTTGCATGCTATAGGTTTGCCATCTCTGATATATGCTATTCCATGGCATTAAGTGCCAGCAAAACTGCTTCCGACCTATTGCAAACATTTTTTAGGGTTTTGTTCATCTGATGAATCCTTTTTGTCTTACTTCTCTGTCTGTGCATCCGTCACAGAGTTCGTACTCTGAAACTGTATAAATTAGAGACTTGAAATTTTGTGTACACACAGATGATTACCTCCTGTCAAACGACAAATCATAAAATTTTGAATCCATCAGTGATTAGCAGAGATATTAATTAAAAAATGATTAAAAAGCAGTTTTTTCAAAAGAGAAGCTCATATATCAATTTTGCCTAGATTGGGACCCTTTATCGAGGTTAGCTAGAGTTAGACCTCGATGCATGAGAGTTTACTTTCAATTAAGATTTTCACTTCCAAAGTGATAAAACCACAGATAATTTGCAGTACTGGGGTAGTTTTGGGCTCTACGAAATTATGAAAGCTGTTGTATTTATTGATTTGAAAATTATGCATCCATGCTTAAAATTAAATCCTGAATCCAAAAATCTAATTTTCGCAAAAATCAGACCATAATTAGCTGAGATATTAATTAAAAATTTATTAATTTTTCAAGTGAAAATGAATTATTTTTATACACGTGCAGGTGCTGGCTTTTCAGCACAGACGGGAAACAGGTTAACACAAAAGAGGGTTTGCCAGATAAACATTCCAATAAGAATTTTTAAGGTATATACAAATTTTAAAAACTACATAAGATACGGATTTGAAAATTGGTATATATATATACACAAAATCATATACTGTTTAAGAATTTGAAAAAATCGACTGGTAACTTTTTATTTTACCAAAAACATTATTTATTTCATTTACTTTCACATGTAAAAGAGAAAAAAGATAAACAATGCTTAGAATAATTAAAAAACATACTCAAAAATTTTGAGGTATATTGAAATTTTTAAAACTATGCAAGGTAGGGATTTTAAAATTGGCATACATACACAAAATCATATTTTATTTAAGAAATTTAAAAAATTAAATCAACCAGTAACTTTTTATTTTATCAAAAACTGGTTTTTTTTTTTTTTTTTTAAATGAAAAATAAAATTTATTTGGATTTTTTTTTTTAAAGGAATATTAAACAAAACCATCTGTGCAATGTTCAATCACACTTGCCCACTTGTTTAAGTAATTCTATCACTTTTTAAAGTTGTTCTTAAATCAAGACACATTACTTTGGACTTCCAGGTGAATATCCTTAGCAGTTTTGATTTTCTACTTTTTGTGTGCATATGCACATTTTTAAAGGGTTCTTGCCTATCTTCATTTTCAGGCATTTTAATACCTTTTTGGAGGGATAATCATTTAAAAATTAATATTAATCAATTAATAATTTTTATACTGATATATTTTTTAAATAGTTTTATAGAATAAAAATTGCCAAACAAAATAGGACTATTTTTTTTCTTTTGGCAAGTTGTTATTTTTATCTTTATTTGATCCACTACCTAAAAATAATTTGTATTCATTAAATATATAGAATTTCAAAATTTTGAATAACAGAATTACCTTTTTCATTTATTTAGGAAAGTAATATATCTTTCATGGCATATTACTAAAATTAATTTTTAAACTAATTTTGAAGCTACAAAAATCTAAAGAGAGGCAATAAGTAACTAGAAATCAACATCAGAGATATATTATATTCACTGGTAAAATAAAAGTACATCTTGTTTATTTGGAATCTTAACTGCCTACTGCAAAACTTTTGTTTATGGAAGAGTAAAAACTATTGAATAATATTGAAGAGAAGTTACTCAAAATTTTATTTCGATTGAGATGCAGATTATGATGATTTAAGAACAATATTATAATGCCTTTCAAATTGTTTCACATATTTTTATGAGTTCTTTTTTTTCTGGTATTACTGTCATTTTTCATTAGTCTTTTGTTATTTAAAATAAAGTACCATATATTCCAGTGTATTACAAACACTGCCTTATTATGCACACCTAAAATTTGACTCTTTTTTAGGTATTTCACTATATTATTCGCACCCCCTTTGAAAAGAAATCTTTATGAAATATATAGCATGAAAAAACCTTAAAGATTTTTTTAAATATGATAACTAGTATGAACATGAAGAAATAAATGAGAAAGTGCAAGATGTACAATGTTCATTAATGTAGAAATCTCAATTCTTATTCTTATTTTCCTATTTTTTTCTTTAATTTTTATACCTGGTGTATAAAGCTTACCTGTAAATTAAAAAAAAATTTCTTGTATCAAAGTGTGTGTTATACGCTGGAATATATTGTACTTAAGATACATTTCTCAATGTAACTCTTGTGAAACAATATTGTTTGGCTAATTATTAAGCAAAAATCCATCTAATGCAAGAATAAATATTATAAATACTCCAAGTAGGGTATACAAAAGATTTCTCATTTGGTATAATTTGAAAGAAAACTTAGGTATTTGTTTGTCAGTATTTATGAGTTTTTCATTTGTATAATATATGTTTTGTTGGAATATGTGTAATATATATATTTGTTTATTTTAAAGTATTTCCCATTGTTAAAATTTCATAAATACTTTGGTGAGTTCAAATATTTTTATTTGATTGTTTTAAAATATTTATTTAAAGTTATAATATATTGAGAAGATGTCTGTGTGCCATGTGCTTGTCTTATTTATTTAGTTAGCAGTTTAGATATTCAGGATGAAACAAGTATAAATGCAAAATATTTAATTTTAAAAATGCTGTATTAGTGTAATTTTCACGCTCTTTATAATGCTTCAATCCTTAAGAGGAAGTTTATAAGGTTTCAGAATCTTGAAAAATACTCAATTTCTTCATAATAATCATGCAAAACTTTTGGGCGATTTTATACTTTTAATGTGAATTATCACTATTGATATCGAGTAAATAATAAATTATATCTATATATATTTTTGTAACACTTTGTTCGATTAATTTTGCTTTCTTTAAATTATATTTTCAAAATTGTGATTAATTTTACAGTAAGTTATGGGCTGTGTTAATGCTGTGTAAGTGTATTTTAGTTCTATTTAAAAAATATTTGTTCGAAAATACCTGGTGAATTATTGTTGTGTTGCATTTAAAAAAAAAAAAAAGTTTCACTGTATTTAATACAGTAACACAAATACTTTGAAAGCAATTTTATGTATTATTTAATAATAAAAAAATAAGGTATTTATTTTGACTTTATCATCTTAGCAAGATTTTTTGTTGTTGTTTATATGTTTTATTCCTTGAATTACACATCGATATGAGTTTGTGATAAAATTTATTCATAATGTATAGTTGGTATAATTGATACCATCTCCATATTGAAATGGAAATTTAAAAAAAAAAAATCGATGCTAACATACAAATTGGATAAGTTTTTATTCTAGGGTAAATTTTAATGTACTGTAAATGAGTTATTTTTCCAGTATAGGGGTCTTGGAGAGAAAGAGAAAATGGGTTTGGCGAGAAAAGGAATTTTTTCATGCGTATTTTCTAGCAACCTATTGTTTCATATATACAAGGAATTTTTTCAATATTTATATAATTTTTTATTATAAACAAGCCATTTATCTTTTTTTATGTACAAACAGAAGTAAATTGTATATAAAAAACAATAATATATTTATAAAAAATGTTTATGTATACCGGGTCGGGTGAATAAAAAGTACTACCGTAAAATCCCGTTAATCCGCCCTTCCCGATTAAGCGCCCCCCTCCCACTTTGTAAACAAATTGGAAAATTCAAAAAATCCCAAGAAAGCGCCCTCCCCCAAAAAATTTCGCTGCGCACGTCAAGATCAACACCCAAAATTTTATCTCACGAGTATTTTTTTTTTTTTCCCCCGATGATTAGAAACGCGTGACGATTCTTTGATATATCGCAAACTTGTACAAACACAAAAGTAACATTAACAACTTCAACTCTGAAAAAGCAATATAACCAAACATTAGTTTTGCTGTAAATTTATCTCCATGGCGGTAATAAAAATATCGATAGTGAAAGTTTCTCATGAAATAAGTTTAAAAATGTGTATTTGATGCTGCTTGTGAAATATTTTCATTAAAAAAGAATCTATTCATTTTATCAAAGAATTTATAGTCGTATTTAACGTTATGAAAACCAACACAAAGAATTTATCTATCGATTGCTCAGTAGATGGCGCCAAACAAAAATTTGTTGTATATTTTATGCTATCTTTGTGGTAGCAATGTTTTTTATTTTAAAAATCTAGCAACACTACCAATTCGTTCTGTATGTTCTCAATTTTTGTGATTTGTATTATTTATTTAGCATTTATAGATACCAAATCATGATTAAAAAAACCAGTTATTTAATTTCTCTAATTTACAACAGATGGCGACACCACATGAAATACTAATTATAGAAAGTATTTCAGGACATTTTCAACTGCAATTTCTCCGTGTTTTTTAATTATTTTAAATTATTATGTTCCTTTTATTTTTCTGTTACCATATTAATGATAGATATTAGTGTTATTATTTATCTAAATGCATTCCAGTTTCAAAGCTTCTGAAATGCAGAGTTTTCTATAATCTGAAATTGCCATTAATCGTGAAGTTATACTGTTTTTCTATTTTGTATATCATTTTTTTTTTCAAAATGTTTTTCTTTCGTCACTTTATTAAAATAATGCATACTCTGCGACGATCGGCCATTAGCATCTCCCCCCCCACCACCACCACCGATAAATATCATATACTACAATTTTAATACCGTGTAAGTGCCCCCCCCCTTGATTATTTTACGATTTTCCGTCGCGTTTAGGGGGCGGATTAACGGTATTTTACGGTAAGTACTTTTGTGTAGTGAATTAATCAGAATAGTGAAGAAGTATTCTTTTCCCTTAGATGTAAAGTGTTTTACTGGAGACATTCACAATAGTTTTAACTTTTAACTTTTTCTTCACTTTAAAAAGATGGATAAAATTAATATATTTTACTCCATAGAATCCGTATTTGCAAACACAAATGAGGGTTCCCATTTGAAATTTCAAAGCTACCCCCATACCCCCCCCCCCCCTCCCTAAGGGGGATGTATCTTTGGAACCATTAAATAGCTTTTTTTTAAAAAGTGATAAGTGAAAAAGTTTTTTTTTTTATCCCACGTCTATTTCTCAAGGTATTACACTATTCCAGGACTTTTTATTCACCTGGTATATAAATACACATATAAACAAGGATAAAAGTTCCATCAGATTTCTTTTCAAAGCTGTTTATATCATTTGGCAATAAATCTTCTTTCTGAAGCACGGATTGCACCAAGCTTTAAAAAAAACCTGCTAAGGCCGCTATACTGGAAAAGTACCAAAGAGGAAGCTATTTGAAGTGATTTGGTGAAGTTTGAAAACTATATAGATATAAAATTTTAACTTCTAAATTTCAATTTACTTCTCCAAATAAGTTTTTAGTTATGTTTAAAAACCACCAGCACTCTAATTTGAACGACCATATATCCATTAAGAAAAAAAATTTCTTGAAACTATTAATGAACGTAACAGCAGTCTCAATTTATTAGCATATTTAAACGATTTATTTAGTATTTTTCTAATACTCCCATTAAAAAGCATTAATAAAATTTGTATTCAATCTGATCTTAATGTAACAGATTTCACATTTTATACTGACCACAAAACAAATTTTTAATGTTGAATTTTTATTTTTTTAACTTTTAATCTATTCATGAACTATCTATATTATAAAGGACAAACGTGTCCGTGCGTAACACTGACGTCATTTTGCGAATGGCAACACTTGACGATGAAATTTCGGTTTTGCAATTTTTTTTAATTTCTAAACATTGCACATTTTTAATTTTTACACCATTATATAGGGGAAAAAAATCTACTTACCAATGCAATTTTGTTTGAAAACTGTGTTGCAATTTACTCATTTATTATAGCATTTAAATTAAATATCTATCTCTATCGCTTGCAGACAATTACAAAATATTAATCCGTGTGCACTTTAAACAATATAAAAAGTTCAGCATTTGTTTCCAGCTAATATTCAATAACAAAATTAAAACTTCATTAAGTAATAAACAAAATAGTATAAATGAAACAGATTTAACTATCGTGTAATTGAAATAAGCCCTTAAAACTGCTGTAGGTAACGAAATTTTTAGCGATTTCTTCGGCTATTAACTTCTGTCAAAACGAGGTCAAAACGAAATTACCACTTTTAAATTTTATTTGAATATATTATTGACATATTTCATATAAAAATGTTCTTTGGTGGTGTTGGGGGGTAATCTAAAAAAAATATTAAATGTAAAAATTCTATTAGAGTTTTCAATAAAAAAAAAAATAAATAAATGGTTTTCACATATATTCTCTATCCCAAGAAGCCTGGGATGTATATCCTAGTTCATATAAACTCCGTAATTCATATTTGAATAAACTATTCATATAAACTCTGTGAAAATGCCTGAGTTCATACTTTGCAGTAAAAATTAGGTGTTATTAGCATCTTTTTATTCTCCTAAACATTTTTTTTTTTCAGAAGAGATTCATGCTGGATTTTGTTAAAGAAAGTAAATTAAAGTTTTAAAAAAACATCAAGTAAAGCTAAAGTAAATTCACTCTATTATCAAGCAAAATATTTTTTAAATAATTTTCGAAGATGAATTTCTATTTTTGTATGGAAAATACATCAATAAAATCTAGCTTCATCTGGAGAAAGGCTCCAGTCACATTTCTAAATAAACTGCTGCATATTCAGCAGCAAAAAAAAATCATCTCGAATGGAAATACATTTTGTACTATTTAAAAAAAATACCTCTAAGTTTATGCTTCCTCCATGGCAAGGTTGCCGGCTTTTAACCAGGCCAATTAAAAAGCCAGCTGGCTTTTTTTTTTTTTTTTAGCCAGTTAAAAAAAAAAGGCTTTTTTTTAAAAATTTGGTTTACAACTAATTCATATTACATTTGCATTAAAAATAATTTATTGCACTTGTTTTCTACTAAAAAATTTATAAATTTCTAATTAATTTTATCAAATAAATGTCTTTATAACCAATAGAAGGCAACTATAAAGGCATTAAGTATGTCTGAAAGAAAAATATGTACATATTGAAAAGAATACATTAAATTAGACTCCAAGGTGGTCTTTTGAAATTCTAAGTCACATAGCTCCACATATACTCTACATTTTAACCTTGCCGCTTATTATTATTTTTCAAAATTCTTTTGACCAGTCTCTCCTCTATTATTACATATTTCAAATCATCATGTGTTTGAAATATGTTGTAAATTTATCATTTGTATTTTCACCATTTGACTGTGAAATTTTTAAAACAAAATTGCTTCAAACATTGTGTATTAGTCAATTTTTTTACAAATGTCTTGCCTGTGGAAATCGTGGGATAAGCAGTCAGAGGGTTAAAAATTATATTTAATAAGATGATTACAAAATGCCACAAAATATTAATCCGTTTGCACTTTAAACAATATAAAAAGTTCAGCATTTGTTTCCAGCCAGTATTCAATAACGAAATTAAAACTTCATTAAGTAATAAACAAAATAGTATAAATAAAACACAGATTTAATAGTCATGTAATTGAAATAAGCCCTTAAAACAGGGAAAAGGAGGATCATAAAAAAGGGAACATTCTTACGTACTTTTAAAATTGATTAAAACTAAATAATTTATATGAAATTATCTGATATAATACTTGAGAACATCCATAGTTAGTTAGTAATCAGTATTCTGATGACTTATAAAAATGATATATCTAAAAAGTTTTTCTGCTACTAAGGAATTACGTAACTTATTCCAGATAAGTCTATATGAAGAGATTAAATCATAGAATGATCAATGTTAAAAGAGAAATTAGGAAGGATATAATATTTGAGGAGATTTTAGTACATGTTTAAAAATTAAAGAACAGTTAAAAAAAAATGTTCTAAAAATAAAACTTGTTTAATTAAAATTTTGAAAAGCTTGTTGCTATTTAAAAGAGTTATTCATGCATATGTTATTCATAATACTGTTTTTAATAGTGAGAGATAGTGTTTTCATTAAATGATTATGTATGATTTTAAGTATTTATGAGAAAAAGAAAGACTTGCATATCAAAAGCTCTTAAAACAATTCGTTAAGTAATAAAATATGTAACTAAGCAACCATTGTTCTATTAAGTTATTTAAAACCGTAAAAATGAAAAAAAAAAAAAGTGTTAAAAACCAGTGTGAGCTTTTTTCTTTTTTAAATTTATAACAGTGATGAAGGGTAATAATCCCCACTGGGTGGTAATAATGCTGCTATTTAATATTTTGAGAATTTCAGATATAGCTGACTATTCTTATATTTACTTTGTATGTGTGTAACTCTGTTTTTGTTAGTATACACATACATGTGTGTAAGTTTAGATTTAGGTGATTAACAGTATTTTTTCTAAATACAAATACAAAGCGAGCTGCAAATGTTATTTGTTTGTTTTGTTATTTGTGCTACTAACTAATGAAATTAATTATTTGCAGTTTTTAAGAACGCTGCACCCTGCCCTTTTAAAACTGGCAAAATGTGTTGGAGAGATCTTACCCCTCTGGTAATGTGCAGGGAAGTTACGTTGGACCTACCAAATCTCTCTTGCATTAACAAGATTTCCAAAACACTTATGTGCCAATTAGGTAGGTATATAAATAAAATTGTAGCGATCGTTGATTCTAGGTCCCTGCTTGAGAAATGTTAGGCATTTCTCCATAAATTTCTAGAAATAATAATTAAAATCCTAACTTAATTCCTAAAATAATTTAAAAGTTGACAAAGTGTTGTGTAGATTTTGTAATAACAAAGACCATTATGAATCCCCTAACTAGTACACATTTACCTGCTAAAATATATTAAAATTAAAGATTGAGATACTACAAATAAATGAACATTACTTAATTAAAACTAAACAAATTTATTTACAGAAACATTAAAAAAATTACATACATTAATAAAATACACACAAAACTATTTACAAAAACATTTTCAATTTTACTGTTACAGGTCATTTAGTGACCTACTAACACAATTTTTTTATCATTAAAATATTTATAACAGTCATTTTGCTTACTGTTTGATTTTAACATTTAAATTTCATTTTAAAAGAATAATTTGCAAAGTGTTCATTAATGAGAATATAAATATTGATTACAAAATCTATCCTGATGCGGGTTCAAGCTTAATTTCATTTTTATTATAAAATGTCACAGATAAATTGTTATGTCAAAATATTATCTTGACCTTTATTTATCATTTTGTAGTTTTGACATCACTGGATACATGTCATTGATTATCACAAATCTGTGACACTAGTAGCCAATTGCTCTTGTTAATTTTTTTACAGACACGAGCAAAAGGGCCTGATTTTTGTCTGTAGATACTCTCATAAGCATAACTATTAAATAAATTAAATGTAAAAAAAAATTTTTTTTAAGCATGCTTTCATTAAAATTCACAAAATGTCAACTTATAAAGCACAAACATGTGCATCGCTTAATGCTGATGTCATAATGATGCAGGCAACAATGTGGTTAAAATGGATGAATGTTGCAACAATGGAGCTATTTTTCCAATTATTAGACAATCATAATGTTATTTCTATGAGGAAAATGCAAGTTTTAGGCCAATGTTGCCCCCCCCCCCCTTTCCACTTAGGTATTTAACTTAAGAAAAATTAATGTCCAATTCATGTATTGCCCTCAGGAGTACATATATATTCCAAATTTCAAAGCTCTATGTCAACAGGAAGTAGGTGAAAAATGAGTAACAAGATTTGACGGTACTTTTCGGTTAGCCGGGCGCCAGTGATATATGTACATATATAAATATATATGTATATACATTTGTGTATATATACATACATATATGTGTGCATATATATGTATGTATAGATATGTGTATGTAGATATATGTGTATCTATATATATGTGTGTATATATATGTGTGCATATATCACTGGCGCCCGGCTAACCGAAAAGTACCGATTTGACTGCCACATATATACAGAAATATAAGTTAAAAGAAAGCATGTAATAATCAGAAATATAAGTTATGACACTTCTCATTGCAATTCAACTTCGACAAACACCAGTCATGAAGACAAGAGCTAGGAAGCCAACCTTCTTTCTTAAAAGATTTTACACAAGTATATTATAATCAAGAAAAATATATTTACACAATGTCCTTATTTCTTTCGTGCTTTCTACCAAAAAATGGGTGTATACATACTATCCCTTTCATTCAATGCTGATTCTGGACACCTCAACCTAATCTTGGGACAAACTTATCCTGGCAGTGGAGGTAAAGCTATGAAAGCCTGTTTACTTAGTTTGGCACTAGTAGATTCTCATACTGGGAGATAAGCAATGAATGATTTGACGTGTAGAAAATTCCTTTTCAGATTTAATTTATAATATTTGTTTACTTTTGGAGTAAATCTTTAATCACCACATTTGGCTGTTTATCATTGTTGGGAATAAATTTGAACAAGTTGATGTTATGTTCTGTGCTGATTTTTTTATATTCGTGAAAGAATTCCCTTTACTATGTTTTAGCCCACTGTACTAAATTTTGTCATCTGTGATTTTTGAATTTTTAGTAATTTTTATGCGATTTAACGAGGTTTTTTGTGTTTCGCAGAGATTTTTTCACATTAAATATAAATCCAGTTTTAAACTTTTAGTACAATTTAGTAAATTTTATCCTCTTTTCAATAAAGCTTATTCGGTATTTGTATGTAGATTTTTGATTTTTTTGTGAATATTTTTATTTGAAACTATAGAATTTGCGAGTTTGCGAGGCGATTTTTCCACATTTGTAAAAGGAATTCTGTTTGTCTTTCCAATATAGAAAGTTTTTTCTTCTGCAATTTTTGAAATTTTAGTGATTTTTAATGCTATTTTTAGCATTTTTGCATGACTTTTCCACATGAGCAAAAAGAATCCTGTTTATATCTTCTAGCCGAGTACAGTAAATTTTGTTCTCTTTTCACTGAATGTTATTCAGCATTCATCCGGTTAAAACACTAATTAAAAAATAAAATCTGAAAGATTATTTGCTTTTATAGGAAGATGCAAAATGCTATTTGATTTCTTGATATCTGAATGAGAATTTCTGTAAATTTTATGCATTTAAGAATGAAAAAGACTTCATGAAAATGTTAGAAATTAGTTAGTTCAAATTGACAAACAGCCGTCAAGAAAACTAAATTTTTTAAACTAAAGGCTGGAAGTATCTAAAGATGGTTCTCAAATGACCTGCTCAACAACAGCACATTTTCTGACCACAAAGGCATAAAATGGGCAATCCTGACTCTTGAAGCGATTTGTAATCGAAATGAGTTTTCCATTTTTTAATAAATAAATTACTTATCAAGTTATAAGCAATTCGTCTCACATGACAACACATTTTCCCCTTATCTCGTGCTGCGGCATTGAAAATTCGGTTCAAAATATCGGCTTTGACAGTATTTTCTGAAAGATCTGCTTTGATTCTGCCTTGAAAATGGAAAATGTCTTTCGATTACAAAGTTTCTGAATAAGCACACCTACCAATTTCATGTGTTTCGGAACAAAAATGCATTAAAAATATGTCAAAATAGCCAGTTTGGATTGAGTACAGCCTTAAGGGTCCGAAAATCAATAAATGATATATATTTTTTCTAAACTGGATATTCTACAAAGAGAAAAAGGCATTGTTTGAAGTATGTGTTTTAGAGTGATTATTATTATTTTTTTAATTATTAGCCTTAGGTAAGGCTTAGCCCTTAAAAGGACTTTTTTTTTGTCCTTAAAAGGGTTGTTATGTTATTAATCTAATGGCTCGACTCAGCTAAGGCTACCATCTGTGTAATGCTCAGAATCATCAGATGAGTTCCAACAGTGAAACTGATTTTTTCAATTAATTGTTCTTCAATACCGTCTAATTTCCACATGTTTGTTTCTACCTTTTCAATTACATGTTGAACACAATTAGCTCAAGAAGAAGACGTTTTCTGTTTCCTTTATGAGTTTCAACTTTCTCCATTTTAAGTGTTCGATTTTTTTTCCGCAACATAATCTTTAACTTCTCCCCAGATAAGTTCAATGGGATTTAATTTGCAGTGATAAGGGTACAAATGAAGAACGGTATGGCCATGTTGAGCGATGGTTTGATCTATGTATCTTCATAAAACTTTTTATTTTCTGCCACAAGTTTAAGTAATTCCACTTTTAACATGTCTGGGTTCCAAGTGATGCTCTTTCTTGATAACCATATGTCTTCTTTCTTGGTTGAGCTTGTTGGAATTTTTTCTACCCAAACAGAATGGTATGGGGCATTATCCATAACTACAACACTATTAGGCTGAATATAGGGTAGAAATTTATTTACTAACCATTCTTCATTCATTCATTCATTCACACTCATTCATTTCATCATGGTAATCTCAATTTTTCCTTTGAATGTTCCATTAACAAATCCATTTTCGCAGTCAACATGCATTAATTATCCTCCTTTACCTTAAGTAGCTTTTAAACCTGTAGACAGACCATTTAAAAATGCCTGTTTCTTCAATTTTACCGTAGAATGTTGCCATACGCATTCTTTCGTATGCCCTGCATTAACCCCCGTTTCATCAGTATAATTTTTTTTTCCTTTCGGAATGAAATCTTCAGATATTCCTCAAATATTCGTGCCACCATTGTTGAATGTCCTCTCGCTCACACAATAATAATGAACATACTCTTTAAAAAAAAAAAAAAATTCCAAATCATGAATAAAATTTCTAACACTTCGAACACTGAAATTTGGGAGTTTGTAATCTTCATTTATGGCACGCGTTATTTTTTCTGCCATAGGTATTTCATTAATGAAGAAAAAAGAATGCACTTTCTTACGAATAGCCGTTTTAGTAAATTCATCATAAATCTGTATTCTTGTACATGTATTTACTTTCAAAAGACGTTTCTTGCCAGGAGTTGTAAATTTACCGCTTGTTTTTATTATTTCAGCCTTCATTCTTTCAATAGATCGTGGTGAAAGTCTTGTTAAATCATTGTTAAATCAGCACACATCTGGGTAATTTCGGTGTCCGATTTTGTGGATTTTGTTTTCTGAGCTTTATGTAAACATTTCAGATGATAACCTTAGCAGAACTTCGCAAAGGCTTCTCCTTTTGCTGAGGTTGAAAAGAAAAGGGAAATTGGTTTGTAAAAAACACCATTATGCAGATGAAAAGATAGATTACAGGAGGGTAAGAGAAAGCAAGAGTTCCGAAGTTCAAAAACTGAATGACCAATGACAAAGAAAGCAGACAAAATTAGGAGGCTGGAATGTTGCCAAAAAATTTTAACCACAAAATAAATCGCCAAATGAAATGAGTTTGTGAGCTACAAACAGATGCACCTCTAAATTGTAAAATTATTGATAATTTAACATACAAGATTATTTAGAAATAACTAATTTGAAAGGAAAAGTTGTGTTTTAATTTTTTTTAATGAAAAAAAATGGACAGGAAAGTTTAAAAAATAATAATACATTCTTTACGTCAATTGGAAAATATTAAATGAAAATAAATAAATAATAATAATCAAAAAGTGCAAGACAAAAAATCTGATATATCTTTTTTAAATTGTACGTTTATTTATTTACTAGCAAAATCCGCGGCTTTGCTCGCGTAATTCATGAAAAATGCCAAGTGGTATTCGTTAGCCTATTTTCATTAGAGGAAATTTTACTGCCACAGATAATTCAGAAATTATTAATTAAGCCACACTAATGTCGAAAAAAAAAATCGAAATTTTAGAATGTTTTTTGCTCTTTCAGCCCCCCCCCCCTCCTGTGGTAGTGTCACCGATATAAAACATAGCCTATGTTACAGCAGGGACTGTTACCATCACTTTTGAAAATGGTTCTGTAGTTCCAGAGATTCCATAGAAATTGTAATTTAGAATGTTTTTAGACCACTTTTTGCTCATCTCACCCTTTTAAATTTCGAATTTTTTTGAAAATTTGTTCTTAGAGAGCATTTACATTTTATAAATAACTACCATGCTAAATTTCAAGTTTCTAGTTCCTTCAGTATAAAAAAAAATCGAAATTTTAGAACGTTTTTCGAAATTTTAGAACTTTTTTGATACAAATGAATTGAACATCACCTTATTCTTTTCCAAATTTGTTTTTAATCTGACATTAATGCTACCTTCTGCCAAATATTTTAGCATATTTTCCAATTCTTCAGGGCTATTACTGAAAATTAAAATGTCATCAGCAAACCGGAGATGGCTTAAATATTCCCCATTTATTCTAATCCCTTTGTTTTTCCAATCCAGATTCTTAAAAATATTTTCTAAAAAAAAATCGAAATTTTAGAACGTTTTTCGCTTTTGCACCCCCTTTGGGGGTAGTGGCATCGACATAAAGTATAGCCTATGTTGGAGCAGGGACGGTCACCATCAATTTGCTACCATCACTTTTGAAATCGTTTCAGTAGTTCCAGAGATTACCCCCTACAAACAAACAAACAAAAAAACAATCTTTACTACTTTATAATATTAGTATAGATTTAAGCAGTAAAAAGCTTAGGCGAAATGGTGTCTCCTTGTCTTACTCCTCCTTCCAAGCTTGATCTTCACTTTTCCTTTGTCCAAACGGATGGTGGCTGTTGCTTTCTTGTAAATCTTCTTTATCATATTGATGTAAGGTTTGTCTATACCAATGTCCTCCAGAGAATAAACTACTGTAGATGTGTAGACCAAATCAAATGCTTTTTCATAATTAATAAAGGCAAGGCAGAGAGGTAAATTATATTCTTTATGTTTTTCTATGAGTTCCCATTCCCTTACTGTTGGAATATGATCCATTGTGCTAAGACCACTTCGGAATCCTACTTGTTCTCTAGGTTGAGCTGAGTCGAGAGCTGATTAAAGTTTTGTCGTTAAAACTTTGGTGAAAATTGTATAAATCATTGACAGTAAGCTGATTGGAGGGTAGTTTTTAATGTTTTCCTTCTTCTCTTTCTTGTAAAGTAGCACCATCACAGCATTATTCCGATCTTCTGGTACATCTGATTTCTCTTACAATAAATTTGATGTATTTAATGTATTCTAAAATAGAATCTTAAATCTATACTAATATTATAAAGTAGTAAAGATTGTTTTTTTAGCTCACAGGCTATCAAAGCCTGAGAGCTTATGTGCCCGCCCGTTCTGTATGTATGTATGTACGTTAGGGTGGGCCGAAAATGTACTTTTGCACAAACTTTCGAAATCGATGAGGCTTGGGGGCGGAAAAGTTGTGTATTGGGTTGCTCAGTAACCAAGAAAAATTTTTTTGAAATCGAACAATATCTTCAGGTGGCGCCGGCGGCTTAAAAATTTGAAATTTTGACTAAAACAGACCTTTTTCTTCTAAAAACACGATTTTTTGCATTTTCGAAATAGATTACGCTCTAGTGCGGAAAAGTTGTGTATTGGGTTGCTCAGTAAACATGTAAAATTTTTTTGAAATCGAACAATATCTTCAGGTGGCGCCGGCGCCTTAAAAATTTGAAATTTTGACTAAAACAGACCTTTTTTTCTAAAAACACGATTTTTTGCATTTTCGAAATAGATAACGCTCTAGTGCAGAAATGTTTAGTATTGAGTTGCTAAGTAGCCGTGTAAGTTTTTTTTTAAAATCAAACAATATCTTCAGGTGGAGCCTGAGCCTTTAAAATTCGGTTTGTTCAGCAGAAAAAAGGAAACGTCAATAAACACATAAATAATAATTGAATTCATCTTTTACTGCTGTCATGTGTGCCAAGTAAGCAAACAAACATGAAGCAATGCAGCTCTTTGCTTATCTCAGAGGAAATTCACTGAGATAACCCAGAACTCACCACGAGGAGGTGGCTGCATATCGAGTTCCACCCGTGCCCTCCCAACCACCCAACCATATAATGGACACTGAGATTTTATTAAATATTTCACTTTTCTGTTGCCTGATCTACTTGGCCTTTTTTGTATTTCGTCTTGCTTTCAAATGAAGGAATTATTCTTTGTGATTCTAATTTCACCCTTATAAGGCCATCCCTTTCGATTTGTCCCACCACAGAAGCTGAAGCATCTGTCACTATTTTTATTGCCCTCTCCACTGCTTGGCTGTGGCATGGAAACTCTTTTATTTCTAGTAAAGATATTTTCTCCTTTAGAATATTTCGGAAATCTTCATTGCTGACTGCACGAAGCATTGGTGGCTCCGTAACAACTGATTGGTGCCAATCAATTAGGTCCGTATAATCTTTTGCTTCGAATTTTATTACAGGAACACTGAACCGCCGGATACCTTCTTGTTTATTTTCCCTGGCTTTTAAAATTCTTCGTATTGCAAGCAGTCGGATGTAATTTCGTTCATCCGTAAGCATCGAAAGAAGAATATTTTCAGGATGCGCAAAAAAAGCATTTCGGCTTATTACGCCATCCACGACAGTCTTCAAGTCATCTGGGAGATAACGTGACAAGCTAATCATCTTCCATAAGTGTCTAGCACCATCTTTGCAATGCGGTTTGGATTTTATATCAAACCACATCGGCACATACACTTTAATTATAAACTCTACTAAGGTTTTCAGTTCTGCTGAAACATTTGTAACTGAAATGTACAGGCGCAAAACTCGACATGCTGCCGTTAGCCAACGGGAGTGCGCTAGCTTTCCTGGTTTTTTCTCTGCTAGGGCAACAGAGCAGTAACCTGATGTTACAGCTTCATAAATTTGCAGCATGTATCGTTGATCTGTACTCAGATCTTTTCGAAGCTCTTCTGATATTGCTACTAACTCTACGACATCAACCTTTTTGAAATTGACTACCGGTTTCAGCTCACAGGTTTCGAGATCTTTTCCTATTGGACCAGAAAAGGTTTCAGGACCACTTGTTTGACCGTCTAGCTTTTTTAGAAGATGCCGCAACGGTAACTCATTTGCGTGTAACATGCATATGAGCCATTGAAGAGGTCTACCAACATCTTCTTCTATGAGACGTATAACTCCAGTCTTGCAACCTGTGTTAACGGGTGTCCCATCGCAGCCAACTGCCAAAAGATTTTCAGTGTTGATATCATTCTGTAAAAGATATTCAGCGATGCTGCTCTTAATAGATTTTGCAGAACCACTAGCTGGAGAAACATGGCCGATATATTCAGATCCAGGTTCTTGTATTAAAACTACATGTTCTTCAATAACCGTTGTCCTGTGCTTTTTGTTTCCCTTGATTTGATCTGCTAAAGTTTTATCTTTTCGTCCGTCAAAAAAGAGGGCTTGAAGCTCTTCTGGTTTTCCTTTACATTGTAGTTCCCTTCGTTTTCTCTTTCTCTCTCTTCTTATTTTATTTTTATCTGTAACTTTGGAACGATTATTATCAGAAATCATTCCGACATCTTCAAGAACTGCAGAAATAATTTTCGCTGCAGGCCTGTCTCCAATCCCTGCACTATCGCAGGCGAGTGCTGTGGTTGGCAGTTTTATCCTCATCTGGCTGATTACCTTGGTCTCTCTTTTCGTTTTTCTGGAATGGTTCTCTCTGGATCTAGGAGGAGTGTATTCTTCATCATTACGCGTTTCATATTCAAATTCTTCGTTCTCACAATCCTCGAACTCAGGCGACTCGAACATAGACTTTGGTGTTTGGAACTGCTGTTCACTTGTAGCAGCTTTCAACACTGTCTTGGATTGCCTATTTTGCTTTCGGAGCAGCTTCTCAGTTACTTTTATATCAATGCCCCCGATAATCATTTTTCTGACGGTTCGTTGATCAATCAAAAATGGTTGTTCTAAATGTGGCACTTTTCTATCCTTTTCACAGCAGCATGCTTTAAAGGAATGACATTTGCATGTGGCAATGTCAAAGAGAGTTTTCTCGGCGTCTTCCAAAAATTCCTTTACTTTGTTCCTATAGGATTCCGTAGACTTGTTTTTACTTTTCAGGATATTTTTATACTTAGCATGATATGATTTAAGGATGCGCACAATTCTGCAATGAGAAATAGTAGGAATCGAGGACTTCTTCCACAAATCAGCTACCCTCTCAGCAACAACATTGGCAATGTCAGTAAAAGCTGGATCTTTGCCGTGATTTGAAGATTTCACTTGTTCTCTTATAAGGAAGTAAAATTTCATAACTTGACTGTAAGTTGGTAAGACGTTAGGTTTCAGCTCTTCTGGCAAACCAAAAACAAAACAATCTGTAACTTTTCTAGTTGAATGACAACCGGCCATTGTGACAAAAGTATAACTATAACTAACTAGTTAATGACATTTAAATATCTAAAGAGACTGCTCTTCGATGAACAAACGACATAAAGTAAGCTTATTGATTGCTTCTGTACTAGACTGAACTAAACGATAACTGTCTATTGCATATTATCACACTGACTGTCACGTGGACTGCAGGTGCGAGAGCATTTCATTTAGTAGAAGAAGGGGGGGTGGAATAGAAAACTGATAAGGAATGTAAGAGACAATCCTGTACCACTGAGGGTCACGTGGACTGTCACGTGGACTGCAGGTGCGAGAGCATTTCATTTAGTAGAAGAAGGGGGGTGAAATAGAAAACCGATAAGGAATTCTCTTTTCATGAAAATATATGTCTGTTTTGAATAAAATCTCCGATTTTAAGGCGCCGGCGACACCTGAAGATATTATTTGATTTAAAAAAAATGTACATGTTTACTGAGCAACCCAATACACAACTTTTCCGCACTAGAGCGTAATCTATTTCGAAAATGCAAAAAATCGTGTTTTTAGAAGAAAAAGGTCTGTTTTAGTCAAAATTTCAAATTTTTAAGGCGCCGGCGCCACCTGAAGATATTGTTCGATTTCAAAAAAATTTTACATGTTTACTGAGCAACCCAATACACAACTTTTCCGCACTAGAGCGTAATCTATTTCGAAAATGCAAAAAATCGTGTTTTTAGAAGAAAAAGGTCTGTTTTAGTCAAAATTTCAAATTTTTAAGGCGCCGGCGCCACCTGAAGATATTGTTCGATTTCAAAAAATTTTTACATGGTTACTGAGCAACCCAATACACAACTTTTCCGCCCCCAAGCTTCATCGATTTCGAAAGTTTGTGCAAAAGTGCATTTTCGGCCCACCCTAATGTACGTACGTAACGCGATAACTCTTGACAGGAATAACCGTTTTGCTTCCAATTTTGTTTATAGGTTCCTTGTGATAAGGCGCTTCCCTGATTAGTTTTGGGGATTGATTGTTTAACTATAAAGGGGGGAACGGGGGGGCTAACCCCCCCTTAATTAAGATAAATGGTTTTTTCATGCAGAATTGTCCAATTTTCTTCAAATTTTGTATATAGGTTCATTGTGATAAGGTTCTTTCCTGATTAGTTTTGAGGGTTCATAGGTTAAGTATAAAGGGGCTAACGGGGGGTGGGGAATCCTCCCCCTTAATTTAGATAAATGAATTTTTCATGCACAGTTATCAGATTTTCTTCCACTTTTGTTTATAGGTTCCTTGTGATAAGGCGCTTCCCTGATTAGTTTTGGGGATTGATTGGTTAACTATAAAGGGGGGGGGGAACGGGGGGCTAACCCCCCTTAATTTGGATAAATGGTTTTTTCATGCAGAATTATCCAATTTTCTTCAAATTTTGTATATAGGTTCATTGTGATAAGGTTCTTTCCTGATTAGTTTTGGGGGTTCATAGGTTAAGTATAAAGGGGGTAACGGGGGGGTTAATCCTCCCCCCTTATTTTAGATAAATTATTTTTTTCATGCAGAGTTATCCGATTTTCTTCAAATTTTGTATATAGGTTCTTTCCTGATTAGTTTTGGGGGTTCATAGGTTAAGTATAAAGGGGGTAACAGGAGGGTTAATTCTCCCCCCTTATTTTAGATAAATGATTTTTTTCATGCAGAGTTATCCGATTTTCTTCAAACTTTCTATATGGGCTCATTGTGGTAAGGGGCTTCCCTGATTAGTTTTGGGGGTTCATTGGTGAAGTGTAAAGGAGAGAAACGGGGGCTACCCCCCCCCCCCCTTAATTTTGATAAATGGGTTTTTCATGCAGAATTATCCAATTTACTCCAAATTTTGTATATAGGCTCATTGTGGTAAGGCATTTCCCTGATTAGTTTTGGGGGTTCACTGGTAAAGTATAAAGGGGGGAACGGGGGGACTAACCCCCCTGGATATAGATAAATGGGTTTTTTTAAGCAGAATTATCCGATTTTCTTCAAATTTTATATATATGTTCATTGTGATAAGGCGCTTCTCTGATTAGTTTTGGGGGTTCTTTGGTTAAGTATAAAGGGGGGACAGGGGGGATAATTTAGATAAATGGATTTTTCATGCAGAATTATTCGATTTTTTCAAATTTTGTATATAGGTTCATTGTGGTAAGGCGCTTCTCTGATTAGTTTTATGGGTTCATTGGTTAATTATAAGAAGGAGAAACGGGGGATGGTTCCCCCCTCTTAATATATTGTCGATTTCTTCATTTTTCGAGGGCTTATTTCAAATTCTTTGAAATAAGAATATAATTTACAGTTAGTGTGAATAGCCTGTGAGCTCAATGCCGTCAGTTTAACTGGGCAGTTTTCTTTTATTGTTTGTTTGTTTGTAGGGGGTAATCTCTGGAACTACTGAAGCGATTTCAAAAGTGATGGTAGCAAATTGATGGTGACTGTCCCTGCTCCAACATAGGCTATACTTTATGTCGATGCCACTACCCCAAAGGGGGTGCAAGAGCGAAAAACGTTCTAAAATTTCGATTTTTTTTTAGAAAATATTTTTAAGAATCTGGATTGGAAAAACAAAGGGATTAGAATAAATGGGGAATATTTAAGCCATCTCCGGTTTGCTGATGACATTTTAATTTTCAGTAATAGCCCTGAAGAATTGGAAAATATGCTAAAATATTTGGCAGAAGGTAGCATTAATGTCAGATTAAAAACAAATTTGGAAAAGAATAAGGTGATGTTCAATTGATTTGTATCGAAAAAGAAAATTGTCTACAACAACATTGTGAGATTAAAAAAGGGCAAAATTATGTGTACCTTCGACAGGCAATATCGTCTGACAACAGTATCATGAATTAAATCAATGGAAGAATAAGAAATGGATAGAGTACATATGGGAAGAACAATATTATTCTGAAGAGTAACATGCCTCTTTGTTTGAAAAGAAAGGTGTCTAACCAATGTGTTTTGCCTGCACTAATTTATGGAGCAGAAACATGGATGCTAACAAAATGGATGGTACAAAGAAAACAAACAACACAGCAAAGTATGGAAAGATGTATGCTACTAAAAGAGAAAGAGACAGAAGGAGAATAACCTGGATCAAAAGTCAGACGAAAGTTCTTGACATCATTGATAAATTAAATAGCTAAAATAAAAATGGGCTGTGCACATTGCAAGAAGACGAGACACTAGATGGAGCATAAACATCCTACAGTGGCATCCCAGAGATGTACAACGACCAGGAAGACGACCTCAAGTAAGATGGAGTGATGAAATCAGAAAAGTGGTCAGTGTTAATTGGATGACTAAAGCACTAGACAGGAAACAATGGAAAAATCTGGGGGAGACTTACATCTAGCAGTGGATTGAAAATGGTTGATGATGATGATATAGAACATGCATAAAAATCCTTTTCCTCCTTATTTGTCTAATAACATACTTGCCAACTTTTACACTTTAGGTGTAAAATTTACACTTTTTGACCATTTTTTACACTTTTACACTTGTTTATTTTTACACTTTCTTGCAAAGTTTCTTCTAAGCTCTATTTTACTCCCTAAAATTAAGAAATGCATTTTCACTTCGCTTATTAATGATAGTTGCTGAATGTAAAGGAATATTTCATATAGTTTAAATCATGAGTAAAGGGTTCATATTCAAAATATAACATACAAAATCTGTTAATTTTCATTGTATATAAATGGAAGTTGTGTTTTGGGTAATGTTTTTGCTTAGACTTTCTTAAAAAGAACAGCAAAGAAGCTATTTGTATATGTTTCATATCAAAATATCAGTTATATTATTTAACAACATTCATCTGTTACATGCTTAAATGCTGTTTATATCTTTTTTATATAATGTGTTATATGTGTAATATGCTCTTATGAAAGACAAAATTGCAAGAAATGCACTTCACACGTTATTTTACACTTTGCAATTTTGAAAAGTTGGCAGGTATGCTAATAAAAATAAATCATGTTCAGTGTTTGTTATGTAACAGAAATCTTTTTAGGAAAATCATAAAAGAAAATAGGAAGGAATATTTTTACCTTTTGTTTTGTAAGTCAGTTATTATTTAATCACAGATTTGAAAGCTTGCATTACAATAATAATAAAGAATTCTAACTGCAATAAACTCATAATAATGAATACTAAAATTCAAACGATGTGCAGTGTTTATAAAACCAAATAAAAAGTTTATTGAAAAAATTTAACATTTTAAATAAAGATAAGATTTTTATTATTTAGCATTCTTCAATTTTTATGTTTAAAGCAAAAGCAAAATTTAAAAATAATCTAATTATATCCTTACAAGTTTTATTCTAATTTCAGATGCAGTATAAATTTTATCTCAAGAATCATAATATCACTTTTTAAAAAATGACTATCAAAATAGAATGGAAAACGATTTTTTTTCTTGCTATGTTCTTAAAGCTGTTCTCAAATCCAAAGGAGTCTGACACAATTTTGAATTCATTTTTATTCGGAAACGGATGGAATTAACAGGTGTTCTTATTCAGCAACTGTGTAATCATCGAAATGAATTTTCCTTTTTTTGATCAAGGCAGAAGATCTTTCAGAAAATACTGCCAAAGTCTATATTTTGAACTGAATTCCCAGAGTGAGAAAGGGGAAATCATGTCATCACGTGACACGAATTGCTTTTTTTTTTTTTTTTTTTATACCGCTAACCAGGCCCCTACCTGCCCGGCATGAATGCCTAGCTTAACGGGTTAGTACCTGGGTGCGGGGCGGAAATCGCCTGATCACAGCATGGCTGTGATCCACCTGACTATTGATTTGTTCACATCGCTGCTGTGCTTACTCTCTTGTGATTTGCTACCGTTATCTTTGTTTGCCGGTTCAAGGTTTCTGTTTAACTTTGTTGAATTGACAGATTTAATAGGTCTCGTAATTTAGAACCTTGATCAGGTGACGAGACCCTCACCTGACTAGGCACCCCCAGAGGTATTATTCACAGGTAACTTGGAGGGCTTTGCACCCACGACGGATTTTACATGTACCAGGTGCCATTAGCGTACATAGATTTACATATTTACCATGTCTGTTGGCTTGTCACGTTCATGGTGGGTTGTCGCTGTAGTGTTTATCGCCTCTTTTATGGGCTGATTTCCCTTCTTGTTGTATTTGTCTCTGTCAAGGCTTTTTGGCGTTTTTATAGGCTCGCCCCTGTTGTGGGTTGTTTTTTGTCTATCATTCATTGGTTTTTTGTCTCTTTCTTGATATATTTTTACCTCTAGCTTGTGCTAAAGCTGGTTTTCACATTTTGAATCTTGGTCTTCTTTCGAGAGTTTCACTGGTTATTATGTCACTATCGTGGGTTTTGTCACGTTGTAACATTTGTTACTGGTGGTTGTCACATTGTAACTTTTGTTACTGGTGGTTGTCACATTGTAACTTTTGTTACTGGTGGTTGTCACATTGTAACTTTTGTTACTGGTGGTTGTCACATTGTAACTTTTGTTACTGGTGGTTGTCACATTGTAACTTTTGTTACTGGTGGTTGTCACATTGTAACTTCTGTTACTGGTGGTTATCACATTTCTGGATGTTGCACACTCATTTTTGTTGTCTTTGTCACTTTATCTCACCCAAGCATTGGGGATTTTGATTTTTTTTTTCCCTTCGTGAATACGCTTTTTGCGATCAGTCCATTGAATCCTAATGGCTGTTATCACTGCTTTTGAATTTTGTGCAACTTGTTGATTTGTTGTTTGAGAAACTTGTCGCACTAATGGAGTGGGGCTTGTTCCGTGGCCGTTAGTCCGTCATGTATCTATGAGGCTGTATTCACTTGATTTGACACTGTTTTTTTTTCCCATTAACTTTCTTTGGCAGGTGTGCTTTGTGCATTCACCATTTAATTATTTTGTTCACTTTTTGTTGGCTATTTGCCTTCATCAGTTGGTGAAATTCAGTCCGTCACAGATGACTTCCACTTCTCACTAGTGCTGAAAAAAATCGATTTTTTTTTGGCGTAGCAAAGAGGTTCCATTGCTACTTTTTTTTTTTTTTTTTTTTTTTTTTTTAATTTTTAAAGATATATTAGGAAATATACTTACCAAATGGATGGCTTTTGAGAGTGGGATATGCTTTTGAGGAATCTCGCTGCTGGGAATGTGTATTTATTGTGATATGAGATCGATGTTTTCTACTAACCATCTCATCACTGCTCTTCCTTTTGTTTGTACTTGTTTGTTGTTCGCTAACTGGTTGTGCCATATTTTTTCGTTGTTCGGTGTGATGTGGATCAGATGTAGTGTTTGGGTTAGTGGGCAGTCTGTTAGATAGTGTTTGGGGGTTCCCAACTCCCCGCATGAGCAGTTTGGTGCGTCTTTGCGCTTAAACCTGTGTAAGTAGTCCGGGAATGCTCCGTGACCCGTGTAAATTTGACTTAGTAGATTGCAGCTGATGATTCTGCGAGAATCTACTTTTGGGAAGTATTCATATGTCTTCCTGCCCGTTTCCCCATAATCCCACTCGAACTGCCATTGTTTGATAGTGAGTTCTTTTAGTTTTCTTTTTAAGTTTGATATCGGTCTTTCTAGATGGTATGGAATTTCTTTACTTTGGTTTTCTGCAGCCTTTTTTGCTAATTCGTCGGCATCCTCGTTTCCTTGGATACCCACATGTGCTTTGACCCAGCTAATTTTGAATTTATTGTTTGAGTCTTTTACTGTTTTTTGTATTGTATCGATTAATTTTACTACATTGAAGGGTTTACTGAGTGATTGGATGGCTGACATGCAGTCCGAGCGAATGCTGTATTCCTTCCCTGTGCTATTTCCCCATTCTGCTGCTTTTAGTATAGCCAGTAGTTCAGCTTGGAAAACACTGTTGTACTTCCTTAATGGAGCTGACCATGTTTTTATTTTTTGTTCATTTTTGAAAGCTACGAATGCCGAACCTGTAGCGCCTGTTTCCAATTTTGAACCGTCCGTATATATTACTATGTCCTTGTAATTATGGCCTATTCTTGGTTCTATGGTGTCCGCGGGATGTGTTTCCCATACATTAATCTTTTTTATATAGTCTGTATGGTGGATAGTGGTTCCGTGTATTTCTGTCGTTTCTCTTAAACGAGATATTGTGCCGTATTCTGCCTCGTATTTAACTTGGAGGTGAATTGGAATCAGGCCAGCAAGTACCTGAAGGGCCGCTGTTGGGGCAGTTTTATATGCCCTAACTATAGCCAGCAAAAAATGCCTTTGGCATGTTGTTAGTACTTGTTTACTTCTTTGGTTTAGCTTATGTCCCCATATTGAGGCTGCGTAAGTCAGTGTTTTCTCAGGTACTGTTCTATACCATATTTTTAAGATGCTTGGTTTCAATCCCCAACCCCGTTTGGCCATTTGTCCCATCATCCAAAACGCTTTCCTTACTTTGGCTGTTTGTGCTTGGCAGTGTGTTTCCCAATTTAGGTTTTTATGTATGATTACACCTAGATACTTAATGTTTTCTTTTCCTTCAAATTCCCTTTCTTTGAATTTAATTCCTTCAATTTTATATGTGTCTGCTGTTGGTAGGTTTCTTGTGTGTGTTCTATTAAGGTACAGTAGTTCTGTTTTGTCCCAATTAAGCGTTAGGTTATTTTCCGTTACCCATTCATAAAATTCTTTTATTATTTTGTTTGCTAGTTTTACTAATTGTTCTTTTGTTTTTGCTTTTATTATTAAAATAAAGTCATCTGCGAAGGCCTGTATTCTTACATTTTTACCCCAGTTTTTCTTTAGGGCTGTATCTGCTATTAGCAGCCACAGCAGTGGTCCCAGACAGCTGCCTTGTGGGCAGCCGCCAAATGTTTGTTTTGTTACTTTAATGCCGTTTTCTTCTAAGGATACGTATCTATCTTCTAAAAAGCTTAGTATCCAATTTATTAAGTAAGTGGGGCATGGTGATTGTTTTAAGTTTTCGGCTATAATAGGCCATCTGATATTATCAAATGCACCCTTTATATCCATTGCTATTAGTAATGTTTGGTATTTGTCTTCTTTGTCTTTCTTTATTGTTTTTATTAGGTTATTTAGTGCGTGTTCAGTTGATAACCCTTGTTTGAACCCATATTGTTTGTCGCTCCAGTATTTGTTGATTGTTAGATGATGTGATATCCTGCCGTGTATTATTTTTTCTAGTATTTTACTAAGTGTAGGTAGTAAGCATATGGGTCTGTAATTTTTTGGTTCTTTTGGATCTTTTCCCTTTTTATGAAATAGGACTACTGTGCCTATTTTAAATGATTTTGGGAAGTAGTTGAAGTTAAGGCATGTGTTATATAATGTTAGTAGTAGTTGTGGTGCTGCTGTGTGTATTCTTTTCACTAGGTTATGGTCTATGTAGTCAAAGCCCGGAGCTTTGTTTTGTTTTATGTTTTTGATTATTCTGTTAAGTTCTTGTTTTGTTATAAGCTGTGGTTTTGTTTCATTAAATGTCGGTGTCTCTGGTTTTAATTCATGTTCTATTGATGGATCTGTTAGATATAGGTTGTTTAGGAAGTGGTTTAATGTCTTTTTGACGGTTACTTCTTGATTGTTGGGCATGATGTTTTCTAATCGTGATGGGCTTGTTTTTTTGCCTGATGCCAGTTTATATTGAGGGCCATATGTATTAGTGACTTCCTCACAGTATTTTTTCCATGTATCTCTTTTGGCTTTTTGGACTATTTTCTTTAATTTTGCGCGTTCTTTTTTATATTCTATATGTTGTTTGTGTTTTAGTTCCTCATCTTGTTGTTCCTGGAATTTTCTCCTGAACGTCCTTACTTTATTTCTTGCTATTTTGACTTCTTGTGACCACCATGGTGGTGCCATTAATTCTGGAGTTTTTCTATGTTTGTAGCAGGCGAATGCTATTGCTGTTATTTCTCTCTGTAATCTTAGAGTTATGTTGTCTAACTGATCTATATTTGTTGCTTTTCTTAGTTCTTTTGTATATTTGTTTCTGATTTGTTTAATTTTCTTCTCGAATTTTGCGTGTTTGCCGTGTTTTGTTTCTAATCTATGTCTTTGATAACACGTATTTTTATATTTTATATTAAATTTTATGTATTTGTGATCACTGTTTGATTCGTCGTCGCTTACTTCCCAGTCTGTTATATTTTCTCCTAATTTAGCTGTTGCTATTGTTAGATCCGGCCATCCTTCTAGCTTCCTTTTACCTCTCATAGTGCTGAACGACGCTTTTGCGTGTGGTGGGTTTTGTACAAAGAGGGCATTCAGGAGGAGGAAGTCTGTAAGTTTTACCCCCCTGTCATCTAAGTTCGCATAGCCCCATTGTTGAGAGTGTGCGTTAAAGTCCCCCGTCAGTAGTACTTCGCCCTTGGCTATTTTCAGAGTGTCTTCTACCTCCTGCAGCACATCTTCGAAGTCTTCTACTGAGGGGGGTGCGTATACATTGATTATTGTTATTGTTTCTTTTTTATTTTCGATTTTTATTGCTGTTGTGTATTCTTTTTCTGCTATTGTTATTGGATTGGTGCCTGTGTGAGTTACTATTGCTGATCGATTTCTTTTTGTTTTTGTTATTTTCCAATTACCATTATTGAAACCTGTTATTTTTCCTGTTTTTTTATTTTGGTGAAAGTCTTGTAAGAGTCCAATATTTATTTGTTTGTCTCCCATATATCCCATAAGTGTTTGTGTTGCATGGAGACTGTTATGTAGGTTTATTTGTATTAGTTTGATGTTGTCTTGATTTTTATTGTTGGAGTTTTCTTTTGGATTTTTATTTTCATTCAGGTTTGGATTGTCTTGGGTGCCGCTTAGGCACGCGTCTGTGTTAGCGGCGTTGATATTGAACATAATTCAATTCGTGTGTCCTTTGTTGCCTGTTGTTAAGTTCCTCCTGTGACCTCCTATGCACCCGTGTCACACCCCTAGTTGTGTTTAATGTGATTTTGTCGTTTAGGACATCATTACCTGTAGTTAGTTTTTGTCTTCCTTGTTCAATTTCAATTTGTCTAATTTTAAGGAGCTTTCTGTACACCCTGCACTGCCCATCATGAGCCGTGTGGTCTATAGGGATTTGTGCCGGTAAGTGCACCTTATTCCATTCGTTAAATGTAGTGCAGATGATACACCTCTTCCTTCCTTTTGGGCAATCTTCGTATTTGTGCCTACCTGCACATATCGGGCAGTACTGACTCTGCTTGCACTGGTGCGCCACGTGGTCAAAACCTTGACATTTGTGACATCTTTGGATCGTCACATAGTTTTTTATCAGACATTCCTTGAGTCCCAGGCAGATCGTTCTCTCCTTGAGAAGGTGATCCGCCAGGGGCTCAGGGAGCGCTACCGGTATATGCAATCGCCCTGCTGGTGCCCGTAGCGATTTTAGCAACTGTATTTTGTCCTCGTTTTGTTCTATGTCGATGCCTAGTTCTCTGCATATTTTGTGCTTGATTATGGCTGGCTCCACCGACTCCGGTACATGGAAGATGATAATTCTCTTCTTCCTTAAATTAGCTGTTTTTACTTTCAGGCCACTGTTACTCTCCTCATTCTC
The DNA here is from genome assembly GCA_963931845.1 of Maratus michaelseni. Taxonomy (NCBI): domain Eukaryota; kingdom Metazoa; phylum Arthropoda; class Arachnida; order Araneae; family Salticidae; genus Maratus; species Maratus michaelseni. The sequence goes on from OZ007596.1 coordinate 144,434,115, forward strand.
TGCCAGGGCTTCCTTTATCCTCGTAGCTTCCGTTGCGTTTTCGCAAACAATTTTTATGCCGTTGCGAATCCGTTTGACATTCCTGACTCCTTCCTTGTTTTCTATCGTATTTGTTATTTGTTGCTCTACTTCCTCTGTACAGTTGCCGTCGCGGCTTTGACCGCCTGTGCATAACTGTGAGCAACTGCAGTCTTTTTTGTTGCCTTTTGTGCTGGTAGCGATGTTGTCTCTTCTTCCATTGGTTGGGTTCCTCTTTTTGCTGTTGCTATTTCCAAGGCTTCTGCCTTTGCCTCGGCATGTGTTGCCCTCAACTCCATCTCAGTCAGTGAGTTTATCACTACCTGCAGAGCTTGGTCCATGGCTTCACACGTCGATGCTGGTATCTTTGTTGATTTTGATTGTATCATCTTGATGTAGCTTATTGCCATCATAGCCCTCTCTTTTTAGATCCATCTGGTATGTCGCAAAGGGTTATTAATTCCCCTCTTAACCTCGTGACTTCTGTGTCTTGTAGTACCGCAGTTTCTTTATCTGGCTCTGTCATTACACTATCCACATCTGAATCTGTCTCTTCGCACGTATCTTTCTTTGTCAATTCGTAAAATCCCTCAATGTCTGTCATCTTTAGTTTTGTTTTTCCTACTTTTTCGGAGGTTTTTGCTTTGCTTTTTACCTGCTCTTTCTGGGAAGTTCCAGGTGTACTACTTGCTCCTGGCGTTTTTTTTGTGTTTTTTACTTCTGTTTTTGAGCCTTTTGAGCTTTGGGTGGTTTTTGTTGACGCATTGCGCTTTTGGTCTATTGGTGTCATTGTTTTTTCGCGGGAACTTGCACGTGTGCTTAGTTTTATTTTTTGTATTTGGTGTTTCTAGTTACCCTTTTATTAGTTTATTTATGTTTTATTCCCAGCAGGGGGAAACATGAAAAAAACATTACAATTATAGACATCTTTTTCTAACGGTGTGTGTGTGTGTGTGGGGGGGGGGGTTAACTGAAAGATTATACTTTAAGAGTTTGATCTGGGAGATTAATGCCTTGAGGCTTTAGAAAGTGGAGAGGGAATCGCTGGTAGAAGTAGGGATTAGTGGGTGATTGACACCCAACAATGAGCTAGTGGTAGCTGTAATGAAGTTAGGATTATTGAATGATTGACACTCCCTTCTTTTAATCTGCACTGGAATGTTGAATTCACTTATGTGAGCATTCTTTAATGTAACTGAAACTTCCTATGCATAGAGAAATTGTTGCTATTTTGACTTGAGATTTTTTTTTTTTTTTTTTTTTTTTTTTTTTTTTTTTTTTGAGGGCGCTTACCTACAGAAAATATTCTGGGGGTACTTGAGAAACTGTTTAGTTTCTTGAATTTTTTTTTTTCCCGGGGTTTTATTTAGATATTTATGAATTATTTGATTCTTAGCTAATTAAACTATAAAATGAGATTAAAACTGGGGGTGGGGAGGTTAGATTTTACACTTTAGCTTAGTTATGTAAATGCTTAGTTGAAGAGATTAGTTTTAAATTGTTCTAATGGGAGGATTAGAGAGGAATTACAATTTAATTATTAAACTGCTGTTTAGGCTGTTTAGTTGAATTTAATATGGATGGGGGAGAAAAAGATAGTTGAATACGCTAAGGACTTAAGTTACTATTAAAATAACAAAGGGCAAATATTTATTTATTTTTTTTTGGGGGGGAAAAGGGAGTGGGGGGAATTATTCATTGAATTAAGGATTGCTAATTGATATGATGTTATGACTCGTTGAGTCCTAAACTTTTGAGTTAGAACACTGGGCCTACTTCGCGATGAGCAATTAGGTAAAGGACCTAATTAACCCTAGATGGCTGGGGATGTAGCTTCCAAAACTGCCGCAATCAGTAAATTAATTCACTAATTGAGATCGCTTTGGCGTACCCATCAGCCGCCAGTGTTTAAAAGATGGTCAATTAAGATTTATACTTACATAGGCAATCCCCGCCAGGTACCAGTTACCTTAATTACTGCTGCTGCTGATTTCTTCCTGCAAAGAGCTGCTATGTTGATCAAGGCAGGTGTGGCTGTTCCGTTTCTACCGGGCGAACATCTTTCTCCCGCGGTCCTGTCTGCTAGCGTCTGTCCGCAAAGACGAGAGTGTCCTTCCGCTAGCTCTTTCAACACGTGGTCCCTTGATTACACTAATTAGTACATAACTAATTAACCGTTGGTCGCACAATTGAAAAATTAATGTCCACGAATAGGAAATGTTTTTCTCTTTCCGGGAATTCAAAAATCTGAAAAAAAATCTCAGGAATTCCGGTTTTAAAATTGCAAAAACCAGGAGCCCAAAAACATGCGTGCTTCCTGTACGCGCCCCAAAACATCGTCTCAGACACGAATTGCTTATAACTCGACAAGAATTTATTTGTCAAAAAAATGGAAAACTCATTTCGATTCAAAATCGCTTCACTTGTCAGGCTTGCCAATTTGATGCCTTTGCATTTAAAAATGTGTCAGAAAGTTTTGCTTTGTTGAGCAGGTCATTTGAGAACCACCTTATATAATTACAAACAAATCCACATTGAATAGATTTTTTTTATTACTATAATCTACAGATTGGTCAAATTCATGGTAATTGATTTATATCAACTTAAATTATAATTTAGTTTATCAAATTAACTTACATTTATGTATAAAACTAAAATATGCACTATGGATAACTGGTGAATTTTTTTTCGTTTGTTTGTTTCTGAGTTTAAAATACTGTTGATATATTGATTTTATACCATATCTTAAAAGACAAATTAAATTAAGTGCTGATCAGTTCTGTGTAATTAAAATAATACTTTTAACTTGTGTACACAGAAATATGGACGTACATTGAATGTTCATAAATACAGAAATTTTTCCAGTCATTTTATTTTACAGAATAGAAAATTCTTGTTATTTTATACATTTTATCCATATATTTGGTGTGTACTTGAGGTAAAATTTTTCAAAAAATTCAAATCCATCGAAATTTTTACTCTATCTTTAATAGTTTAAAAAAATGAATCATTTGATTAGACATCTAAAATCTCCACAAATCACAGGAGAAATTTTCTGTTGCAGATCAACTCCACTTAACACAACAGGGCTCCTAGAGTTACCCACTGATTTGTTCCAACTGCAAAAATTTCGCCAGAAACTTATTTCACGAAGAAATAAAAATTCCTTGAATATTACAGATATTTGTCATAAAAATAACTATACATTAAGCTAAATCAATTTTGTTTAATCAGTCAATCGTTTTTCAATGGAAAAATCTAAAAAAATCAGACAAAGTGTTTTTTCTTTCAAATTCAGTAAAGAACTATTACTTCTCACGGACATACACTTTTCTCTAGTATAATGTCCATTGATAAGTTAGGCCTTCCCAGAGATTAGATAGTGTTCCTTCTTGACAAAAACCTGAAGGTCAAGTGAGAAAATGTTTATTTATTTCAGCTGTTATTTTATCTTTACTGAAGATACCTATATATACCTACATAAAAATATTTTAGTAATAAAAAGAAAATCATTTAACTACTATTAACTGTCTATTTTTAATGTCTGTAAATAGGTATTTTTTTAAAAGAACTATTTATATACTTAAATGACATCATCACTATCACAGTACTATAAGAAAATAATGTATCATAACAATAAAGTAAAATAAGTATCATCATATTTTTTTAGCAAGTAAATTTATTAATACATTAAAGTCAATTCAACAAAATTTGGTACTTCTTCATTATCCCGTCGACCACTTTTCATAAAAAAAATTTATTGCCAAATAAACAAATGGAAGAATGTTGCCATTGGAATATCAAACTAAATAAATAAAATAAATTCGGAAAAGCCCCACTCACCAAAGTGTCAACTATCAGTAAGCTTAAACACAAAAAAATTGCAATATATTAATGAAAATGGAAAAAAAAAAAAATCTTTGATATTTATTTATTTACATCATTTTTCTTAATTATCCTTCTCGGCTGGTGAATAAATGTTTGTGAGGTCAGTTGAAATTCATCTATTGCACTTAACTATGCAACACAACATTTTTTCAATGCATTTTCTCTTTCAATATCATGGCACAGCCGTTTAAGGACACAATTGTTATTTTAATTGACAAAATAACTAATAAATCGGTAAAACATAACAAAAAATACAGGTAAATGTCGAATTAAAAACCGCTTCATGACATAACAAACACATTTAATACTTCTGACGTCAAGTGAATGGGAATGCATTTTTAGCGTTAAATCCTATAGTTTGGTGATAGTTTTTTTTATGAAAAGTGGTCGACAGGATAATGGAGAAGTACCCAAAATTTAAACAAATATCCTATTTACATATATATATATATATATTACAAAACAATTTATAAAATGATATAATGCTGTACAATAACATAACTTTAAAACAACAACTTAAAAAAATAACGACCACCTTAAAAATATGAACAAACGTTCTCATATGGGACACAAACTTCGAAATGAAAATGAACTAAGTGCTCCCAATTTTAGGTTTCAATAACAAATGCAATAAGCACATTTCTACACTCTTTCAAAGAAAATGATAATTAAAAGAAAAGTTTGTAAATGATACATAATTCATTAAGATAACATGACTTATATTCATTTAAAATAATTTTCTTTAACTATTTTTTACTAATGAAATTTCATATCCAAAGTTGATGCTGCATCAAAAAATAAAAAAATAAAGCATAAAAAAAGGCCACAAACATGTTTTTCTTTCTTTTTTTTAGTTTATACCTCTGTTCTTTTAAGAAAGTTTGTGTTTTCACTGTGAATAAAATTAATGAATCTACATTATTATTTTTACAGAAATATCGGATAATTCTCATTGTAGAAAGCATTATGAAATAGGATAGTTATAATAGTTAAGTATATTCCCAATCTGAACATTTCTTTTTCAGTGTTTATATATTATCCTGAAAAATTAATAATGTTTTTTAATTCTTATTTTTGTTATAAAAATACAGAACTTTTTTATCTAATGAAATAAACATAACTGGAACACATGAGAATAAAAATCATCATGATAATTCCCATAATGATATCCCATTTGTAAAAACTACATTTGTGATATCACATTAAAAAAAATAAAATAAAATAAAATAAAATAAATAAAAATAGTAGGCATTAAATTAAACATTACAGTAAAAATATTGTAATTTCATTTCATAGTCCCCAAATGAACACCTATTGCTTTGTTATCAGTTATCACAGATAAATATAATATCAGAACTTTTCTGATGCTTTTCAATAAACACACAATCAAGCGTTAATAAGAACCACACAACAAATTTTGCTTTAACTTATATATTAATACTAGTTTCAAATCATGATACAAAGTGAACTCCCAAGCCTTAAAATGCCTATTCACATTCTATTTAGTATCCAATAGTATGTTAGTGTATCAACTTTTTTTATTAAGTTTCTCGCTTTTAACAGGTATTTTGAAAACAAGGCAAAATTAGTTTTCATTTGATTCTAATTTGCATAATGGGTTGATATAAGAAAAAAATATAAAGAAAAATTTGGATTGATGAAAGATTCAGTATATCCAGACATTTCTTCTTCATTCTCCATGTACAGTAAATAGAAAATAAGTATATAAGAATATATTTCAGAATATGGAAATCAAAATATTTCAATAAAAGATGTATTTTACGTTACTTTTCAAAATAAAATAAGAAAAATTAATACTATAATAAATAATAATGAGAAGTTTGTATAATATCCAATAACACAAATTCCATGAAAAATTTAATCTGTAGAAAAGATGCATTGTTAACAATAATTGTAATATATATTTAGAATTAATACTATTAGAGATACCTCAAAAATGCAGATATATAATAAGAATTATTTATTAGATGAAAGATCCATAAATATATATTTAAAATTCTGATTGTAAATTTATAAGTAGAATGATTTTGGTTTTATTAAAATAGAATAATTTTAATACTAACAGTAATTTTATGATTATTATGATTATTAATATTATTATTTATTAACACGTTTAATTCACACACCTCTGATGTATTCTCGCAAACATACCTTAATATTAAAAAATCTACATATTGATTTCTCAAACTTAATTTTCATTGTGTGGTCTATGAAACATATATTTTTTCTTAGAAATTGTGTTATTTAGTTGAATATAGTAGTTGACTGTAGAGAGGCAAATATTGGATGATTTATATTGGTTCATTTACACTTTGAAATTTTATATAAATTTATTCGCCAAATGGTCATTTAAAAAGAATATTAGTTTATACAATGTAACAAAAATAAATTTTTGTAAAAAACATTGCAAATGTTATAAATTATCATGTAAAGAATAAAAAATACATTCAAAAAAGGCAAAATTATGTTAAAAAAATATATAATCAATTTGACATATTAGGCAAAATTCTGAAGTTTAATATTAACAATAATAATGATATACAATACTATAATAATGGTAAATTATACACAATATCAAGAAGGAAATATATGGTGCTTATTTTTTGTAGGGGCCTTAGCCGGGGCCTCCGAGATCACACGGTGTGTGTTTTCTCAACCGGGCCTGCTACAAGTATTAGTAACGTCACAAGAGTGATCCAGTTTGGTCAATGTATCCTAGCAGAAAGATTTAATAACGAGAGATGTTTTGAATTTCCTGTCTTAAAATTTGTCATTATATAAATAATAGTACTAAATTTCATAATCATGAAATAAAAGGGAGTTAATAGACTTGTTTTATAAAAGAAAATTAAAGGTTTTAAATAAAAAAATTTGCTAAGATTAATAGATCAGATTGAACATATTGACTTACCTTTTCCTAAAAACATTATTTTACAATAAATATACGTACAAAAAATATAATAAATCTACCAAAAACTTTACAAAATCATCCCACCCCCCCCCCCCCCTTTTATAACTACATACCATAATTTAACCACCAAAACACAATTAATGTCAAATTAAATAGAGAAATCGATATTTTTCAACTATAGAAAACTTGGCGTTTTTTTTTTAAAGCTTGGCGCCATTCGGACTTCAGAAAGTTAGATATGTTTCCAAATTACATACACAGCTATGAAAACAAACCTAAAGAACTTTTATGTTTATTTATATATACAATTCTGTTCTGTCTGTATATGAAAATAGATAAATGGCTTCTTTATATTAAATAAATTGTATAAATATTGAAAAAAACAATGCTTATTTATATAAAACAGCAAATAGGTTGCCAGAAAATATGTTGCCAAACTTCCTGCTTTCGCCATAAGCCATTTTCTATAAATCGCCTGTATTTGCTTTTCAAAAATTGTCTCTTTTATTGTACTTGTGTCCAGAACATAAGAACCACTCAAAGGAACTTATCAACAGATTTATTTTCATAATATATTTGTACTCTTAAGTTAGCTAAAATTTTAAATGGAACTAGTAATTTGGGGAAATTGGTTACTTTTAATTTTATAAACAAAACACACTCACTTCTAACTAAGTGCATCCAGATTTTATTCAATTTATTACTGTATATTTAAAAATCTTCGAAAGGTCTGTTGTCATCATTATACCATTTTGCTTTTTTAAACTGTTTATCATCTGCTTATTATTATTTTTTTTCCAAAGATCATATCATTTATCTCTTTTCGTTTTGGAAGTACACATTAATTCAAATATGCTGGAATATTTTCATTACAGTAGAATACACATTCGTTGTTAGGGTTAATTTTTTTCTCGGCACAACAAGTTCAGTACCATCATATTAATTTAGCTTCACGAATTATAAAATGTATTTCAATACATTTAACACTGCTGTTGAAATATGAGTAAAATTATCACAATGTAATTTTCATAGCTAAAATTTTTTCTTTTCATTATAAGTTGGGAATTTGAAGACTTATATTTGAAACTAGAAGCACAACATTTTCTTCTCATTATTTTATAGATATAATCTACACTTTCTTTAAGAGTTATAATCTATAATTATTGATAACGTTATAATCTAAATACACTGAAAAATATTATTAATTACTAAATAAAACAATAAATAATATCAAAATACTATCGTAAACAATCCGTACAAATGAACAAAGTACAGGGTGATTTTTTTTAAAGTTGTGAAAGTAAAACATTATAACAAAAGAACCACTGATCCAAATGACCTGAAATTTCATCAGTATGCTCCCAAAGCAATGGGAATTTTTTGCATGGATAAAAAAAACTTAAAATCGCACCGACAGATGGCGCTATAAGGCAGCAGAAACAAAGAATATTGTCTGTGGGAGGAAAACAATGGACAGTACTTTGAGAAACCATCTTCCGTAGGCCGTCTGTCATCATTAGACCTTTTCTTAAATTCTTAAATGTCCTAAATCTCCTAAGAGCAGTTGCTGCGCTGTCCTTATTCTGATAATACAGTTTCACTAACAATGCACGGTCCGTCAATGGCGCAGTCATTGCGAGGATTTCCATAGAATAATGAACACGAGGTGTGTGTACTTCATGTTTTTATCGCCAATGTGCGTGTGTTGGGCGCAAGTTCGTCTCCCGACTTTACTGCATGTACATCGCCATCTGTCGGTGTGATTTTAAGTTTTTTTAACCATGCCTAAAAAATTCCCAGTGCTTCGGGAGCATACTGGTGAAATTATACGTCATTTGGATCAGTGGTTCTTTTGTTATAGGGTTTTACTTTCACAACTTTAAAAAAAATCACCCTGTACATGGAAAATTTTAAGTAGTATGGATCACTCTTGTGATGTCAGCAGGTTGTGACGTCACTTGTAGCAGGCCTGGTTGAGGAAACATACAGCGTGATCTTGGAGGCCCCGCCTCGGCCCTTTTTAAAATGGTGTTGTTGCAGTTCAATCTTAAGAAAGTGAGATTTGTTGACAATTGATAAGAAAACAAAACTAATGAACCATTATGCTTGTTTATGTAGATAAAAAAAAACTGCTTCTGATTACACATATTACATAAATTACTTCTGTTTGTTATATCTATCTTATGCTTTTATAGGGCAGCCCTGCAGGTAATATACCACTTTTTGTTGGTAGAGAAAATTTAGGGTCAGTCACAGAAATTTTGTCATGGATATCGCAAAATCTATATTTACATGCTTTTTTTTTAATTTTTAGTAGTTATTTCATATACATTAGAATAAAGTATTTTATGTAATTATTTTTTGTTCGTGTGTAAAACTTACTTTTGGGGGCCTGGGCTATATGCTGCCAAAGGCAGTGGAGCTCCAAAATGACCTGCTAAACGGGCAAAGCCTGGCTAGTTATAATAATAATAAATAGTTTCTGTATGTAAATGTTATGTTAAATAAATTGTGTAAATATTGAACAAATGCATTTCTTGTACATATATGCAGGGCCACATTTTGAACTTGTGCAAACTTCCACCAGTAAAAAAAAAAAAGTTGTTTTAGCCTTATTTATCTGTGATTAAATAAGGCGAACATTACTATTACTTTTTACTGGTGAAAGTAATAATCAGAGTATGACCCTGAATCTGTATATATGAACCAGTGAATAGATTGCCAGAATGTATGTGCAAAAAATTTTCTACTCTTTTCAAGTCTATTTTCTTAATGTTGCCAAGGCTACTGCCTATAGAAAAGAAAATACCAAATCTATTACTAATGCAATGTAAATTTAATATGAAATTATCACGGGAATGCAAAAAATATTCGGTGACCTATGACTCTCAAACAACCAAAGAAAAAAGTCATATAACTGAGAGTATAACACCGTATTATATTAATTTAACTTCACACACATGCATTATTGTACCGGGTGTCCTGAAATGAACTGACTGATTTTAAAATTCAATAACTTGTAAACGGCGACAGATATTTAAAAAATTCTTGCACGAGAGTAATGTATGATGTCAGGAGTTTTTTACTCAGATTCCTGATTTTAGTTCGAATTATCAGCCATAGGTGGCGCTGCGAGCAAGACATCTAATCAAGACAAAAGCAGAAATATCCCAGCATTGATGTGAAGCAAGGAGGTTCAATACATGGAATGGGTCTCATTTGCCAATAAAATCTTATTCAGAATCAGGTCCTAAGAACAAGATTATAATAGCGAATAAGACCCACTCCATGTATTGAACTCTTTCCTTCGCATAAATGCTGGGTGATTTTAGTTTTGGCCTGGATTGCACGCCTATTGCTCACAGTGCCATCTATTGCTGGTACTTCAAACTAAAATCAGGAATTGCAGTAAAAAAATTCCTGACATCTTACATTACTCTCCTGCAAGAATTTTTTAAATATCTGTCACCATTTAGAAGTTATTGAATTTTAAAATCAGTCAGTCCATTTTCGGACACCCGGTATAATGTATCTATTAAATTCAACAATTACTGATTAAATATTATTACTCAAATTTATAAAAAGTTATTAAGAAATAAAAGCATATTTTAAAATATATATATTACTCTTCATTTTTAACAGTTTCCAACATAGTTGAAAAGTGTTTAGGAATTTGGTTTGTCTGGACGTCTGTCTGTCTGTGCTCTAACTCTCGTAAATATACTCAGATTGCCATGTAATTGATATATGTTAATGAGGTTTATCATGGAATGTTCGATATTGAAAATGAAGTGTGTACAATTTATATTTAGTTTACAGAGACACTCAAAAGTATTGTTACATTGCGGTCAATGGGAAAAAATTATTTTTAGTGCATTTTGAGGATGTTACACCATTTCAAACATAATGAAATTGATATGCAACACTGAGGTGGATGACAACATGTTTTCTATAGAATATAAAATAAGTAGAAATAATAGTTCGTTGACAGGGACACTCAAAAGTATCCTGTTACATTACAGTCAATAAGGGGAAATCGTTTTCAGTGTATTTTAATAAAGTTTGACTGTTTCAAACATAATGAAATTGATATACATCACTCAGGTAGATAGAAACATGCTTTCTATAGAGTAAGTAGCAATTATAGTTCATTTACAGGGACCCATAAAAGAATTCCATTACTATGGGGAAAATCATTTTGTAGTATATTTTAATGATGTTTCTCTATTTCAAACATAATGAAATTGATGTACTTTACTGAGATGCACTACAACATATTTTCAATAGATTATTAAGTACACAGAATTTATCGTTTATTTACAGACACCCAAAAGAATTCGGTTACAAGACTGACTATGAGCCATAACTGCTGGATGTGCATTTTTAGCTGTGATATGCATTTTAAAACTAACTTATTTATTGTGCATTACAAGGTGTGTAGATCATATACAAGGCTGCACAAAAGAATTGCACACATTGATGACTATGGATAGCCATTACGGAAAATAAATGTTCACTGTGTTATGTTTTTTCTTTATGTTTAATTTAGATATCTCATTTCATTGATACGAACAAAAATTAAACTTTTAACAATATTCTGATAGCGTTGGAAAGTGTTTCATAATCTGTGTCTGGATGCATGATTTTTCCTTCTTATTTGTTTATATTTTAATTTCTAATTTTTAGTATTTAAAATATTTCATTGTTGCATTTTCACAGCCAGTTGGCGTATTTTAACGAGCGGGGTTAGGCACCTTATTAACTCCATTGTTGATTTAATTTGTATACTGTTGTAACCATAAAAATTATTTGGTGATATATCACCTGCCCCTGGCTAACAGAAAAATGTCGTAAAATTAATTTATAATTAAGTTAAAAATATTAAAATGTTGTATTGTCATCAACAACACATCTGTATACATACTTTTTATAATTCTAGCATATCAGGAAGTGAGCAAAAAATTAATTATGAAATTCCTTCTTTACAGACATGAGCCAGGTTCAGTTAAATAAAAACATGTAAAAATGCTAAGAAATACTCCTTTAATTATTTGGTTTTTATTTTCAAAATTTTATTTTCTAATTAGTTTTTTTTTTTAAATGCAATAATATCAGTTTGCTTAGTACTTCCTTATTATAGCAGCCCTTTCAAGTACTCCGAGGTCACAGTTATGATTTTGCCAAGCTTGTGAAGAGTGAACATAGCATGAACATGTAATAAAGAAAAATAAATAACATAACAATAAATAATATAATGCTGTTCATAAGAATATTTTTACAATATTTTATAACAATCTTCATAATATCACACACTACATTATAGGTGATATTTCAGAAATTGCTTTCAATAATTTACCAAAAACATATTTTTACAACAATCATACTATTTATTGCATACTACAACCATAGTTGGAATTCGTTCCTGGCATTCTTAAATAATCGGGAATGTGGATGGCACTAAACTATGGTTACTGGTGATGTTTTGTATTAGTTAATACCATATTAAAAAATAAACAATATGAGATCTGGAACACTAAATATGTTTTGGAATGTCAATAAATAAGTAATAGGACAATCAAGGTCAACTTACATACATTGTTATTATGGTAAGGGAGCCTTGATAATAATAATATAAACATGTGCTGTTTTCTTTAAGATGCAAATGCTTGGTGAGATTTTACAACCTAACTCGACAATATTATCTTGGTCGCATGGCAATTTGTACTTGGGGCCACTGTAACAAGAAAGTATCATTTGCTTTTATTTGGGACATGATGCATACATTTCTTTTTCTATATCTGACAGCATATCTAAACTCTTTTTTGAAAAATCATTTTGTTGCAAAAATTTCCGTAAAGTATCTAAAGCTACCCTTGCTTTAAAAAAAGTTATAATTTCAGGAATATTGTTATCATTGTTATTTTCCTCTTCAGACATGTCTTCTTCATCTTCATAGATTTCTTCGGAAGTTTTCAATTCTGATAAAATAAGGTTTACTTAATAAATAGGAATTAAAATAAAATAAGTTAAATCTGATAAAAAGTAAGAGAGAAGCCGAAAAGATAAATAACAATTTAAGATAGTATTAGTTCATTTTAATGTTGTATAAGTGAGAAAAAGTGTCATATAACTGAAAGAAGTTTTACATTGTTTTCCGTAAGGTGCCATCCGGATCTGAAGTAATCGATATATAACACAGAGAAGTATATAAATGAGAGATCACTATTGCTTTCAATAAAGGAATAAAAAAGGATGTGTTAATACGATACTTAAAGTGATAACACATAAACCAACAACCATGCTTAAAATAAATTTATTATAATATTGGTGATAATATAAATACTACTATTAATATTGTTATTAGTAGTAATAGTAAGCAAATGATAAGTATTAAAACAAGCAAAATTAGGAAAATACATAAATAAAATGTTCTGAAAATGTAATCTTATAAAATTAATATGTGGATTTCTAAAAAAGATATCAGAAGGAATGCTTATTAAATAAATGATAGAACTTTTAAATAATTATTACATTTACAAGCTTAATTCCTTAAATAACACACATATATATATATATATATATATATATATATATATAATTATAATATCTATGAATTTCAAAAAACATATCAAGTTCTATTCTACTTAAATCTCCAAAGAGATAATCAATGATACTGTGTATACAGAATACCACATAGCTAATAATTAACATGTGCAAACATAATATTACCATAGCTGATGCTTCAATGGTAATTGGCCAAATTTTACTCATACCAAAAGAATATTGAAAAAAGAAATAGAGAGAAAGGGGAAAAAAAAAATTATAAATTGGAGTTGCAATTAAGTAAACACAAATGGATTAACAAATTAAATATGAACCATACACAATGGAAAATTGGACCACATGAGAATTAAATATGAATTGGACATGGAAAAACACATGCACATGTACTCATCAGCCTGGATGCACCCACATGTGTTTTAAATAATAATTCAGTGTTTCATAATTCTACTGGCATAATGCTAAGATCAGTAGAATCATCCAGGTACACTGAATTATTACCAGACAACAATTGGAAATATTAAAATTTGGAAATATTTAAATAGGAAATAAAAAACCATTAAGAAAATACAATATATTTCACTCACATCGATTTTATCCAAAAAACTGTAATTAACACCTCACTAAATTACCACGAGATAACAGTTTTGAATATATATATATATATATAATAAGATTATAAATTGTAATTTTATATCAGGCACATTAAAGAAAAAAGCACTCCATTTAAAATTGATATTTAATTAAATCTATTATGATTCACATTGTTATAACTTCCCTTGAATAATCAAGTTATTAAATTTGTATATATATATATAAAACACAACAAGCATAATAAATTTCTCTAGATAAAAGAATAATTCTATTATTTTCTTATTCTACTTTTACAAATAGATATATAATAAAAACAAATTGCAGTGAAATGAGAATGAAAGAACCATAACATCTACTCAAACAGCTATTGTAAAAGAATGTAGTATGGAGGGAAAAAAAACTAAAAAACTAATTAGTATCAAAATATTAAGCATAGCAAGAGCTTCTTCAGTAGAAATTGAAAGAATGTTTTCTACTGCTAGATTCCTACTTAGTAAATAAAGAAATCAGTTAAAAATAGAAAAGGCAGCTTCCCCCCCCCCCCCCCCCCCGAAGCACTGAATGCCAATAATGCCCTCTGAGTGGGTAATAATGTTTATTTAATATTTTGAGAAGTTACCTGAATTACAGCCCTTCCATACACATACATGTGTATAAGTTTATGTGATTACAGTAATTTTACAAAGTATAATTGCAAGAACTGCCATGATGGTTTGTTATTTAGGCTATTAATTAACAAAATTACCTACTTGCAGTTTTTATTGTTTCTATAATTTCTAATTTTAATTTTATTAATTCAAGCATAAAAGTATAGATTTATGTTCCTTAATAACAACTTCTAGTTAGAGGTTTAATTGTTTTAGAAAGCTACAATTCTCATTTAGCCATTCAATATCTTAATGCAAAAAAAAAAAAAATCTTAAAATCAGTTTTTTTTTTTTTTGCACCTTAGTATTTGTCAATATTTAGATTTTACATATCATATTAGGTTCTCTTAAAACACAATTTAAATGGTTTGTTTAATACAACATGAAACTCAACAATTTGTGAGTCAAAATTCCTATAATTTACAAATGAACTTTTTGAGCTTTCATGTTAATAGCCTCGGGATCAGTGACATTTTTTACTTAAACATTTTATTCAAGCTGATCTTCAAATATGTAATTGATCTTAATCAACAACAAAACCAACTGTTAACTGTTGCGACAGTAGTGGATGCGGACTGGGAACTGCAACATCCCTTAATCAAAAGGAAATGAATGGCAATTTGATTCCAAAAGATTGCCACTGGTTGCAGTGACATTCCACAATCAAGTTGGCATTCATTTCCCTTTGACTAGGGATGTAGTAGCCACCAAGACTGCATACACAGATATTGTGACAACTTTTTTCATAAAAAATTAAATAAGATCAATTAGATATTTGAATATCAGCTTGTATAAAATGATTACATAAAAAAAGTTGTTGGCTCAATTATATGTTTTGCAATTAATAAATTACTTAAAACTGAATTGAGTGGAATTTTTTGAAACAGGAATCCTAATAGGTGTGTTTGAAAATTCAAGTACAGCTATAGAAAAATAATAGGAAATTTTTATAACTTTTATGACAGTTTTCATTGTTATAAAAATTAGGAAAGTAAGTTGAATATTTGTCAATTAAAATAGTAAACATAGCTTTAAACTTACTTTCACTGTCTATCATACTTTGTTGTGCTGAGGATTGCAATTTTTGATTCAATTTTGTTTTTAAGGTTGCAGGGTTGATCAATCCTAAAAAAGCAATTCATATAATTAAAAGATATGTAATCTATTATACATCCACATCAGTGCATGAATTTATATAATGTACACACATTTATGGGCTTAAATATGCATTCATATTTTTTCCAAACAGTATAACAGTTATCATTTTTTTAAAATTAAACCCTGTAAATATGTTTAATATTTTTATTAATGCTAATTGCACTTTCTTTTAATTTCAAATTTTTATAGAAGCAGAAATTAAATATATTTTTCAGCTGAAATCTTACTTAAACGATTAAATTTTTATGATTTAAAAATAGCATTAGCTGAGAATAATAAACATATCTTCTCTCAAAGAAAGGAAAGAGACAAATCAATTCTAGGGATCTATCCACAAATTGCATACTAATAGTGCAACAAGCACTATCTGGAAAATAGCTCCTTATTAATATAAGCAGGTCAGATTTTATAATTGGGCACACCAGGCACATGCAAGAAGTCAGAATAACAAAAAACAGAAATGACAGAAATAAATGAAAAATTTCATCCTATAAAAATTTAAAATCGAATTCTAAATAAATATGGTAGTACAATAAAGTTATGACCTCAGAGTAACCATACTTAGAGGGATAATCTTCCCACCCTTTCTGCAGCAAAGATAAAGTCACGAGACTCGGGGCAAGAAGCATTCCACTTAATGTGCCAGTAGCATTAGTTTCTATGGGCGATATTAGACAATTTCATGTTTGCAATTCAAAAATATCATGGTAGTAAGCTCTTTTTGCCTATGGAATGGATGTACAAAAAGAACAAACTAAGTAAAAACAAGCTCTGTTACCTTTCATCTATATGCATTTATTTTTTAATTCCTTTTTTTTTATATTTAAAGGATCTTAAAAATATATCTTTCTAACTATGATAATATTTATTTACGTTGTCATGTTGAAAATAGGAAATATTTTACTTTTAATATCACGAATGTATGTAACAATAGGACTTACTATCATCTGGTGCTGGTGTTATCAATTTCAATATTAAAACTGTAATTATTTGAAAAAGTATTTTAAGAACATCTCATACAATGGTGCTTGGCGATACAATTTTTCGCCAAAAGAAACTTTTCTTTCTTTTAAAATGTAAACAATTCTTTAAAAAATATTTTTTTTCCTATTTTAGATTCAATTTATGCTTTATATAAGTATAAACAGGTGTATATGCATATATTAAAAAGAAAGCTTTAAATATTACCTAAATTAAAAACTATTGCAATATTTGATATAAGTATAAACAGGTGTATATGCATATATTAAAAAGAAAGCTTTAAATATTACCTAAATTAAAAACTATTGCAATATTTGAAATATTTTCAATTTTTTTAATATAATTTTATAATTTGTACAACTGTTCAACCTGCTCAACAACTAGAAATTTTCTGACACATTTTTAAATGCAAAAGCATAAAATTGGCAGATTTGACTATTGAAGCGATTTGAAATTGAAATGAGTTTTCCATTTTTTGATAAATAAATTTCTTATTGAATTATAAGCTATTTGTGTCACATGACAATATGTTTTATCGCCATTCTCCCAATGATGCCTCGGGAATTCGCTTTAAAACGCCAACTTTAACTGTATTTTCTGAAAGATCTTCTGCTTTTATAAAAAAATAAAAAACTTATTTCGATGACATAGTCTCTAAATAAGAACACCTGCAAATTTCATGAGTTTCTGAACGAAAATGAATTCAGAAATGTGTCAGAAAGTAGCTCTTTTGTATTTGAGAACAGCCTTAAACACTTTTTTTTTACTTTTTCTGTCCTATTTGTTATTTTGTATTAAAAATAAAAAAATAAATATATATGATGGAATTAAATATAAATGAAACCATGTGAAAGATTGAAAACTGGGATAAATTAATAAAATAATATAATCATTCTTTCTTTTTTTTTTTTAATCTAAATAAAAGTTTAATAATTTCTTTTATTTATTTATTACTGATGATCCATTCTTTAAATGATGGAAGAAATAAAGCATGAAATAAATAAACAATAAAATAAATATGTGGTGAACCTTCCCCTTTATTTTGCTACTGAGTGTAATATCTGTCAAGCTCCCAAGTTTATGAATCACAGTTTAAAAATATTGCACTCTTGCCAAGATCTGCGGTAAAGCGACAAAAACTAGCATTGCTGCTAGTAACCTTTCACCGCCAAATGCCAACTGTCATGTGGGTCATCCTGACCCTACTTCTTGCCGGCAAAAGCAATAGGGATGCTCTCTCTAGATGTTGTAATTGGGAATTCATTTCCTGTTGCATCATCCAAAACCCCCTTTGCTTCTCAAAGTTTTGAAACTTAAAAAGCACCTACGCAGTGTAGAGGTAGGGATGTACTTCGATTTGCAGAAAAGAGACAGTGAGACTTTGACGCATGCGCGCAACATTGTTTATTACGTAACTTTTTCAGAACATTTTATTAGAACTTTAGTTTTTGAACTCTAACGTTTTAGTTTAGTATTGTTTGTGATTATGATTTTTGAGAGCGTGTCGCTCGTCTGAAAAGCTGTATATAATGATTTGTGTTCGTGATGTGATTTATCAATTAAATCGTGATGTCTTCTAATACCTTGAATTTATTTGAGTCAATAGTGTATTCATGCTGAAAAAGGATTTAGTTTTTTGAAATATAAGGAATTATGAAGACCGCGGAGCACCGATGTCCCTTTTGGAACTTAGAGGTAAGAAAAGTTGTTTCTTACTAAATTTATTAGAAATCAATTACATTGAAATTGATTATTTACATGTTGCAACTCTCAATTGAATTAGTAATATAGGCAGTTGGAGTTGCCACACTAGATATGGTTAGGGCTGGATTATTTATCAATATATCGATCAAATATTGATATTTCTTAATTATCGCAATAACAATATGTAAGATCTGACACTGACGATATATCCCAATAATGATAGCTAAACTCTGACTCTGGCAATGTATAACAATATCTAAATTAAGCTCTGACTCTACCGATATATCCAAAAAACATTTTTTTTATCGACTTCAAACCATAAGAAAAGTGCCGAATATTCCGTATAATATCCTCTTCAACCCATTCCTGTCGTCCGATCCATGCATTTATATTCACTTCTCTACTTTATTCCAATCAAAATTTCCCCTCCAACGAGTAACCTTGAATTATCTCGCTTTCGTTAATATCCCCAAATAAAGAATATCACAACATATCCCAATACGAATACATTCTCTTATTATGTCTTAGTTCGTTACTATCCTCTCAAACCGCAAATTAAACTCTTTGTTCTTAACTGAATAATACAGCTATCGTCCAGACTTATTCGTCCCGATGCTGCGCTGCTGCTATTCGTCCAGACTTCGTTGCAATAGGTCGAGGTATTGATATGTGATGGCCAATAAAATACGAGCTAGAGTATCTGTTAGTTATTCTCGAGTCGATAGCATTGCACTACTTCAGTGCTCATTGAGATAACTTTCTCAGCAAATATTATCGGTAGCGCCTTGATATTAAAATGAATGTATGGAGTCGTGTAGTGCGTGTGTGTGATTTTGTTTGTTTGTTTTTATTTAATTTTGTTAGCCAATAACTTATTTTTATCATTTGCAATTTATTTTCTTTTGAATTCAATGGCACTTTGAAATTTAAAAAAAAACAACAGATTTAAATATCAAACCTAGTATTCTGCATAATAAAGCAAAATTATATGGTACATTTTAGCTCACAGGCTATCAAAGCCTAAGAGCTAATGTGCCCGCCGGTTCTGTATGTACGTATGTATGTATGTTTGTACGTAACGCGATAACTCTTGATAGAAATAACCGTTTTGCTTCAAATTTTGTTTATAGGCTCATTGTGATAAGGTGCTTCCCTAATTAGTTTTGGGGGTTCATTGGTTAAGTACAAAGGGGGAAAGTGGGCTAATTCCACCCCCCCCCCTTAATTTAGATAAATAGGTTTTTCATGCAGATTCATCCAATTGTCTTCAAATTCTGTATATAGGCTCATTGTGATAAGGCGCTTTCTTGGTTAGTTTTGGGGGTTCATTGGTTAAGTATAAAGGGGGAAAAGGGGGGCTAACCCCCTTAATTTAGATAAATGGGTTTTTCATACAGAATTATCTGATTTTATTCAAATTTTGTATATAGGGTCATTGTGATAAGGTGCTTCCCTGATTAGTTTTGGGGGTTCATTGGTTAAGTATAAAGGGGGAAAGGGGGGCTAACCCCTCTTAACCCGTGAGAACTCGCTAGATTTCTTGTCACACCAGAACTTAATACTTTATTCTTAGTCTTAATACTTTATTCACAAAACAATGTAAAATGATAAAAAAAAGTTTCTAAAATTTAATTTAAACTGAAAAAAGGGTTTAAATAAGAGTCTTATTGCAACAGCTGGGACAAAAAAAAAGTATGATGGTGAGAGAAAATCTCACGCGCGAGTTCTCCCGGGTTAATTTAGATAAATGGGTTTTTCATGCAGAATTATCCGATTTTCTTCAAATTTTGTATATAGGTTCATTGTGATAAGGCGCTTTCCTGATTAGTTTTGGATGTTAATTGGTTAAGTATAAAGGAGGTAAAGGGGACAGGGCTAATCCTATCCCCCTTAATTTAGATAAATGAGATTTTCATGCAGAATTATTCGATTTTATTCAAATTTTGTATGTAGGCTCATTGTGGTAAGGCGCTTCCCTGATTAGTTTTGGGGGTTCATTGGTTAAATATAAAGGAGGATACGGGGGACTAATCCCCCTTAATTTATATAAATGGGTTTTTTCATACAGAATTATCGGATTTGCTTCAATTTTTGTATGTGTGTTCATTGTAATTAGAGGCTTCGCTGATTAGTTTTAGGGGTTTATTGGTTAATTATAAGGAGGGGGGACAGGGGTGATAAGCCCCCTTATTATATTGTCGATTTCTTTATTTTTCGAGAGGCTTATTTCAAATTCTTTGAAATAAGAGTATAATATACAATTAATGTGAATAGCCTGTGAGCTCAATCCCCTCAGTTTAACTGGGCAGTTTTCTTTTTATTTATTCTTCTTTTGTTAGTTTCTTTGCTTTTCACTTATATATATATAAATATATACATGATTGGCTGCTTTCTACATCTGTTGGTATTTAAATTGCTCGTACATTTGTCTTTCGAAATTAACACTATTTCTATCCCCACACATTTTAAGGTAGTTATCGCGATATATCACCAATATCGATATTAACTCGATGATATATCGCAATATAATATTTTTGATATTGTCCAGCCCTAGATATGGTTATTCTGAGGTTACCACATTCTTGTAGTCAGTACTTGATATTTGTATCTCATCACAATACACGAAGGTTAATAGGTGGGAAAGGCAAAATTCACAGAAGAAAAGTTTAAAAAAAATATTTTCTGAACCAATACTGACAAGTCTTAAGAACTTAATATTTGGGATGGAAGATTGAGCACTTCTTTATGGAATGCCCATGACATTGTTGATGTCAAAATCATGCTTGAGCCCAAATAATAAAATACTGATAAATGGGTAACAAAACTTACTTGGAACTGCAACTTTAGTTAAACGTATTTTCTTAGTTGAGACAAAATCATTCTCTATAAAGTGATTCTGGCAGACACGGTAGTAGCGCTTGGCTGCTGATGTTGACATTATCCATTTCTTCTGGGTAATCTCTGCCCATTTATCAGACCTGAAAAACAATAATTATTATTTTAAGCTTAGTAAAATTTATTTCATAAAAATAGGGTGATATAAATTTTGTTAATAAAAATATAGATATTCCTTAATATATATATTTTTTTTCAAATTTAATAGTTTGAACATTATAAACAGGACATGAAATTTTAAATGCCATCACTAGATTAAAAATTCACAACTGTTGAAATTCTTTTACTTATCATCTAAAAATATAAAATAAATAAATAAATGTTCAGCTGAACTCTGCTATGGAAAGTCAATGGGATATTAAACCCTCTGACTGTTTATCCCACGATTTCAATGGGCAAGACTTTTGTAGAAAAATTTATATAATACACAATTTTTGAAGTAATTTTGTTTTTAAAATTCCACAGTCAAAGGATGCAAATAATAAATTTATTACATATTTCTAATACATGATGATTTGAAATATGTAATAATAGAGAAGATACTGGTCGAAAGGATTTTGAAAATGAAAAAAATAAGCAGTCAGAGGGTTAAATTTAAACTAGCATTTCATTCTAAGTTAAGAAATATTTTTGTTTTAATTCATTTAAAAATAGAGTTGGATATTTTTAGGCACTCATAACGGTAAATTACCAGATTCAGGGGATGGGGAAAGGTTCTTTTCTGCATACAGAAAAAATGGGGAGAGTATATGAGAAATGATGATTATAAATTTTTGGCAAAGTATGTTGTAAAATGTTACTTCCAAATCCCCTGAAAATGATTGCATATTTATAATGTTATGCTGTCTTCTTTCTTACCAGTTTCAAATTTCTGGTCCACAGTAGTGACTGGAAATTTTGTGCTCTATTATAAATGTAATTTTAAGCACTAATTAATCCTCTGACTGCCGAGCAAAAGGGCAAAATTGTAATGTTGTGTTTTCTGTAATTTTTTTAAAATGCTAAAAAAACATGATATTTCAAACATGATTTTGTATATGAATATAATCCTTGAGACTATTAATCATTACTTAATGTTTTAAAACTATATTATATTTGTAGCAGGGTTGGTATTTTTGCCGGGACAGTGGCAAAAACTGGTAAAAACTGGCAAAAATGGCAAAAATCCCATTTTGCATAACTAAATGTAGTGATGCAGTTTATATGAAAAGGAATCATAACAACAAATGAAACCAAATGTTTTCTTGGTAAAAATAAAGAAAAGTATAAACCAAAAATATATTCTTATTCTATTTTGTTGCACTACCTTTGTCCCTAACCCCCCCCCCCCCCCTGACCAAAAAAAAAGGAAAAAGATTTTCATGCACCTGTCTTTCCATTCATCATCCACAAACCTGTTTCCCACCTGCTCTCCATGAGCTAAGCAAGTGTGGATCCTTCCTCCCTACACAGGTAGCCAATTACCAATAGGTTGCAATCAGCTCAACAGCAGGTGCACAAAATTCCTGTTTTCAGCTTTCACCTTTTACAGTTAATCTGAGAAGTAATTTTAGCCATTTTGTTTTTGATAGCTTAGATTCTAAGCTTGGCTGCAGAAAATAAAGAAATAACAATTGCAAGAAATAATGAATAAAGGAGGAAGAAGACAAGATCCAATTTGGGAGTCCTTTTATAAGTTATCTGTAGATGGAAAAACTGTTGCTAAGTGTAAAAAATGTGGAAACATTCAGAGCAATAAAGCAGCCAGAATGAGGGCACATGTTTCAAGCTGTGTAAAAATTGTTACAAATGAATGTGTGAATGTGGAAGCATCCTCTTCATCTGAAAGACAAGCAGATTTAAACCAGAATAACAGTGATACGGTGATTGATAAAGAGGTGGACAAGTCGCAGCCTCTTTTAAAAAAGGCAAGATATTTAGAAGGTAGTATAAACAAATTTGTGTCAAAAACTTCAGATCAAGATAAAAGGAAGATTGATCTGATTGTTGCAAAATTCTTTTATGCTTGCAACATATCATTTAATGTTGTGGAAAGTGATGCATTTAAAAACTTAATCCACATCTTGAGACCAAGCTACAAACCGCCTTCACGCAAAGAATTGGCAGGTAATCTTTTAGATTCTGTTCACAGTCAAATGGAAGAATCAGTACATGAAAGTTTGAAAGGCAGAGAAGGTACACTTGTTATCGACGGATGGAGTAACATCCCCAATGAACCCATAACTGCTTCATGTGTTCAAGTTGATGGAAAATCATATATTGTAGACGTAGAGGATACAGGTGCCACCAAAAAGACTGCAGAATTCTTGTCAAAAAAATGCAGTGATATTATTCAGACTGTTGGAAAAAAGTATAATTGCCAAATAAAAAGCATAGTAACTGACAATGCTAAAAATATGGAAAATATGAGACGGGAGCTGGAACTAAAGTATGAAAGTGAAAATTCATGTCTGATATCATATGGTTGTGCAGCTCATTGGTTAAACCTCCTTGGGGAAGACATTACACCTTCTACTATCATTAAGCATGTAGTGGAGGTTCATAAATATTTACGAAACCACCATGCTCCTTCAGCATGGCTGAAAGAATGTAGTGAATATGTTTCACCTCAGTTACCAGGAAGTACTAGGTGGAATAGTCAGTTGACTTGCCTAGAAACTTTTGAACGAAATCATAATTCATATATAAACGTATCAAATGACCATTTACAAGAAATGGACCAAAATATCATTGCTTGCATACGTGATTTTAATCTTTTGCAACATGTAAAAGATCTCATTAAGCAATTAAAACCAGTCTCAACAGCTTTAGATATCTTGCAGGCTGATTCAACAACAATAGCAGATGCTTGCCATTTATGGTGCAATTTGCTGAAAGATGATAATTTGAAACCCCATTTTGTAAAAGTTAAAAAAAGGTTTGAAAAAGCAATTTTGCCTGGCATCTTCTTGCCTATTTGTTACATCCAAAATATAAGGGTGAGCACCTTAGTTACGAACAAAAAGAACAGGCTAGAGAATGGCTACAAAAAATAAATCCATCTTTCCTATCATATGCCGTGAACTTTGAACTAAAAGAAAAACCTTTCCAAAGTACATTGTTTTCAGAACAAGTAATTATGACAATTGATGCCAATAAATGGTGGAGAAGTGTCGCAAAGTCATGTGAAATTTCCAAAGAATTTTGTGGGTTAATAGCACACCTGCAAGCCTGCCCAGCCAGTAGTGCTGCAATCGAGAGAATATTTTCCAACTTCTCTTTTGTCCACTCAAAAATTCGAAATAGGTTGACAATAAGTAATGTTTCCAAACTTGTTTTTTGTTATGGAATGCTGAAAAAAGAATTATTTTGTAATGATGATGATGATGGTGAGGAAAGTGCCGCTAAATGTTGAATGTGTAATTTTTTATGTTATTGTTATTAAAATATTTCATTTTTTAAAAGAAATTTAAGAGTTCACTTATTTGAACACAATACATGTACTTACTACTATTGCTTATAATTTGCATCTCTGAATTATTGCATTATGCTGATTGATAGGTTCATACATCTGATTTTAAAACTAGAAGTGTTATAATTTCTGTAGATTTTGCAATATTGTTAATTTATTGCAGCATAAAAATCAGACTAACAATGGCTTTTTTTCAATTAAACAATTTTTTTTATGATGAAATTAATAATTTCTCACTAATTAAGATGAGTATATTGAGTTATCATCATAATACACTGTATTACTATTCTGTGATTGTTAATTTAAGATAAGTAAAAGAAATGAAATGTGCATTTATATGTAAAAAATCAGTTTTTGCCATTTTTGCTGGCAAAAACCTATTTTTGCCAGGACTGTTTTTACCGCAGTTTTTTCCACCTGCGGCAAAAACTTGCCAACCCTGATTTGTAGAATTATGTTAATTTAAATAATGCTAATATTGCAGCGAAACCTACAGCATAGTGAATGGATATATCAGTTCATGGTGGTGAGAAGGTTAAGAACATTTACAGAACAGAATGTATTGAACATTAACTAGTATCAGTGAATATAAAGATTAATTTTAGTGATACACAATTTTATTGCATGCAACATACTCTAAAATAATAATTTCTTTTTAAAAATACACAATTTCTAATAAGATTTTAGAATGTAATCATGGTGTAGCAAATTACATATAAAAAATAAGATTACATATACAGAGTGTCTGAAAATGGTCAAATAACTCGAGAAATATACATTGGATTGAAAAACAGAAAATGCATCTTTAATATTTTTTAAAAATCTATTTAGGGATATCAAAGTTGCCCCCCAACTCTGCCCCTGGGGGGAAAGGTAGGCAAATTTGAAATCTAAAATTATAACCCCAGTTTTTTATTACAGATTCGGATTCTACAGGGAAAAATACATAACTTTTGTATTGAACATTTTCTTCGGAAAATCATAGATGGCGCTGTAATTGAGTAAAATTTAGTGAGAATCATTTCCATTGAAAAGGCTGAAAACGGTCGGATAACTGGAGAAATATACATCGGATTGAAAAATGGAAAAAGGCATGTTCAAAAGTTTTGAAAAATCTATTTAGGGATATCAAAGTTGTCCCCCCCCCCCAACTCAGACCCGCAGGGGAAAGGGGGGCAACTTTGAAATCTTAAATGATAACCCCCCGCATTTTTAATGCAGATTCCAATTCTACAGGAAAAAATACGTAACTTTTGTATTTAACATTTGCTTCGAAAAATTGTAGATGGTGCTATAATCGAATAAAATGCAGTGAAAATAGTTGCCATTGAAAAGTCTGGAAATGGTCGAATAACTCGAAAAATATACATCAGATTGAAAAACGGAAAATTACGTGTTCAATATTTTAGAAAGTTCTATTTAATGATATAAAAGTTGCC
The DNA here is from genome assembly GCA_963931845.1 of Maratus michaelseni. Lineage (NCBI taxonomy): Eukaryota > Metazoa > Arthropoda > Arachnida > Araneae > Salticidae > Maratus > Maratus michaelseni. The sequence goes on from OZ007596.1 coordinate 144,460,383, forward strand.
AATTTTCTAAAATATTGAGCACTTATTTTTCCGTTTTATAATCTGATGTATTTCTTGAGTTATTTGACAATTTCCAGACCTTTCAATGGAAACTACTCTCACTGCATTTTACTTAATTACAGTGTCATCTACAATTTTCCGAAGAAAATGTTCAATACGAAAGTTACGTCTTTTTCCTGCAAAAAGAAAAAAAAAAGGGGGGGGGGTATTTAAGATTTCAAAGTTTCCCCCTTTGTCTCCACAGGGGGCAACTTTAACATCCCTAAATAGATTTTCCAGCATTCAGAAAGTGATTTAGAAAATCAAAGCATCCTGAATTTGAAAGTGTTCTCCACTAGTGGTTCAAACATATGAAGGATGAAACATTGGAATCAGTGGGCCAATTTTAAAAGCTCAAATATTCACCAAAAAGATGAAAATCAAAGACTTCTGCAGTGAAGGGTGGGTTTAAGTCGTTTCAAAGAACAACATGCAATTCTATTTCGCACAGTGAAGTTGCAATTTCTAAAATTCATTGTTAACATAACTGTAACATTGACTACTTTTTAGAAAAGCACGAATATTTTGTTTTTATTTAAAATTATGGAAGTTTTTAATCTACAAGATTATGAAAATTGAAGCAACTTTAAAAGTGATATAAAGCATTTTTAATTATTAATATATTTAGAAATTAAAAGAGAATGCTCTTAGTCTTAATCATGTAAAACAAAATTAAAACTTGATAACTTGCTAGGAAGTCATAAACAAAGTTTCATCCAATGTTGATAATTACACTTGAATTTAGTAAGAAAAAAAGAAAATACCACATACTAATACATGTAAGATGTCAGGAGGTTTTTTACTGCGAATCCTGGTTTTAGTTCGAATCACCAACAATAGAGGCGCTGCGAGCGGTAGGAGTACAATTCAGGCCAAAACTAAAATCACCTGGTATTTGATGCGAAAGTTGGAGGTTAAATATATAGAGTAGGTCTCATTCGCTAATACAATCTTGTTCTTAGGGCCCGATTCTGAATAAGATTTTATTGGTGAATGAGACCCACTCCATGTATTGAACCTCCTTCCTTCGCATCAAAGTGGGGGATTTCGGCTTTCCCCTCGATTGGATGTATATTGCTCACAGCGCCATCTATTGCTAATAATTTGAACTAAAATCAGGAATCACAGTAAAAAAACTCCTGACATCATACATTACATTCCTGCAAGAATTTTTTAAACATCTGTCACCATTTGCAAGTTATTGAATTTTAAAATCAGTCAGTCCTTTTTAGGACACCCGGTACATATATGTGTATATGTCACTGGAGCCTGGCTAATAGAAAAGTACCAAATCATGTTCTTTTGATTCAGCCTGGTCAATTTTAGTCCATCCACTATAATATATAAAACACAAACGGAAATTTCGTTCCGTTCCTTTATAACTCGAGTTCCACTGAATGGATTTTGATGGAACTTGTGCTGTTCGATAGATAATTTTTCAGGGAAGATTTTATTGTATAACATATCGTTCTATGCACTTTAGTTATAGAATTATGATAGAAAGTTCTGTTATTTTGGCCGCAAAGGTTGCCATTGCTAATTTTTTGGCGACCATTATAGTTGCAGAAAGAATTGAAAAGGCTAAAATTTAAAATTTTATTTTAAAAAAAAGAAAGAAAGAAAGAAAGAAAGAGGAAAAAAAAAAGAAAAACAGTTTTGTTGAGAGATAATATTATAAAACGAAAATATTTAATTTAAACATGATTGGGAAGTTCGTAATGTTTAAAAAATTATTCAAGGGGCAAGATTACTATTGAAACAATATATGGCGATTTATCTTTTGTTTTTGGCGATTTTGATTTTACTTTTGACCCCAAACAATTTGATTTTAAGCCAAAATGTGTTTTTTTTTTTGTTACAGAAAGAATTGAAATGGCTATACAACTCGAAAAATAAAAGAAAAAACTGTTACTTATTTTATTTAAGAAAAAAAAAGAAAGAAAAGAAAAAAAGAAAAACAGTTTTAATGAGAGATAATATTATAAAACGAAAATATTTATTTTAAACATGATTCAAAAAGTTCGTAATGCTTAAAACATTATTCAATTTGCAACATTGCTATTGAAACAATATTTGTCGATTTATCTTTTACTTTGTTTTTGGCGATTTTGATTTTACGTTTGTCGCCAAACAATTTGATTTTAAGCCAAAAGGTGTTTTTTCAAGAGTACGACAGCCTTTTTGGAGTATTTTTTTGGTACTTTTCGGTTAGCAGGGCGCCAGTGATAAATATACATGTAATATATATACACACACATATATATATATCTACACACATATCTACACATACACATATTTATACACACACATATATATACATATATATTATATATATGTACTTATATCACTGTCGCCCGGCTAACCGAAAAGTACCCTTTTTTTATTCAAATGTAAATTATATTAATAGCAATATACTTCTATTTACTTCTACCTTATCTATGAAATTTCGTTCTGGCTGCTTATTTATAACTCGAGTTCTGCTGAATGGATTTTCATAGAGCTTAAACTGTAAGATAGATAATTTTTCAGGGAAGGTTTTATTGTATAACATATCATTCTAGGTTGCTTATAGTTATAGAGTTTTGGGGGAAAGCTCTATAATCAGGTGAACCCAATTATGAAAGATTAGCCTTTTGAAAATTTTTTACTGGACTGATTTTGATGAGATTGTATTGTTAGTTAGATGCTATTTCAGGAATGGTTATAGGGTACTACATATTGTTCTACGTTGCTTAGTCAAACAGTTATGTGCAGAGGCGGATTACCAAACAGGCTGAGTAGGCTGAAGCCTAAGGGCCCGACAAACTAAGGGCCCGGTGCTAAGTTTGTGACTCTTTTTTTTTTTTGTCCTAAAAAAATATGTATGTATATATGTGTATGTGTGTGTGTATGTTTGTATATATATATATGTTGTACGTCAATGTATATAGATATAAAGCAGGGGGGGGGGGGGGGGGCCCAATGTGTTAAGCCTAGGGGCCCGGTAGGTGATTAATCTACCTCTGGTTATGTGTGAAGGTTATATAATCAGGTGAACCCGATTCCGAAAGATTAGCCTTTTTGAAATTTTTTACTGGGGCGTATTTTTGGCGCATTATTGTTAAGTGGGTAATTTTTAAGGATGGTTTTAGTATATTTCATATTGTTCTATGTTAGTTTTAGAATTATGTGGAAAAGTTCTATAATCTGATTATGAAAGATTAGCCTTTATAAAAACTTCTACTGGATGAATTTTGTTAGTTAATTTGTTTGCATTGTTAGTTCGATAATTTTTAGTGGTGGTTTTAGTATATTGCATATAATTTTATCGTTCTTTACTAAACTCTAACTGTAAGTGACCAAATAAAAGAATTGGTCCTTAACAGCTGAAATTTTGACTGCGCATTAGAAAATACAATAGCGCAATGGCATCATTTTTCAGTAATGTGGAAGGATATTCCAGGTAAATATATAGATTGCTTTCAAATACAAGGTCAAATTAAACGATATATTTCGTTTGATTCAAGGTTCATTTGTAGAAACCGACCAGCGCAGCGGGCGTAGCTTGCTAGTATTATATAATAAGCAGTATGCATTAAGCAACATTTTTTAACATTAATTTCAAATAGAAAATGATGAGGAAAACAACATTTAAATTGTAATTTAAAAACCACATATAGATGAACATTTAAAGTAGGGGAGACCGGTACACACTGGACCTATGGACACAGTGGACCACCCCCTAATATTTTATTTATTAAATTTTTTTTTAAGCTTCTCTTCTATCCTAATAGACAACAGCACTGAAATGATTATTTATAGCCTTCAGAAAATATGTTTAGCTCAGATTGAACCATTTTATCCTGCTTTGTTGTTTTGAGCTTCTAAAAGTAAAATTTTTCATCATCATATTTTTATTTTTTTTAGTAATTAAAGACTGTAGATAAATAAAATAAAACAGCTTTTTTGCAAAGCTAAGATACTTGTTTTTATTTTACTTTAAAGTTAATATGTTTAAAAGAAAGCTATAAACAATATTAATATGATTATTTATTGAACTTCAACATGGGGTACAGTGAACCACAATCTACTCTGCTCCTGTAATGCAGAAGGTTCAAAATATTTAATAATTGCTTATTTTCTATAAAGAAAGATTGTTTTAAAGTAGATTTAACTGTAAAATAAAGTAAACAAATAAAAATAACAATTTATTTAACATAGTAAGAAATATTTTGTTTTGTATTTACTGCCTTTGATAAATATAACTGTAGTCTAATTGTTGATGATTCTATTCAAGTAAGATTCATGAGACGCAAATTGAATGGAAATCAGTTTATTTCTCCCGAAACTGTAGATGAATCTGCTGTTGATGTCAATGATTTCATAATGTTGCTCTCAGACCCAAAATTATTTCTTGAAAATTCCAGGTTCAATCTTACTCATAAGTACTTTGGAATTTCATTTGCAAATTTTAATGTGCGCTGATTTTTTTGTACTTAAGTAATAACTTCAACTAAATTGCAATTGTTCCTGTATTAATCTGTTATTATTTTCAAAATATAATTAATTTTTTGTTTTTTATTTCAAAATTTATATTACTATGTTATTTTGCGAGTGAAGGGGCAACAAAAAAGGGAACAGATGTGTTACTATCACGCTAAAATGTAAACAAAAGATTGGCGACTGTTTGTTTGGCGCGATTTCCAAGACTGCGCAAAACGAATAACTTAATACAATGGCTAGGTTGCCATTAAAGAAAAAAATCCCCTAAATTTGGCAACTTTTTTCTTTTTTTTAACCGATAATTTTTTTTTTTTTTTTTAGCGTGAGTGTAAAGCATCTAAGCCCAAAAAAGAATTAGATTAATGAAAAATAGATTTATATTGTAATACCTAATAGTGGTCCACTTTACAGGTGTATCTAATTTTTTTTTTTTTTTTTTTTTTTGAAAAATGTATTGAAAACTATGTTGTGAGAAAATTATGATGGATGTAAGAAGGTTTAAGGAACATTCAAAAATATTTTCATACAGATCGGTCAGTCTGTTAAAGAGAAAAAAAAATTTTAACTGAAAAAGTGGTCCACTGTGTACCGGTCTCCCCTACATGTGTATATATCACTGGAGCCTGGCTAACAGAAAAGTACCAAATTATTTTCTTTTGATTCAGTCTGGTCAATTTTTGTCCATATTAGTATATAATAAGCACTATGCATTAAGCAATATTTTTTAACATTAATTTCAAATAGAAAATGATGAGGAAAGCAATATTTAAATTGTAATTTAAAAACCACATATAGATGAACATTTAAATTATATAGGATCAAGATATTCATATCAGAAAAATCACATATTTGAAATTGTACTTACAATTCAGGATCTTTAGGGAAACGATGAAAAATTCTGCCAGGATAATCATTTGGTAGAGCTCCGCACAAAACACATTTGTTTTTATTGGGATATTTCAAATTTCTGCGAAAGTGTTATGTTTAGTAAGTTTATTATGTAAACTTATGTTTAGTTTAGTTTACATTAAATTAGTTTATGAATTATTTTTTATTTAAAAAAGATATGTACTTATCATCTTCAATTAATATTGCCTTTTTTTAAAAACTATTACATTCAAACAATTATGAATTTTCCTTTAAATAATAATTTTTTTATTATTACTAATACAAAAAAAAAAAAAAGATAATATTCAAGTAATTTAAGTTTGTCACATACCTTGATTTTGAATTAACATTGTGATTTTGTGAGGAACTCGGGAATTCCATTTTAATTTCAGATTCTTTTCTATAAGAAAAGAAAATGTTTACTGGTAGTAGTACGATCCACTTTATTTTTTCGGTGCTTTTTGACTTTAACATTTGACGGAGTTTGCTTTGAGACCTATAAGCTACAAGGCTGTTGTCTTGAATGATCCATATTTTTTATTCACAAAAATACATACAGGGCTTTGACAATTTACATAAACCTTCTAATTGGGGACGGGATAGACACAAGGAAGTAGACAGCACAATGACATACATGCCTCACCCAGGATTTCTATACTTTTTTATCCTTGCCTTGTTGTTATTTTGAACAGAGCGCGTTTGATTGGTTGGTTGGTTGGAGATGGCGACATTCGGAAAACAAAATTTCAAAAGTCCTGCTTCATGGAAGCCCACGGAGTAAAGAGGAACTGAAGGTGAAATATTTACGTTTGGCGTGACGCCAAAAATACAACTTTACATTCGGCCCAAACAACTAGCGGCTTGCTGTGAAAACCTCTTCCCGTCCAATGAATCCAGTCCTTGTTCCACGTACAAGCCTCTCTCTGTCCAATGTAATCTCTTGTTTGGGTCTAATGATTTGAGCCAACACTGTTTGAGCGATAATAGGCTTCATATTGCAAGCCGTTTTTACGATTTACTTCCTCTCACCTCCTAGGTGATAGAAGCGACTCAACGGTGAAAGGTTCCATTCTTCCATTTGTTGACAAGAAAGAGGAAACACGCCATTATTCCAGCTTCCTAACCAATCACAGCACACATTGTATTTCACCACAAAACAAGAAATTTAAAACTTTGCCAAGAGTCACTTCAGGCAAAAAACTGACAAAGCATAACTTTCTTTTAAAGATGTAATCAATTTACCATTAATTTTGGTATTTAAAACTTATTATTTTTTGGGGTTTTAAACCCTATTCGTCTCATTTCTCTGTTTGTCCGTCACAGAGTCTGTTCTCAGAAACTGTATAAGTTAGAGACTTGAAATTTTGTGTACTTACAGCTGACTACCTACTGTTACGCTGAAAATCTTAAAATTCGGAAAATGTCCTTCCTCAATAACGCAAGATATAAATTAAAACTTTAAAAACCCACTCATTAATGGATAAAAATAATCAACTAAAGAGTAGAATTTAACCGCAAAGGAAGTTCATTCTCAAACTCCAGAAGAGGGAGAATGGTTGCCATAGTCACAGCATTACAATGACGATAACAGATTGGACGTTTTCAAAGACACCCCTATTTCATAAACTATTCTGCCTAGGAAAGTGAAATTTCGGACACACCCAGAAAAAATTTAGCTTTCAGAATTTCTAAAAAAATTTTTACTACTCCCATTAGAAGTGTAAGTATCAATTAAAAATCGATTTCAATAATTTCCTTTCATTGGAAAAACACAGACGAACAATCTGCACCTGTTCCCACAGCCCAAAGATGGCGAACTACAGGCTCTATGTTTTTTTTTTTTTTTTTTTTTTTTTTAATATTGCATTTATCGATTTGAAATTAACACATATATACGCATTTTTTTACGACGAACCCAGAAATCTAATTTTTATAAAGATGGCGTAAATAGAACAGAAATTACGAATTATTTTTGCTTTAATGAAAGCAATTTTTTTTATTATATGATGATTGCAACTGGTGTCTGAAATCGGAGACTCTTAACTTTTTGGAAGGGAGGAAGATAAATAAACCGCAAATTTTGAGGGCAGTAAGAGATTAAAAGCTCTATTATTATTATTTTTTTAATACTGCATTTAACGATTTGAAAATCGTTAATAGACAATGATGTAATTAATAATGCGAATAGGGATTATTAATAAAGAAGAAGAGAGGGGGGAAAACAACATTTTATGAAATATTACATTTAGTCTACATCATGGCAGATATTATTATGACAGAGCAGAGTAGCGGGCTTCGCCCGCTATCTTGCCTTGCCGATTCAGATATTTCAAAAAACGAAAAAATAGACCGGTAAATTTTTATTTTATAAAAAACATGACTTTTTATTTTGGAAAATGAAATTTATTTGGGTTTATTAATTAAAGGATAAAGTGTTTTGATAGGAATATTAAACGAAACCCTTTGAGCGATCTTCGATCACACCTACCCACTTGTTTTAAACTACATATTACTTGCATTTTCATTTTGTATATATAGTGTGCAGTGCACGTTTAAACTTTTTTTTTTCATATTATATTGTTAAAGTATACATTTTACTACAATTAAGATTAATTGTTTGTCATTTCGTAGGTGTAATCTGACGATGGCAAAGGGGGGCATGTGCCCCCTAGTTTTTCAGGAACAGGGGCAAGTCTTACCTTTTGCCCTCCAGTTTTTCTTTTTTATATAGTTTTGTATTTCAAATTTCTCTTTTTTTTATTTAAAAATTTATTTGCTATCTTGGGTGCGAACTAGAATAAATAGTGGTTAATTAAAAATATCCAGAATTAATATTTTTACGTTCATAGGAATAACATCTGTCTTTCTTCTTAACAAAATTTTTGATGCCGTATAAAAATATTTCCCTTGCTCCTTTTTTTTTCCTTTTGAGAAAAGTGTAACCTATTTTCCCTTTTCTATTATAGAGCTATTTATATGCACGTGTGGGATTTATCTCTTGAGTACTGTCTCTGGCCTGACCGAAAACTTTTTTTTACCCGACCTGGCATCAAATTTAAAAGTTTGTCCTGACCCCGGCTCGGAATGATATAAAAGCTAAAATCTCGGCTCGACCCCGGCCCGGTATAAGAGCTACAAATTCGGCCCGAGCAGATCCCGGCCCGGTATAAAAGCTACAAATTCGACCGCGGCCCGGCCCGACTGATTTGCTACAAAACATGCCGATATTTCTGAAGCAACATTATCCCACCATTAAAATTATTCAAAAATCATTCTTATTTATGCAAAGATTTTATTTTCAGATTATGCTCGAAATGCATGGAATACAAAATATCAACAATACTAATGACTAATTAGACAATTACGTGCATAAACACTGATTTAAAAAAATGACCTAGACTATTACATTCCAATGAAGAATCAGTAAGAAAAATCAACGTAGTTTAGAATGAAAGAAAAAGATTATAAAAGAAAATCATTAATTTTAATGCTCTATGGATAAAAAAGGTAGATTAAAAAATATATCTCTAATTTATTAAACCAAATTAAATGTCTAAAGATTTCGCTAAACAAATGTATAACATCACTATAATTTTTACAAAAATAAATAAAATGCGAGCCCAAAATGGGCTCGGGGGCGAAGAATTTAAAGGTCTGCGTGGGACCGGCCTGGCCTGAAACCCGAGATTTATTTCACTGGACTTCAGTCGGGCCAGGCCTAGACTTCATTGTTCCCGTGTCGAGTCGGGTTCGAGTTTTATTTTTGTCCGAAGACATGACTCGGATCTAGATTTCATTGTTCCCGGACTATGTAAGATATCAGTCAGTGGCATACCGTAAAAATATAATTTAAAAATGTATGATATTCTATATTTCTTTAACGAAACTTTTGGATAACAATTATTCTGCTATATATTTAAATTTAATTTGGTTTAATAAATTACAGAGACAATTTTTTATTTGCTTTATCTTTGTAGAGTTTAAGATTATGTTATTTTAAAATCATCTATAGTAGAAAAACGAAAACAAAACAACTGTTAACTACCACATGCACCCGGTGGGGAGGGTGGGGACGAAGGAGCAGGATAATTAAATTTCTTTACCTCTGATGATTTGAAAAAATAGTAAAATTTATTCTTCGTAAGTGACATAAAATAATTAAACACTAAGAAAAACAAGAACTAAAAATATTTCGACACGGGGCTCTGCTCCCGAAACCCCAGTAGAAGGTAATTCTTAATTATGTTTTCCTTTTTACTTTTATGTGTTTCAAAGTTTTCTTCAGAGGGTCAAACCCTCTGTGGCCCCTAAGGGAGACAAGCCTTCTTAATTGTTCTGTATAGGTTTTTACGCTGTTATGTTTAAGATTTGTCTTGTACAAGGAGTTCTGACAAAAAATTAGCTTTTTTTTCATGTTTATATTCTTCATTTTTTAAAAAGCGCCCTGGGCTGCGAAGTACAGGCACATCCGTACTAAAACACTGACCCTCCCTAGATTTCTTTCTTCTTGTTCTCATGTAAATTATATTGATTTTTAATGAATCTCTATTTATGTGTAAATGTATGAGTTATTATTAATATCGTTAATCTCCATTCCATGGCTTAAAAATGCTATGCAGTAAAATCTAAGACAGAATCGCATCGGAGAGAAGAAAAATTCGTTATAGACAGGTTCCATTCGTAGCAGGTACATTGTCTATTGTAAATGTATTATATTCTTTTCGCACGGATTATTATATTCACTTTGCACAGATCAAGACATTTTTCCGTTTAAGACAAGATTCCGTCATACGCATTTTCCTTTTCAGAGGTTTTACTGTATTTTATATATATGTAATATATAAGGACGTAAGTTTCAAAACGCCTTATCCAAAATTTTAAAAGTCGTATTTTCTCTATCAATCTATTCTACTGATAAATCTTCACTGAAAAAGCACTTCAATCCGCATAAAAACTAGTTTTAGCATGTATTTCTGGCGTTCTAAAATCTTGGTTTACAATGAAAACTAATGGAAGCATTCAGGGGTTTTTCGCGATTTCCTCGAATTTGATTTTTTGGATAAGGCGAGTTTTGAAACTCACGTCCTTATATATACACATTTAAAAATTAAAACACATGTGAAAATCAAAGGGTGAGATATAAAAAGCAGTGGAAACGATATACTGCAAGACCAACTTAATGAAGCGAAAAATCAAAATTGGAAAACTATGAATATCTTATGGAATCGTCAGAGGAGCTTCATAAGAATATTCATAGTAAATATATGTTATTTCATCAAATAATTGTTAGCATTATGCCTAAAATCGGCAATATTAAGCTCCTAATAATATATATAAGAAAGAAAATAAAAATAAAAACCTACAAGAGTTCAAATAACAAAATTAATTAATTAATTATTCAACATAAATAAAAATTAGATCATAAAGCAATGTACAAAACTCCCCCCCCCCCCCCAAAAAAAAAAAAAAAAAAAAAAAAAAACGAAGACTGAGGAAGATTTAAATGAATGAAAAGTGCATTGCAAATACTTCAACTCTTCACATCTCCAATAAACCCAAAATGGCGAAAAAAAACAATGCCATTGCATTAATAGACATTATGAAAGGAAACTAAAATTGTTTGGTGCTGCCATCTATCACATATAAATGAAAGCAAAAGCTGAAATTACAGACTAGTTAAATGATAAATCTGGTGCTGCCCTGTATTAGGAAAGAAGAGAAGGTGGAATTAAATTAAATTTTAAATAAAGTAGTAATTAATGTAGTTAAAATTTAGAATGTGATGAAGACTAAACGATGTAAATAAAATTTAAATATTTATAAGGATGAAATGGGAAGATAGTATTACAATAATTAGCCATGTAGGAGCAGACAGTGTGTAAGTGAAATGAAAATTGCATTATTAAATTCCTACTATTAGCTCACACTCTCTCTATATATATCTTGTTGAAATTTTCAATCGTTAATAAAATATTTTCTATTCATCCATTCAAGTTCAAATAAATTTTTTTAAACTTGTGCTGGATGACAATTGATGTTAATATTTATATATAGTTTTTTCGAATATTAATTCATTAATTACATTTTAATTTTTATATGGGGGAAACAAATTTCTCCCATTGTTTTCATAAATGAAATGAAAGATTTATCTCAAATTAGTGATGCCAACAAAAAATAAAATACCACAACGATGATTATAAAAGAATGTTCAATAAAGATAACGTGGGACATTAATGCTGCACGGGTTTATTTTATATATTTATGATTGAAAAGTAGGAATTGACTTTAAAAATTTTTTTATATTACTTGTTTATGTTGTTAAATGCATAAAACCCGATTTTTTAAAATAAATTTTGTAAATTTTTTTAGCAGTCCCGCCTTATCCCTCCTTAAAGGCAGTTTGATTTTATAATTTTTTGGGGGGGAAGTTTTGTTAATTTGGGAATTTTTTGTTATTTTTTTTTCTTTTAAATAATTTTTTATAACTTTTTTTTCTGCATCCCTCCATAATATCATTTTCAATTTTGTAATTTTTATACTATTGAATGCCCATACTGTTTTAATGTTAAATCCACGAAGAAAGAAAAGCAAAGGGATAATTATAAGACAATGCAAAGTATGTTATGTTTTAATAGTAATACATTTGACCTATATACAATATCCAATATACATTGGTCTTCTAGTATTTACTATTTGTTTATTTTTAATTGTAGCATAATGGTGATTTTGAAATGTATGCATTTTTTACAAAAAATGTTCGGCCGGCCCTCACTTTACTGATTTTTGCACGTGCCGGGCCGGTTCAATGATTTTCGTACAGCCTAGGTTGGGAAAGGACCTGAAAATTTTGACTCTTGCCGACTTCTAGGAAGAATGAATTGTAGGACTGGCTCGGCTCGGAAAAAATAAGTCAGTCCATCATCGGTCTGAGTTCGCAGAAAAGAGTAAGGCCTGGGCCCGGTCCGGAAAGAGTGAAGACCAGGTTCGGCCCAGACCGAGTCTCTTGAATAAGTATTGGGCCGAGCTCATGCAGACCTCTAATATAGATATATGTTATTGAGGCTTACTACAACATATTCCCTATTGAAAATGAAGTATATTAGCTATTGTAGCTTGTTTATAAGGATACAAAAAGTTTTCTGTTACATTATAGTTAATGGGAAAAAATCGTTTGCGGTGAATTTTAGTGATGTCATGATACATAAAACATGATGAAATTTATTGTGTCACTGAGGTGGGCTACAACATTCTTTCTATAGAGTATGAAGTAAGTAGCATGTATGTACCTCGTTTACAAGACAAACTATGGACCATAATTGCTGGAAGTGCGTTTTCAGCTGTGGTGTGCATTTTTAAAATTAACTAAATTTTAGTGTCGAATTAATTACGTCGCTAATATAAATTTTACAGATTATATACAGTGCTGCACTAAAAAAAATAAAGCATTTCAGTTTATGGACGTGAATTTCTATCCTGTGTTTTTAACTGTGTTAGGCATTTTCCAGTCGAGTTCTATTTTATCATATAAAGGTGCCTGTAGAACATAAATAAATTCATATGGCAACACAAAAGAAATTAGATATATTACCGCGTATGGAATCTAATTGCTGCATGTGCATTTGTGTTAAAATTAATCCTCAAATTTTACTATATTATTCATATAATATATGGCTGCATAAAAAGGTATTGTTACATTGTCATCTATAAATAGTAATTCCCTAGAAAAAAAAAAACCTTTTTAGTTATTTTATGCTTTTTCCAGTGATTTAAGTTTTATTGAGTTTAAAATTCTATGTGTGTTTAAAACTCTATAGATCATATACAGGGTTACACAGAAGAATTCGCATACAGTATCTGCCATGGACTGCAATTCTTGAAAATGGATTTTTAACTGCGTTCTGTGTTTTTTTAATTGTTTATTTATATGTATCATTTCATTGTATGAACGAATGAACTTTCTTAACAGTATTCTAATAGTGTTGGAAAATATTTCGTAATGTATAACTGACGTACGTGTTTTCGTTCCTGTTTTTTTTTTTTTTTTCTCTTGAAACGTTGTGAAGAGGTAGAGGTTGAAATTTAAGGACAACAATTATATATTTTTTAATTCTTAAGCTAAAATTATTCCATATGCCCTAAAATGCAAAAGAGCAAAATTTCTGAGTCATTCCAATCACAGCGCTAACTAGTTTTTCTTTCTTTCTTTTTTTTTTTTTTTTTATATAAACATTCATCATTTGTTGCCTCTCTGAATAAAGGCTTTAAACATATTTATCTCAAAAACCTCCCTCACCACCATCAAGCCCACTATTTAAAAAAAAAATCTTCGAAAAACCAAAGGCTATGACAAATTTTTATTAAATTTGTTTGAACTATTTTTTAATTGAACATTGCATCAGACATAAGAGATATAACAGTCGGGCATAAGTCGTGCATTCAATATTTTAAAATACTAGGGGGCTCTGCCCCCTAGTATTGCTAAGTCGTGCCTAGTCGCCATAAGTAAGCCTAGTCGCCATAGTTGCCCTAGTCGTGCATAAGTCGTGCATTCAATATTTCAAAATACTAGGGGGCTCTGCCCCCTACGAGCTACGCTCGCCAACCCCCGTTCTGACACCACAAACTGTAAAAACACACTGATTTGATCAACCTTAAAACGATTGCGGGAGATTGAATTATAATTAAACGACCTGCTGTAATCGGCTGCTATAATCGGCCTTGTGTAATCGGCTGCTCGCTGTAATATCTGCTATAATCGGGTTTCCATTCATTTTCCTTTGACCAATGGATTTTAAAGCCAACTGCTGTCGGCTTTAAACACGGCTGCTGTCGGCTTTTTTTTCAACTGCTGTCGAGACAGCTAACAACTGTTGATAAAATAAGGTTAATTAAACATTTGAAAATCAACTCGTGCAAAATGGTTAAGTAAGCAATGTCATGGCATCGGGAAATTTTATAACGATGCTATAGAAAATTGGGTATTACTTCATTATCCCGACTACTACTTTCTATAAAAGAAATGAACTGTCGCCAAAATATAGGATTTAAAGCCAAAAGTGCATATATGTGGCGTCGCATTCAATTGATACCAGATGCGTTACGCGTGGTAGTTATGTCATCGAGTGATCTTTAATTCAACGTACATCTGTATTTTTAATTATATTTTACCAATTTATTAGTTATTTCGTTGATTTAAACGTATTTATTAAACGTAAAAATGTAGCTTTTAATTGAAGGGAAATATTATTAATTACACTGTTTTAAAATTTGCAATAATAAAATATTTTGTCGAAATAAATTAATCTTATTCTACTTGATGCTTTGAAAACGCGGAATAATTTAATTATTTATCTTTTTAATATTCACGCGCAAGTATATTTTTTATTCCGTTATTTTCTACATTTATTGCTTTTAACACGTGATCATTTAATTATTATTTTAAAGTTTTATTTCTGTTTTTAATAGTCACGTGTTAATACATTTCTTAATTGAAAGGGAATATTATTACGTGCGCTATTTTACAAATTGGCAACGATTCAAATAATGGAATTTATGAAATATGAAGTAAATCTTCGTCAAAATAATGAAAATTTTGAATAAAAAATTGAAATATAACCTCAAACAAAGAGTCAAATTGAAAAAATAATTGCAGTTTGCACACCCCAACCTTGTCAACTATATCCTTACAAATTATGTTTAAATTCCTGTGCATAGTTTTCGTTTCTATAAAACTTTTATAAGAAAACTGTTTTGACCAACTTTGATTTTAAATATCTCTTAAAATA
Source organism: Maratus michaelseni (assembly GCA_963931845.1). Taxonomy (NCBI): domain Eukaryota; kingdom Metazoa; phylum Arthropoda; class Arachnida; order Araneae; family Salticidae; genus Maratus; species Maratus michaelseni. Next base: position 144,475,577 of record OZ007596.1, read on the forward strand.
ATTCTTCGATTTAAAAACTGTCTACTTCAGCGTGTTTATCGAACATTTCTTTATAAAACCACCATTTTTTAAATTTTTATTTGCAATAGTTTTCTGGATATTAGTCCAGAAAGACTTCAAGGCTCAAAATCTTAATTGACAGCGGCGGCCGCAGCGGTGGTTACTTTTTTTTAATATAGAGAGATTCCTCTAAGGACCTAGGATTTTACCATTATTTGCGTATATGGGTAAACATTTACAATTTTGTTTAAATATTAAAAAATTTAAGTATTTAATTTAAGTGTGTGTATATGTGTCTACGCGGTGATGGGATGAAAGGGGGGAATAATTTTTTACAAAGGGCTTCGAGACTTTTGCCCCCCTCCCCTCCAGTCTTAGAGCCCAAGTTACACCTATGTTTATAACTAAACATCGGGGACTTGGAGCGGGGCCTCCGAGATGTCGCTGTGTGTCCTACACCGGGCCTGCTACAAGTACGAGGCTAACGAAAAGGAAAGGCTACCGCGGTGCTTTACGCATATCTTTTTTTTTACAGACCGCGGGAGTCACGTGATGCTCGAATGCACCAATGAAGGTGCACGAAAAGAGCACACGTCACTCTAGCGGTCTGTAAAAAAAGATAAGTGGAATGTACCGCGGTGGCCTGTCTTTTTCGTTAGCCTCGCTACAAGTATTAGTGACGTCACAGTAGTGATCTACTTTGGTCAAAGTATCGCAGCAGAAAGATGTAATAAAAAGAGCATTTTCGCTCTTATAATTTGTGATTACATAAATAATATTAAATTTCATAATCGTGAAATAAAAGGGAATTAATATACTTGTTCTATTAAAGGAAATTAAAAGTTTTAAATTAAAAAAATGCTAAGATTAATAAATCAGATTGAACCCATTGACTTACCTTTTCCTAAACACATTATTTTACAATAAATATACGTACAAAAAATATAATAAATCTACCAAAAACTTTACAAAATCAACCCCATTCCTCCCTTTTACAACTACATACCATAATTTAACCATCAAAACACAATAAATGTCAATTTAAATACAGAAATCGACATTTTTTAACTATAGAGACCTTGGCACTTTTTTTTAACGCTTTGGCGTAATCCGGGCTTCAGAAAGTTAGATATGTTTTAAAATTATATACACAATTATGAAAACAAACCTAATGTACTTTTATGTTTATTTATATATATATAAAATTATTTATATATACAATTCTGTTCTACCTGCATATAAAAAGAGATAAATGGCTTCTTTATATTAAATAAATTATATAAATATTGAAAAAAAAATACTTATTTATATGAAACTACGAATAGGTTGCCAGAAAATATTTTGCAACTTTCCTTCTCTCGCCATAAGCCTTTTTCGGTACTTTTCGGTTAGCCGGGCGCCAGTGATACATGCACATATATAAATATATATATTAATTCATACATATATGTGTGTGTAGATATATATATATATATATATATATATATGTGTGTGTGTGTGTGTGTAGATATATGTGTATATATACAGTGTCTCACAAAAGTGATGGGACACTTGTGCTTTATAAAAAGAAACTGCAATAAAATAAATAAACAAACATGTGCAAAAATTTTTTGGGTGTGTTTCATATTTAAAGTTAGTAACAATTATTACATAACATACATTTTGTCAAAATATTAAAATATTAATTTAGTAAAAATACAATTGTTCAGAACGGAGCAAAAAATGGCTCACATAAGTGATGGGACACTTACTTTTCCATCAAATATTTATCCAAAAATTTTACTTTTTAAAAGGTTTTAATATTTTGTTGGATTTCCTTTTACTTTTAAAACATGATTTAATCTTTTTGGGATGGATTCGACTAATTTTTTTGTGATTTCTGGAGTGATTTTACCCCATTCTTCTTGAAGCACCGATTTTAGTTGTTGTTTTGAAGAAATGGTGTGTTTGCGAATTCTTGATTCCAATTCTTGCCAAATATTCTCTATGGGATTTAAGTCTGGAGATTGTGGTGGTGTTTTTATTATTTCAGGACAGTTATATAGCAGCCAGAGTCTAACGTTCAGAGCAGTGTGCTTGGGGTCATTGTCCTGGTAGAATTTAAAATCGTTATGAAGGTTCAATTTTCGTGCTGAAGATTTCAAATTTTGCTTTAAAATATCAATATACTTGTACTGATCCATTATACTGTCAATAAAAACAAGATTACCAACTCCAGCGGACGACATACACCCCCATACCATAACTCCTCCTCCACCATGTTTTACTGTTGGTACCAAGTTCTGTTTGTGAAGTTCTTCCCTGGGTTTTCTCCACACCAAGATTCTACCGTCAGAACCAAATGTATTAAATTTACTCTCATCAGCAAATATAACTTTATTCCAGTAATCAGAATTCTTATTTATGTTGGATTTTGCGAAAGCTAGTCTGAGTTTTCTATTCTTTTCACTTACGAAGAATTTTTTCCTGGCTACTCTACCGTGATATCCAGCAGATCGAATTACCCTTCTAATAGTTTCAGGATTAACAATTATTCCATATAATGCTTGTAAATCAGCAGCAACTTTTGAAGCACTAATTCTTGGATTTTTTTTAATATTTCGAACGATAATTCGCTTTATTCCATTGGATAGCTTTGATGGTCAGCCAGATCTTCTTTTATCCTGAATCATATGGTTCTTTTTATATCGTTTAATGATATTGAAAACTGTTGAACGACTCAAGTTAACTGTTTCAGCAGTTTTTCTAATAGATTTTCCACGTTCAATATGCAAATTAATAACTAATTTTCGAATTTCAGGCGAAGTTTCTTTTCGTTTAGCATTCATGACTACACAGAGCTAAAAAACACAAAAATTCCAAAACAAACTGGAGAGAAATACTGCAGACGATTTTATAAATTATTGCCAATTGCTTTTAAGTAAAAATAAAACCCCAAAAAATATTTTTATTGCTTATTTCAGACGATTTTTGTTGCATATATAATGGTGTCCCATCACTTATGTGAGCTATTTTTTGCTCCGTTCTAAACATTTGTATTTTTATTAAATTAATATTTTAATATTTTGACAAAATGTATGTTATGTAATAATCTTTACTAAATTTAAGTATGAAACACACCCACAAAAAAAATGTGTACATGTTTTTTTAATTTATTTGATTAGTTTCCTTTTGTAAAGCACAAGTGTCCCATCACTTATGTGAGACACTGTATGTGTGTGTATATATGTATATATATCACTGGCGCCCGGCTAACCGAAAAGTACCCAATTTTCTATCTTGACTTTGTAACTGATTTGTAATATTTTAAAAATTGTCTATTTATTGTACTTGGGTCTAGGACATAATAACCACTCAAAATAACTTATCAAAAGATTTATTTTCATATATTTGTACACTTAAGTTAGCTAAAATGTTAAATTGAACTACGTAAAATTACTAAGTTGTGTAAATCAGTTACTTTTAATTTTATAAACAAAGCACATCACTCACTTCTAACTAAATGTATCCAGATATTAGTCAATTTATTACAGTATTTCTTTCAAAATCATTTTTTAAACTGTTTATCGTCTGCTTCTTTTATTTATTTATTTTTTTTCTAAAGATCATTTGACTCTTTTCGATTTGGAAGTACAAATTCATTCAAATATGCCAGATTATTTCCATTACAGTAGGCTAGACATTTGTTGTTAGGTTTTTTTTCTCTGCACAAGTTCAATACCATCATATTAATTCTAGCTTCACGAATTATGAAAAGTATATCGAAACATTTAATGCAAACCACTTCTGTTGAAATGTAAAAATAATTATCACAAGGTAATTTTCGTAGCTAAAATTTCTTCTTTTCATTATCAGTAGAGAATTTGAAGACTTAGATTAGAAACTAGGAGCACAACATTTTCTTCTCTTTATTTTATAGATATAATCTACACTTTCTTTAATAATTATAATCAATAATTATTGATAGCATTATAATCTAAATACACTGAAAAATATTATTAATTACTATATAAAACAATAAATAAAATCAAAATACTGTCGTAAACAATCCGTACAAACGAACAAAGTACATGAAAATTTTTAAGTTATTATGGATCACTGTTTTGACGTCAGCAGTTTGTGACGTCACCTGTAGCAGGCCCGGTGTAGGACACACAGCGACATCTCGGAGGCCCCGCTTGGAGCCACCTCCCGCTCCAAAATCAATGTTTTCTCATGTAATCGTGGACAAATTCTTCCCATTTTCATAGAAAAATGTAAGATCATAACTACTATCCCCCCCCCGCCACCCCATCTCCTGAAATAAAATCCTGGATACGAGACCTGTCTTTATTCAAAGCTCGAGTAGATTCAGGCATCGTCCTGCCTTTTCTTGATATCTGATATGTTTTTTAATAATATATATAAGAAATACTTTTCCGTATCATAGTAAAGTATGTCGACAAACCACTGACATATTACTTCTGGCAAGCGATTTATTGGTAGAGTTACATATTTTGCAGTAGAAGTAATCAAGATGGAAGGCGATCTGGAAATTTTCCCGTCAAAATAAAAGGAAGCTGCATTATCAGCAATGAATTTATTTATTGACTTCACAAAATCAGAGAGACAATTCCACTAATTGCCCATTTTAAAATTTATATCTGGGCTGGGTACGCCATAGAAAAATAAGGAAAATCTTAAAATATTAGAAATACATCAATTTGGATAGCATCTCTTCCAAGTGACGAGATTTATTTAGCAAGTCGAAAAACGTAAAAAAATATGTTCTCCAAGGCTGTGTAGGCATGTTATGTACTAACAATTCGCTCAAGAATATGTTGACGTGCCTAAAGTGCCAACGGGATGTTAGTTAGGAGGGAGGTAGGGGGAAGAGAGAGGTGTGGCTTGCTTATTGATTGGTTGAAAAGGATTAGCGAGGTGGGTAAACCCAGACGTAAAGTCGGAACTCTTTATTAAAAGCGTAAAAATGAAAAGGTGAATAATTAGACGCGGAATGAATTCTGGGATGTCGAATAATAATTTTAATAAAAATAAAATATATATTAAGAAACATTCTAAATAAATAAAAATTCAATGTCTCAAATATGAAGGAATAAATCAGGGTTTTTTTTTTTACAAAGAACTGTTGCTTTTAATAGATTACGGTTTTTAGAATAAGAATTAACAGAATAAGTTGATTAAAAGTATGGGATTAAAATATAAATTATATTTAAGATATTATAAAAAGACAGGGAAAATGGTAGATATTGTAAGAATTTGGAATAATTAATTAAGGTAAAATGGCGAAATTTTTTTATTATTACACAAACACACACACACACACACACACATATATATATATACAGTAGCGCTCAAAAGTATTTTGACAAGGACAATAATTGGGCTAATTTAATACAAATAAAAGACACAAATATACAACTATTTTTTATTGGAAGAAACTTGATTTGTCTACATATTTTTGTAAAAGAAATTGTGGTTTGATAGCAAAATTACAAACTAAAAATAAAGAACATGATTTATCAAAAGTATTTTGACACTGTAATTAAATGAAAATTTTTAACACTTAAACACCATTTTTATTTTTAAATGAATCAATATTTAGTAGCATATCCATTAGCCTTATAACAGCCTCACAACGAGCTGGCATCGAGTCGACTAACTTCTGTATTCGATCCAAAGGAATTTTCTCCAACTCCTTCTTAAGAGCTTGAAATAAAGCCTCTTTATTCGAATAATTTTTACATCTTATTCTGCGATCTAACTCCTCCCACAGATGCTAGATGAGCACTTTGACTTAGCCATTCGAGAACTTTAACTTTTTTACTTTTCAAAAATTCAGTTATGTGCTTGGACTTGTGTTTTGGATCATTATCGTGTTGAAAGTACCACCTAGGTGGCATGTTCTCTTTACCATAGGGCAGCATTTGCGTCTTTAATATGTTCTCATACATAAATCGATCCATATTCCCTTCAATGCGAACTAGCGGTCCTACTCCATGGCGTGAAAAACAGCCCCAAACCATAACACTGCCACCTCTATGTTTGATGGTGGGCACTTGGTATCGGATATCATATTTTGAAGTGAAAACTTCTTTAGGCGAGTTGGGGCATTTTTGAGATGGGAAAAAACCATTGAATTCGCGACACCGTTACTGTGACCGTCACCGACACCGGTACTTTTCGGTTAGCCGGGCGCCAGTAATATATATACATGTATATATATACGCACACATATATCTACACATATCTACAGATACATATATATACATACACATATATATGCATATATGGATGTATATATATATATACAAATTTATGTATATACATATGTATTTATATATGTACATATATCACTGGCGCCCGGCTAACCGAAAAGTACCCCGACACCTCTGTATATTTGGCGACGATTCTGCAATAGCTGGTTCAGGTAAGCAACCATAGATTTGCTTAAATTAATATCTCACTTTGACAGCAAAAGTGATATTAGTCTCTATTTAGCATTATTTGAAAGACAAATTTCTCGAATGAATATAATAAAAGAAAATTGGGTCACACATTTGTTAAGTTTAATTCCGTTAGAAATCGCCAATATTATAGCTAGAGAGACAGAAACATTGGCGAACAATTACGATTATGTAAAAGATTTACTTCTTAAACGCTTCAAAATGACGCCAGAAGAATTTAGGCAGAAATTAATGTCACATAAAAAAGAATCTTCAGCCACTTGGCGCGATTTAGCATTTGAATTAAGAAATCATTTGGAAGAATGGATTAGCGGTCTTAAAGTATCTGATTTCGAATCCTTAAAAGAATTAATAGTAGTAGATCAAATTAAGAAAAGATTACCTATAGAAATGAAAGAACATTTTATTGATGATCTTCCAAAAATTAATAAATTAGTAAGTAAACTAGACGATTATGATGCGGCGAGACGTAATGTTAAAACCATGAATAGAATTTCACACCACTTTGAAGATGGGTTTCTTATATCAACGAAATTTTATGTTTCAAAATCTCTGGCATACGATATTGTAATAGGGCAAGACGTGATCAGTAAATTAAAGTTGGCGATAGATGAAGAGAGAATTAAAATTGTTGGCGAGCGCAATACTTTTCAAGTACGGTGCCTTAAAGTTGTAAATAATTCCGATAAAAAATTAAATTATGTTGCCAATTCATACAATGAAGCGAAAGTATCAAAAGGAAATAGTTCACGTGCAGAAAACGAAATGATTGGTATTATGAATAAAAATAATTCAGAAAATTATTTCAAGATAAATTTAGCACGCGCGGTGAAAACTGATAAAAGTGACTCAACTCGCGAGACCAAATCAAAAGATGAAAATGAAATAATAAAACACGGAAAATATTATTTAACGAGATCGAGAAAAAAAAGTCCTTCCGGCCTGTACCGGGAGGAAAAGGTAGCTTTCCTATATCTTCGTTTTAAAATTTTAGCTAATGTTACACGAAAACAGCAAGTTAAAATGCAAAGAAACGTTTACAAAAGATTCGTTAATACTGAATTTGAATAAGAAATTCGCCAAATTATTAAGCAATAGCCAAATTGGCTTCATTTATGAAGACTTATTTTGGTCGCCAAATTTGGCGATATTTCGCCAAATGTCGCCAATTTTGTCGCCAATTTTGGCGCTAACGGATATGAATATATAGTTTTATGCGTATGATTGGGAAAATTATTGCAACAATGAAAGAAAATAATTTGCAAGTAATGGCGTTAATGTGCTGTTTTGTTTCAAAATGTCAGCCACCCTAGAATTTCAAACTGCTCTATCTCAGCCATTTTTTAAGATAGAGGTAAACCAAAAAATGCTCTGGAATCCTTGTATCAAGGCCTAACACGTAATTAAAAAATAATTTTTAATTTTTAATTTCTTTGTATATTTATTTTAGTTTTAAATTTTTAAATGGCCGCCATCTTGAAACAAAATGGCGGACCAAGCTGGCCAACGAACTCGGTCGAGACATTGGTGAGCTTAATACACACAATTAGTTTCATCAAAATCGATTTATAAATACGAGCGTTATCGTATGACATAGGTCAGATATATATATATATATATATATATATATATATATATATATATATATATATATGGATATATCTATATATATAAATCAACATTTGAGCGGAGGGTGGTTTTGGGGTCTGGGGGTCATGATCGGTGAAAATATATCGAAATTTTCCGGAACTGCTTTCCTCCGAACGGCTGCAATAGGTAGCTTTATACTTTTAGGTAGCTTTCAATACAAAAAAGTATAAAGCTACCTATTGCAGCCGTTCGGAGGAAAGCTGTTCCGGAAAATTTCGATATATTTTCACCGATCATGACCCCCAGACACCAAAACCACCCTCCGTTCAAATGTTGATTTATATATATATATATATATATATATATATATATATATATATATATATATCCATATATATATATATATATCTGACCTATGTCATACGATAACGCTCGTATTTATAAATCAATTTTGATGAAACTAATTGTGTGTATTAAGCTCACCAATGTCCCAACCGAGTTCGTTGGCCAGCTTGGTCCGCCATTTTGTTTCAAGATGGCGGCCAATTAAAAATTTAAAACTAAAATAAATGTACAAAAAAGTTAAAAATTCAAATTTATTTTTTAATTCAGTGTTAGGCCTTGAAACGAGGATTCCAGAGCATTTTAGGTAGCTTTCAATACAAAAAAGTATGAAGCTACCTATTGCAGCCGTTCGGAGGAAAGCAGTTCCGGAAAATTTCGATATATTTTCACCGATCATGACCCCCAGACCCCAAAACCACCCTCCGTTCAAATGTTGATTTATATATATATATATATATATATATCTCCATATATATATATATATATCTGACCTATGTCATACGATAACGCTCGTATTTATAAATCAATTTTGATGAAACTAATTGTGTGTATTAAGCTCACCAATGTCTCAACCGAGTTCGTTGGCCAGCTTGGTCCGCCATTTTGTTTCAAGATGGCGGCCAATTAAATATTTAAAACTAAAATAAATGTACAAAAAAGTTAAAAATTCAAATTTATTTTTTAATTCAGTGTTAGGCCTTGAAACGAGGATTCCAGAGCATTTTTTGTTTTAAATTTATCTTAAAAAACGGCTGAGATAGAGCAGTTTGAAATTCTAGGGTGGCTGACATTTTGAAACAAGACAGCACATTACAAAAATTTTCATTGTTGTAATAATTTTCCCAATCAAACGCATAAAACTATATATTCATATCCGTTAGCACCAAATTCTCGCCAAACTTGGCGCCATTTGGCGACCAAAATAAGTCTTCATAAATGAAGCCAATTTGGCTATTGCTCAATAATTTGGCGAATTTCTTATTCAAATTCAGTATTAACGAATCTTTTGTAAACGTTTTATTTGCATTTTAAGTTGCTGTTTTCGTGTAACATTAGCTAAAATTTTAAAACGAAGATATAGGAAAGCTACCTTTTCCTCCCGGTACAGGCCGGAAGGACTTTTTAGTATTGAAAGCTACCTAAAAAATAGACAGAAGTAATATAAAAAGAAAAAATGAAAATAATGAAATATTTCAATTTATAATATAATATTATAATGTACAATAGCGCATTAAATGAAAATTGTAATATAATTTTTGTGGTAGTAGTTTATAATAATGAATAATAATAATAATAAAAAACACTTCATTTAAAAGTATTTCCTGCACAATAAAACGTTTCCTGACGATTCAAAAAATACACACGTAATTGTTCAAGTTTTCACTTCTGTCGGCACTCCCGGAGTGCCATTTTTTTTTTTTTTTTTGTTAACAGGACGTCACCCACCTTGAGGACCCGCTTGTGGCATATGGTCGGGACAAGCCCCGAGTCGAATGTACTTAATACCATCAGATGACACTAAATTAAATTTGCTTTCGTCGCTCCACAAAATACGAGACCATTCAGAACTCGTCCACAGTTTGTGCCGTTTTGCAAACGCAATTCGTACCTTCTTGTTTTTTGTAGATATAAGAGGCTTCTTTGTGGGTCGACGGCCGTGTAATCCATAAGATATTAGACGACGTTTGACGGTTGAAACATGAATATCCGTGTCGTAATTTTCTTTCAGCTCGTTTTTTATTGCTACTGCCGACTTACGAACATCACTAGCGGATAGCCTTTTTATTATGCGATCAACAATAGGTGTTGTTTTTTTCGGACGACCACTTCGGGACTTTTTTTTGATAGTCCCTCGTTTATTGAACACTTTATTCCATATACTAACAAGCTGCCGAGACACGTTAAAATTACGTGCAACTTCTGCTTGTTGTTTTTCCTTGTTTTAGGGCGGTTATAACATATTTTTTTAAAGTCATTGGAATATTCTTTCACCTTCGGCATGTTAAGAGAATCACAATAAACTGATATAAACACAAATCAAATAATACTACAACCGACACTTTGGAAAATTCGAAACAAAATGACTTCTGTGACAAACAAGTTTAGACTTGTTATTTACTTATTACCTGCAATCACATCATACTCAACGATAAACTAAAACGTTTTTTATTTAGCACTATGTAACGCGTAATAATAAAGAATTTCTTGTTGTCAAAATATATTTGAGCGCTACTGTATATATATATATATATATATATATATATATATATATATATATATATATATAAGCTAATCAAAGTGATTTATGAGCCAAATAGGCTTTATTATGGTATCATATGAAAATTAATAATTTCTACTAGATAATTATTGAAAAGAATATGTATAAACCATTCCATACCAATTTGCGCAATGCAGCAGAATTTTATAGAATGTTAAATAATTATAATATCTTTGAATTTCAAAAAACATATCAAGTTCTTGTAACATTCTAATTAAATCTCCTAAGAGATAATTAGTAATAAAGTGTAGACAGAATACCACATAGTTAATAAATTAACAAGTGCAATCATAATTTTACCATAGCATTTGCTTCAATGGTAATTGGCCAAAAATACTGAAAATATGAAGAATATTTAAAAAGAGAGAGAGAGAAAAAGCAATGGCACTCCGGGAGTGCCGACAGAAGTGAAAACTTGAACAATTACGTGAGTATTTTTTGAATCGTCAGGAAACGTTTTATTGCGCAGGAAATACTTTTAAATGAAGTGTTTTTTTTATTCATTATTATAAACTACTACTACAAAAATTATATTACAATTTTCATTTAATGCGCTATTGTACATGAAAAGTAATGCATATTATTTTACATACAAAAATTGCAATCTATTGCTTAAAACGTAAATTTACAAATAAATGAAATATAAAATTTAATTAATTGGTATTCTTTGAAATGAATACCAATGAAACTTATGAATTTTCATCCACAATTTAAACAACTCTCAATACATTCATCATTTCTTCCATGAGATTTAGTTTCATATCTTATGTAATAACATTTATCTGCAAAATAGGGTTCCCGCCTCCTATCACTCCAAAAATGACTTCTTTGCTGCCTGTCTTGTTTACTGTATTCGTGAACATTATGCTTTTTTCTATCTTCATACTGCGCGTATTGTTTGCGGCACGGAGGAAGTTTGCGGTATCTATAATTTCTATCAACAAATTTTCTTTTCTATAAAATGATTTCACTTCATTTCCGTATCGGTAACCACGTTTCTTAAAACTTTCGTGAAATATTTCATTATTTTCATTTTTTTTATATTACTTCCGTCTATTTTTCTCGTGCTTGTTAAATTATAATATTTTCTGTGTTTTGTTATTTCTTTTTCATCTTTTGATTTGGTCTCGCGAGTTGAGTCACTTTTATCTGTTTTCACCGCGCGTGCTAAATTTATCTTGAAATTATTTTCTGAATTATTTTTATTCATAATACCAATCATTTCGCTTTCTGCACGTGAACTATTTCCTTTTGATACTTTCGCTTCATTGTATGAATTGGCAACATATACAGTGGTGTCGGTAACAGGGTCGCGAATTCAATAGTTTTTTCCCATCTCAAAAAATGCCCAACGCGCCTAAAGAAGTTTTCACTTCAAAAAAAAAAAAAAAATTATATATGTTGTGATTTTGACAGTAATCTTAAATTAGTAAATTGATTACTCAATAATTATCTAGATTATACTTTTAATAGCAGAAAATATAGTTATAAATTGGACGGCAACAAACGCACGTCATACCAGCATGAGTTACATCAGTGTACTAGCGAGATGGCTCACAAGCCACGCCAAGGAAGGAAAGTCGCCAAGCACAACCAGAAATGGCGAGATATCGCTCAAATTCAACACTCCTTCCTGATATCAAGGCCAATTTTGTTTAACACATCAAAAATAAACAATTAGCCAAAAAAAAAAAACAATTAGCCAACAAAAAGAAATTAAAAAAATCATACACAACAAAAAACACTACATAACAGATTTAAACAGTCAGTTTAACTTAACCAGTCCAAGTCCATCGCGTAAGTTCATAAACAGGTTTTGTGAGAGAGGTTTCGTAAAAATATCAGCAGTTTGTTCTGATGATGGAACATACTCTAATTTTAAAACTTCTTGTTCAACTTTCTCTCTAATCGAGTGAAAACGCACATCAATGTGCTTAGATCTTCGATGATGCTGAGGATTTTGGGCAAGTTTTATAGCACTTTGGTTGTCGACATATAAAATGGGAGTGCCATCATATCCTATTAGCTCTTTGAAGAGCAACTTTAACCAAACAAGCTCATTTGCTGCTTCACTAGCAGCAACATACTCGGCTTCTGTTGATGAAATTGCAACCGTATGTTGCAATCTAGACCACCAAGTTATTGATGCACCTGCATTTACTGAAACCATACCAGATGTTGAACGTCTTGTCCTTTCATCACCGGCATGGTCAGCATCACTAAAAACAGAAAACTCAGTTTTTACTTGTGACTTGCATTGAAGGCCAACACTGCTCGTGCCTCGTAAATATCTGTAAATTCTTTTTACACGCTTCCAGTCATCTTTTGTAGGATTGCACAAAGCTCTTGATACCAAAGCTACAGCAAATGCTATGTCTGGCCTAGTAGCAACTGCAAGGAACATCTATAAGGAACATCAACCATGGTTGTATCTCCTTCCTGAGATTTAGTCACATCACAAGGTGTAAAGAGAGGTTTCGAATTTTCAAGCCTAAATCTTTGTAGTATCTTTTCGGTATACAAACACTGTGAAATAAAAATGTCACCATTATCTTTCTGATTAATTTGCACTCCTAAGAAAGAACTGAGAGGACCATCTGTAATTTTGAACTCTTCTTTTAGGCTACTAATCAATATTTTTATTTCTGAAATACTTGATCCAGCTACAAGTCCATCATCTACATACAAGGCCACAATCAGTACAGATGAATCCTTTCTCTTTGTAAATAAACAAGGATCAGCATGTGATTGCTGAAATTGCAATTTTTGAATTGCTTGAACAAAACGCCGGTTCCAACAGCGTGGAGCTTGCTTCAAACCATAAAGAGAGCGAACTAATCTGCACACACGACCAGAACCATCATCAAAACCTTCTGGCTGTTTCATGTAGAGCTCTTTATCAAGGAAACTATAAAGGAAAGCTGTTTTCACATCAAATTGATGTAGGTACAGATTTTGCGAAGCAGCAATACTAAGAACTGTGCGCAAGGTGTCAAATCTAGCTAATGGTGCAAATAGGTCATCATAGTCATAGCCAGCCTTTTGCGAGAAACCTCTTGCCACCAGACGAGATTTAGCTTTACAAGGAGAACCATCAGTATTTGTTTTTATTCTATATACCCACTTGTTGTCAAGTATCCTTTTATTTTCTGGGGGTTCTGTAGGTTTCCAGGTTCCATTTTCTTCATGAGACTGCAGTTCTTCTGTCATGGCTTCTTTCCACAGCCTAAATTCGGGTGACTTCATTGCTTCACTGTAACAGGCAGGAGTTTCAATGCCAGTAAGAGTACTTACAAAAAGTACGTAATTTTCTGACAGAAATTCTGGCTTCTTATGTTCTCGTTGAGCGTCTTCCAGGATCAGATTCATCTTGGCATTCATCTTCATCCTTCTTTTGGATACTTCCATTTTCTTCTTCTGAATGCATATCACTACAACTTGTGACTTCAACAGTCAATGGCTCATATGGGAATTCATCACAAAATATAACATTGCAGCTTCTTTCCACTTTATTTTTAGAAGGTATAAAAACTCTATATCCATCATAAGCTTCATATCTGACAACCAGTCCTTCAACAGCCTTTTTATCCCACTTTTTACGTCTTTGTTTTGGTTCATGTACATAACATTTTGTACTAAATATTCTTAAACGTTTAATGTTGAAATTCTCCGACTTTCCATGTCATAACTGATACGGAGTTTTATCTTCTACTGGAGTGGGACCTGTGTGATTTAACACATAGACAGCAGTATTACAGGCTTCAGCCCATAACTTCTTTGGCAATTCTTTTTGGTGAACCATAGCTCTTGCAGCTTCCACAATGATGCGTATCTCTCTTTCAGCAGCTCCATTTTGTTCAGGCGTCTCAACCATTGCCTCACGTAGATCAATACCCCGATCATTTAAAATCTTCTACAGAGAATAGTTGTCAAACTCTTTGCCAGAGTCGCACCGTATCTGTTTAACCATATGTCCAGCAGTCTTTGCTTCATTAAGGAAGGTTTCTATACAATTTGGTACTTCACTCTTGGCTTTCAAGAAGAATACTCTGCGAAATTTTGTATAGTCATCTTTAAGAACTAGCATAAAACGTGAACCATCAACTGAGTCTTCTTCCACCGGACCAGCGAGATCCGCATTGATTTGTTCAGCAGGCTCTGTTGGTCTAACAGTTCTTGAGTAGACCGACTTTCTATGGGCTTTTCCATATACACACCCAACACAAAATTCAGAGTTCTCGTTAGGTAAAGAAATGCCCTGTCTTTTAAGAAATTTAATACATTGTCTCTTGTTTTGATGTGCCATTCTTTCATGCATCACTTGGAGAGTATCACTAGTACTTGAAATAAGAACAGTTGCAGGTTTCCTAGGATCTTTAGCAAGCATTTCCATCACAAATAAACCATTTTCTGATTTTTGAGCCACTGCAATGGTTTGATTACCATTTTTCACCAAGCAAAATTTATTTTTAAACACAACATTCAGTCCTTTACTTAAAGCATGAGAAATAGAAAATAATTGGTATTTTAACTCAGGCACATACCAGACATCTGTGAGGTAATTTTCTTGCCATTTACCAGCCACTAGAGTTTTGACATTAATTTGTCCAGAACCATAGGCAATAAATTTCTGACCACCTGCAGCATTGACTACTTCTGGAACAGCAAATTTCTTAAAACTTTCAAATATAGAGCTATCAAATGTCATATGCTGAGATGCTCCAGAGTCAGCAATCTAGCTTTTATTATCCTGTGAAACTGTACATGGCATGGCTACACCAGATGAGGAAGGAAGTGTCTTATTTTTATTTTGAGGACAATTTATTCGTTTGTGTCCAAAAAATCCACACTGAAAACAAGTAATGTTAGCGCTCATAGGCTTCTTAATTTGATTTTGCCATTTCTTCTGTTTTGGTTTATTTCCTCTTAAATATTTGGTGTTGACGTCATCTCTTCCATAACTCGGTAACGGCACTTGCCGACTGGACTGAATTTGCAGAGCTGTACTATCACATTGCTGTTGCTCTATTTGTTGCTCAAAAGCACATAATCTTTCAGTTAATAGTTCGATCGATCGATCTTTTAACGGAATTCCATCCCACACAGTCTTAAATACGATGTATTCTTGCGGTAGCATCGAAATAATTCGGAACAGTAACATTGCTTCGGGAACAGCACATTGTAGAATACGTTTCAATTCATCATTTGCATCAATAAAAATATTTTGAGTTCGACTTATGAAGGATGCAATATTTTCACTTTGTTTCCATTCCAGATGAAAAAATTCAGTCCACAAACGATCGAGTCTATGCGTTGATGATTTATCATAAATCGCGATTAACTTTTCATATGCATCTTTCGACGTTGAACACGTTTTAATATAATCAAAGTTCTTGTCATCAAGTGCTTGGGAGATAAATAAAAGTGCTTTTGCATCGGCTAATTCAAATTTATTTTTCGCTTCTCCAAAAGCAGCAGCATCTGCGTGATCCGCCATTACAGGGAAAGTCTTTTCTCCATTCACATAACTCAACAAATCGTGCGTTTTAAGTAATAATGACATAGACATTTTCCATCTAGTCCAGTCTTTTGCTGATTCCAATTTTTCAATCGTGAACTTAAAATCCATAGGTGCCATTTTTTTATTTTCAATTCGGAGTACACAACACGAGAAGAAAAAAATGCCGCGATGCACTTCAATCGCTTAAAGTTCACATAAATACGACATTTTTCGCAGTAGAAGCGTTGCTGAAAGCCATAAACTGTTGTGATTTTGACAGTAATCTTAAATTAGTAAATTGATTACTCAATAATTATCTAGATTATACTTTTAATAGCAGAAAATATACTTATAAATTGGACGGCAACAAACGCACGTCATACCAGCATGAGTTACATCAGTGTACTAGCGAGATGGCTCACAAGCCACGCCAGGGAAAGGAAAGTCGCCAAGCACAACCAGAAATGGCGAGATATCGCTCAAATTCAACAATATAATAAACCATAAAATGTTAATAATTTGAAGTTGATATCAAGTGAATACAAATGGATTTTGAAATGAAATATGAACTAAATGTAATGGAAAATTGGATAACAAGAGATTTAAATTAAAATTGGATATGAAAAAACACGTGTAGATATAATCATCAGCCTGGATGTATCCACACGTGTTTTAAAAATAATACAGTATTTCATAAATATACTGGCATTTATTCTAAGATCAGTATATTCATCCAGGTATACTGTATTATTACCAGAAAACAATTGGAAATAGTAAAATTGGAAATAAAAAACTTGTAAATAATAGATAAAATATTTTACTCACAATAATTATCAAAAATTCCGTAAACATCACAAGGTCTACATTTATACCATTACGACCACACGGCGCACATCATGAAATATCATAATCTTGATGAGATAGTCAAGTTGAGAGAACATATTTTGATAGTTAAGTTGAGAGAACATATTTAGAAATAACACCTTAATTATTACACCTTAACTAATCTTTAAAATTTAAATACGTAAGCAATAAGCACCCTCTATAGGTAAATTAAAAATATTATTAACATTTATTTGACAAGAAATGTGCTGCCCTTTATAGGAATAATAATTATTCAAAATTAAGTTTGATTTACATATTTATTATATTAGCTTCAATAATGCAGGGCGATTCCCTTTAAAGCTGTGAAAGCAAAACCCCACAACAAAAGCACCACCGACCCAAACGACCCGAAACCCCACCAGCGTGCTCCCAAAGCAATGGGAACCTCCCATGCGTGGTAAAAAAAAACTTAAAATTTATTACTAATTATCTCTTAGGAGATTTAATTAGAATGTTACAAGAACTTGATATGTTTTTTGAAATTCAAAGATATTATAATTATATATATATATATAAACATTTAATAAAAATACTCAGCCAAATTCTATACAAAGTTTTTTTTTTTACTATATGTGTATAAATATAAATCAATAGTTCTATTATGAACCAACTAATATTCAAAATTGTTAGAGGCGGGGGATTTAGATCATCTAATCCCCCGCGCCCCCATAGTAACTTGCAATAATAATATTTATTTATTTATACTACAAAATAACAAATAGGGCAGAAAACAGACGGCAGGCCCGCTTGCGTAAAGAGTCAAAATTCTCTCTCCAAGCAGAATTAAGTAATACTTGCTGCCTATAGTATTGTTCTGTCAGAGTCAGGTCGTGATTGAAGGATATAAGAGAAAAAACTCTGACAACTGCTTCTTTTCTTCTTTGATGATATTCGACTCCTCTTATCGATAAAGATTTGAAAACTTAAGAAGCGTGCAGGAAGCAAATCCCTCCGGTCGGTCGCAGTATTTCTGAAACATGCTTTTTGATAGTCTTTCATCACTTACAAAGTTAATCTATATTCTCAGTTCTTATTACGAAGCCGTACCTTCCCTAGCCTTACACGAAAGTTACCTTACGACTATTGTGATACATTCACAACCTCATAAACACGTGGACTACCACTAGGGCTGAGTAATTCCTTTCAGAAACAGAAGATAAGATAAGTTTTGAACTGCTTGAACGGCTGGATTTGTTTTCGTTCATCTTACTTAAAATCTCAGATAACAATTAGTTGGTAATTTAGACATTGTCATTAATCTTCATTTAAGATCAGTTATGCGTTTTGGTACTAAGTATCGCATTCCTTCACAATCATTTCTTTATCATACATCAATTCACTTATAATTTGGATTTCTTTATTTACAAAATCGCTATCAACTATAATAAACCCATTGAATTCTTTGTAGAATGGAAACATAATGTAATTTTTCTTTTAGAACAATATTTACAGAAGTCACATATTGATAAAATTCCTGTTTCTTTCTCCACCCTTAAGCCGCACATTCGTAAATGTTTGTAGTTCCCGATCGTAAATGTTTGTAGTTCCCAAAAAAAATTTCATCATCACCTATGTTGACAAGGCTGCCAATAACTATGCCATTATCTGCAAACACTACTACCACCACCTTCTTACAACTGCAATTTCTTCCAATAATATTTTCACACTTCATCATGTTCCATTAGAAAAAAGCAATATACATATTTTAAGTTATCAAAAGTTATTAGGCTTAAAAAATAAAAATTTCAATTATCCCTACATTGTTATGGTTCCTAATAAGTTTCACAAAAATCCTTTAAAATTCCAAACTGTCACTGCTCTGTGGGATGTAATACTTATAACACAATGTTCAAATACGCTAATTCACTTTTCTTAAATATTCTCACACAAATCTACGATTTATCTATCAAGATAGATAACACTCATTATATTAAAAACAGTTATGTGCTAGTTCATAAACTCAAGGCGCTCACCAACGTCAACAATATTGTTGTGAGCTCGGGGTTCGAAAGGACTGATGCCAATATATAAGAACAATAAAAAGGCTTTATTCACTATAAACAGTGCAATACGATCACAAATATCTTCTGAAAATTACAAGATATTCAGTAATCTTCAAATCCAATAAAAGCGCAGCAAAATTTCACACAGAAACAATGCGTTCAATACGACGTATCAACGACCAAATCAATCAGAGTAACACAGTTCTCAATGCAAAGCCTCTCGTATGAATTCAATCGCAGTTGACAGACAACTCACTAACTGAACTGATGGAGGTCCTTATATAGGTTTCAGAGATCTTTCCAGATTATTCCAGAGCCTTCAGATGCTAGAAATTACCAGAAAGTGCTTTAACTTTCGATAGAGAACCCAAGCAAGAAAGGATCCCAATGTATAGGTATAAGGGGGGTGTGGTTGCACAAAAAGTCGCCAAATCCGTCGCCAACTTGGCGACATTTGGCGATATATCGCCAAATTTGGCGACAAAAATAACTCGCCAAAACCATCGCCAGCTTGGCGATAAACCCATTCCTTGGCGATATTTCAATAGACTTCCATTATAAAGATGAGGGTGTAAGGTTGTTTTCCTTGCAAACCATCTGAGGCCTTTAGCATTGAGTTACATGATGCTCAATAGGAAATACATTAATAATACTGCAATTTTCACAATAATCAAATAAAATAAATTTAAACAAATGGAATATTTACAGATATATACAAAATTCATAACAATATTATCACATGTGATTTTAAGGACCTTTTCAAAGATATTCTTTTGGCAGATTTACACTCTACTATTAATTCACTTTTTATAGAATATTTCTCATCAATACATTACCTGAAAATCATCGATATTGACTACTTCAAAACTTTAACTAATTTTTTACTTTTTCATAACTATATCTTCCAAAATAATGCTATTTTTATTCAGACAAAAGGAATTCCACAAGACTCAGCCAGTTCCAGTATGCTTTCAGATTTATATCACTATTTCTATGAAGGAAAGTATATTAACAACAATATTTTGTTCTATAGATATATAGATGATATAATTACCTTTTCCCTTAATGATAATCATTTTTTTTCTCTACCTGTAGCATATCCTTCCAATCTTGAACTTAGTACTACTTATTTAAACAAATCTGCTATTAATTTTATGGACATTAATATTTCTATTCTTTCGAATCATACTTTAACATTCAATATCTATGATAAACGTAATGATTTTTTCTTCAGTGTTATTAATTTTACTAATTTTCATTCATGTCTCCGTATTTCAGTTTACAGAAATATTCTTCTTAACCACTGCAATCGTATTAAACGTTTGTGCTCCTCTCATTTCATTAGGCCTAATTTACTACAATTAAAACATACAGCTTTGTCTTATAATTATTCCCTTGCTTTTCTTTCTTCATGGATGAAACATTAAAATATTATTCTAACTTTACCAGTACGGACATTAAATATGTATAAAAATCATAAATTTGAAAACATTATTAAGGAGGAAGGGCGTGGATTGCTGAGAAAATTATAAAACTTTTTTTTTTAATTAACAAAAAAAAAAAAAAAATAAATAAAAAATAAAAAATCCCCTCCCCACCCCAAAAGAAAAAAAAAATTATAAAATCAAAATGCTATAAAGGAGGGATGACGAGCGACTGCTAAAGAAAGATATAAATTTATTTACAAAAAATTTCGGGTTTTATGCATTTAATCATTTTATTTACACAACATAAATAATACACTCTTTGTTTTATTCACACACTGCCTCCTCTTACATGGCTAATTATTGTACTATTTCATCTTCTGTTTATATTCCATTGTTTATATTACATATTTGTATTACATTGTTCTATTTATATTTCATCTTTCATCGTTAATATTTAAATTTTATTTACTTCATTAGTTTTCATCACATTCTCAATTTTCATTAATTACTACTTTGTTTAAAGTTTATTTCTTTTAATTCCACCTTCTCCTAATTCATAATAGAGGGCATCACTAGATTTATCATTTAACTAGTCTATAATTTCAGCTTTTCCTTTTATTTTTATGAGATAGATGGCAGCACCAAACATTTTTTAATTTCCTCTCATTATTTCTTTCAATGCAATGACTGTGTTTTTAGCAGCCCTTTTGAGTTTAATGGTGACATGGTCTTTGTAAAGCACTTAGCATGTTGTTCAATCTTCATTAATATTAGCTGTTTTGGTGAGTTTTGCACATTGTTTTATGATCTAATTAATATTTATATTGAATAATAGTTTATTTATTCATGTCTTTTGTTATTTGAACTGTTGTGGGTTTTTTATTATTATTTTGTTTCATATATATGCTATTAGGGGCTTAATATTGTCTATTTTAAGCTAATGTTGACAATATTTGATGAAATAACATATATTTACGATGAATATTCTTATGAAGGTCCTCTGAAGATTCCATAAGATATTCATAGTTTTATTAAGTTTAATTCCTGCAGTATCCTTTCCATTGCTTTTTATAATATCTCATCCTTTGTTTTTCACATGTGTTTTCATTTTTAAATATATATATATATATATATATATATATATAATTATAATATCTATGAATTTCAAAAAACATATCAAGTTCTTGTATCATTCTACTTAAATCTCCAAAGAGATAATTAATGATAATCTGTAGACAGAATACCACATAGCTAATAGATTAACAAGTACAATCATAATATTACCATAGCTTGTGCTTCAATGGTAATTGGCCAAAAATACTGAAAACATGAAGAAAATTTTAAAAAGAGAGAGAGAAAAAAAAAAATAATAATTTGGAGTTGCTATCAAGTGAATACAAATGGATTAAGAAATGAAATATGAACCATATACAATGGAAAATTGGACAACAAGAGAATTAAATCAGAATTGGATATGAAAAAACACATGTAGATATAATCATCAGCCTGGATGTACCCACATATGTTTTAAAAAATAATTCAGTATTTCATAATTCTACTGGCATATATGCTAAGATCAGTAGACTCACCCAGGTATACTGAATTATTAGCAGAAAACAATTGGAAATATTAAAATTTGAAATAATAAAATTTGAAATAAAAAACCCGTAAAGAATAGACAAAATATTTCACTCACATCAATTATCCTAAAATCTGTATACAACACCTCACTGAATTACTACCTGATATCAGTTGGAAATAATAAAATTGGAAATAAAAACCCGTAAAGTATTTTACTCACAATAATTATCGAGAATCCTTAAACATCACAAGTTCTTAATGATACCACACGTCCACATGGCGCACATCATGAAATATTTTATACTTGTTGACATAGTCGAGTTGAGAGAAATTATTTGAAAGTCAAGTTGAGAGCACATCTTTTGAAATATTACCCTAACTATGACACCCCAACACAAATTGATTCAAAGACACACAAATTTATTCCTGTGATAATACACTAATAACAAAATTATATCCATGAATATACAAATACTCATTCAATTTTAATCCCTAAAAGTAAAATTAATATACAAGCGATAGCGCCCTCTATAGGTAAATTAAATATAATATTAACAATATTATCAACATCTACCTGACAAGTAAGGTGCCTCCATCTATTGGTATGATAATTATTCAAAATTAAGATTGAGTTACATATCCACTATATTAGATTTAATTATATATATAAACAGTAAAAAACAATAATACCTTGTAGTTTTACATAAAAATCGTACAAAATCCCACTATATGAATAAATTTACCCAGAATTAAATCCATCTTATGCAGCATTTCAACTATTCTTAACAAGAGTTTGTATTATTTAAAAGAGATATTTTAAATACAAAGTGCTGGTGCTGCCATCTGTGTTAATCCACTTATATATACATATTATAGAATTTATATAAAATAATTAATGTTTTATTTTTTAATGTTTTATTTTACTTCTACATAAATATATTAATGTTTTATTTTTTATTTTACTTCTTAAATATGTTATAGAATTTAGAGATTGATTTAAATATCAAATTAAATATATCATAAACAATTTAAAATATCTCAAAATTTATATAAAAAAAATTAAATTTATAGTATTACTACTGTGTTGCAATCTTTATAATGCAATGCAGTATTTAAAAGACTTATTAAAATTAAACTTTCAAAAAAAAAAAAAAAAAACTATATATAACACATAGATATGTTTGTGATTTATAATAATCAATGTTATCCATGTATAATTTTATGTATATATATATATATATAGAGAGAGAGAGAGAGAGAGAGAGAAAGAGAGAGAGAGAGATAAAATGCTTTCCATTTCATATTAAATTATTTCGAAGAATCACTGACATATTACTTCGGGTATGCGATTTATTGGTAGATTCACATATTTTTGCAGTCGAAATGAAGCAGATGGAAGGTGATGTTATGAAATCACTGGAAATTTTTCCGTTGAAATAAAAGGCATATTAAATAACAACGATTCCACTAGTTAACCTTTTAAAACTTATATCTGGGCTATGTTACACCATAGAAAAATAAGGAAGATCTTAAAATATTAGAGAACCACCAATTTGTCGAACAACTATGCCAAGTGTCATAGGTTTAACTCGAAAAACGTACAAATTCTGATTTCCGAGCCTGTGTAACGGTGTTAAATGCTAGCAATTCGCTAAAGGATATATTGACCTTTCGATCTAAGCGCCAACGGGATTCAAGTTAGGAGGGAGCTAGGGAGAAGAGATGCTTAGTGATTAGTTGTAAAGGATTAGTGAGGCGGGCAAATTTTTGACATAAAGTCGGTATTCTTTATCAGAAGCGAAAAGATAAAAAGGTGAAAAATTAGACGCGGGAATTACGTGCAATGGATGCTGGAATATCGAATGATAATTTTAATAAAGTAAAAATGGTATTAAGAAATGTTCCAAAGAAATAAAAATTTAATGTCTCAAAATATAAAAGAATAAATCAGTTTTTTTTTTTTTTTTTTTTTTTTTTTTTTTTACAAAGAGTGTTGCTTTTAATAAAATAAGGATTTTAGAACAAGAATTAGAATAATATGTTGATTAAAGGTATAGAATTAAAATATATAAGTTATATTTAAGATACAGTAAACTTCCGATTATCCGTCACTCACGGGACCGACGGGGTGGCGGATAATCGAAATAGACGGATAATCGAAAGACCATTATTAAAATCACATTTCTATTTGCTGGTTTATAAATAACAATATTTAAACGCGTGTTTTTTTATTAGCTGTGTATTTCATGAATAGAAAACATAATTAATAATAACAAATAAATTTATGAGAGTAATTTAAAACTTTACACAGTAAATAAATTACCTGTTTTCATCCAAAATAATTCGTTTTACATGTTTGTTTGCAGTTTGCTTGTCCTTTTACAGCAGCAAGATTGCGAATTTTACGTAATAAAAGTACTTGAGTTGCATCGGCTTCATCTTGCATCTCAAACCAATTAATGCACTTCGAGAGCATTGTCTCCACTTCTGCATGACTGACTCCAGGGTCATCATTTTCCGATTCATCAGATTCATCCGCTTCAGGTTTCCCTGGATTCAAAATATTTTGGATAATTTCGTCATCCATAAATTCTTCATAACCAATATCATTGTTATCACAATTATGCCAGTTTTTCATTTCATCTGCAGAAATATCTTTTAAACATGGTACGTTTGATACCAAGGTCAGTATCTCTGTATCATCATCAGGTACATCTTCTGTGCTGGTAGTATTGGTAGCATCTTCCGGTGTATCAATAGTGTTGGGCCACAATTTTCTCCAGCTTCTCTGGAAAATATGTTCAGATAAATCATTCCAGGCATCAGCTAAGTTGGATATGGCATCTTTGATAGTGTATGATTTCCAAAAAACGAAGACATTTGATTCATTTATCAGCGAGTAGCAGCTTTTGAATAAAAGCTTTCCGATGACGTTTTTTCATCGATTCAAAGACACTTTGGTCCATTGGCTGTATCAGTGATGTTGTATTAGGTGGAAGAAATAAGCACTTGATGTTACCGTCAGTAGATTCTAAATTTTCCGGATGTGCTCCTGTATTATCAAGCAACAAGATTGCTTTCTGAGGAAGATTACTTTTTTTTAAATGTGCTTTAACTCCGGGAACAAAGATATAAAAAAAAAAAAAACACTTCTTAAAAATATCTTGCGTCATCCAGGAACTTTTTTTACTGTAATAATTGACAGGCAGTGCTTTCATGTTAATATTCTTAAAAGCTCTAGTATTCAGGGCGCGGTGGCTGCAGTTTAGCTGACGTCACACAAGCATTTTTCTCGGAATAGCGCCGCCTCACTCTGGTTCACTGAACATGCGTGTTTTTGTTGTTCGTTTCAGATTGAAAAAAAATGGAAAGGGGGGGGGTGGCGGTTAACCGAAGGTGGCGGTTGATCGAATGGCGGATAATCGGAAGTCTACTGTATTATTAAAAAACAGGGAAAAAGGTAGATATTGTAAGAATTTGAAATACATTAATTAAGGTAAAATGGCGAAATTTTTCTATTATTACACATCCCCCCACCCAAAAAGACGGAGGAACTGGCAGGTCTTATGACTTGCAAGTTCATATAAGGGGAATGTTAAACGGACTTGGATTACAATTTGTCAGCTGGAGATGGTCAAGATAAGTAAATTTCCTAAAATTTTCATAAATGCCAAATTTAATTTAAATTTAGTAACTATAACGCGAACTAGTGGAGTTGGATAAAAATACAATGACAGATATTAATCTTGTTGACAAATTATAGAAAAAGTTTTAGAAATATTAAACAAAAGAAGAAAACTATTGTAAAAATTTAAAATAACATCTTTCAAGAGTATCATATTCATAAAATGTATTTATTTATAGAATTATTTGGGTATATTTTTCGTTCGGCTTGGGTGCAGTGCTCTCCCACAGATTTCCAGATGATTCCGAGAGACTTATAGCATTTGCTTCAAGAATACTTTCGCTAACTGAACAACGCTACTCACAAATTGATAAAGAAGCTTTAGCTCTAATTTGGGCTGTGAAAAAGTTTTATTGTTGCCTTAAAGGAAATCGTTTTACTCTCATTACAGATCACAAACATCTTGTGCTAAATTTTGCTTGCAAAAAGGGTCTTCCAGTTTTGTCTGTTACAAGACTTTTATATTATGCTCTGGTATTGTAGGCTTATCAGTTCAACATAATTTATCGGGATACTAAAGATCACGGTAATGCAGATTGTCTTTCATGATTTCCCTTAAGATATGAAGATTTAGAATTAAAAGACGAAGCTTCAGTTTTCCAACTTTCCCACATTGAAACACTTCCAGTAACAGCAAGAGATTTAGCTAAAACAACTGCAAATGACAAAGATTTGGCACCTTTTCTAAATGCTTTTAAAAAAGGAACTTCTCTAAAAGGGAGGAAAGTTGAATATACTCTTCAGGATACTTACATTATGTACTGCCAAAGAGTTTGTGTACCTAAAAAATATCATGAAAAAGTTTTGAAAGAACTTAATCAGGGACATTTGGGAGTCGTTAAAATGAAGGCAATAGCCAGATCCTATGTCAATCGGAAAAACATAGATAAAGACATCGAAGATGTTGTTAAAAACTGTACAGATTGTTCAAGGATTAAAGATTATCCTCCAAGGTCTAAAACACGCCACTGGGAGTACCCAAGTTTTCCATGAGATTAATTCATGTTGATTTTGCGGGGCCAATTTTTCAGCATATGTTTTTATTATTTGTGGATGCACACTCAAAATGACTCGAAGTCTATCTTATGAAATTGACAACTACCTTGAAAACAGTAGAATGTCTAAGAGATTGTTTTGCTCGTTTTATATTGCCTGTCATGTTAGTCAGTGACAATGAACCGAAGTTTTCCTCATATGAGTTCCAATAATTTATGCAAAATAATATAGTTATACATAAAACTTGTGCACCTTTCAAGCCCTCTAGCAATGGTCAAGCAGAAAGATATGTACAGACCTTGAAACAATACCTTCAAGCAATTCAAAAATATGCTGGTAGCATCAATCAAAAGATTAACTGTTTTTTGCTACAATATCGGAAATCACCCAATATGACTACAATGCAATCTTGCAAGTATTCTCTTAAAAAGAGAGATTCGTACGTGAATTGACCTCTTAATTCCTAATACTAAATAAAGAATTCAGAATAAGATTAGGAAGAATATATATTTCAACGATCAATATTTTGAAGCCGTTCGAGATTACACTGAAGCTAATTCCAAATGGAAATTCGGTCATATCATCAGCCGAGATAGCGAATTAGACTATACCATAAATGTTCAAGGCAATTTGGTTATGTGACATGTTGATCAAATTCGATCAGCAGGTGAAGAAGTGGACAATGATGTTCAATATAGACCAAGAGTAACAAATATGAACGTCTCATCTAATCCAACAATGGCGTCAACGGAGACAGATGCAGCATCGATCGCGTCACCTACGACCTCCGAGGGTATCGCAAAAGATATGCCTCCATCATTTCTAACAGTCGCATCTCCTCCAGTTAGCACACCCCAAGTTGTCCACAATCCAAAGCAACTAAGACGATATGAAAGGATCCCGAAACCTCCGAAAAAATGGTGCTGTTAATTTGAAAGGGGAAGAAACTGTCGTGTATTAAAATGAACAATTGTACTAAAATGCCAACGCTTGAATAGCCAACTTTTACCTGCTGATTTTTGGCAACGGTAGAAACGTCAGAACTGGGATAAATGTTGTTTATGTAGAATTACGTTTATTGTTAAGTGTTTTGTTCCTGTATAATTTAGTAATAAATAATGTGTATTGAAGAAACGTATAGTTACTAAGTAATTATAGAACACATAAAGCATTTCACATTAACGAAAATGTCACAATTTCAGTTTCCTATTTATATGCGTTAATAATTGTAGTTTTAAAAACATATTCAACAAAATTATGTTTTAAATTTTATATCAAATGATAGAGTTTATGAATGGAACAAAAACAACCGTGTCGCAAGTTTAAGCACAAAATTGTTTTTATGCAAATTTTACAAAATGACGTAAGCGGTAGCGCAGGCAAACGATTTCTGTCTGTATAAGAAGCAGCAAGTTGTTATTTTTAAGTCGAAAAGTCAAGTCGAAAGAATTCTCACATGAGGAGGTGTTAAAAATCTGGAGTATGAGAGCATAACAAAAGTCCGTTTATGAAATTACAAGTGTATTAAAACGATCAAAACAGGGAAATCATCAAGTTTTGGCTTGTGGTAGTTTTGGCTCCACCAATATTTATGCACTTATATCACCGTTTTACCAGTACCCCAACACCAGCTTCATAACATTCTTTGGGTTGCTGCTTCAGCCACATTAGGACTTCTAAGTTGAACACAGGAGACAATTCAAAAGTTTGGTTGGCAACTTCTTCAGCATCCACCATACAGCTTCGACTTAGCCCCAAGCGATTTTCAT
The DNA here is from genome assembly GCA_963931845.1 of Maratus michaelseni. Taxonomy (NCBI): domain Eukaryota; kingdom Metazoa; phylum Arthropoda; class Arachnida; order Araneae; family Salticidae; genus Maratus; species Maratus michaelseni. The sequence goes on from OZ007596.1 coordinate 144,504,103, forward strand.
CTGTTTAGTCCACTAAAAAACCATCTTGGAAGCAAGATGATGAAAAGGTTCAACTTGAAGTCCTAATGTGGCTGAGACAGCAACCCAAAGAATCTTATGCAGCTGGTGTTGGGGCACTGATAAAACGGTGATATAAGTGCATAAATATTGGTGGAAAATATGTTGAAAAATAAAAATAGTTTTGAAGTGAATATCATTGTAAGTTATTATTTAATTATCTTTTGTGACTTACTTAATGACTTACCCTCGTACTAAAGAGCTTGTGCTTAAACTTTTGACACGTTCATTTTTGTTCTTTTGATAAATTGTATTGTTTGAGATAAATTTTAATGCATAATTCTGTTAAATATATTTTTAATACTACAATTTGTAGCTCATATGAAAAGGATGTAACTTGCAGTGAATAATTAAAATTTTATTTTGAAATTTGCTGTTGTGCGTAAACTTTTGACACACACTGTTGTAAAATTTTTAAATTATATGTACATGAAAAATGCGTATTATCTGCTCAGAATGACGCCCATTTCGGATGCGAAATAAAACGAATGGGTGAAAATTTTTATTGGCTCATAAAAACAAAGTACACGTGTTATTAGTGGCCTATCCAATATTTTTCAAAAGTTGTCGCCACAGAACTTTTGAAAAATATTGGGTATAGGATCGAATTTTTTTGGGTAAATGGCACATGAATTAAAGCAGTTTTGAAAAAAAAAAATATTTTCCTCGCTCAGAAATACGACTTTCTGACACATGCACGAGTTAGTTTTTAAACGTAAAAGCGTGAAATTGGCAGGCATGAAAGACTGTTGAATTGATTTCGAATCGGAAAGTATTTTTCATTTCTCGATAAATTTATCGCATCTTTAGTTATAAGCAAGTGATGTATCATCACGATCTGTGTCTTGCTTCAGAGTCTGGAAATTCGATTCAAAATATCCATTTTAACAGTCGTTTCAAATTCGATTAAAAATATCCGTTTTAACAGTCTTTTCGAATTCGATTCAAAATATCCATTTTCATAGTCTTTTCTGAGAGATCCTTTGAATTTATTGAAAAATGGGAAACATTATTCAATTTCATAGTTTCTGACTAAGATCATCTGCATATTTCGTACGTCTATAAGATTAAAATTGACTTCATGGATGCGTCAGAAAGGTGCGAGTTTGTATGTAAGTATGCTTTGTATGTTTGTATGTGAATATCCTAAAAATAAAGAAAGACCGAGTTTATTTTACACTTTCATTTACTCGTGCTTTTCAGACAAAAATGTTCTTTGAACAGAATGAATTTTTTCAGCAGTGTAGTTACCAGAGAAATTGAATTTGGTGTTTTCCTACTATTTCTTACATAGAGTGAAAGCTTGTTCGTTTTTTACAAATGAATCTATGAAAACTGCGGTAATTTAGAGGTTTAAAAATAAGGACATCTCTATCTCTATAAAAAAGTAAGTGTCTGTCTGCCTGCCCGCGGATTTCTCCGTAATCATAACTCCTAGGACTCTAAAAAATTTGTCATGTGTAGATGTTGTCACCGGAAAGTATACCTCAGCGCCGGATTTTTAAATTTTAATTTAGATTTTTTTTAAATTAAAACGTGTATATAGAATTTTGGGTTCGAGGCTATTTCAAGCTCCTCCTATGAAATAGCCTCGGCAACGCCATCCGTGGCAACGAAGCAGCCAGCCAATGAGAGCAGGTGTGATTATGTCACGATTCAGGATCTAGCGACGAGACGACAGTTTATGGTCGTAGCACAGTGTTTATTTTTTAGATTTATTTTAAAGAAAAGGAATATATTTTTGACTGATTTGAGATTAAAGTAGGTTAGTTTTGATTGTATTCATTCATTGTATGTTTAGTTGCCCCCATATATTATGTTTTAGGTAAGAATATAACTTGCATTTTACTGAATGGTTTCATAGCGTTCATATTCTGAAATGAAACAAACTGTTTTCAATAACAAATCTTAATGAATTAAATTAATCTTACACTTTACTATAAAATGTACAGTTCTACAATTTATCGCATGTTACAACGTTCTCGGGAACTAAAAATGTAGTAAAAAACTCTTAACAGAAAGATTGTAAATTAACAAATTCTTATATATAAGATATAACTTTAAACTGATATGCCTCATCAACTGTTGTCGAAATCAATGTAATGTAAATATTTCTTAAATATTATGATTTTGTTTAAGAATTGGAAACATTCAGTGAAGTGTAGATTGTATTTTTTCATCAAAACAATTTGATTTGTAAGTATGAGGTAAAAAAAAAATCACCGTTTTCTCACATGATGAGTTTCATCAGAAAGTAAAACAATAAATAAATATGAATGATTTGCGGAGCTGTTTCAAAATAATTATAAAGAATAAGTCTTTAAAAATGTAAAATAAATGTTGTTTCTGGCCGAGTTTTTTTTAAAAATAATTATAAACCATTTTAATTTGTAAGCATGTTGTAAAAAAATCACCATTTAGTGACAAATTTTGTGTTTTATAAGAATCGCTCAAGAACGGACATGCAATGTATAAAATTTATGTTGTCATCGCACTCTTTATAATTATTTTTGTTGAGGGTTTTTGGGTGATGTTATTGAATTAGTGATAGAAACAGCTCCGCAAATCATTCATATTTACTTATTGTTTAACTTGCTGATAAAACTCATAATATGTGAGAAAACGGTGATTTTTTTTTTTTTTTTTACTTCATATTTACAAATTAAATTGTTTTGCGGATTGTAAGTATGATGTAAAAAAAAAAAAAAAACCGTTTTCTCACATAATGAGTTTTATCAGAAAGTAAAGCAATAAATAAATATGAATGATTTGCGGAGCTGTTTCAAAATAATTATAAAGAATAAGTCTTTAAAAATGTAAAATCAATGTTATTTCTGACCGAGTTTTTTTAAAAATAATTATAAACCATTTTAATTTGTAAGCATGTTGTAAAAAAAATCACCATTTTGTGACAAATTTTGAGTTTTATAAGAATCGCCCAAGAAAAATATAATAATAATAATAATAATAATAAATATGGTAGTATAAAATTTATGTTGTCATCACACTCTTTATAATTATTTTTGTTGAGGGTTTTCGGGCGATGTGATTGAATTTTTGATAGAAACAGCTCCGAAAATCATTCATATTTACTTAATGTTTAACTTGCTGATAAAACTCATAATATGTGAGAAAACGGTGATTTTTTTTTTAAATTCATATTTACAAATTAAATTGTTTTGCGGATTGTAAGTATGAGGTAAAAAAAAAATAACCGTTTTCTCACATAATGAGTTTCATCAGAAAGTAAAACAATAAATAAATATGAATGATTTGCAGAGCTGTTTCAAAATAATTATAAAGAATAAGTCTTTAAAAATGTAAAATCAATGTTATTTCTGGCGGAGTTTTTTTTTAAAAATAATTATAAACCATTTTAATTTGTAAGTATGTTGTAAAAAAATCACCATTTTGTGACAAATTTTGAGTTTTATAAGAATCGCCCAAGAACGGACATGGAATGTGGTATAAAATTTATGTTGTCATCACACTCTTTATAATTATTTTTGTTGAGGGTTTTTGGGCGATGTGATTGAATTTTTGATAGAAACAGCTCCGCAAATCATTCATATTTACTTAATATTTTAACTTGCTGATAAAACTCATAATATGTGAGAAAACGGTGATTTTTTTTTTTTACTTCATATTTACAAATTAAATTGTTTTGAGGAAAAAATACATCCTACACTGCACTGAATGTTTTAATTTCTTAGCAAACTCATAATGTTTAAGAATTATTTACATTATATTGATTTTGACAACAGTTGATGAGGCATATCAGTTTAAAGTTGTATCTTATATATGATTTGTTAATTCAATGATGTGAAATTTATGATTATTTATTTATTGTTATTTACAATTTTTCTTTCTGTTACTGTTATTGGACTACATTTTTAGTTCCCAAGAACGTTGTAATATGCGATAAATTGTAGAACCGTACATTTTATAGTAAAGTGTAAGATTAATTTGATTCATTAAGATTTGTTATTGAAAACAGTTTGTTTCATTTAAGAACATGAGCTGATATGTCTAGCGCTATGAAAACATTCAGTAAAGTGCAAAATATATTCTTACCAAACACATAATATATGGGGGCAACTACGCATACCAAGAATGAATACAATTGAAACTAATTTATGTGAACCTCAATTAGCCAAAAATATATACCTTTTCTTTAAAATAAAACTCAAACATAAACAAAACAATGAAATCTGTGGCTAGCCGCTTTCAGCTGTGAACATGAACTGCCGTCGCTGGATCCTGGATCATCCCATATTCACACCTGCTCTCATTGGCTGTCTGCTTTGTTGCTGTGGATTGGCGGAGAGCATGGAATAGCCTCGAATCCAGAATTCCGTATGCATGTTTTAATTTAAAAAAAAATCTAAATTGAAATTAAAAAATCAGGCCTAGGTGTTATAATCACGGTGCTTTCCTCAGGCAGGAAGACAGAATAGGTTTGTTTGTATAGAAGTTTGTGTGTGTGCTGTTTTTAATAAAGACAGTTGCATTTTTTCTGCGACCCTTTCACGAAAGTTTTTTTCTGCGAACCTTTCACAAAATCAATATTTTTTCCACAATCCTTTGACGAATTATGTATTTTTTCTGCGATCCTTTGACTAAATTCAAGTTTTTCCTGCAATCATTTGACGAAATTTGCTTTTTTTGTGATCCTTTAACGAAATTCGTGTTTTTTCCACATATTTTTGTCGAGATTCATATTTTTTCAGTGATCCTACGACGTAATTCGTGTTTTTTTCAGCGATCCTTTGACGAAATTCACATTTTTCCTGTGATCCTTTGGCGAAATTTGCGTTGAAATTCGTATTTTTCCGTGATCCTTTGATGAAATTTGCCTTTTTAATGATCCTTTGACAATATTCGTGTTTTCTCCGCTGCCTTTTGACGAGATTCATGTTTTTTTAGCGATCCTTTGACAAAATTCGTGTTTTTTCAGCGATTATTTGATGAAATTCGTGTTTTTCTCGCGAACCTTTGACAAAATTAACGTGTGCCAGCGATTCTTTGATAAAATATGCTTTTTTCTATTATGATAGGGAAAAGCGGATTAGGATAGGTAGATAGGGAAACCCCATTATCGGATCGGGACATTAGATGTAATTAAGAAATATTTGTATATTTGTAATAATTAGCGTTAATGGCGAGATAAAGGGGGTGGAGGGGAACGACTTTTTATTAAATATCGCATTTGTTCTACATCAACTTCCTCTCACCACCAGGGGGTGCTTTGCTATATGTCTGTTTCTATGGGCTGGATCACGACGGGGTATGGCTCTTTCCACTCTACATCAATAGAGCTTACTGATTTTAGTTCGGATTTTCACCACAGGGGGCGCTTTCGTATCTCTGGTTCTATGGGCTGGATCATGACGGGGTATGCCTCATTCGACTCGACATCGATAACCTTAATGATTTCAGTTATGTTCGTATAGAACATATTGTGCACCCTGGCGGTGGAAGGTGTAACTAAAGGATTTTGCAGCTAACTCGGGTTCTATGGGTCACATTACGACACGCTTTGGATCATTCGACTCAACATCAATAGAGCTTACCGATTTTAGTTCCGAGTTTCACAACCAAGGGGCGCTTTCGTATCTCTGGTTCTATGGGCTGGATCATGACGGGGTATGCCTCATTCGACTCGACATCGATAACCTTAATGATTTCAGTTATGTTCGTATAGAACATATTGTGCCCCCTGGGGGTGGAAGGTGTAACTAAAGGATTTTGCAGCTAACTCGGGTTCTATGGGTCACATCACGACACGGTTTGGCTCATTCGACACAACATCAATAGAGCTTACCTATTTTAGTTCTGAATTTCACCACCAAGGGGTGCTTTCCTATCTCTGTTTCTATGGGCTGGATCACAATGGGGTATGGCTCTTTCCACTTGACATCGATAGAGCTGACTGATTTTAGTTCGGATTTTCACCACCAGGGGTGCTTTCCTATATCTGGTTCTATGGGCTGGATCACGACGGGATATGGCTCATTCGACTCGACATAGATAGAGCTTATCGATTTTCACCACCTGGGGCGCTTTTCTATTTGGTTCTATGGTCTGGATCATGAAGGGGTATGGCTCTTTCGACTCGACTTACGGTAATATATGGGAGTGTGTATGGCACGCCCAGTGTTTGCTGTCTAAGGTAGTGGGGCCCCAACATTAGATTTGTTTAAAAATAAAAAAATATTCAACACTGATTTCAGGTACATTTAAGGTTGTTGGCACGAGCAACGCCGGGCGGGTAAGCTAGTTAAATATAAAACCATGATTGTACCACGAAAACTGGAATGCCTGACGACATTAAAGCATTAAAAAAGAGTAGCAGTAAACTGTGTGATAAACTGTTAACTTGCATATATCTTCTTTCACCCTTTTTTTACGGTGAAGTTTTATTACGGCATTCTGGATATGTGAAAATTATTTAATAATCTGCGCTTAGTAGCGAAACATCAAAACAAGCAATTTTGTGTAGGAAACTTTCTTTCCCTCAAAACTACAGGGTGTCTCACTCTGATCTGAACATAACTATCGTTCACTACTTCAATTAAAATAAAGGTATCTGAAAGCAATTTTCAAAAGACTTATCTTGCTTTGTGGGAAATGCAATAACATCACGAAACAATGGACAGAAATGTAGGGTCAATCGGGGTAATGGTGAACAAATTTTGCTAGTTTCAAATACTGACAGCTTTAAGCTTTAAGGAGTACTTGATCCATGTAAAACCTTGTAAAACAACAGTCATAAATATATTGTTTTCCGACTGTAGTTCAATTACAATTAGTTACAATTAGTTACAATACTGGTGCTGTTCGGAGATAATTAAGTACCTAATATTGCTTGTTCATAATTACCCCCAAAGACTTATGGAGTAATTGTGAGCATCTGTTTTTGTTTCGGGATTGTATACTACAAAAACTATTATGTTCATACACTCTAAAAAAAAATCCGTGAAAATACAAGAGATTTTCCGTTAAATTTTACGGAGAAGTTTCATTTTTCCAAAACAACAGTACAATTTCCGTAAATGACATTAGTTCCGTAAAGAAGATTTCAAATCCATAAATATGCAGAAAGTTTTCCGTAAATTTAATGGATTTTTCCGTATTTCTTACAAAACTGTACAATGTCCGTATTTCTTTCAAAACAGTGCCATTTTCGTAAATGACGTTCAGAGGTTTGCGTACAGAAATCGCCTTGTTTGAAATGCGAATTAAGATTGTTGTGTTTACTAGAGTTCTTCTAGGATCCAGGTCTGAACCAGTCCTACCCGTGGGCCTATTTTTTTGTCATTAGACTCGGGCCAATCCTGGCACTCATTCTAACCGGGGTTGTGTCTGGGCGGTAATTTTTTGTGAAAATAATAGTGATATTTTTATTTTTTAGTGAAATTTTTAGAAATTTATTTTATTTTCATAAATTACAGAAAAATATTTTTTTAAATCTACTTTTTTTTCTTTATAGTGCTTTAAATTGTGATTTTTTTCAGACTTTTAAAACTTTATTTTAGCTTTATTAACGTGAGGCAATATTAGGTTATTAAAGGTTTCATAAAATATTATCTTTGCAAATTATCGATATGTATATTGTATTGAACAAAACGGATTTGTCTTATAAATTTGTGAATTAAACTAAAATTTATTATTTTATAAATTATAATTTTTTACAAAGTTTATATCTTTTTCTTTAAATTTATAAAAGTAATTAATAAGTTTTTCTTTACTTTCATAAAAATGAAGTTTATGATTTTATAAAGCTTATAATTTATTTCGTTAGTTTATAATTTTATAAATTAAATTAAACTAAATTAATAAGTCCAAATTCAAACTTACCTATCCCAAGGTCATTAATTTAAAATTTTCTCTAAAATCTATTTTTTTATTTTAATATTTTTAAGGTTTCATAAAATAATATCTTTGCAAATTATCGGTATGTGGGTATTAAACTAAACTGATTTGTCTTATATTCTTGTGAATTAAACTAAAATTTATTATTTTACAAATTATAATTCTACAAAGTTCATAATTTTCTCTTAAAATTTATAAAAAATAATTAACAACTTTTTGTTTACTTTATAAAATTATAAACTTCATTTTTATAAAAGTTTATAATTTATTTTGTTAGTTTATAATTTTTATAAATTAAGCTAAATTAATTTAAACTAAATTATTAAGTCCAAATTTAAACTTACCTATCCTAAAATTAAAAGCATCTCAAATAAGTAACAACATTTGAGTAAGCGTCGTGTCCAACCGTAGTGTAGTGGTCTGGCGCGCTCGTTTAGTAAACGGAAGGTCTTGGGTTCGACACTCATCGTGGGAAGTGGTGGTTGTTTATTAAAAACTCGCTCAGAAATGAACGGGGAAAAAAAGCGTATCTATCCCTTATAAGATGTTCCTTGAGAGATAAGTTTTTCTTTTTTTTGGTCCTATAAAATTTATTTTAACGACATAAATTTTTTTAAAAAATACGGAAGATATCTGTTATAAAACGGAAATTTAAAAACGGATATTTCAGAAATTGCGGAAAATTTCCTGGAATTTATGGAATATTTTTTCCGTTAAAATACGGAAATAGTACTGGCGTCTCGATTGCCAGTACAATTTCCGTTATTTTCAGGATTTTTTTTTTTACAGTGTACACAACATTTGTTCAACAATAAGTTCATACATACATTATTCTACCACTACATGACCCTCCCGGTGTTGTTTGGGCCCGTGATGTAAAACCTTAAATATACCTAAAATCAATGTTATTGAGTAACAAACAAGTGGATTCTTGTGCGCTATTCAAGCAAAAGCTACAAGAGTGCTATTCTGGGGTTCCGGGTTCGATTCCCGGCTTGGGACATTTTTCCCTCTGTCGACGTAACGCTCAGTTTAGCATTGACAAATCCACTTGTTTGTTACTCATTAGTTTCGGACGAATTTCACTCCTGAAAAATGAACTGGGATTTACTTGTATGTCTTGTCTATCCTGGACTTGTTGTGAAAAAATGCCGTCTAAAATTTGCCACAGGGTTTGTGTGCTCTGGATGACAGTTGCCATCTTGTACTACAGTTGCAGCTTTTCCGATAGATATAAGAGTGAGATATGCCGAGTTGGGATATCGTTCCTTGTAGCTCAGTGGTAGAGCCTCAGAGCGCTATTCTGGGTTCCCGGGTTCAATTCCCAGCTTGGGACATTTTTACTCTGTCGGCTTAACGCTCAGTTTAGCAATGAAAAATCCACTTGATTGTTACTCATTAGTTTCAGGCGAATTTCACTCCTGAAAAATTAATTGAAATTTACTTCAATGTTAATTGATTTTATATTTTTAAGGGAAAATATTTCCAAGTGAACCTAGTGTTGGGGCCCCACTGCCTTCGGCAGCGTAGACTCTCGAATTTGTATGATTTTTTATTTTTAAATGTTAATCTGTCCAAACAAATCTAATTTTGATGACCCCATTGGCTTGCATATTTAAACGATAATCAAGCAAAACAAACTAAGGGGCTCTATCATAGTGTTTGCCGATTTAATTTCTGCCTTTTAAATATATTAAACTTTTAATTCTGAACAAAAGTTCCTGGGGAAACCTAAAATTTCAACTGTACAAGGAGTTATGACTTCATATGAGGCTTAATACGACCTAATGTGGAATAAAGCACCTAGAAAATGAAAAAACTGTTCATAATTACCCCATATCACAAAAAGTGTGGGGTAATTATGAACATGGTTCTGTGTGTCCTTGAGAATGAGATGGAGAAAAAACTTATTGATTTATTCTGTTAAGCTGCGTTTTCACTGGTCGACCCAACGATCTAAAAATCCCAGCGACCCAAGTCCTTAACCTAAGAGCGTTTTCACTGGTTACTGAGAAGCCCTAACGCCAACCAATCATAGACAAGGTTTTACTGCGCAAGCGTCGTAATTACGGATCGATATCAGCTGTCAATGATTATAAACATAAACAAATAATTATTTGTTACTCTTGTCATGTTAATAACAAATATTTTGTATAGAAATAATCGAAAGTTTTGACTAGTTTTCGCTGTTAGAAGGTCTTAAATATCCACAAAAATATTAATCTCCTGTTAATAAATCAATGATAACTATTAATTTTTTTTGTGGTTTCAAAAAATAAAACGCTGTATTTTTTAAATAATGACGATCATAAGATTTCAAAGTCACTCAGAATTAAGTGGAAGCTCATTTTATCTGAGAGTATTTTTTGTGCCATATGACTTGTATATAAAAAATTATATTTCTGCTTTACACAAGTTAAATTAAAAATCTAAATATATGTTTTTTATATTTACTTCAGTGCTCTACACATTTTATTTGTACATGTGTATAAAATTTTGTACCAGTACAGTTATACTTTTGAAATAAATAAAAATAATTATCATTTATTTAAAAACACAGAAGTAATTTTCCCTTCTAAGAAACAGTGATAAGTGAAACCCTTTCACTCACTCCAGGGCCCTTCCAGGATTGTCATTACACATGAGGCTTCTTCAAAGTACATACTATTTAAGCATGTATCTGTTGATCACACTGGCAGCTTGTTTTATCATATAATCACTATAATGTAGAATTATCGAATGTTTTTTTTTAGTTGCATCTACTTTTTGTGATCCCCTGCCCCTCAAAAAAAAAAAAAAAAAAAAAAAAGTCTTCACAGTAAAATGCAAAATAAATGTACAAGAAATTGTAAATTTTTTCTATATGATTGATTCCACATCAAAGTTTGATGCAGGTTTTTTTTTTTTTCCTTTCTCTCTCATGGGTACTTTTTTTTTTTTTTAATTATAGTTTTGAGAAAAATAAAATGATGTACCAAAAAATCAAGTTGCTTTTAAATTCAAACTATGCTATATATATATACATATATATGTTTTTCTGCTAAAGTTTTCCTTTTTGGTGAGCTTATTTTGTTTGCAAATTACAAATTTTAAATCCCAACAATTAAAAAAAAAAAATTAAAGTGTTCGCTTTTATAAAAAATATAATTTTGTGAAGGGACTTCTTTTATTAAGAATAATTTTGTGAAGTGGTCCCAATTTTTGCTAGGGGCAATCCCTGATTTAGCAAATATATCACAAAAAGGGTACTTTTATGTTAGCCGGGCACAAATCTTGTCAATAGCTTTTTTTCCCCCTTCAGCCATAGCACCTTTTATTTTTCATTTACTTAAATTAGAAACAATGCCTTGATGTTGAAATATTTTTTTTTTTTTTTTTTGCATTATTCCATTTATTATTATTATTATTTTAAATAAATGAGTGAAAAGCATGTACTTTAAATATATATTTTTAAAATGAAAAATTCATATTTTAAATAAAATGAATGATAAGTCCATATTTCAAAAGAAATGAATAGAATACGAATAATGGTGATGACAACAATATTTAGCAATTTATCTCATGTGTTAGGCTGACATAAAGTACCCAAATGTGTTGTGAATTTGAACAACTGGTTCAAACAGTACAAGGCTTACACTATTCAGTGTCTCTTCATCCGTAACATGCAAATAAGTACACTGAGTTGCCCTCAGCTAGTTTAAAAATTAAAATAGGAGAAAAGTGGGAGAGTTGTTACTGAATAAGTATAAAAGTAAAAAGTTTTAAAAACCATTCTTTTAAAAGCATTTAATGCTTATAATTAAAATCACGCTTAATTTCAGGATTCTGTTTATTTTGTTTCAAAAAACTTCTTTTACAATGCATTAATTTGGCATGGCTCCAACAATGGAAAATTCACCGCTTCGATTTACACTTGATAAAAAGTGTGAATTACTGAATTTATTGAAAAAGCATTTTTGCTTTCTTTTTAAGAAAACAGAAAAGGCGATAAAAGCATTTTTTTAAACTGTGCATCCAGGATTTCTAAATTGTTTTCTCAATAAAAAATTATTACTTTCTTTATTTTTTATTTATTTTTTATTTTCTATCTTTTAGTGTTTAAAATATTTCTATGCTGCAGTTTCACAGCTAGTTAGCGTATTTTAGTGAGTGTGGTTTGGTTCATAATAAACTTTGTTGTTGTTGTAACCATAAAGAATATTTGGTGATTTATCTATTGTGGCTAATAGAAAAATACCTTAAAATTCATTTATTATTTTATAATTAAGGTGAACAATATATATATATATATATATCAGGTTTGAAAAGCTTAGTACTATTATATGTTTTTATAAACAAATATTTTCTTGTCAGAGGGGCTCTGCCCACTCTATGCTAATACATGTGTCTTAATTTAAAAGAAAAAAGTACCAGGGCCCTAAAATTCTGCTGCACTAACAACGTAGCATAACACTCCCTCCATCCACATATTTGTATTTCATAAATTCTTTGCAAAATTTAAAATATATTTTTTCTTCAGCAAAAAAAAATTTTTTTTTTAAATATATCTATGTATATAAATAGTTGTCAACTATTCCACTTTTTTGTTACCGCTACTTCCGAAATCCCCTTTGATTACCTTCGCTTAATCTTGACATGGCTTAATCGCAGAATTTTGCTATTAAATAAGGTCAATATTACTATCCGGATTTAGTGGTAACACAAATAAGGATTGGTTGGTAACTATGCATATATATACAGTAAAATCGAATGAATGAACAAATAGCAAAAACATTTATAAAAAAAATTTCAGAAAATCTTTCTTGCTAAGTATAACAACCAACAATATACAGCATACATGAATATTCTGGTGCACAATATTTATAAGCTCTGGCTAATATTTAAGTGTTCACTGAAAATAAAGAAGTACCAGAGCTGAGCTCCATCATGAAAATGGTGTAATACTGCTAATACGTTAATTATAAAAGTAACATATCTTTACATACTCTCAAACAACTTTTAAAAGACAGTTTGGTAGGAAAAGAAAGTTTTGATTGCTAGATATGTGGTATTCACTTATAAAATTGATGTAAAATAAATATCCCAATAATATTGAACATCTGGTGCAATTCAAATCCATCAAAGCAAAATAATCTGATGATTTCAAATTATAAACAAATGTCTTTGAATGTTCAAGTGTACAATTCTTAAAATAAAAAATAACGCTAAGGGGCCATTCAAGTATTATGTAAGCAGTAAGGAGGGGTTCAAGGTTTGATTATTTTTGCTGACAGGTGGGAGTGGGGTCACGACAATTCTTATGAAAGCATTACACAACGAAGCAACTAAATCGCAGCAACGACAAGAAAAGAAGCATGATGGGAAATGAGCATTCTGCAGTCCGCTCGGACTTCAAACACACAACATTTCTACGATTCCTGTTAAAAATTTTAGTTATGATGCCTAATTAAGTTAGGGCCTGTTGTTAAGTTTTATTGTTCAATGCGATAAATAACAATATATTAAAACCATTTTGCATTATTTAGATACCACAACTGCTATATATGCCTATTTATATAAATTTGTAAGATTAATAGTGTAAATTAATGGTAACTGTTTTTTCTTGGCAAACAGTGTTGACGTACAAACCCAGGTAGCACAGCAATATCGGAAACAGTGATTTTGCAATATCGGTAAACACCGGACCGGTCGATATTGCATGGCTAGCTTTTTTTCCAATATCAGCCTATATCGGGACCCAATATTGACGGATATCAGTGAATGTTGGACCGGCCGATATCGGTGAACCCCGGACCGACCGATATCGGTGAACGTCAGACCGACCGATATTGGCCAAAACTGGATTCAACACTATAAAATGGCATATCTTTTTTTTTTCTCATCTAGGGAGATATTGATTACCTGTCTTAGCAAAATATTAGAAATCAATAACTCTTTACATTAGGAAAAAAATGATTTTACCATTTTATATTGGTGAGTCCAGCTTTGAATTAGCTAATCCATGTATATATAAGCATCTGAAATACCACATGGATTAACTGTTTTGTTAAAGACCTCAGTTTTTATTATTATATCCTTTAGATATAATTGTAATATTAAAGATTATGAATGAAATAATACTAAAAAAGCATTTTATTAAATTTAATATTAATAAAATAATTTATTCAAAATTTTATAATAGCTACATTTTGATGTTTTTTTCTTTTTTTCAGTTTCAGTGTTCTATGTGAAAACATTAAAATGTAAAAAAGAATTAAATGTTACTTTTCTCATTAAAAATAAAAAATCATATTATATCCATAATAATAATTTGAATTTGTGGAAGTGGTAAGATTGAAAATTGTAACATACAGCATTTTTTTTGCATATTACCAATTTTTTATATATTTTTTTCACATAATCAATAGAAATATTTAACCATTATTAAAAATTTAAGAAAAATAACATGTAGCTGTAGGAATTTATTCTTTTCTGCTCTTACCATAAATATAGATCTTCAGATTTATTTAATTGTATTTATATAAACTGAAAAAAAAAAAAAAGTAATCTTCTGGCAAAATTTAATTGAAAACAATTCGTTAAAATTACTTATGTAAAAATCCACCTGTTGTATAACTTTTAAAATTGAATTACTTTATATTAAAAATTATCAAAAATCAGTACAAAAATTTATTAGTTTCAAATTTTTTCTTTGAAAAAAAAATTATATCTTATCTTTAGGACTCTCTTCATTCTGAATCAGAGACTCATGTATACAAGGGGATAAACACTCGGTTGGAATTCTATATTATTCAGTGAATATCATATTTTTCATTAAATTTTAATGTTTTAATTAAAATTACTTTTTAATGGCAATTTTAAATAGAAAGTGCAACTGAAATGACCATTTAAACAGTCAATAATATTTTACAAAGGCATTAAACAAAGTCAGGAAAGCTATTATTTTCTCGAAATTATGTACAATTAATGCATTTGAAATAGAAATTTTAAAAGAGCTTAGCTTTCAAATATCACAATAATTTATGTATGTTTTACTAAAATTCCAATTTTAATTGGATTTTATTAATTGTTTCACAAAGCCTTTAAAATTAATTTTTAATGATTTTAAAGATTTGTAAATTTATTTTATAAATAGTATTCTATTAAAATATCTCAAACATGGAACACTAGTTTTAAAAGTGCTAAAACAAAACTCAATTATTATAAATAAATAAAAATTCCTAAAAATTGAGTCATTTGAGCCAGGTGGCAAAGCAAGACACTTTGCCCTTACCTTATATGACAACTTTCCTTTTGCAATTCTTTTCTGGAGAATGATTGGCGTTAGGCTTAAGGGGACTCTTCACTGACACGAAAACACCTGCTCGCTAATGTTAAACCTATGGACAGGTTCTTTTCTAATTTCTCGTTTAAATTTGAATATTTTTAAACTTTTTTTTTTTTTGCATAAAGATAGCTGAGGTCAATCTCAACTATCCAATGCAAAAAAAAAAAAAAAATATATATAAATAAATAAATCACTTAAAAATATTCAAATTTAAACAGGAAATTAGAAAAGAACCTGCCCATAGCTTTAACAAGCTAGCAGGTGTTTTCGAATCATTGAACAGTCTTAATGTCTTCTGATCGCTAAATGACCTGCTGTCGTGAATAAGATAAATAAAGCAAGGCAAAAATGAGGGGGGGGGGTACAGCCGCTGCATTTATTTGAAATCGCAACATATCAAATTAAACTTTTTTTAGTGTCACAAACTATCACTATTTATATTATCATATTACAAGCAAATTTTCTCCAAGTCATCTATTTCTCGTTCCTATGTTCTCCTTCTTTTCCTTTGAAAACAGTTTCCATCCCAATTGGCAGATCTCACAGGACTTTTTCAATGTGGCTGGAGTTAACAGTTGTTTTTGCTTTATCAAACTTCATTTTCACACTCACTAGAAAAGTAGAATGAGCAAAAATCAAAATTTGTCCAAGTGAATTTTCATCATGAAAATTTACTACTTATACTATGCTTACTTATTTTCCTTTTTATTTACAAACTATGTAATGTAAATGCTAGATTTGAATTTAATAGTAAAAAATTATAGCTTGAAAATTATTTTTTTTCAACCGAAATATTTAACCAAACTTGTGTTAATATATTTTATCTTTTTGACTGTCTTCACTCTGAATCAGAGTCTGAACTTACTGATTCTAGATTTTTCTGCATAATATCAAGCCAATCTTCTGAACATACAATAATTATTTATAGAGATATAAAGAAATTATAGTGAATAAGAACAACAAAGTACCTAAAATTACTTAATTTGCAGCAAGACTTATAAAAATGAAATGGTTACCAAAGAAACACAGGATAGTTCAGAATGTAATTATCAAAATTTGGTTTTCACCATGAAAACCAGAGTTAGAAACGTAATTTTTTTAATTTTAATGTATGAATGATAATCAAAATAGTTTTGTTTAGCTTTAGTGTGTTTATAGTATAAATGACACTTATTAAGTGTATGGGATAGGGGCACTACAACCTACCTAAAATTAATTAATTTGCAGAAGTATTTTTAAAAAAGGAAATATGCTTACCGATGAGCCACAGGATAATTCAGAATGCAACTATCAAAATATGATTTTTACTATCTTAAAACCGCAGACTAATCTAAACTAACATGCTATTTTTAGGAAAACGTAATTTAGCTAGATAATTTAGTATATATATACATATAAAAAAAAAGTTTGTTTACACATCGATATTATTTTTGACGTTACTTCAATAAACTTACTCCATTTTCTTCTTTTTCGGCACAGAAGCGATACTCCTATTCTTTCAATAGATTGTAGATCTTCAAGGTAAAATTTCAATCCAAAATATTTTTTAAAGTAGCAGCTAGCACAGAGGAACATCAAATTTTACGTGCTTGCAGAAGATCACTCATGGTAGTCGTTTGTTACACAATAAAACTACACACTCGTGATCTTCAGAGAGCAATCAAACCTGGGGATATCCATCAGACATTGATTTCTTCATCTGTTTCACTTTTCATAGATCGAGATATTAGTTCTTGGCAGAAGTGACGTCAAAAATAATATAAATGTTCCCTAGAAAGTAGTTTTTACCAAAAGCAGAATATGGTTAAAAGTGTGATGTATGTCACTGAACAATGGGCTTCTTTACAGAACATTTCGAATTCTCAATTTCAGTGAAATTTATCATTCAGTGTTAGTAAAAAAGTACAAAATTCATCAGTGGATCACCACAAAAGTGCAAAGTTTGTCAGCCTAACATCATAAAAAAAAACCCTGCAAAATTCTTCAATCATTCATGTAAAAAATAGCAAAATTCATCAATCAGCAGACTTATATAAAACCAAAAACTTTCTGCGCACATAAATATTGGGTCAAAAACTTTCTGCAAATCAATTTAATGTTTAATAAAATTAACAATTTATTAATTTTATCTTTTTGACTGTCTTCATTCTGAATCTAAGTCTGAACTTACTGATTCAAGACTAATAAGTGATGAACAGTCTGCTGGTAAAAATATTATGTTCTAAAATAAATAAATAAAATCAATAATTTTGAAATATCTCATGTGATAAAAACTAAAAGTGTCTTCAAAGAAAAAAAAATCAACCAAAATCAGAAAAGTACAAAGAAACTCCGATAGACATCAACCTCAGATATTTTATGTAAAAAACTCATTTCAAAATATTAAAATGTAACGAGAAATTTCTAAACAAAACTCTCCTGGTTTAACATTAGCTTGCGAGCATCATTCCATTATTAAATAATGCAAAGTTTAAATTTTAGGTGGGATTAAGACGCCTTTTTATGCTAGAAGTGTGGCAGGTTTATTTCATACAGAAATTAAATAGGATTTGAAAAGTTTAAATTTCTAAGTTATGCAGATTCATGATCACCATAAGTTTTCAAACTTAGCATATATATACAGGCATGAAAGTATTATTATTGCAATATAACATGCAGAAATAAATATCTGTGAAAATTACACAATGTAATTGATTTAGGTATATGTAAAATAAATATGCAATTAAAGTTAAAAGACATTAAAATTAAAACCACTACTGTTTTTTTTTTCACTACTATTTTCTGTTATTCATGCTATATTATGAGTTCAAAGTTCAAACACATCCTAATGCTAAAATTTCTGCACTATATTAGCAGAGCTACTCAAACTGAAACAAACTTTGCGGGAAGAAAACACTCTAAAGCAGAATCGGAGATATCATCACAAAATTTGCATGCATTATGAGCACAAAATATTAAAAAAATTATATTTATCAGGTTAGCGCTTTTTAAAGAAATGCTTTTTTTTAAACTATTTTTATTTCTTATTTTAGTACCCCCCACCCAACCTTCATTTTACATTTGAAAGAATATTCGCTAAAACTGGGAACACTAGAAAAAAAACTGAGCACACATATTAATTATTTTGTTACGCATCTTAAAATCAGTTTTTAAACTTATATTATTAGTTTTATATTTTAAATGTTGCATATGTTACAAGGAAAATTTTAAAGCACAGAATTTGTACACCATTACAATTTTATCTAATTTATTTTACTCAAAATCATGCATAAGCAAAAAAAAGGGGGCAGGGGGTCTACTATTTGCTTATTTTTTCTTACAAAGGAACGATGGGGTATAAAATTACTCACGGGTATACTTGAACGACCCTCTAAGGTCACTTGAGAGATGACATCACCGTACAACTTTTGTTTTATTCATGTTCGACGAAAAATATCTCTTCTCCATCAGAACCACCAGCAAAAACGAAAAGGTTGCTAAAATTTACCAGAAAATGCACATCACCAAAATTTGACAACTTTTCAATTTTGCTTAGCAGGAAAATTTTCCTTTTTTTATTTTTTGCAGACAAAAGCATCAATTTAAACTTAAATTGATTATTTTTTAGATTTGTGTGATAAATGTGCCATATCAATGTATATTTTAAATATTAATACTAGCTGACCCCCGGCTGGTGTTGCCTGGCTATAATAAATTTTAAAAGAAACATCAAATTTTTATTATCTTTAACCAGATTTTGTATGACACATTTTAAAATGAAAAATTCGCGAAAAAATATTGATATTTAGTGATAAAAGCGCTCATTTTCTTGTTTACGTATGGTCGTTTCATAGTTTTAAAATAAAAAGTTCTTTTTGTCCAAACTCTTTGAAATCTTTATTGGTGATAAATAAACGGTTTTACAGCCCATGTAAAAATTTCGTGAAAAAATATTGTTAGCTAGTTGTCATTCGAAATGAAATATCACACGAAAGCATTGCTCAATTAATAACAAATCATACATGATAATGTGTGCCAATTCTTAGAGATGTCTATTTAGAAAAGTTTACATGATTGCAATTGATTCAAATTTCATACAAAGTTTTAAATCTTCATAAAAGTTTCAGCATGAATGGAATAACAAAAAAGATTGAACTGTAATATATAGTACATCTGCAGGTGAAATGCATAAAAAAAGAAAAATTAAACAGCAGAACAGCAGAGTTTTCTTTATATAGCAAAGTTAACAAGTAAATCTCTGAAAAGACAAACTGTTTTGCATTTAGTAGTATATATTTCGCCTTTAAAAGAGAACATGATAATACAAAATACATTGGCTTATTTATTTTAGAGAAAGTTTGTTTACATGCTTGAATAAACATGAATGTTCAAGTATTAACAAAACTGGATTGAAGTTTATCTTTAACTAATTTTCAATTTAAATATCAATGATATACAGTAATGGCTACAGTAAACAAACCTTTCTTAATACTTATAATTAATTTAAATAAGAAAAGAGAAATTTAATTCTAAATTGGCGAAAAACGCATTATCAAATAAGCATATATAATAAATCAAAATCAATGAAACAAGTATATTTAATTCATTATGAGAAAGAAATATCCATAATATATATTTTTATTTACTTTTTTTTTTGCCTTGTTAACATTCAATAATAAAATAATTTTGAGAACTGCACTTTATACATCCATTATTACATCCGAAACGAAATCCTTACACGAACTATATATTTAATATTTTAATATTAATAAAATGCATCTGAATCATTACCAAAAACAGAGATAATTGATAGTACAAAAAAAGTGCAACAAGAAGTAATCTATACTGAATTGCTATTTACTAAACGGAAAGACATTAATAAAATATATAAACTTGTTAAGAAAACTCACTATTTTGCTTCAATCACAAAAAATGGAATTTCTTTTTGTAAAAGCTGAATAATTCCAAAATACATATTATTTATCCGCCGCCATTATGTATGAAAAAGCTCTTTTCTAATTGGCTGAGCTTGGGTAAGACGGGCTTAGGATTGAGTACTGATCAAACCTTCAAAATCGCTACCTAACTACCTAAAATCTTGGGTTTAGGTCGAAAGTTGGGTAAATTAGGCCTTGGGTCGACCAGTGAAAACGCAGCTTTAGAGAAATTATTTATATCTTAACAATCATTGATTATGAAGAACGACTTACCTCGATTTTATCCGATAGAAACGAAGAATATTCACAGAATATAAAACTGTTTGTCGAAGCGTGAGCAAGGATGGCACCTTTGATATTTCTTCTTCACTTAAGTATCCATCTCACACGAGCGTTAGTGACGCTTGTTCTGGAATTACCCCATGTTCAAAATTATCCCAATTGACCTCAAAGTATATTTCGGTAAGTATGAAATGATAGAAACTGTCAATTACATTCGGAAATAGAGGGGGGGGGGGCTGCGTCTTGTTCAGCACTAGTTGGATGAGGAAGTTAGCCATTACAACCACTTCTCGTGATACCTTTACATTCCACACATAGAAAGGTCAGTCTGTTTAAAATTTCGTTGAAATGTCTTCATTATTGTTAAATTTATGAACAAAAATCCAAATTCGGATTCGAGTGAGACACTCTGTGTTTTTGACTGAATACATGGATTGTGACCCTAGTCTCCTATACAAAAACTGTTTGTTGTTTTTTATACTTTTTTGAATCACCCTGCATATGTTAATACTAAAGTTATAATAAAACAGTTAAACATTTTAAGTCACAACTTAACCGTTATAGATATAGGCGGAAACAGGGTCGAAACTATGATTTTTTTTCACCCGGGGACAACATGAATTTTGGCGCCTCCCCCTCACCAGGGGCGCCATTTCGGGGGGGGGGGCTGGGGGGACAAGAGCCCTCCCCGAAGGAATTTTAAATTTCAGAAAATTTATCAGTAAACACAAGTTAGGCAAAAAAAAAAAAAAAATCCAAATATGATCAAAAGCTAAAATAACGTCAGATTTCACAGATTTGATTACAATAAAAACAAGAACGAAAAATCATGCGTCAAGCATAGATTATGTAGCACTTTCCAACGCTTCCAAAATAATTTTACAAAACATACCGTTTAATAAGCTAAAAGATAACATCTAAGTAAACAATTTGGAAAACGCATAACATATTTAAAAACATAATTTCAGGAATTTCCAACAGATACAATATTCGGAAAAATATCCAAATACTTTTATTCAGCCCTGTATATGATCTATAGATTTGTATATGCTAGGATGCTAAATTTTAGTTTAGTTAGGAAACGCGTAGCACAGTTTAAAATTATCTTTCTGGAGTTTCTGTCAATAAACGGAAATGTGTTCGCGAACTTTTGTGCTGCCCTGTATAGGATCTACAGAATTTATACACACCACGTAATATACAAAAAGCGAGTTAAAATTAAAATCGCGTTTAATAACTTAAAACGCACTTCCAGGAATTAGTGTTAACAGACAGTAGAGAATTCTTTTGTGTGTCCCTGTAAATGAACCATGACTGCTATACACACACTATTCTGTAGTAAGCCTCTTGTAATGCACCTTAGATATATATATATAAATTTCAATGCGTTTAAAATAGTGAAACATTATTTAAATAAACCGCAGACGATTTTTTTCCATAGACGTCATGTAACGGAATTCTTTTGACTGTCCCTGTAAAGTAACTATAAGTGCTATGCACACCCTATTCCATATTAAGCTTCTTCTAATGCACCTTAGTGATATATATAAATTTCAATGCGTTTAAAATACTGAAACATTATTTAAATGAACCGCAAATGATTTTTCCCCATAGACCGCAATGTAACGGAATTCTTTTGAGTGTCCCTGTAATAAAACTATAAGTGATACACACTTCCGTTGAAATAGGGAACATGCTATAGATAACGACAATAACATATAAAAATTGCAGAGCAATCCGAGCATATTTACGGGAGTTAGAGCACGGCCAGACGGCAGACGGCCATACGGCCAGACAAACCGAAGTCATAAGCACTTTTCAACTAGGTTGGAAAGTGCTAAAAACTAGTCTGATTTGCCAATTCCAGTACTTTCTTCTATCTCATACAGGTTTCACATACACCAAAAACAAATTAGCACCAATTTATATTAAGTTCTAACTGAATCTAAAGTTTTATTAAATTATGTGTGTTTGGTTCTGGAGATATAGCTATCGTTCAAAATGTAGCATAGCAGCGCCACCTGTTGGGCTATTTATACCAAAACGTAATCAACATCTATTTATGTCAAGGTCTAACGAAATCTGAAGTTTGGTGAAATTCTGTGCATTAGTTCTTGAGATAGAGCTATCGTAAAAATCATGAAAAATGTAGCAAGGCAGCGCCACCTGTTGAATGATTTACACCAAAAACTAATCACCACCCATTTATACCAAGGTCTAACTTAATTTAAAGTTTTATTAAATTCCGTGCATTAGTTCTTGAGATACAGCGCCCAAAATTTTTTTGTCACATACTGACACACATACAGACATACTTACAGACAGACATTTTCTAAAAACAGTCCAATCGTGTTTAGGACCTTCTAAAACTTATAAATCTGTCGAAAACCGGAAGTGGAAAATTTTCATGAATCTAATACTTTCTTCTTATAAAAATAGAAGAAAGTAATAAACATTTAATAAACACTTTAAACACTAAAACTAGTAAAACTAATAATTATCAAAAATGTTTTCTAAAGACTTGCTATTGCAATATTCTATAAGTGAGACATTTATCATTAATGAGTATTTTGGCTAGTTTTAGAAATATATGTGAGAAAAAACTCTATGAATTGCTTTTCATCAGCTGTGTACCAGCATGATTAAAAGAAAACTCGCCACCCTCAAGGCTCGAAATTTAGTGATAAATTCTCTCTTTAGCCTAAAATTTAAGGGGAATTGTTTTTCTTTTTTTTTTCGAATGTGGGGGTGGGGGTGGGGGAGGTGTAATCAATTTCCTAATTGTTTGATTTGTTAATTTTGTTTTATTAGTGTCACATTATATTTACTCCAATCGTTATAATGCTATTAAATCATTTGCTTTATTAAATAATATTATATATACAGTATGCTCTTAAAAATCTCCAGAGCCTGACACTTAGAGACTGCCCAGATTGGGTTGTAACCCACCCGAATCCTGACTTTAACCCGACAGACTTCAAGCCGTATCCGAAATATTCATACCTGAACCCGAAAGGAAAGAAAATGAATATATATTTTAATACATTTATGGAAAAGTAATCTACAATGCAAGCTTACCGCTTATGTACAAAAAATACGTATACACCCATTAATTATTCAAATATATAGTTTTTCATTTGAAAATTATTCAGAATCTCGTTTTGTATGATCGGTTCATCTCGAACCCGATTCGAAAGAGGCAAAGCACAACCCGAAGCGTATATAAAGTTTACGCGACCCGCAAAAAAAGAAAAAAAAAGAATTAGCCAAACCCAAAACGAAATGCATTTCGGGTGCCGATGCAGGATGCAGGCAGTGGCGCAGCCAAGGGGGGGGGGGGGGGTTTGGGGGTTAAAACACCCCCCAGAGCTAAAAAAAATTACTATAATTGCCGTTTATATGAATCAAAACTAAAGTTAAAATTAAATTTTTTGGCCTTTCCTCCTTGGCGGAATCCGCCGCTTTGTTAAATCAAACTCTATTCAAAAATGTGATTCAATTAAACGGCGAAAATTCTACTTAAAACTGTGAAAGAGCATATTACAAGCATCGGTTAAGTCAAAGTCAAAACTAGTTATTTGGACTGCGTCACTTTGTCAAGAAGAGCTGGGCAGTATCGAAAATACATGTATTTGAAATACATTTTCAAAATACATTTGTATTTTGTATTTTAAACAGATAAAACTAAAGTATTTTGATAATGTATTTTGAAATGATTTTTCCATGTGTTTTGTATTTTGAAAATACTTAAAATACATTTCTCGATTATTCAAACTTCGTACTAAACTTGAAGCTGGTATAAAGTTTAAACCACAACTTGTGTTTTAACCGCAAATTAATGATTCACAACAGGAAATACATGCTTGTCTGTTTTGTATAGTCTTTGAATTCGTTTCTAGAAGTTAATATGAACTTTTTTTTTCTTTTTGGCATAATAAGGATCTTTATCTTTGGCTGAAACATTTTTGCTGAATGATTTTGCTAATGCTTTTTAATTCTTAATGTTGCTATGCGAAAAAATAAATAAATTGTTCAGATTTTTCCTGAGTATTGCATTTTTAAACTATGTTAGCAGTGTAATGCAGTTAGTTGTTGCATAGACGCGTGAAAAGATTGATAATACATACCCAAGAACTCCTAATGAAAGGAAATTAATTATTTGTGATATATCAGTGATAATGCTGCATAAATATGTTAGTTTTATTAAATTTCTTTTGTAGATTTACTATTGTTGAGTTTACTGTCTATACTGATCACTGTATTTTTTTGGTAAACAACTCTCAAACTGTACACTTTGCACAATGTCACGCCCGTCACTTCTTTGTCACGCCCGTCACAGCAGGAAAAAAATTCTTATACATTAAAATAATTAAAATTTATTATGAAAATTACAAAGTTTTATTTGAATCTCTTTCATTAGAAAAAAATTGTTTTAATAATGACACAGTTAAATATTCACAGGAATTTTAACAAATGTGTATGCAAGTAAAAACTCTTATCCCGAGAGAGTCACACCCGTCACAAGTTTAAAATTTTTGTTTTTTAAATATTGAAAGCTATTGAAGTTATATATTTGCTCAATTATCCAAGCATATGCATGGAAAAACATAATTAAAATACTTTTCAGGGATTTATTAACTAATTTATTTCCCAAAATATAGTTATAAACTCTTAAAATTTTGTCTGGATGTCACACCCGTCACAATGGAATGGCCCAATTTTAGAACTTTTTTTTTTTTCTGCTACTGCAAACTGTTCTTGGTCTATATAAGTCTCTAAAGTAACAACAATGCCAAATTTCATGTTTCTAGCCCTAATTGTACAAATAAATTGTAATTTAGAACGTTTCCTGCTCCTTTTCCTGTTTTAAATTTCGAACTTTATAGAAACCATTTTTAGTGAGCATTTACATCTTTTTAAAGTAACCGCTAGTCCAAATTTCAAATTTCTAGAATCAACAATATCATAGAAAGTGCAATTTTAGAATTTTTTTTTTGTTCTTGCATCCATTTGGAACGTGATGTACCGAAAAAAAGTGTTTGGAAATTGTTGTATAAAATATAGCCTATGTTAGAGAGGAGATGGTTAACAGAATTTTGACACCATTATTAAGGTTCCATACTTAAAAAGTAAAAACGGAACTATTAAAAGATCACTCATGTGTCTTATTCTTCTGGCACTCAGCGGGGAGTTAAGGATTATCGACGCAGAATCATCTAAGGATTGTTGATAATGATTTTCGAAAATATATGTTTGTAAATAGCTGAGATATTAATTAAAACCCATCTAGAAAACAACGGCACGGATCAAAACTGTGTTGCTACTTTGCGACCTACTTTTGAAGCGCGCTTGACACAATGCTAAGCTTAAACTTTGTAACAAGATCTTTGCTTTAGGTAAGACGAATCATGATAGTCAACATTTTTCATACCAAATGAATTCAATTATTGAGGGAAAATATTGAAAAATAATTCATAGAATAATTCTAAGACATTAAGAGTAAGTAATTTTGAGACAACAATCGCTTATAATTCAATATATAATTCATTTATAATGAAAAATCTTCTCGTTAACAAATCACTTGAATTATCATACCTCGATAGGTTTTCATTTTTGAAAATGAATCGGAAAGTTTCGCGTTGCTCAGCATACTTTTTTAAAATGCTTTATAATTGTCTACTATTACGACAAATATGATTAACAAGTAACTTTTCATGTGAAACTCAGCAACTTCTTCCGAAGCGTGATTTGTTCTCTGCCAAATTTAAACTTTGTACAAGGTCTTTGTTTTAGAGGGAGATATATTCATTGTTTTTTATTCCAATACCAATAAAATTAAATTCTGGCATGTAATATTGTTTTAGGTATGTGACTATGTCATGTGAGAATATTGCCTTTGAACAGTTCTGATATTTTGTGTGGAACCCTTTGTACGCGAATAAAACTCACATATGACCAATTGACCAATTTCTTTTTAAATCTGTTCTGTAGTTCCAGAATTAACCCCTGCAAAAAGAACAAATGTTGCTGTTTTATAATATTAGTAAAGATACGACTACAATTCAAACTCGGATATTTTTAGAGAACTTTTACAATAATAAATATATTTTAACAAAATTTTCATCAGATTTACATTAGGTAATGCGAAATTCGATGTCATGTAAAGTACTGTAAGGGCACAGTAATTTAGTCTACAATACCGTGTTTAATATCAACTACATTCCAAAACATCGATTACCTTAATTGAGTTGTCACATTTGGCAAAAAGCAAGGTAAGTAAGTCTATTGAAAATTTTGTTAAAATTGCTTCTTTTTTATTAAATTTAGGAATAAGAATTCGTGATTCTCATGAAACCTTGTGGATTTTTGATTGAACAAATGGATTGCAAATCTGTTATTTTCTATGTAAAAATTATTTGCTGTACTGTGCTCTTCCATCTTAAAGTTTTCTCCTCATCATTTTTAAACACTTTATAAATCTAATCAATTTTTGTGTTATTTCATTGGTGCATTTTATAGTTTGTCACTCTAATATTGTAAACGCTGTTTAAATGAACCGTAACCAACGTAATTGCAGAGATAAGCATTATGATTTCATTCATTTAAAAGACTGATTCCATTAACCGGTGATTCATTTAAAAGACTGATTCCATTAACCGGTGATTCATATAACCGGCGACCACCTTTATCAGAAACTCAAACCCCCCCCTAGAACCGAATTCTGGCTGCGCCACTGGATGCAGGACTGTTATTTCCAGTAAACCCGGAAACGTCCAAAAAATTTTCATTGACCGCAACCCGATCCGAAATTAAAATAAATTAATACATATTTCTATATGATTATGGAAAAGTAGACTACAATTATATCTTAATAACAATTTTATCTTTTATGTAGAAAAATTATTTTTTTTTTCATCTGAAAATATTTAGGATTTCTTTGAAAACTCAGGTAACACGAACCCGAATCAAATTAGTGAAAACCCAACTTGAACCCGTAACAATGAACCCTTTGATAACGGGCCAGGATTGACGACTAATTTTGCATTCAATCGTTCAACAATTTCCAAAAAAATTCCTTGTGACGCATATACCTTGAAAATATTCTAGTATAAGTGTATGACAAATTTTAAAAAGTCGTAGTAATGGAATAAAAAAGTCAACCTGACCCGCAACGAAAATAAACCTCGCCAACCCGGCTCGATCCGTACGGCAGATTGGGTCATGTTTCCCGACCCAATGCAGAAGCAAGGGAACTGAGACCAAGGATTTTGGATATTTCTGAATTGTATGGAATTTAGAACATAGTCTGAAGAGGAAGACAGAAAATGATTGCGGAAAATTTTTACTCACAGAAAATCATTATTGAAAATTTTCTTATATTTATGGATCACAACATTTGCAAATTTCGTAACTTCTTGATGGTGTTCGTGTGCTGATTACCTCGTGACCGATTGAATTTCACAACTTTTTTTCGTGATTGTTTCCTAAATTTTTTAAAAATAATTTTGCATACTTCGCTATTTTTCTGTGAATCATTGACGGAATTAATTTTTTCGACCATTTGTCTAAATTCAAGACTTTTTTTTTCTGCAACCGATCGACGAAATTCGCTATTTGTTTTCGCCATCTTTTGACGAAATTCGCGACCCTTTTCCACGATCGTTTGTTGAAATTCGGGAGTCTTTTCCGCAACCGACTGACAAAAATTTCTATTTTTTTGCGCAATTTTTGACGAAATTCCGATCGTTGACGAATTTTTTTTCGACCATTTGTCGAAATACACGACATATTTTTTTTCAATTGATCGACGAAATTCGCTATTTGTTTTTGCGATCTTTTGACACAAACCGCAACTCTTTTCTACGATCGTTTGTTGAAATTCAGGAGTCTTTTTACGCAGCCGACTGACAAAAATTTATATTTTTTTGCGCGATCTTTGACGAAATTTCCCCTTTTTTGCACGATTGTTTGATTAAATTCATGATTTTTTTTTCTCAATCTTTTGACGAATTTCGCGATATTTTTCCGCAATTGTTATGCTGAATTCGCGATATTTTTCCGCAATTGTTATGCTAAATTCGCGATTTTTTTCCGCGACCGATTGACGAAAATCGCTATTTGTTTCAGTGATCTTTGGCGAAATTCGCAATATTTTTCCACGGTCGTTTGAAAAAATTAAAGACTTTTTCCGCGATCAATTTGCCAAATTAACTAATTTTTCTACTTCCAATTCATAAAATTCGATATGTTTACCGCGATCGGTTGACAAATTTCTTTTGCGTAGAAAAAAAAAAATCTACCCTGAAATAAAAAATAATATATTCGCTGAAAAATCACATGTTTGTGAAAGAAGTTAAGATAAGAAGGAAAAATTTCACACAGCATTTTATATTGTGGGGGCCTATTTCTATTTTGTGCGAGATTTGGGCAATCCTGCACGCTATTTTCATACGATTTTTGAAATCCCTGTCCCTAAAAAAAACTTTGCCCCCCCCCCCCCCCCTCTCCAAGAAAGCTCCATTTTAGACAGGTCTCCATCTTAGCAAGTATAATTGTATGGCGTTTTTTTCGACGAAACGATTCTTTTTCCGTTTGAGAAAGAATTATGTTATAGACAGGTTTCGCTTAGACACGTTTCACTGTAATACACATATGCTCTTCAGAAGTGCTTTATAGAAAGGAGGTTTCAACAGTCTTAAAGAAAACCTGAAAAAAAGCGGTACCTGTCTATAGCTGAAAACTTTCATAATATTTTTAAATTCTACTTGCTAAGACAAAAACCTGTCTAAAACGGAATTTTTCAGAGGTCCTTTGAGATTCCGTATTAGAAGTATTACTGTCTGTGTATCTATGATTCAGTAAACGTTTCTCGTTCGGAGAGGTTGCGGGGGGGGGGGGGGGGGGGGTACAGCTCCCCCAAACTCCACCCTTGGCTATACCACTATCTTAAAAAAAACTTTGCGGTTTGCTTGAAAAACTTGCCCCCCCCCCCCAAGAAAGTTCTGAAATGGCGCCCCTGCCCGTCACCCCCTCTCCTTGATATATAATTCCAAAATAAATTTATAGAGATTTGCAAACCATTGCTTTTCTTTTTTATATTAAATATGAAGTAATTGTTAGGAAGTATACTAATCTTAATACTTTTAGATTGATTTCTTTAGAAATCGATCTATTGCAATCACTTCGTTTATATATAGATATAATGTATATATTTAAAATATTGAAAAAATATATATAATGAAAATATTGTCATTATGATAATGTCCAGAATACTGAACGAATTCAAAACTAATTGGGTCAGGATATTGATCTTGCAAATATCTTGGATGAGTTCGTTAATCAAGTATGTAGATCTTATAGTTTGTTTAAAGGGACACACAAAAGCAAAACATGCAAAACTTGTCGTCACCATATAATGTCCGAAATATTGAACCAATTCAAACCTAATTGGCTCAGTGCATTGATCTTGGAAGTATCTTGGATGAATTCGTTAATCAAATATTATTCTGGCGTCCCTAGCCGGTCACATGATGGAAAAACCGATGCTGATAAAAGGAAAGAGCATAAAATTAACGAATGCATCTTTACTTTTCGTTGCCCGATTCCATGGCATTTTTGCCTAAATTTAATTTTCTGTTTTTTGTACCGAACGACAAACTGAATCTTCTTTTGGCGCCCGGTTCATATGCACCCATAGTTTAATTCAGGGGACGGCTTAGGGGGAGACGTTCCCCCCGGAACGTTTAACCCGCCCCCCAGAAGACTTGGAATTTTATGCTTTTTAATCGTTAATAAGTACACTTTCTTTCCTTGGAACTCTATAATAATGTTCCTCGCTGACCCACAGAAATTCCTCTCGGAGAAAAATGCCTGAATTCAACACTGATGCATCGCTCGCTGCCCTATAGTTTCGGCCCGGGGCGGAAAATATAAACCTTTTTTTCACCCTCACTATCCGCCGGAGTAGAGAATTTCGGCTGAAATGACATGAAGTCATTCTCTGGCGTGAATTAAACCCACTTTTAGACGCAATGATAGATTTACCCAAGGCTCTTTCTCTGTCATTTATTAATCAGTGTGACATGACAAATGATGTCGTGATTTACTACAAAATAAATCCATTGGTCATAAACTGATACCCATCTGGCAGTAAACATCTTAACTCAACTCTTTTCCAATTTAGGATGCTCTGTGAGGAAGTAAGGCATAATTTTTCTTAGCATCCTTGCTCGTAAAAAATGGATGTTATAGATCTCCCAAAGAATTTTTCTTTTGCTCTTTCGAAAAAGTTTCCAGCAGCATTTACGAAACGTGACGCAATCAACTGTGCACGCAGCTTTCTTCGGAGATTGGACCGAAACTTGTTGCGCCGACCAATAAGATAGAAGATGCTATTAGCTTAGAAATTTTGACTCTTTTGTGACAAAAATGAGATAGAGGGGTGCGAAGGCAAATTTTTGACATCAGTTTTATAAAAGAATCGGCGCAGATGAGAAGAGAGGAATCATGTTTGGGAGTACTTAAAAAGAATTGTGTGTTGTGCATCGGGAAAAATATTTCGCGTTCTGTTGTAATGAGAAAACGTTTATTATTTCTGGAGGATTATTTTTAAAGGAAGATAATTTTTGTGAATAATTTCTGAAGCATATTTTTTTTAAATGTAAAACAATTCTTAAAACAAGGGGACTTCTTTAGGGACTGGTTTGATTTAAATTGTTGAAAGGTATGGAAATATAATAAATAGCATCCGCTTTCATTTATTAATAAAAATATAAGCATTTTCATGTAAAAGCATAAGAGAATATGTGTAAAGAAGGATTGGTGAATAATAATTGCATATTTCCTTCAACAGAAAGATTCAGTAAGCATTTTTTCGAAATTTAAATGAATCAGAAGTGTGATTTTTTTTCTATCCATGTGAAATTATAAAACACTTTTATTGAAATTAAATTCATAAATTTCCGATGAAACGAATAGCAAAATTATTAATATATACATATTTAAGATTGCTATTTCTTTAATTTAAGTTTAGAAATTGTGTATATTGAATATCTAATATTTATTTAAGACATCTGATTTTATTTCATGTGCATGTGCATGTGCATACACTAAAAATTATAATTAAAAAATTAATTATTTGTTAAATATTTCAATTTTCAATCCGAAAATATTGGGAAAAAATTAATGGAAAATTATTTCGAACTAATTTACTTAATTTATTTTAAATTTATATATCTTTAGAATAATGAAATGTTTGAATGTACATTCAAGCTATTATCATATGAATGATAATTAAAAAAATAATATATGTATATTAAAAAAACATACAAATACGCAAAGAGAGAAAGAAGATAACAGCATATTAGCTATTTCATGTAAATTGAATAAAATATATATTTCTTATAAATTTAAGAAAACTGATTAATGAAAAGTTTATTTTTCCCCCCATCTTAGAAATCTGAAAGCGTGCATAAATGAAAATGTTTCTAATAATTAAAATTGATCCTGAAAATATTTTTAATAATTAAATTAATAAATAACATGCCTTATATATATTGGAATATTTCCCGCGTTAATTTTTTTTGTCGAGATTTATAGAATTTTGTAAATAAATAAATAAATAAATAAATAACTGTACATATTTAAAACCTTCTGTATGGAATAACTCAGTTAAATGTTATGGTGAGCCAGCTGCTTATTAATGACTCAAAACTGAATAAAAAAACAACATAACTTCCAGATTTATATGTGATTAAAGTTGTTGAAGTGATTTCAAAGTAAAATGAGTTTTTTCTGTATTCCAAATGGACTTCAAAACTAGTTGAAAGGTTAAATAACTGTGATTTAATAAGAGAATCAGTGCTTGATAATTTACAGAATATTGTGTAACATGCTGAATGTTTATATTTAAAGTTAATGGCTTCAATGTATGTATAAAGGTAAAATTTCTCGTGATTAAAAAAAAAAAATTAGCATTAACGATTATAAATTTATTCGATTTAAATCAAATTACTTTTTAAGAAAGAACTATTTGAAATTTAGTGACCATTTCAGAAAAACGTGATATTAAATTATCTTTTTTTGTTGTTTTATTTTATTTTATTTTATAAACTAGTGCATTTTTACATTTTAATATGCACATTATTTGCTTTTTTATGTGAGAAAAAAAAATAAAAAGGAGAAAATGACAGACTTTGATATAAATTTTAGAGTTTCATTTCTTAATAAATTAGATGAAATTTAAACAGAATAATTCTTATTTTATTTTATAATTCTCTCGTTGCAAAAGAAAAGAAAGAGAGAGGATATATAAAATAACTAATTGAAAATTAATTTTCTAAATGGAAAGATACATTAATTGATTATATAAAATAAAAATAATAATTAAAAAATCTCAATAAATTAAATGCGGAAAGTATAAATAAGTCGCCTTTGTGTATTTTATTTCTTTTTATCTTGAAAATTTAATTTAGAAAATTTAATTCTTAGGATATTTTATTCCCTTTTACCACAAAAATTTCACTTAGCAGAATTTATTCACTCTTATCTTGAAAATTTTCGTTTTAATCTTTTTTCTGTCACTTCTTTTATTCTTTTTTTCATTCATTCCTTCTATTCATACTGTTCTTTTTAATTTAATTTTTTTTTAATTTAATTTTTTTTTAAATTTTCTATTGAAAAATTTCCGTTTCCTGAAATGAACAAAATATTAATTTACTGTCTGATCGTATTTCATTTTTATCTTTATAAAATTGAATAAACTCTTACGCCATACATTTTTTTACGTGCTCCGTGAAAAAGAAAGTAATAGTTTGAATAATGTATTAAATTTTGTTTATTTTTTCATATACTTTAAAAAACGAAAAATAAAGAGAAAGAGGAGGAAAATTGTTGAAAAACAAATTTCTGTTTAAAAACAAAGGGAATGAAAAGAAGGAAAATCACCGGAATCACGAAAATTTGTTTATTTTTTTAAAATAACTTTTGTTTAAAAAACAAAGTTTTGTTTATTTTTCCAAAGACTGTTTTCTTAAAAAATTTAAAAAGAGAAAGAGAGTTATCAAAAATACAAAATATACTAAAAAACAATGTCCCCTGAATTTGTTAGAACTGCACAAGATGTGATTCTTGATTGAGTCTTGATTAGTGAAAAGTGCATCATTATTAACAATAAGTGAGAAGACAGGAAGTATTTATAAGAAGGAACTGTAACTGTGGCACAAATTGACTATTAACAACAATGCAGGAAAATAAGGAGATACACGAAATGATTGACATTTGGCAAAGACTTGAAATGGAAGAAGTTAAAGATGACAACAATAGAGAAACCTGGTCAAAAAAGACAGACTTTTTGTTGTCGGTCATTGGATTTGCCGTAGATTTGGCGAATGTTTGGAGATTTCCTTACTTGTGTTATAAAAATGGAGGAGGCAAGTATAATATTTAAATGTTTCTTTCAATTTTTATAACTTTTCGTTGATGTTCAAAATGTTTTAAGGTGGTTATGGACTGGACACAGAAATTTATTTTGTTTTAATTTATAATTATTCTTTACTCGTATATTGTCTTGAAATGTATCTTAAGAACAACACTCCAGCTCTTCTTACTATCAACATGTTATAATAATATCCCTACCAACAAAGTAGTAATTTTCAAAATAATTTTGTAATTACATATGTTGATAAATCTCCTAATAACTATGTCATCATATGCAAATTGATGATATTACCATCAACTTCTTACATCCACTGTCTCTTCATAATAATTCTATTAAAAAAAAAAAAAAAAAAAAAAAAAAAAAAAAAAAAAAAACTAATGTAACCACTACCACACTGATAAACAATCGTAAAATTCATAGTTATTATAAACTACTGAACATTATCTCTACTAACTTTAACTATCCGTATTTGGTTCTTATACCCAAATTTCACAAAACACCGATTAAATTCAGAACTGTTGCTATAGGTTGCAATACATATAATAATAAAGCTAACGAAATACTATTAAAAATACTTAATCCATATACACACATACAACTACAATAGATAACAGACATTGTATAAACAATAGCTTTCAATTGGTTTATATTCTCAAACATTTTAAATGTGTAAAAAATATAACGACATATGATTTAAAAGATCTTTTTTAATAACATTAACTTATTAGATCTACATAATAGAATAAATGCATAATTTAATAAATTTCAAAATCAATTGACTCTTCCTATACATGTGGATGCAGAGTACTTTCACACACTAACTAATTTCATTATGTATAATAACTAACTTTTACAAGGTAATACCTGTAAGTCAAGGTCTGTAGATTGTATATTATTATTGTAAAACAATTTCTCCATCTTTACATAAAAATGGATTTAAAAATGTGTTATTGAAACCCCAAAGGTCCATTCATTAATCAGATCCTGGGCTGCAGGCCATGCCCCGTTTCAGGTCAGTCGATGAATAAATAGTATATGAATATTTTTATCAATTATTTCCACTTTTAAGTGAAAATCATGGTTTCTACCTACCGTTCTAGGACGGGCATTTACACTAGTTTTATAATTTTTAATTAAGATAATAGCTCTTTAATATTCTAAAACATTTCTTGAAATATGAAATTGAAAGATTCTTGTATGATGAGCGTATAATCGTATTTTCAAGATAAACTTCAATTTTAAATTGAATAAATTATTTATCTATATTATCATAAAAAGACAAACGTGTCCGTGAGTAACGCTGACGTTATTTTGAAGATGGCAACACCTCACGATTAAATTTTGCTTTTACTGCCATTTTTTAAACTTCTAAACATCGCATATTTTCAATTTTTACATTGTCGAATAGGGGAAGGAATGTTTTTTTCAAATGCAATTTATTTGCAAAATTTATTACAGTTTACTTATTTTTTTATTTAAAAATAATTTTCAAAATGATTCTCTTTTAATCTATCATCTCTATCGCGTGCAGAAGATTACGGAAGATTAATCCGTTTGCACCTATACAATATAAGATATAGTTCATTAGGGGTGCACAACCTGTGGCCCGCGGGCCAAAAGTGGCCCGCGATCGGATTACTGGTGGCCCGCGGATCAATTTCGCCGATCGGACGCAAAAAATCGCGAATTTCGCCGATAATTTTGCCGATCAGGTGCGTATAAATCATAAATTACGCCAATCGTATGCGTACAAATCGTGAATTTTGCCAAAGGGGCGCGCATAAATCGTGAATTTTGCCGATCGGACACGTAAAAAATCACGAATTTTGCCGATTGGGTGCGTAAAAATCATGAATTTTGCCGATCGGGCCCGTAAAAATTGCAAATTTTGCCGATCGGGTGCGTGTAAATTGTAAATTTCGCCGATCGTCTGCGTAAAAATCATGAATTTTGCTGTTCGGGTGCGTATAAATCGTAAATTTTGCCTACCACCTGCGTAAAAATCGTGAATTTTGCCGATCGAGCCCGTAAAAATCGCGAATTTTGCCGATCGGGCCCGTAAAAAATCGTGAATTTTGCCGATCGGGCCCGTAAAAATCGCGAATTTTGCCGATCGAGCGCGTAAAAATCACGAATTTCGCCGATCAGGTGCGTATAAATCGTGAAGTTTGCCGATTGGGCGCGTATAAATCGTGAATTTTGCCAATTGAGCCCGTAAAAAATCGCGAATTTTGCCGATCGGGTGCGTAAAAATCATGAATTTTGCCGCTCGGGCCCGTAAAAATCGCGAATTTTGCCGATCGGGTGCGTATAAATCGTTGCTTTTGCCGAGTAGGTGCGTGTAAATTGTAAATTTCGCCGATCGTATGCGTAAAAATCATGAATTTTGCCGTTCGGGTACGTAAAAATCGCGAATTTTGCCGATCTGGCCCGTAAAAATCGTGAATTTTGCCAATCGAGCGCGTAAAAATCAGGAATTTCACCGATCGGGTGCGTAAAAATCATGAATTTTGCCGATCGGGCCCGTAAAAATCGCGAATTTTGCCGATCGGGTGCGTATAAATCGTTACTTTTGCCGAGTGGGTGCGTGTAAATTGTAAATTTCGCCGATTGTATGCGTAAAAATCATGAATTTTGCCGTTCGGGTACGTAAAAATCGCGAATTTTGCCGATCGGGCCCGTAAAAATCGCAAATTTTGCCGATCGGGTGCGTGTAAATTGTAAATTTCGCCGATCGTCTGCGTAAAAATCATGAATTTTGCTGTTCGGGTGCGTATAAATCGTAAATTTTGCCTATCGCCTGCGTAAAAATCGTGAATTTTGCCGATCGGGCCCGTAAAAAATCGTGAATTTTGCCGATCGGGCCCGTAAAAATCGCGAATTTTGCCGATCGAGCGCGGAAAAATCACGAATTTCGCCGATCAGGTGCATATAAATCGTGAAGTTTGCCGATCGGGCGCGTATAAATCGTGAATTTTGCCAATTGGGCCCGTAAAAAATCGCGAATTTTGCCGATCGGGTGCGTAAAAATCATGAATTTTGCCGCTCGGGCCCGTAAGAATCGCGAATTTTGCCGATCGGGTGCGTATAAATCGTTACTTTTGCCGAGTAGGTGCGTGTAAATTGTAAATTTCGCCGATCGTATGCGTAAAAATCATGAATTTTGCCGTTCGGGTACGTAAAAATCGCGAATTTTGCCGATCGGGCCCGTAAAAATCGTGAATTTTGCCAATCGAGCGCGTAAAAATCAGGAATTTCACCGATCGGGTGCGTAAAAATCATGAATTTTGCCGATCGGGCCCGTAAAAATCGCGAATTTTGCCGATCGGGTGCGTATAAATCGTTACTTTTGCCGAGTGGGTGCGTGTAAATTGTAAATTTCGCCGATTGTATGCGTAAAAATCTTGAATTTTGCCGTTCGGGTACGTAAAAATCGCGAATTTTGCCGATCGGGCCCGTAAAAATCGTGAATTTCGCCAATCGAGCGCGTAAAAATCAGGAATTTCGCCGATTGTATGCGTAAAAATCATGAATTTTGCCGTTCGGGTACGTAAAAATCGCGAATTTTGCCGATCGGGCCCGTAAAAATCGTGAATTTCGCCAATCGAGCGCGTAAAAATCAGGAATTTCGCCGATCGGATGCGTAAAAATTATGAATTTTGCCGTTCGGGCACGTAAAAATAGCGAATTTTGCCGATCGGTTACGAAAAAATCGCAAATTTCGCCAATCGGCAGCGCAAAAATCGCGAATTTTACCGATTGGATGGGTATAAATAGCAAATTTTACCGATCGGATGCGTATAAATCGCAAATTTCGCCGAACAGGCGCGTAAAAATTGTGAATTTTGTCAATCACTAGGAAAAAAACTATGAATATTGTCAGTCGCGCATGGAAAATAAGTGCAAGATTTTTCTATCCTTGCCAACTGAAATGGGTTATACTAACTAAGGAGGTGGTTGAGTATAGGGAGCTAACTCACCTTTTAAAATTAGCATTTTTGTGAACTTTTAGGCCGATCCTCCCCCTCCTTCCCTGAAACAAAATTTTTTTCACCCTACAGACAATCCAGTCATTTTTGTGACTGACTTTCCTCTTATAAAAAGTTGTGCACTCCTTCTTGATATCCACATTTTATGACTGAATATGTTAAGAAGTACAATTTAGAATAATATATGTTTCTCCTTCTCCCACCTTCATTCATGAGAGCAGAATTTTTTTCGGCACTGGCAATCTTTAAAGCTAAATTTACTCCCTCAAATAAAGTCAGGGAGTATTTTCATTCTTTGAAAATAACTTAGCTATATCTCTTGTATAAATACAAACGTAAACTGTTGATATATCCTTGCCAACAGAACTTAATACGTTGACTGGGAAGGAATGAACTTAGGGGGCTACCCCCCCCCCCCCGTCACACCTCCTGTAAACAAAATTCTACTGATGGTGGCCCTCGACAACTCAGTCATTTTTGTAAGTGGCCCTTCGCTTATAAAGGTTGTGCACCCCTATAGTTCATTATTTGTTTTCGGCAAATTCCATAACTAAATTAAAACTTCATCAATAAATAAATAAAAATAAAACACAAATTTACCGGACATGTTATCGATCTGCGCGTTGAAACCACTGAAATTATCAGAAACAAAAAGGCTGCTGTATATAGCGAAATCTTTTCTTGGCACGTGGCCAATACGAAAGTATCGCTTTTAATAAATTTCAAAACTTTAACTGAATACATTATTGCAATTTTTCATATAAAAATGTTTTTTTTTTTTTTTTTTTTGGTGTTTTTAGTGGGCAATTCAAACAAATATATTAAATGTAAAAAAAAAAAAAGGGAAAAATAAACTATTACTTTTTTAATTAAAAAAATGGTTTTCACTTATAGATATTCTGCAAGCCGCGGTAAGGCCGGGATGGAGTCATTCTGAGGACAATCTATATATTTAAAACTCTAAGCGATTTCTTTCGACAATTCGTGAGAACAAACTACTGCATCAAATTACATCATTCTTTTTTTAAATGAAAGATATTTGGACACAGATTTGTTATCGTACATTCGTTTGTTCGAAAGTTTTATTAATTAGCCGTAATTTTAAATTAAACTTTTACTTCTGCATATGACGTCATAAAGTCGGCAATCGGATTTGCGAGGCACAGAGTAACGAAAAACTCCATG
Organism: Maratus michaelseni; assembly: GCA_963931845.1. NCBI lineage: Eukaryota > Metazoa > Arthropoda > Arachnida > Araneae > Salticidae > Maratus > Maratus michaelseni. Next base: position 144,543,172 of record OZ007596.1, read on the forward strand.
GTTCGAAAGATAAAAGCGAAATAATAAATATTAAAGGCACGTGGCTTTTAGGCCATTTTTTTTAAATTTGCAAGTATAATTTCGTTAAAACTTTTTATCGTGTGCACTTTATATTTATAAGCGAATAAAAATTCATATTTGTTGTGACGTCATGGGAATATTGTCCATTGGGTTTACTTTATAATTATGCATTATAACTTTGTTGATGCCATTTTTTCTTTACAATTAAATACAAAATATATTTTTATTTGTATATATGGTGTTTAAACATAAAAGTAACGTATATGAAGTACGTGTGAAAAGTTTGCGCCGTTGAAAATGACGTTATGCTTAGCTTGAAATGCGTTTTAACATTGATAAAACTAAAGAGAAAAATTTACATGATTGTGTCAGCATGGCGTAATTTTAACTGATTTTTCCATTCTTAATTATAATGATTAGAATTGGAGCCTTATTGATTGCTTCATCTTAATTGAATACCTTGATTACATGTTACCAATTAGTACTTTTTTTTTAAATTATAGGTTAGATGAATTCATTTTTTAATGAAAATATTCACAAAAGTAAAGGATTTCAGGAAAATTAAAATTATTAAAAATGGTGTTGTAGATGTGTGTTTTATTTACTATGTTCTTTTATTTACTGAATACGAGATGAAAGTAGGAATTACTATTTGCATGATACTTCATAGGGCCATGAAATTTTCTTTCTTGCCATGGGGAATATGGCGGTAATGTCAAACTGATTTACATTACACAGTTGTTTATGGATTGTTTGTTTGGAGTTTGCATCGGAAATAGTACTGTATTTCACTGGGGAAAAAAACTTTTAAAATAAAATATTTGAAAGAATGTTTCATATGCACCCCTTCTTAAATAATAAAGAAGCTTATTTTACTGATATTGTTATTATTTTCCGTCAAGTTTTGACGGGTTCCATCTAGTTTTATATAAAGCGAGCTGTTACCCGAGACTTCATTCACGCAAGATATAAAAAAGAAATCAATGCATTAATTAAGAAAAAAATTCCTTCCCGATAAATTAATAATAATTGAAAAAAATGTATAATCAATCAAAGCGTAACATTTTACAGCAGACAACACTTCTGATGTTTCAATTTGGCACATTCATGTTTTTAATAATAAAATCATTTCGATTCCGTATGTTTGAAATTCGATACTCCTTGTCTGATATTAAGTGTCTTGACTTGAGTAAACTTACTTTCCTGTTATTCTATTTTATCGTCTATATATTTAAAACACAAGTCAGTTTTTTTTTCTTTTGTCACCTGCCCTGAGCTTTCCCTACTGAACCAATTATAATAATTATTATTTTTTAATTGAAAGCTATTCATTTATAACAGAAAAAATTCGAAAAACGAATTTAAAGTGGAATGAAAGATTCATCTTGTAGTTAAAATCGATACACATTAAAACATGCTCAAATGGTGCCGAAAAAAGATAATTCCGAATTTAAATTATTACGAATTTAAATATAAATTTGCAGCCTACAGATTCTATATAAAGCGTGCTTTTGACATTTGTTCGGAACAGCACTTACATAATGAATTGAATAAAATTAGATATATTACAGCAGAAACCGCCCCACCCCCTCCCCCCATTACATAAATAAGTTGATTTATGAAACAGAGAAGAAAAATCCAAAGAATGTGGTACACATGATGGTTCTTAAATTATGCAAATTTGATTACATACCACAGTTGTACGAAAGATTAAGATATACGTTAAAGAAATTTGATATCAATTTGGTATCAATTTGCAAAACCGCCGCCAAAATTGAAAGTTTTAATTCACAATAAAATTGATCCGATAACTAGTAATGGCATTGCAGGAATATCTATTCTATCCGATTTTGTACAGAAACGCAAAGTGGTTTATCCTATATAGGGATGACCACTCGAAAATTTAATGAAAGATTGAAAGAACATATTTAAGACATTAATTTTAACCGACTGTCCACAGGATTATCGAGATTAAATCAGCGACAGATTATAAATATTGATTTTGAAAACGCGAAAATTATAGTACCTGCAAATAACGATTTTACTGCTAAAATCAGAGAATCATTGGAAATTTTATGTAAAGGAAATAGAGCTTGTAACGATAGTTTATCTTATAATGTACCTAATATCTGGTTTAATATTTTGAAAACTCCAGCGCCGGAACTCACGGATTTTTCTTCATACATCCATACAGATTAATAGACTAGCCCTTGTTTAAACTCCGTTACGTATTGGCACAGTGAATGCGACAAATGTATGATCAGTTAAGTCAAAAGTTCCCCTTGATGATGAGCGCGTTTGCGTTCGAAAGATCTCGAGTGTAAATACTAAATATGTTTTAACATCTTTTTTCGGCACCTTTTGAGCATGTTTTAATGTGTATTTTATCAATATTCATTTGTAGATAAGCCCGCAGTAGCTCTTTTTATTTCTTCTATATACGTAAGAAGAAAGTTTTGGAATCGAGAAAATTTTCGACTTCCGGTTTCTGATGGATTTACACGTTTTGGGATGCCCTGAACACGATTTGACTATTTTTGGAAAATGTCTGTCTGTTAATTTGTGTGTGATACAAATTTTGTGGCCACTCTATCTCAAAAACTATTGCACGGAGACGGAATTTAATTTAACTACAGATTCAGTTAGATCTTGACATGCTTTGTTTTTTGTTGGATTTGAGAATATATCGCTTAACAGGTGGCGCTGCTATGCTGAATTTTTCAAGCTTTTCCTGCTGGCTATATATCAAGAACTAACTCAAGGAATTTCCTCAAACTTCATATTTTCTTAGACCTTGACATAAATACATACTGATTAGGTTTGTGTGTATATCGCCCAACAGGTGGTGCGGCTATACTGTGTTTATCACGATTTCTGCGACAGCTATATTTCAAGAAATAATACATAGAATTTCATCAAACTTCATACTCTGTTAGATCTTGACATAAATAGATGCGAATTAGATTTGGGTGTATACCGCCCACCAGTTGGCGCTGCTATGCTGTCTTTTTCACGATTTCTGCGATAGCTGTATCTCAATAACTAAAGCACGGAATTTCATAAAATTGCATATTCTGATAGAATTTGACATAAATAGATTCTGATTCCATTTTGACTTTGATAATTCAACGGGTGGAGGGGGGGGGGAGGGTATGCTTGGGGAAATATACCTAATCGGGTCCACAAACAATTGGTGCAATTTAGCGAGTCTGATCTACAGAATTAATAACTCCATTCTTCTATCTCACCACATCTTTTAACCACATTGTTGCCAGAAATGCTCATTTCACAGACCTCAAACATTCAATAGACAGATTTTCACATTGGGGAATTTATAAAATATCTTGCGAATGTGATAAAATGTATATAGCTCAAACCAAGAGACCGCTTAGAGTCCGCTTAGGGGAACATAAAAACTATGTTAAAAATTGTGATATTAAACGTTCTGCAATAGCTAACCATTGTTGGTCTGAAAATCACAGTTTTAATTTTTCGGAGGGTACAATAATTCAGAAATGCTCATCAATTTACGACCTAAATTTCTGGGAAGGTTATCACATATGGAAAAATTCGAGCAGCTTGGTTAATGATTTGTCCAGTTCACCAAATTTTAAAAAGGTCTGGCTACCTTTCATTTAATTCATCCTCATTGCCCCCCCCCCCCCTTTCTTGTTTTTCTCCGCCGTACAAAGCGTTTCAAACGTCTGGCTGCGTTTCACTTAATTCATTCTCTTCGTCCCCCACCTTTATTAGCCCGGGCGGAGTGTTCCTATTGGTCTCTCCGTCACACGTGTTCCCTCGTCTCCGCTGTTGTTTTGAAAAGTGCAGCGCCATTTCATCTGGGCGCGGGCGAGAGATGGCAGGCAAGCTGACATGGCTTAGGAGTTTTTAATTCGTTTTACCTTTTGAATTGGCACTGAAGATGGAGCTTAAGGGCTTTGAAACAGCTGTTTGCCAATATAATTGATTTTAATTTGTGCTATTTTAACATTGTACATTTATTTTTAATGTATCGGCACAAAGTTTTTATCCCCTTTTCAGACACAATAATTTATTTTGTAGATAAGCCAGTTCAGTTTTTCTAATAAAGAATGTAAGTTAACTGCTATTTCTGTGTTCTATCTCGCATTTTGAAAAAAAAAAATACTTAGAATTATCTGGGATTCATATTCATATTAAAGTTGGTTGGTTGAATGGGGTTTAACGGGCACAAAGTCCATCTAGGGACATGCTGCGCCAAAAGAGTATTCATAAGATCTTACATTCATATGTAAGTAAGTTTATGTGGGGCCGAATTTATAAGAATTATCACTATTTTATTGCTATTAAACGGCATTAAAGCCTTTTGGCTACCAGAATGTTTGCTGCAAATTTTGATAAAATATTTTGGCTCTCAAGGCTTTATCTAATTTTTATTGTACATTTTATAGTTTGTGTATGTTATTTATGTCTGCTGTATATGTTATATCTCTTAAAGAAATCTTTCCAAACTTCCGTTATTGTTGACGTTTATTACATCCCTCCAGAAAACTTAACTATAACAGTTGGATACAAAACTGTAAACAAGGAATTTTGATGGGAACACCTTTATCCTGTGACTTTTAGGACGGGAGTCGTGCCTGTAGTATTTTTTTAATTTTTCGGCGGAGTACCTTCCCTTTCATTTGTCGAAAATCGTGAACACGTGTGATGAATGTGTCGTCACGCTCACGTATTTTTGGCGTTAAATTCCATTGGTTGCCGACAGTTATGTGTTATAGGAAATAGTCGATGGGAAAATACACAAAGTACCACAAACTCTTTGTTTACGATTTTCTGCATATATAACTCAAGATTTTTTTTTTCAGATTAGTATTTTATTTTCGTAGTATCTTTATATTTTCGTCACTATTTGCAGTTCTTTGCAAAGAGACATAGCAACCAATAATTTCAATATGATTTTCTTTCTTAGGGGCCCTATCGATCAGCTGAAATAAATCAGCAATAGCAACTGTAACTTGCTCAATATGTGTTTTTCTCCCAGGTGCCTTATCAATCAGCTAACGAAATTGTTCTCAGGAACCACGAATGATTACTTTCACAATGTAACATGGTATGCAGTAAATTACGCACTATTAATTTTGGAGAAAAATAACAGAATTGCCAGTCCGTAAGTAAAGAAAAAAAAACAATTTGTGAACAATTCCGTAAAAATAATAATTATACATATATATATACATATATATAATGATAAACTCCAATGATATATCTCATGCAGAACCAACAAAAGCAACAAAAGAACAAAAGCCAACTAAAAGCTGTAAACCATTTGAATCATTACTAACTTGAACACATTCGGGTGATTCAAAATAAAGGTTATGTCGATTATCTCTTAAGCTGATGATGGTAGAAAGGCACTTACAATTAAAACAATATATACAAATTAAGGACTGCTTTTAGATATAGCATTTATTTTACAAGAGATTGTATACATATTGAAATGCGAATTTTATTTCTTTATAAGATCTCTGGGTCCAATAAGTTATATTTAGAAACATTTTTTCCATGTTCTGACAAATAAAACAGTACAAACTTCATTTTTATTTGACCAAAACTCACTGAATTGTGATCAGGGCTGTTAAAAATCATGCTCTAAAAAAAAAAAAAAAAAAAAAAAAAAAAAATCTGATTTAAAAAAAATTAAATCTGATTTTTTAAAATTTTAAATCAGATTTTTCTGATTAATGTTATTTTTGTACTGTGTGTGTATTTATTTATTTTCTCTGTATATATCAAACATTTATATTAATATCATTACAATTCCTAGAAAAGAATGTAAAGTAATTTAAATGAAAATAAAAAATTGTTGCAAACAAATTCACATGATTTACTTAAAACTTAAAATTATGTTATTCTGCTATTAAATTTAAATTGTTATACATATGCCTATGTGTGTTGTGTGTATAAATATCTAGTTAATTTAAAAGTTATTAAATTTTTCATTAATGTAACTCCAATAAAATATATAATCACATAATAAATGCAGCAAAGAATGCTAAATATATACGTGTATTTCAACTGATTCAGATTCACTAATGTCATCTTTACCACATAAGACTGCAACAGGGGCGCCCTAGGAGTGTCCGGCGCCTGGTGTGCAGATCTTCATTTGGCACTACCCCTCCCCCCTTCCAACCCCTCCCTTGCTTTATAAAAACTTATGAGTGCAAATGTAATGCGAAAATATTAAATATTAATTCATTTAAAAAATTACAAAAAATTAAATTTAAAATTAAAAGAAACGTACTAAAAAAAAGTACAAAAAATAACTGAGATAAGAAAGTAATTCTTACAATGTGCCAAAACAAATTGCAAATTGCATCTTACATAACTGTTAATTTACATTCCACATAAATTAACAGTTTTAGTTAAACGAAAATATAAAATTATAAAGAAGAAGAAAATAAAATGACTAAGCTGATTTATCTGTCAAGAAAATTATTTTTGTTATTTATTCTTTGTTTAGTTATTAATAAGAAAAATAATCTTATAAGTATATAAAGTATTAACATATTATAAACCTTATTTGTAAAATAATAGGTAAATTAATATTTAATCAGAAAGAAAAATGCACATTAGTGAACTGAACTTCCATTTATGAAAATTCTCGAATGGTTTGATCCATTATTATTATTTGACTGTGATGTGTATTTATAATGACACGATCAGAAAGTTTCAAGAAACTTTGTGGAACTTTTAATAATTTTAAGTTTTGAAAAGAAGCGTGGTAAATGACAATAGAGTTCGAAGAGCAATTGCAAAATTTCAGAGTTGCACATACGACTATTTCTTTTATTATTTCATGTATCGCTATTTTCCAAATAATAATCTTTGTTGTAAATTTTTAGTAGAAATCAACCACGAAAATTATTGTTTGGAAACTGTAGTAGACTAAATAGTACAAATAGAATCGTCTCTGTCAACTCTGAAATTTTGATAAACTGTAAATAAATATACTAAATTATCTGGTAATATATCGTTTTTTTTTTTGATTTAGCAAGAAATGGTTGACAGTTTAAAATTTAGTCTGTGTCAGTGGCTACTTGTTTAGTTCTCATGTGGTAGTTCCCTTTTTCAGGAACGTTAATTAACTGAATTCACGTGTTATTTTAATAAAGTAAATCTTTCATTCAAAGAAGCTTATGTTTTATCGATTATTCAGAAGAAAAAAATAATTTAAAGAATATTTCAGGATCTACTATACTTTCATTTTTATGAGTTGTCTTTTTAGGTCATCTAAATGTGTTTTTTACTAAAAAATACAGATGCTGCGTCAGATTTTCTTGCAATTAAATTTTTCGACAACTTCTTTGAAAATTTCATCAGAACTATAATCATATTTGAAAGCGCGATTTAGATCATTTAGTGCAACCAAAGCAAGTTGGGCCCTCATAGATGAAAACTGCAGAAATTTTATTTAAATTTTTCACTTTATATAAAATATCATACCAAATTTTGCTGCATGAAATAAATGTAATTTTTTCAGCTAGACATTTTGCCTGATGTTTGGATTGTTCATCCAGTTTTGAAAAGTCATTGCACATTTGATACATCATGTGCTTCAAGTAAATAATTATCAAGGTTTTAGGTCATTAATTCTATTTGACTTACCCACTTTCTGTGTTTTAGATAATAGCTTTAAATCAACTATATGAGTAGTTAAAATATTCCATTGGTAAACAGAAGAAGGGAATAATGCACAACTCTTGTACTAAGGTGAAGAAATCAATAGTTTCATTACTGGTATTCGCAGTCTCAATGACTGTCAGGTTCAATGAATGAACATATATAACATAAGATCCACGGAGTTTTAAATCAAATTCTTTTTTGTAAATCTATATATTTGCCGTGAATATTAGAGCTATTATCGTAGTCTTAGCCTCTTAAATTAGTTATGTCTAAATTTAATTTTTTCAATAAATTAGTAAAAAACAGTGTCTATCCCGTTCCTTTTATCTAAAATTAGGTAGAGTGTTGGAAATTGTTCATATATATAATCAGAACTTTTATGTTCTGAATTGAAAAGAACGAACCCGAATTCGATCAGCATGTATTAGGTTCAGAGTACAATTTAAGGTAACTGAAAAATATTTGTTTTCTTGACACAGTTAATTGTATTGTTTTTACTATTTGATATCACTAAATAGAGTATTTCATCCTCACTATTACTATGAAATAGAGTATTTCACCCTCACTATTACTACGAAATAGAGTGTTTCATCCTTACTATTACTACGAAATAGAGTGTTTCATCCTTTCTATTACTACGAAATAGAGTATTTCATCCTCACTATTACTACGAATATTACTTCAGAGATTGCATTATCTTAATTGTACGTATACATGAGAGGACTTTAAAGTTCAGATCATTAATTATACACCTACGTCAAACATTACATTATCTCAATTCTACTAAAATAGATATTTAAAAAAAAAAAAAAAAAAAAAAAAAAAAAAAAGTTTTTTTTTTTTTTTTTTTTTTTTTTTTTTTAAATATGTGGTGGACGTAAAATTATACTACTGGTGAATCGTGTCATATTCATGTTCAGTTTTCCAATGCGTCGTTTCCTTTCGCAATGTTCATAGAATTTATTGCCCAACAATTTTACTTAAATTAGCTTAAAACCGAAGACAAAAAAGTGAAGAATTTTTTAAGAAGCTACAGAAAACGAAAAGGCATTAAATTAATATAAAAATGAAAAATTTCATACATAAAATATTTAAAATAGTGTACTTAGAATATTAAATAAATGTAATTATAACATTCATTCTTTACAGAATTCAAAATTGTTTTTAGCAATATATGTCTAGTGAAAGGCATGTTATAATAACAAATCTGTATGTATAAATAATTACAAAATAAATAAATAAAATAAGGAAAAAAAATATCTATTTAATAAAAGGCTTTAAAGAAACTTGACGACATAAATGCATTAGCGAATTCCGCTAAGTACTAAGTTAAATATCGTCCGAATGTTCCAGTTCCGCTTACTAATAAAATCAAATTTTAATTTAATTGAAAAAAAATCACAGAAATAAGTCTACACTGTTAAAAATTTGCAGCAAACTGTCCAGTCATTTGACCGTTTTTATAGAAAACGATTACATAACCGCAACTTAACTCTATTTTGACCATATTATTGCCCATATTATGATCAAAATAGACTTAAATTACGGATATGTAACCATTTTCTGTAAAAACGGTCAAATGACTGGACAGTTTGCTGCAAATTTTTAACAGTGTAATGGAATGTTCTTAAGAGGCTACTGCACTCAGACGAAAACACCCGCTCGCTAATGTTAATCCTAGGGAGAAAATTTTTGAAGATATCTCGTTCGCATTTCAATATTTTGAAATGATTTTTTTTTTTTTTTTTTTTTTTTTGGATTGGATAGCTGAGGTCAATGTCTATGCACGCTCCTTTCTACTTTTTCGATTTTTGTTGCAGTTTTTTTTATTGAGGATATTTTCCCTTTCAAAACCGGTTCCGAAAGTGAAAGTATCTTAATAAAAAAAAAACTTGTAATCAAAATCGAAAAACTAGAAAGGAGCGTGCATAGAGATTGACATCAGCTATCCAATGCAAAAAAAAAAAAAAAAAAAAAAAAAAAAAAAAAAATCATTTCAAAATATTGAAATGCGAACGAGATACATTCAAAAATTTCCTCCATAGGATTAACATTAGCGAGCGGGTGTTTTCGTCTGATTGAAGTAGCCTCTTAACAAATAAGTTCAATGCCCCTTAATTATAAATTGCGGTGACCAAATGTTCTCATTTTGTGTTTCAGTTCATGCAGTTTTTGATTTAAATCACTTATTACATTTTTAGAAAGTGATCAATTCGTGACGTTTAAGCTTAAAAAGTTTTAATTTTTAAAATTATAAAATTTAAAATAAAGTCTCGATAATATTTTTTGTCTTACTTATAAAAATAGCGTGGTTCTTCAGTTTCTATTAATTTAAAAAAAGAAGTTAAACAAGCTATCCAACTAATTAAAATAAAATTCAATAAAATAAGGCAAATTTTGCTATTAAATTTTAGTGTTATGGAAAAAAAGGTAAAAATGGGGGGCACTTATGCTAGTGTATCAAGAAAAAAATCGCAAACAAGGCTTAGAGCTCTGAAAAATCTTGCTAAGAATGTGTAAAACCGCCTCCGATAACATTATTTTCAAGCAGAGCGAAAACCACAACGTTCAACAGACAGCGGAAATTTACAAAACTGCCTGACGCGACTAGTGCCTCATCTAAGCCAATCACAAATTCTCCCATAGCTGACACCAGACTTTACCAACACGGTAGTCTAAATTAAACAGCAAACTTATACAAGTTCCAGTTTTGACTTTTTTTCTCTAAACTTGTTGGTCAGCATAAAATTAAATTTAAAAGAACAATAATAATGAATAATTTGTTTGAAGTAAATCTATAAAATATAATTAATATTTCCAGAAAGTGTAGTTAATTTTCATATACAGTGAAACTCGTTTAAGATACGCCTGCTTAAGATACGATCCCGCTTAAGATACGAATTATCTTCGGTCCCTTGAAAAATGCCTAATAAACCTGTTTGAAATTACCCGCTTAATATACAAGCGCATAAGATACGATCCCGCTTAATATACGATGAAAATTTGTCCCTTGATGTAAAAAAAACCCGCTTAATATACGAAATGGTGCTTATATAATCCGTTTATCACGTGCTTTTAGGACAGAATAGCTAAAAAGAGCAACTAAATTTTGCTCGAGTCTTTCTCTTGGTGGTTTTACCCCCCTACTCGTTTCTTCTTCCCCTTTTAAGTTCGAAGACCCTATGGAAGGTTCGGGAAATTTCTCCTTTACGTCGTAATCACGTGATATGACGCAACTGCATACCGTGCCTTCGTAGCGTTTTCCGATCTAGGGGAAAATCCCTAAATCTAGAGAAACTCAAGCCTATTTAGGGAATTCCTTCTTATTTCTAGGGAATTTTTAGAAGACTAGCGATATTTTCTCGAAATCTAATGAAAACAAAGGATTTTTTTTAGACTTCTGTGTTTTTCTGGCAATGAACGTGATAGATGAAAGAGGAAGTAAAGGGATGGGCAGTGGGGAGAAATTGTCTTCAAGTAATTCTTTTGCTAACAGAGGGGGGGGGGGTTGTTTTTCTATAACACAAACCGGTGCTCATGAATCTCGTATGTGATTCAGCCAAGTCGTTACAGCCAATCAAAATGCAGAATTTCTTCCATGTCACGTGACTTTAGAATCTAGGGAATTTTTATTACGTAGTCTAGGGAAAAAGGTAAAATCTATCTGAGAAAACTGTGCCTTCGAAACCTCTGTACCGGTAAAGCTGTCGAAAGGTCATTGCGTAAATCTAGTTTTTTGTTTATCCGCTGAATAGTAATAGGAGTAAATAATGAATGAGCAACTTAAAGTAAAAAGAAAAGCACTTTCTCTGACTGAAAAATTGGATGTCTTATGGAAATACGACGCTGAGAATGTGATAAACAAGACAGTCTTTGCCAAATCTGTGGGAATCCACGAGTCAACTCTTCGAGCTCTTTTAAAAAATAGACAGAAACTGGAAAGCAGTGCATCAGCTGGTGGCTCTGGCAGAAAAAAAATTAAGGTGGCAAAATTTGAAGAATTGGAGACTATTTTATTTGAGTGGTTCACCCAAACCCGATCGATGAACATCCCAACTAATGGATCATTGATTAAGGAAAAGGCCTGCTAAATTGCTACACGTCTTGGAGTGGATTTCACGCCTTGCAACGGTTGGCTAGACCGCTTCAACAAAGATACGGCATAGTTTATAGGAAGGTATGCGGAGAGTCGACAGCTGTGAATGTAGATGATGTCAATTGTTGGAAAAATAACGTGCTCGCGCCGCTATTGACAAAGTACTCAAGATGCAATATTTACAATGTCGACGAGATGGGCCTTTTTTTTAAATTAATGCTTGATAAAACTATGGCGTTTAAGGGTGAGAAATGTTCTGGAGGCAAACTTAGCAAAGAACGTATAACTGTTCTTGTTGGTTCAAATATGAGCGGAACGGATAAATTAAAACCCTTCGTCATCGGCAAGTCGCGGAATCCTCGCTGCTTTAAAAATGCTAGAAATCTGCCCTGCGATTATGAAAGCCAAGCCAAAGCATGGATGACAAGCGATATATTCGTTAAGTGGATCCGCAAGTTCGATGAACGAATGAAAAAAGAGTCCAGGAAAGTATTGTGTCTCGCCGACAACTGTTCCGCCCATCCCAAGGATATCCCCAGTTTACAAAACGTCGAACTAGTCTTTTTACCCCCTAATGCAACTAGCGTTGTTCAACCCATGGATCAGGGCATAATTCATGTTCTCAAAATGAAATACAAAAGTCGTGTAGCTGTACCTCATCTACACCAAATAGATCATCGTGAAAAGGATCTGTCCTGCCCAACCTGTAAGCCTATTAACCTCTTGGACGCCATGCATTTCCTGAGAGCGTCCTGGTAAGACGTAACACCAACCACCATTGAGAACTGTTTCTGTAAAGCCTTTGACGTCGACAGCACTTTTCAAAACGTTGACATCGCAGAAGAGGAGCAGCATCAAGAATAATGCGAAGATTGGGACTCATTTGTCAATATTGACGATCAGCTTGTAACAAGTGAAGTTCGTTCTATCCCGGATGTCAAAAGTTTCGATGAACCAAGGCCTTCAGAAGAAGCAGAAGACGACGCGGATGAAGAAACGGATGTGCAGCCATATCATCATTCGCATCTGTAATGAGCTCGCTCAGCTTAATTCGACAGTACGCCTCTTCGATAGATGCTGGTCCCTCCGTCGAAGCTTTTTTCTACCATATCAACAAGGCAGAAAGCATCGTGATAAAATCTCGCCCTAAGTTGCACCAAACCAAGATAAACTACTTTTTTTCAACAAACTTAAACTACTTCACGTACTTTAATTTAAATAATGTAACAATTATTGTTCCTGGCATACATTTAGTTTGTCTTTCTAAAAGTAATTATGCAAATTTATTATTTTTCCTGCTTAAGTATGTAGTGTATTTCAGTTGTTGTTTTCTAAAGATTAACCGTTTAAACGCCGCACAGTGGGGCATTTGACGGATTTAGCCGGCCAAAAATATTTCTTCCTGAAAAAATTATGGAGCGTTTATTTTTTATTAGTTTATCATATTTTTATACTTTTATAGCAATTTGTTTTTGAAAAAAATGTTTTTTGTATATACAGGGTATGTGAAAGTCACTGTAACATGTAACACTAACTTTAATTATAGTAAAATATCAGTGATTAATTCTCTGATTGCAATTGTATTTTGCCCATCAATATAAAACTAATTTTTTATACAGAATATCTCAAAATTGAAAATTTTTATGTCATATTCTAATTTGTTTAAAAAATTTGGAGATATATATTTTTATGCGTAGATATAGATTATTTTACGTTTTTCTTCAAGCGTGTTTGAAAGTTCTGAAATCAATTTTAAATTACATTACAGTTGATTAAAAAAATTGTATCAACTTTAGAAAGCTATCTTCTTAAGCATTGTTAATCCTTAATCTTTCCTAAAATGGAAATTTTCCATTTACGCTTTTACAGAGTAAATCAATAGTATATTGAAATCAAGTATTTATTAATCACATATATTTTTTACTTAATTTAAACAAAATATTACAAATATCATATTAGATAAATGAATATATATATATATACACATATTTGATAACGAAATCTATGGTTATTCATCAGATGATGCAAAATTGTCATCGTAATAGTTTTCATCACTATCCGATTCTGTTTGACTCTGATGAGCTCTTGCATACAAATGTTCAACAGGAATAAGTAGTGCTAAAGCCTTTAAAAATTATTTAGATTTTTTTTTTCACTTGGTATACGTTTTATACAAGATAAGAGTGGATCTTAACTGAGCAGTTACAAATTTAAAATATCCACGTTGCACGATTTTTCGTAAACTTCGACTCTCTAGATATCCTTTACAATCGTAATTCTTATGGATCGACAGAATCTAAGGTGTGGAAGATATTAGATTTTGCCAAACATTTTTTTTGTTTCTTTGACTGAGCAACAGTTTGGAAAAGTACAAATGAATTCCAAAAAAGGTTTCCATTAAAATTGATATTATTTTTTAGCTTTTTTTATATTATTTTTGTTCAAATCTGTCACATCCTCACTTTCAATTTTACACAGCGTTGTGTCATCATTCATTGTCTCAACAACTTCTTTCAGATAATGCAAGAAGCGTCTAATGGCGTGGTCTAATAAACGTTTCAACTGAACTTCTCCAGAAGTCTCTGTAACTTTGTAGGAATCCTTATTTGTGTAATAGTTATTTCCATTTGTAGCGAGCGAATTATACGACTGATATGTTTTCTTATGTGAATGTCTGACTGTTTTATAATGCATTTTCGAGATATTTGCTTCAACAAACATTGATAAAGTTTAAACAGTCGAGAACTTCCAATAAGTTGTTTCATGATAATTATATAACACCTGTTTATTTTTAGCTGCAAGATATAGAACCCATGTCATTTTATGACTATTGAAAAAGCATTCCTATGTCCAGTAACATACTATTGTCATTCGGTAGCATGAGGAAGGATTTCAAGATTTGCTTTGCTACGTACTTCTTCGGTTTTGCTTCTTTTGCTTCTTTGACTACAAATCACAGAAAAATTTCTGAGGCCAACCTGAACGTACGTACTGCAATTGGAATATTCCCTGGAATCTAGATTAACCTTTTTCTCAGAAAAAACACTTAAATCATGATTTATCTGATGCTTTTGCTTTTCTTAATAATTATCTTTGTTGACAAGGTAATCCTCGAGAAATTAAAATTTCTTATCTACATTTTCCAAATTCTGGTTATTCATATGATCAAACCGGATTTATTTTGATATAATTTTCATTTCAGATATAAATTTATTGATCAGACATGCACATTTGAACTCTTTTATGTCTGCAGATGACATTTTGTGGTAACATTTGCAATTTAGCTATCGTAGAAGACATTTTTAAAAAGGGGGTAAATGAAAACATCCTCATTTACAGAAACATGCACATTTCCGTTTGAAAGAAATTCTTCTAAATTAGCGGTTATTAGCAGCTATTGTTTTGAAAGTTATTAACTACATATCTTGAACTCTCAATTCATGTAAAAAATATCATCGGATCTCACCCTTAAGGTTAACTAATCCCTTATGGAATACTTAAAATAACAATAAAAATTTCCAAATTATACGATGCATTTCATGTCGCTTTATCATGTATTTTAATTAAGCAAATATAAACATATCCATGTGAGATATAAACATATATTCATGGTCTTTCATAATCCATAACTATTTCATGTAAGTAAAAATTTTGAACAAAAAAAAAATCACACTGAAATGAGCACTCACAAAATTGTAGTTGACAGCAGAGATAACCAACCTACTGCTACAAGCAAGTTTTAACTTGCATGGCACCAATTTGATTGCACTTGGACAAATTTTATTACTCTACGGAGATTCCCCAACTATTTACCTCCAAAGTTAGCTACATTATTTTCTCATCAATTGTGTTTTGGAAAATTGACTTTTGTCCGGCTAAATCAGCAAAATGCCCCACTGTGCGCCGTACTATGAACGGATCTTCCTATTAATATAAAATTTTAGAATTATGCTTCTTTAAAGCACCTTTATCTATTACAATAATAAAATTTTGGAAAAAAAAAATTTCCTATTTTTTTGCTATATGTTCCATTATTGGAACATTGACGTTTCGGGGGTTATATTTTTATACAAAATTTTCAACAAAAAGAAATATTCAATGCAGAGAATATTTTGTGGTATTTACTGAGTATATATATGTATTATTACACAATTAACATGTATTATTACATAATTAATTAATATTTAAATATAATAAAATACCTGATTTTGGAAAATCTAAACAAAATTCTTCAATTATATTCATTTCTAGTGTCGATGATATGTTAGGAAACAACTTTGATGAATGCGTTTGTCGCATTGAAAACATTTCTTTGTTGTGTTTTTTTTTTTTTACAAACTACGCAACGTCCTTGAGATGTAGGTACAATGTAATGTCCATGAGATATTCTTACTTCTTTTTTCACATGAATACGGGGTCCATGATGAATGACCAGATGCTCTTTTCTCCGTAGAAGAAAAGTTGTAATTTGCCTACGAAATTCCAAATGCGATATTTTGATGTCATTCACCTCAGAATGTATAATCCAACTTGAAACAACTGCCATATTTAAAGCATTTATGAAAAGATTCCATCACCAATTCTTACTCCTCATTCTTGGCCTATAACTGCCTAAAAGTTTATCCAAAACGTCAACGCCTCCCATGCCTTCATTGTATTTCTTGATAATATGAGGTTGTGTAACATCAATTTTGCATTTATTTGCATTTGAATATCTTTTTGCTTTCCAATGGGTTCATGTGTGTAGCAGTTAGATGCTACTGTGACCACCCATTATCGTTGTAACTGCAGATATATATACCGCTCCATCGGGACGAAAATCAAAATTTCCTCTGTCTTCTTTAGCGAGTTCTTTTTTAGATTTCAATGGACAAAGGGCAGTGCGATTTTCACGAATTGTGCCTGTCGCTCGAATTCCACGTTTTGCAAGCTCCGAAATTATATCGTAGGAAGTAAAAAAGTTATCGAAGTATATTTCATGCTTTGAATTTTCTTGTAAGTTAGATAATAATTCGTTCACAACTCTCGAACCTAACTGTACAACGGACGAGGACTCTTTTCTTCCACTGTATATCTCCATAGCGTATGGATATCCATTTGATGAACACATCATGCATATTTTAAATCCAAACCTAATAGGTTTTCCTCTGATAAACATTTTGCATGTATGCCAGCCATAGTATGGGACCATTGATACGTCAATGCTCAACTTCTCGTGCCAGATTACAAACTGTTGCAGATTTTTAGATAACTCTTCACATATCGGTGCTATTTTGCCAAGTTTATCATCTTTTTTCAATTGATTATTGTCCATCAAGTGAAAATACTTCTTCATCTTTCTAAAGCGATTGCGGGTCATAACAGTTGGAACAATAGGAACGGACGTATCTTCCGCTGTGCTCCAATACATATCTTCAGTAGGAACAGAATGATATCCACTTAGAAGAAGTAGACCAAAAAACTGAAAAATATCTTCAGATTCTACTTCAATATCTGCTCCTTTTTGTAAAGCGTATAATTTTGTCATTTTAGCGAGGAGTTCAATATAGTCATGAGGCAAAATTTTAAAAAATAGGTCGATAGGCGACAGATTTACTAAGTTAGGAAACGACTGCAAAATTGTTTCGATTCTATTTGATATAATAGTTTTTTTTTAATCACATTTTCTCTTCCATGCTCTTTTCTTTCCATTCTTTTTAGGAGGTTTTTTTACTTTCTGTGCTTTTTCAGAAGTCGCAATAATATCTGTAGATTCCAACTTACGTTTTCTTCCCGGAAGTTCATTTTTTTATATTCGAAGGACCGGCTTCTGTATTGTATATCACGTTTTCTTGGCAACTAGTATCATCGTTTTTGCAAATTACGTCTATCATTCCAGTCACGTCAGCTGGTATAATGGGCTCAAAGTCATTTTCCACAATATCCTCTTCGTCTGTTATATCGCCTGATTCATCTGGAGGTAACTGGCATATATCAACATCGGATAAATCTGAATCCGAAAGAGTTTCTAAATACGCTACTGCTTCTTCTACAGTTAAAAAATTTTTCGACATGCTTTATAATCACAACCAAAAAAAAACATATATTCTACTAAAAAATATATTCTGCTGAATATTATATATATTCTACTAAAGAAATCTATTCTACTTTAGCTTCTAATAATGTTACAAATCATTCCAACTGCGAGTCAACAAAACACGAAAATTCCATTCAAATAAAGGAAAAGAAAAAAGCTTTTTTCCTCTTTCTGTTTGCGCCCCTCTCTTCAATTTACACTATACTTAATACTTACCTAATAAAATAAACTCTTCCGGGTAAATGCTTTGACACGGTCTGGTCTTTGACCTTGACGGTACCAATGTTGAAGCGTTGAATTAGTCAACGGATTATGTAATGAGATTTGAATTACTTATTTATACGATTACTCCTTTTGAAAACTTTATCGCTAAAGCGCCAATGTTCCAAAATCGGAACATGAGTTTTTCAAACTGCGTCAAACATTTATATTTTATTTTAGATAGTTTTTAGTAGCATTTTTTTACAAGTAGTAGTTCTCTTCTTATGACTATAAAAAATAATTTTTAATTTTTTGCATAATAAATGTGTTGGGTAATGTTATTTGAAATAGTGAAAAATACCTCAAAAATAGGAAATTTCTAAAAATCATAAAAGATAACAAAAATTAAATTTAATTTTTAATATTTAATGAAAAAAATATTTCATAATCATTGTTATCATTATACAAAAAAACGTAATAATTCGAAAATTATCTGCATTTGTAGCATTTAGTTAAAACTACTGTTCCAATTTTGGAACATTGGCGTTTAAACGGTTAACAAAAATTTCGTTTTATTGTCTTTTTTTTCAATTTGGCATTTTAATTTTGTTATTGTACAAACGTGACTCAATAAAATTTTGGAGAAAAATAAAGTAATTCTTTATTTCAAAATCTTAAACTCAAATTTTCTATAATATCTAAAAATTAATAGAAATGGGTATAAAATGAGAGTTATAAATGGTTAAAATACGTTAATAACAACGTGCACTGTCTTTGTATGCATTATTACTCGAGAATCTATGAAATCCGGATAAGATACGATCCCGCTTAAGATACGAAATGCTCTCGGTCCCTTGATTCGTATCTTAAACGAGTTTCACTGTAATTAAATTAATGATTTTTTTCAAGTATTTCCTCCGCGTCTCAAAACTTTGGTGCCTTAACTACCTTGGCGCCGGTTTGCGCGGCACACATAGCACACTGGATCGGCGCGCACCTATGTTTTTTCATTCTTGCCACAACCTCCA
The DNA here is from genome assembly GCA_963931845.1 of Maratus michaelseni. Taxonomy (NCBI): domain Eukaryota; kingdom Metazoa; phylum Arthropoda; class Arachnida; order Araneae; family Salticidae; genus Maratus; species Maratus michaelseni. The sequence goes on from OZ007596.1 coordinate 144,562,262, forward strand.
TCATTTCTATACTACATGGTTTGCATATTGCTTTCATACATTTTCCAGAAATAGTATTTTTTTTTCTGTAAAATAAAACCACACTGGATCTTTCTTTCTGCCAACCATTTCACTATACATGGTTTGCATATTGATTTCACACATTTTCCAGAAATAGTATTTTTTTTTTCTGTAAAATAAAACCACATTGGATCTTTCTTTCTGACAGCCATTTTTTTTAACTCTCTGTACTGAACCTCGTATATTAGTAAACGATATTCTTGTCCCAACTTGTCTGTCACACTATACTATATTAATGTTTACAAAACAGTTATCAGATGCAAGGTAATCACATAACCAGAGTTGTATAATATAGACGCACGCCGTGCGCGGAAAATTTTCTGCAAAATTCGGAACTTTGCAGAAAAATAAATAAATAAATAAATATTATTATTTTTTTAATACCAAAAAATTAAAAATATTCCCCAATTTTATGTACGATTTATTTACTGTTTGCGCACAATTAAAAATTTAAAGATGCAAAACATTGTTGTGACATTACAGACGCTTGCGAAGAGGTCAAAATATTAAGGATTGGGTTGTTTCTAAATGCATCGACAAAATAATTGATAAGAATTCAGCTCTTCCTATCATGGATTTTTAGTTTTATTATTATTTTTAACCAAAATATTTATTCTTTAATTAATATTAATTAATTTTAAATGGTAATTATTTTAAACTACTGTTTTTAATTTATATCGTCAAAATAATACAACACGTAATTTTATTAAACATTAAATTAACTTGCAGAAAGTTTTTGACTCAATATTTATGTGCGCAGAAAGTTTTTGGTTTTATACAAGTCTGCACATAAAAACGTGTGAAGCTATTAATTGTCAGTGTTGTCCAGTCTTCAGCCATTGACAATTTCAGCAATCAATCATGCGTACTTGACTACCAGTAGGAATGACTGCTTATCTTAGAAATAAGGTACAATAACATCTATATATATATTTGTCTTACGTGGCGCGAAAATAGGGCTGAATTTGTAACTTATGGTTTGGCAACAACCGTAGTTTCCAGAGCTCAGACCAATGAACAGACTAGATTGTGTTAGATTAGCTCCACCTCCAATATGGCGGTCAGTGTGAGAGCATTGAAACCATAGAATGAAGCTCAAACTAGCAATTATTAAAAATAAAATAACATGTACGTAATCCAAAGCGTCTGAGATGATTCCTCATTTTAATTATGAGCAATATCGTTAATTTCAAATGAATTCTCAACTCTTATTCAGAATTCATTTACGAATTTCACTCACTCAAAAGTCGGAGAAGAAAAAAATCAACTTTGTAGATTGCACCTGGCGCCATCTGTTGATGTATTGAGGAAGTAAAAAATAATTTGTACGTAGTTTTTTTTTTCTAATGAATTTAAGTCGAGCTGTAAAAAGGTCCTTTTTTCATAGTATTTAAAAGATTTATATGCTCATTGGTAGCGCCAACTAAATACATTTTCAGTCGTGTTTTTAACGAAGAATTACTTTTTTACATTAAAAAAAATTGTTAATTTCATATGTTCAAATGTTTTATGGTAGAACTCATTCCGGCTAGAATTGTTGAAAAAAGGGGCGAGCGAGCGAAGCGAGCTGTGACCGTGTAGTGGTCTCAATGTGAATTGCTTCGCAATTCACGGGGGGTTGGCGAGCGTTAGCGAGTAGAGGGCTGAGCCCCCTAGTTTCTTATATTTACCATTGCAGTGAGCAATGAATTCTAGGAAAGGAAAAAGGGAAGGGACCAAGTCGCAGGAATTGAATTATTCTTAGTTATAGAAGAAACATGAAACAGGGATTCTATAATTCTATGTTAGATAAACAGTTCAAATATTTATTACGTTACAATTAGTCCATGTATTGATCATATAATATGATCAATACATCAACCATCAACATATAGGATATTGCAATTTGCAGGTCTAAGCAACTAAACATAACACATACTTGCGAATCATGTATAATATGCTTTAGAGGAAGTAACTCTTCACTAAAAATTCACTCACTGAATATGATTATTTTATGTTACTTTTATATTAAATAGATTTAACTTTAACTTCAGCATCTAACTTGCAAAAATGAAGATATCATCTAAGAAATAAAAAAGTTTTAAAATGAGAAAGCATTTATATATCAGTATTATTTTGGGATTATGCACTATGGATAAATTATATTTTGAATGCAGTGTTGCATTTACAGTCATAAAATAATAGTATTTTCAATTTATAAAAGTTTTATTTAACATTTTTAAAAGGTAATTTTTAATCTGACATGAATGATGACTTATTTTAACACGAATGATGAATTTGATCCTTATTTAGCTTCTAAATAAATACCAATGTTAAAAATACTGATTTAAATCAAAGATTAAAAAAAAAATTATTTGATTTTAATAATAGGTTAAATCACCTGATTTAAATCAAACAACCCTGATTGTGATATTTTGAATTTTATGAAATTTCGCAGCTTTCTGGCACCAAAACGAACAAACGTTTTTTTAGTGCCGAAAGTTTCGAAATTTTATAAAATTCAAAGTACGAAGTTGATGAGTGGTGGTCGTAGAAGAATTAATTTTTTACTGCTTTACTTGTCAGAGAAAGGAAAAAAATGCTTCTACATATAACTCATTGGTCATAGAAACATTATAAATAAAAATTAAATTCGTATTTAAACATGTACTAGCTGCGTAGAAACCCGATGTGTTGCATTTACATTGGATGAGATCTTCTGATTTTTTGAAGGGAAAAGAAATCTAATATTATTGTACATTTAGAAAAAAAGGGTGTAACATTAATTTTATTAAACACTAAATTTCAAGTAAGAAATCATATTTGAAAAGTAGGTTAAACAGAAATTGCGAAAATTTGGTTTCTAACTTTGCAGCTGATGAAATAAAAATGATGCTACTTTGAAAAACATATAAAAAATATTTTAACTCTTTTAATTAAAATAAATGTTTTACAAGAAAAAAAAAAATGTCATTTTTCCCGATAAACCTTTTTATTTGTAACGCCTTTGTGAACCGTTTTAACCGTCATCTTTCAAAAATAAGTACAGTTGTCTATCTAAATACAAGAAGTTTAAATTTTCCTCTTTGGTCATTGGCATATTGTACAGTTGAAAAAAAAAAAAGTCTACGATATAATGATTTCTAAATATCAACAGATGACTTTTGTTTCCGTATACAAAATTGATTCATGAAGCTTGAAAATGTGAAAATATGTTTTTATTTCTTCAAATTTTCTTGGAAAATTTAATTTAATCGAGATTTTCTTTTCTTTACCAGCTATTGAAATTGAAAAAAATTCTCTCTTCGCATTTAATGAGAAAATGACGTCAAATAATAATAATACGAGACTAACAAAAAAGAAAGGCTACCGCGGTGCTTTACGCATATCTTTTTTTTACAGACCGCGGGAGTCACGTGATGCTCGAATCCACCAATGCAGGTGTACAAAAAGAGCAACACGTCACTCTAGCGGTCTGTAAAAAAAGATAGGTGGAATGAACCGCGGTAGCCTGCCTTTTTCGTTAGCCTCGGGTAATAAAATAATACGTCAATCGGGCAGCCCGATCGCAAGGAGGTTATGCATATGGAGTAGGCCTTATCGCAGCAAGGAATTAGGAAATAATTTAATTATTTCCTAGTTTTATGGTTCAAACAGGTGACGAAAACACCTCCTTAATCCTCCTAAAACAAAGGCTTTTGTAATAGGAATATACGCTTATGTTCACTCAAACAAATCCAAAACATGACGGAATGGTGTCGTTCTGATTTATCCAGATCAGTGTTAATAACCAAAAGATTCTTCAATCGGGCTTCGCTGACTTCTCCCGCAAAAAATCTGTGGCCGATTTGATCACGTGATTGGCATTTTTTGTGTTTGTGTTTAATTTGTTTTGGTTGACTGATACAGCTTTAACAGCTCAACTGGGGGCCTCCGTGTGGCCGAGTGGTTAAGGCACCACGCCGCTAATCGCTGGCGAGTGTAGGAGGTTGTGGGTTCAATTCCCACTGGTTTCCATTGCACACACACTTTGTGTGGAACCCCCAGGTTGTGTCTCTTGTGTTGTCATGTTTCCTTGTACTATCTCGTCAAGATGTATGTAATTGTAGAATTCATGTATATGTTTCTGTGAATAATAAAATAAATGTATATGGATCATTCGAGACGACAGCCTTGTAGCTATAGGTCTCAAAGCCCACCTCCCTTCAAAGTCAAAGTCAAAGACAGCTCAACTGAAGATCTAAAATTTTTAAAACTTTTTAACATTTTAAAATAATTTTTAAAACTTCATATTTCTTAATGATCCAGTATATAATACAGTATAAGTAATAATAAAGTAGTAATAATACAATAGCGGAGTATGATTTATTTATCAGTTTTAGAGACGTATAAGTTGATGGCAGTTATAAAAATATCTGTATTATTGTACAAAACAATGCATATAATAAAATAAAGTTTAATTTGCTCTAACCAATGCATCATTCTATTGTGGATGTGTAAATATTTTTTAACTATAATAAGGAGAGGGACATACGTTCGGATCATCTATTTGGCAAACACAGATTAGGTTAATAGAAGAACAACAATGGAAAATACCCTTGAAGTAATTAAGCGCAAACTCTAAAAAAACGAATTTAAAAACATTATAAATACTGTTATATATAGGGTAGATCGGGCTTCTTATGAGACTAAATTTTAAGCTTTCATAGTCACTTCAGATCTGTTAGCTCTAGACCGAAATAAAAAATATTGTAATTTGTGTTTTGGTTTCTTTTATCTGTTTATGGATAAAAAAATATATTTCTTGTCATAAAAATAAAGACAAAAAAAATAAAATAAAACCCTGTTTCATATTAACCCCGTGGAATGGGGCTAATATGAGACGGCTATGCGGCTAAAGTGAGACATTATTTTTAAGTGGTTGTAGTAAGCAGTAAGAATATGAGAGACCTGAAATAAAGTTGCCTCTTATCTAATTCTTCATCTGTGTTATTCAGTTTTTTTCATCTTTCATTTTGCATGACGTTTTGACACATTCCATGCGTTTACTAGCCTTCTGAGCGTCTGGGGGCTTTACTGTATTTAAATAAAAATATACGTAAAACTACCAGTAATTTAAATTTTCTTTCCCTGTTCGTTTCTAAACTATACTTCATATCATGTACGCTAATGGCGCCCGGTGCATGTAAAATCCGTCGTGGGTGTAAAGTCCTCCAAGTTACCTGTGAATTACACCTCTGGGGGTGCTTAGTCAGGTGATGGTCTCGTCACCAGATCAAGGTTCTAAATTACGAGACCAACTCGAGTAGCGATGGCATGAGTATGGATGAGCTATGCAGCGAGGGAATAGTAAATATTCCAGCATCTCACATCCGTCCGGCATGACTTCGCTACACTGCGCAGTGCTGAACTGCCTCATCAAAAATCAATTAGCAACCGGCCAACTAATAAAAAGCAATTAAGCAACAAGACGCACAGAAGCCACGTCGGCCTATAGACAACAAACACATCTTTGCCAAGCGGAGAGCAGGCGAATCCTCGCCCCGTTTCCAGGTATAAACCCGTTAATCTAGGAAAAAGCCTGGCAGGTAAGGGCCTGGTCAGCGGTCTAAAAAAAAAAAAAAAAAAAAACCTATACTTTATATATCTTTATTTTACATATATTTTTAAAAATACAATTGTGTTAAAAATATTTTTGTCTAGAGTCAATTCAAGTTGTTTTTTAGAAACGGAGAAATACGAGCAACCCGCGTAGAGGGCTAGAATACTAATGAAAATCCACTGCAATAAATTTCCCACCCTAATTTATAAAATGATAATATAGGGTAAAAAATAAGAAGAAAAAAAAAACACTTAAACAATGTTTTTATGTGTTTTTACAAGTAAATTCGCAATGGCATATCACTCGTTCTCGAAAAAGAAAAAAAAAATCAGAAATGTAGTCTACGATAATGACTTAATTGTGTTAATATTGATACAAACCAAGAAAACTACAAGTATTTTTTCAGATTTTTAATGTGGTTTCAGGAAAGGCAAGGCAGCAACAGTATCCATAATGTCCACTGCAAAGATTTTAACTTTTTTTTATACACGAAATCAGTCCTTAGAACAATCATTAGAACTAGAACACCTCAAACCTTGGACACTGTTACCTCTCCTTCGACTTCATATACTTCGCTTATGAGACAAACGTATTTATATAGTGAATAGATATTCTAACACTACATTTAACGTCAGCTAAAACAAAAGTTCCTTTTTAATATTCTCTTGAAATATTGGTGTGTCGTAGACAACTGGATAATTTTTTTCCTTAATTTATTGGGCATTTGCAATGAAATATGTCAATGATTCTTCATCACTACCCTACAGAGAAGGCAATTCTTTAGTGTCTTTCCTGTATCCTTTGAACAATTTATCAATCAACTTCTATTTTGATTAGATTTTTGTATTTTTATAATATTTTCATTTTTAGTTTAATCTACTGGTATCTCACCTGCTATTTGGGTAATAACTTCTGTGCTGCATCTTAAATTTCTTTTGTATAGTTTTCAACACTTGTATCTTCTTTTCTCATATAGTATCACTATTTAATTTATCTTTCTTATGTTTTTTTTATTATTATTTTTTTTTTTTTACTTTCCTTCTTTGTCTCTTTTCCTTTACTGAATTTAAGGAATTTAAGTTATCTTTCTTTTGATTTTTCTTCCTCATTTTCTATTCTTAATTTTTTTGTCACCTATCTACTCTACATTAACACTCACTTTTGAAGTAGCGTCTATTCTTTTGCTTTTCTTCTTTGCAGCAGTAATTTTCTTTATTACCTGTAAATGCAACATCGCACAAGAACTTGGAGAAATTGATGAATCTTCGCTCGCAAGAGTTACGATAGCATATATAGAGTGTGAGCAGGTTTATATTAGCATAGTTCTACGGAAAAAATGTGATCTATCAATCTTGCTATTTTTAGCTAAAACAGAGTAATGATTCACCATTGAATATCCATATTTTGGCTTCTTCTAAAATACTTTGTGGATGAACTCTCCTTCTTTCTTTATGTTTGTAACTACGCACCATTTTCAATGTTAAAAAATATTCAGGCTTTAACCTTCAATGTCACCTTCAATTTGAGGTGTAGAACTAAGTTGGAAAATCAACTAGCTAGCATTTCATATCATTCGATTAAAATTCTGTAGAAAACATAGAAGAATATACTGTTAGGCTTAGAAAAAAGAAAAAAAAACATAACTGGCACATAAAAACAAAAATACAATCAACAATTAACATATTCTGTTTTTACTTCTGGTGAATATTCCAAGCTATATGGTAGAATATTATTAGAGACACATGTGTCATATTAGCCCCATATAGTTCGTCAGATTAGCCCCATACAGTGTGTCAGATTAGTCCCATACACTGTGTCATATTAGCCCCATACATCTCACATTAGCCTTTTGAGTTTGATTTTTTGTAGCTCAAGCTACGTTAAACAAATTCCAAATTTTAAAGGCTAAAAAGACGCACCATATCGTACTAAATAAGAATATTAGAATAAAAATCGCCTATCAGATAATAAGCCTAAAATAAGAATAATTTATTAGAATAGTTTTGATATTAGAATAACTTTGTTAAGTTTTTATTTAAGTGTTGCACGTCAAAAGTTTTGAAGTCTGACAGAAAAGTTTTTCTTTTCAAAAAGGGTAAGGTTATGTAATGTGGATTTTTTCTTTTATATTGCGATTGGATATCAGTAAATAGGATTTTAGTAATGGATATATGGATATTAGTAAAATTATGTGTGGAATTTAAAATAACCACAAAACTAATTTTATTCCTATAAAAATTTGTATCCTGTGTCTCGCATTAGCCTAATTTTTTGGGGGTGTCTCATATTTGCCCTGATTGACCCTACTTACATACAGTGTTTTATTGCACTAAACAGACGAGACTGGACGATAAATATAGAAAGCCCTCTCTTTTTATTTCAAACATTTCTTTTCTATCTTTGTTTATTTAAAAATACTTCATCAGTTTCTTTATATTTTTCCTGATAAATGGAATACTTTTAATAAAACAAGATTATGATTAGAGATCGACCGAAACAGGTTTTAAGACCGCAACCGAAACCTAAACCGAATTTCGGTGATCTTCCCACTTTCGGCCGAAACCGAAACCGAAACCGAAACCGTCAAAAATTCAAAAACTGATTAATACATACATAACTGCATATATTAATTAATTAATTAATTAATTAATAACACATAATTAATAATTACTTTATAATAACTAATTACATTACTAATTAATTTATTAATTATACGTGTATTGAACCACATTTCTAGCAAACAAACGGACATATATATGTGTGTGTATAAGTTTCAAACAAAAATGAAACATGAATAATACAACTTTTATATTTTATTATTTTATAACAACCAATAATTATAGACATTTATCAATAGTTAATTAACAATTTAGTTAAATAATGTAAAGTAAATTCAATAATGAATATTTAATTTTTAAATATATTCGTATTTTCAGTTCGTTAATATTTTGCATTTAAATTGTTTAAGTATACAGTTAGGTATTGGTTAAGTAAAAATAATTGTTTAAGTAAAAGTTTGAGTAAAGGGCACAAAAGCTAAAATAATTTGTTCAATTTGACTAAAAAAGGAAAATTAGCATTAGGACAACATTTTAAGCCTAGAAAATATTAATTATAAACTTTATTTTCCATTTCAATATTCTCAAAGTGAGACATGTTTCACACTATTTTGTACTATCTAATTTTAAATATATATATACTAGGGGGCCTACCCCCTGCGAGCTACGCTCGCCAACCCCCGCTCAGACTTTGAGGCCTCTAAAAACATGACAGCATGCTTTGTTTTAAAAATATTGGTAAATCTGTAATTGGGTTGCCATGCTTTTAAAGTTTTAATGGGGAATTTTTTTATTATCATGGCCTCATACACAGCTATTGCGACAACTGACGACTGTTTTCGGGATTGATAAGTAAAATCAATTACAACTTGAAAACCAGCTTGTATAAAATAGTTAGGTTTAAATTGTGGCTACCTCTCGGACTTTTATAACAACGATTTGTATTCTATTCTTCCTTTGCGTTTAAGGATGAGAAAAATTCCATCTGCTTGTGAATAACATTAAGAACCACGGTATTGAAAAGTACTATGTTATAGACATTTTCAGTAACAGGTTTTAATTTTCTCTCTATTTTTAGTGCCCCATCATGCATATTTTCATGTTATTTTAAATATGTAAATTATTTATTTTAATTAATATGTATATACGATTTTTCTAATAATTATTTATCATACACAATTAATTAAATATTTTGTTTCATGCATGCCTGCATTTATTTGGCATCAATTGATGAGATATTTAAACAAATTTGCTATCCGCGATAATTTTACACCATGTTATGTCACTTGAATATTGTCCATAAGAAAATCGGGTACTTTTTCAGTATAGGATCCTTTGCTTTTAGGTTTGGCGTAATTCGAGCTTCAAAAAGGGATAGATTCGTTAATATACATAGATTTGTTGCCAAAAGTTATGAAAACAAACTCAATGAACTTTTGTTGCTTTCCTATTATAGGGGTCTTGACGCTTTTTTAAAATGCTTGGCGCAATTCGTGCATCAGAAAGTGAGATTTGGTGCCAAATGACATAAACAGCCATCGAAAAAAATTCGACGATTTTTTTGTTTATATGCGTATTTTAATTATACGTATATTATTATTGTTCTTTCTATACAAATTACTTCTGATTATATATAAAATAGGATAAATGACATTTTACGCTAAACAAATTGTATAAATATTGAAAAAATGCTTCTGTATACGAAATGACAAAGTGAATAGGTTGACAGAAAGTATGTTGCCAAATTTCCTTTTCCGCCAAGGCTATTTTCTCTGTTTCGTCAAGGCCCCATATACCGGAAAATCACCGAACTTTTATGCTTGTTTATACATGTATTTATATGTATATATACAATTTATTTATAATTGTCTTTCAATTTACCTCTTTTTGTACATAAAAATAGATAAATGGCTTCTTTATATTAAATAAATTGTATAAATATCGAAATAATTGCTTGTGTATATCAAAAAGCGAATAGATTGTTAGAAAACATGTTGCCGAATTTCAATTCATCGCCAAGGTCACTTTCTATATCTCGCGAAGGCCCCTAAATCGGAAAAGAAACGAAAATCATTTTAATATATAACGTAATTTACACCTTAAGTGTGTTTCGAGTATAGTAATTTAATTATTTGTAGTTTTTTCTTCTTTTTGTTATTTATATGTAAACATATAATTCATTATTAAAAAAGTAATGCTACTGAAATATTCATTTGTTTTAAACTTTAAAAATATTTCTCTAATATATAGGGAGCATTTTTTCCCCCGCTTTCTTTTGCGTTTACATAAATGACGTCATTTGGAGGAATTTATTCAAAATATTTTCAGTTTATAAATTAAATTAAATGCTGACAGACGATTGAATCCTGACGATAGAAATGTGATTTTTTTTCAAATTTTCCTGAAAAACATAATTTAATCACAATCTTGTCTTCATTATCGATTGAAATCAAAGATAAATTCAATTTTAATTTGAAAATGACGAATAAAAAGAAATAAATAATCCCTATCGGGATCCTTTTCACATTTTTCCCCTTTTTTGTCACAAAAAAACTGAGTAATTAGTTGCCATCATTACAGAAATGTTATTAAAATTAGAAAAAAATTAATATCTCGAAAACTAATTCGAATTTCAAAATTCTATTACCAGTTTTGACATCCGCGGATTTTTATAGACAATTGGTATTAATTTCACCATCAAGCGTTTAATATTTTATTAAAAATATCCCTGAAACATAATCAGTCGTTTAACCAGTCGTTTCATAAAATCGTTTCATAAATTCGTTTCATAAAATCGTTTCACAAATTCGTTTCATTAGGATTTTATATATATAGGGTAGATTCGTTTCATTAGGATTTTATATATATAGGGTAGATAAGGATAAAAATGTAACAGTTGTCAATTTTCTTTTAGGATGTGCACAACAAGATCAAAATAAATCTTTGCTCACTCACCGCCCCCCCCCCCCCCTAAAAAAGCCCTACCTCCCTAAGAAAGTATTGAAATGGCACCCCTGTTTGAAAATTTTATCTCCGGTGCCAAGTTGACTCTCTGTGCCTCTATCCAAAACTATTTTTTGTAAAATAAAACGTAATTAATTTAACAACAAGACTGAAATAGTTTCCAATTATACGAATTTCATCTAAAAAATATTTTAAGTATACATATATCGCTATATGTTTTGTAATAAATTTCGTAAATCTTCATATGTTTTAACAACACCTTTCTCATAAAGCATTCGAAACAATCTGGAGTTTTAAAGTAAATTTTTTCTATTACTGTTAAGTGTTTAGCTTTTAAAGATCACGTGATAAGCGTCTTTTAAGTTTAGTCATATATGCATTGCTTGCTTTATAATTTACACTCGCATCATGGATCAGTCATGACCGATAATGATAAACAGTGGAGTTCACAGCAATAAACAGTGTCTCATTTGAGCCGATACAACTCACATCAATGAGTAAAGGTGAAAATTTCCGAAAGAAGGAACGAGATTTTGAAATACAGATAGTTTCGGTCAAGTTTCGGTCAGGCCGAAATTTTGGCAGCAGTTTCGCCGAAAACGAATATTCGGCGAAACTCCAATTTTGTGCCGAAACCAAAACCGAAACCGAAATTTCGGTCGATCTCTAATTATGATATCAACACTTTATGTTATTTATATGTATTAGTAAAATAGGATTCGCAGGTGTCATAAAAGCTCTCTGAATTTAAAAATTTAAATTAGTTTGAGAGATATTAATTTTTTTACTCTTACGAAGTTTATCTAAATATAGCAACTAAATTAATACATTTAAAAAAAAAAAAAAAAAAAAGGAAAGGACACTAAATGCCACCAGATTATTCCTTTCAATAGACCGAAACGGAAATTTTTTTAAATATTTATAATAAAAGCATATGGGAAAACACATAGACGCTGGCGCGGTAGTTATTATCGTAGTGAACTATGGAATCCCCATTAATCAGAGGATTTCATTAATAAGGTGTTTTTAGCGACTGAATTAGTAAAAAAATTCATTTTTATTAATACTGTAAAGTACATCATTTCTCTATTTATCCTTTTTTTTTTTATTAAATATGTATTAAAAATTTTTTCGGATCGTAGTTATGATGTTGATAAGTGTAACCCAACACGTCCGTACTCGAAGTGATTTTTCTGTCCTATTATTCTACGAGGAAAAAAAAGGACAATAATATGGATCGTTATATTTTCATTCACGCCATTTCCTCAATAAAATTGAAAATAAAATTATTTTTACTTAGTATAAATAGGTGGTGAAAACAATAACTCGATCAAATTACATTTATCAAGAAAATGCGAAGAAATAAAAACACATTTTTACATATTCAAATTTCGCAAATTTATTCTAAGCACAATATATATACAGGTGGTTATCAAAATAATGGAAACACTTGTGAATGAAAGGGACATTTAAGAATTCCCTTCGTAAGCATTAAAATATAATCTTAGCTACCAGATTTTTTTTAATATAAAAAGTACATGTATTAGGTAGTATGAGAGAGCTCTAGAAGAGTTGTCTACGTTTTGATTTTTTTTGCCAGAAGCGTAAAATGTCAGACCTCACAGATTTTCAAAGAGGCCAAATTGTAGGAGCCCGACTAGCTGGAGCAACGGTGACCGAAACATCCCAGCTTATAGGCGTTTCTAGAGGTACGGTGTCTAAAGTCATGACAGCATACACACAGCGCGGAAAGACAAGCTCAACAAAGCAAAATAGTGGACGGAAGGAGAAGCTGAGTGAAAGAGACCGACGGGTATTGAAGCGGATTGTAATGTCTAAAAAGAAAACAACTGCAGCCAAAGTGACCGCAGAGCTCAATCAGCATCTGGATTCTCCAGTGTCAACAATTACAGTTCGGAGATACCTTCATAAAGAGAACATTTACGGCAGAACAGCAATTCCCAAGCCACTTGTCACAGATGCTAATGCCAAACGTCGTGTAAAGTGGTGCCACAACCACAAAACCTGGTCGATTGATAAGTGGAAGACTGTTATATGGTCAGACGAATCATCTTTCATTTTTTTCCCCACAACAGGACGGGTACATGTCTGGAGAACACCTGCACAAGCGTATGATCCTGATTGCCTCCGTCCAACTGTCAAGCATGGAGGTGGATCGGTCATGGTATGGACAGCCGTGTCATGGTTTTCTGCTGGTCCAATCGTAACCCTGAAAGGAAGGATCACTGGGGAGAAGTATAGAGAAGTTTTAGCTGACCAGGTCCATCCCATGATGCAAATTTTGTTTCCTGCAGGTGATGGAATTTTCCAGGATGATAATGCCCCTATTCATGCAGCCAGAGTTGTCCAATCATGGTTTGATGAACATGAGGATGAGGTGGAACATCTACCTTGGCCCGCACAGTCCCCAGACCTCAACATAATCGAACCGTTGAGGTCTATTTTAGAGCTTTCAATCCGGAATCGATATTCTCCACCGGCATCTCTCACGGAACTTTCACAATATCTCCATGAAGAATGGTACAATATTCCTCTAAACACTATTCAGAATTTGTATGATTCGATTCCCAGGCGAATCCAAGCTGTATTACATGCCAAAGGCGGTCCTACGCCATATTAATAAAGAATTCCTTCAAAATCTAGGGTGTTTCCATTATTTTGATAACCACCTGTATATATATATATATATATATATATATAATAAAAATGTTAAAAAATTATAAAGATATGAAATTCTTCAAAGGTCCAAGAAATTAGAAGCATTAAATTAAATACCGTTTTATGCAATGATATTCTGAAATTCTGATGGGCTGCTTATTCTCGTTAATTTTTATAGAGAAAAAGTACATTTCTTCAGGGGGGCTCTGCCTAACAAACAGACAGAAACCAAAAAAAAAAAAATTTCGGATTTCAAAAGAAAGCCACTGATGTTTCGGCAATTACAAAGGGGTACATAAAATAATTTTATTTATCAGTAATCAAATGTCTGATGAGATGTCTTGGTAAGAAACTATTGAAGCGAAATTAATTTACGACACCGATATTTTCTGTGCATTTATACAATTTCTAGAACATTATCATATCATCCATTAGTGTATTAAATTCTCTCTTCGAATGAGTGGTGACATCAATTGAAGTACTATTTCCAGAAAAGCAATTGTTCACAATTTAATTTAGAGGAAAATGTATGTTTTAGATGTCCTAGAGCTATGGATCAATTTATTTGTTCTAAACTGATTATATCAGGCCAGTATAAGGCTAGTAAATCTGCAAATTAGGAGCCTCAACATAAGCTCTGGAACTTATTGATTTTAGGTGCGTTCGTAATTATATAAATACGTAGCATCTATAGTTATCGTCCGGTCCGTCCGTCTGTCCGCATATAACAGCGCAGAAACTTGAAGTTTAATATATATTATAATCGTTGCAGAATTTTGTTGAGTCATTTCAAATTTTATGAAAATCGAATCAAAACTTAAAAAGATGGTAATAAGTTTTTTCTTCATTCTATTAAATCCTATCATGCGTAAAATAATTCAGTGATATCCCATGATAGGTAATGATTCTAGGTTGCCATGGTATTTACGTCCTATTTAAGACGGGGTAATATTATTTTCGTATTACGGAATTTAAAAACCGAATTTGTATACTAAACTTGTTTAATTATAGCAATCATATAATCTACTGACAGTTTTTTGAATAGATGTTTCCGGAGAGATAGATATTAAATGGAAAAAGAGTCTAAATATGGATTTCAAGTTCTGAAATTTTCAAAGCTAGGCTTAAGTTTACCATTGGAATTTTCAGTAAATATCAACAAAAGATAAAATGTTGCCAACTTAAAATATACTTATTTTATTACGGAAATTAATAGTATCATAATAATAGACAATATAATTAATTTCACTAAAATAATAATATTATGAACGCACCTGATTTGTTACATTTGACGTACAATTTCTAACTTGTTTAATCTCACTTTGCCTATTATTCAATATCCTACAAACCGCAATTTAAAGTTTTTAAATTACATAAAAATTTATAAGCACATAAAATACTTCGAAGGTTTCGGAAATTAGAAGCGTTAAATTAACCACGGTGTTATGCAATGGTATTCTGAAATTCTGATGAATTTCTTGTAATTTTTTATATAAAAAAGTACATTTCTTCAGGGGGGCAGAGTCCTGAACTGAGCGGGGCAGCTGCGTCTCAATGTGTGCGCCATGCTTTACCAACCATCTTGCTAGGTCGTGCTTTATCCAAATTTCCTTATTGCAAAATCCTTCATAAGAGGGTAAGAAGGGTTTCACAACCATTGAAATTAAAGGTGTCTATTTGACCCATGAATAATTATTTGCACGCTTTGCTCGCTCCCCTATTTAGTTTATTTTTCAAAACAGCTCGTTTCAATGAAATAATAATTAATATATATATATATATATATATATATATATATGTGTGTGTGTGTGTGTGGCGTTTATACGAAGATGAGATACCACGAGATGTAATATTCCACGAGAAAATGGCAGTTTGTTAAAGATATAGAAGGTTGCAGTCGATATCAATAATCATGGCGAAGAGGTGAGGCAATGAAAAGACACCAGAACAGTTTCTCCAGTAAAGACCAGCCAATTTCCAGACAAATAGTTTATTTATGAATAAGAGCGATGCAGTAACAGTTCCCACAGGTATAAACTTACAGCCCTCAGGCTTCACGATGGCTCACTACATTGTTTAATAGATGTTAAAGAGCTGTATGAAAATTCTACGAGACTACAACACCAGATACCCATTTGGTTACACTTCCAAACACGTCAAAAATCCGTTCTCCAAAGCATGCAAATGAGTTTTGTTCACTGAGCGTAGAGATACAGAAATACGACGTCACGTGCGCACAAACCAATGAGTGAGAGGCGAGCTCCAGCCCAGCGAATGAGGAGAGAAGGAGAAGTTCTAACTCGAAAGAGTTCCTCTCGTAGCCGCGCATTAATTTTGAAGTGAAAAATACCCAGCGCGCGAAACCGAGCATGGAATAATAATAATAAAAAGAAACTGGCTTTTTAAAAACATTCGAAATGAGAAAGCGTCTCTCGGAATTTTATAAATTGGGGAGCTGATAAAAGTTATGAATGAACTTAAAATTTTAGATTAAGATTTGGAATAAGATAATTATTAATATACGGGTTAATACTTTTAAAAGGACATTAAATAAGAATAAATATTATTAAGAATTAAGGAAATACTGATTATGTCAGAAGTTAGATTAATTTAAAGGACTAATGCGAAATAAATGTGAAGGATTTGCGAAGGAAATAAATTTTTTATATAACATATATATATAAAGGTCGTGAATTACAATCGGTAAAACATGTACTTAATGCATTGATTTAATGATTGAATATGTCTTTTAATTGTTCTGTAAGCTTCAGACAAATTTCTATATATAGTAGAAAGTAAAAAAAAAAAAAAAAAAAAAAAAAATTACTTTGACATTTTTACTATATATGAATAGCTCATTCAAGTAAATATGAATTGTTTACTTTCCATACCTCCAAGTGGCTCATTAACGTAATGACCAACAATGCAAACTTAACGATCTCCTGGATCCGCTTGTTAAAGAGTTATTAACGGTATTCTGTGAGCGAACGTTAAGTTTTACTAAGAAAGAGGCAAGGAGAATTGATTATGTTAATTACTTTTAAAGTGCAGGTCTGAAGGTTGAATTTTCTTTATCATTCATAAAAGCATATTCTTTTCATGAATAGGAGTTTATTCTTAGATCTTAGTGCATTGCTGTTTAAAAGAAATGAGCCAAAAATAATTACAAAAGACTGTTTTTCAATTAATTACAAATGATTAACGAAAAATTAATGCAGATTTTATTTTTTAAAAAATGATATAAATAAAATATCTGTATTATTTAATGTGAGACTAAATAGCTAATGATTCACCATTACAATGGCATCATCTATGATATATAATTTCAAAAGAATGAAAACCATAACTCTTATTTTTAGCAATTTCCTGCATTGTTGTAAAATGAATTTGTTAATGCCCCTTCTTATCTTTGTGAAAAATGTTTAGATAACTAAGGACGTCGAACATGCTACTATAAATGTATGTTTGATAAGGTATGCGGCGTGAAAACCAACGTAAAGAAAAAAAAAGTAATCGTAAAAAAAAATAACATAAAGTTTTTCAAAGGTTTCAAAGAGTAATTGCTGTAGAATGCAAATTAAAATAAGACAATGTTAAAAATGACAACAGCAATGCACCTGTTTTCTATAGAGGAATATTTGAAGTGAAGAAAGTACTTCCTTTTCAAGTTTGAAACATGTTATGACGATCCCGATTTCATTCACATTTCTGAAACTTTTTTTACTATAAATAATAACTTAAAAAAAACATAATATAGTTGCCAGCTTCTAATATTTTTAAAACACTATTTTAGAATATCAATCTTTGTTTTATTTTATCGCAGAATTTACGAAAACGATTTCCTTTTTTTTTTTTTTTTTAATCATAGCAATCTTAAGCAAGTAATTATAGTATTTATGACCGATTAAAAGATCATCCGAATGACCATTTTTTGAAAAATTTATTGATACTAGATCTATTTCCGGAAAATTAATTTTCTACTGTATAATATGAAGCAGAGTTGCATTTTTTCCTTTTCGTCCTAAACTAATATTTCCAATCCCAGTGAGAAAAACTGGCAAATACGATAATTATCGGGAAAAACTGGGGAAAATTTCTCAATGTAAAAGTACAGTCAGTCAGTCAAAAAAAAAAAAAAAAAAAAAAAAGAGAGAGAGAGAGAGAGAATACACATTGCCTTTATTCACAGACCGCTTACAATAAAATCACCCCAAAGATGTCGTAATATCGTCTTCTTTCAAAATATGAAAGCAATTTTTTAAAATATGAGTCGTCTACATATTAAAAATTGCACCAACTTCGATTTTTCAAATAGTAACACCCATTTTTGAAACTTTATTTGAGTTCCTTGGATCAAATCAATCTGGAAAAGTATAATAACTTAAATATTTTTGTTAAATATTCATGGGGTTAGAAGAGGTCAATATTTGAGAATGCTAATGTTAAATTCATGTGAAAAAATTTAATTTATATCTTTCCAAAAAATCGTCCGATTTAAAAGTTTTGTTATCAATGAGATATAATAAATACTCAAACATATTCTAAGCTGGTTTTTTTTTAGTGAAAATAATAATTTTAATTGAACCGGTGAGTGGAAAAAGGATACCATTCCAGCTAATGTAAATGTTGAAAAAACATTTAAAACATTTATGAAAAAACAAACAAACAAAAAAACCCAACCAATTTTACAAAAATGGTCACCATTATTCGATTGTGTGTCCATTAGGGTTCATCCCATAAATTTCATCAAAAAATACTCATTAATTAATTAATTGTTATTAATTAAAAATGGTGGAATGTTGTCCTTTTTCCACTCAAATGATTGAGAACAAGTGAAATTACGAATAAAGCATTTTTATGGCACTACATATTTATTAAACAATTAAAAATTAAAGATGATATTTACAATAAGTGTAGAAATTAACAATTGTAGATAATAATAATAATAACTATTATTACTGTTTTAAACATTTAAAAGGGGTTATTTTTACAGTTATGTATACGTCACTATCTCCAATGTTGTTCGTGGGTTAATGAAGTATTTGGTAACCAAAACGGTCTTTTTTCTTCAGATATCCAGTGCATATACTTTTGGAGATGTCCTGCCTTTTTTTTATATACTTTCATTGCAACTTTCCCACTATTACGCTGATTATTTGCCTCGCTATTATTTCCCATATACGCTAAAGCTGTGGGAAGCTTCTCTATGATCTTGTTTCTTCAATAATTTGTTAGTTCCATTTGTAAAAATTCCAATGACTTGACGCAACCCTCCATCTCATCAGTGTAGATGACTTTTGCTATTGCTGAATGTCATGTTTGTCATTGTTATGTTTGTGCAACTTTTCTTGAAATAACGTTACCACCAATTCTTTAAATTGAGTACGGTTGTTTTGAAGGATTTTGAAGCATGATTTGGGCATTTTGCGTTCCTAACAGTTTGAATGATGTTGCATTGTAGCACAGTCTTCAATGGACGAAGTGTAACAACCCGGGAATGTTATCCTTCTTCCACACTGTAAAAAAAAAAATGGGTCGATCTACTAAAAAAGAATTTTAGTTTTTCTCAGTGATCTTTGGAATTACCAAAATTTATTCAGTTACAAGAAAATATGTAAGAATTACTAGAAAATAGCTAGCAACGATTCCAGTTTATAATACCGGTTACTAAAAAATTCTGTAGAATACAAGTATACTAAAAAAATTTTAGTAACCCCAGGATTTTTTTTTACAGTGCACTTAACGAAATCTTCAAGACCAAATAAACTTATGATAAGATGCAGGTAGGCTATTATTTTTCGTCTCATTAGAGAGTTTACAGTAAAACTTCAAAATGGCTATCTGAGTTAATTTTCCATATTTTGGGAATGTCAATTTTACAACTCACCCATTCAATTATGAAAGTTATTCATAAATTCATATTAAAAAAATTATGAATCATGAGATACACCAATTTTTACATAAACAGAATGGATATCATCAAAAACAGGAAGGAGAGTGTGTAAATTTACAAATCGTTCCAATCATTATTTTCGAGATTATAACGCAATTTTACTTTTCGAAGGTCTAACGAGATCATATTCCTACCGTTAAGTCACATATAAAAAATTTAAACAGCAACCAGAAAATTTATATGGAATTTCTTTTCTAATAAAGTTTAGGAAACGAGAGTTGTTGTTCTGAGATTTTAATTTATTTTTTACAAATTTGTGGATATACCCTTAATAAATTTCATTTTCTTGTATAACACTGTAAAGATTTCATAAAAAAGTATGCAACATGTAGCTTTTTCAGGGCTGTCTTGATCCCAGGAACTTAAATATGATGTCAAAAGTGGGTGTTACCATTTTTTTTTAAAAAAAGAAGTTACAATTTATAAGATATGTAATTTTTACTATGTAGGCGACCCTTGTTTAAAAATTGCGGTCATATTCTGGAAGAAGATAAATATTTTAAGTCTAATGACACGTTTGGAGTGATTGTATCGTAAACGGCCTGCAAATAAGAGCCGGTATATCTTTTTTATATACACTGACTGAACATTAAAAATGTTCATCTTTATGAATTACATTCATAATGAATGTTTTTTTAATTTTATATATACTTTTAATGATAAATATTACAAAATAATAACATAAGAAATTATAATTAATAAATTATTTAATATTTTTTAGAATAAAATCCTTTAATTGTAAAACTTTTCTTTGTTTTTATAAGACTTCAACACCTTCTTATTACAAGCTATAACATACTATCTCTTATTCTACTCTATTTTAGAGTAACTGTTCGATTTTATTTTACATCCAACTTTTCATTTATTCACAGTAAAATTAAAAAAAAAAAACTGGTTAGGTTTAGAATATTTTTCTGAGTTAGTATTTTGTTATACGATATGGAAATGATTTTCAATATGGATTAAATGAAAATTACGAACCTTACATTCTAACCCGTGAACTTCACACGTGCGAATTCGCACAAACCAAAATTGCAAATTGTCGGTGTTTTTTTAATACATGCTTTCATTAATTTTCATTTTTCATTAACAAAATGAAGTATTTGTTAAAATTAAATATCCAATTCCTCATTAAATATTGTGTAGGAATCATGTATTATATTTCATTATCATTACATTACGAACAAAGTTATTGCGAACACAGTTGAAGTTACTGACTCCCAAATCGTAGTGTGGAGTCAATGGGTTAAAAATTGCATGATTTCGATGCAATAATTACGGTAAAATTTTGAAGTTTTTAAATAAAAAGCGCATTTTTTAACCTTCCTACCCTGAATGGCTGTAATCTACCCGTTTCAGTAATTTATTTCAATGGATTCAAACCAAAAGAAATTTTTCATAAAATCAGTTAAAGTAAAGCCAAACAGAATTAAATTAAATAAATATGTTAAATAGTTTTAAATAAAAATTCTGGTGTGATGTGTTTTTTTTTTTTTTTTTTTTTTTTTTTAAATCAAGGTTGAATAAAATTTTAACAAGGGTAGGAAGGCTAATGACGGCATTTTACAAGTGAAAGCATTTGAACCTTTAAAGATTTGGCTCGTAATATCGGAGCTGACTCGGAGGAATGAAATACTGTGAAAGTAACGTCCTGTTGACGCAAACAAAATTTCAATTATATGAACTGAAATTCATGCTTTTTAAAATATAGATGATTTTTTTTTACCCAAGAGAGCATTTTACTTTCAGATTCCTTGAAATTAGTCCTAAATAGTCTTAAATAATAATAGCCCTATTCAAATTAAAAGTGTTTTTCTTTTAATGAGAAAATGAATTCAAAATATATGTTGATTTTTGTTATTCCACGCAAACATAGAAACGCAATTATCGAAACAAACGGTTTGACGCAATTATAGAAACAAACGATTTGACGCAATTATAGAAACAAACGGTTTGACGCAATTATAGAAACAAAATTACAATTTTATAAACTGAAATCCATGCTATTATTTTAAAAAGAAAGATGACTCTTTTATCCGAGGAAGCATTTCACTTTTAGGTTCCTTGAAATTAGTCCTAAATAGTCCTAAATAATATTAGTCATATTCAAATTAAAAATGTTTTTCTTTTAATTAGAAAATGACTTCAAAATATATGATGATTTGTTATCCCCCTGCTTTTTTTTTTACAAAAATGTATAACCCAATTGTCACCATTTGAATTTATAACAGAAATTTCATTAAAAATTAAACATAAATTAATATCATGGAAATGGATTTAAATTTTGAAATTTCAAAAGATATTACCTTTATAAATAACTGATGTACGTGGCAGTCGGCAATTCATCAAATTTTCTTGGTGATGGTGAGAAGTAGATCTAAAATTCCTAATGTATGCAGTCAGATATTAATACTATAGATTTTCTTTATGCTACATTGCTAGTTGAAATATGATTTACTTACGGTTTTAGATAATGTTTTCATATCTTACAGGCGCTTTCCTTATTCCATACCTAATAATGTTGGCTGTGGGAGGAATTCCACTATTTTTTATGGAGTTAGCGTTAGGCCAGTACAACAAAAAGGGTGCCATCACTTGCTGGGGAAGGATAGTGCCACTTCTAAAAGGTAAGGTAAATCGTCTTTTTCTTTTCTTTTCTTTCTTTCTTTTTTTTTTTTTTTTTTTTTTTTACTTTTATCTTTCACTTTTTACTATAAGGAAAAAGTAAAATTTTAAAAGCTAGATGAAGCCCTTTCAAGTATAACGGGGGAATTTTCACATTATCTTGTATTACACTGTTAAACGAACTGATCGTATTATATTACTGACAAAATTACTGTAAGGTCTAGTTGTCCGGGTGCTTTTATTATGCAAGGTGTCCGAAAAGCCTTTCCCTCCCTGATTACAAAATTTATTCATACTCTCTATATAGACATGCAAAACTGCTGTCAAAATGTTGGAAAACTAAGCAAATTACTGTTACAGGTTTCCATAACGTATGACTATAAGTTGTCCACGAAAAGGAATCACGTACCGAGAACTGGCCGACCATCAACCGCAACTGAAAATGACAAGCTTTATTATCAAGAAATCAGTGCGTACGGCATTACATGAATTACATGCCATAAGGATCTCGTGATACCAGAGAACACACTGAGTTTTTTCCTGATTTGGAAACATTTCCAGTTTCTTGGACACTGACACTGCTAAACAGGCCCTGGCTATCGCACGGGCACCTGGGGCCCATGCCCCGGGCACGAAATTTCTGAGGGGCAAGAATTTTTTCATAATTTCCTCTAAATTTCCATTTAAAAAATTCATAATTGTGCCAACGTTTTTATTTCTTTTAGGACGTTTGTTTGCACTCAGTGTCAGTTTGGTTTTACCATTTAATATCAATAACATCATTAATAAGTAGACTTCTTATCATTATTTCCTAGTAATTGATCTACTGTATTTGTCAAGTCATTCAATTACGTCTGTCATTTTGCACATTCATTCAAAAAGTGGCACAACTGAAAAAATGTGATATTTGAGATAGTAATAAGATAAAATGACAAAAATATATCACAATCTGTGGTTAAAAGCACATTTCAATAACTAATAGAAAAAATATTTTATTTTTAATCCTGGAACCGTTTTTCATTTTTCCGGAAAACGTAATTTTTTGGGTTGACACTTTTCGAATAAGCGTGTGATATGTAAAAAAGAAAAAAAAAACAGAAAAAAAAAACAGTATCCAGTAGGTATATCAACCAATCTAAGGGGACACGAAAAATTGAAAGTGCCCTGGGCACAAAAACTTGCTAGTCGGGCCCTGTGCTAAACTACAGCTACGTTGCGAAAACCTGAAAAAAAAAACTTGGTTAGTTTTCCAACATTTTGCCGCTAGTTTCACTTGTCTATCTTATATATAGCGGATATGAAAAAAATTTATAATCAGGAAAAGACTTTTAGGACACCCTGTATATCTAAAGCCATTTTTCTAGAAATTAAAAACGGGAGCTATTCTGTCGCTAATAAAAGCTCTTCTGAAGTTGCTTTTCTTGTTGTTGGGGTATAGGCATAGTTTGAATTTCAAAGGGCGGCAGGATATATTGTTCTGTCCTCTAAAAAAAAAATACCCAGAGTGAAATGTTTCCTAAAAAAAAACCTAGTTCTCCATCAAATATTTCACTGAAGTCATTTTTAGCTCACAGGCTATCAAAGCCTGAGAGCTTATGTGCCCGCCCGTTCTGTATGTATGTATGTACGTATGTACGTACGTAACGCGATAACTCTTGACAGAAATAACCGTTTTGCTTCCAATTTTGTTTATAGGTTCCTTGTGATAAGGCGCTTCCCTGATTAGTTTTGGGGATTGATTGTTTAACTATAAAGGGGGGAACGGGGGAGGCTAACCCCCCTTAATTAAGATAAATGGTTTTTTCATGCAGAATTGTCCAATTTTCTTCAAATTTTGTATATAGGTTCATTGTGATAAGGTTCTTTCCTGATTAGTTTTGGGGGTTCATAGGTTAAGTATAAAGGGGCTAACGGGGGGGTGAATCCCCCCCCTTAATTTAGATAAATGAATTTTTCATGCAGAGTTATCCGATTTTCTTCCACTTTTGTTTATAGGTTCCTTGTGATAAGGCGCTTCCCTGATTAGTTTTGGGGATTGATTGGTTAACTATAAAGGGGGGGGGGAACGGGGGGCTAACCCCCCTTAATTTGGATAAATGGATTTTTCATGCAGAATTATCCAATTTTCTTCAAATTTTGTATATAGGTTCATTGTGATAAGGTTCTTTCCTGATTAGTTTTGGGGGTTCATAGGTTAAGTATAAAGGGGGTAACGGGGGGGTTAATCCTCCCCCCTTATTTTAGATAAATTATTTTTTTCATGCACAGTTATCCGATTTTCTTCAAATTTTGTATATAGGTTCATTGTGATAAGGTTCTTTCCTGATTAGTTTTGGGGGTTCATAGGTTAAGTATAAAGGGGGTAACGGGGGGGGGGTTAATCCTCCCCCCTTATTTTAGACAAATGATTTTTTTCATGCAGAGTTATCCGATTTTCTTCAAACTTTCTATATGGGCTCATTGTGGTAAGGGGCTTCCCTGATTAGTTTTGGGGGTTCATTGGTGAAGTGTAAAGGAGGGAAACGGGGCTAGCCCCCCCCCCCTTAATTTTGATAAATGGGTTTTTCATGCAGAATTATCCAATTTACTCCAAATTTTGTATATAGGCTCATTGTGGTAAGGCACTTCCCTGATTAGTTTTGGGGGTTCACTGGTAAAGTATAAAGGGGGGAACGGGGGGTACTAACCCCCCTTGATATAGATAAATGGGTTTTTTAAGCAGAATTATCTGATTTTCTTCAAATTTTATATATATGTTCATTGTGATAAGGCGCTTCTTCTATTAGTTTTGGGGGTTCTTTGGTTAAGTATAAAGGGGGGACGGGGGGCTAACCCCCCCCCTTAATTTAGATAAATGGATTTTTCATGCAGAATTATCCGATTTTTTCAAATTTTGTATATAGGTTCATTGTGGTAAGGCGCTTCTCTGATTGGTTTTATGGGTTCATTGGTTAATTATAAGAAGGAGAAACGGGGGATGGTTCCCCCCTCTTAATATATTGTCGATTTCTTCATTTTTCGAGGGCTTATTTCAAATTCTTTGAAATAAGAATATAATTTACAGTTAGTGTGAATAGCCTGTGAGCTCAATGCCGTCAGTTTAACTGGGCAGTTTTCTTTTATTTTGTATCGTCCTGTTTTTATGCACCATTTAGAATAATAAAAATATTAAAAAATATCTAAGGTGTGCTTATTTAGTTTTAAAATAATTGCAGAATTCTGGCAAAACATGAGCTTCATTTTTACAGATTTTTTTTGTTATAATAGAAATTCCGAACGATCTACATAAATTGTTATTTATTTTTATATTAAACCATTAATCTATATCTATACTAATATTATAAAGTAGTAAAGATTGTCTTTTTGTTTGTTTGTTTGTTTGTTTGTTTGTTTGTAGGGGATAATCTCTGGAACTACTGAAGAGATTTCAAAAGTGATGGTGGCAAATTGATGGTGACAGTCCCTGCTGTAACATAGACTATATTTTATGTCGGTGCCACTACCACAGGTGGGAGGGGTGCAAGAGCGAAAAACGTTCTAAAATTTCGATTTCTTTTGTACTGAAGATGTTAGAAACATGAAATTTGGCATAGTAGTTATTTATAAGGTGTAAATGCTCTCTAAGAACAAATTCAGAACAAATTCGAAATTTAACAGGGTGAGATGAGCGAAAAGCGTTCAAAAAACATTCTAAATTATAATTTCTATGGAATCTCTGGAACTACAGAACCGTTTTCAAAAGTGATGGTGGCAAATTTATGATGACAGTCCCTGCTCCAATATAGGCTATATTTTATGTCGGTGCCACTACCCCCAGGGGGGTGCTGGAGCGAAAAACATTCTAAAATTTCGATTTTTTTTTATACTGAAGGAACTAGTAACTTTAAATTTGGCATAGTAGTTATTTATAAGATGTAAATGCTCTCTAAGAACAAATTCTAAAAAAATTCGAAATTTAAAAGGGTGAGATGAGCGAAAAGCGTTCTAAAAACATTTTAAATTACAATTTCTATGGAATCTCTGGAACTACCGAACCATTTTCAAAAGTGATGGTGGCAAATTGATGGTAACAGTCCCTGCTGTAACATAGACTATATTTTATGTCGGTGCCACTACCACAGGTGGGAGGGGTGCAAGAGCGAAAAACGTTCTAAAATTTCGATTTCTTTTATACTGAAGATGTTAGAAACATGAATTTTGGCATGGAAGTTAATTATACGATGTAAATGCTCTCTAAGAACAAATTCTAAAAAAATACGAAATTTAAAACTGTGAGATTAGCGAAAAGCGCTCTAAAAACATTCTAAATTACAATTTCTATAGAATCTCTGGAACTACCGAACTCTTTTCAAAAGTTATGGTAGCAAATTGGTGGTGACAGTCCCTGATTTAACATAGGCTATATTTTATGTCGGTGCCACTACCACAGGGGGGTGCAAGAGCGAAAAACGTTCTAAAATTTCGATTTTCTTTATACTGAAGGAACTAGAAACTTGAAATTTGGTATGGTATAGTTATTTATAAAATGTAAATGCTCTCTAAGAACAAATAATTCTAAAAAAATTCGAAATTTAATAAGATGAGATGAGCGAAAAGCGGTCTAAAAACATTCTAAATTACAATTTCTATGGAATCTCTGGAACTACAGAACCACTTTCAAAAGTGATGGTGGCAAATTGATGGTAACAGTTCCTGCTGTAACATAGGCTATATTTTACGTCGGTGCTACTACCACAGGTGGGAGGGGTGCAAGAGCGAAAAACGTTCTAAAATTTCGATTTTTTTTTATACTGAAGGAGCTAGAAACATGAAATTTGGCATGGTAGTTGCTTATAAGATGTAAATGCTCTTTAAGAACAAATTCAGAAAAAATTCGAAATTTACAAAGGTGAGATGAGCGAAAAGCGGTCTAAAAACATTCTAAATTACAATTTTTATGGAATCTCTGGAACTACAGAACCATTTTCAAAAGTGATGGTAACAGTCCCTGCTATAACATAGGCTATATTTTATATCGGTGACACTACCACATGGGAGGGGGGGTGTGAAAGAGCGAAAAACGTCGACATTAGTGTGGCTTAATTAGTAATTTCCGAATTATCTGTGGCAGTAAAGTTTCCTCTAATGAAAATAGGCCAACGAATACCACTTGGCATTTTACAAGAACTACGCGAGCAAAGCCGCGGATTTTGCTAGTATGTAATAAAAGGCTTATTTTCAGCTGATTATGTCAGGTTTTATTTTATTTTATTTTATTTTTTTTGGAGGATTTTGTGAAAAAGTGTTTTTTTTTTTTTTTTAAGTTCCTGCTGAATTAGCTGCCACTTTGTAATAAAGCAAGGGATAAAATGAACAATAATCAACATTAAAATCTTAGTCAGAACAAGCTGTAAAAATTTAGTCATGTTTACAGGGGTCGATGCAGGGTTTTTTTCTTGGGGCCCATTTTGTGAAAAGTAAAGGTTATTTTTGTGAAATTTATTATATTTTTGTGAAAAATAACATTTTGTAACGGAAGTTGATATCCAGTTAATCAAATTCGAACCAAGCATTTATAAACAAAAACTTTTTTTAAATCCTTTTGGTGAAGTTTTCTTCTCTGGTGAACTTGTTTGTTTACAAATTACACATTTTAAAACATCACAAAACAATAAATTAATAATAAATAGCAAGTTTTTATGGAATGGAATTTTGTGAAAGGGCCTATTTTAGTAAAAATATTTTTGTGAAGGGGCCCATTTTGTCAAATTGATTTTTGTGAAGGGTCCCGTTTTATTAAATTGATTTTTGTGAAGGGACCCTCAATAGGCCCCAAATTCTGCCTGGATCGATCCCTGGTTTAATTTTTTTGTATCTTTATTAGACTTTATATAGGGAAAATTTCAAGAAATGTTTTTTTAGAGGACAACACAATAATAGTGTCCTTCCTAAAAACTCTAGATTGAATACTAGACATGTGTAACATACATTTCACCCTTGAACTACATTATGACCTGAGATCATTTGGTCATTGTCATCTATCGACCCACGCGAGTCTCCTAAAGTAGGAAGATAAAGTATCTCAAGAAAGAGAACGATTTCTTCAGCGTTCTGTTACACAATTCGTATTAAGATTAATGGTTCTAAAATTAATTGGCTTAATGAAGGTATTCCTATCGTTACTTTATTCTCTGATGAAAGTAGTGCCTATCCTTCTCATTAAATTTGATACAATGAACATGAGCAATTAAGGGTGTTTTTGATGAGTGCCTTTTATTACGAAGAGCTTCAAGGATAAAACTGCGCTTTATTCGCAGAAATCAACGAGCAATATTACATGTAAATTGAAATATCAATTTTTGGTTTCCATGTACTCATTATGCTGCATGAATTGATACATTCGCTTAGATAGTCTCCATTGTCTGACCTGTAAATTTGTTCTACTCGGCAAAATATCGGGAAGCAAAAGAGAAAAAATTATCTTGAGAAGGCCTACGTTTGGTCATATTGTCATGGATGAAGCCTCCTCAAGAAAATAATAAGGAGAAAGAAGACTTCATTCATCTCGAGTTTTCTATAAAATTTTCTACAACATTTATTGCTGCACGAAGTCGAAATGAGAAACTCCAGCATGTCGTGAAACAAAACATTTCTTTCAAAATATAGGATACCTTATAGGCTCGAATTTTCAAATGACGTCGCTTTTAAATATAGTAGAGTGTCGCATTATCCGAACTTGTCGGGGCCGAGCTCAGTAAGGATACTTATACCTGGAGAAATTAATGCACACTGCAGTGTAATGTTAAAGAAAAATAATTGCATCACTGCTATGAAATATTCAAGCTACAACAAGAATTTCAACTGTTCACATTATGAATATTCTTCAAGTTATAAACGCTTCATAAGTTTTGATTTTCTATCATAAGAAATGTATTCATTTATTTTGATGTTTATTGTTATTGAAGGAGTATTTCCAGTACCGTCTTTCTTTGAAGCATTACCATCGGATCCTAAATGTCCTTAAAGCCAATTATAAGTTTCCGTTAACAAATGATATATTATAAAGATCGTCGGTTTGAATGTTTTCCCCCTGCGAAAGTCCTCTCCCATTTACCAGCCTCTGCATTAAAAGAAAAAAAAAAGGTAGCATTTAATGTAGGATTTCACCTGTTAATGAACAATGCAGGAGAAAAACATTGTTTATTGGATAAAGTTATGATTTTTAGAGAGGTGAGATTATAGGAGATGATTAAACCTTTTTACAACACCTTTGGAAATTTGCATTCCCCTACCTGCTGGCCACTTTCTCATAATTTACTTTGCACAGAAAAAAATAAAATCCAATTTGGGTCGAAAGATTCTTAGGTATGTGCCCAAATTGGGTCATGCCTGTTTTGGTTACCACAGGCATGACCCAATTTGGGTACATACCTAAGAATCTTTCGACCCAAATTGGGTTTTATTTTTTTCTGTGTGGATTAACAGTTTAAGACATCGAATGCGAGTGAACACGAGAATATCTATATTTTTCATGTAATTTCACTAATTCCGTTTTCCCTCATATCACCCTTTTAAATTTCGAATTTTTTAGAAACTGTTCTTAGAGAGGATATATATCTTATAAGTAACTACCTTGCCCAATTTCAAATTTCTAATCCCTTCAGTATCACAAAAATTGCAATTTTCGAACGTTTTTCGCTCATGAAGCCCCCTGAGGGTATAGTAGCACTGGCATAAACATAGCCTATGTTGAGAGCAAAGACTGGCACCATCAATTTGCGACCATTACGTTTAAAATGGTTTCGGTAGTTTCAGAGATTCCATAGAAATAGTAATTTAGAATGTTTTTAGAAAGATTTTCGCTCATTTCACCCTTTTAAATTTCGATTTTTTTTTAATTTGTTCTTAGAGAGCATTTACATCTTATAAGTAACTACTATGCAAATTTCAAGTTTCTAGCTCCTTCAGTATTGCAAAAATTGCAATTTTAGAACGTTTTTCACTCCTGCACCCCCTGGGGGTAGTGACACCGGCATAAAATATAGCCTATGTTGGAACAGGGATTGTCTCCATCAATTTGCCACCATCACTTTTGAAATCGGTTCGGTACTTCCAGAAATTACCCCCTACAAACAAACAAACAAAGAAAAAACGTTACTTTTTTATAATATTAGTATAGATTTCAACGTAAGTTTATTCTTATTATTATTTATAGAGGGTGACTTTTTTCCCCCTCAAGCAAATTCGTAAAATCACGTATGAAGTTTCGGGAACAATTAATTAACGATTCCCTTCACCACATGTACACTGTAAAAAAAGACAAATGTTTCTTAATCTAGGAAAATATAATATGACCACACTGGAAAAAAAAAAAAAAAAAAAAAAAAAAAAAAAAAAATACTGGCACCCCAGCTGCCAGTATTATAGCGTAAAATTAACAGTAAAATAATCTGTAATACGCTGCCGCGCATGCGTGGTAGCGTATTACTGCTTATTTTACTGTTTATTACTGTTAATTTTACGGTATAATGCGTGGTAGCATATTACTGCTTATTTTACTGTTTAGTACTGTTCATTTTACGGTATAATACTGGCAGCTGGTGTGCCAGTATTATACTGTAAAATCAACATTTCTTTTTTTTTTTTTTTTTTTTTTTTTTTTTTTTTTGTAGTGCACAAACTAAAATATACAACGAACTCTTCCGAGTTACCTACGATTCCGAAAAACGTTCTTTATGTTTAGAAACCTTAGAAGCCAGTCTATTTTCGAAATTTAAAGAAGCACTTTTTTTTCTATCAGTGATTTTCAGACCCTTTTTCTCAACCCGGAATATCAGTTTTTGGGATGCTATACCAATTCTGAAGTAAACATTTTCATGTTCAAGAAACATGTTTTACAAGAAAACATGATACATTAAAAGCATTAAAATTAATACCAGTGGACCCGTGTATGAGGATTTTGCACTGCAATCTTATATTTTTTTACCAATATCTAATATTTTTTAGATGCGGGTTTAAACTTCTAAACAAAAATCAAGGATTAATAAGATGCGGTACTTCATTTTTGTGACAACAATGATTTGAGGAAAACCTTTCATTTCATTTATGAAAACAATGCTAATTTAATTTTTAATTAACTGAAATTTTTAATTAAAAAAACATGTTCTAAAGAAATGTGAGTGTACTATGTCAGAAGCCGATTCAAAAACCTTTCGAATGATACCTCATTCATTGTTGTGCGATTTATAAATGCATAGAAAAAGAGATGTTGAAAACAGAAATAATATATATGATGATTATTATGTTGTTATTCTTGCATGTATAAATTCAGTTGCGCTGCCGAAAATATTAATTGATAATTAATGCCATCGTAAAAACCGATATTCCGGTTTGAGAAAACCTGAGTAATACACTATGTCAGCGGTTCCCAAACTTTTTTCTTTCACGTACCCCTTGCTTAGTCTTTTCATTTAGGAGTATCCCCCCTTTTTTTTTATAAACACGACCCTACTCACCCACATAAAGCAAAGATGCTTGTTAAATATTAATCTTCTTAATAGAGATGAACAATAAATCGACTCAAATTAGATTGACATTTCTACTTTTTATTTTTTATCTTACATTTTAAAATTAATTTTACTTTTTATAATATTAGCTTAATATCAATATAGCAGTAAAACAATTTTAAGTAACTTACAACGAAAGTATATAACAACCAGTGGACCCGTGCGAAGATTTCGCACTGCCTTTTAATATTTTTTAAATGCAAGTTTAAATTTATATACATAAAAAATAAGGACTAAAAATATCTGCAAACAACATTAGTCGCCAGAATATCGCCTCATTTATCCCATCAAAGTTACAGTAAAAACTGATCACTGATAGCTAAGGTAACAAAAAATTATCAATCGTATTTTAACTGCATTAGAAGATAACATCATCTGTTTCGGGAAAAAAACATGGGACAAAGAAAGATAAATTGAGCATTTGAATTAAAATTTTGCTTTTTAATCATTAAATATAAAATAAACCCGTGCAGCAATCTTTATTTTACTTTTTTTTTTTTTAATATATATATAATTACTGCTGAGTACGATATTTTATTTTTTTAGTATTTATTTTTGTGGCAACATTAATTTCAGGAAAACGTTTCATTTCATTTATGAAAACAATGCCGATTTAATGTTTAATTATCAGTAAATTTTAATCAAAATAACATGTTTTAGGAAAATGTATTTGTGCTATGTCAGAAGCCTGTTCAAAATCCTTTCATATGGTATCTCATTCGTCGTCCTGCGTTTCGTATTTTCTTAGAAAAAGGGATGTTGACAGGATAAATAATATATAAGATTTTGCATCACTATATACAAGTAGTCAAACATGGCTTTTAATAATCACAATTCTAATCCTTGAGCATGTAGCATTTCATGTAGCTGAGTTTTTAAAAATCAGATTCAAACGAAGACAGATATAATCTTTAATTAGAAGCAGCGTGAAGCTTATTGCGATATTTGTTCTTAATGTATGTATAAGACGAAAATGCGCTTTCCACAAGCTATGTATTTATGACATTATATCTTAAGGTTTTATCACTGAGTTCTTTGTTCTCTTCAATTTCTGCGAAGATGGGAGAAAACATAAGTAATCATGCAATATGATTAGATGTGGGCGAAGCTAGCGACATTGAATTATCAATGAATTACTAGAACTAGTGGACCTTTTCCTTCATTTTGTGAATAACATATTGCAGTTATACATGATACTATCTTTGAAATCCAAAACCCTACTCTGTTTATGTGTTTTCAGTTGAACCATTTTTGTGACTGCCGCCATTACCGATATTATTTTCACGTTCCCCCAACAGGCCTGCCACGTACCCCCAGGGGTACTCGTACCCCAGGTTGGGAACCGCTGCACTATGATAACTACTCTGAAACGCTTCCGAAAATCAGTGACAATATATAAATGAATATATAAATAAAATAAATAAATAAATAAATAAAAATTGATTTTATAAATATTTCTTTAAACGTCGAAATTATATTGACCTCTGAGATTTCTAAGGATAAAGCACACTTTTCGAAATGATGGTTAACTCGGAAAAAGTTATTGTATATTTTCGTAGAATTAGAAACATTTGACTTTTTTTCAGTGTAGTTTATATCAGTTACCACAGGAAAGGATAACTAGGCTAATTATCTTTTTTGTTGGTGCATATGATATTTGATGCACCTGAAGAATAGAACCGCTAAGAAATTGCTTCCGAAACCATAGCCTTAAGTTATGCTGATTTGCTGGAAGGGAAAAAACTCCCTTCTGTATTTCTCATCTTTATTGTACATGCACCCTAACATTTTATAATTGCTGTTGTTATTGTTAAGGATATATATAGAAATTACGTTTTGCGATATTACCAATTTCTTCTTTTTGAAAATAGAAAAATAATCTATGGTTTCATATTCTTAAATTATAGGTATCGGCTATGCTGTTGTTTTGATTGCATTTTATGTCGATTTTTATTACAACGTCATCATAGCATGGTCAGTGTACTATTTCGTGGCTTCATTTAGCACTGTTCTGCCCTGGACAACATGTGACAACCCTTGGAACACCCCACAGTGCCGTCAATTGACAGACGACAGCACAAATTTTAGTACACCTGTTGATTTCAATCTAACAACTGCACCAGAAGACAGTTTGAGTCCAACAACATCTCCAGCGGAAGAATATTTCAAGTAAGTTATTAAAATATACAAACATACCTTTTAACTAATTAGTAATTATTCATTTTTACTTTCTTCTATCTTTACAAGAAGAAAATTGGTTTTATGAAAATTTTCGACTTCCTGTTTTCGACGGATTTATACGTTTTAGAAGGTCATGAACACGATTTGACTATTTTTAAAAAATATCTGTCTGTCTGTGTGTCTGTATGTGTGTTTTGTGGGCGCTCTATCTCAAGAACAAATGCACGTAATTTAATAGAGCAGTCAGATCTTGCTGTTAGACCTTGATATAAATTGGTGCTATTAGAGTTTGGTATATACCGCCCAACAGGCGACGCTGGTATGCTGCATTATTAACGATTTGCAAGATAGCTATATCTCAAGAACTAATGCACGGATTTTCATCAAACTTCAGATTCAGTTAGACGTTGACATAAGTTGCTGCTTATTAGGTGTTGGTGTAAATCTCCCAACAGGTGGCACTGCTATACTGCATTTTTAAGGTTGGTTGGTTGGCTGATTGTATGACGGCCGATTATCTACACGAGGGATATCATTTTTAAGGTTTAACACGATTTTAGCGATAGTCATGTATCAGGAACTAATGCACGGAATTTAATAAAACTTTAGCGTTAGTTAGATCTTGATATAAATTGGTACTGATTCGTGTTTGGTGTAAATCGTCGTCCAATAGGAGGTGTTGCTATGCTGCATTGTTTGATTTCCGCAAAAGGTCTATCTCAAGAACTAATGCATGGATTTTCACTAAACTTTCGATTCAGTTAGACGTTGACATAAGTTGGTGCTGATCAGGTTTTCATGTAAATCATATAACAGGTGGCGCTGCTATGCTGCATTTTTGGTTTCTAAATGCATAATTTAAAAAAAAAAAATATGCTTTTTGAAATATTAACATGTACGAGATGTTTTGGGATTGGCACATCCAACTATAGTTTATTTTAAAATGCAGTTATAAAGGAATCAGTGGGAGATTTGCCAATAGGCCGAGTAGGCCCATTTTTTTTATAATAGAACTAATACATTCCGTAAATTGTTTTTAAACGACAAACATATTAAAAATAATACTAGTAGCAATTACTTCTTAATAGTAAATATGTTTCATTTGGTTCAATTTTCAACCTTCGAATTCGAATAACACTTCATATAACGAATTTAACAATTAATTTTATTTGTTTACAATTCTTTTGTTGCCACTTTACAAAAAAAAATCATAATATAATTCTTTTAAAATGCGTAAGTATCGTCTGCGTAAATGATTTCACATAATAAGAATAAATTGTGTATTTGAATTCTTAACACTGAAAAATACTTTTATAATTGATTGTAAATAATTGAATTTTCACAAATTTTAATTCATTAAAAATATGCTATAATTTTCATAAAAAAGGGTATTTTAAAAATTTCATAAAAGAATTCGTGAAAATATAATATGATTAAAAGGAATGAGCACCAAAATATGCGCCATTTCCAACCAATCTTAATAAAGTAATTAAAACGTATATTTTCCTCTCAAATAACATACATTTTTAATATAAGAAACTTTAATGTTCTTTTACGGTTTGAAGTATAAATTCTGCAGTTATTTTCAATATTTAAAATATTTCGTTTTCACAAAATGTAGATATATAGGTTCCTTTCCTTTTTAAACAATTAAAAAAAAAATGAGAAATTTTGATGCAACGATAATATTTTACGTACTTAATAATTCAGGACTTTATTCATTTTTACTGACTCAATGATTTTTATTTACTGCAAGAAATACGCAGGTTTCATTATCGTTTACAAAAATGAATCCGTATAATGGAAAAATATATTCAACAAAATAATATATATATATATATATATATATTTAATCATTCGATAAGAAAGTAATAGTGTCAGAATCTACAGATCATATTTTATTTCTATGAAGTCCAAAAATATATTTTTCCTTAATTAAATTTAAACAAGAACGAAAAGTCATGCGTCAAGCATAGATTATGTAACACTTTCCAACGCTTCCAAAATAATTTTACGAATCATACTCTTTAATAAGCTAAAAGATAACATCTAAGTAATCCGAATACTTTTATTCAGCCCTGTATAGGATCTATAGATT
The DNA here is from genome assembly GCA_963931845.1 of Maratus michaelseni. NCBI lineage: Eukaryota > Metazoa > Arthropoda > Arachnida > Araneae > Salticidae > Maratus > Maratus michaelseni. Next base: position 144,598,506 of record OZ007596.1, read on the forward strand.
TGTATATATACTACATAGGATGCTAAATTTTAGTTCAGTTAGGAAACACGTAGCACAGTTTAAAATTCTCCGTCTGGAGTTAAATAATACGGAAATGTGTTCCCGAACTTTTGTGCTTCCCTGTATAGGATCTACAGAATTTATACACACCACGTAATAGACAAAAAGCAAGTTAAAATTAAAATCGCGTTCAATAACTTAAAACGCACTTCCAGGAATTATTGTTAACAGACAGTAGGTAATTCTTTTGCGTGTCCCTGTAAATGAACGATGACTGCTATACACACAATATTCCGTAGTAAGTCTCTTGTAATGCACTTTAGTGATCTATATAAATTTCAATGCGTTTAAAATAGTGAAACATTATTTAAATAAACCGCAGACGATTTTTCTCCATAGACGTAATGTAACGGAATTCTTTTGACTGTCCCTGTAAAGTAAGTATAAGTGCTATGCACACCCTATTCCATATTAAGCTTCTTCTAATGCACCTTAGTGATATATATAAATTTCAATGCGTTTAAAATAGTGAAACATTATTTAAGTAAACCGCAAATGATTTTTTCCCATAGACCGCAATGTAACGGAATTCTTTTGAGTGTCCCTGTAAAAAAAAACTATAAGTGATACACACTTCCGTTGAAATAGGGAACATGCTATAGATAACGATTATAACATATTAAAATTGCAGGGCAATCCGAGCATATTTACGGGAGTTAGAGCACGGACAGACGGCCAGACGGCAGACGGCAGACGGCCAGACGGCAGACGGCAGACGGCCAGACGGCAGACGGCCAGACAAACCGAAGTCATAAACACTTTTCAACTAGGTTGGAAAGTGTTAAAAACAGTTTTTGAGATATTTTGGCAGATTTATTTAATTAATCATGATTTTATCTATAATTGCTAACTCCATGATTTATTTTTTTCTTCTGAAAATATACGTGTTTCATTTTTTATTTGCAAAAATGCATCCGCAATGAAAAAAACATGTAAAAAAAAAATTAATTAAAATAATAACTTTTTTAAGGTTATTCTGTAAAAAATAAATAAATAAATAAATAAATAATAATATTGTGCAAATCTACAGGACATAATTTATTTTTATGTTTAATTTCAAGTCAAAAAACTGAATAGTTTTTTTGTAAAGTGTACGACAAAATGTAATTTGTGTAGCCTAGTAGAGGATTCGCTTCGCTCATCCTAATTATTAAGAAATTTAATTTTTTTTTCATACAATGAAATGAAATATCTAAACAAGCAATTTAAAAAACACAATAACGCTGTAAAAATTCATCTTCAGCAAACATCTTCCGTATTTTCGTGTAGCCCTGTATACGATCTATAGAATTTTTACATACGACCTAATACACTCAAAATTAGATAAGTTCAAAATGAATACCACAGCGGAAAATCCACATCCAACAATTATCGATCATAGTCAGTCCTATAGTTAGAATTGTTTTGTGTATGTGTCTGTAAATGAATCACAAATGCTATGCACTCCATAATCTATAGAAAACCTGCTGCAGTGCATCTTAGTGATTTTTTTTTTCATTTTGTTATGTTTGAAGTATCATAATATCATTAAAATGTACCGCAAACTATTTTTCTGTGCACCTTGGTCTTGGAGTACCCCTGTGCCCAATGTTGTAAATGTTGGTCTTCCAACACAGCGTGGATCCAACACAGCGTGAGAGTATACACAGACAGACAGGCACACAAACTCTTTGCTTGATTAATGTACATTTATTTATTTTTTAGTGAAAAGTAAATCCGATATTACAGACAGTTTTCTTTCTAAGTGTAAAAGATATAGGGTGAAACCCCCAGTAACTCACACTTTAAGGATTTTTTCCTTCTTCAAATCAATATTACAAAGTTTTAAATCTATTTTATACTTTTTTTTTTTGTAAGTATAGTAAAGATACATTAAAAAATTATTGTTGACAAAATCTTGAAAAAATTATAATTTTTATTACTAAAAATTAATTTTTGCTATAAATATGGTCAGTATCTCCAGTAACTGACACTATCCCCTTTTTGAAAAACCAATAGCTGAAAAATAAGTTATAACAGTTAAGACAAATAAGTTACCACTAGATGACATTACTTTGCAGAATTTTACAAGAAAATGCTTATTTGAATTACATTTCTGGTGCAGTGTCAGTTACTGGTTAAGTGTCAATAACTGGGGGGTTTTACCCACCCTGTTATTTAATTTTCGAAAAAATAGCAAAATTTAAATCAACATTTGGCATAATTTCTAAAAAATATTTTATAATGTTGCGTGAATTAATAATTTTCATAAGAGAAGAACGAAGAACTATTGTTTGCAGAACTTATTTCATCAGAATCAGAATCATCACCTTTCTGCATTTCCCGTTTTCGAACTGCACATAGTTTGAAATTTCACTCCGTATATTTCTAAATGACTGTGAAAATCATAACAAATTTAAAATAAGTTTCCTTGAAAAATACCTTTTAGAGGCCTTTTAAGTTTTTTTTTTCTGTTATTTGTAATATTAGTTAAATACAGTTTTAATAACATGAAGTGAAGCATTATTCTACAAATTTGTTCAGGTGTACAGCCGTGAAAAAAAAAATGAAGCATATCCCCTATTTCTTTGGCCACAGTAAAAGTAGGGAAATTGAACTGGTGCTATTCAGTTGGACAAAAATACCTACTTTTTATTCGATACTTTCACATTTTTCTTACAGGATTATCATCATATTAAAATGAACAGAATTTTTTATTTTTTTCTATGGTAACACCCTAATTCGAGGCAATAATAAGATTTAACACAGTTCAATTAGCCTACATGCAAATTTTCCCGAAGTTTCTTTTCCGATTAATTCCGGATATACTGAATATTTAAAACTGAGCTAATTCTGGAGTCAGTTTCAAAAGTGAAATCCGATTCGTTGCTGTGACATTCAGTTTGAATACAAACTTTTTAATACTTTTCAGTGGGCAATATTATTAGCATTAGAAAACTGCTAAATAAATCAATTAAATATTCCATCAAATAAGTAACTGAGATCATTGTCACATTTATAAACAGCTTTTATGAGATTAATCGTACCACTGTCATATTTTCATACGATGATTTAAGTCCCACCAGTGGCTGAGAGGTTCTGCTCTCGAAGCTGGTAGACAGGAGGTGCTGGGTTCGATCCCAATCGCGCCCGTCGGCCTAATGGTTCGGAGTTTTCGTGGTTTTCTTCGAGCTGTGGATTTATCCATGCGTAAATACGGATTAGTTTCCCTTAGAAAGACCCCCACGAAGGGCACTCCCCCCCGGGCCTATATCCCAAGTGTAGATAATTGGCCGTCAATAATCAACCCAACCCAACCATACGATGATTTACGGCAGAAATAGTGAGAAACGCATACATACTTTTTTTCACCTTTAAGACATTTTACTTTAAAAATAGCAGAAAAAATTCTATCGAATTTTCCCTTGAGTTTTACGTTTTACGGTTTAAGTAATGGGTACTTTTAAGCCCCTTAAAATCTCATTTATGACAAAACTAAATCTAATTTCTGAATAGTTTTTCATTGTTAGTTTCAATGTAATCATCTCACGAAACCCTATTACTCCCGCTTCGTTGTCTGCCTGTCACAGAGCCGGTTCTCAGAAACTATATAACTTACAGGCATAAAATTTTGTGTATATATAGCTGAATACCTACTATGAAGCTCAAAATCATAAAATTTGAAAAAATCGTATTATTTTAATATAGAGAGATAAAAAACCAAAAATCTAACAGCCTTTTCGTATTAAATTTAAACATTTCTCGTTATAGCAGTTGCCAACAATTAAATCCAAAATAAAATTCTTTCTGCAGTAGTTAATTTTCTATTGAAAGATTTCCGCGTGAAAAATGAAAAGAAAATAAAAAGTTTCACTAATTGAAAAAAAAAAAAAGATTAATATGACGTCATATTGATAATAAAACGGGAAATTTCAAACATTTCTCAATAATACAAGGAGTATGAGTATGTGCAAGTACAGAAAGCAGCTTAATATGATGTCATTAGAGAATTAAAAACGAAAATTAATCTGACGTCATATTGGAAGTTTAACGGATTTTTCAAATGTTTGAGAATAATACAAAGAGAGTATCAATATGAGTAACAGTGAATAGTAAATATATGAGTTGGAGGAACGTATTGAATCATGATAAAAACCCGATTATGGAGATATTGGCATATTTTAACATTTTGAAGGTCTCTATACAACATGATTAATTTTGAAATTGATTTTCTTTTAATATCGCTCTTAGTCCACATGACAGATATTGTTATGACAGAGTATAATAGCGGGCTTCGCCCTCTATCGGGCCAGTTCAGATATTCGGAAAAACGTGAAAAATAGACTGATAAATTTTTACTTTATGAAAAACATGACTTGATTTTTTTTTTCTCTTTTGAAAATGAAATTTATTTGGATTGATTAAAGAAAGGATAAAGTGTTTTGAAAGGAATATTAAACGAAACGCTTTATGCGATCTTCGATCACACTTACCCACTTGTTGCGATATTTTGTCCATCGAAATTTTGTCCACGAGATTTTTTCCTACAGCCGAGGCCCCTGATCTGAAGATTTACGACTATAGTAGCTTGTGGATAAGCATACTGTCTGCTTACCAATAAATTCTTAAGGCTGCTAATCCTTACGATCGGTCACTTTTATTATTAACTTCTAACGCCGCTTTCTATCCCCCCCCCCCCCCCCACCCTCTGTAAAGACTTAATAAACTCTTGTCTGTTGGCTGTAAGTGTTCTTATTGAATCAGTTATAATGCGACTGAGCAAATCACCACAACTAACTTTACACAGAGCCTCGCCTGCTAACCGTAAGGCACAAGGAGCTGGAAATTATTTTTAAAATTTTAAAAAGAGTTCCAAAATGATTGAAATATCGGCATTTCAATTCCCAAATTCATTTTTTTTTTAAATGCTCTTTTTTTAGAAAGTTTGCCTAATATAAGGAGAAAGTTCCTCTGGTTCGAGAAACTTCTGTTATCTACTCGCATAAGTGCCAACATAATAATAACTATAATATAACATAAAAAATATAATATAACAACTATATGTATTACAAATATATTCTATACTATTTTTATATAGGGAACAGTAGAAAAAAGTTATTTAATGAAATGTGAATTCTGCTAAGCCACTTTCGGGATTAACATTTGTCGTACTGATGAGTTTCAGTGTACGTAGAACTTAGAAAATTTTCCCAGAATGAAAGGTGGCCCTAAATGACTATTGTGTGCCTTCTTTAACTTCAGGGGTCGATCTGTGCTTGACCTCACACGAGTACTAGTATAGATGAGTTGTACCGTTTTAGGCACCATAACTCGTCAACGTCCGAATTCATGCGGAATATGACGTGACGTTAAAAAAAGTGCTAGAGTTTAAAAAAAAAAAAAAAAAAAAAAAAAAAAAAAACATGAGGATGCGTTCGGGATTCAGAAACAGGGGGTATATGGGGCTTCTTTAAAACATCCATCGTATACCACCGTACACTCTCTACTACAGCCATGGTTGAAAATCAGAGAAGGAATGACACTTTATCCCAAAGAAATGAAGGTATTGACTCATCTCAATTACATATTAACCATCCTAAATTTAATAGTTTCTGACAAACGATTTTTTCACAAATTCTTCTGATTCCAATTAGTATTCCTTCACGTTTTGCCAGATATTTTTAAACACTCCAAATATGCTTTGAAAATGATAAAAAAAAATTGAAGTTGCTTTTCTTATTCTTTGTTTCAGCCGAGCTGTTTTAGAACTGGACCAGAGTACTGGGATAGACGATCTCGGCTACCTGAAGTGGGATATGTGCCTCTGTCTTCTGGCAGTGTACGTCATTTGCTACTTCAGCCTTTGGAAAGGAATACATACATCCGGAAAAGTAATAACAAAAAATTCTGTTTCTTTTTTTTTTTTTTTTTTTTTTTTTTTTTTTCATTCAGTGTTTTGAAACTTTATTATCAAGTCACATAGTATTCTTTAGATTCCCTATTCTTTGGTGACCTTTTCGATTTTAGTTAAAATTCTGCACTGCAAATATATATATATATATATATATATATATATATATATATTAATTTTACGGTATTATACTAGCAGCTGTGTGCCAGTATTATAAAGTAAAATCAACATTTTTTTTGGTCTTTTTTATCAGAGAGGATTTTTTTTTTTTTTTTTTTTTTATATACCGCTAACCAGGCCCCTACCTGCCCGGCATGAATGCCTAGCTTAACGGGTTAGTACCTGGGTGCGGGGCGGAAATCGCCTGATCACAGCATGGCTGTGATCCACCTGACTATTGATTTGTTCACATCGCTGCTGTGCTTGCTCTCTTGTGATTTGCTACCGCTATCTTTGTTTGCCGGTTCAAGGTTTCTGTTTAACTTTGTTGAAAGAAGTGGCCAAGGAAAGTGGGGTGGGCGTGGAGATCGCTCATTCAGCCAGGAACAGAGCGGTGGAAAATATACAAAAAATTTACATAAATTTATTCAAAAGTAACTATCCGTCGAAGGACATTAACAAAAAAATAAAATCACAACCATGACACTGTGATGGCTATTGCCATACAATGCTAGTCATTTTTGTTGAAAACTTTATTGAAAAACTCTATTAATCGACTCAGGTGTAGTATTTAATCTTTATTACAGTATAATCCCGATTTAACGGTATCCCATTCAACACATTCGACTACTTAAAAATTTAATTTAATTATGTTATTTATAGTTTGCTTGAAGTAATAAACTCTTATTTAAAAAAGTATATATATTCTGTTTTTAAAAAAATACATAATAAATAAATGTTTAATTTATTTTCCATGCATTGTACGGATTTGAATTACACGATTTCAGGCTTTCACGGAATTTTCAGTGAATAAATATAGTGTTTGAGTCAAAAGTTAAATTTATTTGAAAAACAATTTATGAGAACTGAAAAAAATATGATTTATAAATCTACACGAACAATTTAGAAATTATTTCTTAAAAACGAATTCACCAAAAATACTCTACAAATGATTACTTAAGATAAATCTACGTAACTCAAATATTGTTTTTCTGTTACAGGGGGACATATTAGATTGTCCTTGCCTATTTTTACATTAAGCTTTTCGTCCGATTCAGAGAATAGAATTGATGTCGATCTTAATCAAGGATTCTCTATTATTGTGCTACAAGTAAACGATTTTTGTACAGCACCTGCGTTTCATTCGATGAAAGATTTTTTAAATATTTGATGGTTGATATGACAATTTCGATAAAACTAATAAATGATGTTTTACTTTTATGTAACAAGAAAGTGCTTAGGCAAAGCAATTATTTATTAACTATATTATAGTAGTTATTTATGAAAAGACTCACTGTTTTCATTTTTACAAATGACGATAATAGCTTTTTTCTTTCTTTTTTTAACTATTGGGAAAATGGTTGTTATTTTCGGTCGAGAATGGAACTCTTAACGTCGTCACTTTATTTTTTAAGCGTTTTTAACGAAATTCTGTAACTTTAGAAGAATGTTTCTTTGAATAGGCAATAGAAATGCATAAAATCGTTACAAAAATGTTAAAGTTACAAAAAGGATAGATGCAAACTATCAGATATGAAAAAAAGCCGAAATCAAAAATGGACGTCGGATGAGAAATCGTCTGATAAAGCAAAAAACGTGGTCTTCAACTTTCATTTCCTCAAAATATCTTTAGCTCAGACTTCCATCTAAGCAAGAATTACAGCAATACTTAAATTTTGCTTAGGGGATGGTCTACAAATAGAAATTGTACCAAACTTTAAAAAATTTCAATGCTAAACTTGGCATCATATTTGGATATTTCGGTTTATTCTATTTTCGGATACCAAACGGAAAGTCAGTAGATAGGAAATGGGACTTCTGCGTCAGCAGCAGGCGGTGGCGGCGAGCCGCTGCCGAGATCATACTATAGTAGGTGGGTGGAAAAGCTAGAGTGGGGAAGCTATGTTATAGTAGGGTGGGACGAATAGGTCTGCTATAAGAGGGGGGTATTTTAGAGGGAACTAAATTAATAAAATTTTTAATTGTCTTATAGTACGAGGTAACGGTTATGGTAGAATCCGAACACTGCACCTCTATCCCTCTGCATTTTCCCAATTGTTGTTGTAATTTGTTAAATTAGAATTTTTTTTTTCTGCTTAGCGACATATTTGAACATATTTTGCCATATTCTTAATATTCTGGAGAAGTATCGTAAAGTTTTAAAAAATATAAATACTTCTTTCAACTTAAAGCGATATCGAAAGTAAAGAAGACTACGTTCTATTTGACGGCATGAATAATGCTTCGGCTACAATCAAGCCAGACAAGCAATAATTCTTCAATAGTTTGTTTTCGATCATTTTCATTAATATCTGTTGCGTATAGTGTAAAAAATAAAATAAAATAAAATAAACATGTAAATTGAAAATGTTCTATGATAGATTATTTGATTGATCTGCACATACGTTATGCTGTCATTAAAAACACAAATTTTCAGCTTTAAATAATAGGTATTTGAATGCAGAAATCCGTAATTCATCCGTTCTTAGTCCTTCCTTTGAAAATATGGTGAAACCTCGTAAAAATATCACGCTTTAGGACACACATCGAAGTCCAGTTGCTTACTGATCAGAGCGTCGCGCTACCACGCTTCAGGTCCACAGTTCGACTCCGGACTGCGGACTGGGTAAGGTTCACTTAATCTTTCATCCTTTCGGGAAGAGTACTGACCTTTCTTGGGAACTAAACACTGAAGGTCCCCGTTAGGCTGACCACCTGGCTGGGACATATGCTGTATAGCATTTCAGAGCCCGTGTCAAGAAAACATGGCTGGCACTGCAGGCCAGGATTCTCAAAGGATTGTACATACAATGAACACAATGAATATCATTTATTTAAATAACGCAATGTAAGTACTACAATTTGCTTATTTTGCGTATTTTGTTTGTCCTCAGCAATATATTCTTTTGTATTAACACATTGTCACTATCTAGCTTTTTAATTAACAATGGCGGTGACTACGTGACTGACTCTTTGGAGAGCACAAAATGTGTGGCCGTAAAATTTATTATTTTCTTACCATTATTATTATTTTTTTTAAGAAATCCTTGCCTTGTTTAGTGGTGAAACTTTCTGCCAATAAATATGGTAAAGATTTCTTTTTAAAAAAAAGTGGGAACACAAAAATAAATGTGCCGCCATGCCCTTAGTGCCCCATAAAAAGCTAGTCAGGAGTCGCCACTGTTAACTAACATTACTAAATTAAAGAAAAGGGTGTTTATTTTAGCATTAATTTGTTGCATATTTTATTTCAGTCAAAAACTGAATTCAATTTAATCAACAAAAGGTATTATTTTACACCATTCAAATGTTTACAGCGTTTAATGAGGACTTCGGTTGGTGCGGAAAACAATGCCCTCCCTTGGAAGTCTGTACAAACGGTAGTTCACTATAATTTTACGATTAATTATTTTCCTTTTTCTTCTATCTATAACAGAAGAAAGTACTGTAATCGAATTTTTTTTCGACTTCCGCTTTTCGACGAATTTACACGTTTTAGGGGATTAGAGATTCCGAAAAACATGTTTATACAAAATGTCCGTGCGTCTGTCCTCATTGTATCATCTAAAAGTGTATGGAGTTATGCATGAACCAAATTTCATTTATAGGTTTTTGACTACGGCCAGCAGGTCCCCCTTGAATTTGGGGATATTCGCTTGGAAAGAGCGCTGTAATAACGATTTTTGTTCCATTTTCATTAACGTATCATCGAAAAGTTATGCATAGAAATGAACCAAACTTCATTTTAGGTTTTTGACTATATAGCCAGCAGATCCCCCTTGAATTTGGGGATATTCCACTGGAAAAGAGCGCTGTAATAACGATTTTTGTACTAGTTTCATTAATGTATCATCGAAAAGTTAAGCATAGAATTGAACCAAATTTCATTTATAGGTTTTTGACTACGGCCAGCAAATCCCCCTTGAATTTGGGGATATTCCGCTTGGAAAGAGCGCTGTAATAACGATTTTTGTTCCATTTTCATTAACGTATCATCGAAAAGTTATGCATAGAATTGAACCAAACTTCATTTTAGGTTTTTGACTATATAGCCAGCAGATCACCCTTGAATTTGGGGATATTCCACTGGAAAAGAGCGCTGTAATAACGATTTTTGTACTAGTTTCATTAATGTATCATCGAAAAGTTATGCATAGAATTGAACCAAATTTCATTTATAGGTTTTTGACTATATGACCAGCAGGTCCCCCTTTAATTTGAGGATATTCCGCTGGAAAAGAGCGCTGTAATAACGATTTTTGTGCCATTTTCATTAATGTATCATCAAAAAGTTTAGCATAGAAATGAACCAAATTTCATTTATAGGTTTTTGACTATGGCCAGCAGGTCCCCCTTTAATTTGGGAATATTCCGCTGGAATAGAGCGCTGTAATAACGATTTTTGTGCCATTTTCATTAATGTATCGTGGAAAAGTTATGCATAGAATTGAACCAAATTTCATTTATAGGTTTTTGACTATGGCCAGCAGGTCCCCCTTTAATTTGGGAATATTCCGCTGGAAAAGAGCGCTGTAATAACGATTTTTGTGCCATTTTCATTAATGTATCATCAAAAAGTTTAGCATAGAAATGAACCAAATTTCATTTATAGGTTTTTGACTATGGCCAGCAGGTCCCCCTTTAATTTGGGAATATTCCGCTGGAATAGAGCGCTGTAATAACGATTTTTGTGCCATTTTCATTAATGTATCGTGGAAAAGTTATGCATAGAATTGAACCAAATTTCATTTATAGGTTTTTGACTATGGCCAGCAGGTCCCCCTTTAATTTGGGAATATTCCGCTGGAAAAGAGCGCTGTAATAACGATTTTTGTGCCATTTTCATTAATGTATCATCAAAAAGTTAAGCATAGAATTGAACCAAATTTCATTTATAGGTTTTTGACTATGGCCAGCAGGTCCCCCTTTAATTTGGGAATATTCCGCTGGAATAGAGCGCTGTAATAACGATTTTTGTGCCATTTTCATTAATGTATCGTGGAAAAGTTATGCATAGAATTGAACCAAATTTCATTTATAGGTTTTTGACTATGGCCAGCAGGTCCCCCTTTAATTTGGGAATATTCCGCTGGAAAAGAGTGCTGTAATAACGATTTTTGTGCCATTTTCATTAATGTATCGTGGAAAAGTTATGCATAGAATTGAACCAAATTTCATGTATAGGTTTTTGACTGCTGCCTGCAGGTCTCAGTTGGATTTTAGGTTGTTTCGCCGGAAGGGATGCTCTGTGATAGCGATTTTTGTGCGATTTTCTCGATTTTTCGTAGTTGTGCTGTACATTTGCTGCTCGTGCAGCGAAGGTAACCCGGCACTTCGCAAGCAACTGACGTACAACAGAATACTTAAAATATTGATTTTATTGGCGCTGTGATTGCGAATTTCGAAGTACTATTAACATTTATGCGTTAGAAGAAAGTTTTGGGATTGACACATACCACTAGTATAATTTTTTTTTCAGCATTATACAATGAATGCATGAGTCAATCCTCAAACGCACAAAAATGATCTTTCTATAAAATAATAATAAAATTAATAATGACACTGGCATTTGCTCAAATGCCCTTCCCTTAACTTGTAAAAAATATAAGTAAAAGCTAGAACTTTGACAGTGTATTCTATTTATGAATATATTTTAAAAATGAAAAAGGTCCTAAATCGTTTTTTCCATTCTCCACGTGATAATATGTTCCATGTGTATGTCTCCACGTATTTTCATAAAGTACTATAATTTTTTTTTCTTTTTTTTTTACATGAGTCTAAAAAACTATTATCGCAGCCGATATTAAAAACCTCCAACCCTCAATAAAAATGTCGCGAGAAAAAAAAAAGCACTACTGCTTTTTTTCTAACACCATGCTGTGTTATAAATTTCATATCTTCTTGACTTATTTTTTACTTCTCTTCGATCTCTCCTTTCATTATTATCTTTTTTGATCCTGGCGTTCAAACGATTCTCGGTCACACAGTAAAAGATGGGATGATACGTCATGGATCGTAAAGTTCTTACAAAAGCTTCCTGCTACATCCCTAATTGAGGGAAAGAGCGGAGAAATGCAGGAAGTAAGAAAAGTGCGTTCTCTTGTAAGAAAATGAAGTAAAAATTGAAATCTAAGATAAGTGGGAGGTTTAAGGTAATTTTCAAACTATAAGATTTTGTTTTTTAAGGGAACCAGAGGATCCAACCCGGGCTTCCCGGGTTACAGAATATACTGCCCGGTGTTACTGAAAGTAGGTGAAAACTATTATTTTTTATATTTCAACTCCAATATTTTTTTACATTTAATATATTTGTTTACATTGCTCACTACAAAGCGAAAGTTTGATTTTTTTTTTCATCCGAAGCAAGCATCAATTTTGGCTCCCTCCCACACACACACACACACACTCCCCACTCCTTTCAAAAATCAATTTATAAAGAGAAGTTTTCAATCCATTTCCTCAATTTTTAATTTAAATTTGAAATAATTGTTAGGAGGTATAGTAATCGTAAGATTTTTAGGTTGATTTCTGTAGAAATCGACCTATTGCAATCTCAACGTAAAAGACGTGAGTATAAAACATCACAAATTTACTGAATGGTGTATACAAATGTCAAATTTAAAATTTTATACATACATTAAAATTAAAAATATCGACGTTTCGACCACCTTCTATCTTCAGGAAATATTTGTTATATTGCTTCTAAAGTTCCAAATGCGAAAAACAATCCGTCCGTTGCCACATTATTATTGCCGTCCACAAATTAAAAATTAACTAGGCTAACCATCAACCATTGTACCAACCAACCACAAGTAGAAACGATGCAGAAGCACCTCCTAACGGACAAAAATCTAACAGCCGTAAACGTATTACCGATGAAGAATTTTAAAATAAATAAAAGCGTAATTGACTATTTCAAGATGCTCATCCAAAGTTTAGGGATATTAAATGAAATGCTATCATTACAAACCTCATTACTCCTAATCTTAATTTCAATGGTCTCCTTTCGCAGACCCTCAAAGACGTTATTACATGGAATTTTAATTTTAGCATTATCAAAATCAATGCGGCTGTCAGGATTATTAAATTTTATACTCACGTCTTTAATGTTGTAATGTTTCATGATGTAATCGTCCAGCATTTATATTTCAATCTCTTCGTTTATATATAAGATATATAAAAATAATGCAAATCTTGTCATCACGATAACGGCCGAAATACTGAACCAATTCGAACCTTATTGGGACAGTGTATTTATATTGAAAATATCTTAGATGAGTTCGTTGATCAAGTATGTAGATTCAGCGCCAAAACTAAGAGGGGGGGGGGAGAGAGGGTATGTTCCCGAAACGCGATTTGGTTTGTCGTTTGATACAAATATATATATATATATATATATATGTTTCATTTATATATGTTATTAGGGGCTTAATATTGTCGATTTTAGGCATAATGCTGACAGTATTTGTTGAAATAACATATACTTACTATGAATATTCTTATAAAGTCCTTCTGAAGATTCTATACGATATTCATAGTTTTTCAATTTTGCTTTATCAATTTTTGCTTTTTCATCCTTTTAAGTATAATTCCTTCAGAAGTATAATTCCTTCAGTGTCCATTCCATTGCTTTTTATGGTGTTTTATCCTTCGTTCTTCACATGTGTATTCATTTATATATATATATGTGTGTGTGTGTGAAATTTGGGTAAAAATGTTTTGCAGATGGAAAATCCAAAAGAAAAACTCATTCAAGTGCATTAAAGCCGGCGAATAGATAAAAAGATTGGGGAGGTCGGGTGACTGCCCGGGACACTAAAAACTAAAGGGTGGAAAACGCACAATTTTATTTTATTTTTATTTAATTTTTTTTCCTTACTACAATTACTTTTTTTACATCCAGATCCGGCCTTAGAGAGGGCGAGTTGAGGCGACTACCGGCACATTAAACACTAAAAGATGGAAAATTCACAAAATAAAAGATTTAGTAAAAACTTAATAGTTTTTTTTTCCTTCTAAGTCACTATTATAACTTTGAAAATTAGCGTTAGGTTTAAGAAAGCATCTAATCAGTCCATTAATAGGAATAGAGGATAAAGTATAAGTGATAGTTCCATGAAACTGGCTGTAGATAACACATAAAGATATTTTACGGTATTGGAATTCGTTGTTATACCTAAATAAAATTCTGTTTTTCCAGTTCTTAAGACATTGTGACTCGTGATTTTAAACGCCTGTTTAATTGTAATGTAATACTGCAACCTACAACTACAATAAAATATGTGAAAATGAAATCTGTCTATAGCGGAATCCTGTCTTAAAATAAAAAAAAATTTACATGGTCCCAACAGAAAGAATGCCAACAATTATGCATGCTAAGACGGAAATTTGTGTAAAACGGTATTTTTTCCGATTCCTTTCGATTCCGGTTTTATTAAATAAATATTTTAGGTAACAATAAATATGTTAGGTTTTATTAAATAAATATTTTAGGTAACAATAAATATGTTAGGTTTTATTAAATAAATAGTTTAGGTAACAATAAATATGTTAGGTTTTATTAAATAAATATTTGACGAAGCTGTTAAACAGTTAAAATTAAAAATATCGACGTTTCGACCACCTTCTATCTTCAGGAAATATTTGTTATATTGCTTCTAAAGTTCCAAATGCGAAAAACAATCCGTCCGTTGCCACATTATTATTGCCGTCCACAAATTAAAAATTAACTAGGCTAACCATCAACCATTGTACCAACCAACCACAAGTAGAAACGATGCAGAAGCACCTCCTAACGGACAAAAATCTAACAGCCGTAAACGTATTACCGATGAAGAATTTTAAAATAAATAAAAGCGTAATTGACTATTTCAAGATGCTCATCCAAAGTTTAGGGATATTAAATGAAATGCTATCATTACAAACCTCATTACTCCTAATCTTAATTTCAATGGTCTCCTTTCGCAGACCCTCAAAGACGTTATTACATGGAATTTTAATTTTAGCATTATCAAAATCAATGCGGCTGTCAGGATTATTAAATTTTATACTCACGTCTTTAATGTTGTAATGTTTCATGGTGTAATCGTCCAGCATTTATATTTCAATCTCTTCGTTTATATATAAGATATATAAAAATAATGCAAATCTTGTCATCACGATAACGGCCGAAATACTGAACCAATTCGAACCTTATTGGGACAGTGTATTTATATTGAAAATATCTTAGATGAGTTCGTTGATCAAGTATGTAGATTCAGCGCCAAAACTAAGAGGGGGGGGGGGGAGAGAGGGTATGTTCCCGAAACGCGATTTGGTTTGTCGTTTGATACAAATATATATATATATATATATATATATGTTTCATTTATATATGTTATTAGGGGCTTAATATTGTCGATTTTAGGCATAATGCTGACAGTATTTGTTGAAATAACATATACTTACTATGAATATTCTTATAAAGTCCTTCTGAAGATTCTATACGATATTCATAGTTTTTCAATTTTGCTTTATCAATTTTTGCTTTTTCATCCTTTTAAGTATAATTCCTTCAGAAGTATAATTCCTTCAGTGTCCATTCCATTGCTTTTTATGGTGTTTTATCCTTCGTTCTTCACATGTGTATTCATTTATATATATATATGTGTGTGTGTGTGAAATTTGGGTAAAAATGTTTTGCAGATGGAAAATCCAAAAGAAAAACTCATTCAAGTGCATTAAAGCCGGCGAATAGATAAAAAGATTGGGGAGG
Organism: Maratus michaelseni; assembly: GCA_963931845.1. Classification (NCBI taxonomy): domain Eukaryota; kingdom Metazoa; phylum Arthropoda; class Arachnida; order Araneae; family Salticidae; genus Maratus; species Maratus michaelseni. The sequence goes on from OZ007596.1 coordinate 144,614,369, forward strand.
TCGGGTGACTGCCCGGGACACTAAAAACTAAAGGGTGGAAAACGCACAATTTTATTTTATTTTTATTTAATTTTTTTTCCTTACTACAATTACTTTTTTTACATCCAGATCCGGCCTTAGAGAGGGCGAGTTGAGGCGACTACCGGCACATTAAACACTAAAAGATGGAAAATTCACAAAATAAAAGATTTAGTAAAAACTTAATAGTTTTTTTTTCCTTCTAAGTCACTATTATAACTTTGAAAATTAGCGTTAGGTTTAAGAAAGCATCTAATCAGTCCATTAATAGGAATAGAGGATAAAGTATAAGTGATAGTTCCATGAAACTGGCTGTAGATAACACATAAAGATATTTTACGGTATTGGAATTCGTTGTTATACCTAAATAAAATTCTGTTTTTCCAGTTCTTAAGACATTGTGACTCGTGATTTTAAACGCCTGTTTAATTGTAATGTAATACTGCAACCTACAACTACAATAAAATATGTGAAAATGAAATCTGTCTATAGCGGAATCCTGTCTTAAAATAAAAAAAAATTTACATGGTCCCAACAGAAAGAATGCCAACAATTATGCATGCTAAGACGGAAATTTGTGTAAAACGGTATTTTTTCCGATTCCTTTCGATTCCGGTTTTATTAAATAAATATTTTAGGTAACAATAAATATGTTAGGTTTTATTAAATAAATATTTTAGGTAACAATAAATATGTTAGGTTTTATTAAATAAATAGTTTAGGTAACAATAAATATGTTAGGTTTTATTAAATAAATATTTGACGAAGCTGTTAAACAGCTGTTCAACTGAACATAGTTCAATATTACGTATTTTATGATTACATATTTTTAGGTGCGTTCGTAATTATATAAATACGTAGCACCTATAGTCGTCGCTTGGTCCGTCCGTCTGTCCGTCCGTCTGTCTGTCTGTCTGTCTGTCCGTCCGTCTGTCTGTCTGTCTGTCCGCATATAACAACGCAAAAACTACCCAACCAAATGGTTTGCAATTTAAAATATATTATCTTTGCAGAATTTTGTCGAGACATTTCAAATTTTATTAAAATCGAATCAAAACTTTAGGAGATATTAATAAAAATATTTATTAAGAAATTTGAATTTTTTTTTAAAATCGGTGCTTTTTTGTTATAGGAGCTTCCGAAGTTTAATCGTCACGCGAGCGAGATACTTATTTTAATACAGAAATTAATCTGCAGACGATATAATTCATTTCACAGAATTAAAAATCATCAAGATCTGAATATTTATATAACTAGCTGATACATATATATCTGAATATTTATATAACTAGTTAAGATATTTGTATGAACAGTGTCATAAAATATGTACATAACTAGCTGTTTAACCCGTTCTACGCACGGGATATCATGAATTTAATTCTAAAACGTGCGTATGAACGCACCTCGTTTGTAACGTTTGACGTACAATTTCCAACTTGTTAATTTAAAAATAAGTTTGCAACTAGAAACTTTGTAAATTCTCTTTGTAAATTTCGAAAGATAATTCTTTGTAAATTTGCAGACTTTGTAAATTTTGAAGATATGTTTCGATTCGAACCAGATTATTTTTTACCACTTTCCAACATAATTGAAAGGTGTTTATGAATTTGATTTGTCTGTCTGTCTGTCCGTCTGACCGCTCTCTACTCAAATTCGCGTAAATATATTCGGACTATCATTTAATTTATATTTGTTATTGAGGTTTACCCTGACAAGTTAGGTATTGAAAATTAAGTATGTACCATTTATGGTTAGTTTACAGGGAGACTCAAAAGTATTTCGTTACATTACAGTGAATGGGGGAAATGGTTTTCAGTGCATTTTAATGATTTTAGACTATTTCAAATACAATGAAATTGATATTCATCACTGAGGTGGACGGCAACATGTTTTATATAGAGCATAGGCTAAGTAGAAGCCATAGATCTTTACAGAGATACTCAAAAGTATTCTGTTACATTACGATTAATGAGGAAAAATTGTTTTCAGTGCATTTTAATAATGTTGCAACATTATTAAAATGCACTGAAAACAATTTGCAACAAATGATGCCCTGTTTCAAATATATAATAAAATTGATATGCACCACTGAGGTGGACAGAAACAGGCTTTCTACAGAGTATAGAAAAAGGTAACAGTTATAGTTCGTTTACAGGGTCGCATAAAAGAACTCCATTACATTATGATCTATGGGAAAAAATCGTTTGCAGTGTATTTTAACTATGTTACATTATTTCAATGAAATTTAGGTACTTTAATGAGGTGCGCTACAGCATGTTTTCTATAGATTATTGAGTACGTAGAATTTAACCTTTATTTACAGAGATATTCAAAAGAATTGTGTTACAAGATTGACTATCAGCCATAATTGCTAGATGTGCATTTTCAGCTGCGATATGCATTAACTAATTTGTAATAACTATTGTATTAAGACGTGTGTAGATGATATACAGGGCTGCACGAAAGAATTCGTACACATTATTGGCTATGGGTATCAATTGCTGAAAATACGTTGTGTTTTTTAAAAATGTTTATTTAGATATCTCAAATCAATGTATGAACAAAAATGAAATTTCTTAAAAATATTCCGATAATGATGGAAAGTGTTTCATATTCTATGCCGTGATGAATGATTTTTCGGTCTTGTTATAAAATAAGTTAAATATTTAAAACGCAGAAATAAGTTAAATAACTAAGTTGAAAATGTCTAAATAAAAATTCTGGTGTGAATTATTATTATTATTATTATTATTATTATTATTATTATTATTTGATAAAACTTGAGAGAAATTTTCTGCCGTTCTAGTGTTAAAAAAGATTTGGACTGTTGCATTTACCATAATAATAAATACCTTGCATTCATACATGCATGTTTTCAATACAGCATAGCAAAATATCCAGAATGCAGCTAAACAAAATGCAGACAGAAGAATTTGCGAACCGCGAACAATAAAGTTAGTGTAATCATCGAAGCGAAATAAGTTACAAACAATGCCTTTGCGAAAAAGTTTTCTGGTTTCACCATTAAGCTTCAAATGCTATATTAAAAATGCCTTTTTATACTTTTATGATTAATCTTTGAAAAGATTGTTAGAAAAGTTCTAAAGCTTTGGTTTAACTATCATTTCGATAATCTAACTTTTGTAAAACTAGATCGAAATGTAATTTGGTTGAAATAGTCGGTATTTTTTTTTTTTCGATTGAAAATGCATTCTAAAAAACAGAAAACTTCTCCCCCTTTAAAAACGGCTTTATTTTTAGATTTTATTTACGCGCCAAGAAGGGGGAGGGTAAAATTATTAAACATTTTTAATTTTAAAATCACCTCCTTACTTTAGCACTTTTTATCTCCATACGTAATACATTACCTACTAGACCTGGGCGATATCTCAATTTCAATATCGTGATATATCGTCATCTAAATATCGCGATATGACGATATATCGTGATATTAAAACTAAATATGCAGAATAAATAAAAGAATATTTTGAGAAGAAGAAAGAAAGAATAAAAAATCAGTTTTACTCGAATTTCCACAATATGGTTGGCTTTAGACGAAAGCGAATTAGGGCGACCGCTTGAGTCGCTAAAATTATACTTGCTTGAAAGAAGACAAAATATATGGTTAAAACTGATAGATATATTTAAAAGATATCATTTGTGGCAATGAATAAAAATTTTGCCTTCAAGGGACAAGGGCTAGTAAAATCGCATATGGCACCAAAAATGGTAATTTTAAATACCACCATATTCGATTATGAGAACAATTTCTATATATAACATCTTTTAGAGAGCATTACTTAATTATTTGCCAATTTGCGCTTTATGAAATTTTAGCTGCTTGCAAAGACTGACTAATGAGACTGATTATTACAACAATTCAAACAAATATTTTCGGTTTGCTCGTTGTAATTATTGATTCGCTTCACACCCTCCTCCGCTCAATTTATAACGTAATAAATTTAACGGTATATATTACATTAAAACAATCAGCAATTTCCTGTACTGATATATTCAAAATCCCAAATAACTGAAATAAACACTTCAGAGAAACATTATCTATCACGTAAAATATTTAAACAGAATTTGTTTTACTTTAGCATTACAGTCAGTGATGAATTAAGGGTGACACTGAGCCCTTAAAGCTTCCACATTTTCGGTTATTTAATGTCCCGAAATTGCAACCTCCCCCCCCCTATACACACTCTGAATACCATAATACCATGGACGCTGACGATACACGGGGAGGTATAAGATATTAAAACAGTTGTTCTGCTAGCCCCCAACATGCAATACATATATTTGCATTTATTTTTCGTCAGAGGAGATAATTTTTCAACACAAACTCAAAATTAAAAAGAAAAAGAAAAACTTTGTTCCATGGGAGTTTCAGCGGGGCAGATCTCCCGTGAACAAAATTTCATAGTTCTTTCTTCCGGTAGTGCATAATTAATCATGCTACTTGGGCATAAGTAAATTAATTTTTTTTCAACATAAAAATTTACAGATTTAAAGATTTAAATTTCAAAATTCAGGGAGGGGCAATTAATTGTCCTCCCTCACCGGCGCCTACGATATCCCCCCCACCTGCCATCCCGAACCTCCGAAATACCTCCCAGAGAAAAATGTTTGAATTCAAGACTGATTAGAGTATTATATAGTCATCAAGCACATGTTTCAAGATAATGGAAAAAGCACGAAGAAAATCTTTAAAAATGGATGAAAGTATGAAAAATAATTAAAAAATGAATAATCAGCATATTCGATTATTTTTTACCCGACAGTACATTAATATTTTACAACCTATAATTATGAAAAAATAAATATATATGTAATTTTTTTTTTTTTGCCGCGCCTTCGCGTAAATTGTTTTTAATATCTCATTTGTGAAGAAGAAGGGGGTGGGGGGAGTGGGTTGTAAATCGGATAAAAATAGGGAAGAAACATTTCAATATATTTATTTTATTAAAATTAAAGACTTTGCATAATATTCCTTTCCACCGTTTTCAAATAGAACATAATAATGCTTAATGGTTTTAAAAAATTTAAATGCAAAATTTCCACCAAACAATTTTTGGGCAGTGACCAATGGTCATATATACAGAGACAGTCAGATACCAAATATTCGTATGATATAGAATCATTTATACATATCTTTATTCTAAATTATTATCTTCCTAACTTAATTTTTAATATATTAATTAATTTTCTCTTCGCTAAAATATCTCTTATTCTAAAACCTCAAATGTTACTTCCTTTTCTCATATGAAAGACTATCTTTACTAAATGCAGCATGTACGTTATAAGTCTATTTTAATTCCAATGCGGTTATTACAGATGTAATGTTATGTGTTCCGGACATTCATTGACAGCTGCTTGGGCGCCCAACCTTTTTCTGTTCATAAACAAATTGTGCAAGTAATGTAATTTCCCAGATACAAAGTAACTCTTTCCTTTGACTAAAATCCCTTTCCCACCGGGTTGCCCGCATGTGTCCTCTAAAATTCACAAAAGTTACGGGTTCGCCAAATGTGGTAGCCTATTCATTACATACTCCCAAAACATTTGTATTAATTATCCTTAACGTACATATACATTCTTCTGCGCGTCTGTGGTTTGTCGGCTCAATGTATTATCGAATCTTGGCGAGACAATCTACTGCCCAAACGGCAGATCACTCCTAGCTCTTGTTCTGTCAACAACTGTTCTAAGCCTCTAATACCCGAGACCACCCCATTCTTACCATCTTATACGTGCTGTGCTATATATCAATAAAAAATACTTCAGCTGAGATGTCTTCGTTTATTGGATATTCTTATTTCTGCCTTCCTGGATTCGAACTGTCGGTTAATTGCTTACAACGTAAATGTACAAACGTACGGTCACAAATTATATCCGAATTCATGCGTTATGCATTTAAAATATTTCAGCCCAACATCAAAATCTTCATCATACACAGTTGGTGTGACTAAGGAAGGCAATAATGGATTATATAGTACAGTCGGGGTGGTCTCCGGTCTTCTCCTGTCTCCCATCGCCTGATTCTCATCTCCTGTCTCCTATCCAGATGGTATCCAGTTCCTCTCCAATCCTTTTCCGGACATCTCCAGTGATCTCCAATCATCTCCCGTTCATCATCCAGTCATATCCCATAGTCTCAGATGGTCTCTGGATTATATAAAAGATTTTTTCAAGCGGTACTGTTCTGTATTTCTCAGGATTATGTGAATTTTTCTTCCGGATTTCTGGATCGCATTTTTCAAGCTATACAAGTTTCCCTGATTCTCCCTTTCTGTTCCGCATTATCATTATTCGGTTCTACAAAATTTGATTAAAAGAAAAAGAAAAGTATACCGATGTTTTCGAATTATATGAAGTATTATTGTTGTTATGCAGTGCACGAACATATTAATGCAATTGGATTTGAGTGACAAATGCCAGACTCCAGTACACACACAAAAGAAAGAAAAGAAATTTCTACATAATGATTCTCCATTACTGATGCAATTTTACCGACTTGTGATAAAATTTTCGCTGTGAAAATATGTTTCTTCTTCGATCATAGTAAATCTCTCCTGCGGTGCAAGAATTTCGCTATCAAAACATGCAATGTCGGCGGATTTTATTTTTGCCTGGCCGGACGACAAAGCTTTCTACGATCCCAGCTGTTCAATGTGCCGATGTCTTCCATCTGTTAAAACGGAACTTCAGCGAAAAAACCTTAAGACTGATTTTGTACTTTATCACGAGTGCACTGTAATATTAGCAAGAGAGAGGAAAATAAATCAGAATTAATTATCGTGAAGACATTTTATGTGTTAAAGCAATATTTTATATTACTTTTTACTTTAAACTGATTATTTTAATTTTGTACAACAATATTCTTCAAAGAAGTAAGTAACTATTTTAAAAATTATTTAATATATGCATGTTTTAATTATTTCCTTCAGCCTACAGTATATTCCTTCAAAATTCTTTTACATAATGTTTTTTATCAAAAAATTTTCTTCATTTTCTAAGGTAATTTTTTATATCTATGATTGCACGGGCTGAATATTTAACTTAAATTATACTCATGCATATATTATAAACTGTATTAATAAATTCTTCTGTTTTTGTTGTTAATTGTATAAAACGATGAAGATCATACGTAACTTCATCAGTAAGATTATTTAAATTTTAGAAGAATGCATGACATATCGTTTACTTTGGTTTAAATAAAGGTAGATAAATAGTTTGAAATTTAATTTTATTAGAATATAGATAGATGCAAGTTTCCTTGGAAACTTATCTCGTTAAATTAATATCTTTTGAAATTTTTATTAATCAGTAAGTCAATTAGTCATGCAAACATTCACAAATTTTTTTCTATATGTATGTCACATTTTATATGGTAATATATGTTTGTTTTTTTTTTAATTGTGTACAACCAGAGTATGATTTTTTACTCAAATGAAAAAATTTAGTCAAGCATTTTTCGTCTGCATTTTATATTTTAAATATTATATTCTAGATTTTATGCATAGTAAAAAGTTGTTTTCCTAGATGATAAAATTTCTATAAAAAAAAAGAAAAGAAAAAAAGAAATTACACATGCGTATCAGTTTTTTTCAAATTAATAGAGATGGGGAGAATTTTCACATATAATGTATATGTGATTGTTGCATATATTTTTTTCATCTACATACTGTTTTTGAAAGCTAATATTGTTAGATTGATTAAGTATCAACTAATTGGTTAATAACATTGCAAAAAGAATTTTTGTGTTTAAAAAAGCTCTATGTCATAAAAATTTTATAGTTTTACTCTTTTGAGCATTTTTAGTTAAGTTTAATGATTATTTGTTTGCTTTAACACCATTCATTTTCCACTATTAACGAATTTTAAATATTCTGGCATTCTTTAAAAGTTACCAGTATTACATTATATGTTAAATTTTTGTATAGGTCATTTTCTAAGTTATGTGTGATGCTATAAGCTCTGCTTCGTGTATATATATTTACATTTTGACATATATGATGGGCTGGCCCCAAAATGTTGATGTAATGTGAATATCCCGGAATATCCACGAAACATTCGCTTATGCATGTAACATTTTCAGTTTTGGTGTATGTAATGTTTTTTTTCTATACTACGGCACTACAGGTAAATTTTTATATGTTTCAGGCTAAATCATTGACAAATATCATGATTTATTATAATGCTCATTCTCATACTTTAAAAACTTTAATTATTTTAAAATTTTTGTGTTTTAATTTTTGGCCCATTCTTTCAATAAAATCTGTGATGGAATAAATATTTATATAATTTCTTTCATAGTGATTTGCTAGGCTTTGTCACTCTGCTTACATGTACTTTTCAGATTTGTCAATATCTCGATTCTCCCCACTAATTTTTTTCACTGTCGAGATATCTATGATGGAAAAGAAAAGGTAACTTGGTATTTCAAAAGTATTTTAATTTATGATATTTTTCTCAAGCTAGTAACTGAGAAATTATAATACATCTTCATATTTTAAAGAGTTCAGATATATATGTGTAAAAGAATACTGGCATGGTTCAAAATAATAATAAGAATAATTAAAATGAATTACATCAGTGTTGCCATGTATATTTTAGTTTTTAAATATTTTGGTCACTTTTAGGGATGTTTTTATCTGCACACACGATTATTCTTCTTCCCACAGATATTAATTACAATTTTTAGATATATTTGCTGGTCATGTCATAGTGCTATCTACTTAACTTTTAAAACATTATGTTACTTTATAATATTTACATGAGTTTTCTAAGCATTCTTCTCATTTACGCTCATCTTCGTACAGTTCTGATATTATAATTTATTTAACTGAAAGACATTCATGTTTTAATCATTTCCATAGGCAATATTAACTTTTAGGTAGATTAAATCTTTCGGCATACTTACATACTTGGAATATGATTTTTTCAACGTCTTGTTACATTTTTGCACAAATTTTGTTTTTAAAAAGTAGGTTCAAGATTTATAATTTTTCAATACATTTTATGCAGTTGTATAATTCTCGATTCAAGGAGCTCATATATTTTTCATGGAATAATTTAAAATTTCACTTTTAATTTTAACAGTTACTTTAAGTGTAAGTACATCTTTTCGTTGATTGATTTCTGCAGGATTAGTCAACGATTGTTTATTCCACATTCGATCATAGTGACCGGCCAATCACTGTGGTTATGTGTGAAATGTTTCTTACACTTTTCAAAATTTTGATGTCATATGTTTTCATTTTAATTTCTAGTGTAAAATTTGTTTTAATGTGCTCAGTTCTGAAAAGGTTCTCCATTTTACATTGTGTTACTCACTTCGTATAATATATTTTTATGCTGTTAAAATTTTTGCACACGCCTTAATTTTATTTTGGTCGTGATATTTTGTACTTTTCAAGTACTCAGATTGTACGCCTTCTTTTTACTTCTCTCTCATCGATTTATATTATGTTCTGTTCAATGTGTTCTGAAAATTCATCGTATTCAAGTAATTTACATATTTCACGTTGTTCATCGAAACTAGTACAGTAACTAGTATTTTTTTCATCGTACATTCTACATTCTTAAGTACTCGTCATCCTAGGCACAAATAGTTTGTCGGGTATACACACACACACACACACTATTTTATTGCTGTTTCATATTTAAAATTTTTGCATTTTATTGTATTTAAAAAAAAATTGGCTCTATTATCTATTGTACACTGAAATCTTGACATTCCCCTACATGTTTTCAATGTGTAACAAGACGCATTTTTTTTATTATTTTGTCAGGACACATATTCAGGTAATATTTAAAATTTCAATATTTATTTTCATGTTTAGTGTTTAACAGTTTTCTTGGCAGGTCATACAAATATTGTTTATCTTCTCTTGTCAACGTTTACATTTTACAGGTATCTTACTTGATACAAGGTTCAAAAATTTAAAAATTTTCTGCTATTTCCTCAAGTTATATTTGTTTACGATTGCATTTTTCCAGAATATTCTCATTTTTCTGGTCTCTCCATATTACACGCAGTGTCTTCCATATAAGTCATTTATTAGCGCCCAACGTACAATGTTTTATTTTCTTACAAAGTTCTTTCTTTTGAGTGCTGATAGACCTTTCGTAGATGATACTCCCTTCTACAATTTTTCAGAGAATTTTTGCAGTACAAAGGGGTACATAGAATATTTTTCTACAAAGTTTTACAATGATATTTTTTGCAGAATGCTTTGAATATAAAATTGTGGTCTCTCATTCACAGTTACACATGCAATTGTTTACATTTGTTCCCTACACTGTTTGCAATATTCATTTTCTCTTTATTTTACAATATACTCTTCCTTTTAAACTATTTTTAGACACATTCATTTTCATTTTATGCACAAATTCCAATGGTTGTCTCTCTCGTCAGTACATTTAAATTTAATAATTTATATTCATTTTTGAACTGTGACTTTTCACAATTTTGTTCAATTTCAATCTTTTTAATAGATAGTTAACATGACATTTATTCAAAAAATATATATATTCTCTATCACAATGTTTATTTATTTTTTCACACTTTTCATCGTATCTCTTTCCATGATTATGATATACTTCATGTATTTAAAAAAAAAATCTGCTTACATATCAATTTTACTTCACATCATGGAATTCATCAGTTCAATAGTTTTGAATTGAAATTTTAATAATGGTATAGGTAAGTTTTAATACATTTTTCACGTATTTACTTCATGTTCTCTCATCAACGTACAATGTTTACACATTTACAAAACATTTTTCTTTCATTTATAGGATTTAATTTTTATGAACATGTCTTGTAAATGTCATTCTGGTAAATGTCATTCTGGTAAATGTATTTTTCAGAAGTACTCTACACTACACACATACAAAATATAGATATACTAGATAGATAAAATTTTCTTTTTGCATTCCTGTCATATAACATGTCTATGGCTCATATGGTAGACGATAGGACTGCTTTTTCAACATTTTACACACGTACTTTCTGATAGCACATAATGCCTACGGTGTTTACTTTTCAGTTTATATGATTATTTTTCCTATATATTTTTATTATTTACATTTAGAAAAAAAAAATCATATTTGTGGACACTACAGTTTAATGGATAAAAATGTTACAAACAATTTTTAACCCTATTTTTGCTCATATGCACCAGTTCTTTTGCCATGTTGTTTAAAAATTTTTATGGTACTTTTATGCAATAGATTCATAATTTTGGACGTAATTTTATTTCCCATTGTCAGTATTCATACTTTGCACAGTATCACTCTTTTTTTAACATATTTTTGCCTAATAGATTTTTATTTTCACTTGAATAAAGGAAAACACTTGCTTATATTCAACTTTTATTTATATATGCATAATTATTGTTTATATATATACATTTGCATTTGTTTATATTTACTTTTCAATTTAAACTAGTTTTCATTGTCCTATTATATTTCTATATTAATGTTTATTATGATAAACATTTTTTTAAGTAAAGCTAGCTAAAATCAAAGAAATCTGCAGATATGTATGTTACCATCATTATGAGAATTGCTAGCATTGAAAATTTTGATAATTGTGCACACATACATGTATATACATATGTATGAGAAATATATAGGTTTCCGTCAATTATGACGAGTATTATTGAAATGATAATTATGATATTGTTCTGTATTTTTAAATGCTGCAGCTGTTTGGATAAAAAAAAATGAAACAGAACATTTGTATGATTTAAAAAAAATCATTTTAGGTACCTTTGCACATATACTGAAAGTGCAACATTTTGAAAACAAGTACTTGTATATTTTTATTTCTATATGTTTGTTTGTATTTTTGTTTTATTGTGTACTTTTGGGTGGTCTCCAAGTGTAATTGAATACTGAACTTTTTGCAGGTACGTATAACAGTTTGTACCGATGTACATTGAGCCAGCGTCATTTGTTTTTTATTTTGTCGAAGGGGAGAATATGTATATGATATAGAATCATTTATACATATCTTTATTATAAATTATTATCTTCTAACTTAATTTTTAATATATTAATTAATTTTCTCTTTGCTAAAATATCTCTTATTCTAAAACCTCAAATGTTACTTCCTTTTCTCATATGAAAGACTATCTTTACACTGTAAAAAATGACCAATGTTTCTTATTTTATGAAAATATGCTATAACCACGAATGAAAATATAATATAATCTTCTGAGTTATCCGAAATTTCAAATAGCATGTTACATTGTCTTTTGAATCCCCAGAAACGAATACATTTTCAAAATTTAAAGAATAATTTATAAAAACAAATTATTTTTAGCTGCCCGAATTTTTCAGAAACGTTTCCGAAGGGATTTTATAGTGTATTAATTAGTGTCCTCAGGCTGGAATACCTGTTTTTCGAATGCTATCCATTCTGAAGTAAACATTTTCATGCTCAAAAAAATTGTTTAACAGACAAACATGCAAAATTAACAGCGTTAACATTAACATTAAAATTAAGATTATTTCTTTACTCTTTCATGTATAAATTAACTTATGTGGCTGAAAACGTGTACTTGAGAATGGATAACATTCGAAAAACAGGTATTTCAGCCTGAGGACAGTAATTAATACACTATAAAAACCATTCGAAAACGTTTCTGAAAAATTCGGGCAGCTAAAAATAATTTGTTTTTATAAATTATTCTTTAAATTTTGAAAATGTATTCGTTTCTGGGGATTCAAAAGACAATGTAACATGCTATTTGAAATTTCGGATAACTCAGAAGATTATATTATATTTTCGTTCGTGCTTGTAGCATATTTTCATAAAATAAGAAACATTGGTCATTTTTTACAGTGTACTAAATGCAGCATGTACGTTATAAGTCTATTTTAATTCCAATGCGGTTATAACAGATGTAATGTTATGTGTTCCGGACATTCATTGACAGCTGCTTGGGCGCCCACCCTTTTTCTGTTCATAAACAAATTGTGCAAGTAATGTAATTTCCCAGATACAAAGTAACTCTTTCCTTTGACTAAAATTCCTTTCCCACCGGGTTGCCTGCATGTGTCCTCTAAAATTCACAAAAGTTACGGGTTCGCCAAATGTGGTAGCCTATTCATTACATACTCCCAAAACATTTATATTAATTATCCTTAACGTACATATACATTCTTCTGCGAGTGTGCGGTTTGTTGGCTCAATGTATTATCGAATCTTGGCGAGACAATCTACTGCCCAAACGGCAGATCACTCCTAGCTCTTGTTCTGTCAACAACTGTTCTAAGCCTCTAATATCCGAGACCACCCCATTCTTACCATCTTATACGTGCTGTGCTATATATCAATAAAAATACTTCAGCTGAGATGTCTTCGTTTATTGGATATTCTTATTTCTGGCTTCCTGGATTCGAACTGTCGGTTAATTGCTTACAACGTAAATGTACAAACGTACGGTCACAAATTATATCCGAATACATGCGTTATGCATTTAAAATATTTCAGCCCAACATCAAATTCTTCACCATAATTCGCATATATCACGCGAACGCGATTTTTAAAATAAATTCTGGAAAGAAAAAACTCGCGGTATAGAAGTAAAAATATCTGCATTTTTAAAAATCCTTCTTTGCCCTAGAATATACATTAATGAATACTACTAAGAAATTAATAATTTTTTTCATAAAATAATAATTATAAAGAATAAATAAAAACATGTCTGAATTATTCTTTATTCATGTGTCCCATTAAATCCACTGTTACAAATAAAATACTTCCTTTCTTTCCATCGGCCTAATTCACACATTATTCAACAACAAAGAGCAAATATTCATCCACACCGCATAGTATGCGAGTAGATATATCATCTACTGTCAGTGGTCACTGGCGAAACCGTAAACAAGACTATACGATATTTATTACCCGTCTCATAAACACCGAATAATCACCCTTTCCCCTTTTCAAAAACCTTTTCCGCTGCGAGAACGCACACCGTTAGTATTCATGAATACGGTATCCCAGCCGTCTCATACACACCAAACAAATCACCCTTTCTCCTCTTCAAAAATCATTTCGGCTGCGAGAACTCACACCGTTAGTATTCATGAATACGGTATCCCACGGACCGCTGTTTGATATCGCGGTTTAGGCTGGGAAAATTCACACCGTCAATTCATGAATACTCGAAGTGGAGGAAGCGCTTTTAATATCATGGTTTTCATGGTTTTCGTCAGATTTAAGATATTTCCGATATACCGTTGGGTAGGACTTTTTGATATCGGTATCACGATATGCATTTTATATCGATTTTATCGATATATCGCCCAGCCCTATTACCTACATATTTACACGCATGCTTACTTATGTAATTTACTTATAATATTACTGCAAATTCTTTATATTATTGGAGCAAATAAATGATTATTGCTACTAAAGGACTGCAGAAATAGGAATTTTAAATATTCAGGAGACTCTTTTTTCACGAATTATCCTGTAAATAGTGTACATTTTATGCATAAGCACTATAATGTTCATATAGAATAACTAAAAAGAGGACTTAATCTTATTGTTCATAATAATTATTTTACATTCAATGGTAAATATTATAAACAAAATCATGAAGTAGAATGATTTGGTAGTTGTGAAGGAGAAAATGAATTAAAAAAAAACATTGTATACTAGCTGACCCTCCCGGCGTTTTCCGGGCCCGTGATAATCATCTTAAATATATCTAAAAACAGTGTTGAATGATTTTATATTTTCAAAAGAAATTTTTTCCAAATGAACTTAAAGTTACCCACTGTCTTCGACAACGTACACCCTCGAATTTGTATGATTTTATATTTTTAAACGAAAATCTATCCAAACAAATGTAGCGTTGGGGACCGCATACTGTCTCCTGCAGCATATAACGGACGTGCTACGAAAGCTCTTGGGTGATTTTACAAACGAACTTGGAATTTGTATGATTTTATATTTTTAAACTAAAATCTTTCCAAATGAACTAGGGGCCCCGTTATAGTGATTGTCGATTGAATTTTTTACATTTAGATGCATAAAATTTTCAATTCTGACCAAAAGTTTCTGAGAAAACCTGAATAATATAAAATACGCACCATCCTCTCACTTTTTTAAAACGCGAAATGATATCCAAAGCATATTTCTCTTAAACGGGAAGCATTATCTTCAAAGACACCGAGAGAGGTAGGGGGGATATCTGGCAAATCCTTGAAATGACTTCAAGAATATATATATATATATATATATATTTGAATGGTAAATATTAATATTTTTCAGAACAAAAGATATTCGTTAGAGCTAGAAAAATACTGGGAATAAGTATTTTTTCTTTTCTTTGTATTTTCGTCCGCAAATAGGAGATCGCATTTTAAAACTTGAGGAAAAACTGAAAAGAGGAAGGCGAATGCGATCAACCTTCGGGAAATACTTTTTAAAAATAATAAATATTAATATATATTTCAAAATCAAAGATACCGCCAGAACCAGAAAAGTACGCTAAATAAATGGGTACTTTTTGTTTTTTATATCTCAGCGTCAGCCGTGGATGCGGCAGTTTTAAAATTTTGAAAAAAACAGAGAACTTAAACAGGAATAGGAAAATACGAATTGAACTTCGGAAAAAAATATATTTTTAAATAGTAAATATTAATATAAACATATTTTAAAGTACACCGTTACTCCGAATAGTTTTTTTTTTCTTGGATTTTCGTTCTGGAAGCGAATGCGACAGTTTGAAATTACAGAAAAACGGAGTATTTGAAAACTTGACGTGAATCGAAGTATAATAAAAATGTTTTTTGAAATAATATGTATATGTATATATATATATATATATATATTTTTTTTTAACGAAAGATGCTGTTGGAACGGAAAAGTAAGGCAAAATTTTTCGAGTTTTTCTCTTTTTTATTTTTTATTTTATTATTTTTTTTTTTGTAACTTTATTGGGGATTTGGCGATTGCGATTTTAAAATGCAGAAAAAAATGAACGCTTCGCTTTTGTCTACGTGAAGAACCATGGAACGTCCAGAAATGCACATGTAGAATCCTCTTTGAAGCATGGAAGCTCGTTATTTTGCAATATTCATTGTGGTTTTTAATTAATATCCCGGCTAATTATCAAAAAATTAAAAAAAACTGGCTGCCAAGTGCATAACTTCAGACATACAGGTATGAGGCATACCTGCCAAATATTGTATCTCTGCGCGCAGCG
Source organism: Maratus michaelseni (assembly GCA_963931845.1). NCBI lineage: Eukaryota > Metazoa > Arthropoda > Arachnida > Araneae > Salticidae > Maratus > Maratus michaelseni. Next base: position 144,630,625 of record OZ007596.1, read on the forward strand.
TTCTCTTCAGAACACAGCACACAAGCACGCCAGACGCTCACAAACTTCTATCTTTATTATTATAGATGAAAGATATCAATTATTATGCATTCAAATGATGAAGTTTTGAAAACGAAATTGAAAATCTGCATGCTTAAACGACATAAAAACAGCCTAAGTCCTTTTCTCAGATGCAATGTAATCCACCTATGCACAAAGTGTAAAAGCAATTAATTCGGTTCTTTTGACGAATTCGATTTAGTAGGTCTTGGGTTCTATGACGTCATTTGAGCAAATCAATACTATTGGATATGCCAGAAACTTATATATTTTTTCCTGTGCAGTTTTATTTATGAAAATGTGCAGCTGGTCAAAAAAAAAAAAAAGATGGAAATTGCACGTCAAACGTGACAAATGAGTTGCATTAGCACTGTTATTATTTCAGTGAAATGAATTATAACGTTTGTTATTGTGATATGATTAATTTCCATAATAAAATAAGTACATTTTAAGTTGGCAACATTTTATCTTTTGTTGACATTTACTGAAAATTAAGCCTAGCTTTGAAATTTTCAGAACTTGAAATCCATATTTAGACTCTTTTTAGGGTTTCGTTCATCTCACGAAACCCTATTGCTCCCGCTCCGTTGTCTGTCTATCACAGAGCCATTCTCGAAAACTGTCTAACTCTCAGAGTTGAAACTTTGTGTATAAATCAGAATATCAGCTGCGAAGAGCTGAAAATATTAAAATTTGAAAAATTCGTGTTATTTTAATAAATAGAGATAAAAAATCAAAATTCTAACAGCCTTTTCTTATTAAATTTGAACATTTTCCCTTATAGCAGATGCCAAAAATTAAAAATCCACGATGAAATTCTATCTACAATAATTAATTTTCTATCAGACGATTTCCACGTGAAAAATAAAAATGAAATAAAAAGTTTCACCAATTGAAAAAAAAGATTAATATGAAATAAAAAAAGATTGACGTCATAGTGGTAATAAAACAGAAAGATTTCTCAATAATACTAGGAGTATGAGTATGTGTGCATGTACACAAAGCAGATTAATTACATGTCATTAGAGAATTAAAAAGAAAATCTGACGTCATATCGCAAGTTTAACGGATTTTTCAAATGTTTCAGTATAATACAAAGCGAGTATGAATATGAGTAATAGAGAATAGTAAATATGTGAGTTTGAGGAACGTATTGAATCATGATAAAAACCCGATTATGGAAATATTCGCATATTTTAACATTTTGAATGTGTACAACATGTTTAAATTTGAAATTATTATTTTTTTTAAATATCGCATTTAGTCCACATGACAGATATTATTATGACAGAATATAATAGTGGGCTTCACCCGCTATTGATCAGATATTCGAAAAACCAAGAAAAATAGACAGTTTTTTTTTTTTTTTTTTTTTTTAGAAAATGAAATTTATTTGGATTTTTTAAAGAAAGGATAAAGTGTTTTGAAAGGAATATTAAACGAAACCCTTTGTGCGAACTTGGATCACACTTACCCACTTGTTTCCATTTAATATCTATTTCTCCGGAAACATCTATCCAAAAATCTGTCGGTAGATTATAGGATGGCTATAATTAAACAATTTTAGTATACAAATTCGTTTTTTTAAATTCAGTAATACGGAAACAATATGACTCCATCTTAAATAGGACGTAATCACCATGGCAACTTTGAATCATTACCTATCATGGGATATCATTGAATTAATTATGTATGATAGAATTTAATAGAATGAAGAATTTGACTATAACTCGGTCATAGAGGTTATAAAATGTCATATACGTCATATATGACTATAATATACATGTCAGATAACTTGGCGATACATATCGGTCGCTTGACGATTAATCATCGGAAGCTGCTATAACAAGGAAGTTCCGATTTTTAAAAAATTCAAATTACTTAATAAATATTTTTATTAATATCTTTTTAAGTTTTGATTCGATTTTCATAAAATTTGAAATGCCTCGACGAAATTCTGCAATGACTATATATATTAAATTTCAAACCATTCGATTTGGTAGTTTTTGCGTTGTTATATACGGACAGACGGACCAGACGATGATTACAGGTGCTATGCATTTATATAATTACGAACGCACCTAAAAACGGAACCGTAATTTATTTTAGCGCCAAATAGATGCAGAGAAAAACAAAAATAGTCATTCGATTGGGAATTATGTCTTCTCCAAATGTATGGTAAAAGAATAAGTTTAGGGGGTCGTCTTCATATCGAAATTGTAACAAACTTTGAACTTTTCAATACGGCCATACTTGGATTTTTCGGTAAACTTTAGATCAGGTAACCAAACGGGAAATCATTCGGTGAAAAAGTTAAGGAATTATGCAGATGTAAAGTTTAGAAGTCCTAATGTTAAATTATTGTTTAATAGTCGTAAAACAAACTGCAATGCAGATATTTTAAGCATAACTCAAAAACCACTTGGCGGAGTGTACTGTAATTTTTATTCAAATATTTAAAGGTTCTAGAAATCGATTTCGATTTCTATTTAAATTTTTATCGGTTATATAGGTTATACATATTTTTTTATAGTAAAATTCCATTTTTTTTTTTTTAAACTTGGTTGTACTTTTTCTAATCATATTTTTGCTTTCCTTTTTCATTACAGGTTGTCTGGTTTACAGCCTTATTCCCTTATGTTGTCCTGTTGGTTCTTTTGGTGCGTGGATGCACGTTGCCTGGTGCTGGAGAAGGCATTAAATTCTACCTCACTCCGGATTTTTCCGCACTCGCTAATGCAAATGTATGTAAACTCGTTATAAGATGCAACATCTTCTAGTTTTGCCTATTTTATTTTATTTTATTTTATTTTATTTTTATTTTTTTTTTGTCTCTGAAAATACGGAAAATATTGATGTAATTTTTACTGAGAATAAATTTTATAAAAAATCGAGTTAATTATTACACCGTGACGATAATAAGTAATTATTTGCGAATTTTATTGCTGTTACGTGGCGTGATAATACGAAGCATGCCTATCGGTAAGTAAGACCGACGTACCCGAACTCTCGAGTGGTTATAACGCTCGCGCCAGGTGGGTCTGGATTACCAGGGCACCACACAGATACATGCTACTGCCAAGGAGGAGCACCGCCCCTTGCGCATCACTTCCCCTTCACCCCAAACAACAACGAGATATCTGGCCTCTGCAACAGAAAAACCCATGTACTTGAGGAATTTACCGTATAGTTCGGGGTTCACACTTCCTATTCCCCCATGAACTCCAGATGGACCGGACACTTATAGAAGCGACGGACCCAAGTTTCCCGGGTGTGCTATTACTTTACTAACGTTTCCGGACGTGAAAATCTACAGAGATAGTCACTTGCCCTTCAGCAATGTATCACGTTGTAAAAAAGATGATAAATTTATTTATTATTCAACTAGTACAGGGTGGCACAGAGAAACGGGAAATTTTAAAATAACTCTCACAGTAGTAAAAATTAAAAAATGAATTTCAAAGTTTTATTGTTGAAACTAAAAAGTAAATTACATGCCATTAAGCGTTGTAAGACCAAAAATTTCAATTTCTAAACATAATGTCTATAGTATGACGACAGTTCTCACGTATGCATTCCTGTAATCGAACGCTGGGATTTCGCATGACACTTTGCAACACTTCCATGGAAACCGATTACCTCTTTGTGGTTTCATTTTTAGAGCTGAACCCGTCTTCTCAAAATTGTCAATCCATGTCTTGATGGCGTAGCATGATGGAACGCGACCACGGCGTGCAAAATTGTAATGACGTCGAAATTTCGTGCGAGCATCAGTCAGACTGCCATCATTCTTGTAATACATTCACGGCAAATGCACATTATGAACCGACCCACTGGTCCATGATTACTAAATGGCTGGAAGTTGAGTACGTAAGGATTCCACTCCCACCTTTCTACCAGCTCTGAACTGCTGCCACTACTACTTTCAAAATCCCCCGTTTCCCTGTATCACCCTGTACTTCTAATATTTTCATAATTGTAAAGTGCCCGATTTGTGGCTCAAATATTACCTCACCAGATGACTTGTGTCAAAGAAACAACTCACAGCGACTTCACATTGTAGGCAATAAATGATACCCACTTGAGAGTCACTGTGTGACTAATTAAAGATGTCGTGTTGTGACTGTAACACCTGTGATCATTTGTGACATAACTATGATATCATTATGACAACGATATAGGCTTCGACAGAACGAAATCAATGAAGGTATAAAGTGTTGAAACAGACATGCCTGTGGTCTGCAGCATAGGCTTGATGATTTTCCCGAAACAAAGTCAAAATGCTGTTTCTGAAATTGATTGCCAATCTGAAAGTCTGAGGAAGGAAACGTGTTTTTCCAGAAAACATTGAAAATTCCAAGTATCTAACTCAGTAAGTTTTGGTCGTAAAAGAATGGTATTTTTTTAATAAACCTTTTTAGTTTTTTAGACGCAATGCAGCATTTTTTTTTAAATATAATGCATAGGGAAAAAAAGGTTCATATATATAATTAACTTTCGTATTTTAACATGTAATAGTCACTTATAAAATAAATGCCATATCTTAAAGCTATACTTGATTTGTGTACATTTTGTAATTGAAAGTATCGTCAGCAGTTTAAGAGATAATCGCCAGAACATTTATTTCGAATCATCCATTATAATATGAAATTCTTTATTTGTGTAATAATTTATTTCCGAGATCTCTTCTAAAAAAGTGCGTCAATATTACATTTCTTCTTTTTCTGAATGATTTCGTTTCAGGTTTGGGTAGACGCTGGCACTCAAGTTTTCTTCTCGTTGGGCCCAGGTTTCGGTGTTCTGTTAGCTTTTGCTAGCTACAACAAATTTCATAATAATGTTTATAGGTATGTATTTCTGCACTTTTCTGCTTCTTTATCCTTTTAATTTCGATTAACCCTCGTGTGGCACCATAGGCGCATTTGATTGCCAGTTAACCCTTTCGTAACGTTTAGGGTGTGCAAAATCCTTTAATTTGGATAGCAGTATTTTCGCACAGAAAATTTCGCCTATAATCCTCACAGTACCACATGGAGGGTTAGTAAGTAGTGATTTCAATAATTAAAAAATAATAATAATGTTCAGTAACACCCCCCCTCCCGAAAAAAAAACGAACGATGGCTATAACTTTAGTTCTAATTAATGAAAAAAAATACCGTTTTAATTCATTTGAAGTTCTTTATGTGGTGTATATTGTTATAAGAGGTCATCTGGAAAAACTGAAAACACCCACTTTTGCCACAACATTCGAGTTCCTTGGATCAAAGACCGGAAAAAGGTATAGTTTATATACGTTTTTCTTAAATCTTCACAAAGTTATAAAAGAAAACGTGTTAACCCTCTCGGGGGTAAGTAATTCTGTTGCTGAAACATAAAAATGATAGAATATCACTGAAATTTACGAACAAATTTATTTAAAAATAAATAAATAAATAGTTTCTTCAAGTACATTACAAAATCAATTTTTTAAAACACGTTTTGGAATGACATTTAGTAGTTTAGAATTGAAATTAAGTGGTATATATAATATACCACCGCCCCTTAAAGGGTAAGGATTTATCCATAAATTTTGAACAATAAAATTGAGATTTTACAATGAAAACACAAAATTAGTTACCAGAAAATTTATACAGAATTTTTAAATATATATATTAAAAATAAATAAATAAATCTCTATCTCTATAAAAGAGTAAGTGTCTGTCTGCCTGCCTGCCCGCGGATTTCTCCGTAATTATAACACCTAGGACTCAGAAATTTTTGTCATGTGTAGATGTTGTCACCGGATAGTATACCTCGCGGCCGGATTTTTAAATTTTAATTTAGATTTTTAAAAAAAAATTAAAACGTGTATATGGAATTTTGGGTTCGAGGCTATTTCAAGCTCCTCCCATGAAATAGCCTCGGCAACGCCATTCGTGGCAACGAAGCAGCCAGCCAATGAGAGCAGGTGCAGGATCCAGGATCTAGCGACCAGCGACGACAGTTTATTAGTCGTAGCACAGTGTTTATTTTTTAGATTTATTTTAAAGAAAAGGAATTGAGATTAATTTTTGCCTGATTGAGATTAAAGTAGGTTAGTTTTGATTGTATTCATTCTTTGTATGTTTAGTTGCCCCCATATATTATGTTTTAGGTAAGAATATAACTTGCATTTTACTGAATGGTTTCAAAACGTTCACATACCGGGTGTCCCACAAATGACTGATGGATTTTAAAATTCAATAACTTGCAAACGGGGGCAGATATTAAAAAAATTCTTGCAGGAGGGTTACGTAAGATGTCGGGAGTTTTTTTACTGCGATTATTGATTTTAGTTCGAATTTCAACCAATAGATGGCGCTGACAGTGGTTGGCGCTCATTCGAGGCCGAAACTGACGTCACTCATCATTGACGTGAAGGAAGGAGATTAAGGCTATGGAGTGGGTCTCATTCGCCAGTACAATCTTGCTCTTAGGACCCGATTCTGAACACAGACGATATGATTTTAATGTAATGCGTTGTTGCCATGGGACAACAAACTCTTCGATAGTAGAATACAGATTTCAGAACTGGGCATGAATTTAACAAGCAGTGTTCGAGTTGCAGGCGATTCTACATTTATTTTGTTTTATTTTCTCGGATTAAATTACTTTTTATGGCCTGATTTAAAGAATATTTTATTCATCGTATTTTAAAAATACTAGGTGAAATAAACCATTTTCAATAAATAGTGTACACTCTTTTAAAAGTACTCACTAGCAGATTGCGTAGCAAAATAACGAATGAAGATGTGACGGATTCGATTTCTGTGCAGCTCTCACATACCTGCATTGCCGTCATTTCGCGAAACTAAATTTTCATATTGGTTAGATAAAATTCCCATAAATACTCATAAATGTAAAATTGCCTGCAAACTCGAATAATGCTTGTTAAATTCATGCCCTGATCTAAACGCTGTATTCCACTATCAAAGAATTTGTTGTTTCCATGGCAACAACGCATTCCATTGAAATCATATCGAATGAGTTCAGAATCGAGGCCTAAGAGCAAGATTGTACTGGCAAATGAGACCCACTCCATAGCCTTACTCTCCTTTCTTCGCATCAATGCCGGCCGAGTGACGACAGTTTCGGCGTCCATTGAGCGCCAACCGCTGTCAGCGCCATCTATTGTTTAAAATTCTAACTAAAATCAAGAATCACAGTAAAAAAACTCCCGACATCATACATAACCCTCCTGCAAGAATTTTTTAAATATCTGTCACCGTTTGCTAGTTATTGAATTTTAAAATCCATCAGTCATTTGTGGGACACCCGGTATTTGCTCATGTTCTGAAATGAAACAAACTGTTTTCAATAACAAATCTTAATGAATCAAATTAATCTTACACTTTACTATAAAATGTACAGTTCGGGAACTAAAAATGTAGTCAAAAGCTGTAACAGAAAGATTGTAAATTAACAAACTCATATATATAAATCAAACAGCAGTTTTTACTGTTGAGCTATAGTTTTCTATTTTTAAACATTTTAGTATTGTAAAATATATTTTTTACCAATTTAAATTCCCGTAAGTTAGTTTCTTTAGTTTATGTTCCTTTTTATGTATTTATTTTAAGTTTCCGTAAGTTAGTTTATTTACTTTCTGTTCAGTGAAGTGTAAGATGAAATAGGCCTAAACCCAGTGACAGAACTATTTTCGTGTGTCTGCAACGCTAATAATATTTCAAAAATAGTTTGAAATATGCAATATATATCATATTAAGTTCCCGATAGTTAGTTTTGTCACTGGGGTTTAGGCCTAGTTCATCTTACACTTCACTGAACAGAAAGTATATCTTCATGTATCTGCAACGCTTATAATATTTAAAAAAACTATTCTTGACTGTATTTTTAGTTAGTTTGTTTCATTTTTTAACATTTTTAGTATGAAAATATTCAGTAAATAATTTGTGCAACGCTTATAATATTTAAAAAAACTGTTTTTGACTGTATTTTTAGTTAGTTTGTTTCATTTTTTAACATTTTTAGTATGAAAATATTCAGTAAATAATTTGAGTTCTTGGGCGGTTAGGAATCCATTGTGATTTATTTTTTACCTCATACTTACAAATTAAATATTTTTGATGGAAACAAACAATTTACATTAAATTTTTGAGTATTTATTTATTGTTTACAATTTTTTCCTGTAATGTTTTGGACTACATTTTTAGTTCCCGAGAATGGTGAATTCATAACATGCGATAAATTGTTAAGATGTATGTTCTCATTAAGATTTGTTATTGAACTCCATTTAAGAACCATTTTTAACTCCATTTAAGAAGTTTCATTTAAGAACTTTTTTAGTCGCCCAAGAATCTAATGTTTTATTCAGTAAATAATTATTAAATCTTAATCAATTGACCTGAGAATGGAAATTATTTGCTGAATGTTTTCATTTTATAGAAAGTAAAGTTCAGGAAAAGCAGGCGATTCTTGGGCGACTAAAAATATTCTTAATGAAACAGATTTTCTGAGCTGCTTCTATATATTCATTATTTTTTGTTGGGGCGTTTTTGAGTGATGTTTATGATTTAAGAACTTTTTTAGTCGCCCAAGAATCTAATGTTTTTCTTGAACTTTACTTTGAATAAAATGAAAACATTCAGTAAATAATTATTAAATCTTAATCACGTGAGAACGGAAATTATTTGCTGAATGTTTTCATTTTATAGAAAGTAAAGTTCAAGAAAAGCAGTCGATTCTTGGGCGACTAAAAATTTCAACTGCAATTTCTCGGTGTTTTTTAATTATTTTAAATTATTAAGTTTGTTTTATTTTTCTGTTAACATATTAATGACAGATATTAGTGTTATTATTAATCTAAATGCATTCCAGTTTCAAAGCTTCTGAAATCCAGAATTTTTTATAATCTGAAATCGCCATTAATAGTAAAGTTATACTGTTTTTCTATTTTGTATATCATTTTTTTTTCCAAATTTGTTTCTTTTGTCACTTTATAGAATGCATACTTTGCGACGATCGGCCGGTAGCATCCAACCACCACCACCACCCATAAATATCATATACTACAATTCTAATACCGTGCAAGCGCGCCCCCCCCCCCTGGTTATTTTACGATTTTCCGTCGCATTTAGGGGGGCGGATTAACGGGATTTTACGGTAATTATTAAATTGTTTTGATGAACTGATTATAAATTCCCAGTCCGTGAAATATTCATTATGTGCATTTTGTGACATGAGTTTCTTAAGAATCACTCATATATAGGACAAAATTAGCACTCACTAATCTGCAAGTAATACTAAAAATTTGTCGATTGACTGTTTTGCCACCACTGGCCATCTTAATAGTCACACTCGCCAATTGTGATGATTGATTGAAAAAAGATTTTTTTCCCCTGCTGTCGTTTGATGATTTTCAAAACCATTTGGTACATTTCACAATTACCCCTCCCCCCCCCCCCCCCCCCCAAATCATTTGACAAATTGTGATTTTTTTTTAAAGCTATTTGCCGATATTTGCATTTTTCCCCCGAGACCATTTGATGATTTTTGAGATTTTTTTCATCTATTGATTGATGAATTTTGTGATTTTCCGTTTTCTCACATTATGAGTTTTATCAGAAAGTAAAACAATAAATAAATATGAATGATTTGCGGAGCTGTTTCAAAATAATTATAAAGAATAAGTCTTAAAAAATGTAAAATCAATGTTATTTCTGGCCGAGTTTTTTTTTTTTAAATAATTATGAACCATTTTAATTTGTAAGCATGTAAAAAAATCACCATTTTGTGACAAATTTTGTGTTTTATAAGAATCGCCCAAGAACGGACATGCAATGCGGACATGCAAATTTATGTTGTCATCGCACTCTTTATAATTATTTTTGTTGGGGGTTTTTGGGTGATGTTATTGAATTAGTGATAGAAACAGCTCCGCAAATCATTCATATTTACTTATTATTTAACTTGCTGATAAAACTCATAATATGTGAGAAAACGGTGATTTTTTTCCTTTTTTTTTTACTTCATATATACAAATTAAATTGTTTTGAGGATTGTAAGAATGAGGTAAAAAAAATCACTGTTTTCTCACATAATGAGTTTCATCAGAAAGTAAAACAATTAATAAATATGAATGATTTGCAGAGCTGTTTCAAAATAATTATAAAGAATAAGTCTTTAAAAATGTAAAATCAATGTTACTTCTGGCCGAGTTTTTTTAAAAATAATTATAAACCATTTTAATTTGTAAGCATGTTGTAAAAAAATCCCCGTTTTGTGACAAATTTTGTGTTTTATAAGAATCGCCCAAGAACGGACATGCAAATTTATGTTGTCATCGCATTCTTTATAATTATTTTTATTGAGGGGTTTTGGGCGATGTGATTGAATTTTTGATAGAAACAGCTCCGCAAATCATTCATATTTATTTAATGTTTTACCTTGCTGATAAAACTCATAATATGTGAGAAAACGGGGATTTTTTTTTTTTAACTTCATATTTACAAATTAAATTGTTTTGAGGAAAAAATACATCCTACACTGCACTGAATGTTTTAATTTCTTAGCAAACTCATAATGTTTAAGAATTATTTACATTATATTGATTTCGACAACAGTTGATGAGGCATATCAGTTTAAAGTTGTATCTTATATATGAGTTTGTTAATTCAATGATGTGAAGTTTATGATTATTTATTTATTGTTATTTACAATTTTTCTTTCTGTTACTGTTATTGGATTACATTTTTAGTTCCCAAGAACGTTGTAATATGCAATAAATTGTAGAACTGTACATTTTATAGTAAAGTGTAAGATTAATTTGATTCATTAAGATTTGTTATTGAAAACGGTTTGTTTCATTTAAGAACATGAGCTGATATGTCTAACGCTACGAAAACATTCAGTAAAGTGCAAAATATATTCTTACCAAACACATAATATATGGGGGCAACTACGCATACAAAGAATGAAGACAATTGCAACTAACTTATGTGAACCTCAATTAGCCAAAAATATATACCTTTTCTTTAAAATAAAACTCAAACATAAACAAAACAATGAAATCTGTGGCTAGCCGCTTTCAGCTGTGAACATGAACTGCCGTCGCTGGATCCTGGATCATCCCATGTTCACACCTGCTCTCATTGGCTGTCTGCTTTGTTGCTGTGGATTGGCGGAGAGCATGGAATAGCCTCGAATCCAGAATTCCGTATGCACGTTTTAATAATTAAAAAAAAAATCTAAATTGAAATAAAAAAAATCAGGCCTAGTTGTTATAATTACGGTGCTTTCCTCAGGCAGGAAGACATAATAGGTTTGTTTGTGTATAGAGGTTTGTGTGTGTGCTGTTTTTAGTAAAGACAGTTGCATTTTTTCCGCGACCCTTTCACGAAAGTTTTTTCTGTGAACCTTTCACAAAATCTGCATTTTTTCCACAATCCTTTGACGAATTTCGTATTTTTTCTGCGATCCTTTAACGAAATTCATGTTTTTCCACATACTTATGTCGAGATTCATGTTTTTTCAGTGATCCTACGACGTAATTCGTGTTTTTTTTTCAGCGATCCTTTGACGAAATTCACATTTTTCCTGCGATCCTTTGGCAAAATTTGCCTTTTCCCCGCGATCCTTTGATGAAATTCGCATTTTCCGTGATCCTTTGATGAAATTTGCTTTTTTAATGATCGTTTCATCGTTTGACAATATTCGTGTTTTCTCTGCTGCCTTTTGACGAGATTCATGTTTTTTTAGCGATCCTTTTACAAAATTCATGTTTTTTCAGCGATTATTTGATAAAATTCATGTTTTTCTTGCGAACCTTTGACGAAATTCGCGTTTGCCAGCGATTCTTTGATAAAATATGCTTTTTTCTATTATGATAGGGAAAAGCGGATTAGGATAGGTAGATAGGGAAACCCCATTATCAGATCGGGACATTAGATGTAATTAAGAAACATTTGTATATTTGTAATAATTAGCAAAAATGGCGAGATAAAGGGGGTGGGGTGGGAACGACTTTTTATTAAATATCACATTTATTCTACATCAACTTCCTCTCACCACCAGGGGGTGCTTTGCTATCTCTGTTTCTATGGGCTGGATCACGACGGGGTATGGCTCTTTCCACCCGACATCAATAGAGCTTACTGATTTTAGTTCGGATTTTCACCACAGGGGGCGCTTTCGTATCTTTGGTTCTATGGGCTGGATCATGATGGGGTATGCCTCATTCGACTCGACATCGATAACCTTAATGATTTCAGTTATGTTCGTATAGAACATATTGTGCTCCCTGGCGGTGGAAGGTGTAACTAAAGGATTTTGCAGCTAACTCGGGTTCTATGGGTCACATCACGACACGGGTTGGCTCATTCGACACAACATCAATAGAGCTTACCTATTTTAGTTCTGAATTTCACCACCAAGGGGTGCTTTCCTATCTCTGTTTCTATGGGCTGGATCACAATGGGGTATGGCTCTTTCCACTTGACATCGATAGAGCTGACTGATTTTAGTTCGGATTTTCACCACAAGGGGTGCTTTCCTATATCTGGTTCTATAGGCTGGATCACGACGGGGTATGGCTCATTCGACTCTACATAGATAGAGCTTTTCGATTTTCACCACCAGGGGTGCTTTTCTATCTCTGGTTCTATGGGCTGGATCATGAAGGTGTATGGCTCTTTCGACTCGACTTATGGTAATATATGGGAGTGTGTATGGCACGCCCAGTGTTTGCTATCTAAGGTAGTGGGGCCCCCAACATTAGATTTGTTTAAAAATAAAAAAAAATGTTCAACACTGATTTCAGGTACATTTAAGGTTGTTGGCACGGGCAACGCCGGGCGGGTAAGCTAGTAAAGAAATAAACCCCACTTCATTTGTAATAAACAGATCTACATTTTTCCTGCTTAAGTTTTTCGTTTCTAAAGAATGCCTTGATAACAGAAAATGATTCCTTAAGGTCGTCGAAAAGTAAATTTCTCCCTGTCACAAAAATGTATGATTGGAATAAGATTTAAGTTTATACACCCTTGTTTATAACGATTGTGATTCATTTTATGATTTCATAATTTTTTAATATAAATTTCTTAATCATTTTCACTATTCTGTTTTTGAATCTAAAACAAGCCATGAATATGTTTAGGGCCCATTCATTGTATGCCGTAAAAAAAAAAAAAAAAAAAAAAAAAAAAAAAATATGATTTTTTGGAAAATTATAAATTAAAATTTTTCACATGGACATTAGCATCCTTAAACTTTGATCTTTTCTAACTCCATTTCAAGGAACTCAAATATGGTGTGAAAGTGGATGTTACCATTTGAAAAATCAAAGTTGATACGAATTTTAATATGTAGACGACCCTTATGACAAAATAAATCACATACGATTATAAAGAACTTCATGCGAATTTAAACGGTAGTTTTGCAGTAATTCAGAATTAGAGTTATAGCCACCACTCATTTTTTTTTTTAATTAGTGTACTTTCTGTACGACTATTCTGTCGACTAATGTACGACTATTTATGTCTACAATTTAAATTAACTGATTTCTTTGTTCCTCAAATGTTTGGAGCAGTGTTTTTTCAGCCTTTCTCACCCCATGGCACACTCGAATCCATCCCAAAACTTCCGCAGCACACTAAACTTACAATAATTAAAAACCTACGAAAGGGATATAAGTTTTTTATTTATTTATTTATTTAATAAAACAAAGAAAATGTTCCATCATAAATAAACAAAGTAAAATATTTTGTTATTATTTGTAATTAAAAGATTTTTTTTTTATACTTCTTTACAGCATAGTGTTTTCGGATAGGCATAAAACTACTTATCGTCCAGTGTTTCCGAATCTTGTTTTGGCCACGCCTTACCAAAGCATCTTTAAAATAATGATGTCCCCCCCCCCCCTAACTCTGTAGCAGATAATTCTTATTAAAATGAATTCTTATTCACATGGAGGAAACCTAAAAGTGTGTTAACAATGACAAGTCGCTGCAATTATTTTTTAAGCTTATAGAGCAGGTAATATTCTGGTCACAAATATGTTTGTAACATAACTTTATAAGTGAAATGAAGATGTTCCTCTTCGCATTTGTATCTATGTTGTTTTTTATCACTTTACAGCGGAGTGAAACAAAAGTATTTTATTTGTGTGTATTTCTATTTTGACAAAATTTTTTGAAGATGCACATTTATCATTAAATATGGTAGCATTGATATATTTTGTGTGATTAATTTCAGTGTCGCATTTACAACAGATGGGCATTTTTGGGGCCTCTTTGAATAACATAATCACAGCTGCCAACTGCTGCGATTTTTTGACATCACTATTTTCTTTTAAAGATTCTTCGCCTTATTTTATCGCATTATTCTCCGATTTAAAAAGGAGATTTCTGTCCTTAATTACTAGTGCCAAAAAATCGTAGCAGTTGGTAGCTATGGACACAATTTACAAGAATAATTTGCACAAGACATTCACAATCATTACAGAAGAGTCAATTGTTTCATGCGTAAAAGTCACTTCATCTGACATATGTCAGAGCGAAAATAAACACAAGCCTTATTCCAGAAGTAGTCGAAAAAGTTGTCTAAAACTTTAAAATGCATACAAATCAGAAAAATTATGGAGAATTTTTTAATATAATAAAAGGTGTCTAAATATCTTAGAATGTTTTATATATAATTCTTCTGGTATTAGTAAATGTATTTTGAACTTTTGAATGAAAACTTTTTGAAAATTGAAAGAAAATCTATGTTTTTTTCATTTTATCTTTGAAATTTGAATGTGTAACTTTTATTTTTAATTTACAACATTACTTTTACAAATGAACTAATAGGGAATGGGATCATAAAAATCTGTAATCCCCCCCCCCCCCCTACGGGGGCGTGCAATCCACGTTGGGAACCACTGATGTAGGCGAAATATAATTTATTTTGAACATTGTTCGCTGCTGAAAAGCTTATTTCTCGTAAGGGAGGAATGGTTTGTCATGGGGTCATGTAATCCTCTGAACAGAGAGAGTTTTTACACCACACATTAAAAAGAAAAAAAAATTAAATACACCTAAACAATGATTTTTTTTTCCTTTTTTTCTTTCTTTTTTTTTTTTTTAGAATAATAATAAAAGAATTTCCCGTTAACAACGCAAATATTTTTTAATGCTCAAGAAATCATTAAAAAAGGAAATGCTTGAAATTCGCAGATGTATTTCTCTTTAAGTGCCAAAAAAAAATCGATCAATGGTTTTCATCTTCCTATATATGTGATACATCTTGAATTTATAACTAATTGTTGGTTCATGATGATCGTTCCGGGATTTTCGAGTCCTAAAAATCGGCTTAAAATGCCAACTTTGGGTGAGTTTTCTGAAAGAGTCATTGCCATTATAAGGAAATGGGAAACTGTTCGATTTCTTGGTATCGGAATAGAACTTGCGAATTTTATATGTTTACGAATACCTGAAAATTTTATGCAGTTATGAATAAAAATGATTTTGTGAAGAGTGCTGTAGTCTTAGTCACCCTACAGGTGGCGCTCTGTGCTGCATTTTTCTCACTTTCCGCGAAATCTACCTCAAGAACTAATGCACGGATTTTCCTCAAACTTTATGTTATGTTAGACCTTGACATAAATAGATGTGAATTAGGTTTGGGTGTTTATCGACCAACAGGTGGGCGCTGCTATGCTATGCTTTCCACGATTTCTTTGATAGCTATATCTCAAGAACTAATGCACGAAATTTCATCAAACTGCATATTCTGTTAGACCTTGACATAAATAGATGCTAATTCAATTTTGAGTTTGATCACTAAAGAGGGAAGCTGCTATCCCATGCTTGGGGAAAGGTTCCCAATCGGGTTCACAATCCATTGATGCAAATTAGCGAGTGTGGTTTGCAGTATTATTAACTCCATAGATCAGTTTCAACCACGTAATCACTAGCCCTTCAAATTTCATCCAACCAATCATAAACATCGATTTGTAGCCTGAAAAATGAGCCAACCAATCACAATCCACCATCTTTGAGGGGCAAATATAAACACCCATCTGGTTTCTAGGTTGTGACGTCAGTTGAAACTGATCTATTCTTGTAACACTCGTACCACATTGTTGCCATAATCGCTCATTTTTTATGCCAACTTTCGGCTGTGGACCCGATTACGGAATATTAATTAGCCTTATGGTTTTTGAGACAAACATCTGTATCTTCTTTTCCATAGAAATGCACCAAATATTATGTTTCAGTTTAATTATTGAAAATGTATGCATTGATCTAATTTTAAATTTTAATACCCAACAGGGGGGGGGGGGGGACTGTCGTTCTGTTGTTCTTTTAATTCACTGATCCTTTTAACTCCGTGTTAAATTAGAAGAAATGCACTAATATTCCTAATATTTGATGCTGTTATAAATTAATATTTAGAATTGTATAGAATGAAGTTTTTTGATGGCCACAATATCCTAGTTTATTCATGTATTTTATTTATTGTTGTTCGGTTATTAAAAAGAAACAGATATGTATAAGCATACCATTCATATTCACGTATGGTACTGTAACGTGTTGCACATACTAATGGTATCTCATTTTTTCTCACTTTTAAACAGAGATGCATTACTTACCAGTGCTGTGAACAGCGCTACCAGTTTCCTGTCCGGTTTTGTCATTTTCTCTGTCCTCGGATACATGGCTCATCGATCGAATGTCGAAGTCAAAGATGTAGCTACTGAAGGTAAGAACCTTAAGAGAAATCTTCATACGTAAAATTAATTTCGTGATTTGATATTCAATAAAAATTATTTTTAAATATCCTCCTGTAAATTATTTTATAAAGCATTAAATTAATTATGCTTGCAATGAATATTAAGGAATAACTTTTTAAACATGCAATACAATATTCAAAATTTTAATATTTTTAATTTGCTTAGATTATTGAAAAAAAATTGGGGGTGAGGGGCACGGTGGTAACTTTAGAAGTACAAAATTTTTAGGAAGTGGTACAGTCAATTAAAGAATTGTCTTCTATCGATCCAAAATCGAGAAGAAAATTATCGAGAAAATTAGCTATTATTATTTTCATTTTTCCTTTCTTCATTTTTTACCGGATCAACAAAGTGATAGGTAATGTGCCTGCTTTTTGTGAAATAAGGAGTTATGTGCCGAAGTTTGCTAGTTAAAATACACGTGGCACAAACAAAGTGTGATTGCTTTTCCTTAGAAAGTTCTGCTTGAAAGTATTCTGACTTTTGCGATACAGCCAAAAAAGGATTTTTGCCTAATTGGCTAATTAGTATAAAATCAAACATATAGCACTTTTCTCCTATTCTACGGCATTTTAAGACTTGACTTTCGTAGTAGGAAAGGGCAACATAAATTGCGCGTTAGGTCTGATGGAAAAAAGGTAACCACGTAGGTAGTTCAGCCGGAGAAGGAGTTGATGATATTGTAGAAAAAAATGCATATTTAGCCGAACGAATTGATATCCTGATCAGACTAATTTATATTAAACCAGCTCGGATTCCCAAACCATCAGAGATGGTTCCAGAAACGATTTCAGATTTGCGGGTACAACACATTCCCATTGCACCTTTTCGAAAAAATAGCTTTGCCAGTTACAATTAAAATCAATTGTTTCTGACTGCTATTATTTTATACAGTTGTGGAAATATCTGTGCAAGGTAAATTCGTGTATTATAGAAGAGAGTCGTACAGAGTGAAACGGAGACACTTTTAAAACAAAATGTATGTTTGTACCGCTATATGTTGGGTTTTTCAACTTTGTCTGGGGTATTCGTTGGCTACATTTCAAGTGCAGATATTTCTTTCTGAAGTTACGAAAAGAAAATACGTTTTGGACCTGAAAGTTACTCGTTTAACTCTGTTAGAGATTATATAGCTCCATTCGAATTATACGTGGAATTTCATCTTGAACATAATACATAAGCTGCGCTATTTATCCACTTAACTTCAAAGATTAAATTTTTATAAAGCCGAAGAAAGAAGTAAGTAATATTTTTTTGTTCAACAAATAGACGTAGTGCAACGCTGGTACACAGTGAAACAGTGTCCAACTGTGTAGCACTACAATTATATTTATTCTATAATGAATAATATGCATTATTTGTTACTTTAATATGCTTTTATGTCTTTGAGACATTGGCACAGATAGGGAGGGAACATTTTTCTCATCTTATCACCACATAACAAACTCAGTCCCTCGATTTATCGGTTGTTCGACCCTTTAAACTTTAAACATTTTATAATGCGGCCGTTGATACATGGATGCTCAAAAATCCAGGCACAGTCATGTCGAAAATCCAGATACAACTATGTCATATATAACATTTCTTAATGTGTCAGTGAAACATATAACAAATGAGCACTATCTCACTGTGTACTATACCATATGGTGACACAGTGGGACGAATGCTAATATTACTTTAAAGTGATTTTTCCTTTCTTTCTACTCATGTATATGCAAGGTATGAGAGATGCTCCCAATAAACATTATTTAAATATGCAATGGCTAAAACTTCTTCAGTCGATTATATCTCTATTGTACCTTTTAATCAATGTTTTGTAAAAAATTTGCTTCATTGTGTAGAACTTTCCTCTACATCATGATTAGGGGGTTTATAAGATATCGATATTAATAAAATTAAAAATTAATAATCTCCTGACCGGTTTTATAAATAGCGTTTCTGTATAGCGATATTATTTGTTTTGCAGCTTTTTTAAACTTTAATTAGAAATATTACAAGTTATTACTTTTATTAAAGGTAGTTCTAATGTCCTGATGGTAAAAAGTCTTACATTGCAATAAGAATTAATCTATCTATAATTACAGAGGTTTGTAAATGTAACAATATTACATTCAAATTTGTTTATTTACATTAAAATTAACATTAAACTTACACTCAAAGTAATAACTCACAATTTTATGAATAAATATTTTATCATAACATCAGAAATTTCTTTTATAAAACTATTTCAAATAATTAAAACAATAAAGATAAATCATGGGAAACGCATAGATTATCGAAACACTCTCCAACACTATCAGAATATTGTTACGAAACTTTCCATATGGTAAAAAGGGATAAATAAATTATTTAGAATTAGAATAAAAACGAGCTCCCGCAGTTACCATCATCTTGTTCAGACGGGAATAAATACAAATTATTTTGTGAAGCCATGTATATGAATGTATTTGTTTTATAAATACTCTACAAAATGAAGTAAAACTAATTTCAGCTGAAAAACACGTAGCAGAATTGAAAACGCACTTTCAGCAATTCCTGCTGAAAAGACGTAATTTATTCGAAATTTTTAAGCATACCTCTATATTACCTACAAAATTTAAAAATACAAAAAATACACTAAGATTTAATGGTTAATATTGTATATGGATTATTTTGTGCAGTCCTGTAAAAGAACATTGAATGTTGCATGCACCATTCACTAATAGCGCAGACATTATCGTGCACCTCAATAACTTTAAAAATTAATGCCTGTGGACAATAATAAGATAGTTTTATTTTGTTTGTTACTGCAAATGAATGTTAATTTACAAGTAACAAACTGTCATTATTGTTTACCTAATAATAATAAATCTACGCTTACCATTTTATCTTAGAAAACATGAGGTAGCGCATATCAATAATCCATGTGAATTTCGTAATGTTTGAAGTAATGCAATGTAATTAAAATGTACTTCAAACAATTATCGCACATAGACTAGAATGAATCCGAATTATTTTAAGTGTCTATGAAAACAAGCTACAAATTCTGTGCACATCATTCCGAATATTAGAACATACTACAGTACACCTCAATAAGATATAATATCAATTTCGTGGCAATCCAAAAATAGTTATGAAGTTAGAGAGCGGCCATACAGATAGACAGATGAGACATGAATAGTAAGTCATAAATATTTTCAACAACAGTGGAATGAACTAAAAAAAAAAAAGTTAATCAGCATTTACATTATAATGTGTCTTCTCCTGATTATATAACGTATACTTGGGTCATGTAATGTATATCTAGTGCATAATCTGGTGACGCTATACCTAATAATATTTGTATAGTATATTTCTTGTAATTTCCTAATTTGTTGTTTAAGACTCTTAGTCCAAAACACCAGTAGATTTTTTTCTGTTACTTATTAACCTGTTGTATATTTTAAAGACGTTTTACTACAGGTCCTGGTCTTGTGTTTGTTGTCTATCCCGAAGCTCTTGCTACGATGCCAGGATCTTCCTTCTGGTCCGTCATGTTTTTCCTCATGCTCCTGACGCTAGGACTTGACAGCTCCGTAAGTTAAAAACACAATGGAAATATGTACAATAAACTCTCGATTATTCAACACTGACGAGACTACCCTGTTAAAAGTGTTAGTTTACTATATACAACGGTGTAAAATAATTAAATGAACCACAACATCCTCCTCCTTAACGTTAAAAAAAAATTCCTCTTCATGATTCAACCTCGAAAATGATTTCAAATATCATTAAAAAGAAAAGTAGTTATTCAAGAGCCAATCAGAACAAATAACTCTAATATTCACTCTCACTATGCTACTTTAGCGTCCGAGAATATGTGCCCGTTTGTCTATGATTAGAGCGAGTCAAGAGGTATTAGGTTCGAATCCCGTTTCAGGCTTGAGTGTTTGTAATTTGTAGCATGTCAGATTCCCCTTCAAACGGAAGTGCGATCTGATTAGTTCTTGTTCACGAGGGCAGCCGTAGCCCTTTTACGGTTCAAAATTTTACCAGTTTATTTTCTTCGGCATTTTACAAATTCTTTGTTCAATATTTTACCCGTAATTGGTTCAATTTACATAAGTTTAAGATTCAACCTAAAACAAAATTATGGTTCAATATAGTATTATTTCATGAGTTTTGTAAAATATCAAATTACGGTAAAACATTTCGCCGTCTTATGGCTGCAGTTACTGCAACACCAAAATTTAGTTCAACTTAAGCACGGAATTTCTTAACAGTGTAGAATTATGCCGGATAGATGTCAGGACTTACTATCCGTAGCATTTTATAAGTGCACAAAAATTACATTATAAGTAAAGCTGCTATAAATAAGATAAATTATTGCTATTATAAGTAAATAATTTTAAGCAATAATTTTAAAATTGTTTTCTTAAACACGCTTTTATATAAGCCTTCAATGTTAATCTTAAAAAGCACGCCTAATTTCATGATTGCAATTCATATTGTTCTAAAATAATTCCGTAAGAGCGTTTTTCCATTTACCGACACGACATCGATAAATTGTACACGATTGTTGTTATCCGACATCGATTGCACGCAAAATGCATTCACATACACTTTAACGACAAAATCGTCACCGATTGGTAGGGGTAAAAGCGCGTAGTGTATATGAATGCATTTTGCGTGCACCGATGTCGGATAACGACAATCGTGTACAATTTATCGGTATAGTATCGTTTCGGTAAATAGAAAAGCACTCTTACAATACGTGAATTTTGCGTGGGTCCCGATTATGGAAAATTCACCATTTTTATTTATGTTTGGTAGAAAGCGCAAACTAGTAAATTTATCAAAGTAATTAAATTTTTGTTCAATTTCTTTTTAAGACATGGTAACAGAAAAAAAAATCTTATTCTAAATTATTTTTCAACGTATAATCATAATTTAATTAATATTAATCTATTCATTAATAATTAAGTTCTGAAAATACGAAAATATAGTATTGTCATCGGGAACACACAAATGTACACATTTTCTTGAATTCTAGAACATCAGGAAGTAAGTGAAAAATCCACTATAAAATTCTATCTTTTCCTATGACAATTTTATCTTTTCCTAAACCAAGTTAAGTTTAAAAAAATCGTGTAAAAATAAAACGAATTGATATAAGTTAAAATTAAGGAAAATATACAATTATCTCTATTTTTATGTCATTTTATGTAATCTTATCACAGTAATAACAAACAAGAACGAAAAATCATACGTCAAGCATAGATTATGTAACACTTTCCAACGTTTCCAAAATAATTTTACAAATCATACCGTTTAATAAGCTAAAAGATAACATCTAAGTAAACAATTTGGAAAACGCATAACATATTTAAAAACATAATTTCAGGAATTTCCAACATATACCATATTCGGTAAAATATCCGAATAATTTTATTCAGTCCTGTATAGGATCTATAGATTTGTATATATACTACAAAGGATGCTAAATTTTAGTTCAGTTAGGAAACGCGTAGCACAGTTTAAAATTCTCCGTCTGGAGTTTCTGTCAATAAACGGAAATGTGTTTGCGAACTTTTGTGCTTCCCTGTATAGGATCTACAGAATTTATACACACCACGTAATAGACAAAAAGCGAGTTAAAATTAAAATCGAGTTCAGTAACTTAAAATGCACTTCCAGGAGAATTATTTTGTGTGTCCCTGTAAATGAACGATGACTGCTATATACACACTATTCTGTAGTAAGCCTCCTGTCATGCACCTTAATTATATATATGAATTTCAATGCGTTTAAAATAGTGAAACATTATTTTAATAAACCGCAGACGATTTTTCTCCATAGACGTAATGTAACGGAATTCTTTTGACTGTCCCCGTAAAGTAACTATAAGTGCTATGCACACCCTATTCCATATGAAGCTTCTTCTAATGCACCTTAGTGATATATATAAATTTCAATGCGTTTAAAATTGTGAAACATTATTTAAATAAACCGCAAATGATTTTTCCCCGTAGACCGCAATGTAATGGAATTCTTTTGAGTGTCCCTGTAAAAAAACTATAAGTGCTAAACACTTCCGTTGAAATAGGGAACATGCTATAGATAACGACAATAACATATAAAAATTGCAGAGCAATATCCGAGCATATTTACGGGAGTTAGAGCACGGACAGACGGCCATACGGCAGACGGCAGACAAACCGAAGTCATAAACACTTTTCAACTTAGGTTGGAAAGTGCTAAAAAGAAAAAGTGATACATAATTTTGTTTTTCTTCCTTTGTACTTTTCTTTTCCAACAAGATTTTGGATTGTACCCATAATAAAAACACTTCGAATAGTCTGCTTTTTTTCAAATCTTTAAATTCAACTAATGCATTTGAATAACATGTTTTGTATTCACATGGAGTACTTTCAATTACAGCACAAGTTCTAAATTCGGTGTAAAACAATCTCCAACTATAATAAAGAAGGAAGTTTGTGTGTGTGTCTGTTTCTCGGTTGTGTTCTGAAGAGACCGCTGCACGCAGAGCTACAAAATTTGGTGGGAAGGTACCTCAATGCATGTAGTTTTGCACCCCGAAGCCAGATTAAAAAAAAATTTTGAATAGATTTTTAGCACTTTCCAACCTAGTTGAAAAGTGCTTATGACTTCGGTTTGTCTGGCCGTATGGCCGTCTGTCCGTGCTCTAACTCCCGTAAATATGCTCGGATTGCTCTGCAATTTTTATATGTTATTGTCGTTATCTATAGCATGTTCCCTATTTCAACGGAAGTGTGTAGCACTTATAGTTTTTTTACAGGGACACTCAAAAGAATTCCGTTACATTGCGGTCTATGGGGAAAAATCATTTGCGGTTCATTTAAATAATGTTTCACTATTTTAAACGCATTGTAATTTATATATATCACTAAGGTGCATTAGAAGAAGCTTAATATGGAACAGGGTGTGCATAGCACTTATAGTTACTTTACAGGGACAGTAAAAATAATTCCGTTACATTACGTCTATGGAGAAAAATCGTCTGCGGTTTATTTAAATAATGTTTCACTATTTTAAACGCATTGAAATTTATATAGATCACTAAAGTGCATTACAAGAGACTTACTACGGAATATTGTGTGTATAGCAGTCATCGTTCATTTACAGGGACACGCAAAAGAATTACCTACTGTCTGTTAACAATAATTCCTGGAAGTGCGTTTTAAGTTATTGAACGCGATTTTAATTTTAACTTGCTTTTTGTCTATTACGTGGTGTGTATAAATTCTGTAGATCCTATACAGGGCAGCACAAAAGTTCGCGAACACATTTCTGTTTATTGACAAACTCCAGACGGAGAATTTTAAACTGTGCTACGCGTTTCCTAACTGAACTAAAATTATCATCCTATGTAGTATATATACAAATCTATAGATCCTATACAGGGCTGAATAAAAGTATTCGGATATTTTTCCGAATATTGTATATGTTGGAAATTCCTGAAATTATGTTTTTAAATATGCTATGCGTTTTCTAAATTGTTTACTTAGATGTTAGCTTTTAGCTTATTAAACGGTATGATTTGTAAAATTATTTTGGAAGCGTTGGAAAGTGCTATATAATCTATGCTTGACGCAAGATTTTTCGTTCTTGTTTTAATTTAATTTTAATGCGATTTTTAGTGTTCTTCCACGTTTCGCTGCGATTTTTCCACATTAGTAACGAGAATCCGGTTCCAATCTTTTAGCACAATATAGTAAATTTTATCCTCTTTTCAATAAAGCCTATGCGAAATTCGTACAGCTATTTTTGAATTTTTGGAGAATTTTTTCCTTTGACACTAAGAAATTTTGTCAGAATGCTTGATTGGTTCGATGGTTGGGCTTCCATTTCCGTCTCAGATACGCTCAGAATCGTCATTTTTTTTTTCTCTTTTTAGCTTGGAGAAAGTTGATAATTCTTTACAGATAAAAATTCATGATTTTAAAAATGCAATTTTTAGTGTTTTTTGACGTTTTGTTGCGATTTACCCACATTAGTAACCGGAATCCGATTCCAATCCTTTAGCCCAATATAGTAAATTTTATCCTCTTTTCAATAAAGGTTATGCGAAATTCGTACAGCAATTTTTGATATTTTTTTTGGCGATTTTTTTCCTTTGACACTAAGTAATTTTGTCCAGAATGCTTGATTGGTTCAGTTGTTGCATCCATTTCAGTCTCAGATACGCTCAAAATCGTCATTTTTTAAAAATATTTTTAGCTTGGAGAAAGCTGATAATTCTTTACAGATAGAAAATCATAATTTTAAAAGAGAAGGGCGGATTATTTATTATCCCGATTTTTTTTATTAGATTTTTTCTTTTAATTTAATTTCTTATTCGTTTTTTTAAATTTTTTCCTGTTTTGCAGCGTTTTTTGTTTCAAATGACGTCACAAATTGCCCACTACAAGTCAAACACCATTGGAGGGCAATTGTGATTGGTAGCTGATAGAATTGTAGGCACAGCTGGAAGTCAACCGGACAGTTGTGATTGGCAGATGAAAAGGTCGTCAGCTGATTGCAATTCGAACAGCCAGTTGTGAATTTTTACGATTTGTTTTATGCTATTGTTAGAGTTTTCTCATGTATACGTCATTTATGTATTTGATTTCAGAAATTAACAACGGCAACTTACTGTTTTTGTATGTAAAAAAAAGTCATTTTGTTCCTGTTTAGAAAGTTAATGATAATTCCTAATTTTTTAACGTCGTTGGTTAAATTCTGTGTGTGTATGGGGGGGGGGAAGTGTCCGGTTGTAGTTTAAACATCGCGTTAATGCTCTGATCGAAACTCCCTCCTTCCCCCCCCCCCTGCCTCCAAAATCGGAACTATTTAGTTATTAGTTCGATTCAAACGAAACTTTTTCTCAGGTTCCTAGATACTAGATAAACTTCGGTATCATTTTTTTCAGCCCTTGGTTACCACTATTTCTGAACATTAGTTACTGAACAATATTCGTTCTATTTCAACAATAATTTTTAAAAACAATTTTTTAATAATAATATTTAATATAATACTTATTTCTGAACAATACTTACCACTATTTCTGACCAGAGGAGAAAAATCTGTTAGTTTCACTTTCCACCGCCAGGGAGTACTATGTCTTAAATAATTAGCTATATCTTAATTTGATCATGTTAAGTTGAATGAAGCAATTCCCGTTGAAATCGGACCCACAAAACCCGAGAAAATAAATCACCCCCTGGATATTAATATCCATAAATGGTGGTAACCAAGGGCTGAAGAAATGATACCGAAGTTTATTTAGTACCTGGGAGACCTCGGAAGAATGTCAGAAAAGATTTCGTTTGAATCGGACCAAGATTAAATGCAAAATATTTTAATTACATTGTCCACCGCCAGGGGGTGCAATCTGTTCTAAACAAACCTCTTTCCGAACGAAACTCCGGGACGTGTCCCCACTGCTTATGATAACGTATACAAGGCGTTCTGTGCACGCGCAGAAAATATTTTAGTTTCGCTTTCCACCGCCAGGGGGCGTCAAATCTATGTCTTAATTAGTTATCTATATCTTAATTAGTTCATATTAAGTTGAATGAATCAATTTTCGTTGAAATCGGATCTTTTGTTTGAATCGTACAAATTTTAAATGCAAAATTGTTTAGTTTCACTTCCCACCGCTAGGGGTGCACTCAGTTCTAAATAAAACTCTTTCCGATCGAAACTCCGGCACGTGTCCCTGCTGTCTATAACACCGTATAGCAGGCGTGGCTGCAAAATATTTTAGTTCTATTTTCTACAGCCAGGTGGTGCTAAATCTGTATGGTAATTAGTTATCTATACTTTAATTAGTTCGTGTTAAGTTGAATGAACTAATTCTCATTGAAATTGGGCCCCTAGAACCCGAGAAAATACCTCTCCCTGGTCATTAATGTTCAGAAATAGTGGTAATCATAAGGACAGAAAAAAATGATACCGAAGTTTATCTAGTATCTGGGAACCTGAGAAAAGGTTTCGTTTGAATCGAACTAATAATTAAATAGTTCTGATTTTGGGGGCAGGGAAGGGAGGGAGTTTTGATCAGAGCATTAACGCGATATTTAAACTACAACCGGACACCCCCGCCCCCTACACACACACACAGAATTTAACCAACGACGTTAAAAAATTAGGAATTATCATTAACTTTCTAAACAGAAACAAAATGACTTTTTTTTTTCCATACAAAAACAGTAAGTTACCGTTGTTAATTTCTGAAATCAAATACATAAATGACGTATACATGAGAAAACTAAAAATCGCATAAAACAAACCGTAAAAATTCACATCTGGCTGTCCGAATTGCAATCAGCTGACGACCTTTTCATCTGCCAATCACAACTGCCCGGTTGACTTCCAGCTGTGCCGACAATTCTATCAGCTACCAATCACAACTGCCCTCCAATGGTGTTTGACTTGTAGTGGGCGATTTGTGACATCATTTGAAAAAAAAAAAAAAAACGCTGCAAAACAAGAAAAAAATGTTAAAAAACGCATAAAAATTAAATTTAAAAAAAAATCTAATAAAAAAAATCGGGATAATAAATAATCCGCCCTTCCCTTTTAAAATTATGATTTTCTATCTGTAAAGAATTATCAACTTTCTCCAAGCTAAAAAGATTTTTAAGAAATGACGATTCTGTGCGTATCTGAAGCTGAAATGGAAGCAATCACCGAACCAATCAGGCATTCTGGGCAAAATTACTTAGTGCCGAAGGAAAAAATTCGCCAAAAAATCAAAAATCGCTGTACGAATTTCACATAAACTTTACTAATAAGAGGATAAAAAAGGGTATATTGTGCTAAAAGATTGGAACCGGATCGCAGCAAAACGTCAAAAAACACTAAAAAACGCATTTTTAAAATCATGATTTTTTTATCTGTAAAGAAATATCAACTTTCTCCAAGCCAAAAAGACAAAGAAAAATGACGATTCTGAGCGTATTTGAGACGAAAATGGAAGCGCAACCACCGAACCAATGAAGCATTCTGGCAAAATTTCTTAGTGTCGAAGGAAAAAATTCGCCAAAAATTCAAAAATCGCTGTACGAATTTAGCATAAGCTTTATTGAAAAGAGGATAAAATTTACTATATTGGGCTAAAAGATTGGAACCGGATTCCCGTTACTAATGTGGAAATATGGCAGTAAAACATGAAAAAACACTAAAAATCGCATTAAAAATTAAATTTAAAAAAATCTATTTAAAAATTGTATGCAAATTGTATGCAAAATTGTATGCATGTAGTGCAAAACTACATGCATAGAGGAACCTTCCCACCAAATTTTGTAGCTTTGCGTGCAGCGGTTTCTTCAGAACACAGCCGAGAAACAGACACACAGATACACAAACTTCCTTCGTTATTATAGGTGGATATTAGAGATAATGGTAGGCCATAACCTATTTAACATTATTTATAGAAGTCATGAATGTTAGAATAACCATTCATGATAGATTAGCTAGAGTGACCATAATGGTGACTAGATTGCTTGACCATAATTGCAGAATTGTTTTTAATAGTAGATGGTTGATAGTAGTCGTTAATAATGATCAAAATGATAATCAAAACGACGCGACGTATTTTATAAAGCAAAATAATATCACATAATAATAATCGAAACGTGCAACCGCCAAAGGGCCCGCAAAGTGTATCTGTCTATTTAGTCCAGTCAAATTAGGGTTTTTTGCCATAATAAATGCTAAGGAGATAAAAATTGGTCCAGTTGATCATTGATAGCTAGTGATGACTATGTAAAAAGTCCCCATGGATAGGAGGTGAACGGGGGGAGGGGGGCTAAACAAAGTATTTTTTTTTTTTAGTTTTTTACAAATATCTCAGAAATTGTTGTTTTTCATGAAAAAACTACTCTGACATAAATTAAAGAACATAAAATTATCTACAAATGACAGGTATATACAGTGGAACCTCGATTATCCGTCAGTCAGAAGACCGGAGCTTTGATAGATTTTCCCCCCAAAAATCACTTAATTTCAAATTAATTTATTTAACATCGCCATAATAAATTCTAAAGGGATAAAAATTGGTCCAGTTGTTCATGGATGGCTACTGATGACTATGTAAAAAGTCCCCATGGATAGGAGGTGAGCGGGGGGCTAAACAAAGTATTTTTTTTTAGTTTTTTACAAATATATCAGAAATTGTTGTTTTTTATGAAAAAACTACTCCGACATAAATCAAAGAACATAAAATTATCTACAAATGACAGGTATATACAGTGAAACCTCGATTATCCGTCAGTCAGAAGACTGGAGCTTTGGCGGATTTTCCCCCCAAAAATCACTTAATTTCAAAGTAATTTATTTATTGTCGCCATAATAAATTCTACAGGGATAAAAATTGGTCCAGTTGTTCATTGATGGCTAATGATGACTATGTAAAAAGTTCCCATGGATAGGAGGGGAGGGGTAGTTTTTTAGTTTTTTACAAATATCTCAGAAATTGTTGGTTTTCATGAAAAAATTATTTTGACATAAATTAAATAACATAAAATTCTCTGCAAATGACAGGTATACAGTGGAACCTGAATTATCCGTCACTCAGGAGACCGGAGTTTTGACGGCTTTTCCGCAAAAAAATCCCTTTAATTTCAAATTTATTTACCTAATGTCTCCATAATAAATGCTACAGAGATAAAAATTGGTACAGTTGTTCATTGATGGCTACTGATGACTATGTAAAAAGTCCTGATGGATAAGAGGTGAGCGAGGGGAGGGGAGGGGCAAAATAAAGTACTTTTTTAGTTTTTTACAAATATCTCAGAAACTGTTGGTTTTCATGAAAAAATTACAACATAATTTTTGAGATATTTGTAAAAAACTAAAAAAGTTTTTTTTATTTTGCCCCCCCCCCCTACCCTCGCTCACCTCCTATCCATCAGGACTTTTTACATAGTCATCAGTAGCCATCAATGAACAACTGGACCAATTTTTATCTCCTTAGCATTTATTATGGCAAACTGCTCAAAAATGGGCTAATCTGACTGGACTAATTCTAAAATAAGAAAGTAATGATGCTACTGCCGTAATTGAATTTATTGTGACCTTTTCACTTTCTCGGCTTATATTGCCAAAACTATTGTATATTAAAACATAAAAAGTTGTAGTTTTTATAGAGAAATGTATGATAGATAAACAGGCTGAAGCAGAGAGTTTTTAAATCGAAGAATTATTTTAAGCACTATTTTAATGTTGAAATCGGTGAAGGAAGTTCAGTTAAATAAGTTTTATAGGATCAAAAGCTATGCATAACAATTTAAACATCTTTTGAAGGCACTTATTTGACTAGATTATGATCTGCAGTGTCCATCAATTTTTTATTTATTTGTCTAATTCTTTAACTTTTTCTTTTTCTTTCTTTTTTTTTTTTTTTAGTATTAAAATGCTATTATCTGAATATAGATTTAATTCATAGCTTTAAAAAGCCGTATTTTGTCTACTTTTGCAATATTTAAAAAAACCCAAATAATAATATTTACAAACACTTTTCAATCGACAAATTCATTTACTCGTGAATATTAATAAAGAAAGAAAACTTTAAAATAATTAAATTGTTACAGGCGAGAAGCATTTAATGGTGGAAATTACGTCATATTTAAAACGACACATTTTAAACTATTTTCTTATAGCGTCGTTATAAAACTCCGGCAGGCAACGACATTTTTTACTTAACCATTTTATACAGTCTGATTTTCAAATGTGTAATTGATCTTACTGAATCAATCACGAAGACATCGTCAGCTGTCGTGACAGCAGTGAATTTAGCCCGGGGAATCTAAAAATCCCTCAATCAAAGGGAAATAAATGGCAACCCGATTACAGAAGATCGCTACTGGTCGTGATAATATGATTCAATCTTCCGCAATCGGGTAATCTTTTTAAAAGAGAGCAAATTTGTGTGTTTTTAGAGCCTATGGGGTCTGGACGGGGGCTGTCGAACGTGTCTCATAAGGGGCAGAAACCCCTAGTTTAATAAATTAAAACAATATCAAAGTTGTAATTTTCTTTTAAATGGGCAATTCAAAAATCAATCGTCCAGGGCCCTGTAATATCATATTTAAATTCCGTGGCTGTCCTCATTACACCATGCCCTTTGAAGCGCATTACAAAAACTGTTTCATTTTTTCAGCGTGTAATTTTAAATATAAGATAGACTTGATACTTCTGCTATCTCTTTTCAGTGAATAAATTGAGTCAAAATGCTTGAGTGTTGAGTCAAGTGTTTAATTTACTTTCAATACATATTTGATCCACACATTATTTGATAGCCTCTTTTACCAATTTTATTCACAAAAATTTATTACATGGAAAGCGCATTGGTAAAATAGAATTATTATTACAAAAGTGATCTACCCACAAATTTAATTACTCGTCTATTGATCTTAATAAAATTCTCTTTAACATATCGTCGCTCAAAGAGAAAGTATTTCAAACAACACGTGGTTTTAGAGTAAATCGAATCATAATGAGACGAAAATGGGTAACATAATATTATTCCACTTCATCAGAATATTAAAGAGCTATTACGTTTTGACGTCTTTAGGCTTAAAAGTATAAAGCAATCATGGTAATAGAATACCTCTATTTATATCTCCCTGAAAGCAATACATTATTATCTTCTGAAGTTGCAATGAAATTGTTCCGAGAAGTAATATTCTTATGAAGTTGTGTATAATTACGTCAGTTAATGATGCAGAACTTTCATTCAAATAATAAGTTTTCGTAAAATAACTGAAAGAACAAACATGTAGCTTAGAAGTAAATATCATAATGTTTGTCAAAATGTCACAATAAAAGGTTGGTTAAAAGGGGCAAGCTTGTCGTGTAATTGGCGTTAGGTAAGACACCTTCAAAGGATAATATGTCATACATTAACTCAATGAATATATGTTCTGGGAATAATACTCAGCAGTTGAAAATAACTTTGAAATAAAGAGAACAGCTTTCGGTGAGGTGCTTTTTAAAAGGACAGATGTAAGCCTAGATGCAGAGGCGTAGCGTCAAGGGGGGCACAGATCACTTTAATACCAGTATTTTTATATACTATATTTGGCCTTATTTAATTCATACCGTTCAAAGATTAAATAAGGCTAAAGGTAGTATATAATTATACTGGTAGTAAAATGGTCGTTCCCCCCCCCTGACGCTACGCCACTGCCTAGATGTAATAGAATAAAGTTTGCCCAAATGTCACAATAAAATGTTGCTTCAAAAGGGTAATATGTTTCATGATTGGCGTGGTAATTGGCGGTAGATAATGTAAAAGACAATGTCAAACGATAAGATGGCATGTATTAGCTCAATGAATTTATGTTCTGAGAATAATACCAAGCACACAGAAAAAAATAAAACCCAATTTGGGTCGAAAGATTCTTAGGTATGTGTCCAAATTGGGCCATGCTTGTTTTGGTTACCACTGTGTATCCATTTTGGGCACTGTTAAATACCCATTTTCAAAAAAAAAAAATTGAAAATGGGTATTTAACAGTGTCCAAAATGGATACACAGTGGTAACCAAAACAGGCATGACCCAATTTGGACACATACCTAAGAATCTTTCGACCCAAATTGGGTTTTATTTTTTTTTCTGTGCAGTTGAAAATAACTTTAGAATAAACAGAACAGCGTTCAGTGATGTGCTTTTAAACAGGACATGATTTAAGATCAAAGACATAAGACGTTATTAATTGTTTTTAATCTATCTGTATATTCTGCTTTAAGCGGAGAATTTTGAATATTAAATGATATACGCAAACTTAATATTTTTACATTTAATACGCCAGATTATTTAATAAATTTAAATAAGAATTGACATTAAAGTTACTCAAAGAACATATTTCAAGTTATGAAACAACATAATGCTTTACAAATTTATTTGCAAAAGTCACGATAAAAAGTTGTTCTAAAAGAGTAATGTGTCTTTTGCAAACGTGACACGTAATTGGTATTAGGTAATGCAGAAGTCATCACCAAATGAAAAGCTGTCATGAATTAACTCAAAGAACATATATTTGTTCTGAAGCATAAAACCGAGATGATGAAGATAACTTTGGAGAAAAAAGAACAGTACTCGATAATGTGCTTTGTAACAAGACAAAAGTTATTATTATAGGCTTGAGGTACTGTTTAAGCTAAATAAAAATACTTAAATATGTTTTTCTCAGAAACGTTTTCCTGTTTTTTTTCTGCATTGAGCGCAGAATTTTGAATATTACATGACATATACAAATTTAATATTTTTAAATTTAGAACAGAATGTTATTCAGTAGCTTCAAAAAATAATTTGTATTAAAGTTAGTCAAAGGGCATTTTTGAAGTTTACATGAAACAGCATAATGCTTTGTGAATTTAGTTGTGAAAGCCATTATGAAACATTGTTATAAAGGGGTAATATATTTCGCGCTTGACACATAATTGGCATTAGGGGTAATGTAAAAGTCATCATCAAATAATAAACTACCATGAATTAACTGAAAGAAATTATAAACACCTTCGTGATAATGAAACCTAGGCTATGAAAATACGAGGGAAAGTCATTAAGTAAGTCACAAAAGATAATTAAATAATAACTTACAATGATATTCACTTCAAAACTATTTTTATTTCTCAACATATTCTCCACCAATATTTATACACTTACATCACCGTTTTATCAGTGCCCCAACACCAGCTGCATAGCATTCTTTGGGTTGCTGTCTCAGCCACATTAGGACTTCAGATTGAACCTTTTCATCATCTGTGAACATTATCTTGCTTCTAAGATGGTTTTTTAGTGGACTAAACAGATGAAAATTGCTTGGGGCTAAGTCGAAGCTGTATGGTGGATATTGAAGAAGTTGCAAGATGATGTTCACAGATGATGAAAAGGTTCAACTGGAAGTCCTAATGTGCCTGAGACAGCAACCCAAAGAATGTTATTCAGCTGGTGTTGTGGCACTGATAAAACGGTGATATAAGTGCATAAATGTTGGTGGAGAATATGTTGAGAAATAAAAATAGTTTTGAAGTGAATATCATTGTAAGTTATTATTTAATTATCTTTTGTGACTCACTTAATGACTTTCCCTCGTAATTTTCTAGATGAGAGAATATGACTAGATAATGTGCTTTGTAATAGAACAAAAGTTATGATGAAAGACGTGAGGTACTATTTAAGCTAAATAAAAATCTTTTAAGTTGCTCCTTTCCAAAAAAAAATTATTTTTTTTTTAATATTAAATGACATATACAAACTTAATAATTTTACATTTAGTACAGAGTATTATTTAGTATATCTGGAATTCAACTAATATGTTTTCATAAAGTAATTGAAAGAATAAATGTGAAGTTTAGGTATAAAAGTTGAATGCGTTACAAATTTATTTTGCAAAAGTGATAATTAAAAATCGTTTTAAAAGGTAACGTGTTTCAAACTGGATATGTAATTAGATCTAGGTAATGCAAGTTACTATCAAATGAAAAGTTATCATAAAAAAAATCAAAGAACATATGTTTTGAGAAATAAAATCGAGGTGATGGAAATAATTTTAGAGAAAAATGAACAACGCTCGATAAAGTGATTTTATAACAAGGACAGAAGTTTTGATCAAAGATGTTAAGCATTATTCATTGTCTATAAGCTAAATAAATATTTCTTAAGTTTTGTAAATAGCGTTTTCTCTGTGCTCTTTGTGCATGCAGAATTTTAAGTATTGCATGAAATAATAGAACATATTTCTACATTTAGTATACAATGTTATTTAATATCGAACAGCTCAAATAGTAAAGTTGTCATAAAATAATTCAAAGAACAAATGATGCATAA
Organism: Maratus michaelseni; assembly: GCA_963931845.1. Taxonomy (NCBI): domain Eukaryota; kingdom Metazoa; phylum Arthropoda; class Arachnida; order Araneae; family Salticidae; genus Maratus; species Maratus michaelseni. The sequence continues at coordinate 144,665,235 of OZ007596.1, forward strand.
ACGTAATATTTTGCGAATTTATTTACTAATCTCAAAATAGAATGTCACTTTAAAATGGTAATGTGTTTCGAAAGTGACATGTAGTTGACATTAGGTAATGCAGAAGTCCGTATTAAAAGATAAGCTACCATTAATAAACTTATAAAACATATGTTGCGGGGTATAAAATTGCCGATGATAACTTTTAGACAACAGTAAACATTGAGCGATAATATGCATTGTAACAGCAAAAAAATTATTACAAAAGATGTGAGACGTTATTTATTGTGTTTAAGCTAAATAAATATAGTTTAATGAGTTTATCTCAAGAACGTTTCCCTTGGTGATCTTTCGGAATCTTCATTAGTGCGTCAGGGTGGTAGCCAGACGGGGAAAGGAAATGCTCATCCCTATCAATCCTCAATCTATCAACTTCTTGAGCTCCCTCTAGATTTCATAATTTTTTAATACTAATATAATCTACTAGGGGGTTCAGCCCCCTACTCGCTAACGCTCGCCAACTCCCGTGAATTGCGTAACAATTCACATTTAGACCGCTACGCGGTCCCAAGCAATTCTAGCTGGAATGAGTACTACCATAAATCATTTTAACATTTGAAATTGACAATTTCTTTTAAATGTAAAAAAAGTAATTGAAAACTTCGTTGACAACACAATTAAAAATGCATTTATATTGATGCTACCAATGGGCATAAATCATTTAAATACTATGAAAAAAGGATCTTGGAAAAGCAATTAGTTTAAAACTCATTGCTCCTGTAACATTGTACAGCACGGCTTAACTTCATTAAAAAAAAAAACACTACGTGATATTTTATTTATTTCATCAAGACAGCAACAGATGGCAGCAGATGCAATATAGACAGTTGATATTTTTATTCTCTCCGGTTTCCTTGTGAGTGAAATTTTTAAGTAAATTCTAAATAAGAGTTGAGAATTCATTTGAAATTAACGATATTACTCATAATTAAAATGAGGAATCATCTCAAACGCTTTGGATTACGTACATGTTATTTTATTTTTAATAATTGCTAGTTTAAGTTTCACTGCTGTCACAATGGCCGCCATATTGGAGCTAGAAACTGCGGTTGTTGCCAAACGATAATCTAGAAATTCAACCTTATTTCCGCGCCATGTAAGAGAAATATATATAATAGATATTACATTTAAGACATTGTAATCAAAAGTTTTATGACAGGAAGTGGGGGACTTGCCCTCTATTTCTATCTATATTTGTATGTCACTAGCTGATCCGTCCGGAGTTGACCGGAAATCAGTAACTTTCTTTTGCGGTTTCGATAAAAATAATCATTTTCGGTGCGCATTCTGTTCTAAGCAAACCTCAGTAACAATAAACAGTAAAATAAGCAGTAATACACTACCGGGCATGCGCGGCAGTGCTTATTTTACTGTTTATTACTGTTAATTTTACGGTATAATACTGGCAGCTGGGGTGCTAGTATTATAATGTAAAATCAACAAATTTTTTTGCAGTGTTTAGCGAAGTTCACCTTGCGAAAAAACTTGCAAGAAGATTTTCTTTTAATGCAATTATGTCGGCAATAAATTTATGCTAGTGTGCAAAACTTTGACACTTATCATTTGTTTACTTGTAACTTGTTTTCTACACCATTCATACTTTTTTTTTTTTTTTTTTTTTTTTTGCTTTTTTAGTTTGGTGGATCGGAAGCTATAATAACCGCTTTGAGTGACGAATATCCAATTTTGAAGAAAAACAGAGAGATTTTTGTTGCTGCATTGTTTACATTTTACTTCCTAGTCGGTCTGCCTAGCTGCACGCAAGTAAGTATCCCTGTACTAAATATCTCTTCTATTCTAAACAGACTTTATCGCACATTTATACAGGGTGTCCCTCCTTATCGATCACCGATAGCTAATATTCCTAAGCCATTAGTTTTTGGAGGTATAGTTCCAATGGAAAAATTCTTTCAAATGTTGTTCTTCATCATATGAAACTCCAATTACGTCAAAATAGTTATTTTTTTAAAAGTTACGAACTGTAAATTTCTATACGACCGCTGAGTTCTATAAGTTATATTTAGAAAAAACTTTCTGTATGCTCTAAGAAGTAAACAGTTGAAAATTCTAACTTTGTACGAAATGAAATGAAATGAAATCACCCTCTCGTGGAGATCCAGCCGTTAAGCATAGAAACTTTTCTCCGCGAGGGGAAATGTTTATTGAAAATTCATATTTTAGAATACAGATGTTGAATATTACATTAGAGATTAAAATAAAGTTAGTACAAAGTTAGATTTTACAATACTAGTTCAGATCACAACATTTTTTAATATAAAAAAAAATTATATAAGAAAAAGTATAAAAGAAAGTAATTAGAAAATTTATGAAAAGAATACCTTATAACAACGCAACTAGTAATTTGGCATGGCTCAAACAGTAAGCTGAAATAGGAACAGTATGATGAGAACAAAAGACCAAAACTTACCAATTTATAATGCTTTTAATTTTATGATTTTTTTTTGCGTTTTCTGGCACTAAAAACGCGTTTTTCCATTTTTAGCGCCAGCGAACGCAAAAAAATAATAAAATTCAGTGTATTATAACTCGGTAAGTTTTGGTAACATAAGAATGGCTCTTGTACTGTTTTATTTGTTAAAGTATAGAAAATGGTTTTCTAAATATAATTTATATGACACAGGGACCGGATAGTAATTCAAATTTCGTAACTTTAAAACAAAATAACTAGATATAAAATGATTTTCATAAGAACAACATAGTAAACATTTTTTGCATTTGGAACACATCCCTCTAACATTAACGAATTAGGAGTTAGCTATTGATCCAAGATAAGAAGGGTCATCTTGCATATTATTATCCGTTTATACCAGGTGAATAAAAATGTTCCGGAACTGTGTAATACCTCGAGAAATAGACGTCGGATAAGAAAACAAATTTCATAGCCAGTTTTGCATATTTTGACGTACGTGGTTTGGCTCATAATTAACTCCATTGTTTTTGTAACTCGCGTTCACAGTTGTAACCAGTGCTTTACAAATTTGATAAAATCTGGTAGCTAGCAAACAATTCTATAGTCGCCAGTAAATAATATTTACCCGCCTCCCCACCCTCTTTACTAATTTTCAAAAAATACAAAAGTTTATTAAGAAAATTTTGAAAAAAATAGCAAACATGGTTTAGATTTATTAATTACATAGTTTAGAGTAGTACGTAACATAGAAAGATAAACTGAGTTTACTAATGAAACGCATCAAAATTATATATCTCTAAAAGGGGGAAAAAAAAAAGAATGAATAAAATAAATATTTTAAACGCTGAATTAACCGGCATGTTCGGAAAATGCTGAGTGCCGAATGCTTCAAATGCACGGATAGTTGAGTACTAAAAAAACTATATCCTGATGAAGGGGGGGGGGGAGGGGCATGGATGGAATAGTGCAGCAGAAAAGTAACATTTGACAAGTAAGTACCGGTACAAGTAAGTTTCAATAAGTTCATTGAAGAACTTATTTTTGCCAAGTTAAAAACAAAATATTTTTGGTTTGAATAAAATTTCTAAGTTTTTCTTAATATTTCGTAATTTTGCAACATCTGTAACGAGACATCTTTTCAGAATTTTACCTCAAATGAATTACTTATAATCAGTTACATCTTACAGTGAGTTTGTTATGACAGTGAGTATGTTACTACACTTCAAAATGAATGGTATAGATTCATCAGTTTTAATACTGAACACAAAAATCTGATTTGAAACTTGCAAAATAACTGGAGCATAATCGCCAAATTAAATGACTTGGTCGCCAGGTAAAAAAACCTAGTCGCCAGTGGCAACTTGGCGACCGCATTTGTCAAGCCCTGGTTGTAACCATAAAGAATATTTGGCAATTTATCATCTGCGGCTGGTTAACGGAAAAATGCCTTAAAATCAATTTATTAATTTATAATTAAATTCTAAAAATATTAAAATGTTGTGTTGTCATCGGAAAAACATATTTAATATAATTTGTATATTTCTTGCATATCAGGAAGTGAGTAAAAAATCTATTACAAAATTTTATTTTTACATACTAAAACCAAGTTAAGTTAAATAAAAGAATGTAATTAAAAGGCGTGTAATTATTTTAACCACCCTAGTGGGTAGATAAAATCTGCCAATAAGGTAGTTTTTTTTTCTTTTTACTATTTATTTATTTATTTTCAAAAATATCTCTTATCCGATTTGTTTTTAAAATATTAGAAAAGAATCACAATGTATTTTAAAACTTTAACCATAGCTTTATATATATATATTTAAAACATTTCATAAAATAACGTTTGAAATTAAAAAATACATATATCCATGGTAATCCAATATATATATAACGTAAAATTTAAGAATATGTATAATTACTTCCTCTTTTTTTTTCTTTTTCAGGGCGGAGCTTATGTTGTTGCATTATTAGATCGTTATTCTGCTGGGTACTCAATTCTATTCGCCGTGTTTTTCGAAGCAATCGCTGTTTCCTGGATATATGGTACGATTACTATTATTAAAATTTAAAAAGAACTGACCGTATTTTATTCAGTTAGTCTTTGTATAGGATCAAGGATGATACACTCGGTGTAAAGACTTCGAATAATCTACAATAATTCTCGCTATGATGAAACAGGCTGAACCAAAAATACACTACATACACTGATGTATATAATGTAGTCAATTGCATTACATGTTTTTCTGGAAATAACATAAGTGCCATGAGAAGGTGTCAATGATCTCATCATTTTTAATTTTCTTACTATTTTCATATTTTCGATAATACTTTTTGAGAGAGCGTCAGAAACACTATATGTTTCTACCTAAATTCATTTTGACATCATTTAACAAGCTGAAGGAGTGGTGAACTTCTGGATTCTCACTATGAAAAAAAAAAAAAAAAGCCCGTATTACAAAGGCATAAGTGGGGTCTTCATAGTCAGAGTCCAACTAATCCCAGAGCCCCTGCTTTTTGGAACAGTACTTAAGACGGTTTTAGATATTGTATTAGACGGTTTGTATTTTACTTTAAGCAAGTACAAACTGAAGCTGCAAAAATGTTTTAAGTGAATTTCGACTCAGGACTCCAAGTGGGATTAGTTGGGCTCTGACTATGAAGACATTCTGTTCAATACAATATACCAGGCCGGCCAATGCAACGCCCTCAGGCTCCAGGGCGCTCATCAAAGGTTTTCTTGTCGCCCTTTGTAAGGATTCCTGTTATTAGCTTATTTTTTAATATCATACTCAATAGCTATGTGTTTTCCTTTTCTTTTAAAATTTTCAGACCAAAAGGAAAAATAATTTGCGAAAAAATATTTCGAAAGCGTTTTAAAAACAGAGAAAGAAAGCCATTGTCAAATTTCTTAAGAGCAAAGTGACAATAAAATTCCATTTAAAAAAAAAATACATTTGTTTAAAATCATGAATGTTTGCATGTTTTGCTATTTTATGTGGGCGGCAGAGAATGTTTGACTCTTTTTTATTAAAAAAATTTTGAATTCCTCTTAGCTCGCCTTCATAAACTCTTCCCACTATGTTTTTTTTTTTTTTTTTTTTTTTGCATATTGCTTCTGCATCGTAAAAGCCTTGGCTGCAACTGTGAAACGTGTGTGTATTGTGTAGACGGGCGTGTTTCGGTACTACTAGTATATGAATTAACACAGTTGCAAGTGGTGCGCCCTTGCTTACTACAAGGTTGAACAGGCCTGCAATATACCACTGTACATACAAAGATCACATACACATTGTTTTCCACTACTCTGTGAAGATATACGACATAAAACCGACACAATAAGTCCTCGGAGTCTACTTTTCAGGACGGAAACAGCCCAACATTTAGCTGGGGGGAGGAGAGGGGGGGTCATGACTCTTTTTTTGTGTGTGTGTGTGTGCGCTTGGGTGGGGGGTGTCACGAATGTACGTGGAAATTTTTTATATCTAGAGTTTGTCCACAACGCCAAACTCACTGTTTAATGACACATTAACAAAGTTATTCATTCGTAAAGGCATAAAATTTACAGGTGTATTTGTAACTATATAAAATTTGCAAGTTCTATTCAGATACTAAGAAATCGAACAGAGTTTCTCATTTTCATGCCAAAAATATTCCTGAAGACATTGTGAAAGTCGGTATTATAAACCAATTTTCGTCACTCGGTAGTCACGAAAAGATAATCATGAGAAAGCAATGAATTCTAACTGAATCTCTATCACATATGTAAGAAAATGAAAAACATTGTTCATTTTTGGTGCTTAAAGAGTAATGAATGCAAATTTCATGCATAACCGTTTTAAAGGACTTCGTATGTGCCAGAAATATTTGTGTCCTTGAATGGGATATTTTTTTAAAGATTAGAGGGGGGGGCGTCATGACCCCCCGTTACCTCCCCCTTGGATCCTTCGCCTTGATTCTGATGTATTGAGCTCCATATTATAAGAAGCACGTTTTACGTTGTTTGTTCAAATTGCTTCATCCCAGTGAGAGTTATTACAGAATATTTGGGGATTCTTTCGGGTGAATCGTTCTGTAAATTATGACTGAATAAAATGTTATTTTATTACCGAGTTTATTTTTCTAACTCGATGTTTTCTGTTTTTCAGGAATTGGTCGATTCTCAAACGACATTCGAGAGATGCTCGGTTTCGAAGTTGGATGGTGGTGGAAATTCTGCTGGTTGTTCATAGCACCCTTTTTCATCATGGTATAAAATTACTTAACCATTTTTTCTCAATTATTTTCAGGTACATTTTACTATCCATATTGTCCCCATTATGCACATTTATCATCAATACTTCATACCCCCCCCCCCCCCCAAAAAAAAAAAAAAAAAAAAAACAGCACAAAACATGGCATATTTTAGATAAAATATTCAGGGTCTTACCAAAGCTGTCGTGGTTTCAACGCAATTAAATAATAATAATAATAATAATAAAGGTGTTTGGGGGAATCAGTTTAAAATAATTCCAATAGTAATTTTGAAATAGGAATTCATTTAGTTTCAAAACTTCATTTTTTTTTTATGTGTCAGCCAAAAGAGAGAGAGAGAGAGAGAGCAGGGCTAGGCATTTTTCAGGCTCTATAGAATTTGTTTTATTATTGCATTTATCGATTTGAAATTAACACATCTATGCGTATTTTTTACGGCGAACACAGAAATCTAATTTGTATAAAGATGGTGTAATTAGAACAGAAATTACGAATTAATTTTGCGTTAATGAAAATAATTTTATCCAAATGAAAAGAACATTTTCAGCTTGTTGTGGTATCGGAGGCTTATACCATTTATCAGCAAGACATCCCCGGCTTTTCGCTTTTCGTCGCAACTGTTGAAAGGAGGAAAATAAAAAAAAACAGCAGATTTTGAGGGTAGTAAGAAATTAAAAGCTCTTTTTTTTTTTTTTTTTTTTTTTTTTTTTTTTTTAATATTGCATTTACCGAGTTGAAAATTTTGCATATATGCATATTTTTTTATTGTGAATCCAGAAATATAATTTTTATAAAGATAACATTATTAGAACCAAATTTATATTTTATCACAAAATGCTGATTTTTGTATAGAAAAAAGAAATAAAACGCTAATAGACAATGATGTAATTAATAATGCGAATAAGGATTATTAATAAAAAAGAGGAGAGGGGGGGGGACTACTTTTTTTTAAAATATCGCATTTAGTCCACATGACAGAATTATGACAGAGCAGAATAACGGGCTTCGCCCGCTATCGGGCCGGTTCAGATATTCGAAAAAACGAAAAAATAGACCGGTAAATTTTTACTTTATAAAAAACATGACTTTTTTTGGAAAATGAAATTAATTATTGAAATGAAATTGATTTATTAATTAAAGGATAAAGTGTTTTGAAAGGAATATTAAACCCCTTTCCCTTTGTGGGATCTTCGGTTACACTTATCCATATTTTTTTTTTCCTGAGACAATTTGGAGATTAACATGTATGGGGTGTTTGTTCTCTTTATTTTTTTGTTTATTTATTTATTTACTTATTTATTTTGCTAGGTGTACCTATGCATCTATTTATTTATTGTTTGAAACGGTTCATATAGATGGCTTCTAATTAACTTTTTCTCTTAAAAGGATTGTTTCTGTCAAGTTACCAATTAAAAATATCCCACTATTCTAAAACTAGTATGCTGTGGCTCTCATAAAAAAAAAAAAAATTCTGCACTATTCTAATATATTCATTTAAATAGTTACCGTTACATATCAACAATTATGATGTAGAGTACATTTCTTTCAATTTAACTCGGAGTTACAGTAATCAGTGAATAAAAAAAAACACGGTTCAACAACGCCTCCTGTACAAAATTGGACTGACATATATATTTTTTAATTAACTAGGGGACTCTGCCCCCTACGAGCTACGTTCGCCAACCCCCGTTCAGACACCGCAAACTTTAAAAACACTCTGATTTGATCAACTCTAAAACGATTACGGAAGATTGAATTATAATTAAACGACCAGTGGCGATCTGCTGTAATCGGGTTTTCATTCATTTTCCTTTGACTGAGGCCGAATCAACTGCTGTCGAAATAGCTAACAACTGTTTTCGTGATTGATTAAAAAGATCGATTAAACATTTGAAAATCAACTTGTGTAAAATGGTTAAGTAAACAATGTCGCTGTATCGGGAAATTTTATAACTATGCTATAGAAAATTGGGTACTTCTCCATTATCCCGTGGACTACTTTCTATAAAAGAAAAGAACTGTCTCCGAAATATAGGATTTTACGCCCAAAGTGCATGACTGTGGCGTGGCATTCAATTAACATCATACGCGGTACACATGTTCATTATGTCATTGAGTGATTTTTAATTCAACGTTTGTCTGTATTTTTAATGATATTTTAACAATTTATTTGTTATTTCGTTAATTTAAACATAATTATTAAACGTAAAAATATAGTTTTTAATTGAAGGAAAATATTATTATTTACGCTGTTTTGAAATTTGCAATAATAGGAAAAAGATTTTCTCGAAATAAATTAATCTCTTGTGTAAATATATTAGGTAGCTTTCAATACAAAGAAGTATAAAGCTACCTATTGCAGCCGTTCGGAGGAAAGCAGTTCCGGAAAATTTCGATATATTTTCACCGATCATGACCCCCAGACCCCAAAACCACCCTCCGTTCAAATGTTGATTTATATATATATATATATATATATATATATATATATATCCATATATATATACCCATATATATATATATATATATATATCTGACCTATATATATATATATATATATCGTAATGTCATACGATAACGCTCGTATTTATAAATCAATTTTGATGAAACTAATTGTGTGTATTAAGCTAACCAATGTCTCGACCGAGTCCGTTGGCCAGCTTGGTCCGCCATTTTGTTTCAAGATGGCGGCCATTTAAAAATTTAAAACTAAAATAAATATACAAAAAAATTAAAAATTAAAATTTATTTTTTAATAACGTTTTAGGCCTTGATACAAGGATTCCAGAGCATTTTTTGGTTTACCTCTATCTTAAAAAATGGCTGAGATAGAGCAGTTTGAAATTCTAGGGTGGCTGATATTTTGAAACAAAACAGCACATTAACGCGATTACTCGCAAATTATTTTGTTTCATTGTTCTAATCATTTTCCCAATCATACGCATAAAACTATATATTCATATCCATTAGCGCCAAAATTGGTGACATTGGCGACAAAATTGTCAAATTTGGCGACATTTGGCGAAATATCGCCAAATTTGGCGACCAAAAAAAGTCTTCATAAATGAAGCCAATTTGGCTATTGCTCAATAATTTGGCGAATTTCTTATTCAAATTCAGTATTAACAAATCTTTTGTAAACGTTTCTTTGCATTTTAACTTGCTGTTTTCGTGTAACATTAGCTAAATTTTAAAGCGAAGATATAGGAAAGCTACCTTTTCCTCCCGGTACAGGTCTTAAGGACTTTTTTAAAATTGAAACTGATTGGAAACATTGTTATTTGAGCATTTTAAATATGACGTAAGTTTCCCCATTTAATGCTTTGATCGCGTAATAATTTTAATATTTCTCTTTTTAATATTCACGCGCAAGTGTATTTTTTATTACGTAATTTTCTACATTTACTGCTTTTAACACGTGATCATTTAATTATTATTTTAAAGTTTTATTTCTGTTTTTAACAGTTACGTGTAAATACATTTTTTAATTGAAAGGGAATATTATTATGTGCGCTATTTTACAAATTGGCAATAATTCAAATAATGGATTTTATGAAATAAGAAATGAATCTCCATCAAAATAATGAAAATTTGAATAAAAAATTGAAATAAAGCCTCAAAAATTAGTCGAATTAAAAAAATAATTGCACTCTGCACATCGCAAGCTTGTCAACGATATCCTTTTAAATTATGGTTTAATTCCTATTCATAGTTTTCGTTCCTATAAAACTTTTTTAAGAGAACTATTTTGACCAACTTTAATATTAAATATCTCTAAAATATTTCTTCTATTTAAAAACTGTTTACTTCAGCGTGTTTATCGAACGTTTCTCTATAAAACAACTAATTTTCATATTTTTATATGCAATAGTTTTCTGAATATTAGCCCAGAGAGACCCCAAGGCACAAAAAATGCATTGACAGCGGCAGCTGCGGCGGCGGCGGCGGCGACGGCGGTGGTTACTTTTAGGTAGCTTTCAATACAAAAAAGTATAAAGCTACCTATTGCAGCCGTTCGGAGGAAAGCAGTTCCGGAAAATTTCGATATATTTTCACCGATCATGACCCCCAGACCCCAAAACCATCCTCCATTAAAATGTTGATTTATATATATATATATCCATATATATGTCTAACCTATGTCATACGATAACGCTCGTTTTTATAAATCAATTTTGATGAAACTAATTGTGTGTATTAAGCTCACCAATGTCTCGACCGAGTTCGTTGGCCAGCTTGGTCCGCCATTTTGTTTCAAGATGACGGCCATTTAAAAATTTAAAACTAAAATAAATATACAAAAAAGTTAAAAATTCAAATTTATTTTTCGCTTAGGTGTTAGGCCTTGATATAAGGATTCCGGAGCATTTCAGCGCATATTCTGGCATCCCAGCTGCCAGTATTATACCGTAAAATTAACAGTAATAAACAGTAAAATAAGCAGTAATGCGCTTTCGTGCGGCAGCGTATTACTGCTTATTTTACTGTTTATTACTGTTAATTTTACGGTATAATACTGGCAGCAGGGATGCTAGTATTGTACTGTAAAATCAAATTTTTTTTTTTTTATTTCAGTGTTAGGAGGAGTAGCTGGCGAAATACAAACGGATAGTCATTTTTAATATAACTCTGCCCTGACAACGTTTGGGGATTTCCATGTCCCTGAAAATTTGTTTAAAATAGTAAATTTGTAATTTATAGCCAACCACTGGCAGAAATCTTCAAATGTCGCAATTCCTATTTTCTTAAAAGATCACATTGCACAGCAATGGCAGAAAGTCATGATTTCTGTTTTCCAGTAATTTTGAAAAAGGACTTCAAACAGAAAGCGGGGATGGACAAGGGATATCCCACGGCTTCTTTATGATATTAACACTGACCATGTAAAGGCTTCATAAAGTATTTCCTCTTGCATTCCACCAATAACAATTCAATTTATTTTCAAATTTATTTTTAAAGGATTATAAAACATTTTAAGAAACTTATACTACATTATTTGTTTCACAAATAGCAGGTATTTTTGTTTTGTTTTTAAATTTGTGAATAAATAAAATTTTTACTTAGAACCCGAGTCCGAAGACTATGGTTTAAAAATCGAGATTGCTCTTTCCCTTTCGTGGTAAATTTCTAAGTATTAAAATATGATTTTTGTGTGTATAAAATGTTCCTTAAGCCAAAAAAAAAGGGAAATTTTTAACAGGTTAAAGTCGTGTTGCTCCTTAACGGCCCATGTGGCATGGTGATGAACAAAATTAGGAGATTCTAGTACAATGTTTAAGAGTATATGCATTTCATAGATATATATATATACACACACACACATACATTATATATATATACATAATGAAATCACATGTGTGAAAATCAAAGGAAAATACATTGTAAGAATTAAACAAAATAAAATGCAAATGCAAATATGAAAAACTAGGAATATCTTATGGATTCGTCAGAGGAGCTTTTCATAAGAATAATTCAAAATAAAGACATGTTATTTCGTCGAATATTGTCACCATTAAGCCTAAAAATGACAGTATTAAGCTCATTATAACATATTTAAAAAAAACACCAAAAAGTGAAAAGAATAAGAGATCCAAAAAATAAATTATAATCCAACTGTAATAGATAAAAACTAAATAAAAATAGACACAACTCATCAGTAAAATAGAAAGTGGAAATGATTAAATAGGATTTAAAAATGTTATCCATGTGCTAGAACATAGCTCATCAATAGGAAATGCTGAATCATTTTCAAAACAGAAAAGAGTTATAATAAAAAAGGAAATGCTGGAGCTGCCATCTATCTTTAAAAAAGAGGAGTTTTTTCTTAAGATAAATTACAGACAACGTAGTAATTAATGTAAATTAAGATATAAATATGTATGAAGATTAAAGGGGAATAATATGGTAGTAAACAATATTTAAAATTAGAAAGTATGTAGCTAATAGTATTGGAAAATAAGAAAAGATAAATGTAGGTAATAACATAAAAATTGAATAGATAAAGAAAATAATATTAATTAAAAATATATATAAATAAATAAAAATTAATAAAAACGTGATGAATATGCAAATGATAAATTATATATATATATATATATATATATATATGTGTGTGTGTGTGTGTGTGTGTGTGTGTGTGTGTGTGTGTGTGTGTGTGTGTGTGTGTGTGTGTGTGTGTGTGTGTGTGTGTGTGTGTGTGTGTGTGTGTGTAAACTTTAAACTTTTACCCCTTACATTATTGCAGTATATATACTATATGTATGTAAAAAAATAATTATTATTTATATATGTTTATTAAATACTGTTTCTTCGCTTCTACTTACCTTTGATTAATTGATTTTCATACTGTGTCTATTTGGTATACATTTGACTCATAAGCTACAAAGCTTTCGAATTACCTTCTGTTATTGGTTTTTCTACTCCATTCTTTTTTTTTTTTTTTTTTCAATGTATTTAGCAATATTGAGTATATTTTCTTTCAAATTCTTATTGTTGGTTAATTTATTTTATGTCGATTATTTTCAGATTTAATTAGTTATATTAATTACATTAAGTTTTATTACATGTATATATATACTATAATATGTATGCTTTAAGGGGTAAAAGTTTAAAGTTTACAGATTTGTTTTTTATAAATACATGCTCTTAAATCACGTATGCCAATTCAGAACTTTCTGGGGGGGGGGGGTCATTTTGACTTTGTTGAACACATAGGCACATAGCTACTGGTACAGTTTTATTCTCACACATATATTTTTATATTAGCCAAAGTTCCAAGTTCCAAAGTACTACGCATTAATAATAAATGTATTTCCCTTTAAGACTGTTTGATAATGTTGAAATGGTAAATATTATTGATAATTATTAATATCTGTGCTTAAACGATTTATTTAAAGCTAATGTTTCGATTTTAGCCAAATCTGACAAGTTATTTTAGCTTTTGTACAATTTCTGAAGAACTTTCTTTTTAATCTGAAATATAATGACCGATAAATTCTGAAATATCAAATTCCCTGAGAGAGGCAATTGCTCCCCCCCCCCCCCCTCCCCTAAATGCCGTCTCCGTCTTAAACTTTGCGTGAAAATTACTTCATTTTACCTATCGATATGTCACACGTACCCTTAATAAACCACTATATTTGGCTAGTTACTAGTTGTGATTAAAATCTTAATTAAAAATTAAATGTAAATAAATTTGCGTTCCCCATCAGCCAACTTATCGTAGACAGACTACAATCATTCTCCGAAAATAATCTAGTACTTCTTTCTATTTTGTTAGATGATAATAGTGTCTGGTCTTATCAGTTACGAGCCTCTCACCTATGAAGACTATGTGTATCCCACGTGGGCGAATGTTTTCGGCATGCTTTTGGCAGCTTCTTCAGTCTTTTGCATCCCCGGAATCGCAGTGTGGAAACTTGTCACAACGCCTGGAACATGTCCTCAGGTATATTTATAAACTTTAAATTTGGTAAATTTGCAAAAGCTTCTTTAAATTCTAGTCATCTTAATATATTAATTTAAATACCTCTGTTAGTCACTAAAAATTATGAATAAGAAGCATAATACAGTTGTGGAAAAAAAGGATATCTATAACTCTGCCGCAATTCATCGTAATCGTATAAAAATGCGACTTTCACAAACCAATTAGTAATACCGTCTACTAATTAATGCTGAACTTAAGTGATGCTTCGAGGGTCGTCTACATATTGAAATTGTAACAAACGTTAAAATTTTCAATTTTAATATCACATTAATTTGTACTCTACGGTAAAAAATACTTTCGGATACCAAATGGGAAGTCATTCGGTCAAATAGTTCAGCAGTTATACACTGCAAAAAAAAAAAAAAAAAAAAGTGTTGATTTTACAGTATAATACTGGCATCCCAGCTGCTAGTATTATACCGTAAAATTAACAGTAATAAACAGTAAAATAAGCAGTAATACACTACCGCGCATGCGCGACAATGTATTATTGCTTATTTTACTGTTTATTACTGTTAATTTTACGGTATAATACTGGCAGCTGGGGGTGCCAGTATTATACGTAAAAGTCAACACTTTTTTTTTCGGTGTACAGATGTAACGTTTGGAACTCCTAATGTAAATTCGTTTTAACCTCGTACCGTACGGTTTTTTAAATTGCCACCTCTATTTTTCGAAAAATAATCTTCAACTGACTTTATTGCTGAGTTTGTAACAATTGTCTCCAACTAAATAATAAGCTGATGATTATTATTTGTATTTATTGGTGACAATGTAAAAACCATTCATACTACGTAATGCGCGAATTCTCCGGGGTTAATAGCTGCAACACAGATTGCAATGCAGATAGTTTTTTCAGTATAATTCAAAAACAACTTGGCAGAATGAGCTGTATTAAAAATAAATGATCAACGTAAAATAGCACAAATAAAAAAAATATATAAAATGGCAAAGCTCCATCATCAGTGCTAAATTTAAAAGATTAAAAACCGATTCAAAAGTTTAAGCCATGTAAATATGCTTGCGTTTCCGAACGCGCCCAAGATTGAATGACGGTGAGTTTTTCAAAATACGACCTTGATTTTTGGGAAGCTTATCATATATGGAAGAATTCAGGCAACTTAGTTAATGATATGTTCAGTACACCAAATTTTTCAAATGTCTGTCTATCTTTCATTTAATTCATTCTCTTCGTTTCCCCCCTCCCCACACACTTTATCCCTAAGTACTTAGACTCGTCCAGTCTGGCCGGACGCTTCTATTGGTCTCCTGGGTCACATGTGTTTCCTGACTCCGCTGTTGTTGTGAAAAACTCACCGCCATTCAATCTTGGGCGCGTGCGGAAACGCAAGCATATTTACATGGCTTAAACTTTTAAATCGGTTTTCAATCTTTTAAATTTGGCACTGATGATGGAGCTTTAGGGGCTCCGAAACAGCTGTTTGCCATTTTACATATTTTTTATGTGTGCTATTTTACATTGATCATTTATTTTTAATATAATGGCACAAAGTTTAATCCACCTATTTTAAAGAATAAGCTGTAATTTTTGTTTAGTGTATTTGAATATTCTAAAAATCAATTTCTGTAAAAACATTCATAGGTTACAATTCATATTTTCTTTTTCGAATATTGTTTAAGGGTATTTTGAAATTAATATTCGAAAAAAAAATGTGGTTTGTAACCTATAAATTCTTTGACAATACTTTGACATAAATTCTTGATGATTCTTTCAATTTCTGGAAGCTTCAAATATGCGAATCCGAAATTACAGCTCATTTCGCTAAGTTGTTTTTGAGTTATGCCTTAAAAAACTACCCACAATGAAATCTGTGTTGCAACTATTAGCAAGAAAAAAAAAAATCATGCGTCAAGCATAGATTATGAAATAGTCTCAAACACTTCCAGAATACTTTAACAACACTCCGCTATTTAATAAAGTAAACAAGATACCTAAGTAAACATTTTAGAAAACGCATAGCACATTTGAAAACCAGATTTCAGCAATTACCGTCCATAGACAGAAAAGTACCCCAATTCTTTTGTGCAGTCCTGTATTTAATTTATAGATTTGTATATACTCTATATAGTACGTTACAATTTAGTTTAGTAAGAAAACACATAACACAGTTGAAAATTCGCCTTCAGCAATTTCTGCCAGTAGACAGAAACATATCTGAATTCTTTTGTACAAGCCTGATATTAACTTACGATTTATATACACGCCACATAATTAAGCTAAAGGCAAAAACAAGCTTAAAACTACTGAAATCACACTTCTAGAAATTATCATCCATTGGCGGCCATGTATCCTGTTCTTTGCGTGACCCAGTATATGATTTTGCTTATATTCTACACACATCTCTTAGTATACTAAATATAGTCCACCTTCAAAATTCATAACTCGATTAAAACCACATTTAAGCAATTCACGCTCACACTCAATAATGCTTACGAATTCTTTTGTGTAGCCCTGTATATAATCTATAGCATTTATATACACACCATATAGTATGCAAAAATCTAGTTAAACTTAAAAATGCATACCGAACTGAAAGCGCACTTCCAGCATTTATTGCTTATAGACAGTACTTCTTATACACTACTGTATTCGAAATCTTTTATGTGTCCATGTAGTAAATGAATAATAAATACTATGCACATCATATTATACAACAAGTATCTCGTAGTAAATTTTTTAGTAATGTATATCACTTTCATTACATTAGAAATAGTCTGACATAATTAAAATACGCTGCAAACAGTTTTTCCCCGCAGACCATATGTAACCGAATACTTTTTGTATATGGCCCTATCAATGAATGATAAATGCTTTACACCCCATATTCTACCAGAAAACATGTTTTAGTACCTCCGAAATTCATATCAATTTCATTTATGCTTGTAATAGTGTAACATGATTAAAATACACCCCAAACAATTTTTCCTCATAGACCATAATATAGGGATGCACAACCTGTGGCCCGCGGGCCACCAACAGTACCACTATTTTTACACAGAAAAATTTACCTTAGGTTAATGACGGAAATCTTGCTATTAAATATATCAAAGCTTACTGTCAGGTTCTTCTCTTACAGTTGCAAGAGTTGAAAGCTATTCTTAAGGGATTAGCATATGGTATGTATTGTATATGTATCTATTGTGTACCGTTAGAGGCTGGTTTAAGAAGAATCTTAATCCGAAGGGGAGCGACTCAGAATACAAGAGGAAGGAAGGTGGAACAGAATGAAAGAATTATTTCCATTGCAATGCGGTCTTTCAGAGATAAGAAAGCGATTGCCCTCTTTTGTTCAGGAAGACAGATCCATCAAGAGGGGAGGAAGTGTTGTCAAGATACCCTTGGGAATAAAGCGACGAACCCCGTAGAGAGGGGGGTGCTCTGGATAATGACCAGAGAGTAAGTTAGTTCTAGCGTGGCAGCGAGGTGTGTAGGTTGGTTTTCAGAGAGCAGCTCTGAGCACGTGTATGGAACGGGATCTCTCGGAAGGAAGAGAGATAGCGTGTGTGAGATTAAGAGAAATCTCGGTTCTGAGTGAATCAACGTAGTCTAACGGTACACGTAAAGCGTTTCTGTATTTATTTTGATTTAATATTAAACCGGATACTTTACCTCCGAGTTTAAGTGTAAATATTGTTAATAAATTGTTTCTTTAACTTTAATTGAAAGAGTTAAGTTTTTCCTGAATATACATCAAGTACCGTGCCCGATATCACGTTTTCATATCGGTGGTGGCAGCATATCAAAAGACCGGATTTATTTCGAAGTTGTGTGGACGGAGAAGTGGAATCCGACAATGTTGGCAGCGACGGGATTGAATCACCGAAGATCAGTGCCAGTTAGCCGTGTTACTGAGAGTTTGTGCCGGATCGTCTAGCGGAAGTGTTCGTGCCCTATCGTTGTAGACTAGTACCAGATAGCCGTGTTACAGAGAGTTTGTGCCGGATCGTCTAGCGGAAGTGTTCGTGTCCTATCGTTGTAGACTAGTGCCAGATAGCCGTGTTACAGAGAGTTTGTGCCGGATCGCCCAGCGGAAGTGTTTGTGCCCTATCGTCGTAGACAACCAGTGCCAGCTAGCCTATCGTCATTACGGTGAAGTGAATTAGTGGTGCTGTGTTAGTGTAGTGTTGTGCGTAGTGTTTTTTGTGCATTAGGTGAAGCAAGGTACAGTGATTGTTGCCCGAGAGTGCAAGATTTACCCTGTGGAAAAGTGAGCAGAGAATTGCCCCAGCGAATGAAGTACGAGGTAAGGTGTTTTGATCATTTTACTCTACTGACATTCTCGAACCTATTTTTTTATTGTGTATAATTGATGGTAATTTAAGTGAATGTTGTGGTTAATTTATAATAATTTATGTGCAATATAATAATTGGTCTAAATCAAAGGAGATATTAACAACCATTTTACACTATTGTTTTAAGAAAAGGATCTTATATTAATTACTAGAAGTGATTTTCTAATTGTTTTAAACGGATAAGATTAATGATTAAAATTAATGCATTGTGTTAATAGTTGGAAGGAATAATTGAAATTTCTTAAATTTAAATTATTATTAAAGTAATATTTAAATTAAGTGATATTGTTTGCTTTAAGTTTGAAATATTGATAGTAAAGGAGGAAAGCAAATTTGTGTAGAATTTAAATTAAATTGAAATAACCTTCAAGGAAGAACTGAAGGCCCAGAGAAAAAAAAAAGTGCTGTGATTTACTTTTTAATGTGAGAACTAATTTTGAAATTGAAATATTTTATTGAGATTAAATTTAGGAATTTATGTGTATTTCATGCAAATTTTTGTTAGGTGGATATTGTTATGTAGTGATTGGCATCAGTGTTTTATTCAAATTGCAACGTATCAGTATTATTGTGTAAATTGTATTTTATTATTTAATGGTATAAATTTAAAATCTGTATTGCATAATAGTAAAATTGAGATTATTGTTACTTTGTTATTGGAAGCAAATTGGGGAATTGTTTAAGGAAATTTATTATTGTATTATTACTTATTTGAAATATGTTAAATAGTATAATATGTGGAGGTAACTTATGAGGGTAGGATTTGAGGAAGTATTAATTTGATATTGTGATTAAGTATTATTGTAGGGTGGTAATAGTTATCAGTAGAAAGTATGGCTTTCTTACTAAAATTAAAAAGGGTGGATCTTCAGGCGATATGTGAAGAGTTAGGAATTGAGGTCTCGGAAGATGATACCAGGTTTAAGCTTAAGAAAAAGATAGTGGAGAGTGACGAATATGAAGAGGGGGCCGTTATGGAATTATCTAACACTATTGTTACGGAGCGGTTAGAACAAGAAACTTTAGAAAGGGAGGAAAAGTCACAACGAGAAAAGTTAGAAAGGGAGGAAAAGTTACAACGAGAAACTTTAGAAAGGGAGGAAAAGTTACAACGAGAAAAGTTCGATAGAGAAGAAAGGGCTGAAAAATTGAGATTGGAACATGAGTTAGAGTTGGAAAGGATAAAGATTCAAAGTTCGGCTAATAACGCTAATGGGACTAGAGAATCTAATCATGAGAGTAGCCTAGAGAAATTGATTAAAAGTGTTAAAACTTTGTCTATCAAAGTTCCAGAAGGGACTGAGGGATGGAATCTGTTTTTTAGCAGTTTAGAACGAGCATTCCAAACAAAAAATGTACCGGAAACCCAACAGGCCGAAATTTTACTAAATATGCTAGGGGATAAGGCCGATAATTTGCTAATATACACGACTAGGGAACAAATTGAGAGTTATGAGAAGTTAAAGGAATTAGTTCTAAGGGAACACGAGCCGACACCGAAGGCGTGTTTGGAAAATTTCAAGAAGGCTAGAAGGAATCAAAATGAAACTCATGTATTATTTGTGTCACGTTTAATAGCAACGTGGGAAAATTACTGTAAGGTTAGAGGTGCATATACGTATGAGAAGGTTAATCAGTTAATTGTCACGGATAAGTTGTTAACTACTCTAGATGAGGAAACCGCGACGCATATTGGATTAACTCAGCACAGTAATTGGTTAGAAGTTTCGAAAATTGCTAAGGAATGTGATAATTTCTTTGATGCTAAACAAAAATCTTATGCGGTAACTTATAAGGGTTATAAAGGTAAAGAAAGGTATGTGAATAATGAAGATTCTAGAAGGGCAAAAGATGAGGGAGTTAGTAGTAATTGGAGACAAAATGTGAATAATGAAGTTAGTCCATTTTTGGGTAGAAAACCGGAATATAAGAAACCTAATGATACGACGCCTATCTGTTTCAAGTGTTCTCAACGAGGACATGTTCAGCGATATTATACAAAAGGAAATAATGAGGGAAGTAATCAAATTAATAACCGACAAGAACCAAGGGCTAGTATCAATAATGTCTCAGTGCGAGGAATTAAAGAATTACCAAGGGGAGCGGGTATGGCAAGAATCGGAGCAAGAGGGAATTGGAGAGAAGTTAAATAATCTCGAGAAAGTGGAAGTTAGTGTAAATGGGAAGATAACAAAAGGATTAGTGGACTCTGGTTGCCAAATTAGTGTCGTTCATAAAGATTTAGTACCAGCAGAAAAATTAAGAGGGGCTGGGAGCATCTATTTACAAGGGATATTTGGTAAGGCAGTCAAATCGCCGTTAATTCAATTACCTTTAGCTATTCCAAAACGCGGAGAAACTAATGTAATCCATCAGGATGTACTTTGCGCGATAATTGATAATAGTAAGGAACAGGTAATTTTACATCCTGACGTGGCTAATGAATTGTCAGGGTTAAACAACGAGAAATCATTAAGAGAATTGGTAGAAAGGGAATGTAAGGAAGATAGTAGGAATAAAGTGAAAGAAGGGGAAAGGATTAGAAATGGTAATAATAATCGTTATGTCGTAGACGCGAGATCGGAAAATTTACAAAGTCAGGAGAAGGAAAAAGCCGATGTAGAGAAAAGTAAGATTAATCAAGTTACGGAAAGTAGTTTAAATGTATTTCAGGAATCCCAAATGAATTGTAAAGATTTAGAGAAAGCTTGGGAATTGGCTGAAAATGAGAAAGGGTCTTACTATGTTGTAAATGGGTTATTGTATCATAAAGAGAAATTAGTAGATGAAACTGTAGCTCAATTAGTATTACCTAAAGTTAGAAGGGAGGAAGTTCTAAAACTAGCGCATACCTCCTTATATGGAGAACATCAGACGGTTAAGAAAATGTTAGAAAGAATCGAGCATTCATTTTATTGGGAAAATATGGCGAAGGAAGCTAAAATATGTTGCGAATCATGTGTAGAATGTCGATTAACGAGGGAAATGAATGTGAGTAATAAGGAGAAAGAGGAAATATGTCGACCTGCAGTTATAGTTGAGTTAGGGGACGGGAGTAAGAAACTGATGTATCAAGATGAAATGAGAGCATTTATGGCTAAAAATAAAGTAGTCGATATTGTCTTGGATAGTGACGGGGAGTTTGAAGACTGTAGGAAAGATCTGTTGTTAGACCGAGAACAACCGGAAAATAAAGACAGGAAGGGATTTGAGATAAAAGGGTTAACAAATATTCAAGTTGGAGACATAAAATCAATCTTAAGGAAAAATAAGGAATTATTTATGGGTCCTATTGAACTGGTAGAAATGGAGAAAAATCGGATTGGTCGTAAGCCGGAGAGGGGTAAGATAAGTCAGAAATTGTACAATGTCTTTATTACGTACAAAGAGGACTTGGACAGGCAAGTGCCTGATTGGTTAGAGGAAAATTTAATTAAGACCTCAGAGGCAGAAGTTAGCCAGTCAAGCAGGTGCATTGCGGAAAGGGATGTACCAATTAAGTTAACGAGGAAGCACTGGAAGGAAAAAGTTCCGCCTCCAGCAATCTCAGCCTAAGGACTGACATTAAAATGACATAATACTAGTGTAATTCTTTTTTTTTTTGTGTATTTATAATTGTATGTATATCTTGTGTTTATAACAGTGTATTAGCATATTGTGTATTTTTTTTGTAGTTATCACATTAGTATATGGTTCATTAGAGATGTCAGTAGTTAAATTTTCAGACACCTTAAAATATTTATGTAATTGTAATAATGAAGAAACCTATCAAGGAACTGTTGAACTCTTCTCAGACATTACATAGTTTGAGGAAAATTAGCCCCTAAAAGGCATATTTTCCGCTAAGGGGGGGGGGGTGTCAGGTTCTTCTCTTACAGTTGCAAGAGTTGAAAGCTATTCTTAAGGGATTAGCATATGGTATGTATTGTATATGTATCTATTGTGTACCGTTAGAGGCTGGTTTAAGAAGAATCTTAATCCGAAGGGGAGCGACTCAGAATACAAGAGGAAGGAAGGTGGAACAGAATGAAAGAATTATTTCCATTGCAATGCGGTCTTTCAGAGATAAGAAAGCGATTGCCCTCTTTTGTTCAGGAAGACAGATCCATCAAGAGGGGAGGAAGTGTTGTCAAGATACCCTTGGGAATAAAGCGACGAACCCCGTAGAGAGGGGGATGCTCTGGATAATGACCAGAGAGTAAGTTAGTTCTAGCGTGGCAGCGAGGTGTGTAGGTTGGTTTTCAGAGAGCAGCTCTGAGCACGTGTATGGAACGGGATCTCTCGGAAGGAAGAGAGATAGCGTGTGTGAGATTAAGAGAAATCTCGGTTCTGAGTGAATCAACGTAGTCTAACGGTACACGTAAAGCGTTTCTGTATTTATTTTGATTTAATATTAAACCGGATACTTTACCTCCGAGTTTAAGTGTAAATATTGTTAATAAATTGTTTCTTTAACTTTAATTGAAAGAGTTAAGTTTTTC
This sequence comes from Maratus michaelseni, assembly GCA_963931845.1. NCBI lineage: Eukaryota > Metazoa > Arthropoda > Arachnida > Araneae > Salticidae > Maratus > Maratus michaelseni. The sequence goes on from OZ007596.1 coordinate 144,688,237, forward strand.
CTGAATATACATCAAGTACCGTGCCCGATATCACGTTTTCATATCGGTGGTGGCAGCATATCAAAAGACCGGATTTATTTCCAAGTTGTGTGGACGGAGAAGTGGAATCCGACACTTACCTTTCGAAGATAGTGGTGGCAAACGTTTTTAATACAAAAAGGTTGTGCAGCACTACCATAATATAACGGAATACTTTTGACTACCCCTATAAACGAACTATACGTGCTACACATACCATATTAAATAGTAAGCATCTTGTAAATGAACTTCAGTGATGTATATAAATTTCAATACATTTGAAATAGTGTAACATCCTTAAAATACACAGCAAAGGATTTTTCCCCATAAGACCATAATTTAACGGCATTCTTTTGTGTGCCCCTGTAAACGAAGTACAACTGCTACATATTTCACTTTCAATACCGAACATGTCATTACAAACTTCAATAACATACATCAATTGTATATGGCAAACCGAGTTATATTTACGCGAGTTAAAGCACGCAGAGACGGACAGACAGACAGATGGCCAAGAAATTGAATTCATAAATACTTTACAACTATGTTGGAAACTGATAAAAACGAATTTAACATGTTCCAAACTTTATATTTGAATAATTCCGAAACTACTTGTCCGTATGACTTCCATTATCCCGATTGATAGCCGAAACTAATATTAACCAAAAAATCCAAATATGATAAAATTAGTTGTTAGTATTGAAAATTTTAAAGTTATTCTTACAATTTCAATATGTAGACGACCCCAGACGCATGAAATAAGTGTAGCATTAATTAGTAGACGTTATTGCTAATCGGTTTGTACCAGTCACATGTTTATACGATGATTTGCGGGTGAGTTAGAAGAAGTAATCCCTTCTTGCTTCTTCCGCACAATTGTACATTTCTTTGAATTTAGAATGAAATAAAAGAGATCACTGTTAGGATTTTTTATTAAAAAAAAAAGCATAGCGCAATAGCACCCCATGTCGACTATTCAAAGCAAAAATTGGACCAGCTTCTAGATTTTTATTTCAGATTCTATATTTTTATTTTTTAACTGGTAATAAAGTTACCATAATTAGCATAATTAGCAACCGATTTCCCACAGAAAATTAAAAAGCATTTTTTTTTCACATTAATTTTCCATATTTGGATACACTTCCAAACGTTGACATCATATGGCTACAATATCTTTTAAAGTGAATGTGCATACCATTAAAGGTTTCAAATAAAAATCTGTCTTGCGCCAAATCACATTTACTGAAATATGCCATTTGGTTATGGACCCGATTACAGAAAAATAATCATAAAATTTGGCGCTAAACTGGAACCTGTCAATGAATAGATAAATTTAAAATTTTCATTAATTATTCACAAATATATATTTATACTGTGATCATAAAGTATCCGGAATGCTTCATTTAAAATACATCTAATATTAAATATCGTCTGCAAAAATTTATCAAACATTTTTACGACTTCTATAAACATCTGGCAAAATAGTCATCAGTTTATTTAATTTTATCAAGACTGCATATATTGTATGTATATATCAATATATATATATATATATATATATATATATATGCACCCTTGCATTTTATCGTGTAAAAAAAAAATGTTTTTAGTGAGATAAGAATTTTTGCTCTGTTGATTTTCCTAAATGGCGAATATTATTGAGCAAGAACATGCATTAAATTTTGTTTTCGCAATAAAATTTCTGCTACAAAAGAATTTGAAATGTCGCAAAAAGCATTTAAAGATGACTGATTATATCAAAAGTAACAGTATTTGAATGGTATAAAACTTTTAAAGATAATACTCAAAGTCGCTCAAAAATCAAGGTATGTTGACTGTTTTCTTTTTTTTTGCCGTGGTGCTGTACATTATGAGTTTGTACCAATTGGCCAGATAGTCAATAAAAATTATTATTTGAGTGTTCTAGGCCATTTGCGTGAAGCAATTTGTCGAAAACTGCCTGAAATGTGGCGGGAAAACTGGTGGGTTTTGTACCACGATAATGCACCTTCTTACAGTGCAGTTATTATCCGTGAGTTTTTAACCAAACATTCAACAAATACTGCTCCACAATCTCCATATTCATCTGATATGGTACCGTGTGGCTTTTTCTTATTCCCACGGTTGAAATTTCTTCTTCGTGGTCACTGTTTTGAGTCCATTAATTCGATAATTCTCTACGAATTCTGAAGAGGTTTCACAAAAATGACTTTAAGGCATATTTTGATGATTGTAAAAAAGGTTGGCAGAAGTGCATTGCAGTCGGAGGAGATTACTTTGAAGGAGAGGAGATGCAATAAATTTTTCCCATTACATTGATACCTTTCATTTTATGTCACCATGCTGGGTACTTTTTGATCACGGTAGTAATGTCAGGGCATCTTTGCCTGCCATATGCAAAATATTGGTGAAAGTCGTTTTTATTTATTTATTTAATTATTATTAGTTTTATTTTTGTATGTGTTTATTTTATTGTTCTTTACTTCCAGAGACTAAAGTACCTGATAACACCCTACCGCGACACTTACTGGACACCATCAAAACCAACCTCATTGGGTATTACAGATGGACCAACAGTTTTGTAGTGATATTACAACTGTATGTTTCTATACTTCAATGTACACAATAAAAGTGATATGATGTATGTACCACATGTATATATTTATTTGCTATTAAATTATCTCTCTCAATATATACTCCTGTTTGTGAAAAATGCAACACCATGAAGGAATGACGCGATTGAGCTGAACTTTTCAGGAAATGCAAAATACAGTGTGTTATGCAAATGATTCAACTTTCAGAGTCACCACCCATGCGCAGGGCCTGACTAATGTAGGGGCATGCGGGGCAGCTGCCCCAGGTCCCCCATTTGATGCCCCCCCCCTAGAAGTAATCAGAATTTTATTGAGAAGTTGCAAAAGGTTAAAATTGGCAAAAGTGACCAATATTCTTACATTTTCAAAAATTGAGGAAGGTAGTGCGTTTTTCCCTTTCCCCTTTTTGCTTCCCGTATCCCCCCTCCACAAAAAATAACGAACTATGTTATTAGAATACTAATGATTAAAGTTTTATTATAACAACTTAGTACTCCATTGTTTTCAAAAGAAATTCATTATTGGTATTTTCCTAAAAGCATTCATAATGACCAATTGGGGCCTTTTTCTTTCAGATATCATATGACTAACGTAGATATTTAAGGGAAAATTTGCAAACAAATATTCCCGTCGACCAATCCATCATTTTTTCTACTAGTTTCCTACTAGTTTTTCTACTAGTACTTTTTCTTAAAGTACTAGTAGGAATCCCTCTTTTCCATCTTGATCATCTTTCCTATAACACCCTGTATACAGATGGGAATAATACCTGGTACGAAATGTATGTATATATACAACAGGTATGAAGTTTAGTACTAGTCACTTCAGCGTAATTCATGAACAGTTTCTATAGATAGTTAGAAGGAGGGGCCCCAGAATGATGCTTGCCTCGGGGCCCTAGATAGTCTAAGTCGGGCTTTGCCCATGCGTGGGATAAACAGCGTCCTCTGGACTTCTGCTGAAACCTTATAAATAGAGGGTTGTAGCGGCACGTTGAAAATAGTGTGTATGGTTATCTGCTAGTGGTAAACGTTATGTGAGACGTAACTATGCCTCTTCGACGAAAGAGAGTGACATTTCAACAACTGACGGAGTTTGAACGAGGGAGAATCATCAGCCTTTGGGGAGGAGGATTTTCCTATAGTGCAATAGCAGCTCGTGTGCAGCGTAACAGCAGCACATTAATGCGAATTTGGAAGCAGTGTACCGACGAGAATTGGACAACTCGGAAATCTGGGAGTGGACCCCGAAAGATGGCTTCAACGCGCGATGATAGACACCTGGTCCGCATGGCACTGTTGGACCATGCAGTTTCATCTAGACAGTTGGCAGCACATTGGTCAACTGCTACAGGTGTGTTACTGTCTGCTTCGTCAATTCGTCGACGTCTACTGCACCGTGGACTGCGTGCAAGAACTCCTTTATACAGAATCCCCCTCATGCAAAACCATCGACGCCTGCGGCTGCAATGGGTTCATGGACATAGAGATTGGCATGCAGATTGGCAACAAGTGTTTTTTTCTGACGAATCCCGTTTTAATTCGTGGTACCATGATGGCCGCATTTGTGCTAGACACTATGCCGGTGAAAGATCCCTTCCGGAGTGCATTATCGAACGTCATAGTGGACGAACACCCGGAGTTATGGTCTGGGGTGCGATTGCGCATCATGGTCGATCGCAGTTGCTACGAATTGTGAGTAATCTGAACAGCGCAACAAAAACATCAGTGAACTGCTGGAGCCCGGAGTCGTTCCTTTCCTTCAAAAGATTCCTGGAGCTGTCTTTCAACAGAAAAAAAACCGGCCACATGTTTCAAGAAATGTTCAAGACTTCTTGTCAGCAGAACACATACAGCTTCTTCCGCGGCCTGCGTATTCGCCGGATATGTCACATATTGAACATGTGGGGGATTTCGTTGGGCGTCTCGCTCGTGATACTCGTCCTACAGCTTCTACAGATGAACTGTGGGTCATGCAAACAATATGGATGCAAACAATATGCTCTTCCCCAGGCATACATTCAAAATCTCTTTGACTCCATGCCACGTCGTACAGCAGCACTTATTGCAGCGAGTGGTGACTACACCAAATACTGATTTCGGACACTTAATATTGTTAACACTTTCCAACCTAGTTGAAAAGTGTTTATGACTTCGGTTTGTCTGCCGTATGGTCGTCTGGCCGTCAGCCGTCTGTCCGTGCTCTAACTCCCGTAAATATGCTCGGATTGCCCTGCAATTTTTATATGTTATTGTCGTTATCTACAGCATGTTCCCTATTTCAACTGAAGTGTGTAGCACTTATAGTTTTTTTACAGGGACACACAAAAGAATTCCGTTACATTACGTCTATGGAGAAAAATCGTCTGCGGTTTATTTAAATAATGTTTCACTATTTTAAACGCATTGAAATTTATATATATCACGAAGGTGCATTAGAAGAGGCTTTCTGCTGAATATTGTGTTAATAGCAGTCATCGTTCATTTACAGGGACACACAAAAGAATTATCTACTGTCTGTTAACAATAATTCCTGGAAATGCGTTTTAAGTTGCTGAACGCGATTTTAAATTGAACTCACTTTTTATCTATTACTGGGTGTGTATAAATTCTGTAGATCATATTCAGGGCAGCACAAAAGTTCGCGAACGCATTTCCGTTTATTTACAGAAACTCCAGAAGGAGAATTTTAAACTGTGCTACGCGTTTCCTAACTAAAATTAAATTTAGCATTCTATGTAGTATATATACAAATCTATAGATCATATACAGGGCTGAATAAAAGTATTCGGATATTTTTCCGAATATTGTATGTATTGAAAATTTCTGAAATTATGTTCTTAAATATGTTATGCGTTTTCCAAATTGTTTACTTAGATGTTATCTTTCAGCTTACTAAACGGTAATGATTTGTAAAATTATTTTAAAAGCGTTGGAAAGTGTTACATAATCTATGCTTGACGCATGATTTTTCGTTCTTGTTTTTGCTTTTGTTTTTACTTTGAAAATTTAATCATTTCTTTGTTCCAATACGAGTCGTCTGTGTGTTGCATTTCATTTAATTCTGGTGATTCCTTCATGGTGTTGCAATTTTTACAAACAGGAGTTTATAAATGTCGCAATCGCAAAGGTCGTAATGCCATTGAAAAGTCCTTGTAGCCTGTACCGGGAGAAAAGGGTAGGTTTCCTATATCTTCGTTTTAAAATTTTAGCTAATGTAACTCGAAAACAGCAAGCTAAAATGCGAAGAACCCGATTGCAGAATATTCATTAATACTGAATTTAAATCGGAAATTTGCAAAATTAGTCAGCTATAGCCAAGTTAGCTTTATTTATGGAAACTTATTTTGCATTATTTTAGAAAAAAAAAATCTTGAGATATTCTGAAAATTTACTTTTTATATAATAATTTCATTTAAATCATTGAGAAAATTTTATTTACACTATGATTATATTGAGCATAAAAATTAGTATGAAATTAGATTTGAAGTTTACAGATAAATATTTTAGAGAATATTTTATTTCTTGGCAAACACAATTGCCAAACCTGTTTTTCTGGGAGCCAGCAAATGTACGAATTCTAAGAAACGATTGTCTAAAGTTGATTGTATGCGAATTTTCAAAACCAAACAAAAGCGATTTTTGAACCAATATTAATCTAAACTAGTCGGATGTGCCAATCCCAAAACTTTCTTCTATCTCACACAGATTTCGCAAACACTAAAAAGAATCATCACCAATTTATATCAAGGTCTAACAGAATCTAAAGTTTTATTAAATTCCGTGTATTAGTTCTTGAGATATGACTATTGCTAAAATCGTGTAAATCCTGTAAAATGCAGCATAGCAGCGCCACCTGTTGGGAGAAAACTAAGACTAAACGTAGACTAAAACCTCATCAACAACAACTTATGTCAACGTCTAACTTAATCTGAAGTTTGATGAAAATCCGTGCATTAGTTCTTGAGATATAGTTATCGTGATAATAATGAATCAAGAACGAAAAATCAGGCGTCAAGCATAGATTATGTAACACTTTCAAACGCTTCCAAACTAATTTTACAAATCATTACCGTTTAATAAGCTGAAAGATAACATCTAAGTTAACAATTTGGAAAACGCATAACATATTTAAAAACGTAATTTTAGGAATTTCCAACATATACAATATTCGGAAAAATATCCGAATAATTTTATTCAGCCCTGTATATGATCTATAGATTTGTATATATACTACATAGGATGCTAAATTTCAGTTTAGTTAGGAAACGCGTAGCACAGTTTAAAATTCTCCTTCTGGAGTTTCTGTCAATAAACGGATATGTGTTCGCGAACTTTTGTGCTGCCCATTATATGATCTACAGAATTTATACACACCAAGTAATAGACAAAAAGTGAGTTAAATTTAAAATCGCGTTCAGCAACTTTAAACGCACTTCCAGGAATTATTGTTAACAGACAGTAGATAATTCTTTTGTGTGGATGATGACTGCTATACACACAATATTCTGTAGTAAGCCTCTTGTAATGCACCTTAGTGATCTATATAAATTTCAATGCGTTTAAAGTAGTGAAACATTATTTAATTAAACCGCAAACGATTTTTCTCCATAGACGTAATGTAACGGATTTCTTTTGACTGTCCCTGTAAAGTAACTATAAGTGCTATGCACAGCATATTCCATATTAAGCTTTTTGTAATGCACTTTAGTGATATATATCAATTACAATGTGTTTGCAATTGTGTAATATCATTAAAATAAACCGCAAAGGATTTTCCCCATAGACCGTAATGTAACGGAATTCTTTTGAGTGTCCCTGTAAAAAATCTATAAGTGCTACACACTTCAGTTCAAATAGGGAACATGCTATAGATAACGACAATAACATAAAAATTGCAGGGCAATCCGAGCATATTTACGGGAGTTAGAGCACGGGCAGACGGCAGACGTCCACACGGCGAGACAAACCGAAGTCATAAACATTTTCAACTAGGTTGGAAAGTGTTAAAAAGTAGCATAGCAGTGCCACCTGTTGGGCTATTTGCACAAAAACATAAGCAGCATCTATTTATGTCAAGGTCTAACAGAATCTGAAGCTTGATGAAATTCCGTTCTTGAGATGTATCTATCGTAAATATCGAGAAAAATGTGGTATAGCAGTGCCACCTGTTGGGATATCTACACCAAAATGTAAACAGCGTCTTTTTATGTCAAAGTCTAAGTGAACCTGAAGTTTGATAAAAATAAGTGCATTAGTTCTAGAGATAGAACTATTTCGGAAATCGCCAAAAATGCATCATAACAACGGCACCTGTCGGGCGATTTTCACCAAAAACTAATCAGCATCAATTTATATCAGGGACTAACTGAATATAAAGTTTTATTAAATTTCGTGCATTAGTTCTTGAGATAGAGCGCCCACAAAATGTTTGTCAAATACAGACAGACAGACATTTTCTAAAAATGGTCAAATCGTGTTCAGGACCTTCTAAAACGTATAAATCCGTCGAAAATTTTCATGAATCTAATACTTTCTTCTTGTAAATATAGAAGAAAGTAAAAATACATCATTTTTATTATCGTTCTTTAAACCATTTGCATTATTAGCGCATAATATATGCGTGCATTTCAGGATTTTTTTAATTCGAAATTCCGAATTCATACCAGAAATTCTGAATAGTAATTTTTGTTTTATTTAATGAGAGACATTTCGTGATTACAAAAAGTAAACATTCGTCTTTCGGAATTTCTGAATAAAAAAGAAATTCCTGAAACCCACGCTTATATGCCCTCACAATACAAATGAGTTAATCTGCTCGGATTACCTTTCCAATGGGCCATAAGATAAATTGGAGAAAATCATCTATTTTCAAAGCGTAAGGCTGTTCTCAAATCCAAATTGCTACTTTATGACATATTTTTTAATTCATTTTTGTTCGGAAACGCATGAAATTGGCAGGTGTTCTTACTCAAAAACTATGTAATCGAAACTCGTTTTCCATTTTTACTTTCTTCTATCTTTACAAGAAGAAAGCATTGGATTCATGAAAATTTTCGACTTCCGGTTTTCGACGGATTTATACGTTTTAGAAGGTCTTGAACACAATTTGATTGTTTTTAGAAAATGTTTGTCTGTGAGTCTGTGACTCTGTCTGTCTGTATGTGACAAAAATTTTGTGGGCGCTCTATCTCAAGAACTAATGCACGGAATTTAATAAAACTTTATATTCAGTTAGTCCCTGATATAAAATGGTGCTGATTAGTTTTTGGGGAAAATCGCCCAACAGGTGGCGCTGCTATGCTGCATTTTTCGCTATTTCCGCAATAGCTCTATCTCAAGAACTAATGCACTCATTTTCATCAAACTTCAGATTCTGTTAGACCTTGACATAAATAGATGCTGCTTAAGTTTTGGCGTAAATAGCCCAACAGGTGGTGCTGTTATGCTACTTTTTTCATGATTTTTACGATAGCTATATCTCAAGAACGAATGCACGAAATTTCATAAAACTTCATATTCTGTTAGACCTTGGCATAAATATATGCTGCTTACGTTTTGGTGTAAATAGCCCAACAGGGCTGCTATGCTACTTTTTTCATTATTAACACGGTAACTATATCTCAAGAACTATTGCACGGATTTTCATCAAACTTCAGATTCAGTTAGACGTTGACATAAGTTGTTGTTGATGAGATTTTAGTCTAAATATCCCAACAGGTAGCGCTATGCTATATTTTGAAGGATTTACATGATTTTAGCAATAGTCATGTCTCAAGAACTAATGCACGTAATTTAATAGAACTTTAAATTCAGTTAGAATTTGATATAAATTGGTGCTGATTCGTCTTTAGTGTATGTGAGATAGAAGAAAGTTTTGGGATTGGCACATCCGACTAATTTGGCAAAGGTAGAAGATTTTTCAGAAAAGACTGTCTAAGTCGGCGTTTTCAGCCGATTTCCCGACGTGACAACGAAAGAAAAGAGAAAAACCGGTCGTAACGTAGCGTAACGAAATACTTATAACTCGAAAGTAATTTATTTATCAAAAAATGAAGAACTCATTTCGATTCCAAATCGCTTCGATAATCAGGCCTGCCAATTTTATGCCTTTTCGTTTAAAAATGAGTCAGAAAAGGTGTAAGAAAGTTTCACGTTGTTGAGCTGGTCAGTTGAGATCCAACTTAAGGAATTTTCCACTCATGCTATGTGATGAATGTACATTTATTTAAGAAGTCTCCATGATTAGATGCGCCAGATTTGTCCGGGATTGCTCAATTGGTAGAGCATTGGCAGCTTCTGCCAAGAGATCCCTGGTTCGAACTCTGGCCCGGACACTTTCGCCCAGTTGGGAAACTTACAACTCACTTGATATATGTTTTCGTATAAGATTTAATCATGTTTGTATAAACACAATGTAAACACATTGATAATTTTCGTTACTACCGAGGTGCAATAAATCAAATCACAGTTTTAAAACATTAAAACTATTAGATGTTAAAAATCCATGAGCTTTCGGCTAAACATTAGCTTCCTCAAATGAAAAACAAGCAGTCGAGAAGCACATCCGACTAATTTGGCAAATTTTTCAGAGATTTTTCAGAAAAGACTGTCAAAGTCGGCGTTTTCAGCCGACTTTGACGCTGGTTTCTCGACTGCTGGTTTTTCATCTGAGGAAGGCTAATGTTTAGCCGAAAGCTCATGGATTTTTAACATCTAATAGTTTTAATGTTTTAAAACTGTGATTTGATTTATTGCACCTCGGTAGTAACGAAAATTATCAATGTGTTTACATTGTGTTTATAAAATTTGTTAAGGTGAATTTTGACGTTCGTGTTATATGGGTTTTTCTATATATTTTTACATGTTTGTATATTTAATCACTAGCAAAAACCACGGCTTTACACGCGTAGTTGTTGAAATATACCAAGTGGTATTTGTGTGCTTTTGAAATGGATGTGGACTTTATTAAACAAATATTATGTAAAATTCCGTAGAAATCGTAATTTAGAATGTTTTATGACTTTTTCCGCTATTTCACCCTTTTAAATTTCGAATTTTATTAGAAACCATTCTTAGCCAGCATTTGTATCTTAAAAGTAACCACTATGCCAAATTTCAAATTTCTAGTACCTTCAGTATCACAAAAATAGTAAGTTTATAACATTTTTTCTACTGCTCCCCTTTTAAATTTCAAAAATTTTTTAAACTGTTCTATGGATATATTTGCGTTTTAAAGATAGCAGACATGTCAAATTCCAAGTTTGTAACCTTAACAATTCCACAGAAATTGTGATTTAGAACGTTTTTCGCACATTTCACCCTTTTTAATTTAGGATATTCTTTAAAAGAATTCTGTGCTAGCATTTATGGATTAAAAGTAACAACCATGTCAAATTTCAAGTTTCCATCCCCTACCAATTCCATAGAAATCGTAATTTCGAACGTTTCCGCTCATTTCACCCTTTTAAATTTCGAATTTTATTAAAAAAATTCTTCTCTGTGTGTATTTGCTTCGTAAAAATAACAGTCATGTCCAATTCCAAGTTTCTATCCTTAACAATTCCATAGAAATCGTAATTTAGAACGCTTTTCACGCATTTTACCATTTTAAATTTCTAAACAGTTCTTAGAGAGTATTTACATTTTTAATTAAATACCATGCCGAATTTCAAGTTTCTAGATCTTTCAGTACCACTAAATTTGAAATTTTAGAGCGTTTTCGCTTCTGCACCTGCTTGGGGGTAGTGGTAGAAAGTGTAGCATAATTTGGAACAGAGATTGTCACCATTCAATTTGCAATCACTACTTTTGAAATCTGTTCGATAGTTCCAGAGATTACACTTACAAACAAACGTTACTTCTTTATAATATTAGTATAGATTATTCTGAAAATCAAGGAGTTAAAAATGTTATATTTTAGGTTAGATTTTCACCCAATAGTACTCTACAAATTCGGATGATGTCTTAAAAAAAAAAAAAAAAAAAAAAAAAAAAAAAAAAAAAAAATCAGGACATGTTGCTTTTTATTGTTTGTAGGTCTCAGAAACTGAAAATGTTTAGATAGAACTGACAGTCATCTGGAATTTTTCCTTAATTAAAAATAAAAATAAGATTATTACTTCCATGGATTTGTAGATATGTCTAGTGATCTTGTATATACGCAGCTCCCATTGGTCCGTTTTTTGAATAACTTTTTCATAGTAGTTTTTTACAATAACTGCGACAAAAATGACGTTCTAGAAAGGTTTCTACAAAAATCGCAAGGAAAATTTTAAAAGATGATTAAAAAAATGCTTTTCAAAAAACGGACTGAGTGGGTGTCTTGTATGTATAAAAATTCACTAGACTTATCATATTAGTGATAAAGTTATGTAATTATATTTTTCTTTTTTTATAAAAAAAAAAAAAAAAAAAAAAAAAAAAAAAAAAACCAAAAGACTTTTTAATTCTACCTCATAATTTTCAGGCTGCATCACCTGTAACCGATAAGAAGCAGCATGTTCAAATAATTTTCCCTTTCATTTTCCCTTAAAATTCCTTGTCATTTCAACGGTTATATTTGTAGTAAATTTTACAGCTATTTTTCCGTGCAAATTACCACAAAAAGTGCTGTAATTTTAACAGTCATATTTCCGTACAAATTACCACAATAAAAAAATCATTGATTTTAATTTTAATCAGCTTTCATTTTTAGATGATTATTGGAATAATCATAAAGTTCATCGTTTATTTGACAAACAACATTGGAACTCATTATTTTATATATACAAATTCAATCCAACATTAAAACATTTCTTTACTGCTTTGTATATGATATATATAAGAATTCAGAATTAATTACTAGAAATTTTTGTAATGTGGCAAAACTGAGACATCAAATATTCATTAATACTATGTGTAAATACACATATATAGAGAGAATATATTTGTAGCACTAAAAATAGAAACGCTTCAATTCTGAAGGGCGAGAAAGAATTTAGATAATATATATATATATATTAGATAATTGGACTAGAATTACAAATTACCTTAGAAATATGTTTATCTAATACAAATATAAATAATTATTTGTAATTAAACAATGATGTATAAGCAATGCAGGCTCGTAAGCGTAAGTTAACACACCATTTTGTTCGCTTTCGCAGTCGCGCGGGAAAAAGCTCGTATGCAGAAGTAGAGGTTCTTTGCGCAGATCTTGCTAGTAAAATTTCTTTGCGCAGATCTTGCTAGTAAAATGTCTTTGCGCGCGCAGACGCCGGTTAGTAAAAGGAACGATGTGATTTGATTGGTTGTTTGCATAAAAGGATGTTGAAATCAGAAACACTGGTTAAATCTACTGTTATATTTGCGGTATTTTCACATACGGAAGTATTACATTGCGATCTACTGTAATAAATGCAGTGAATTTGACAATCATTTTTTACAGTGTGTAGGGTTATTGTCGTTGGGCCTTCGTAGTAATAGATGGTTGGGCCTTCATAGCAATAGATGGTTGGGCCTTCGTAGTAATAGATGGTTGGGCCTTCGTAGTAATAAATGGTTGGGCTTTTGTATGAGTAGATCGTTGTGCCTTTGTAGGAGTAGATCGTTGGACCTTTGTTGGAAAACGTTTCGTTGGTAAACAGTACGACAAGACGGACATTTCTTACCGTTGGCCAAACACCCGTCTCCACAATTAGCCAATTATGGCCCAACTATTTTGTGCTACTTGGGAAGCTCCTGAGAAGTTGGGTACGACGGTTGGACTTATCGAGAGACTTGTTTCATACCACGAGTAGTATCCGGCCATCCTCTTTAATAAAAAGCTATGTGTTGCTGACGAGTGGATTTTTCGCTAATCGTTGCCACAGATTAATCTCGAAAAATGGAACATTTGAAGTTAATAAAAAAATTAATAGTTCGAAAAGTATATGTCAGAAAATTGTTAGACAAACTGCGTTAGAAAGGTAAAAAAAAATTGTATTTTTCTTGATATAAATTTCAAATCTAATGACTATGCCGTTTTTCAAATATTGAATTTCAAAAATTACCAAATTTTACAATGGAGTACCATAGCGAAATATTCACGCATAAAAAGATAATGATAACAACATTGTGTCCTGACGTATATATAATGACTATAGCACGAGTCACAAATTATAGTACCCTTATTATTCTGTTAAAATATAAAAGTGAATTATGATGTCGCCAGTGCAAGGTTTTTATTTAATTCTCGACGAGTAGCAAATTTTTGTTCACCTCAGTGAGGCATATCAATTTCATTATATCTGAAGCATTGTAAATTGTAAGTTCATTCAAATCCAATTTGAATCCAACGGAAATGATTTTTCCCCATAGACACCATAATTTAACGCAATTATTCATTTTTTTAATGCTGACCTATTCCATAATAAAGTCTACAGAGAATTGACTTAATTTGTCCTTAACAGCCCCAATTTTGTCTGACACATTAAAAATGTAATAACGCAATAATGTTCGTATCGTTTTCATAAATGCAGAAGGACATTCCAAGTAAAGATCCATCCATAGGGTTTTAAAATGCAAAGTCAAATTCATAGTCAATATTTCACTTGATTAAAGTGAGTTAAGAGAAATTGACCAGCGTAGCGGGCGTAGCTTACTAGTACCTAATAATCTGCGAAACTCCGTTTTATTTTTTTTATTTTTTTTGGAGGGGGGATGGAAAAATGGCTACTGTCAGTATTTTGCTTTCTACGGGGGTTCTGCGCCCTTCTCCGACGACGTGCCCCTACTCTTTTCCGGGAGAATTTACAATTGGACAATTTTATTTTTAATTTGGTTTCCCTTACCTTTTTTATAACAACTTCTGACAAGGAAGATCTCCATAAGCGCATACTCAGAAACATTTGAAAAAAATTACAGAATATTCTTCTCATGAGGATAGATATGTTTATAAAAAAAAAGTTACTGCGGAACCTCGATTAACGTACATAAAAAATATATATATGAAAATTTCGTGTTTTTAGTGATTTATCGCTGGTTGGCGAATATGAAATAAAAATATGCTTTTATGATAAATACTCTTTTAGTAAAAACTTTTTCTGCTCTACTTATGCTTCTACTGATCTAATTTAAGTAAGTTTAACTTAAATAAATACACTTTTATAATTACGGTTTTGCCATATAAATTTATATGTATATATAAAGAAAATTAACGATCGTATTCTACTGCTTAGAACAAAAATTAAATTGATTAAAAATGCTTCAAACTAAATATTAATGTCCGATTCTGAGCATTGTCAATTTGACTTCTATATTGTTAGTGTCGAAGACAACAAAAGAAAAGTATTGTTGGCATTGGAAACAACGACTTATTTCATATCGAATTGTATAATGAGAGTATTCTTAATCGGGCAATAACTATTAAAATGCACTTAAAACTTATCCAGACGGTGAAACCATGAAAATTAAATAACTTTGGTGATTGGACTGAGAAGGGCAGGTTGGTTCATATGGCAAATCGCAGCTGATGCACACCTGGACGCGTCGGTTGTGGCGAAGATGGTCGGAACGAAGAAATGTGGCAAGTTTGAGCGGTGCCGGTGACGTCAGTACTCGTGAATCTACGCATCCGCCGACAAGCGGTAGTGAATCCGCAAGCCACTTCTACCTCCATTCTGCAGCATGTTCAAGACACCCTGGATGTCCCCATATCAATTAAAACCATTTCCCGTCGATTGGTTGCTAGTGGCCTGCACTCATGGCGTCCGTTGAGTAGACTACCATTGACTCCACAGCATAGACGACAACGTCTGCGATGATGCCGAGCTAGGGCGATATGAACGACGGAATGGCACAGGGTCGTGTTCTCAGATGAGCCACGCTTCTGTTTCTCCACTGATAGTTGCCGCGTACGAGTGTGGCATCGACGTGGAGACAGGTTCAATCCGGTAGTAATTGTGGAACGTCCCACCGCGCGACAACACGGCACCATGGCTTGGGGTGCAACTGCGTACGATTTCAGGTCACCTCTAGTTCGTATTCAGGGCACTATGACGGCCCAACGATACTTGTATGATGTGCTGCGGCTGGTGGCACTTCACTACCTTCAGGGGGTGCCCAATGCCCTTTATCAGCGGGATAATGCCCGACTGCACACTGCTCGCATCAGCCAACGTACGCTGCAAGGTGTACAGATGCTTCCCTAGCCAGCGTACTCTCCTGATCTCTCACCAATCGAACACATTTGGGATGTGATTGGACTCCATTTGCAGACCTTGCCACTGCCGCGTTCAGAAGACGGACTGTGGCCAATAGTTGACAAGGAATGGAGAGCAATTCCTCTGGACGCCATCCGTACTCTCATTGACTCTGTGCCTGGACGTGTTACTTCGTGTATCGCCGTCCACGGTGGTCCTACATCCTACTGAGCCGACGCTGTTCTCGCTCTGTATTATGAATATCATTTCGAAATAAAGATCACTTATTGTTCGTTGCTGTCTCTCTCTGTTTGTCGAGTTTCATCACTTTCTGGCCACTCCTTCTTGGTGTTGCATTTTCAATGTCACGTAGTGTATATTATGTAAGTTTATAGAAAAAATAATAAACTGTTTAGTCGTTTAAGTTTAAATTCAATAAGTACTGGGAATTTAAACATTCATTTAACCCGGAATTTCCAAATTCATTAAAATCGATTGCATTTGGCGAAGAAAAAGTGTTGCTCGCCAAATCACGTCTTTTTGCGCCAAATACACGAAAGTGTTTTGTTTTTTTTACAGATTTTCTACTGGGATTCCGCAGCTAAATTTGACTAATCCTTGATTATGTACATGAGTAGTTTCATAAGCATTTTTTTCATAATATTCTCAGTATGCGCTTTTAGGAGACCTTCCTGGTGAGTGCTACAGATGCTCTTCCCATGGCTCCGAAAAATTTGCCATATAGTCGAGATACGGTAGACAGTATCTAAGCCACGTAATAATATGTTCATAAATTTCGAGAATCGATAATACCCCCCCTATTAATCCGAATGGCATGTTTAATCGTATATATGAGCCGAAACTGGTCACAAAAACTTCTACACGTTGGGCCTTTGGGGTCAACGATATTTTTCAGTACTCTTTGGTTAAATCAAGCACTGTCAAGAACTGCTCCACATACACTCTCTCTTTGATGTTTGGTAAAGGGAAAAATCCAGGTCTAGTCACCACGTTTAATTTGCGATAGTCTATTCAGGGTCTGAGATCTCATCCTGGCGTCTCGACTAGAATCATCTGGGAAGTATAATCAGATTCTCTCTCTACTATTATTTTTCACTCTAACATCCTTTTTTATCTTAAAACTTAAGATTTCTGTCTGAAGGCGTGATGATATGTATGGCTTACGCGAAAGCTTACGTTCACTATTAAGTTCAGTGTCATGGACGAAGACGATCATGTCCGTCCTAACAGCGTCGTCGGAAGAAAACCTCCTTATAATTTCCGAATAATTATGCTAATTGGCCTATTTGTACCGGTGAACACATTTCTTCGGGACTACTGTTTAAGACAATATTTTGAAAATCAGATTCATCTCGTTCAGAATTTATATAGGGGGCTGTCCATAAATGCTGTCACAATTTTTTTCAAAATTTTTAACCCCCCTCCCCCCCTTTGTCACAAAGTGTCACACTTCACCCTATCCCCTCCTCCCCTCTTGTCACATGTCACACTATATTACATAAACATATACTTGCAGTTCAGAAACAAAGCACTACGTTATAGATCCTATTTCAAATTTTATTTTTAAACTTGAACTATGTGTTTTAATGACATTTGTGAGCATAACAATAAAAATGATTCGTGCACTTATTTTGTATGAAATAAGGTTAAAGTGTACAACAAAAAATATAATTAATATACAGTAGTAATAAATATTAATATGAAGGAGCAATTGATTTTTTTAAAGAAAGGAATATAAGTAAAAACAAATCGCATGAAAGTTGTTTTAGCCCGATTAAAAAGTACCCTTAAATTCTGGATTTCAAAATAACTTCAAAATTTAATCTGTTGACTTTGAATGATTTTATTTAAATCAAAATGTGTGATGTCACACTTCTTCTTACCCCCTCCCACCCACTTGTCACAAACTGTCACAATTTCATGAACCCCCTCCCCCCCCTTCAAGCGTGACATCATTTATGGACGGCCCCTAGGGTATATTCAAATCTTCCTCCCTAACTTGAATTTCGTCTTCTATCACTATATTTGCTACCTGTTCTCATTGAACATAAAGTTTCATTAAATTTATGTGGTAAATTTTGCGAGATCTTCTACCGGGAACATTAACTACATAATTAGTCTCTGAAATTTGCTTTTCTATTATTCCGAGTCCTATACAGTTTAGTGACAGTTTATTTGGTTTAGAAAGAACCAAAACTAAAACCTTGTCACCCGTTTTGAACTGCCTATCAACTGCATTATGATGGTACCACATTTTCCTTTTATCACGCGTCACGGTTATCCTTCCAATAGTCAACTCTTGTCATCTCTTCATTCTGTTTACGAGGTCGAAAACGTACTCCGTAACTAAATTTCTTTCCCTTCCTCCTCCATCCGTTTCTCAAATAAGAGGTTTTCCGGCGTTCTCAGATTCCAGTCGTGAACTAGCTCTGATGGATTCAATCCCGTCGATTCGGGGGTCACGGTGCACAATGCTAATAAGGGTTGAGTAGATTTTTTTCGCAGCTATCTCCCGATTCTAAACAAAACCTTTAATATTATTTTCACCGATCGATGCCATCTTTCGATGCTATTACTTTGTAGCCTTTGTACGATGAAATGAATCATCTTGATCGCGAATTTCTCAAAGAATGCAGTAGTGAACTGGCTCACTAAACCAGTACCCAAATCACATTGTATCTCTTTAGAAAATTTTAGCCTACTGAAAATTAGCATTAGCGCATCCATAATAGTTTCTGATCGTCTGAAATGGGAAATGCTTCTGGGTATTTTGATGAGACACACATTGCCGTCAATAAATAGCGATTTTCATTTTCGAAGAACGGTAAGGGACCAACTGTGTCGCAGTATATCCTAGTAAAAATCGAAGTTATTACCGGTACTAATTTCAAAGGTACTTTTTCTGCTCGCCCGAATTTCCTACACGTTGTCAAGGATCGCAAGATCTGACGTATTCTTTCGCTTCTTTAATCATGGTTGGCCAGAAATAACATCGTAAAATTTTGTCCTTGGTCTTGGTCGCACCTAAATGTGTGGATACACCCTCATGACATAACTGCAATATCATTTTTCTGAACTGAAACGGAACCACTATCTGTTTATGTTCTTCACCGTGATGATCTTTAGATAACCGATAGATTATGCCGTCGCATATTTCAAAGTTCGATTTTTTTGCACTGTTCTGCCTTTTACCCAATCTGACGTTCGGTCAGAATTTTGCGCTTCGCGCATATCTTCCGTTGGCACTTCTAACCCTGTTTTCATTTTCTAACCAGGTATTTTCTCTTCACAATTTTCTCCGTCCCGTCTCGGTTGTCCCAAGAGTGACACAAGTTAGTTTATCTTTCTCCTGCTGGCAAGTGATCACTGCGTTAATTAGTTTGAGGTTATCTCTTAAATTATGTAATAACTTCCGCGTGGCGTTTCCTGGGAGATAATGGTTAATCTCCATGCTTTTGTTCACTACTGCTATCTTAGCCTTAATTATCCCCACATTTTCTAACTTTAAATTTACCTGAGCTAGGGGTAGACATCTAAGGACATTATCTAGGGTGGGAGACCCCCATACGACTTCCCCACTCAATTGCTCATTATTAATTAAATTAGACGAAACCAAATCAAGGCTACTTCCTGATTCACGGAGAATCGTCAGAGTTTTATCATTTACTTTTCCTTCACTTAAAAAGGGGGTAAAAGTAGGCTGTGCCACTAGGCGCCCGGCAAGCACTCCGACCGTCGCGCCCAAGTCCTAAAAGACTTATAATGCGCCAGCAGCTTTGTCTCGCTACGGCGCTGCGACCGATCCGGAGGATCACCATCCAGCGAAACTTCCCAATCTTTTACCCGAGTTGATTGCTCGTGACTACAAAGGTCGTTGCGATCCGGCGGAAGTTCCAAAGCTTAGAGGAGACTTCCACACATGACACTCGATGAACCGTAGAGACTGCCGAGCGGCTTCGTCGCCGAAACCCCAGAAGGAGAGTCGGTCCCTCGGCCATATGCTCGACATCCCTACGGCCTTTACTTTCCCACGGCGTCCGATCATAGACAGGTAGGGAAGGACCAGCTACTAGGCTCATCTTCCGTGGGCGTAAAAAGGGGGTAAGTAATTTTTCTAATTATTTTTCACATCCTAATTGGTTTTCTCGCCCCACATTAACATCCTTTTTCTTGATATCCAGACAATTATATTTGAGGTGGTCGGAACTCGAGCACTGAAATCATAACAAACCCCTTTCTTTTTCAAAGATTTTATCTCATTCACTTATGTCCCTTCCAATTCCCTTTAGGTTCCGCTTTTTTCACGTCGAATTTAGACTTTTACGCACATTTATTTCGCTCTAAATTCCTCCAATTCGCGTTAATTTTTGGAACCCTTTGATCTCTTAGGACATTCTCACTGTCTTATAATCATCGATTTTTTAGTTAGGACTTGGGGGTCTATTATCGCGCTCCATGAATCGATGAAGTGTCTTTTTCTCTTCAGGAGACACCTAGCGTTTCATTTGATCAGCGATCATTAATTTTTTTAACTGATTGATATACGTTACTTGCGAGCCATTAAGCCAACCGTCAGGATGACTCGTTAATTCAAACAGAAGGTTTTTCCACGACTCATTTGGTTGTTTTTGGTACAATACGAATTTCTAACGAAAGTCTTCCTGATTCAATTTGAATCTTTCTAAGAGCTTATTTTTTACATACTCGAAATTATCAGTTCGACCTGAAGGTTCTCTGAATATTATCTCTGTGATATCTACTGGTAGTAATCCTAAGAAATTCGTGACCAATTCACTCTTATTGAGTTTTGCTGTAACTGCGTGTCTTTGAAAAAGTGTGCGAATAACGACATGTCGAATTTTTTGCAGTACGTTTTTCAACTGAATTTTCTGCAGTCTATCCCTTTGGTTTGAAGTTAGACTAACCGTTTATGCATCCTTTGTCAATTCTGTATCGATCAAGAAATGTTTGCTTATTTACAGAATATTTAGAAATAATATCTATTTCTGAAAATGTTGGAATTCATCAACTCAAGTAATTTTAGCAAAATAAATTAAACGAACAAACAAAAAACGACATTTACTACCTATTTTAAAAATTTTGTAATTTTTTGCGGCGTTTCAAGCTTTTGAATATAGTGGTGAAAGGCAGTGGCATAGTTACATGTTTAGCGCCCTGCAGCAAATAAGTTTGATACGCCTTACCTCCTCCCCCCCCTCCCTTGTCAATATAAAAGTTCAGCCATAATTTGTTTTAAGATTAAAAAATAATATATTCTTATTTCGATTTAAAACATTACTTTTATCTGAAAGTCAAAGCATTTTAATAAGAAGATATGCACCGTAATAGACACAAATAAAATAATAAAATGAACTATAATTCTTTAAGCATGGCATATCAACTAATATTTATTAAGAACTGGGCAAGATTTCCGTTTTAAATGGACTTATGAGTCCAATGTTTATCTACCACCCTGAGGGGGGCGGTTCCTCGTATAGAGCGCTTGGGGAACGGCCCCACCTATACTTCCATATTAAATTTAATAAAATTAAACATACATTTTTATTAAAATATTATCAATTTAAGAGTTACGACTCCAGTCCATGGAGCCCGAATAAGGATAAAAATACTCTCTCGTTCGCTCGCTTCCCGAAGAACATCCCATTCCACGGGGTTATATTCCGGAAGTCGTAAGTCACCACATGACTAATAATAAATTTTAATTAGTATGGCCGCAATTCATACTGTTGATTATTATTACTCCACAGCAAACAACTGTAATTAATTTAGAAATCTGTAATTTTTCTTTATATTGTGCATTTCGTTTAAATGTAGATTTTTAAAACAGGAAATTTTATAAAATGAATTGAAGTTTTAATACATTATTTTATTTTAATAAATTTAATATTAAATCATGCTTCTGTTTTTTCATAGAAATTAACCTAATTTAAGGCAACTTAGAAGTTAGCCTAATTAACCTAGGAAAAGTTAATAACTATTATCAGAAAGGACTTTTTCTAGACTTTAAGATAGTATAAAAATATATTAAATATTATAAATTCTCTTTAAATATCAGTGTAAGTAGTACAAAATAAAATAAAAATGCTATGGGGGGGGGGGAGAAGAAATGAGAATTATCTAACTTCAACATCAGAAAAACGGTAAAAGAAAATTCTGTAAGAAAAAAACACCAATAATGTTTTTAAAATTATTACCTAATTTTATCAAGTTTGGATAAAAATGGGGAAGGGACGAGCTTCCCTCCCCCAAATTAATTGGGAAATTAATTAATTATCATGTACTTTTATTTTAAAGAAAGGCATTGTAGCTAAAAACCTATAAGGTTCTCTCTCCCCATAAAATAAGTATGAAAGTAAAAAAAGTTTTTTCTTAAACATTCTTTTTTTGTTATTAAGTACGTTATTAAGTAAGTTATAAAGTTGTACATTAAGTGTTTATTGAAAAAATCACGCCTAATTTCAGGACTGCAACTCATGTTGTTCCAAAAAAATTCTATTACAATGTTTCTTTTTTTAACATATGGTAACAGGAAAGAATAAAAAAGATTATTCAAATTATCTATTCAGGATTTCTAATTATTTTTTTTTACAACGTATAATCATAATTTAATTTTTAAACTATTAATTGATAAAAGCATATTTTTTTAATTACTCTCTTCATTTTTTATTTATATTTTACTTTTTAGTGTTTAAATATTTCATTGGTGCATTTTCATAGCCAGTTGGCAAATTTTAGAGAATATGGTTTGGCACATAACCTCTATTGTTGTTGTAACACGTTTACACTTGTAACTATAAATAATATTTGGCAATTTACCAGATTTGCCCTGTTCATGTTAAAATGCCTTAAAATTAATTTAAAATTATGCTCTAAAAATATTTAAATGTTGTATTGTCATCGGAAACACACCTGTGTACATTATTTTAGGTAAATTTTGTAAGAAATACTACCTATTACATTCTCTCCTATGTTGGAATTTCTGAAAAATTTTTGCAGATCTACGCCGATCATGACTTCCAGAACCCCAAAACCTCCCCCAGTTCAAAACTTTATTTATCTATCTATATCACTTTTTTATGGACACGATAACTTCAATAATTCTGCACAAATCTCTTCCAAACTAATACATAAAATCAGGGGGCATAAAATCTCGGTCAAGTTCGTTAATGGGCAAAATCGAACCAGGGGGTGGGGGGGGGGCTTTTTGTGAAAACAGAAAAAACACCATAACTTCTTCATTATGATATGTATCGAATCCATTTAAAGTTATTATTACTTCTAGGTAAATTGCCAAAAATTTATGCATGACAGACTTTTGATATCATTAAAAATGGCCTCAAGGAGGGGGGGGGGGATAGGGTTTAAGAAGAAAAAATTCATACCTTCGTCCATTCACAAAATATTAAATCCGCTTAAATTTACTATAAATTCTCATAATATTATCTACAACTTTTATATTGACAAGTTTGTTATAGGACCAACCCTTATAGCAAAAAAAAAAAAATCCCTGCCAGCTCCACCTACAGATTTCGAAGTGGACGTGGACGGTCCCAATTGCCGCATCATGGCAAAAAAGTCATTTCTTCTGCAATTTCCAATAAACAGGCACCCCACGGCCTGCGTCTTCAAAATCTACCTGCGCCTGTAGGTCGAGCCGTCAAGGATTTTTTAAATTTCTAGCCTATCAGGAAGAGAATGAAAAATCGATTTCAAAATTCCTTTAGATGCATGAACCAAGTTAAGTTAAATAAATGAATGTAAAACCTATTGCAGTCATGCGATAACAAGATAAAAATGTTCAATCACATTATATATATACAGTATGCCCACTAAAGTCCCTTGCCACCCTCTTAACTTCGGAACGGCTGCTGCTATATTCATAAAAGTGGTGTCTAGGTATAGTAAATTAGCGATGCGCTACACAATGAAACCGCCTACAGCGCCACCTGGTGGAATGCTGCGGAGTTAGCATTCCTATCTCGAAAATGGAAAGAGATAAAAAAAAGTTATTTACAAAGTTGTAGAGTATCATCGATTTAGTACGAAAAGACACCTTGTGGACATTAATGCGAAGAAAAGAACGGTTAAAACGCGCATTTGTTTTTTGTTTTTTTGTTTTTTGTGATTTCCTACAGTGTGACGTGACAAAACGATCTTAGAAAGAAAGAAACAACCAGTTATGAAACAGCAGGTCTGTGCGACCCCTCCACAAACATTGCAGGACATTAAACGACGCTATTACGGACGCTTGTGTCAACGTGTCACCATCTATGCTCCAACGTGTGCAAAGTGAAATTCAAACAAACATCCAAATATGCATTGCAGCTGACGGTGAGAAGTTTGAAAATCTAAAATAAAGGTATATTATTATAACTAGTTGCTTTTTTTCTTTCTAAGATCGTTTTGTCACGTCACAGTGTAGGAAATGACGAAAAGACAAATGCATGTTTTAACCGTTCTATTCTTCGCATTAATGTCCACAATGTGTCTTTTCGTACTATATCGATGATGTTCTACAAAACAGGGGTCGGCAAGTAATTTTAAGCAGGGTCCGGATAGCATATAAGCAACCTTTACATGTATACGGACATAGGAAAGAATCATGCTCTGTGATTGGCTAATGGTATGGTATAGGCCACGGCTACCTTCAGAAAAGGCTATGGCGCCTCCTCCAATTGGAGAGTGTGACGTCACAGTAGCAGTGCATTGCTTTTCTTTCCAAAGAGTAGATAAAGAAGGGCGCATATATATATAATACACCATTACTTGAGCTAAATTTTATTTTAATTGAGATACTTTAATATATTTAAAACAATATTTTTCAAATGTTATCAAGTGGAGTACATATGAAGATATTTTTCTCCTTAAATCAAATTTATTCACCTTAAATATTTGTGAAGCGAAAAAAAAATATTACTTAATTATAAAAATATTTAATGTATATGTAAATATTAACTTTTTAAACACGTTTTTAATATAAAAATATATGAGATATGTAAGAAAAATACAGAGGATATGTCGTATAAACAGGTAATTAATTAGGGTTGAGAATTTGAATTCTTTTTAATATATTATAATGCTGAAAAAGACAAATTCAAATGAAATATATCAATATTTTTTCCCCCCTTAAAATCTAATTTATTTATTGTAAGCATTTTTCGAGGATATATACATATTTTAATTACAAATATATTTAATATTTATGTAAGTATTATGTTAAATGTGTAAATAATGAGTTTCATGAAACAATTAAGTATCTTTCTCAACCTAAACATTTAAATTACATAAATACACCCAAATAATTAACATACTTAATTTATTAACAATCACATTATGATTTGTTAAAATTAAATATTAAAAATTAATTGATGCCCTAAATTAAATTCTTTAAACATTTTTAAGCGGATTAAAAATTTAAAATCCTTCTACACTATTTTCAATAGTTTATACATTTTAACTTTTTTCGGTTGAAAAAACAAAAGAAGAAAAGATATTCGCCTAAAACGTAATACAATAAACCAAAAAGATAAAATTCATTTTTATCGAAAACATGAATTTCGGACAAAAATACTTCTATAATTTACTAAATTAAGAATAGCAGAAGCATTTATTATTTTAATAAAAATATTTTTCCTCCTTTCTCAACAGACAGCTTAAATAAAAACATAATTTTGATACGATTAGGCAAAACTATAAATGTTTGAAAAGTGATTTACAAAACATCCAAACAATTTTAGTATTGACATTTCTAAACTTCTCAACTATATATTAATATTATATTTGTAAAGCAAATAGTAGAACTGGCTAATGAGTCCCCCAGAACTCATATAGGGTAGATGTGCCAGTAATGGACCCCCTTCCAGTAATGGGCCACTTTCAAAGTTTTTGATTTATAAAAAAATAACCAATAAAAATTTAGCCTTTTATATATTTTCTCATAATTCCTCCTTGCTTGTTTTATAATCTGGGTTATTGTTGACACTCTTAATCAAACCAATCAGGAGGCAGAAAATAATGTTTCACAGTTCCACAGATTTTCTGTGAAAATCTTAATGAACAAGCTAAGAGCTGGCTTCACTTAAACAATTGATATCTTCTTTATTTTCTTGAAAAAATTGCATGTTTTTGTTTAGACAATAATAGAAAACTTTGAACTTTACATACTAATGGCAATTTACAAAATTTCATTTATTTTTCAGGTTTTAGGACCATGGTCCATTACTGGAAGGCTTAATTAGTCAATTTCCAGTAATGGACACCCCATGTGGACATTACTGAAATTGCTTTTTCAATAATGTTCATAGTGCATACATTTTTTTTTATTTAACAGAAAAGCTAAGTAGTCAAATTTAATTTTAAATTTTACTTACCAGAATGTAATATATTATTTTTATATAAATAGCTGTTTTTGTTAATTTCATGTAATTAATAATTTTTCCTAAGATTGCTATCAAATTATTTTTTTGTAAACCGTACCTTGCATATTTTATAATGTGGCAATCAACACCCATCAGGAAGCAGAGAATAATCTTTAAGGGCATGGGAAAATGAGGGGCTCATGGGGTTCACACTCTTCCCATTAAAAAAAAAAAGACAACTTTTAAGTCACACAAGTTCTTAAAAATCTATTATTTTCTGTCTTAAATGTTTCATTATTCAGCTCTGACAAAAGAACTACATACATAAAAAATCCCTATAATATTAAATTTATAGTAGCAATGAAAGTAGTAAATCTGCCGATCAAGGGGCTCAAATGTCAGTTCTGATATTTTATTTTGAAATACTTTTATTTAGTATTTAAAAAATATTCAACCTACACTTTCATTTATTTGATATATTTTTTACAAATTGCTAAAAGTAATATATAGATAAAGCAGTTTTAAGGAAGTTTAACTGTTAAGAATAAAAATAAATGATTCCATGCACTGGTACTTCAAGACACTTAAAAAAAAAATCTTTCTTTTGTTAAACCAACCCTTCTAAACCTAACGACTTAATAATTTGATAAATATAATTCTTTGAAAGTTAGTATTTTAAACCTTCTATCTAAAATAATTAAAATATTGATCTTGTGAGAATGATAATAATTAATTTAAACCGTGAATTATTCTCATAAATATTTTATTAATTATTGATAACCTAATTGTTAAATTTATTTGAAAATGACTATTTTATATCATTAATATGCTTTCATTAAATTCTGGTTTTAAATACAATCATGAAATCAATTACCTATTCTTTTTTGTGGGGTGTCCATTACTGGAACAGATGTGGCCCATTACTGGAAGAGAGGTGGCCCATTACTGGAATTTAGGGTGTTTTGATTTATTTCTGTTATTTACAATTAAATTTTGATCCACATTGGGAAATGTGACTATGAGATTGATTAAATATTGTTGATAGATTAATATAATATTAAAAAATGTGGACTATAATAATTATAACTATTAATTAAAAAATAATTTTTAAAGAAATTCCTTAAGGGTGTCCATTACTGGCACATCTACCCTATATGGGTTTATAAATCCTGTACATTATCGTTCTGTATTATCACAATATTGTGAGGATCCTAATAATTTGATATTCACTATATTGTGAGGGTATCACCCTTGCCAAAGGGGCTCCTTGTTGCTCACTTTGTTCTAATGTTTTTTAAAAAAAATTTCTTTCTGTGTTTTTTATTTTTTTAGCCTTGATTTTTTATTTTGAGATAATTAGTTAACAAAATGTTTGACGATCTGGATAGAGCATTTTTAACCAAATCAATACTAGGTTTTCCTCACACACAGATATAATTAGGATTACATACAGAATCTCTAATTAAGTTAAATTCTGTCAATTTTGAAAATAATAATTTATGACTTATTTCAGACTATTAATTATACCCCAGTTATAAGTGATTTCATCATATCATTATCAATGCAAAAGTGCTTTAAGCTCATTTAAACAGCTGTCAATTTGAGAAAAAAGAATTTAGACTATTAGACTTGAAATATATTTTAATGATGACAAACGAATAATAATATTATCATTGTAGGCTGTGACAAAAAGATGCTTATAAATTTTCAAAGAAGCATATTAGGGTAGATGTGCCAGTAATGGACACCCTTAAGGAATTTCTTAAAAAATTGTTTTTTAATTAATAGTTATATTTATTATATTCCAGTTTTTTCAATATTATATTAATCTATTAACAATATTTAACCATTCTCATAGTCTCATTTCCCAATATGAATCAAAATTTAATTTTAAATAACAGGAATATATCAAAACACCTAAAATGCCAGTAATGGACACCTTTTGTTCCAGTAGTGGACACCCTCTGTTCCAGTAATGGACACCCCATAAAAAGTAATAAATATAATTATTTTTATGGCTGTATTTAGAACCAGAATTTAATAAAAGCATACTAATGAAACAAAATAGTTATTTTCAAATAAATTAAAAAATTAGGATACCAGTAATTAATAAAATATTTGTGATAATCACTCACTGTTTACATCAATTATTGTAATTATCAGAAGTTCGATATTTTAATTATTATAGACGGATAATTTAAAATACTAAATATCAGACAATCACAGCTATCAAATTATTGAGACAGTGAGGGATTTAAAAGGTAATAATTAGAAAAAAAAAGTTTTGGAGTATTAGTTACAGTTTCGTCTCACTATTTTAAACAATTAAACTTCCAGAGACTACTTCATATATTACTTGAAATAATTAATATTACAAATATGAAAAAAATGATACTGTGAGTTGGATATTTTAAATAATAAATAAAATTATTTCAAAATAAAACTGTAGAACTGATGTTTGAGGCCATTGATCTGCAGATTTACTTGTTTCATGATTACTATAACTTTCATTAATATTTAAAAAAAAAAAAATCTGTAAGAGATGAATAAGCAAACATTTAAGACAGAAAATAGATTTTTAACAACTCCTGTAACTTAATTGTTTTTATTTAAATGGGGGGGGGGGGGGTTAAGCCCTATGAGCCTTTCTTTGACTGCGCCCTTAAACAATATTTTCTGCTTCCTGACTGGTTTGATTGCAGATTATAAAATATGCAAAGCAGAGTTATATACATAAAAAAAAGAATAAAATGTTGAAATTTTATTAACTACATAAAATAACTTAAAAGCAGCTATTAATAAAAGTTTTGGTGTTATTACATTTTGGTAAGTGTAGTTTAAAAATTAAATTTGAATATTTAGGTTTTCAGTTAAGTCAAAATATTTTATGCACTATAAACTGTAAACATTACTGAAATTGCATTTTTAGCAATGTCTACGTGGGGTGTCCATTACTGGAAAATGACTAATTAAGCATCCCAGTGTAATGGACACCTCTCTTAAAACCTTAAAAATAAATGAAATCTTATAAATGGCTATTAGTATATAAAATTCAAAGTTTTCTATTACTACCAAAACAAAAAGCTTCAAATTTTGCAAGAAAATAAAGAATATAAAAATTTATTAAATGAAGCCAGCTCTTAGCATGTACATTAAAATTTTCACTGAAAAACATTAGAACTTCGAAACATTATTTTCTGCTTCCCGATTGGTTTGATTAAAAGTGTCAACAATAACCCAGATTATAAAACATGTAAGAGGGAGCTATGAAAAAAATAATAAAAGATAAATTTTTATTGGTTATTTTTTTATAAACCAAAAACATTGAAGAGTGTCCATTACTGGCACATCTACCCTATTTTGGATACTGGTTTATTAGCTATGTTAACAATTAAAATGTAGTTTTTTGAAATTATTACCTGCCAGTTCTGATCTTCATAAAACTTTATTTTTGTTTTTAATAAGTCAGTGAGGTTTTAAAGGTATCAAGACAATTATCCATAAGAAAATTTTCATAAGTTATTTTCCTTTCGTTGATAGCTATATTTAATAAACGTTTTTCTTGCTCATCTAAATTTGTTCGCCTTTTTAATGGTTCTGTTGTTAAATATTTGGGACAGTTTGGAAAGATTATCTGTATTGCCCCTTCTTTCAATTTCAGGCGAACCCTTTCACATGTTAATTAATATAGTGCCGTCATTTCTCTTAACACTGTCAACGTGAATTATATCACCAGTATCAAAATATTTTTCACAAACAACTCCATTTACTACACCTGGGCTATAATCCTTTCTAGGTATATTTTATAACCATTTAGACTTTAAAATAAGGTTTTTTGGGAATGAAAAACACGGAGTGTTTTTTTTTTTCACTACTCCAATAATTTGATGTACAGTTTGGTACTATACACATGTTTTATCTTTGGGATTTTGAAAAATTAATTTAAATTACTTACCTCAAAACAGTATCCATAATAAAATAATCCAGTGATGATACATAAAAAAGGAATTATAACCGTTTTAATTGAATATTAATAAGTCAATTGGAACAACTGTAAAAGAATAAGCTACAACACCAACACAACAGACAGAGAACTTCCGGCTTTATATTTGCCGCTCTTTTTTTCCCCTTGCTGCAACCGCACTGCTATCGTGACGTCACAAAACATGCGCCGTAGCCTTAAGATTTCAGAAAAGCCGTGTATAGGCCAACATCACGCGCACGCCCACGTTTTTCGGCGTAGTGAAGGAAACGATTGACAAGTGTAATGGAATGGCTTTACGGCTGAATAACAAGGTTATTTACATATACAAATGTGGAATTTCAATGAAAAAATATCAATTTGTAGACGATTATTTTCTTCCGGTTTAAATTTTGTTTATCGTATTTGATAAAGCTACTCGAAATCAAATGAACTCAAGAAAATCAACATTATGTAAAAGAATATTTATCTGCATGTTTACTACGTAAGTGTAAAAATATGGAATGATTGCTGTACGAGACTAAGTTTATTTTAATACAATACTATAAAAAAAATCCATCTGGAATGTACTGAGAGACTGCAAAGTGCATATTTCGTTTCAGTCTCCAAGTCTTCAGAGGCGGATCCAGCCCTCCATTTAGAGGGGGGTCATGACATTTTTTTTGTTTGCAAAATGTATACATTTTAACGTCTGAATGTGAAAAATATTAAAAACACCAATTAAAATAATTTAAGACAGACATGAGTACACATAAAATAAAAATTTATAAAAAATATATACTTAAAAACAGTTAAAAATACAAAATGGAAAATAATTTTTTAATAATTTTTTTGTTGTTGTTGTTGTTTTGGAAGGGGGGGGGGAGATCACATGTCTTCATTAGCAATTTTTATACCTTAGATCCAAACTGACTATTTTCTGACACATACCCGAATTCATTTTCTTTTATAAGTGCATGAAATTTGCAGGTATATTCGTAAATATACAAAATTTGCATGTTTTATCCCGATACCAAGAAATCAGTTTCCCATTTTCTTATAAATGCAAAGAATCTTGCAGAAAGTTTTCTCAAAGTTTGCATTTTAAGCCGGTTTTCGAGGCTCGACAATCATGGAAATATCGTCTTGAAGAAGCAATCAAATAGAATTCAAAATGTACCACACTTATACAAAAATTAAAAACAATTTCGATTCTTTAGTGCTTAAACAATAATGCCTTCAATTTTCATACATTTCTATTTAAAAATTACTCCATGAATGTATCAGAAAGATTAAAAATTTCAAGCAGTAAAAAAGAGAAAAATGTATTGTTCTATAGAAATGTTTTCCGTTTAGAGGGGGGTCATGATCCCCATGATCTACCCCTTGGATCCGCTTTGCTAGTTCATTGGTTATAATAACTAGTTTTAAATGAAAATAGACATTTCAATAGTCATTTGACAAATACAAAACGAAACATTCAGCTATTTTCTAGAAATATCATGTTTGCTTCTAAGGTAAAGTAATTTTAATTCGGTACTTTTTGTATAACTATAATATTTTGTGATTTGCGCAACAATTGCTTATTTGTGTAAGATGATAACGGATGCATATTTTTTTAGTCAGCTACATCTGTAAAACATAAACTTATTTTAGAAAACAAAAATATTTTTTGTTTTATATTGTTAAAGATGCATAAAAATCGTTTTGTCTTGAAATTATGTATTACTTGAACATTTGAATTATAAATGCATTATAACATATCTGTGTAACTATCAAAGTTGTCACATTTTAAATATGAAGAAATTGTGTTAAATTATTTTTGAAATTATAATTAAATATGCTGAAAACAAAATTTATATATTATTAATAATAAAAATAAAATATGACTTTATCTAAAAAAAAATCCTTTTTTATAACAAAAATTAACTCCGATTACCCTTTTTTAATTTTATATTGCTAGTCGTATTTGTTAAATTAACTATATTATAAATATTAAATGCTTATAAAAAATCAATATTTCGAATGAAAATCTATAAAAAGATATCTATTTAATTGATAATTTTAATAAATTATAATTACTGTTTATTATAATTTATGAAATGCATTTGAAGTTTCCAAGAAATCACTATTTTTGTTTCGCCACCGTGTTTGTAGATGGCAGCACCAAACAGTTAAATCTTTAAAAAAAAAAAAAGCTTTTAAGTCTTATTTATGTTGAACAATTTAATCATGTTGATTTTTTGTGTGGATTTGATTATATATCTCAATTTTTTGAGAAATTTGGAAAGTAGAATTAAATATTCAGTAATTGCCAGGATTTTTATATATTTATTTTTATTCCAATTCAAAAGTTCTAATAACTATCGCAGACCATTTTTTTTTTTAAAGATGTATCAGAAGTATCAAAGAATTCTATTATTTCCTTGTTTTAATAAAATGTAAGTAAATAACTGGTGCGCATTTTCTTAGGAATTGGAGATTTATTTTATATTAAGGTATGTCCTATTTTTATCTCTATATTGTTATGTTAAATTTATTTTATGGCGGAATATTTCATCTATTTTTTAAAAGATTTAAAATGAAATTTAGTATATTTTCCTTCTTTTTCTTATCCATTCATTTATGTGTAATTCCTTAAAATCAATTTAAAATTAAGATATATAGTCCTAATGTATTGACAACACATTTACAAATTTTAAGCATGTGTTTTTAAATATCATATTTACTCTATTTATAGGAACATATTATTTATTACATATTCCGATATAAACAATGACATTTAGAGATAAAATTTTGAAGAAATTCGGTATTTTTTTTTTTAATTTCAATTTTAATTTTTTTCTGTTCCTTGCTTCCTGAAATTTAAATTAAACAAAAATAAATTAATAAATTTAAAAGATTATATTAAATTTGTATTATTTTATATTTGTTCCTTTCCTGAATCTTAAATTAAACAAAAATAAATTATTAAATTAAATATATTATAAAATGTATGTAAGTAACTGGTGAGCATTTCCTTAGGAATTGGAGATTTGTTTTATATTAAGGTATGTCCTATTTTTATCTCTATATTGTTATGTTAAATTTATTTTATGGCGGAATATTTCATCTATTTTTTAAAAGATTTAAAATAAAATTTAGTATATTTTCCTTCTTCTTCTTATCCATTCATTTATGTGTAATTCCTTAAAATCAATTTAAAATTAAGATATAAATATCTATAGTCCTAATGTATTGACAACACATTTACAAATTTTAGGCATGTGTTTTTAAATATCATATTTACTCTATTTATAGGAACATATTATTTATTACATATTCAGATATAAACAATGACATTTAGAGTTAAGATTTCAAAGAAATTCAGTATTTTTTTCTTTTGAATTTTAAATTTAATTTTTTTCTGTTCCTTGCTTCCTGAAATTTAAATTAAACAAAAAATAAATTATTAAATTAAAAATATTATATTAAATTTTTATTAAAACAGCCTTTTATTTACACTTTTGCTTTGTTAGCAAGGTAAAATCCCCCCCCCCCCTCCCCAGACACACACACACCAAAATAAATAAATATACTATAACATTGAAATAAACAACAATTACATAAATGTTTCAGAAAATTAAAACTTACCGATGTTGATAAATGAGCATTTAGATTTATATAATTAAATATTTATGATTCTTTTATTGCTATTTGAAATGTTTAGCAGATATTTTCTTGAAAAACTTATTTGAAATCATTATCACCCTTTATCCTTCATGCATTAATAATAAATCATTTTATATCTGCAAATATAATATATTCAGTTATTATATTTCAAAAAAATCTATGACAAGTATCAACAAAACAAACGCCTTTTAAAATCGGGTTAAATGGACGAAAGAGCCGATCCGCCAATCACAGTGCAGGATTCTTTCCCCTGTCCGTATCCATGTAAAGGTTGCTTATATGCGTCCGGATACTTTTGAAATTTTTTATCGAGGTCCAGAGAAAAAATACTTAAGTAATATTAGCACTTATTAATTTTAAATTGATATTTCTACACATATATACATATGAGGATTATTACGTTATATTTTGAAGTGGGAGTAAAGCTGATACTAGAAGCAGGAGTACACATGTCGCACAATGATAATAAGAACGGCTGTTGCGTTATTTGCATAATACTCTTGTTGCAGTCTCGACGTGGCGGCAGAGGCAGTGGAATGAAATAACCAGAGGCGATTCTCCATGAATTAAACGAACAAGGTCTTTCAAATCCAATGCTTTATTAAAGTATTTCTCTTGAGCAGTTTCCACCTAACAGTAGTAGCCGTACCATCGCTACGTCATCAATTTATTGGGGGGTAAGTATTTAGAACATATTAATTATTGTCATACGAGCAGCCAGGGAGTTGTTGACAAGTGAAAATTCGACTTATTTCTCAGGGACCATCGCAGGTAGCTGCTTTTTGTTACCTAGCGCAATAACACAATTTATGACGTAGAACGCGTACTGAACCAATGAGGAATTAAAGAAGACGCATCATGCTACGTCACGACCAATGAATGATAATTAGTAAAGAGTTCAGACAAAGGTGCAGGGGATGAATTTTATAGTAAAAAGTACTTAGAGCGGGAAATGAAATTCGGAATAAAAATGAAAATGGCTCTCAAAGAACATTCTAAAAACCCAGAAATGATCGGAGATCATGATAAAAATTAAGAATAACTAAAACCTTTATATTTAAGTAAATTGGACAATTTAGATATTAAATAAAAGGGAATTTAACAGAGTTAACGATAGAGCTAATTTAAGAATAAGGATTTAATGAATATAGAGTAGTAATTTAGAATAAAACAGGGAAAATCGTGAAAGTAGATCTAATA
This sequence comes from Maratus michaelseni, assembly GCA_963931845.1. Taxonomy (NCBI): domain Eukaryota; kingdom Metazoa; phylum Arthropoda; class Arachnida; order Araneae; family Salticidae; genus Maratus; species Maratus michaelseni. Next base: position 144,723,244 of record OZ007596.1, read on the forward strand.
ATGTAACATGCCTACACTATAGAATAGAAAAATCAGGTATTTGTTATGAAAAATTACTATATACACAAGTATACGTTCTGAAAAATTTTATATACACATTATAAAATAGAAAAAGCAGATAATTGTTGAAAAATTACACTTGCGGTCTTGGGCTAGTTTTTTATAATTTGGTTCACGTGCTGAACAGCTAATTCGAAGAGTGTCTTCAAGGTGTGCGTCCGTTAATCTCGAATGATATTTGTTCTTCAAAAAATTCATTTTGTAGAAAGTTGTTTCACATAGATATGTAGAACCAAACATAGTAGCCAGGTAACTAGCCAGTTTTTTACAATTTTTCATATTTATTTGAAACATGTTTACCCCAAAATTCTTCAGGGGATGCAGTTTTGTACATTTGGAAGGAAATATCTTCTTGCAAATCAATTATTTCCATTTGAAGTAAAGGTTTTTAAAGGTTGAATAATTTTGCAGCCATTCACACATTAGTCCATTCTGCAGCTGGAGCAACTTCAAAAGGTGATTTAAGGAATTATGACAACTTATTTACCTCTGCAAAATCTTGGAATCTTTCTTCAATTTCCTTTATACGATCTGACATAAAACTTAGGAGCACTGCGGTGTCTATTTCGTAATTCTTCTTTTTATGTTCAAGGACTGTTGGAAAATGAATAAATTCTTCATTTGCAATGTCTTTTTCAAAGATATCTAACTTGCGACGAAAAGTAGACACACTTTGTAACAAATCACATATTAATTTCCCATTTACTTGTAACTCGGTGTTGAGCGCATTTAAATATTTCAGAATGTCTTTCAGGAAAGCCACAGCTGCCATATTGCCCTCGCTTGATAGGAACTCCAAGTGCTCCTTGCCCTATGTATCCAAGTTGACTAAGAAGGAGGTTACTCGTTCTTTTATTTGCCAGAAAAGTTCAATAAATTGACTTTTGCTTAGCCAACGAACATTGTTGTGTTGCAGTAAGTCAGAATACGCTGAATCACACTCAGATAGAAACTCCTTTAACTGTCGGTGCTTAATATCAGAACGAGATCTCATAAAATTTATCAACTTGATTAAGTTTTTCATTACTTCTTTCATAGTAGAACTAAGTTTTCCACAAAGGACTGTCTGGTGAATTATGCATTGATAAGATAGTAGCCCAGCATTTTTTTCCTTGATTCTCTTTACTAATCCTTTTTCTTTGCCCATCATCGCCGGGACTCCGTCAGTTGAAAGGAACACCATTTTATCATAACTGATGTTTGATTTTGTCATGAAATCGTCAACATTCTTGAATAAATCTTCTCCGCGAGTCTTGCCTTTACATGACAAAATTGTTAGCAATTCTTCTCTGAATAGTTTAATTTCAATGTCAAAAAATCTCACGAAAATAGATATTTGTTCATCATCAACAATATTACACGATTCATCAAGTGCTATGGCGTAGCAAGACGCCTCCCAGTGGGGCATTTGACTGATTTAGCCAGCCAAAAATATTTCTTCCTGAAAAAATGATGGACCGTTTATATTTTATTAGTTTATCATATTTTTATACTTTTATAGCAATTTGTTTTTGAAAAAAATGTTTTTTGTATATACAGGGTATGTGAAAGTCACTGTAACATGTAACACTAACCTTAATTATAGTAAAATATCAGTGATTAATTCTCTTATTGCAATTGTATTTTGCCCATCAATATAAAACTAATTTTTATACAGAATATCTCAAAATTGAAAAATTTTAAGTCATATTCTAATTTGTTTAAAAAATTTGGAGATATATATTTTTATGCATAGATATAGATTATTTTACGTTTTTCTTCAAGCGTGTTTCAAAGTTCTGAAATCCATTTTAAATTGCATTACAGTTGATTAAAAAAATTGTATCAACTTTAGAAAGCTATCTTTTTAAGCATTGTTAACCCTTAATCTTTCCTAAAATGGAAATTTCCCATTTACGCTTTTACAGAGTAAATCAATAGTATATTGAAATCAAGTATTTATTAATCACATATATTTTTTACTTAATTTAAACAAAATATTACAAATATCATATTAGATAAATGAATATATATATGCACATATTTGATAACGAAATCTATGGTTATTCATCAGATGATGCAAAATTGTCATCGTAATAGTTTTCATCACTATCCGATTCTGTTTGACTCTGATGAGCTCTTGCATACAAATGTTCAACAGGAATATAAGTAGTGCCAAAGCCTTTAAAAATGATTTAGATTTTTTTTTCCACTTTGTATACGTTTTATACAAGATAAGAGTGAATCTTAACTGAGCAGTTACAAATTTAAAATATCCACGTTGCACGATTTTTCTTAAACTTCGACTCTCTAGATATCCTTTACAATAGTAATTCTTATGGGTCGACAGAATCTAAGGCGTGGAAGATATTAGATTTTGCCAAACAATTTTTTCTTTCTTTGACTGAGCAACAATTTGGAAAAGTACAAATAAATTCCAAAAAAGGTTTCCATCAAAATTGATATTATTTTTTAGCTTTTTTTATATTATTTTTGTTCAAAGCCGTCACATCCTCACTTTCAATTTTACACAGCGTTGTGTCATCATTCATTGTCTCGGCAATTTCTTTCGGATAATACAAGAAGCGTCTAATGGCGTGGTCTAATAAATGTTTCAACTGAACTTCTCCAGAAGTCTCTGTAACTTTGTAGGAGTCCTTATTTGTGCAATAGTTATTTCCATTTGTAGCGAATTATACGACTGATATGTTTTCTTATGTGAATGTCAGACTGTTTTATAATGCATTTTCGTGATTTTGCTTCAACAAACATTGATAAAACCTAAACAGTTGAGAACTTCCAATAAGTTGTTTCATGATAATTATATAACACCTGTTTATTTTTAGCTGCAAGATATAGAACCCATGTCATTTCGTTGACTATTGTAAAAGCATTCCTCTGTCCAGTAACATACTAACCAGATAACAATTTTTGATTTTTAAAACATTTTTCTAACCTCTACATGTAAATGACTAGATGCTTTTTAAAGGCTTTGTCTGAAAGGTTTGCAAACATTGTAAAAAGGATTATAAAAGGTTGCTAGTTGACACAATCTGAGGTACTTTGTAAGTGTTTTAGGACAAGCATACCAAAATGTAGAAAGGTAAAGCTAGTTACAGGATTTCATATTGACCATTGTAACAGGAATTACAATGAAATGTAGATAATAATGCTTTTATTATAAGCATTTATAAAGGAAATGAAAAAGGTTTTGATTAATCTGTTAGTTTTAAATCTTAATTGACAGAGGCATGAGATTTTCATCAAAATAACTTGACTTAGAATTTTTCTTTTGTTTCTGTAGGAAACTAAATTTTAGCATAATATTTATATACTGAAAGAAAAAAAAAAAGGAAAATAATGATTTTTATTTGCACACATTATATTTAAGAAGTCATATTACATTTAGCAAGTTACATATTTTAATTAATATATTGCTTTTTTCCGTTTAAAGTAATTGCTAAAATTTGAATATATTTATTTTTTATATTTTAATTAATATATTGCATTTTATCCTTTAAAGTATGCTACAAATATTAATTGTTGATAACATTAAAAAAATTTTAAATCTAATATACATTTTGTTAGAATGAACGGTAAGAATTATTTTACAGAAGTTTCCTAACTTTTGTTTGAATTTGACAAAACTAATTAAAATAGGTAACTTTTATCTTTTTTTTTGTATTTTTTACCATTAATCAGTTTTAAAATAAAGTCTAAAATAAAGCGGGGATATTTTCCTTTTACAGTGAAATCGGGCAACAAGAAAATTTGTATACTATATGTTTGCTTAAGCCCTACCACATTATCTTGAAAGTTTCACAATATTTTAAATTTCTGAGTTGGGAATTGCTTATGTCTTGGTTTTTATGTTGTCTTTACCTTTGTGTTTTCATATTTGAAAATTGATAATGGTCAACCCAGTATCAATTATTCTTATTTATTAGTTGATTGACAAACTGAAATAAAGATTTATCTCCATTTAAGAACTATATAAAACCAAATTTTGGTATTTATATAATTACTGATAAAAATAACATGCAATTTCCATTTATAATATTTTTATATCATATGCATATTAACTATTTGTTTATTTTTAATCTTTACTTTAAGCATGTTTTCATTCTACTTAACACAGAAGGAAAATAATTTTTCAGATTCATTTATCTCTGAATTAAATCTATTGATGCTCCGTAATTAAAAATAAATAATAATAATCAGTTAACATTATTTAGACCTTTTTTCCTTTAAAATATAAACCTTCATTTTAAAAATCGCTCATAATTATTAGCATGTATATTGAAACGTCAAAAATTTAAATAGTTTGACTTCATCAAAATTCATATTTTAAAACTGTTGAAAATAAAATGTATTAAAGAAAGTAATAAAAATAACAATAATTTAAAATATTCTAGCAACGCATGCAATAAAAATTTTATATCTTAAACGTACGTAATTGAATGGAATAATTTTATGCAATATAAATGACTAAATTATAAGAAAATAAAACATATGCCTAAAAATAATTAACTTTGACTAAATTGCAGTTTAAATAATACTTAATAATAATAATAATACCAGTACACAATATATTATTATTATTACGCAATATTTCAAACTTTTGAAGGTAATTTTTAATCACATGAACTATAAGATGGATATTTTAAAATTGTGGAACATCAATAGATAATGACATAAACGATAATAATATAATTTAAAAGATAAACATAATTAAATGCCACTCTGTATCTATTGTATTTTGCAATGAAAGTATGGTTAAAGAACTCGCACTAATTCGTTAAGAATAAAAAACATATTATAAATGGAAATTTCAAGAACTATAACAGAAATATGCGTATGTATGTAGTTCTTGCAATAAGATAAATCTATATGAAATTAAATCAATACAAAATAGTTTAACATACTTCGGATTGACTATGATTGCACATGTAAATGAAAAGCCAGCCCAGCACAGGCAAAGCGATGCTACGTGACCTGCTCGCACGCCAATATCACCTTCAATGAGTGAATGAATAAGCACAATTTGCAGCTAACAAAGTGATAAAATAAGTTGCGCATGCGCGGAAAATGAATGTGTAAAGGATGATTTTAGAAGGTAGGTTTCCTGACGGTTATTCCAAAAGCCTAATATTCAAAACATTACTGTGACCAAGATATACGCTAAAGATAATATCAGTGCCGAAACTAGCCATTTTGGCGCCCCCCCCCCCACCTCCGCAAAGAAAATTTCCAAAGCAAATTTTTTCTAAGTTTCTAAAATTTAAAGTATATAATCAGAAAATCTGTAATACTGAACTAAGTAATCAGCTTTGTCAAATACTGACTCATTAAAACCTTGAAAATGGAATCGAAAGAAACCGTAAAATATTCCGCTTTATACAAGTTTTCATCTTAGGAAGTATAGTTATTGATATTCTCAGGGGCGGATTTAAGGGGTCGCGATGGTCTCAAAGGGCCCCCAAAATCCTCTTTTGAGTTCAACGAGAAAAAATATTTTTTGATCAAAGGATTTTCTTAGCACTTTTTTTTAATTAGTATTGCTTCATAATTTTCATGTAATTTAAATAGAATATTTTTTATACCATTTGCAATTCCCAGAAATGTTTTAGTTATGTTTAAATGTTTTTCCTAGTCTTCTTTTCTATTAGCAATTATCAGAACTGTGAACGGTTGTGGAGGGTTGGGGGTGAGACTCAAACTTGGATCTGAGCTGAACGGAACCCTGTTACTGTTAGAGACTTTTATGACGATTTAATTACACAGATTCAGAGTCTAATTAAATCAGATCTGATAAATCTAAATCTGGATCGTGACACTGGGGCCCCTGATTTAGGGGTCCCCCACACTTGGTATGCTGTTTACATAAAGCTGATATTCAGAATGCATTTGACTTTGTTACTGATTATAATCGATATTTTGCATTTTTAGAGTATGATAAGATTAAAAACAAAAAGAAATCGAGCTTGATTATTACAGGGACACACGATGTATTTGTCCCGGAAATTTACATCTGGATCTAAAAAAATATTTACAGCAAAAGAATGGGCAAACACGTAAGAATAGCAAAAAGACGAAAACATTTTTTTTTTGCAAAGACGACTTTATTAGCCATGGCACCCTGTGCGAGGTTCTTTTCTGCGTCTCTACAAATGCTATATTCTTAAAAAAAAGGGGGGGGGGGAGAGGTTACTATTTTATCTTGCATATGTTTCATCTCCTTAGTTTTTAGTGTCGTTAGTAATAGCCAACCTCGCGCCCTTTAAAGCCGGATTTATATGTAAAAAAGTAATTGTAACAAATGGTATGGCGGCATTTTTCATTTATCTGAAAATGGCCAAATGACGAGAAAATAATTTGGGAGAATAAAGGCTGGGGCGGCTGCGGTTTTATTAGTCATAGCAACTTGGGTATGGTTTTCTCCCTGCACCCCTACAAATGACATTCTTTTTCAAAAAAAAAGTTTTAACAAAGAGTTTTATTTTGCGTATTTTTCAAATTATCCTTTCAAATATTATTTGTTTTTAGCATCCCAAGCAGTCGCCCAACCTCGCTCCCTCTAATAATACTAGATTGGATCTGGATGAAAAAGTAATTTTAGCAAAAGTAACAGGCCGGCATATTCCAGTTGCCGCCAAGGATGGCAAAACGCTTAGAAAGCTTTCGCAAAAAGACGAGTAAAAAGCTTTTTGGAAGATAAAGCCAGGGTGGCGCCCTGTACGAGATTTGATTTTTTACTGTACCTTTACAAATGCTATACTTAAAAGAAAAAGATTTTACTGAGAATTTTACTTTGGGCATTCATCCCCCAATTTGTGTTTATTGTCTACGGCAGTCACCCCTCGCCCATGACAAAATGGAAAAAGAAGAAAGTTCCATGCTGTGAGAAAAGGGAAAAAATAGAACAGCCTTCGTGGAATATTTTTATCTAATAGAAAGGTCAAAGTGAGGGAATTGTTTGCTAATTATCCATGCTGGACAGTGCAGTACCGTATCCAGACGACGTTGAACAGTGTCATATACAGACATGAGTAGGGACTGACCTTGAAAAATGTTAGTGATTCTCCTAAACCACAGAAAGAGATTTAAATGATAGACGGTATAGACGGGATATATTTGGAATGGGAGAAAGAAAATAGCCTAAGAGAACAGTTCCTTTTTTATTCATTTGCTATCTTGTATTGTAGACGAATCTTTTTATCTATTTGTCTATTTTAATGCATTTGGTTCAGTTTTTCTTTTGGATTTTCCGGCTGCGAGACTTTTTATACAAATTTCATATATATATACATTTCTATATCAAACAACAAACAAAACCTGCATTTGGCGCCCCCTTCGCCTTCTGTTCTGCTGGCGCCCGGGGCTCGTGCCCCCTCTGCCCCCCCCCCTAGTTTCGGCCCTGGATAATATACCTTCGCAGAAAAGTCGAAAGAAAATGAAAAGAGACCGTTTTCGGAACCTTGCTTGCTATCTGGGTATTGTGATTCGGTAGCATGAGGAAGGATTTCAAGATTTGCTTTGCTATGTACTTCTTCGGTTTTGTTTCTTTTGCTTCTTTGACTACAAATCACAGAAAAATTTCTGAGGCCAACCTGAACGTACGTACTGCAATTGGAATATTCCCTGAAATCTAGATTAACCTTTTTCTCAGAAAAAACACTTAAATCATGATTTATCTGATGCTTTTGCTTTTCTTATTAATTATCTTTGTTGACAAGGTAATCCTCGAGAAATTAAAATTTCTTATCTAAATTTTCCAAATTCTGGTTATTCATATGATCAAATCGGATTTATTTTGATATAATTTTCATTTCAGATATAAATTTATTGATCAGACATGCACATTTGAACTCTTTTATGTCTGCAGATGACATTTTGTGGCAACATTTGCAATTTAGCTATCGTAGAAGAGATTTTTAAAAAGGGAGTAAATGAAAACATCATCATTTACAGAAACATGCACATTTCCGTTTGAAAGAAATTCTTCTAAATTAGCGGTTATTAGCGGCTATTGTTTTGAAAGTTATTAACTACATATCTTGAACTCTCAATTCATGTAAAAAATATCATCGGATCTCACCCGTAAGGTTAACTAATAATTTAACTAACTAATTAACTTATGGAATATTTAAAATAACAATAAAAATTTCCAAATTATATGGTACATTTCATGTCGCTTTATCATATATTTTAATTAGGCAAATATAAATATATTCATGTGAGATATAAACATATATTCCTGGTCTTTCATAATCCATAACTATTTCATGTAAGTAAAAATTTTGAACAAAAAAAATCACACTGAAATGAGCATTCACAAAATTGTAGTTGACAGCAGAGATAACCAACCTACTGCTACAAGCAAGTTTTAACTTGCATGGCACCAATTTGATTGCACTTGGACAAATTTTATTACTCTACGGAGATTCCCCAACTATTTACCTCCAAAGTTAGCTACATATTTTTCTCATAAATTGTGTTTTGGAAAATTGACTTTTGGCCGGCTAAATCAGCAAAATGCCCCACTGTGCGCCTGTGGCAACATGCGCCAACAAATCTTGGCCATGCTTTGAAGTGAACTGAACAGATAAAACGAACTTTTCCCTTTTCTGAATTGGCAACAGTCCACAGTTGGTAGTTGCCCTTGTAACGATGTTGTGTGTTCACGTTCTTTGGTTATAATAAAATGATGTTTGTTAAGTTTAAAGAAACTTTCTGATCCCTTCTCACCTTAAATCAGGATAAATAACCTCCTATTTACAGTGATGACCCGGACATTGAACGACTTAACGGCAAGATTTTTCTTAATATGGCGGTAAAATAGATCTGAATATCGACAGGCAAGTAAGATCGTCACACTGAAGCCATTTCATTCATTACTATGAAGTAAATTTAGGGTAAATAAGCCCAAATTATACTAAACCTCCAGGTATGGTTACAGTTATTTTTATATTTTTTATAAATACATTTTTCTTCGGTAATGGCTGTTCCCCTTTTCTATACAAATTTTGAAATATTACAACACTGAGGAAAATTCACCATTGAATATATCTAATATCCCATTAAATAATTTTTTCTTGTACTTGTACTTCATTATGTACATATATATTTATTTTTTTCTTCTCTCATGTATATTTTGTGTAATTATATCGTATCGTATCGTAACAAAAAGTTTTATTTTGCAACTATATATTAATTTCAATTATATAACTATCAAGTATTTTTTGCTATATTTCGTCGTGCCTTCATATAAAAATGTTTCAGGGTCAGGACAAAGGAGTTCTTGCTGTGCAAGCTAAAATGCCAACTTTTTCCAAACACAATATTAAATTATTTTTTGTTCAACTTGATTCGGCATTTATGTTAAATAATGTCGCGGATGAAAAGGTGAAATATAACTACTTAGTAAATAGTTTAGATACTGACATCCTTTCCTCTGTTAGTGACCTAATTTTCACTCCACCCGTCGACAATCCATTTACGACTCTCAAAGACAAATTATTAAAAATATTTGAAAATTCAATAGCTCAAAACACCAAAGCGCTACTTCAAGAGCTTACTCTTGGTGATCAAAAACCAAGTGTTTTGCTCAGAAAAATGAAAGACTTAGCTTTTGGGCAAGTTACTGATGATTTTTTGAAAAATCTTTGGCTACAACGCTTGCCAAATAACATACAAACTGTATTAGCGGTAAGTGGGAATGAATTAGACAAACTTGCTGTCCTCGCAGATAAAGTTTCTGAGATCAGTGCTAGTCATAGTGAAAATACAATCTCGGCAATCTCTGAAACCAATGAGATTAAAATACTGCGACTTCAGGTTTCTGAACTATCTAAAAAGCTTGATGCATTAACAGCATCCTTTTCAGAAAATCGCTCTCGTTCCCCACATCGTAACAATAATAGAGGTAGTTTTTATAGGAACCGCAGTCTCTCAAAAGACCGCTGGTCTAATCCTGATATTTGTTATTATCATGCACGCTTTGGCCTTAAAGCTCGGAAATGTACCGAACCGTGTTCTTTTTCCCATCGACACGAGTGCACCACAGTAGCGGCATGTGATCGCACACAAACTCCAAACCATAGTCGCTTATGTATTTATGATCCAGCCACTAAGACAAATCATTGATTTGATTCTGGCGCCGATGTCTCTGTAATTCCCAATACCACCAAATTAAACCCCTCAACTTTTTGTCTTTTTGCTGCTAACAACACTAAGACACACCTATGGACAAAAACTTGTTGAAGTTCAATTAAATCTCAGACGTAGCTTTAAGTGGGAATTTACCTTGACTGATGTTAAGCATCCCATTATTGGATCAGATTTTTTAGCTCATTTCGGATTGCTAATTGATCTTAAGAATCACTGCCTTATTGATCCACTCACGAAATTAACTAGTAAAGGTCAGTTTATAAAAGGTATTTTCACATCAGTCAAGAGTATCTGCAAAGATTTAAGTGTTCATAAAATTTTAAACCAATTCCCTAATCTCACACGCCCTCGTCCGTTTAACAGCAAAATTACTCATAACACATATCATTTTATTGAAACTTCTGGTCCGCCAGTTTTTAGCAAACCACGAAGACTCCACCCTGCACAACTTGCTGCAGCTAAACGGGAGTTCCAATTTATGTTAGAACTTAGAACAGGGTATTTGTCGACCATCCAAATCTAATTGGGCATCTCCTTTGCACCTTGTTCGTAAGAGTTCAGGTGATTGGCGTCCCACTGAGGATTATAGAGCACTTAATAAAATAACACGCCCTGATAAATATCCTATACCACACATACAAGATTTTACTCATAATTTGAATGGTGCTAAAATTTTCTCATAAGTAGATATTGTCAGAGCTTTTCAGCATATCCCTGTAAATCCTACTGACATTCCCAAAACAGCCATTACCACCCCATTTGGTTTATTTGAATTTGTTTTTATGCCATTTGGGTTGTCCAACGCTGCCCAAACATTCCAAAGCCACATTCATGAAGTGCTGAATGAGCTAGATTTCTGTTTTCCATACCTGGATGACATTTTAATTGTCAGCAAATCCCAAGCTGAGCATGAAGCACATCTACAGCAAGTGTTAAGTCGCCTTGACAAATATAATTTTACTATTAATGCATCTAAATGTGAATTTTTCCAAAACGAGATTCAGTTCCTTGGACACCTGGTCTCTGAGCATGGATGTAAACCTCTTCCGGATAAAGTCAAGGCAATTATAGACTTTCCATAACCCAAAGTAGTGAAAGAACTCCGAAGATTTCTAGGCGCCTTAAATTTTTACAGTCGTTTTCTTCCTGAGATGGCTTCAATTCAAATGCCACTAAACCACTTGCTGCAAAACTACCAGAAAAATGATAAGCGGCCAATTGCATGGACTGATAACACTAAAATTGCTTTTGAACTGTGTAAAGAAAAACTTTCTCATGCCACAATGCTAAGCCATCCGGATCAAACTGCCACATTAATGCTCCATGTAGATGCATCGGACACAGCTATTGGTGCAGCATTACATCAGAAAACTGAACAATGTCTTCAGCCACTTGCATTTTTTTCAAAAAAACTTTCTCCTGCACAGCAGAGCTATTCAGCTTATGATAGAGAACTGTTAGCCATTTATGAAGCAATTAAGTACTTCAGGTACATGGTCGAAGCTAGATCATTTACCATATTCACTGACCACAAACCTCTATGTTTTGCTTTTACACAAAAACCTGACAAATGCACTCCTCGACAACTTCGTCATCTTGATTTCATAGCACAGTTTTCCACGGATATTCAGCATGTCAGCGGGCAAGATAACAGTGTTGCTGATGCACTCTCTCGCATAAATGCAATATCTATGGATCTCAGTTTGCAAGCTATGGCTGAAACACAGCTGACTGATAGTGAACTGTGTCATCTATTAGAAAATCCTTCATCATCAAGCTTAGTGCTTAAGAAATTCCCAGTAGAAAGTGGTTCCCCATCTGAGCTTTACTGTGATGTTTCAACTGAAAGAATCAGACCATTTGTGCCTCAAGTGATGCGTCACCAGATTTTTGATAGCCTTCATGGACTTTCCCACCCTAGTGTCAAGCCAACCCTGCAGCTAGTAAAACAACGCTTCTGTTGGCCGTCTATGCAATCTGACATTGCCAAATGCACTCGTTTTTGCATTCCCTGTCAGCGCAGCAAGATCCACAGACACACGTCTAGTCGTCCTGGACAGTTTTCCACCCCAAGTTCTCGGTTTGAACATGTTCATTTAGATTTAGTGGGGTCTCTTCCTCAATCGAAAGGCTACCAATATCTCCTAACACTAGTGGATAGATTCGCACGATGGCCAGAGGCCTATCCAATAGAAGATATAACAGCTGACACAATTGCCTTCAAATTCTATTCTGAATGGGTTTGTAGATTTGGTGTACCACTTCGTATCACTACAGACCATGGACGACAGTTTGAATCTCAGCTGTTTGAAAGTTTGGCTAAGATCATGGGTGCTCATCATATCTATTCAACACCATACCATCCTGCATCAAATGTACTTGTCGAACGATTTCACAGGAGCCTCAAGGCTGCCATTCGCTGCTATGCCACAGAACGCTGGGTTGAAGTACTACCCACTATTCTCCTGGGCTTTCGCTCATCCATGAAAGAAGACCTCCAAGCTAGTGTTGCTGAACTTGTGTATGGTGAAACCCTTCAATTACCTGGTGAATTTTTTTCTGCCTCCAAGGACTATGTAGATCCAGCAACATTTTTCGGTCACTTGAAAGACCACATATCTACAATCCGTCCTGTTCCAACCAGCCAACGCACTGGTCGTTCTATTTTTGTGCATAATGCTCTTTCGTCGTGCAGTCATGTCTTTTACGGCAGGATGCCACTCGCAGAAGTCTTCAACCATTTTACACTGGACCATTTAAGGTGTTATCCCGCAGTGGTAAAACATTCAGCATCCAACTGAACAACAAAACAACAACAGTAAACATTGATCGGTTGAAACCAGCATTCATCAATGTAGTTCCTGATGTTCCTCCGGAGCAGCCAGAATTTTTCCCTCCACCATCACTAGCACTTGACCAATCACAGTTTCTTTCGGACTTGGCAACCAGTCAACCACAGTTTTCTGATCCATCTACCAGTCGACAGCCATATATCACAAAATCTGGACGCCGAGTTAAATTTAACCCCCGTAATCTTGATGTTACTTCATCACTGGGAAGGGGGTGATGTGGCAACATGCGCCAACAAATCTTGGCCATGTTTTGAAGTGAACTGAACAGATAAAACGAACTTTTCCTTTTTCTGAATTGGCAACAGTCCACAGTTGGTAGTGTGGCTTGCCCTTGTAACGATGTTGTGTGTTCACGTTCTTTGGTTATAATAAAATGATGTTTGTTAAGTTTAAAGAAACCTTCTGATCCCTTCTCACCTTAAATCAGGATAAATAACCTCCTATTTACAACGCCTTCTGCAGAAGTTCGAACAAACTTTTTTTAATGTCAGTAGCCAAAATTTCGGTTCTTCTTGTATTGCTTCTTGCCGACAATGGAATACCTTAAATTGCGGTTACAACGTCCTTCTTCTCTTCAAAAAGTTCCTTGGCCACTTCCAACATACATTCTTTTACTATTTCAGAGTCTGAAAATGGCTTCTGGTGTCTATTAAGCGTCTAGTAGACAAGCAACGCTGCTTCTGATGATTTTTCTTGTTCGCTCATACAGCGAACTATTAAGACCGTGCTTTTTTGTAAGAAGTAAGATATGCCTTTGCCTGGAGTTTTCCTTGACGAGCTTCACTTCCAAGAGGAAATTTTTTATGGAACTGCTGATGAATTGTTTCGTAGTGTCGCTTTAAATTGGAACTTTTAATAATAGCGACAGATTTGTTGCATATGAGGCAAACTGGAACAGCTTCAGGTCTATCAGACAGTGTAAAATAATATGGTTCTGTCCACTCAGGCAGAAACTTTCTATTTTCACTGTCAACTTTGCGTTTTTTAGAATACATATTCATTCACGTATTCTAGCACACGGCAATAACAACGCAACTGAACGAAAGATACGCACAAAAGATTGCAATCTACGACTGACAAGGTGAATTCTCGAGCATGCGTACCAACACAGCCGGTCAGTTCAGTCCTAAGAGTAAAAACAGTAATAGAGTGCGGATTTTATTGTTGTTTGGTTGAAAAGTTATTTTGTACCCCCTCCCTCTTTTCGCCACGATTAAAAGATTGTTTAATCTTCTGGATGGATTTTATTTAAATGTTATAAAATGGCTTGGGAGCATGCATTGCACACCTCCTTTTTAATAAACAATATTTTAAAAATATCTTTTTTCATTAGCGATGTAAGATAACAAGTAAGATTATCCAAAATATTTCGAGATTTCTGTTTGGAAAGCTTCAATTTGACACAATTATCTCATGAAATGTAACAATGTTAATGTCAGACTTTTTTTAATTCTAAAAATGCATTAAATTTTGCAGGAATTATTAAAATAACAGGAAATCAAACAACATTTCTCTCTCTCTCTCTCTCTTCTTTTTAATAAAGGTGAAGTTCACACTAAAATGTTATCAAATATTCTTTGATTTGATAACATATTTCATAGCTTTTGAAAACTTCAAACCACATAATGTCTTTTTTAACAATACATTCGATTATAAAACATATTTTGGCTGCAATCCAGAATTTTTTATTTTGCTTTTGATATTTCTTCTTAAAAGCATTTCTTTTTCTTTTTTATATTTTTGTTTTAGAATTATTGAAAAGAATAACCAGTTGCCATGAACTGTTTTAAATTAAAAGACACAAAAAATTTAAAAGGCAAATAAAAACCTCAGTCAACGCCAGAGGAAAGCAGACTAACTAAATTTTAGCGGAGATTCAGAAATTGCAAGCAGATTTCGGCGGAAAAAAACCGTTTGGCTTGGCGCTGTTGTACTGCCCGTAAGGCATGGTGACGTCACGGCGACGTCAATGTGAAGTCACACTGTGACTTTGTGACCGTCGTCGTGACGTCACGTGACGTCGATGTGAAGTCACTGTGACTTAAATGTGAAGTCGTTATGGCCGTTTTCAAGGCTTTCTGTGACCTCACAATGTGACTACTTTGTGAAGTCACCGTGCGACTTCAATGTGAAAAGTGTGACGAATCTGCATCGGATAGGGTGACCAAATTTTCCCCGCATCCGATCCGGATTGTTCGGATCGACATTTTTTTTTTTTTGCTAGACGTTTGTGACATTTGTGACGAATCTCTATCGGATTGGGTGACCAGATTTTACCCGAATCCAACTCGTAAAGTTCAGATATATATATTTTTTTGGCTGCAGGTTTGTGACAATTGTGACGATTCTTCATCGGGTCGAGTGACCATATTTTACCCATATTCGATGAGGAAAATTACGGGTCGGTTAATTTTTTCTTTTCTTTTATTCTCTTTCTTTTCTTTTCTTTTTTTTTTTCTACAGGTTTGAAAGAATATTTTATTTTTTCTTTAGATCAAGTTATTATTTTATTCTAGTTTTTCATATTAATCCAAACCCAAGCTGCAATAATAAAATCTCAACTCTAAATCAACCCGAACCCGAAAAAATTACAATCAATTTAACCCAAACAGAATAACAACAACAACAATTATCGCTATTCTTACTCGGCTCAAGCTGAACGTCATGTCGGGTGCGGGTAAAATCGGATTAACCATCCCGATGCAGGACTTAAATCGGGGTTTTAAATTATTTATTTTATTTTATTCTGTCTATTTAGTTAAGGTTTTGCTTGGGCTCCGATTCTTATATGAATACCCTAGCAGGTCGGCTAACGCGATTTTGAAACGATTTTTTTTAAATCCTGCAATCGAGTGAGACAACCCGATTTCAAACGAACCCAAATCATTACCATTGGTTACACATTAAATAGCAAAAGGTGGATTTGCAGATTTTCAAATTAATTATATAAAAGTGGTGAAATGTATTAAAATTCTGTTGTTCTATAATATAAATGCAACATTTTTTGTATTTTCAGCTCGGTATTTAAAAATTTTAGAGAAGCTTTTAAATAAAGCAAATAAGTACTATGTGATTTTGCTATAAATGGGAAACGGTACTTTTCAATATTATTTTTAATTTTAAGAATTTTGATAAAAATTGTTATTGCAGTATATTTTAATGGTCAGTTAAAAGCACATTTTGAAAAATAAAACTATAGATTTATTTAAAATGTTTACAAAATTAAAATAAATTAATGCTTTAATTCCTGCTATTTTTACAAGTATTGATATTTTTTAAATTTATTTACTTTACTTTTTATTATTATTATTTTTTTTACAATTACTAAAATATGTTATAGAACACTGTGCATGGATTTCTATTTCAATTAATATTAGATTTTATATAAATTTATTATTATTCTATATAGTGAGGAACTATGAAATTTAACTCTTCTTCATGGGATTTCATATATAGAAAACAAAAAGAAATCTGTAATACTAATTCCATGCAAGGTTTTATTACATACATAATAAAGAATATGTATAAAAAATAATAAACTGAAATACTAAAGGAAGTAAAGAACTTAAAAAATATAAGAATGAACAAAAAATCAATATTGAGAAAAAGTCATTTATTTAGTTTTCATGAGTGAAAAACCCTTGAATGGCAATCGTGTACATATTAAAAATACAGTTTTGAAATTTTAAACCACGTGTATAAAAAGTTTAGATCTATAATTTGAGATAATAATAAAATAATCAATATTTTAACTGTGATAAGGTCTTTAAGCCTTGAAATTTTAAAGGGTAATTTTTATTAACTATTTCAATAGTTTTTAAACAGTATCTTATATATTTAACTAGTGAAAATATTCGAATAATGTATTCCCCAAAATATTCACATCGGGGTCCAGGTTTTAAATCATATTTAAAAGAAAAATAACTGTATGTTTTAATTTATTAAGAAAGATTTTTGAAAAATATTTCATAAAAGTTGCCATTTTTGAAAAAGAAAATTTAACTTATAGATCAAAATACGTTATCATACATGGAACCTTTATTTTATAACTATGTTTTAACCCTTTGTGACTCGACAACATCAGTTTGAAAAATATTTACTCTGACATATGTAGCGGGTTAACTGTAACCCTGAACTGTTTATCAACTTTAGCTCCTGAACTTTAACTCCATTTTGAACATGAACTATGTTAACTGCAATTTTAACTTTTACTTTATTGTATTACATTTTTCATACAACTCAACTCAGTGTGCATGAGTTTACTTTTAACTGTAGCCGCAACGGAACAGGCAGTCTGTTTTTGCCGCTTGCGGAGTTTTTGTTGACTATCTGGTCGCGACAGTACGATCTCATCTTTTACTTATTTTTGCTTGAATAATAATAATATAATGTTTGTTTAAAGTTAAACTTGTGGTTTCTAATTATTCTAAAACCTTCACACACCTCGTCTGTGCCTTTTGATAAGATGACATGATGACATCTGCAAATATGAGTGGCTAGCATATCAAGCCGCCATAGTGGTGACCCTTATTAGCAGCTGAACACGCTATAAACAAGATCCGATGCCATCTGGACGAGGATGCTTTGATTATTCAAGATTGTTGCTTCCATCATCGTAAAAGATGTTTTTACATCCATCTGCAGCGATATTTCTTAAAAATAAAAAATAAACACGCGGTGTGCGGGGCCGTGTGCGCGATTAAATGTGTTTGAGCGTTCTGGTGGTCGGTAAGTCCATTTTTTCCTAATATTTTGTCCCCATATTTTATATCAGTAATTTTTTACGCCAATCACGTTTATTGACATGTTAAATTTTCTCGCTCTGTCACGGGTGCTATAATTCGGCTCATTTTCACCAATCCTAGCATGCAAGAGTATTTTTTTGTTATAATGTATTGTATATAATTTTGTGTATTTATTTTGTACTGTAAATTGTATTTATGCATATAATTTCCTAATCATGCCGCCGAACGATCCCCCAAACGAAAGTGCTGGCACTAGTCAGGTTTCTCATGTAGGCGTGAAACCCCCACCGTTTTGGAAGACAAATCCGTCATTATGGTTTTTTCGCCTGGAAGCCCAATTTGCTTTGGCCCAAATAAAAAGCGAGACGACCAAATTTAATCACGTGGTAGCGGCAGTTGACGCCGATATTCTCATCTCGGTCAGCGACATTATCACAAATCCTCCGGGCGATAAACCATATGAGGCTCTAAAAAAACGACTAATTGATTCACATTCTGAAAGTGAAGAATCACGAATTCGCACGTTATTGCAGGGTGTGGAGATCGGTGACTTACGCCCATCTCAGTTACTTGCTCAAATGAGAACCCTGGCTGGTACTACAGTAGGAGAGGCATTGTTGAAATCTCTTTGGCTGTCACGTCTGCCCACAACTACGCGCAGCATTGTTGGCGCATTGAGCGATGAATTGCCAAAACTTGCTTCTGTTGCCGACAAAATCCACGACTTAGGAGTATTTCCTCAAATAAATGCAACAGCTAATGTTCCACCCACCCCAACCGCCCATGCTTCATCCCTTGAATTTCAAATTGCACAGTTAACTCAACAAGTTAGTGAGTTAACCATGAAAGTTAATCAGCGGAGTCGCTCAAGAGAGCATCGTCCCCGCGAAGGTAATTTCCGGCGCAGTCGTTCTAGGGGGCGCTATAAAGAGCCTGCAAATAATCTTTGCTTTTACCATACAAATTTTGGCTCCAAGGCTAGAAAGTGCACATCCCCTTGTTCTTTTCGCACGGAAAACTAGACCGGCGATCGCATCATGGCCATAATCGCGACCGCCAGGTTCATCGCATTCTTTTGGCCGACCCTACATCAAAATTCAATTTTTTAATAGATACCGGGGCCGATATTTCTGTTTTGCCAACAAGTTGCTTTAAAAAAAGCACTGCAGACGAGGGTTTAATCCTTTATGCAGCAAATGGCACAAAAATTCAAACATTTGGCACAAAACGTTTGACCCTCGATTTAAATTTACGAAGAAATTTCACCTGGTCTTTTGTTATTGCGAAAGTGAGCCAACCTATTATTGGCGTTGATTTCCTAAAAAAATTCAACTTACTTGTTGACGCGAAAAACAACTGCATAATAGACGCAGAAACCTTATTGTCGTCTCAGGGAAAAGTTGCTCGAGTTCTACCTGGAAGCAGTAGCCTAAGTGTACTTGTCGGTCCTACCAAATTTGACAAAATTTTGACGGAATTTCCCGAATTAACTAACCCTTCAAGCGTAAGCAAGGAGAGTAAAACTCAACACATCTATCACTATATAGAGACCAAAGGCCCTCCTGTTTTTTCTAGACCGCGTCGTCTTTCGCCAGAGCTCTTAAAAGCAGCCCGTCAAGAATTTGAATTCCTCATGGCACAGGGCATCGTTAGGCCTTCAAAAAGCCCATGGGCCAGTCCGCTCCATATGGTTCGCAAGGCCAATGGCAGCTGGCGGCCATGTGGAGATTACCGTCGTTTAAACGCTTCGACTATACCTGATAGATACCCATTACCCCACATCCAGGATTGTACGCAGCTGTTTCATGGGAAACAATTTTTTACTACCCTAGATTTGGCTTGTGCCTACCACCAAATTCCAGTAAATCCCGAGGATATCCCAAAAACCGCAGTAACTACCCCTTTTGGCCTTTTCGAATTTGTATATACTCCTTTCGGCTTAAGAAATGCAGGACAGACTTTCCAACGTTATATTCACGAAGTCTTAAAAGGATTAGATTTTTGCATCCCATATTTGGATGATATCCTCATTGCATCAGAAAATGAAGAAGGACATGAATGCCATCTTCGGCAAGTCCTTGATCGCCTGCAGCAGCATGGGTTAAAATTAAATCCCGCGAAATGCATTTTGGGAAAAACTTCTGTCTCTTTCCTAGGTTGTCTTATAACACCTTCTGGTGTACAACCGCTCCCCCAGAAAACTCAAGCTATCGCCGATTTCCCAAAACCCCAAACAATTGTTGACTTGAGACGATTTTTAGCAATGGTAAATTTTTACCGACGTTTCATTCCTCATGCGGCCCATACTCAAGCCCCTTTACATGAGCTACTCAAAGATTCAAAAAAGAATGACAAACGTCTGGTACCGTGGGATACTGTTTTGATACAGGCTTTCGAGGCTTGTAAACAAGACCTTATAAATTGTGCAACTCTCGCATATCATGCTCCGCACCAGCAGCTAACCTTAAGTGCTGATGCTTCGGATACTGCTATCGGAGCTGTATTAAATGTTGTAAATGACAACAAGTTACAACCTCTTGCCTTTTTTTCACGTAAACTAAGCCCAACCGAGCAAAATTACAGCACCTATGACAGAGAGCTCCTTGCAATTTATTCGGCGGTTAAACATTTTAGGCATACATTGCAAGGAAGGGATTTTATAATATATACCGACCATCGTCCATTAACTTATGCTTTTTCAAAAATGTCAGATTCCAGTTCCCCGCGTCAGCTCAGACACCTAGATTTTATTTCGCAGTTCAGCACAGACATTCGACATGTTCCTGGTTCTGAAAACATTGTGGCTGACACCTTATCTCGCATAAATGAGATAGTTTTGTCCAATGTTGATTTGTCATCCATGGCTGAAGAACAGGCCAGTGACAAGGAATTGACTGACTTATTGTCAAATCCTGACACATCTCTCCGTTTCCAAAAGCTGCATATTTCCCCAGAAACAATGCTCTACTGTGATGTTAGTACTGGCAAGATACGGCCATACGTACCAGAAAAGTACCGCCACATTGTCTTTAAAAGCCTACACAATTTATCCCATCCTGGCATCCGAGCTTCTCAGAGACTGATCCAGCAGAAATTTGTGTGGCAGGGGATGGCAAAAGACATTTCCAATTGGGCACGATCATGCATGAGTTGCCAGAAATCCAAAATCCAACGGCATACTCATAGCCCTCTACAAAAATTTCCTGTCTCATCAGAAAGATTCGAGCATGTCCATATTGACATCGTGGGACAGTTACCTCCTTCAGAAGGATATACTTATCTGGTCACATTTGTAGACCGTTTTTCTCGTTGGCCAGAGGCGATTCCAGTGCAGGACATTACTGCTGACACCATTGCCAGAACTTTTGTAAACCATTGGATTGCAAGGTTTGGTGTCCCCAAATTTGTGACTACAGACCAAGGACGACAATTCGAGTCCTTTCTGTTTTCTTCTTTAAGGAAAATCTTAGGCATCCACCGCATCAGGACTTCTCCGTACCACCCAGCCAGTAACGGCCTTGTAGAACGATTTCACCGTACGCTGAAGCAAGCCCTGAAGTGTCACAACCATGCAAGATGGACAGAGTCCTTACCCATTGTTCTTCTAGGCATTCGCACCTCTTACAAAGAAGACCTTAAGGGTACTTGTGCTGAGATGTTGTATGGCACAACACTCTCCTTACCTGCTGATTTTTTGCAGCCTTCCAACCCCTCAGAACTGTCTCGCGTTGATCCTGCAACTTTCCTCCAGCATTTGTGTGACACCATGCATCAGTTAACTCCAGTGCCAACATCAGCACATGCCAAGAGAACTCCTTTTGTGCATCCTTCACTGGAGACATGCACCCATGTTTTGGTGCGTAATGACACTGTCAAAGCACCACTAACACAACCATACAATGGACCCTTTCGAGTGACAAAACGCACAGCTAAACATTTTACTGTTGTTATAAAGGGAAAAGACGCAGTGATTGGTATCGACCGTCTCAAACCTGCATTCCTTATTCAAGAGGATTTAACTCCTGCATCTCCAGTGGTAATTAGTCATAACAACCCGCCAGCTCAGACTGTCAGTCAAGATGAACCTGTGACGGTGGCACCAGCTCAGCCTCCTAAAACAACTACCCGTTCTGGTAGAACTGTGCGGTTTAACCCTCGCTACTTGTAAAGTTGTCAGTACCTTGAGTACTTGGGGGGGAATACTGTAGCGGGTTAACTGTAACCCTGAACTGTTTATCAACTTTAGCTCCTGAACTTTAACTCCATTTTGAACATGAACTATGTTAACTGCAATTTTAACTTTTACTTTATTGTATTACATTTTTCATACAACTCAACTCAGTGTGCATGAGTTTACTTTTAACTGTAGCCGCAACGGAACAGGCAGTCTGTTTTTGCCGCTTGCGGAGTTTTTGTTGACTATCTGGTCGCGACAGTACGATCTCATCTTTTACTTATTTTTGCTTGAATAATAATAATATAATGTTTGTTTAAAGTTAAACTTGTGGTTTCTAATTATTCTAAAACCTTCACACACCTCGTCTGTGCCTTTTGATAAGATGACATGATGACATCTGCAAATATGAGTGGCTAGCATATCAAGCCGCCATACATACATCATTTTAAGCAAGTAAAAAAAAATAAAAATCATAAAAATAAAAATTATTTACTTAAAGATACTTTTTCATATTTACAATAAACAAAAAATTATATAGTTTCTTCTCATAAATATTGTTAAATTTTTAATACAAAATTGTAACGTGTACGAACTTACCTTTGTAAAAAATCTATTTTTGGACATCTGCAGACTTTTAAATTCAACAAAGTTAATTTTATTCATAAAGGTATGAAACTGTTTAAATGATAAATAAAACTTTGATATTAAAAATTAACCCAGTATCGTCGTATGTTGAGGTTTCTATAAACAATTTATATTAACTACTGCGTTAAAAGATAGCAGTAATAAAGAAAATCATCTCATTAACCCCGCTGAAAATAACTTTGTCTTTTGGTATATTTAGAGGTATGCAACTGCAGTAAAAAAACATACTTAAAAACAATATTTTGGTTATTAAAATATAATAATGTTACTAATTTATTGTCAATTATTTATGGAATTGTAATAAATGCATCGATAGTGACACATATAATTTATCATATGATGCCGGTGAAATATCTATCTGGGTCGATGTTTCGTGACTAGGCAATAATCACAATAATCTGTTCATCATAAATAGAGCAAGCTGATTTAAAAAAATCTACCGTAAAAGTTTTAGAATAAAGTTTGGCCAAAATTTTAGATATAAAGTCCATTTGAAATGTAGATAATCATAGTTACATAACCCAATAAAATAATAAATTATAAACATAGTTTCAAATATTTAACCAGTTTTTAATGTGAAAAAATATATAAATTCAGATAACAACATAAAATGGAACCACACATTGGTTTATTATTATTATTTTTTTTTTACAGGATTAGGTGGTAATTATAAAGAACATTTCCCTTTAATAATAATTCTTTTATAATAGTGTACAGATGTTTTGAAATTTATAACTATAAAATGATTCAGGAAATGAATTTAGTGAAAGTAATTATCTGATTAAAATCGTTGACATATTGTTACTTATTTTAACAAAATAAACATTAAATTTAATAAACTTAACTGATAAATGTTAAACGAAATATTTAACTTTTGTAAAATACTGCATGAAAGTAACTGAAAACGATATAACTAAATGCAAAGCTAACAGGGAAAATAATATTTTTCCATACCTCTTTTTCTTTGTGATCTTTAATATTCTATTTTGACGTAAAAATAGCGAAAGTTTCTTGAGAAGGCAAAATTCCTCCAAATGAAGTACAATAACATTGGCGGAAAACAAATTTAACCACGCAAAGGAATTGTACTTTTCATGGAAAGAAAATTCGTATAAAAATTGTATTTGCGGAATCCTGTGCAGGTTTTTAATTTTAAATACGTAGAAATTATACACGCTCATAACACGCGTATTGTCCAACGAACTGACATCCAAAGATTAAATACACTGTTGTGCGTCTCTTATTCTGAGGTTAAAAAAGCAGACGATAATTTTGAAAGCGTTTAAAACACCTGCGCGCATTTAATAGCAGGGCAGATGATCTTTTTTCTTTTTTTTTTCTTCTTATATAGTTGATGTTAGAGTAGAAGGTTAAAAAGGCAGAATATTTCTTTTTATAGTCTCTCCAATTAAAATTTCTTATTTGAAGATGTATTTTTGAAGCAGTTTACCTTTTTTTACGATTAGTTTCACAATAATAATACTTGTATAGTTTTTTTTGTAAGTTGTAAAAAATATCAATATTTATGGCGTATCAAATAAAATATTGTTTAAATTTTTAGGGTACATAAAAAATATTTTAATGGACAAGAATGCAAAATCATAAAAAAAAGTAAAATTTGCATAGATCGTAATAATTGCAAAATGTGATCCTAAAAAAGTAAAAGGTTGGGGGGGGGGGGCATTTTCCCTTTTTCAAAATTTCCTTTTTTCTTTATTAATGTCCTGTAGAAGAAACAGCTTGCAAAATACCAATATTTTTTTAAAGAAATTTGTGGTTAATGAAAAACGGACACGTGAATAATTATTTAAATCATACACATTTTGCATAATTTTTTTTATAATTTCATTTTATATTCGGAAAATGTTAAATTTATTTACAAAGTATGAAACAAACAGCAAAATATATATTGGAAGAGGTACTCAATCTACTTAAATACTAAAGAAAAACAATTGTTATCGGAAGTACACCACTGATTTTATTATAATAAAGCGTCTGTTTTTCACAACCCACCTCCCCTCAAACAAACAAATCTTTAATTACCATAGTCAATTGAGGTACAGTTTTGAAACATATTGCATTTGAAAGAGAATTTTATTTTTCCTATTCGACGGTTAAAAATTGAAATTGTGCAATATTTAGAAGTTAAAAAAAATCACTGTAAAAGCGAAATTTACTGTTCAGTTGTTGCCGCTGTTAACATGACGTCATTGTTACTCTTGGATAGCTTGCGCTCTATAATATAGATTGTTGCTCTCAGTTTTACAAAAGTTGTTAATTAATATGAAAAGCAAATGAGAAACTGCCTTAATTTAAAAAAAAATTGTTCATGGAGTACATGCCGCATTATGTTTGTATTATAATTTATAATTGCATATTGATTGAAAATTACCTATTTATAAAGCATTTTCCTGTAAGTCAGTAAATAAATTAATCAATATAGCTTAATTTTCCAGGGATCATAAAAATCAGTCAGAATCAGACCCTTTAAGTGCATTAAAGCATTCCTGAATAATATATACAGTCACCTCTCACTTATGCGCGTTTGAAGGGACTGACTTAAAATCGCGCATAACTGAGAGCCGCGCATAACTGAGAGGACGTTGTATGTAGTAATTCCTTATACACATTATACACATTATTCGAAAGAAAAACATATTGAAATATAAGAATTATGATTAATGATATTTTATAAAATAAATGGGGTGTAATATTAGTATAGTGTACTAAAAATATATATATATATATCCTTACACTTTCACTATAAAATTTAGTTTCAAAAAATACAATAAAGTAATTTTTTTTTCATTTGACATAGAAGATGATATACTTACATAAAAAAAAATGCCAATTAGTCCTCTTTTAAGAAGTCATCAATGGTAGTTTGTTTTTGCTTAGGCCGCGTTTGTACAACGACCTTTTCTAATGCATTAAAGTGCGTCATTGTATTTGATGCTATATCAGCATTTTGTAGGTAACATCTCAAAGTGTCCAGGACTCCTAAAGCAGTAGCATAAGATGGGACAATTACAGTATCAGTTTCATCATTATCATCATCATCTCCTTCTCTTTCAGCTGTCACATCATCAAACACAGTTTCAATATCTCTAATTGCCGTTGATGTTAAGTTTTCATCAACACTGACGAAATCTTGAAAAGAAAGAGAATCTTGGCTTATTCTATTCCATTCTTCTTCGTCTATGTTAAAATCATTGCTGTTGTTTTCATTTTCCTGTAATGGAATAACTTCAGCATTATTTGAATGAAAAATACCCGCTTTCCTAAAGCAGTTAGAAATTGTCATGGCTGTTACGTTATTCCAAGAGGAAACCAACATATGCATGGCATCCAGAATCGAAATTTTCTTGAATTCCTTTTTCTGCTCTAGTGATATAAACATTTTTCGCACCAAATTTTTCCTATACTGCGCTTTAACTGACCTTATTATACCGAGATCTAAGGGCTGGAGTCTGCTAGTACAGTTAGCAGGGGAAAATATAACTCGTGCATGTGTCAGCAATGGGAGATATGAAGGATGGGCGGGACACTGATCCATAAATAACAAAACTTTCTTTATTTTTTTAGCCATCTTCATATCGAATTCCTTCAAAAAGTCTAAAAAAATTGGTGCTATTTGCGTAAGAACATGGCAATTTCTTGACATTTTTTAAACACCGTGGATTCTTGGATTTACCAATCACTATTGGCGGTAACTTTTCTGATCCGTCCCCATTGCAACATAAAAGCACAGTCAGTCTTTCTTTGCTGTGTTTGCCACCATGGCATGTTTCTCCCTTAAAATCCATCGATTTGTTTGGTAAAAGACGATAAAATAAGCCTGTTTCATCACAGTTAAAAATGTTCTTAAGATCAAAGTTTTGAAATAAATTTGGAAGGTCTGCGATCCATTCATTAGCAGTTGAATCTGAAACGGCTGCGCTTTCACCACTCAGACAATGATTTGTTAAACCGTGTCTTTTTTTAAGTTTTTCTAACCATCCCGAAGATGCTGAAAAATTTTCGATTCCCATTTTGGATGACAAAGTGAGTGCCATTTCTTTAAATAACTCACCGCTAATGGGTAAATTAGAAGCTCTCATTTCTCTGAACCACTGAATTAAAGTGGTTTCTAAAATCTCAAATTTTCCATTCTGAATTTTTGATCGTTTCTTCGCTTGTGCAGAATATTCACTATTAATTTTTTTGATCGAGTCCTTGTTCTTTAAAATCCCTCTGAGTGTTGATTCTGGCAAATCGAGCTAAATTTATTTTTGACAGTCTAGGATCATTTTCTGCTGCTTTTATAACTTCCATTTTGAACGAAATTGTTAACTTTCTTTTGCTCATTTTTATTGCAAAAAAAAAAAAAAAAAAAAAAAAAAAAAAAAAAAAGAAAAGAAAGAAAGAATCTAGATGCTACCGTAAAGGCAAGGACGAAATGTAACACGCAGGTGACTTGATAAAATTAAAACAGAAAGAAAAGAAGCAACCATTAGAACTGAGGGGGTGAGTGTAAAATCGAACTGTAACATCCTCTCCACCCTCTCCACCCCGCTTTTCGGTACGGTCTTTTGACCTTGACAGGTGCAGAAAATTATTTATTGATAAAAAAAAAAAAAGTGAATTGCGTTGTCATTTCCGCGCATAACTGAGAGAGAAAATTCAAAGTGGCGCTTATAAGTGAGAGATCTATAGCATTATTTTCCTATTCCTCGTGCCGGGACCTTACGAAATTCGCGTATAACTGAGAGACGCGTATAACTGAGACGCGCATAAGTGAGAGATGACTGTATTTCTCATCATTTTAAAATATATTAAAAATTCACATTTTGGTCAAACTGTGACTTAACAAGATGGTGGTATTTTGATAACACAGGTGACGTAGTGTTTGTGACTTGCAGTAACGTCACAGTGACGTCACAAAAATTTAAAAAAATGTCAGAAACATATTTTTTTTACATTGAATAACATATTTTGTAGTGTTCTTGCAATTTTTTTATGATTTCCAAGCAATTCACATTTTAGTCACAATGTGACGTCACTGAGGGGTTGTATTTTGGTCACAGATGTGACGTACGTGACTCACTGTGACGTCACTGTGACCATGCATGCTATGCGGGTGGTCATCACGTGATGATGGGCTGGTTATGTTAGCGTCAAGAAATCTATTTCTCATTTTCTGACTCAAATTTATTGGAATTCTGTTATTCACTCCCTCCCTCCGCCTTCTACGCCTCAACGCAGTATTTTGCGTTTCACATAAGAGCGTCTATGTATCATTATTTAAAAAAATCAAATCAATCGTGCTATTTCTTGTAAAATATAAGAAACATTGATAAGGCTATCGTTCAAACGTATCTATTATATGTAAATTTTAATAAACTATTTATTCAAATTGAAAATTTTTGGCGGTCCACGATTTGACCTTCCGCGGTCCGCCAGTTGCCGACCGTTGCTTACAACTTTGTAAATCACTTTTTTTGCTCTATCTCTTTCCATTTTCGAGATAGGAATGCTAACTCCGCAACATTCCACCAGGTGGCGTCGTAGGCGGTTTCATTGAGTAGCGCATGGCTATTTTACTATAAGGAAAGGGCATGTTTACAAACAAACAGTTCCATCAACCAATCTACCACTGCATTTTTGTCTCAGCTATCATTGCAGGAATTGTCATGGCGACGTAGGCCAATCATATCACAGACCATTTTAACGTAGACGAATCAAATCACTCCATCTCATGTGTACTGTAGGAATCGTAAAGAACGAACAGGTTTTTCTTCCAAACCAACAGTAATTTAACCAACAGTGACGTCAGTTGCCCTTTCCTTATACCTAGACACTACTTTTATGAATATAGCAGCAACCGTTCCGAAGTTAAGAGGGTGGCAAGGGACTTTAGTGGACATACTGTATATATATATATATATATGTATATATTACATAATATTAAACTTTTATTTTAAAAGCACAGCGTAGCATAAATAAGAAAAAATCCACTTAGATATTAATATTTTTTGTAATGTTTATTCTTTATGTTTAAAATTTATTTAAAAACTTACAGCTCTTTTTAATTAATTTTTTTTAAACAGAATTTTTTGAAAATGTTCAGTATTGACGCTTATATTTACTTTTATAATGTTTTTTATACGATCTTAAGCTGTAGAAAAAGGTTTTTCTAACTATAGTTATTAAATTTGCTAGAGCAATGTGGGAATTTTCATATTCTTTTGGTATTAAAAAACAAAATTTAATTTTTTATTTTTCACTATCCAAAAAGTGCTTGTCTTATCATTTAAAAATCTTTATACAGCTTAAAATCTAAACCGTTCCACTCTCGTTTTATAAAATGTCATCAAACTGTCTTAAATTATTTTCAATGGATTGTTTTAAATGAAAGCTGAAGATAACAATCGCTTCAAAATTACCAACTTAATTTTCTCCTCTTCGTTTTGCTATATCTCGCTATATCACGCTTTCAGTGTGACGTCAGTCATGACGTTTTGCTTGGATACTGACTCCAAACAAACGGTTGCTATGTGTCATTTCTTATTAAATATAAATCGTAGAAAATATTACCACTGCATATAATGTATTAAAACGCTTTGCCGTGAGATATAATCATAAGATTTAGGTATAATATACAAACATAATAGAAAATACAACATAGCAACTATTTGTTTGGAGTCAGTTTCCAAGCAAAACGTCATCATTGACGTCACGACTGAAAGCGTCTATTAGACAAACAAGCCAGGCTAACGAAAAAGAAAGGCTACCGCGGTGCTTTACGCCTATCTTTTTTTTACAGACCGCCGGAGTCACGTGATGCTCGAAAGCACCAATGCAGGTGTACGAAAAGAGCTTCACGTCACTCTGTAAAAAAAGATAAGTGGAATGCACCGCGGTAGCCTGTCTTTTTCGTTAGCCTCGACAAACAAGTTGGTGACGTTTTCCTTAGTGCCAAGGGATTACTCTCTGAAAAGGACACGCCTAATGGGCTTTATTGGCATGACGTCATAAACCACCATCACGTGACCTCCCTGCTGTGTTTATATTTGTTTGTCTATGTATCGCATGCATACATTGGTCGATATTGTAAGAAATCACGTGTTGGTGGTATTCTTACAATCTCGAACCCAGATTCCCAATAAAGCCCATTTACCAATGAGGTGGCTAGATTTGCCTAAAACGTGACTATCTTTTAGAATTTCGCTGACAGAAGTACAGTGTCTAGAATAATAAAGTGTGGCAATCGCGTATACCGCGTAAGGCTTTAGAAGTATCCAAAAAATTACAATTTTGTAGGTGGCGCTACCATCAAGCTTCCTTGCTTGAAAACAAGGCTGCGTGTATTTACTAAAGCGTTAGTTGCAGTGCCGAGAGATTACTAAAAATTATGTAAAAACTTCCAAAATATTTCGAAGATGGTTAAATATATTTTTAAAACACTCTTTTATAAGTGTTCAATGTTTATCATATAAATCATGCTTAATTTCAGGACTGCAATTCATATTGTTCCAAAAGAATTGTTACAATATGATCATTTGGTGTGACTTATATTATGAAAAAAACATTGCTTTTATTTACTCTTGGTAGAACGTGCAAATTAGTGATTTTATTTAAAAAATTATAATTTTTGCTCTCTCTTTTTTTAAATATGGCAATAAAAAAGCAGAAAAAAGTATTTAATCTGTGTATTCAGGATTCCTAAATTATTTTCTTAATTAATGATCATAATTTAAAATTAAACTGTTAATTGATAAAAGTTATAACTTAAAAGCTTTAAAATTAAACTATTAATTTATAATATATATATATTACTCTATTTTTTATTTATATTTTATACTTTTAAGTGTTTAAAATATTTTACTGCTGCAGTTTCAATGTCAGTTGGCATATTTTATGACGAACATCAACTGAATTTTTTTATATTTAAAAGCAAATTTGTAATTAAAAAAAAATTGATAAACTAATGTTTTTTTGGATTTCAACATTAAAAAAAAAAAAAAAAACTTATATATTAATTTTTATTGTCATTTAGTTGGTTCTGCAAATTCTATTTTTCTTTAATTAATTTTACGAATCAAATACCAGACAATATTTCCTGTCTGAAATTAATACGATAATTAAAAAGATAGTTACTGATTTTCTTTGTTTCTAACAAGAAATATTAAATTGTCAAACAACATAAGATAATTATAAAAGCTTGATATTTATTTACTGTAATACTTTTTCTATGTACTTACACTCGTTACACAAAAATTAGTTACTACATGTATATGACAGTTTCAATTAACTAGCTTATTAAAATCAAAACAAAAAGTAAATAAAAGATTGTGTTGGAGGATAATCTTGCAGGTTTTATTAGTGCTTAAACCTGTAATAATATGAAAATTTATGAAATAGTTTCTTATTACTGTTATAAGTAAAGCTTAATGTTATATAAAAAAAAAAGTGTGTACGGAGATTGCATTGTTTATAATAATTGAGCAATCTGAAAATAAAGTGCTCTGAAATTTATTCCTAATGTATCGCGTATTACAACATAAATCTTTTTAATTCTATTTTTCGCAAAATTTATCTTTCAAAAATAAATTTCCCGTAGCTTAAATTGCATCATAAATATCTGAAAACACATTGGATTTCTATTCAATCGTAGCACTAAACTGGATCATAGCGCCCTCTGGTGGATTTGTAATTATTTGGATACGTTTTCGCCCGTTGATTTCCACACTATATTATTCTAGACACTGTAACAGAAGTGTTTGTTTGTAAACATGGATCGAGGCTACGATTTCAGAAATGTTTCCCTAAATCACATGATTCAACGTCAGAAAAATATGGTCCGTTGTGGTTCTATGTGATTCAGCCTTGCGTTTCAATAAACGCTAAAAGTCAAGCTAAAAGTGAACCATGGAAGAATTCACTGCAAATAAATCACAGTTATGTAAAAAGTAAGAGGCTCATGTCTAAACACAGTTATTTTTTAACTGTTAGTTTATTTGTGATTTGGTTCGGTGGTGGTTTTAAAACGCGATGTGTTTTTTAAAAAAGTGTTTAATTTAATGATTAAAAACTTAATTTTAGCCTAAGTTTCACAGCTACTTACATACTGTTTGATATTTATCACCCTGCAAAAGGTAATACTCTTAGTTGTGATTTTGTGATATTTGATATGAAGAATTCATTCCTTGATCATACTTGAAATACAAGTTTTTGTTTGTTTGTTTATAACTAACAGTCCATATCAGCAGAAGGTTTTTGACTATTTTATTGGCAGTTTTATTGATATATTTGCAAAAGAATTACCTTTCTTTTGTTTCTAGTAGCTTTTTCCATTAATTCATATGTTCACTGATTGTCATATAAATTGGTAACTTATAACTAAAATATAAATAAGTTTTCATTGTTAATATGTTAATAGTTTTTTAGTCAGACGTATAACTTAATTGAAAATAAATGATTGAGTGCTTTAAATGGGGAATTGTTTCTTTTTTATCGATTATATTTTGTAATGTCTTAAATGTGTGTAGAAGAATGTATGTGGATGTTTTAAGAATTTGTTAATATCTTTAAAGCCTAATGGGGAATATTTATTGGATGAATTTTTCGTTTGATATACAAAAGTCTTTGTTGCTCTATGGTTATAGCATTGCATTATACAAGATTTACTTTGATGTGTTATTGATATTAATATTCATTGTGTTATTGATATTAAGATTTCATATTAGTGTTCTAGGTGTTTTGTCATTGTATACGTTACTATTGACTTGAGATTTCGATTGACTTAGATATTGAGATACAATTTACTGATTATAGTAATGTATTATAAGAAAATAATATCTGATGGACATTTACAGCATATATTGCATTATGGTGTATGAAATTCCAAGAATAAGGGCAGAGTATTTGCAGCATGTGCCCTGCCCTAGATTCAGTCCATGTAAAATCAACGAAAAAAATGCAATTTTTGGACCTTGACATTAAAGGTGAAAATATGCACTCGCCATTCACCACTCGTCGATTAAACTTGATAAACTGGCAATAAATATGAAAAAAACCAGCCAAATGCAAGATTTTCCGATTTCTTTTTTTCGCTAAAATTCACGATTTTTTCTTGCCCGATCGACAAAATTCAATATTATCACAGTCCCCATTTCATGATATTCGTGATTTTTACGCGTTTTTTCGACAAAATTCATTATTTTTACGTGCCCTTTTGACATAATGACTTCTTATGCGCCCGATTGACAAAATTCATGATTTTCCTGCACCCGATTGATTATATTCGTGATTTTCCGTGCCTGTTCGACGATATTCATGATTTTTACGCACTCGATCGACAAAGTTCATGAATTTTATGCGCCTGATTGACGAAATTCATGATTTTCCTGTGCCCGTTCGACGAAATTAATAATTTTTACGTGCCCAAATGACGAAATTTGTGATTTTTATGTGCTTGGTTGACATAATTCATGATTTTTATGCTCCCGAATGACTAAATTCATGATTTTTATGTGCTTGGTCGACGTAATTCATGATTTTTATGTGCTTGGTCGACGTAATTCATGATTTTTATGCGCTTGGTCGACGTAATTCATAATTTGTACGTGCCCGTTCGACGAAATTCGCGATTTTTACTCTCCCGTTCGACGATATAGGTGAAAATTAGTGGTCGCCACTCGCCACGTGGCGATTAAAAAATCAGCCATCGATCGCCACCGTAGTCGCCACTCGCCAAGTGGCGATTAAAAAATCTGTTATCGATCGCCAAGTAAAATACACCATTTTTCATGGAAATATGCATCTCTACACTGATTACATCTAATTAGAGAACTGGTTAATTCTTTTTTCTACCAGATGCAAACAGATTTCAATGACTTAGCTGTATTTTCAATATTTCGGCTTTACCTCATGTGCTTACTCTAGTTGGAATTTTTTTTTTCAAGAAATATAGTTTTATTCTGCAAAATATATTCATCAGCTTTTATTCCATATGCAATTCAAGTAATTTATTCCTTTTTTTTCCACCTGATACAAGCGGATTTTAAGGACATTTCAATTTCAGTATATTCAATATTTCTACTCCTGCCACATGCTCACCAGTTGGATTGTTTCTTCAAGAGATACTGTTTAATCATGTGAAATACACTCATACTCACATACAATAGGTATAAAACTCTTATAGAAGAGTATGTTTATATACAACGATTATAATTTATCTAGATGTGAAGAAAGTTTGAAACATAATAGTGGCCACTAACTTTAAAAAGTGGCCACTAATGAAACTGAGTCTACCGGCCACTGGCTATTAACTAAATTTCCCAGTTTTCACCTATATTCGACGATATTCAAGATTTTTCTGTGCCCGTTCGACGAAATTCATGATTTTTACGCACACAATCAATGAAATTTGTGATTTGTACGCATGCGATCAATGAAATTCATACAGACTGACCGATCTGTATGAAAATATTTTTGAATATTCCTTAAACCTTCTTACATCCATCATAATTGTCTCACAACATAGTTTTCAATACATTTTTCAAAAAAAAAATAAAATTATATACACTTGTAAAGTGGACCACTATTAGATATTATCTAAAATACAATATAAATCTATTTTTCATTAATCTAATTCTTTTTTGTTGCCCCTTCACCCGCAAAATAACCTAGTAATATATATTTGGAAACAAAAACAAAAAATTAATTATATTTTTAAAATAATAACAGATTAATACAGGAACAATTGCAATTTAGTTGAAGTTATTACTTAAGTACAAAAGAATCGGCGCACATTAAAATTTGCAAATGAAATTCCAAAGTACTTATGAGTAAGATTGAGCCTGGAATTTTCAAGAAATTTTGGGTCTGAGAAGCAACATTATGAAATCATTGACATCAACAGCAGATTCATCTACAGTTTCGGGAGAAATAAACTGATTTCCATTCAATTTGCGTCTCATGAATCTTACTTGAATAGAATCATCAACAATTAGACTACAGTTATATTTATCAAAGGCAGTAAATACAAAACAAAATATTTCTTATGTTAAATAAATTGTTATTTTTATTTGTTTATTTTATTTTACAGTTAAATCTACTTTAAAACAATCTTTCTTTATAGAAAATAAGCAATTATTAAATATTTTGAGCATTCTGCATTACAGGAGCAGAGTGGATGGTGGACCACTGTGCCCTAGGAGTGGTCCACTGTACCCCATTTTGAAGTTCAATAAATAATCATATTAATATTGTTTATAGATTTCTTTTAAACATATTAAAACTTTAAAGTAAATAAAAACAAGTATCTTAGCTTTGCAAAAAAGCTGTTTTATTTTATTTATCTACAACCTTTAATTACCAAAAAAAAAAAAAAAAAAAAAAAAAAAAAATATGATGATGAAAAATTTTACTTTTAGAATCTCAAAACAACCAATCAGGATAAAATAGTTCACTCTGAGCTAAACATATTTTCTGAAGGCTATAAATAATCATTGCAGTGCTGTTGTCTATTAGGATAGAAGAGAAGCCTAAAAAAAATTTAAATAAATAAAATATTAGGGGGTGGTCCACTGTGCCCATAGGTCCAGTGTGTACCGGTCTCCCCTACCTAAGCATGGTGGGACTTATGTAGTTAGCTACATAAGCATGTTGTGTTTAACTTTGCTATTAACTTATTTTTAAATTTAAAGTAGATTGGAAATTAATATCTCAAGTTTATTCGAAACAATATATATTAAAATATTTTTATTTAGTACATAAATTACTTGTTTATTGTAAAGGCATTACATTTTTTCAAATTAAATATTTAGTGACATAAATGTGCTTACTGGCTACAGAAGAAATTATTCTCACTAGCCAGTAACTGGCTACTAAAAAAAATCAAAATACTGGCCAGTGGCTACTAAGCAACATTCCTTATTTTCACCTTTACTCAACATCTCAGATTTCTGTAATTTTTTGTTTATATTTTGTATCAATGGAGTATATGAAAAATAATTTTATATATATATATATATATAACTATCTTATATATATATATATATATATATATATATAACTATCTTATATATATAGTTATATATATATATATATATATATATAACTATCTTATATATATAGTTATATATATATATATATATATATATAAGATATAACTGAGCTCTCAAGCCCATAATTCTACAGGATCTTATGATTGAAAACTTGGTTAAATTTGGTAGTACTTAGACATTTTTTAAATTCTGTAAAAAAAAAAAAAAATATATATATATATATATATATATATATATATATATATATATATATATATATTTTTTTTTTTACAGAATTTAAAAAATGTCTAAGTACTACCAAATTTAACCAAGTTTTCAATCATAAGATCCTGTAGAATTATGTAACAAATTGGGCTTGAGAGCTCAGTTATATCTTATTTGAAAGCTCTTTTTATAGTACTTTAATATAATATGCAACTTGGGTGTAAAAAAAAAAGTTATTAAAATCGGATTTTTAAAAATTTAAATCTGATTTTTTTTTTCGTGGATTAAAATACAGAACAGAATAGCTATCAAGGTTTCAGCTTTCAAAAACGATTAACCCTCTAATTAGTAATATTGTCTATGTTTTTTATGCTTTAATTAATAAAATTTTATAATTATTAGCTAGTAATTACAGTCCCAGTGGCAGAATTATCTTCAAGTGTCTGCAACGCTAATAATGTTTTCAAAAATAGTCTGCAATCAGGGCCATCGCTAAGACTTTTTATTGAGGGGGGAGAGGACCTTAAACTGCCAAGTCAAATTTCAGTATTTGCCAACTCATTGAAAAGCAAAAATAAATAGTTTTCGCCAATTCAACAAGTTTGCCAACTAATTTTATAATTTTGCCAAGTTACCACAATTAGAAAATGTACTATAGTTCTTATTTGTAAAAAGTTTGATATATTCCCAATTAGATTTATAACTTTTGCCAAGTCTATCAGAAATAGAAAGTATATTGTAGTTTTTATTAAAGTTTTAAACAAATTTGCCAAGTGTAACAGCATTCGGGAACGTTTGGTGGGAGAGGCTCCTCCCCCGTCCCCCCCCTTAGCGAGGGCCCTGTCTGCAAATACGCAGTATATCATATAAATCTATTCTTGCTGCTGTTGTAGAGTTGTAGTGCTAATTAATTAAGGTATCAGCATTTATCAGCCTTTCTGGGTAAAAAAAAATTCTGAAATTCACAGAAAATATTCTGAAAGGTTGCAGCAGAGAGGGGAGGGGAGAAAATCCCCTCTCGGCAATAATTATTCTTGTTGCAGGTCGGATTAACTCTGCTTTTGATTCGAGTCAATTTCAGGCTGAGTGTAGATACTTGCAAATTGGGTTCGGGTTAACCCGATTTTTCAAAAGTTAGTTCAGTATATTGTTTCAAATTAAAAACTATGTCTATATTAATATTAATAAGCATAGAACTTTGTGTGTCTGCTGTTTTCTAAAGGAATGCTGCATCTTTTCCGGGACTATTTCACAAAATTCACGTTTTTTTCGTGAACTTTTGACGAAATTAGTGTCCCCCCCCCCCCCCCCCCCCCCGCAATCCTTTGACGAAATTCACGTGTTTTTTTTTTCATGGCCCTTTGACAAAATTCACACTTTTTCCGTGATCCTTTGACGAAATTAGCAGTTTTTTCCATGACTCTGACAAAAAAGTCCCTGACGGCTCGGCCTACAGGCATAGGTAGATTTCGAAGACGCAGACCGTGCGGCGCCTTTTTGTTGGGAATTGCGGATAAATGACCTTTTTGCCATGATGCGGCAGTTAGAACCGCCTACTTTGAAACCTAACTTGTTTGCAGGCAGAGCCAGCCGGGATTTTTTTTTTTTAAATTTTTTTTTGCTGTAAGAGTTGGTCTTATAAAAAACTTGTCAGTATAAAAGTTTTAGATAATATTAAGAAGATTTATAATAAATTTAAGCGGATTTGAAATCTTGTGAATCTTGATCCTTTGGCGAAATTCACGTTTTTTTTTTTGGTTGCCCTTCGATGAAATTCACACTTTTTCCGTGATCCTTTGACGAAATTAGCATTTTTTCTGCAGCCATTGGACGAAATTAGCATTTTTTCTGCAGCCATTTGACGAAGTATACGTTTTCTCTGTGGCCCTTTGATGAAATTCGCATTTTTTCCACGATCCTCCAATGAAACTCATGTTTTTTTTTTTACAGTCTTTTGACGAAAATAAAGTTTTTCCGCGGCCCTTTGACAAAATTTGCATTTTTATCGCAATCTGTCGACAAAATTAGCCATTTTCCCAGCTCCTTTGATGAATTTCACGATTTTTCTTTGGCTTTTAGAAAAAATTCGCATTTTTTCCGTGATCATTCGACGAAATTTACCGTTTTTTTAGATCCTTCGACGAAATTTTCAGTTTTTTTTAGATCCTTTGACGAAATTTTCCTTTTTTTCGAGATCCTTCGACGAAATTTATCATATTTTGGCGATCCTCCGACAAAATTTGCCGTTTTTTCGCAATCTGTCAGCAGAATTCTCAGTTTTTTTCACGATCCGACGACAAAATTTGCCGTTTCTTCGACGAAATTGACCATTTTTTCATGATCGTTCGACAAAATTCAGTTTTTTCTACGATCTTTCGATGAAGTTGGTGTTTTCTCCATAGCCCTTCGGCAAAATTCGCATTTTTCCGTGATCCTTCAAGGAAACTCATGTTTTTTTGACGGCCTTTTGACGAAATTCACATTTTTTCACGGCCTTTTGACTAAATTTGCATTTTTTTTGCGATCTGTCAATAAAATTAGCCATTTTTCGCGAATTTTAAATGAATTTTGTGTTTTTTCCTCGATTCTTCGACAAAGTTTGCCGTCTTTTCGCGTAAATTATGCACTACAGCGCAACCGCGGCATTGCTGTATGTTTTTAGCCTGCAGGTGCCCTAAAAAGTCTGCAACGCTCGTCGCAGCGTCGCATACATTCTGCCGCGGGGATTACAGTAAAGGTGAAAATAAGCCCTTGCCAGTCGTCACTCAGCAATTAAACTTGAAAAACTGGCATTTAAAAATATTGAAAGAATCAGCCAAATGCAGGATTTTCCAATTTCCTTTTTTCCCTAAAAATCGTGATTTTACCATGCCTGTTCGACAATATTCATTATTTTTATGCACCCGATCGACAAAATTCATAATTTTTCCCGTGCCCAGTCAATAATATTCATGATTTTTATGTGCCCGTTCGATGATATTCATGATTTTTATGTGCCCGTTCGATGATATTCATGATTTTTATGTGCCCGTTTGATGATATTCATTATTTTTATGTGCCCGTTCGATGATATTCATTATTTTTATGTGCCCGTTCGATGATATTCATGATTTTTATGTGCCCTTTCGATGATATTCATTATTTTTATGTGCCCGTTCGATGATATTCATGATTTTTATGTGCCCGTTCGATGATAATCATGATTTTTATGTGCCCGTTCGATGATATTCATGATTTTTATGTGCCCGTTCGATGATATTCATGATTTTTATGTGCCCGTTTGATGATATTCATGATTTTTATGTGCCCGTTCGATGATATTCATGATTTTTATGTGCCCGTTCGATGATATTCATGACTTTTACGCTCCCAAATGATGAAATTCGTGATTTTTAACACCCGATTGACAAGATTCGTGAATTTTATCGCTCAATCGATGAAATTCAGGATTTTTATCACCCGATCAACAAAATTCGGGATTTTTATTGCTCGATTGACGAAATTTATGATTTTTCTGACCCTGTTCGAAAAAATTCATGATTTTTGCACGCCCATTCGACGAAATTCATTATTTTTACGTGCCCGCTTGATAAAGGTGAAAATAAGCACTCGCCAGTCGCCACTCGTTGATTAAACTTGAAAAACTGGCAATTAAAAATATGGAAAGAACCGGCCAAATGTAGGATTTTCAGATTTTCATTTTTTTCCTTAAAATTCGTAATTTTTCCGGACCCATTCGGCGAAATTCAAAATTTTTGCGCTCCTGATTGACGAAATTCATGATTTTCCCAGGCTCAATCGACAAAATTCATGATTTTTATGCACCCGTTTGACAAAATTCATGATTTTTATGCACCCGTTTGACAAAATTCATGATTTTTATGCACCCGTTTGACAATATTCATGATTTTTATGCACCCGTTTGACAAAATTCATGATTTTTATGCACCCATTTGACAAAATTCATGATTTTTATGCGCCTGTTCGACAAAATTAGTGATTTTTATGTTCCCGATTAATGAAATTCATGATTTTTACGCACCCGATCGACAAAATTCATGTAATTTGTACTGTACTCAGGGTTCGTACGGTGCTTGAAAGTCCTTGAATTTTTAAAAGAGAAAAAAAGTCCTTGAAAGTGCTTGAATTTGTTTATATTTTAATAAAGGTGCTTAATTTTCATTATTTTTTTTTATAGGTGCTTAATTTTTCTTATTCAGATATTCAAAATAAAATATAATTGCAAGCTTAAATTTAAAAAAAAAAAAGGCGAAAATATTTGTTTTGAGATCGTTTTCTTTTCAGGGGTTCAGAGTATGAGCATTTGTCGCTTCTCCCTTCCCTCTAT
Organism: Maratus michaelseni; assembly: GCA_963931845.1. Taxonomy (NCBI): domain Eukaryota; kingdom Metazoa; phylum Arthropoda; class Arachnida; order Araneae; family Salticidae; genus Maratus; species Maratus michaelseni. The sequence continues at coordinate 144,763,476 of OZ007596.1, forward strand.
AGGATTAAGCTAACAAAAGAAAAATGAAAAGAAGGGTAACTTGTTACTACTACTGACAGCAAGATCAGAAATTTTGTTCTTATCTTTCTTCCTTTGTACGTTCTGTTTCTTCAATATTGCTACACCTATTGCAATGCTAAAACTCGGTCAGTTGACGCATGCACACATGCATGTACGCCAGTTTTCACAACAAGTAGTTTTCATCTGTAGTGCATTCTGTAGATCTGTAGTAGTAATTATTTGTTGAGATCGATGCTATAACGATGCCTAGAACGTGCAATTTCAGTGACTTGTTGCTAGAACGAGAAGAATACAAGTGTTGGTTAGAAGCAGTACCGAATAGTGCATATACCAGTTCCGATGCAAGTTATGTATACGTGAAAACTGGGAAATTTAGTTAGTAGCCAGTGGCCAGTAGACTCAGTTTCATTAGTGGCCACTATTATGTTTCAAACTTTCTTGACATCTAGATAAATTATAATCGTTGTATATAAACATACTCTTCTATAGGAGTTTTATACCTATTGTATGTGAGTATGAGTGTATTTCACATGATTAAACAATATCTCTTAAAGAAACAATCCAACTGGTCAGCTCTTGTGAGCATGTGGCAGGAGTCGAAATATTGAAGATACTGAAATTGAAATGTCCTTAAAATCCGCTTGTATCAGGTGGGAAAAAAAGGAATAAATTGCGTGAAATGCATGAGGGAATCAAAGCTGATGAATATATTTTGCAGAATAACACTATATTTCTTGGAAAAAAAAAAAAAAATCCAACTAGAGTATGCACATGAGGAAAAGCCGAAATATTGAAAATACAGCTAAGTCATTGAAATCTATTTGCATCTGGAAGAAAAAAGAATTAACCAGTTCTCTAATTAGATGTAATCAATGTAGACATGCATATTTCCATGAAAAATGGTGTATTTCACTTGGGGATCGATAACAGATTTTTTGATCGCCACTTGGGAGTGGCGACTAGGGTGGCGATCGATGGCTGATTTTTTAATCGCCACTTTTTAAACTTTAATCGCCACGTGGCGAGTGGCGACCGCTAATTTTCACCTATAAAGTTATGCTGTGTTACCCGGCAATTGGAGAATATGGGAGAATCTGCATTAACAAGTCATATGAGAGGGAAGTGTTTTCCATAACAATAAACATATAATTCTGATACCTATTGTAAAATGTGAGGAAGATTGGAGGCGATGTGATATAGCAATGTTATTCACATGTCGTGAATCATGGGTACCAGCAAATGGGAGACAGAAAAGGTCGCCTCCCTTGTTCTAATTCTAATTGTTTTAATTAGATAATTTAAATTATTTGGATTTACTTTAATTTTAGTTTTAAGAAAAATAATGAAATTCATTTTTGTTGCGTGATTTTGTTTTGATTAATCAAATACTTATTTGTTAATCAAAACGCAATGATTGAACTCCCGCCAAAAAGAAAGAAAAATTGTCCCATTCCTAAATTTAGTTCTGACAATATTCGCATAGTGAATTGATTTATTAATTAGTGTTGTTTTTATTGCATACTAGTTGACCTGCCCAGCGTTGCCCGGGCCCCAATTAAATTTGTATGATTTTAAAACAAAAATCTTTCAAAACGAATCGAGACCTCTACTGACTTTGGCTGCTTATTTCCGTGTGTTCGGCCCGATGTTGCCGGTTCCCCGGATGAATTCTTATTTTTATATGAAAATATTTCAAAACAAACCTGTGATCGTTGGCTCCACTACTTTCGAAAGCGGCACCACCTGTTGGGCGATTTTCACCAAAATCTAATCAGCACCAATTTGTATCAAGAACTAACTGAATATAAAGTTTTATTAAATTTAGTGCATTAGTTCTTGAGATAGAATGCCCACAAAATTTTTGTCACATACAGACAGACACTTTCTAAAAACAGTCAAATCGTGTTCAGGACGTTCTAAAACGTATAAATTCGTCGAAAACCGGAAGTAAAGAATTTTCATGAATCCAATACTTTTTTCTTGTAAAGGTAGAAGAAAGTAAATTACTTAGTAATAGTGTGAATTTTGTATTATGATACATAGCGACATTGAATAATTTAAATTTTCTATGAGCTCAACACAAAAAGTTACTGGCTACTTCAAAGATGCAAAAATCTGTTTTTGACTGTGGAAAAGTACCTATTTTATTGCAACAGCACTCTGAGGAGTTAGAAGCTTCTACATCTTTACCATTGTCAACCTCAGAAATGTCTGTTCCTTCAACCTCACAAGTGTCTGTGCTATCATCATCACAAGCTCCTGCCTTATCATCTAAACCTAAATCTATAAGTGATTTTATGGCTGGCAAAGAAGTTTTAACAGCAGAGGTTTTGTGGGCATTAAAATGTGTGACTTCAAATTACTCCTACAATTCTTGCTCAGAAGTAGGCGATGTACTGAAAATTGTGTTCACAGATAGCAATATAGCTAAACAATTTACATTATCACCAGCGAAATGTACTTACTTATGTTGTTTTGGCATTGCACCACATTTTAAAGATCTCTTAATCAAATTAGTGGACAAAGGTCATTTCACTGTATTATTTGATGAAACGCCGAATAAATCGACACAGTCCAAGCAAATGGATTTATTAGTCCGATTTTGGCATCCAAGCTTAAACCAGGTATGTACTAGGTACATAAATTGTTTTTTTGGGTCATTCAACAGCAAATGACTTGCTTAATGGCATAAAAACTGCACTTAGTAATTTTAATTTGGGAAATATTGTGCAGTTATCCATGGATGGACCAGCTGTAAACTGGAAGGTATATGAAAATGAAAATCTCCAAAAAAAGTATGATCATGGTATACTAAATATAGTTACCTGCAGCTTGCATGCGTTACATAATGCATTTAAAGCTAGTGGAGCTTCTTCAAATTGGCAAATGGATGTATTTTTAATTAATTTGCATAGGCTATTCAAGTACTCTCCAGCAAGGCTTCAAGATTATTATGAAGTATTATCAACTGGCAAGACTGCCTTGAAGTTCTGCAGACATAGATGGCTTGACAGCCTACCAGCTATAAAAAGAGCCATTGAAATCTTGGAAGATTTAAAATCATTCATCTCTTGTGTCAAAGAAAAAAAAAAAAAAAAAAATCCCAATCCCAACAATTGCATATATGACTCCATAAAATCTTTTTTAAAAGATGAATTGTTAAGTTGCATTTTCTCTCATCAGTTGCATCTTTGGTGCAGCTTTTCATGACGAAATATCAAACTAAAAAACCTGTGCTGCCATTTTTTGCCGCTGATTTAACAAAGTTAATTCGGTCATGCTTACTGAATTACAAAATACTTAAGGATGGTGAAATAAAAAATGTAACAGTTTCGAAATTTTCTCAGTTTAAATTCAAAACTGATATGTTGAATTCCATTGCTAAAATAGAAACTGGATTCACTGGGGAAAAATTACTCAAAAATCTTAACAGAAAAGAAATCTGTGAAAGAAAGTGACATTATTGCTCTGAAGCAAGAAATAAGGAACTTCATTTGTGCAATGATGAAAAAAATCATCGAAAAAAGATCAATAAATTATAGTATTGTACGCAATTCATCTTGTTTGAATCCTGGTAAAATTGCACGGAACAAAGAAAACTGCATTTCACTAATGAAATCCATTATAAATGCCTTCCAAGAAAATGATTGGATCCCAGAAGATGACTGTGAAACCACTCTTCTGGATTATCAAGATTTCCTTTAAACAACAAACTTATCAGTTTTCATGAGCTTTAATGAATCGACAGATAGATTAGATGATTTTCTTATGATCAAATGTGTGTTAAAGGACATGTTAAAGCCTTCCGTGTGACCAAACTTGTGTTGCTTTTGTCCCATGGACAAGCTTCTGTCGAGAGAGGATTCTCTATAAACAAAAATATGGAAGTGGAAAACCTAAAAGAACATTCCTATATTTCTTTAAGAATTATAAAAGATCATATAGAGTATTGTGGTGGCGTGCTTAAAGTACCTATAACAAAAGAGCTACTTTCGTCTGCATCCAGTGGTAGACAAAGGTACATGATGTACCTGAAAGATCAGCAAAAAGAGAAGGAAAAATGTCTCACTGAGAACAAGAAAAGAAAGCTTGAAGATGATTTAGATGACAAAGAAAAAGAAAAAATGTCTGGAAGTTGACATCAAAGAACTTCTGGATTTAGCGGATGAGTTGTCTTTGAAGGCAGAGTCTACAAAGAAAATGACTTTCTGCATACAGTCAAACAGCCTGAGAAAAACCGTAAAAGAAAAACAGGCTGAAGTTAAAATTTTAGATGAAAAAATAGAAGAGGCAGTTAAAAAGCTTAAAAGCTGAAAAAAGTCTTGTATTGAAAATTCAGTAAATTATTCATGCTGAAACATGCAAATTTTTCTTTGTGTGTGTGTGTTTTAATATACCTTTTTGTAAAATGATTTAGTGGATGTTTTCAAATTAAGGTAAAGTATGAAAAATTGTTTAGTTTTTTTTATTTTATTTAAAATTGTGTGTATCATAGCAGTGCAAAATTATCAAGTGTCTACTTTTGTCTAGTGTTAGCACAGATAACTTTCAAAGTATACTGCAAAAGTATTTTCGGTATTTTTCAGAGACTTTCTCATAACATTTCACATTTAAGACTTTGATACTATATGTTATGTATGGCATTCACCTGAAAACATATGAAAATGAAATTTTTTTCCCTTTATATATTTGCGTTATACAAACAGACATAGTATTTTGTAATGTTAAAATTTTCATTTCTGAAAAAGTGCTTGAATTTTGGGTAAGGTGCTTGAATTTTATCATGTAAAGAGAGTATGAACCCTGTGTACTGAATGACAAAATTCATGATTTTTACGCTCTCGATTGACGAAATTGGAAATTCATAATTTTTTCGAGCCCAATCGACAATATTCATGATTTTTATGTACCCGATCGACAATATTCATGATTTTTATGCGCCCGTTCTATGAAATTCATCAGTTTTACGCGCCCTTTTGATAAAATTTGTGATTTTTACATGGCTGATCGATGAAGTTCATTATTTTTATGTGCTTGATTGGCAAAATTCATGATTTTTATGCTCCCGATCGACGAAATGCATGCCTTTTATGCTCCCGAATGACGACATTAATGATTTAACCGAGCCCGATTAACTAAATTCATGATTTGTCTGCACCCGATCTACAATATTCATGATTTTTACGCGTCTGATCGACGATATTCATGATTTTTATGCGTCTGATCGACGATATTCATGATTTTTACGTGTCTGATCGACGGTATTCATGATTTTTACGCGTCTGATCGACGATATTCATGATTTTTACGCGTCTGATCGACGATATTCATGATTTTTATGCGGCGATCGACGAAATTCATGATTTTTACGCTCCCAAATGACGAAATTTGGATTTTTTTCCGAAACTAATTGCCAAAATGTACACATTTCCTGAATTTCTGGAGAGTTAGGCCCACTGGCCACAGGTAGTGCATGTGTAATGTATTACATGCTGTGGGTTTAGTGCATAAACATACCTATTTTATTATTGTCATGTCTTAATTCTAGACAAATAATTAAAAAAAAGGTATTTATGTAGTTAACTGCACAAGTACCTAACTTAGTGTGACTTATGTAGTTATCTACCAGGGGTCGATCCAGGAAAAATTTAGGACCTATTTAGGGCCCCTTCACAAAAATCAATTTGATAAAATGGCTCCCATCACAAAATTCTATTCCATAAAAACTTACTATTTATTATTTATTTATTATTTTGTGATGTTTTAAAATGTGTAATTTGTAAACAAACATGTTCACCAGAGAGGATAATTTCAGCAAAAGGGTTTAAAAAAGTTTTTGTTTATGAATGCTTGGTTCGAATTTGATTAACTAGATTTCAACTCTCGTTACAAAATGTTTTTTTTTCACAAAAGTATAATAAATTTCACAAAAATAACCTTTTACTTTTCACAAAATGGGCCCCAAGAAAAAAAAACCTGCATCGACCCCTGTCTACATAAGCATGTTGTATATAACTTTGCTGTTAACTTATTTTTAAATTTAAAATAGATTGGAAATTAATATCTCAAGTTATTCAAAACAGTATAAATTAAGATATTTTTATTTAGCGCATAAATTACTTGTTTACTGAAAAGTTTTACTGAAAATATTTAATTAATTAAATATTGAGCGACATAAATGTACTTACTGGTAAAGGTGAAAATAAGCACTCTCCAGTCGCCACTCGTCGATTAAACTTGAAAAACTTGAAAAACTGGCGATTAAAAATGTGGAAAGAACCAGCCAAATACAGGATTTTCCAATTTCCTTTTTTCCCTAAAAATTGTCATTTCCCCGCACCCTATCGCCGAATACATGATTTTTTCGCAGCCATTCGACGAAACTTGTGATTTTTCCGCACCCGATCTCCGAAATTCTTGATTTTTCCACACCCGATCGGCAAAATGTATGATTTTTCAGAGCCCGATCGATGAAATTCATGATTTTTTCGCTTCCGACCGCCGAAATTTGTGATTTTTCCGCACCTGAACACCGAAATTCATGATTTTTCAGCACCCGATCGATGAAATTCAGGATTTTTCCACGTCCGATCGCCGAAATTCATGATTTTTCCTGCACCTGATCGCCGAAATTCATGATTTTTTCCCACACCTGAGCGTCGAAATTCATGATTTTTCCCGCACCTGAGCGCCGAAATTCATGATTTTTTCCCGCACCTGAGCGCCGAAATTCGTAATTTTTTCCCGCACCTGAGCGCCGAAATTCATGATTTTTCAGCACCTGATCGTCGAAATTCATGATTTTTCAGCACCTGATCGTCGAAATTCATGATTTTTCAGCACCCGATCGTCGAAATTCATGATTTTTCAGCACCCGATCGTCGAAATTCATGATTTTTCCGCACCCGATCGCAGTAATTCACGATTTTTTCGCACCCGATCGCCAAAATTTATGATTTTGCACGTCCGATCGACAAAATTCATGATTTTCCGTCCCCGATCGCCGAATTTTATGATTTTTGCACGTCTGAGTGACAAAATTCATGATTTTTACGCGCCCGATCGACGAAATTCGTAATCTTCCGCACGCGATCGACGAAATTCGTGATCTTCCGCACGCGATCGATGAAATTCGTGATCTTCCGCACGCGATCGACGAAATTCGTGATCTTCCGCACGCGATCGACGAAATTCGTGATCTTCCGCACGCGATCGACGAAATTCGTGATCTTCCGCACGCGATCGACGAAATTCGTGATCTTCCGCACGCGATCGACGAAATTCGTTATCTTCTGCATGCGATTGACGAAATTCATGATTTTTACGCTTCCAAATGTCAAAATTTGCAATTTTTTCCGGGCTAATTGACGAAATACATATCCTCTTAATTTCTGAAGATGTTCGTCACTTTCGGTCCGCAGGCCACAGGTTGTGCATGTGTAATGTATATCATGCTGTGGGTTATTATTTAGTGTATAAACATACCTATTTTATTATTGTCAGATCTTAATTCTAGACAAATATTTTTTTTTAAAAAAGGTACTCATGTAGTTAGCTACACAAGTACCTAAGCTTAGTGACACTTATGTAGCTAGCTACATAAGCATGTTGTGTATAACTTTGCTTTTAACTTATAATTTAAAATTTAAAATAGATTGGAAATTAGAATCTCAAGTTTATTCAAAGCAATATAAATAAAAATATTTTTATTTACCGTAAAATCCCGTTAATCCGCCCCCCTAAACACGACGGAAAATCGTAAAATAAGCAGGGGGGGGGGGGGCGCTTACACGGTATTAAAACTGTAGTATATGATATTTATGGGTGGTGGGGGGGGGGGGGGGAGAGAGCTGATCATCGCAAAGCATGCATTATTTTAATAAAGTAACAAAAGAAAAACATTTTGAAAAAAAAATGATAGACAAAATAGAAAAACAGTATAACTACACGATTAATGGTGATTTCAGATTATAGAAAATTCTGGATTTCAGAAGCTTTGAAACTGGAATGCATTTAGATAATTACCCTAATTTCCTGAAAATTTCACAAGATCTACAGGACTAATGTTCAGCCATAAGAGAAAAAATATTGAATCTATTGTAAAATATTTCAATTTTTAACTTTTGTATTTAATATAACACTTGATAAATAAATAAATCTGAAATAAAAAATTGATAATTCAGTACAAAACATTTGCAACATAAGTAAGAATAAATTCAGAAGATGTACATTACTTAATATAAAATTATAATTAAGTAAGTTAATTACTTAAATATTTGTTTAAATTAAATATAAAATCCTTGTACTAGTTATTTTTTTTGTCTTATTTATAATTTAATATTACGCAATCAGCGAATCAGACAAAGATTTGTGTGGCGCCATCTGTCGAAGTAAAAGCTTACTGCGCAATTCGATTATCGGTTGAATCGAATATCGCCGTATGCGGAGAATGAATAGCTATAATGGATGAAGCATAGACTGCGATGTTTGTAAACTAAATATGAGTTAAAAACTATTGTAAAGCATGAAATAAATGGATTTAAGGAATCAGTTGTTAATATAAAACAGAAATCAAAAGATTATTGGTAAGTTAAAAGTACTTTAACATTAATAATTACGTTTTTATAATAAAGTTACGTTGATATGTACTGTTGATGAACTTTATACTCAAATTAAATAACTGTAAATAAAGATGACATATGAGTAAATGGTAATGGATGCTTGTGTTTAAAGAGTGTATTTGAGGCAGTAAGACCTAGATATGAAATAATGGTATGACTTTTCTTAACAAGATTTAATAAGTTACGCGGTCGCACCATCTGTTGATTTTTAAGAAAGATATTTGCAAATTTGCTCAAAAAAATTATGTTTATTGACATTTGCAAAGATATTGAGTAGGAAAAAAATCGCAGATAATCCGCAGCCGCGTATAATCGGCATTACAAGAAAAATAAAGTTTTTTAACGTATAATCCGCGGATTATAGGTAGGAAATTAGGGTAATAACACTAATATCTGTCATTAATATGGTAACAGAAAAATAAAAGTAACTTAATAATTTAAAATAATTAAAAAACACTGAGAAATTGCAGTTGAAAATGTCCTGAAGTGATTTCGAGAACTAGTAACATTTTATGTGGTGTCGCCATCTGTTGTAAGTTAGGAAGATTAAATATCCGTTTTTTTTTTAATCATAGTTTTGTATTTATAAATGCTAAATAAATAATACAAATCACAAAAATTGAGAACATATAGAAGGAATTGGTAGTGTTGCCAGATTATAAAAACAAAAAACATTACTACCACAAATATAGCACAAATTATGCTACAAATTCGACTGTGTATCAACAGATCGATTGATCTGATCAATCAATCGATATATTCTTTTTCGTGATTTGTTTTCATAATAATATGTTAAATACAACTATAAATTCTTTAATAAAATAAATAGATACTCTTTTAATCAAAATATTTTCCACACAGCATCAAATACAGATTTTTTTAACTTATTTCATGAGAAATTTTCACTATCGATATTTTTATAACCTACCGCCATGGAGCTAAATTTACAGCAAAACTAATGTATAGTTATATTGCTTTTTCAGATCGACAATGTGTTTTGTACATGTTTGCGATATATCAAAGAATCGTCACGCCTTTCTGATTCGTCGGGGAAAAAAAAAAAAAAAAACACTCGGGAGATAAAATTTTTGGTGTTGATCTTGACGTGCACGGCGAAATTTCTTTTGGGGGAGGGCGCTTTCTCGGGATTTTTTGAATTTTCCAATTTGTTTACAAAGTGGGAGGGGGGCGCTTAATCGGGAAGGGCGGATTAACGGTATTTTACGGTAGTACATAAATTACTCTACTGTAAACTCATTATATATATTTTTAAATTAAATATTCAGTGACATAAATGTACACTTATTGGCCACTAAAGAAATTATTCTCACTCGCCTTTAACTGGCTACTAAAAAAAATCAACCTACCGGCCAGTGGCTACTAAGCAAAATTCCCTATTTTCACCTTTACTTACTGGTTACTAAAGAAATTATTCACACTAGTCAGTAACTGGCTACTAAAAAAAAACAACTTACCAGCCAGTGGCTACTAAGCAAAATTCCTTATTTTCACCTTTATGGGAGGGGGGGGGGGATAATGATTAAAGTACTTACTGATATTTCTATTCATCCAACTTTCTAAAATCAATATTGTTGTGTAGATCGTTACAGTTGGACAAAATATACATCAACACATTTATTCCTTGTTAATTCTACAAAATAACCCTCAGTGTTGTCATTTATTGCATGAAAATATAATCAATATTTCCTTTTTTAAAATTCATGTATTTTTTCTTCTTTAAACTCATAAATAAACCATACAATGATTTTTTTATTTTGTCAGTTAACATTATGTATGTCCAAAAGTGACTGTCTATAGATAATTATATTAAAAAAAAAGAACATTTATAATAAAGTTTTAAAATAAATTATGTGTATTCTTGTTTTTGACAGCACCAAGAACCACTTTTTAAAAACAAAATGCAATTAAAAGAAAATTAAGCACCTCCTGTATTAGATCTAAAATAAAATATGTGCTTTGCTCTCACCTTTTGAGAATCGCCCATATATCAAACTTTTACAGCCACTGGCTGCTTCTTCAGCTGTTATTGAAAGCCAGCATTTAAAAGAAGACTGAGAAATGAAAAAGTGTTTAAGCTTGATTTTGATTTTATGATTTAAATAAAAATGCAAAATAATTTACTGTAGTTGTAATTTTTTCAATTGTTATTGGCTTCTTCTTTTTCTTTATTTTTTTTTACAAAAAATTAAAAATGTTGGACAGTTTCGTGAAAATTATAAGTATTTTTAGTTATGATATACAATATACTAGTTTTCATTGAAATAAATTTGACCTCGATTCGATACAAGTTCGTGCAAACACAAAGTTCATACACGATTATTATTTTTTTAATATTTTGCAACAACTCATCGTAGAGGAATAAATAATAATAGCAATGTTGTTTCAATAAAAATAGCTCTGAGTTATGAGTTGCAAAAAAATTAATGTTATAACAGGGCTAGAGATGGGGATGCTAGGAAAAAACACGGAAACTTTGGGGGAAAAAACTGATTTTTTTTTCCGTTTTATTCAAAAGGGGTAATTTTCAATTTTTCCGAATTGGAAAAATTGAAATTTAATTTATAATATATTCAAAATGTTATTATGGCTGCATTCTGATATATTTTCTTCCTGTTTTTTCATGTTCAGTGTCTCTCATGAAAATGTTAACATAGAAAATATGATCTGTAAGCAGTTTAGGAAGAACTTGAGTACTTTAAAGGATCTTTTACAATTTTTTTCACCTTAAAACATAGGACCCTTCAAAAAATTCGGAATATTTTTCAATATCCATTCTGAATCCTCCAGAAATGTAATGAATTTAGAATAACAAAACATGTCACATAACAGCTTAAATCGCTAGTGAATCTCTTATCTAGCTGTACATACAGTAGTGGTCAAAGTTGTGGAAACCTTTTGGGAAAAATGTTTTTTTTTTAAAAAGCTTGATAGCTCTAACATTCATTATTTCTTCAGTTATACCATAAAAGCTATATACTACTGGAAAGATAATTTAATCAAAAATATCATGCAATACAGTTTGTTCAATTCTAATTAATTTATCAAACGTTATAGCCAAATAATCAGTAAAAGGCAGTAAAATTTGGTTATGTTGATGATACTGATTTTTCTTTTTCTTGAATGTAGCCGATGCATATGAATGTTTGGAGTATCAGACAGATTCCATTTTATTTGGTAATGTGTCAATCAAACCTAGGGTAAGATTTCAAAAAAATATATATGTCATATTTTGGTACTTATAAGAAGACTTTTATCACTATTTTTTATGATAGCTATCAAGTCGCTAAAGTTCTTTGCCAACTTTCAAATTTTAAGCTAGTAAAGCATTAATAAAATTAACAAAACATCACAAAGAGTTGAGTAGTTACCCAGATATCAATGTGTAACAATATTTTTAAGTGTAAAAAGCTATGGTTATAAAGAAATTTGAAGTAAAATTAGAAGTAAATTAATAAAGGGATGTCTAAGTCAAGTAAAACCTGACTATTAAAGGTAGGAAAAGGCTCAGGAGAGCAATTGGCGGTAAAAGAGTAAGATCCCTGTGTATAGGTCACAGAAAACAATCATCTCGATGAATACAACATGAAATGATGCACTGAAATGTGGAGTTGAATCAAAGTACAGTTCTGTAGAGAATGCAGTGTTTTGTTCTAAATGCTAGAATTTCATGAAAAAAAATTATAAATCAAATAAAGGTTGAAAATATTAAACTGAGCTAAAAGGCATGTTTACTAGACAGAGAAATAGTATGGTCATGTTATTTGGATTGTTAAAATGTTTTTTTTTTTTAAAAATGGAATTCTAGCATTTATACCAAAATACTGCACTTTGCACAGAACTGTACTTTATTTCAACTCCCCATTACAATGCAATATTTCATGTTGCACATACCGAGATGACTGTTTTCTGTGACCTATACACAGGGTCCTTACTCTTCTATCGCCAATTGCTCTCCTGCACCTTTTCCTGCCTTTACCAGTCTTGTTTTGCTTGACTTAGACATCCCTTTGTTTAGTTACTTATAATTTTACTTCAAATTTCTTTATAACTATAACTTTCTGCACTTAAAAATATTGTTACACATTGATGTATGGGTAACTATTCAACTCTTTATGATGTTTTGTTAATTTTATTATGCTTTACTATCTCAAAAATTGAAAGGTGGCACAGAAAATTTGCAACTTGATAGCAATCATAAAAAATAGTGATAAAGCTCCTCCTATAAGTACCAAAATATGGCATACCTTTTTTTAAAAATCCTATCCTAGCTTTGATTGACACATTATCAAACAAAATGGAATCTCTCTGAACACTCCAAACATTCATATGCATTGGTTAATTTCAAGAAAACGAAAAAGAAATCGTCAACCTAACCAGGTTTTACTGTCTTTGTCTGATTATTTGGCTGTAACGTTTGATAAAATAATTATAATTGATCAAACTGTATTGCATGATATTCTTGAGTAAATTATCTTTCCAGTGGTATATAGCTTTTATGGTTTTACTAAGAAATATTGGGTGTTACGAGCCACCAAACTTAAAAAAAATCATTTTTTCCAAAAGGTTTCCACAATTTTGGCCACTACTGTATTTATGAAGGACCTTATTAAAAATTATAGGTGAAAACTGGGAAATTTAGTTAGTAGCCAGTAGCCGGTAGACTCAGTTTCATTAGTGGCCACTTTTTAAAGTTAGTGGCCACTATTATGTTTCAAACTTTCTTGACATCTAGATAAATTATAATCGTTGTATATAAACATATTTTTCTATAAGAGTTTTATACCTATTGTATGAGTACGATTTTCGCATGTAGTATGAGTATGATTTTGCATGATTAAACAGTATCTCTTGAAGAAACAATCCAACTGGTGAGCATGTGGCAGGAGTTGAAATATTGAAGATACTGAAATGTCCTTAAAATCCGTTTGTATCCAGTGGGGGAAAAAAAGGAATAAATTACTTGAAATGCATGTGGAATGAATCAAAGCTGATGAATATATTTTGAAGAACAAAACTGTATTTCTTGAAAAAATAATCCAACTAAAGAGTAAGCACATGAGAAAAAGCCGAAATATTGAAAATACAGCTAAGTCATTGAAATCTGTTTGCATCTGGTAGGAAAAAGAATTAACCAGTTCTCTAATTAGATGTAATCTGTGTAGAGATGCATATTTCCATGAAAAATTGTGTATTTCACTTGGCAATCGATAACAGATCGATTGCCACCCTAATCGCCACTTGGCGAGTGGCGATTAGGGTGGCAATCGATGGCTGATTTTTTAATCGCCACGTGGCGACCGCTAATTTTCACCTATATTAAAAATATGTAAATAAGAACCTAAATATAATGATAATTTCTAATTCACAAAATTTTGATTATATTTTTATGACAATTTTATGATTTTTTTAATAAGGCAATATTTTCTATGCAAAATGTTCACAAAAACAGGATTGCGTTAAAAAAAATGTAAGCAGACCCATGCAACTTCTCTTGTTAAAAATGAAAATTCATGTGCAAAATTATTTCAATAATATTCCGAAATTCAATATAAAATTTGAAACATGCATTTATTTTTATTGGCATAGCTGCAAATTTTCATGTAATCGGATAATAATTGACAGAAATATTTAACTATTTTTAGAAACAAGTTATTTTTTAATAATATGCAATTGAAATTGTTTAGTCTTTTCAAGCTTTTTTTCTCGTCTCTTCCTTTTCCTTAAATATAGATTTTAAGACCTGTCTAACTGTATTTTTTTTTTTTTTAATGCATACAAATAAACTTTGCGAAGAAAATGTAAATTTTCTGATAAAAATTGTTTTCAACTAAATATTTCGAAGTATTAAACAATCCACCTGTTTTATAAATTTCATTAAATAAATATACATACATATATATATTACTTTCATATTAAGATATTACTTTCATATTAAAGCTATACCAAAACTAAATACACAATAAATGAAAATTCTAATCGTACGAAAATAAAATTGTAATATTGTAAATTATTATAAATTTTTAAGCAATAGAAGATATAATATTTATAATGGCACAATTACAATAATTTGTTTCTTTAAAATAGTGTCATTTATATACAAAGCAATACCATGTAGAGGGGATTCAAATTTGCTTTCAAACTGCAGTGATACTGGTTGAAGCTCATAAGATATTTTTAAAATTATTTTTTAAATTATTATCTTTACTGGTAATTGAACAAATGCAAATGAAAAATCATTTCAACAGAGACATGATATATTACAAACAATGGTGTTAAATTAAGCAAGAAAATCTACTGTGAAAATTCTGAGACTTAAAGACTAACTTTTTTAAAAGGTGACTATTATTTTTCTTTTCTGTAATATATTCATGTAAAGTGAAAATTTTTTTTTCTTTAGTATGCAGAAAGTTAAAAAATGTTTATTATTTTATATCTTTTAAGAAAATGTAACTTATTTTTGAGAAACATTTGTAAGAAATCAATTTTTCCAGAAAAAACCGGGAAAAAAACTTTTTTTCCACCTCTTCAAAATTTCCGGATATTTTACATCTCTAAACAGGGGTAATTCGAACATGACAACCTGTGATACAGAGGGGGAGAGGGGGGGAAAAACATGAAATTTGCGTGATGCTAATGAATGTATTTATCCCATTAGGATGTATCATGATCTTTTGTTGCCTAATGATGACGTTTTTCTCTGATTCTAGAGTCCCAAAAACTAGGGACGCAACGGATATCCGGCTGATTTTTCAATATCCAAAATATCATCGGATATCCGAATCACAATCACCGGATATTCGGCTCGCTATTACGTAAGTTCTATCAATAATATGCATAGGACATGATGGCAATTTGTATTCAAACATCCTTGATAAAATTGACTATTGTTTATAATGCAAATTATGAAATATAATAACGGTAAACTCCCTATCCATGAGTAGAAGGTCCTAACTCTCAAAAGTTTAAAGAATTGTCAGCTTTCTTAATATAGATATTTGAACTCTTTATAATAAATTTAAGAATTTACGTTTACATCTTTTAGAAAATTGTACCTTTACTGTCATATTGTAAAATAAAATTTGAAGTTGTTTTATTAAAGTAGGATTTTCTTAATATTTTTTTCTTACTTTTAAGTTAAACAATTAAACAGACCTATTTTTGTTTTTTAACTTGTATGTTAAAAAAACTTTATACTTATCATCTATACTAATAAAAGAAAGATTTGCTCTGTGTGTGTGCGATGGCTACCAAAATCTACCGCACATATGGAGTCTGAAAATTTGGGTGAGGATAGTCTACGGTAGGTCCTGAGGCTCAGACTAAAGGTGAAAATAAGGAATTTTGCTTAGTAGCCACTAGGGATGTAACCAATAGTGATTTGGCCGAATACCGAATATTCGGCCAAATTTTAGGCCGAATACCGAATATTCGGTGGCCGAATACTGACTTTAAAAAAAAATTATTTTAATTGTTTATTTATTTATTTTTTCAATTTTAAAATCAAAAATTAAATTAAGGACTAATTGAAATAATTTTTTTGTTTGAGTGTTCAAAAATCATAACAGCTGAATGTATTTTTTGTAATATTTGAAATACTTTGATGCCAATAAGATAATATTTGACTTTCAAAAATGTAAATAATAATTTAATTCATATACAGTCAAAGCACCTTATAACGAAATCGAAAGTGCTTCAAAGATTTGCTCGTTATAACGTGCTTTCGTTAAAACGTTATAACGAATTATTTCGTTAAAACGTTATAACGAATTATTTTGTTAAAACGTTAGGACGAATTATATTGTTATACAGTAATAACTCCAATTATCCGGACTAATGTGATCTGAACGTAATCTGAGTATGCAGCAGCAGTGATGAATTCAGGGGGTGGCCCGGGGGGACATTACCCCCCCCCCCCCCTTCCCGGAGCATTGAAATGTCACACCCCCGGAAGATTTGAGATTGTTTGCTTTTAATGGTAAAAAAAGTGCAATTTTCCTCCCGGAACTCTACAATGCCCCCCCCCCCCCCCCCCCCATAGCCACAGAAATCCCTCCCGGAGAGAAGTGTCTGAATTCAACACTGATGCAGCAGTCCGGATAATGAAGACAGTCATAAAAAAGGGCGATTTATTACATAAAGATATCCCATAAAATTGCTTTTGTTTAATAAACAAACTAGGTCTTATGGATTCATATTAAAT
Organism: Maratus michaelseni; assembly: GCA_963931845.1. Taxonomy (NCBI): domain Eukaryota; kingdom Metazoa; phylum Arthropoda; class Arachnida; order Araneae; family Salticidae; genus Maratus; species Maratus michaelseni. The sequence goes on from OZ007596.1 coordinate 144,780,339, forward strand.
TAAAGCCTTCGTAGGAAAGATCACATTTACTAAAAAATGTGAAAAGAAGAAAAACGTTAAATTAAAAAGTAATTTCAAGATAATTATATTTTTACAAATATATATGTACAAATCATATCATAAAATTAAAATTTTGTGATTATAGATCTGGATGACTGGATTTCAGATAATTATAGATTTGTTGTATTAATTTAACGGTATATATATATTACATACACACACATACAATATCTATGCTACACATGAAAAACCTGGGCAAATTTAAATCTAAAAAAATGTTATTGATTTAATTCTCTTAAATTGTAGTTTTACATACCTATATAGGTTTGAAAAATGAAGTTATCAAGCTCTGCTTTCTTTTCTTAACAGCATTATCTAATATTGTACGCTCTATTTTGTCAACATACATGGTAATTTCGTTCGTTAACAAGTTTTCATTATGCATGTAACACACAATTTTCTGTAAATACTCGAGTGCATCAGATGGTAAAAGTTTCTCGCCAGCTTCTATAAATTCTTCTTCCTCACTGACACTGCCATCGGACGACTCATTTTCTGCACTTTTTTTAACGATATTCTCTTCATTGAACTCTTCATTTGCTATTATGTGTTCATCAACGTTAACGTATTGATCAAAGTTAAAGTCAGAAGTCGGGTTGAAGGACGATATCAGTTCATCTGCATCTTCCAATTCAGGTAAAGAAACAGTTTCATTACTATTTGAAGGTGATGGGAATATTCCCGAAACTGAAAAAGCGTTAACAATAGTTTCTTTCGAAACATCGCACCAAGCGTTATTTATCATATAAATTGCTTTCAGCACGTCTATTTTTGTTTCTTTCTTGTCATCTGAATTCACGATTATTTTTTTCACAAGCACCTTCCGGTATTTAGTTTTAAACGAATGAATAATTCCTTGGTCTAGTGGTTGCATTTTGGATGTAGTGTTAGGTGGCAAAAAAAGTAATTTTATACATTTAAGACGAACAGAACTCACATGCGAGGATACATTGTCTAAAATAAGCAGAACTTTCCTTTTGGCTTTTTGCATCTCTTTGTCAAAATCTAAAATTCATTCATCAAAAAGACCTTTTGTCATCCAAGCTTTGCAGTTATGCCTGTACATTACAGGCAAAGCTTTCATTACGTCTTTTGGGATACATCGTGGATTCTTTGCTTTTCCAATTACAAGAGGTTTTCGCTTTTCAGAACCGTCGGCATTGCAGCATAATGCTAATGAAAGTCGATCTTTGCTCCTTTTCCCACCGTAGCAAGTCTCTTTTTTTAAAGTTAGAGTTTTATCAGGCATCAAACGAAAAAATAATCCAGTTTCATCCATGTTAAATATATCTTTTCGATCGTAATCCTCAAATATTTTAGAGTTTTCGTTCTTCCATTCTTCAATTGTTTCTTCTGAAACAGAAGCTGCTTCTCCACATAATTTTTTACACACAATTTCATATCTTTTTTTGAATTTACTCAGCCAACCATCACTTACATGAAAGTCTTTATAGCCAAGTTTTTCGGCAAATGCGTATGCTTTTTCTTGCAAAATACTTCCACTAATAGGGATGTTTTTAGATCTTGCATCTTTAAACCATGAAAATAATACTTCCTCTACATCTGCATATTTCGCTGTGCGTATACGTTTAAACAATGAGGAAATTGCACCCTTTTCGAAAATTTTAAGAATTTTTTCTCGATCTTTCAATATTGTGCTAAGAGTGCTACTTGGAATCGCAAATTTTCTCGCTACATCACTTTTTTTACCATTATTGTCGACGCATTTTATAATTTCCACTTTCTCGTCTAAACTCAAACATTTTCTTTTGCCAGACATAGTCAGTGTATAAAGAGTTTTAAAAATTAACACGCGATAAATTCACAGGAAAAGCAAATGTCAATGAAATCAGTCATCGAATAAAAAAGAACAATACAGTTCAGATAAACTGTTGCCTCTCTGTCTGTCTTAAAACACTGCCCCTCCCTCAAACCTCTCTTGGAAGTATTGAAAATATGTGATTGGCCGTAGAGAAAAATGTTGAATGTTATGTCATGGAAAAAAAAAGGTTGTATTTCAGAAATAATGTTTTTGGATCCTATTTCCCGCGTTAAGTTAAAAAAAAAAAAATTCGCTATATCGTTTTTATTTTACTTTTCATGCTCGAATTGCTTTCGTTATATCGTGCTTTTCGCTATAAATATTTCGTAATATCGTTCCGAATTCAGTATTCTTTAACACACAGACCAACTAAATGGTTATGAGCATTTCGTTATATCGTGCTTTTCGTTATATCGTATTTCGTTATAAAGTGCTTCAACTGTATATATTTTTTAATCCATAGATAGTTCTAGTAATTTATATATTTTTTACCTAAAATAGAAACCCATTACCTCTGTAAAAATGAAGCTTTTTTTTTTTTTTTTTTTTTTTTAGTAAAATCATTTAACCCCCAAAAATAAGAACTTGCATGTGTCCTCTGTCTTTTTATATCCTTTCTCATGCAACTCAAACTTAGTAAATTTACGTTCTGTATGTCAAGAAAAGGGTTATTTTCTTAAAATATAATTTCATTTTGGGATTGCTTTTCAGAAATAAAAAATAAGAAGTCATCACTGCCAAATTTGTCAAATGACGTTAATAATAATACAGCAGATAAATTAAGAGAGGTAGATTGCTATTTTGATAAACATTTAATAGCTAGGACAGAGTGTCCATTTAACTGGTGGAAAACAAATGCAGAAAACTTTCCAAGGCTTGCAAATTTAGCAAGAAATCATCTTTCAGCTCCTGCAAGCACAGTATATAGTGAATGTTTGTTTTTTGAAGCTGGTAATATATATGAAACCAAACGAAACAGACTTCTTGAAAATGCTGAAAAGTTATTATTTTTGCATTACAATTTCAGGCTTTACAGTGATAAATTATTTTGTTACCCCTGTATGTTATTTTGAAGTAACTCATTAAATGCTTTTTCAGTATAGGTAATAGTTTTTTTCTTTTCAATGTATCAAACTCATTAGTTCGTTTAATCAACATCTAATGTTTCATTTTTAATTAGTAAAGTAATTATATAGTCCTATATTTATTCAATTTTTTTTATTTAAAAGTAAAACTAAAAACTAGAAAAATGATTTAATTTGTGAAAGATTAAACATTTTTACAAGACAGTAAAATATTTATTTTTAATATTTATGAATTTTATTGTTAAAGAAACTTATCATCATTATAAATCAGATTAAAAAATAGATATAAAGTTAATATTTTTAAATTCACTGAAGAGATTTAAACTTTAAATGAAGTATATATTTTGCATTTTAATATAAAAGAAATTAATGTTGCAATACTTACTTAAATTCACATGATGCCTAAATATGCAGCAAGAAAAATATTTTTATTTATGTAATATCATTATATACAGTTATTTATAAGTTGTCATGAAGCTTTAAAATTGCATAAGTATTAAGATTTCTTTTTCTTATAATAATTAATATATTTAGATATAATTTTTAGGTAGCTTTCAATACAAAAAAGTATAAAGCTACCTATTGCAGCCGTTCGGAGGAAAGCAGTTCCGGAAAATTTCGATATATTTTCATCGATCATGACCCCCAGACCCCAAAACCACCCTCCGTTGAAATGTTGATTTATATATATAGATATATCCATATATATATATATATATATATCTGACCTATGTCATACGATAACGCTCGTATTTATAAATCAATTTCAATGAAACTAATTGTGTGTATTAAGCTCACCAATGTCTCGACCGAGTTCGTTGGCCAGCTTGGTCCGCCATTTTGTTTCAAGATGGCGGCCACTTAAAAATTTAAAACTAAAATAAATATACAAAGAAGTTAAAAATTCAAATAAGTGTTAGGCCTTGATACGAGGAATCCAGAGCATTTTTTGGTTTACCTCTATCTTAAAAAATGGTTGAGATAGAGGAGTTTGAAATTCTAGGGTGGCTGACATTTTAAAACAAAACGCGATTACTCGCAAATTATTTTCTTTCATTGCTGTAATAATTTTCCCAATCATACGCATAAAACTATATATTAATATCCGTTAGCGCCAAAATTGGCGACATTTGGCGAAATATTGCCAAATTTGGCGACCAAAATAAGTCTTCATAAATGAAGCCAATTTGGCTATTGCTCAATAATTTGGCGAATTTCTTATTCAAATTCAGTATTAACGAATCTTTTGTAAACGTTTCTTTGCATTTTAACTTGCTGTTTTCGTGTAACATTAGCTAAAATTTTAAAACGAAGATATAGGAAAGCTACCTTTTCCTCCCGGTACAGGCCAGAAGGACTTTTTAATATTGTTGGTTGAAAATATTTAAAATCACATTTTGTTTTGATTTTCCGGAACTTATTTACCCAAATATCTTAGAATATTCGGCCAAATATGCAACTATTCGGCAAAATATCAAATTATATTCGGTTCAATATTCGGCCATGCCGAATATTCGGCAAAAGGGCCAAATAGGCCGAATACCGAATAGAGACCGAATATTTGTTACATCCTTAGTAGCCACTAGCTGGTAGGTTGATTTTTTTAGTAGCCAGTTCAGGGACGTAGCTACCGTGGAGCAGTTGGAGCACATTGCTCCAGGTGCAAGAATAATAATGGGCACAAAATTACAAAAGGAACGAAATTATTTATATAAATATTATTTTTACATTTGCCATTTTTAAAAATATATAAAATATACAGTAAAACCTGTAAAAGCGGAGTTCTGTCTTTTACAGAATTTTTTCGTGTGAGTATGTAATTATACTTACTAATACGAAAACCTGTCTAAAACGGAATATTTTTTCAATGCTTTCCGATTTTGTTTTAGCTAAAAATTAGATAAATGAAACTATAGTATTCCTCGAACTTCACTTATCAAAATTTTTATTTAAGATAATATACATTATAAATCTATTGTTTTATGCCTTTGAAAATTCATGAAAATTGTAAAGAACGTTTAAAAGCACAAATGAGGGCATTTTAATGTGCATTACAGGTTTACAGGTTGTGTTTTATAGCAAAAAAATTGTATTAATTTGAAATAAGTACAATGAAGTCTATTAAGACGGAATCACAAAGGACTGAGAGAAATTTCGTTTTAGACATGTTTTTGTCTTAGCAAATATGGCATTCCTTCTATCAGCATCATGAATTTTTTAGGTAGATTTCGTAAGAAATACTACCTATTACATTATCCCCTAAGTTGGAATTTTTGAAAAATTTTTGCTACGCCGATCATGACTCCCAGAACACCAAACCACCCCCAGTTCAAAACTTTATATATCTATCTATCTATGTCACTTTTTTATGAACACGATAACTGCAGTAATTCTGCACTGATCTCTTCGAAACTGATACATAAAATCAAGGGGCATAAAATCTTGGTCAAGTTCGTTAATGGGCAAAATCGAACCAAGGGTGGGGGGGGCGCCTTTTGTGAAAACAGAAAAAAAACCATAATTTCTTAATTAGGATACGTATCGAATCCGTTTAAAGTTATTATTACTTCTAGGAGAAGGGCCGAAAATGTATGTATGACAGATTTTTGATATAATTAAAAATGGCCCCAAGGGGAGGAAAAAAGGGGGTGTTTTAGAAGAAAAAAATTCATAACATCTTCAATTCACAAGATATCAAATCCGCTTAAATTTATTATAAATCCTCTTAATATTATCTAAAACTTTTATATTGACAAGTTTTTTATAGGACCAACCCTTATAGCAAAAAAAAAAAAAAAAAAAAAAAAAAAAAAAAAAAAAAAAATACCCTGCCGGTTCCGCCTGCAAACAAGTTAGGTTTTGAAGTAGACAGTTCAACTGCCACATCATGGCAAAAAGGTCATTTCTTCCGCAATTCCCAACAAACAGGCGCCCCATGGTCTGCATCTTCGAAATCTACCTTTGCCTGTAGGCCGAGCCGTCAGGGATTTTTTTAATTTATGGCAGGATGTTTTACTACATTATGTATGTTTTAAACCTGAAAACAAATTTTGGGCAACCTTTTCTGGTAGAGAAGGGGGTGATCCGATTGTACTTGCTCCAGGGCGCTGAACATGTAGCTACGCCACTGAGCCAGTTAGTGGCGAGTGAGAATAATTTCTTTAGTAGCCAGTAAGTACATATATAGGAAATATTTAATTAAAAAATATATATATAATGAGTTCACAGCCCAGTGGCAGAACTATCTTCAAGTGTCTGCAATGCTAATAATGTTTTCAAAAATAGTCTGCAATATGCAATATATCATAAAATCTATTCTTGCTGCTGCATGTAGTTGTAGTGCTAATTAATTAACATTTATCAGCCTTTCTGAGTAAAAAAAAATTCTGAAATTCACAGCAAACATTCTGAAAGGTTACAGCAGAGGGGGGGAGGGGAGAAAATCCCCTCTCGGCAATAATTATTCTTGTTGCAGGTCAGATTAACTCTGCTTTTGATTCGAGTCGATTTCAGGTTGAGTGTAGATTCTTGCTAATTGGGTTCAAGTTAACCCGATTTTTCAAAAGTTAGTTCAGTATATTGTTTCAAATTAAAAACTATGTCTATATTAATATTAATAAGCATAGAACTTTGTGTGTCTGCTGTTTTCTAAAGGAATGCTGCATCTTTTACGGGACTATTTCACAAAATTCACGTTTTTTTCGTGAACTTTTGACGAAATTAGTGTCCCCCCCCCCCCGCAATCCTTTGACGAAATTCACGGGTTTTTTTTTTCATGGCCCTTCGACAAAATTCACTTTTTCCGTGATCCTTTGACGAAATTAGCAGTTTTTTCCATGACTCTGACAAAAAAGTCCCTGACGGCTCGGCCTACAGGCACAGGTAGATTTCGAAGACACAGACTGTGGGGCGCCTTTTTGTTGGGAATTGCGGATAAATGACCTTTTTGCCATGATGCGGCAGTTAGAACCGCCTACTTTGAAACCTAACTTGTTTGCAGGCAGAGCCAGCCGGGATTTTTTTTTTTTTTTTATTTTTTTTGCTGTAAGAGTTGGTCTTATAAAAAACTTGTCAATATAAAAGTTTTAGATAATATTAAGAAGATTTATAATAAATTTAAGCGGATTTGAAATCTTGTGAATTTACGAAGATATGAATTTTTTTCTTCTAACCCCCCCCCCCCCCTCTTGGGGCCATTTCTAATTATATCAAAAATCTGTCATACATAAATTTTCGGCCCTTCTCCTAGAAGTAATAATAACTTCAAATGGATTCGATATGTATCATAATTAAGAAATTATGGTTTTTTTCTGTTTATACAAAGAGCCCCTCCATCCCCCCCCCCCTGGTTCAATTTTGCCCATTAACGAACTTGACCGAGATTTTAAGCCCCTTGATTTTATGTATCAGTTTCGAAGAGATGCAGGAGTTGCAACCGCCTACTTCGAAAAATAACTTGTTTACAGGTGGAGCTGGCTGGGATTTTTTTGTTTTTAATTTTTGTTTGCTATAAGTGTTGATCCTATAAAAAACTTGTCAATATATAAGTTTTAGATAATATTAAGAGGATTTGATATCTTGTGAATTGACGGAGTTATGAATTTTTTTCTTCGAAAACATCCCCTTTTTCCCCCCCTTGGGGAAATTTTTAATGTAATCAAAAGTCTGTCATATATAAATTTTCGGCCCTTTTCCTAGAAGTAATAATAACTTTAAACGGATTCGATACGTATCCTAATTAAGAAATTATGGTTTTTTTTCTGTTTTCACAAAAGGCGCCCCCCCCCCCCCCCCCCACCCTTGATTCGATTTTGCCCATTAACGAACTTGACCGAGATTTTATGCCCCTTGATTTTATGTATCAGTTTGGAAGAGATTTGTGCAGAATTGTTGCAGTTATCGTGTTCATAAAAAAAGTGACATAGATAGATAGATTCTATATAGGGGAGACCGGTACACACTGGACCTATGTACACAGTGGACCACCCCCTAATATTTTATTTATTAAAATTTTTTTTAAGCTTCTCTTCTATCCTAATAGACAACAGCACTGCAATGATTATTTATAGCCTTCCGAAAATATATTTAGCTCAGATTGAACTATTTTATCCTGCTTTTTTGTTTTGAGCTTCTAAAAGTAAAATTTCTCATCATCATATTTTTATTTTTTTAGTAATTAAAAGTTGTAGATAAATAAAATAAAACAGCTTTTTAGCAAAGCTAAGATACTTGTTTTTATTTTACTTTAAAGTTAATATGTTTAAAAGAAAACTATAAACAATATTAATATGATTATTTATTGAACTTCAACATGGGGTACAGTGGACCACCCACTCCTGGGGCACAGTGGTCCACAATCCACTCTGCTCCTGTAATGCAGAATGTTCAAAATACTTAATAATTGCTTATTTTCTATAAAGAAAGATTGTTTTAAAGTAGATTTAACTGTAAAATAAAGTAAACAAATAAAAATAACAATTTATTTAACATAGTAAGAAATATTTTGTTTTGTATTTACTGCCTTTGATAAATATAACTGTAGTCTAATTGTTGATGATTCTATTGAAGTAAGATTCATGAGACGCAAATTGAATGGAAATCAGTTTATTTCTCCCGAAACTGTAAATGAATCTGCTGTTGATGTCAATGATTTCATAATGTTGCTCTCAGACTCAAAATTATTTCTTTAAAATTCCAGGCTCAATCTTACTCATAAGTACTTTGGAATTTCATTTGCAAATTTTAATGTGCGCTGATTTTTTTGTACTTAAGTAATAACTTCAACTAAATTGCAATTGTATTAATCTGTTATTATTTTCAAAATAAAATTAATTTTTTTGTTTTTGTTTCAAAATTTATATTACTATGTTATTTTGCGGGTGAAGGGGCAACAAAAAAGAATTAGATTAATGAAAAATAGATTTATATTGTATTTTAGATAATATCTAATTGTGGTCCACTGTACCCTGGTGGGTGGACCAGTGTACACCGCTTCCGGGGTACACTGGTCCGCTTTACAAGTGCATATAATTTTTTTTTTTTTTTTTTTTAAATGTATTGAAAACTATGTTGTGAGAAAATTATGATGGATGTAAGAAGGTTTAAGGAATATTCAAAAATATTTTCATACAGATTGGTCAGTCTGTTAAAGAGAAAAAAAAAAATGTTAACTGAAAAAGTGGTCCACTGTGTACCGGTTTCCCCTATATATAAAGTTTTGAACAGGGGGTGGTTTTGGGTTCTGGGAGTCATGATCGGCATAGATCTGCAAAATTTTTTCAAAAATTCCAACTTAGGTGAGAATGTAATAGGTAGTATTTCTTACGAAATCTACCTAATTGGCATTTTTTTCTGCGGCCATTTGACAAAATTTGCGTTTTTTCTGTGGCCCTTTGATGAAATTCGCATTTTCCCACGATCCTTCAACGAAACTCATGTTTTTTTTTTTTAGTCTTTTCACGAAAATCAAGTTTTTCCGCGACACTTTGACGAAATTTGTGTTTTTAATTGCAATCTGTCAACGAAATTAGCCATTTTCCCAGATCCATTGATGAATTTCGCGTTTTTTCTTTGGCCTTCAGACAAAATTCGCGCTTTTCCGTGATCCTTCGACGAAATTTGCCTTTTTGTTTTCGAAATACTTCGACGAAATTTGCCGTTTTTTTTCGAAATACTTCGACGAAATTTGCCGTTTTTTCGAGATCCTTCGACGAAATTTACCGTTTATTCGAGATCCTTCGACGAAATTTACAGTTTTGTGGCGATCCTTCGACGAAATTTTCCGTTTTTTCGATATCATTCGACGAAATTTGCCGCTTTTTTGGCGGATCCTTCGATGATATTTGCCGTTTTTTCGCGATCTGTCGGCAGAATTCATCGTTTTCCGTGATCAAACGACAAAATTTGCCTTTTCTTCGACGAAATTGACCGTTTTTTCGCGATCCTTCGACGAAATTAAGTTTTTTCCATGATCCTTTGACGAAGTTAGCGTTTTCTCCGTAGCCCTTCCGCAAAATTCGCATTTTCCCGCGATCCTTCAACGAAACTCATGTTTTTGACGGCCTTTTGACGAAATTAACGTTTTTTCACGGCCTTTTGACTAAATTTGCGGTTTTTTTTCGCGATCTATCATCGAAACTAGTCATTTTTGGCAGTCTTTAAATGAATTTCGCGTTTTTTCGGCGATTCTTTGACGAAATTTGCCGTTTTTTCATGTAATTTACACGCTATAGCGTGTCCGCGGCATCGCTGTATGTTTTTAGTCTGCAGGTACCCTAAAAAGTCTGCGACGCCCGTCGCAGCGTCGCGTACATTCTGCCACGGGGGTTCACAGTAAAGTAATTTATGCACGTAATAAAAATATTTTAATTTATATTGCTTTGAATAAACTTGAGATTCTAATTTCCAATCTGTTTTAAATTTTAAAATAAGTTAACAGCAAAGTTATACACAACATGCTTGTGTAGTCACTACATAAAGTCTCACTAAGCTTAGGTACTTGTGTAGCTAACTACAGAAGTCTCACTAAGCTTAGGTACTTGTGTAGCTAACTACAGAAGTCTCACTAAGCTTAGGTACTTGTGTAGCTAACTGCAGAAGTCTCACTAAGCTTAGGCACTTATGTAGCTAACTACATAAGTACCTTTTATTAAAAAAAATTATTTATCTGTCTAGAATTAAGATCTGACATTTATAAAATAGGTATGTTTATACACTAAATAATAACCCACAACATGATATACATACTAGTGTTCACTCTAGAAAAAAAAAGGGCAGTGTGCTAGTCACAAAAAGGGCAGTATTGAAGCATAAAAAGGGCACTAGTTTCAGCAAAAAAGGGCATTGTTTCATAAAAAAAGTATACATTTTCGGAACCAATATAAAAAACTCATTATTGTTCATCATATACTCATCAATGTTTGTACACACATTTAGTAACATAAATTACAGAAATACATTTTTATTAAATTGATATTTTATGGTTCTAGTAAGTAATTAGGTTAACATATGTGGATATAAAATTATTAGCCGCCTCTAAACTATGAATTTTAAGGGGGAAGCAGAAATTTTGAACTTAAGATGACTGATTTAGTTACCATACTAAAGATTTAAAAATAGGACAAAAAAATTTAAATAAAAGAGTTTTAACTTTAAATTTTGTGTGCTTGGAAAGAAGGGGGGGGGGGCATCAATTTTGGGTGAGGGTGTGGAAAATTACTTGATCGATTATTTGCTATAATAAAGTGACACAGCAGAAAAAGTAAAAAAAAAAAAAAAAAAAAAAAAAAGATAAGGCTTTTAAGCTTGGTGAGCTGGGAGAGCAAAAGATTTTTTTTTATATTTCTTTTCCAGGGTGTTAAGGGGGGGGGGGGTTGCGTCCCTTTGACGAAATTTGCGTTTTATCGCGATCTTTTGACGAAATTTGCAGTTTTTTCGAGATCTGTTGATAAAATTTGCGGTTTTTTTCGCTATTTTTTTTTTAAAGAAATTTGCCGTTTTTCGCGATCTGTTGACAAAATTTGACGTTTTTTCGCAATATTTTTCACGAAATTTGCCGTTTTTTCGCGATCTTTTGACGAAATTTACCATTTTTCGCAATGCTTTTGACGAAATTTGCCGTTTTCTCGCGATCTTTTGACGAAATTTGTCGTTTTTCGCAATGTTTTTGACGAAATTTGCCGTTTTTTCGCAATCTTTTGACGAAATTTGCCGCTTTTCACAATGTTTTTGACGAAGTTTACTGTTTTATCGCGATCCTTTGACGAAATTTGCAGTTTTTCCGAGATCTGTTGATAAAATTTGTGGTTTTTTCGCTATTTTTTTGATGAAATTTGCCGTTTTTCGCGATCTGTTGACAAATTTTGACGTTTTTCGCAATGTTTTTGACGAAATTTGCCGTTTTTCGCAATGTTTTTGACGAAATTTGCCGTTTTTCACAATGTTTTGACGAAATTTGCCGTTTTTTCGCGATTCTCTGACGAGTCACGTTTTTCTCGCGATTTGTTGACAAAATTTGCCGTTTTTTCGCGATCTTTTGACGAAATTTGCCGTTTTTCGCAATGTTTTTGACGAAATTTGCGTTTTATCGCGATCTTTTGACGAAATTTGCAGTTTTTTCTTGATAAAATTTGCGGGTTTTTTCGCTATTTTTTTTGACGAAATTTGCCGTTTTTCGCGATTTGTTGACAAAATTTGACGTTTTTTCGCAATATTTTTGACGAAATTTACCGTTTTTCGCAATGTTTTTGACGAAATTTGCCGTTTTTTCGCAATGTTTTCAACGAAATTTGCCGTTTTATCGCGATTTGTTGGCAAAATTTACCGTTTTTTCGCGATCTTTTGATGAAATTTGCCGCTTTTCGCAATGTTTTTGACGAAATTTGCCGTTTTTTCGCGATCTTTTGACGAAATTTGCCGCTTTTCGCAATGTTTTTGACGAAGTTTGTTGTTTTATCACGATTCTCTGACAAAATTCAAGTTTTCTCGCGATCTTTTGACGAAATTTGTCGTTTTTCGCAATGTTTTTGACGAAATTTGCCGTTTTTTTCGCGATTCTCAGACGAAAGACACGTTTTTCCCGCGATTTGTTGACAAAATTTGCCGTTTTTTTCGCGATCTTTTGACGAAATTTGCCGCTTTTCGCAATGTTTTTGACGAAGTTTGCTGTTTTTTCGCGATGTTTTTGGCCACTTTTGACTAGTTTTAAAAAAGGTAGGGCGCATTTTTCCGATTTCAAAAAGGGCAGGGAGCATTTTGCCGATTTTAAAAAGGGCAGGGCGATACGCCCTTCAAAAAAAGCCTAGCGGGAACACTATACATACAGTCAGACGCGAAAAAAAATCCTGAATTTCATCGATCGGACGCTGAAAAATCATACATTTTGGCTATCAGGTGCTGAAAAATCATGAATTTCGGCGATTGGACGCAGAAAAATCCGAAATTTCCTCAATCGTGCGCTGAAAAATCATACATTTTGGCGATTGGGTGCGGAAAAATCATGAATTTCGGCGATCGGACTCAAAAAATCATGAATTTCGGCGATCGGTTGCAGGAAAATGGCAAATTTTGGGGAATAAAGGAAATCTGAAAATCCTGTATTTGGCCGGTTCTTTCCATATTTTTAATCGCCAGTTTTTCAAGTTTAATCGCCGAGTGGCGACTGCTTATTTTCACCTTTATCTCAGACTTAATTTTTTGTGACCCGGGCCCCTTTACATTTTTGTGCCATTAATTGTTTATAACTTGCTCCCTTTTTATCTGATATTCTTCGTTTTTTGGGGTCCTTTCTCTATTTAGCTATTCCCCCATTTCTATATTCCAGTTAAGACCCTGGCCTCCCGGAGCCCGGTATAGGGGTCCCGTCGAAGTTTTTGTACCCTAAATTGTCAATAACTTGCCTCCTTTTAATTCAATCTTCTTCATTTTTGGGGCCTTTTCTCCATTTAGTTATACCCCTATTTCTACATCCCAGTTAGAACCCTGGTCCCCGGGGCCCCTTGAACTTATTCTGTGCCATGTGTTTTTCACCCGCTCCCCAAATTGTGTTACCCTCTCAATGCATAATGTATATACTCACATATAAGCCAACCCCCAAATTCGCAATAAAAACAGGTTCAATACCAATATTTTACAGTAGTTTTCTTCGCGCCTTAAATTATTTAGAATTAAATGAGATGAAATAAGGTGCAGAAAACCATTCTGAATTACTGGTATTAAACATGTTTTTATCTAGAATTCGGGGGTTGGCTTACACGCGAATATATACAGTAACTTTAAAGGTGAGCCTTGGACTCCTCTCTCCAGGCCACTACCCTCATAATTTTATTGATTCCTAGGGCCCAATCTTTAAGCATTTCTTTAAAATTCTATTCTAATGATTAATTTATACCTTATGCTTAATTTCGACTAATTGAAGATCTAAAGTGCTAAGTACTAGGAAATTTTTAAGATGTTTTCTTCTCACGGCCCTGATCAAAACTATCTGTTGGCCCCTATTGGGCCGCCTCCCTTAAAAATTCTCCGATTCACTAGTTTTTTTTTTAAACAACTTCTTAAGACTTCCAACTACTATCTGCATGACAAAAAAGTCTCATGGACTTCAGCTGCCACCAATTTTGAATATTAATCTCCTTCTTGGGGCCCTTGGTGCATATTTAAAAATAATTAATAATTTATAATTAATAATTAAATTAAATAATTATAAATTAAATAATTTATAATTAATAATTCTGCACAAATCTCTTCCAAACTGATACATAAAATCAAGGGGCATAAAATCTCGGTCAAGTTCGTTAATGAGCAAAATCGAACCAAGGGGAGCAATGGGGGGGGGGGGGCTTTTTGTGAAAACAGAAAAAATTCCATAACTTCTTAATTATGATACATATCAAATCCGTTTCAAGTTATTATTACTTATAGGAAAAGGGCCAAAAATTTATGTATGACACATTTTTGATATCATTAAAAATGGCCCCAAGAGGGGGGGAGAAAGAGGGGTTTCAGAAGAAACAAATTCATAACTTCGTCATTTCACAGGATATCAAATCCACTTAAATATATTATAAATCCTCTTAATATTATGTACAACTTTTATACTGACAAGTTTTTTTATAAGACCAACCCTTATAGCGGAAAAAAAAAAAGATAAAAAAATCCCTTCCGGCTCCGCCTACAGACACAGGTAAATTTCGAAGTGTGCAGGCCCAACTGCCGCATCATGGAAAAAAGGTCATTTCTTCTGCAATTTCCTAATAAACAAGTTCCACACGGTCTGCGTCTTCGAAATCTACCTGTGTCCGTAGGCCGAGCCGTCCGGGATTTTTTTTTTTTATGTGCACAGTTGGTCAAAAAAATAGAGTGTATCACCAAATTGTAACAGAAAAAAGAATGAAAATAGACATTCGACTGGAAATTGTCTTCTTTAAATGCATGTTACCAAAATGGTGTCGCGCACAATTCATCTCAGCGTCAATTTTTCCATTGTTGAGAAACGTGTGGAGGTGACTTTTCATTCCATTATAAATTGAGCAACCATGATTGTTGCATAAAGATTTTTGCCTTTGCAATCACCGGTCCAAGGAGATGAAAAGGGTCATAGATGTGTGCGATTTGAGAAAACACATCTCTTTTAGTGAAGTCATGATTAGAACTAATGTTTATACTGCATACGCAAATGTATCACTGAAACTATTCCACAGCATCCCCAAAGTTTTAATTGTTATTTGTTTGGAATTTTTATCAAGGGGAACTATCTCATGATCATGACTGAGCTCTATTTGAACACCACTTTTGCAAGTTCATTCTCCTCTTTGAAGAAGTTGTGTTAGTTCAGACTGAAACGATAGAAGCTCATGAAAGTCAGACGCACCAGACAGACAATCGTCCATATAGAAATCATTTAACACAACCTTTGAAGTTAACAGAAAGTCCCGCTTTTAATCCAAAACTAATTGTTGCAAAGCCTTGGTTGCTAGGTATGGAGCACAGGCGGTACCGTAGGTAACGGTTGACAATTGGGGAAAACTTTTATTGAAGATGATATAGTCTTTTCACAGGATTTTTAAGAATTTATATTGTGACGGGTTTATATCTATCAATCGAAACATTTGCTTAATGTCCTTGTCCACGGTAAATGCATAAGTATGTTTTCTAAATCTTACTAATATAGAAGAGAAATCTTCTTGCAGCACCCTTCCCCTCACTTACATTACAAATCATTTAAAGAAATTCTGCTGGTTGTTTTGGCAGTTGCGTCGAAAGTAGTGCGTAATTTAGTAGTTTTACTGGATAGTCATAAAACTCCATGATGTGGTAGATAATTGTCGTCCTCAAAATCACTATTTTCCTCTATTTCATGCATGTGATTTCAAAGATGATATTCATTCAGGAATTCTCTGTATAAATTTTTCATAATTGGATCACATTCTAAACATTGCCACAAATAACCTAATATTTTAGGAGGGGTGATTTTTTTTTGGGTGAATTTCCCAAAATGGTTTCAGAGATTTCTGGTTTGAATGACATTTTAACTACATATCTACCATCTGCTTTTCTAAAATGTGTCTTATCAAAATGGTTATTACAGTAATTTAATTCCTCACTGCTGCACGTTTTAAGTTTTCAACATCCTCAATTTCCCAGAAATATGTCAAGGTTTTATTGAGTGTTTCCAAGTTTTTTTATAGTAAACAATACATGTCATTATGATTTATAGTATTGTCATAAATGCTGCCCGAAACAAGATTTCCAAAACAACTTTATTACAAAAGTAAATTAATGGCTTACTTTTTTTTTCAGAGTTCAAAAGTTTAAAAAATAATTCCTGGCCCAAATGTGGAATAAAAAATTCTGGGTCAACAAGTTTTATTTTTCATGGAATTGTAGAGGCGATGCGGGTAAGCATACCAGTAACATGAATTTAGCCCTACAATGTCACCGACAGCTTAATATCGTTGCGTGTGAAAGTATGTAGACAAATAGCTAGACCAATGGAGGTTAACCAATTCTTTATTAACCTAACAAACATAAGTTAAGAAATTTATAAAATAAAATTAACGTGCTTTTCGCACTGCTAAAGACACACATGAGGCTATAATGTCCAGCTTGCATAGAAAGCTCTGTCATGCTCTTCTGACCTCCTGCCCTCGTTCTTGTCTATAAATCCCAGTTTAAATACAAGAGCATTCGACTGTTGCCATTGTGAAAAGAACTAATGAGTCCAGTCCTGTGAGAGATCTTGCATCTTATCAACCCGTCCGATTCTGTCATCAGAAAATTCACATCAGAAATCAGAACCATCGAAGTGGGTGTCGAGAAGTAGAGTACTTCCATATCTCAGTTCCAGTAGGTCTCGCTGGTGAAAATTGTCCACTGTCGAAACAGCTAGAGTGACTGCATGAATGGGTTGCTCGAATCTAGGGTAGTTATAGTCTGTTCAGGGAAAGGAGATAACGAAAGTAAACAAACGGGTTGCAGAAAAATCGCCAAGGAGCCACACATTTGGCACAAATCCCTAGGTTGGCGAATTTTATTTTTTATTTCGATTTGTTAATTTTTTAAACATTTATTTTGATAACTATATGAAAACAACACAAGTTGCTAACTGACTTACATCGAGATTAAAAAAAAAAATGTAAAAGTTTAAGACGTCAAAATTCTCTATTTATTTTAAACAGCGTTGAATTCAGACATATTTTTTCCTGGTGGGATTTCTGTGCCTCCAGGCGAGACATTATATACTTTCGGGGGGGGGGGGGGGATTATACTTTTTGACCATTAAAAGTATAAAATCTGATATATTCCGGGAGGGGACATTTTAATGACCCGAATGGAATTTCCTCCCGAGGCAAACCTTCTGAATTCAACATTGTTATAAACCATCATCAGGAGTTAATTTTGTTAAATACAAAATAGTACAAAACTATTTATATCTTACATTATTGAAGCCCACTTACCTCATAAATCATTCAGAAGATGAAGTTGAAGTATCGGAACTATTAGAATCTAGATTGATTACCATGGAATCTACTATATTATCTATAGCATTATCTAAATCCCACATTTGTTTTTCCACTGTATTTGTTACATGTTGAATGCATCTTTTCCATTTTTCAGTGCCAATTTTGCTGATACTTTGAGAGAATATATCTTTTACATGAGGCATTTTGAATGTTTTATTTTCTTTCGCAACGAAGTTCTTTGTGCCCAAATCAGTTCAATAGGATTAAGCTTGCAATGATAGGGGGTTAATCGTAAGACAGTTTTATTTTGTGCTTTTGCCATTTCATCGACAGTGTACTTGTCATATTTATTTTTATTATGCTTCACTAAACTGCAACAGTTCTGCTTTTAACATTCTGTCCTCAAAAGGGATATTTTTTGTTAAAAGCCAATCAGCAATTTTTTGTTTTCTCCACGAAGTATTCGGTATTTTTTCTGATTTTCGGGAATGATAAGGAGCATTGTCCATTACTATCACACAGTTATCTTCCAGTCGAAATAAGATATCAATCACCAAACCACTTTTCAAAACGTTCTGAATTCATGTCTTCGTGATAATCTTCATTTTTATTTTGATTCGAATAAGTCAAGCCCTCCATCCACGAAACCAGAATCGCTACCAATAGGGTAATTATCATCCGTTTTCCGGAAGGAGATTTTAATCCGGAAGAAAGACCAGACAAAAATGCTTGTTTTGATGATTTTACTGAGGTATCTTTCCAAATTTTACTAACTGTATGGCATGCATTTAACCAAGTTTCATCCATATAATATATTTTGCGCTCTTCTTCTCTGAAAGATTTGATTTGCCTTAAATATTTTCTTCGCCACACAATTATTTCATTTTTATCAATGAGAGTACTGTCTCGTCCTCTCCGTGAATACCTAAAGTTTTAATTCTTTCAGGAGATGATAAAATGTTGTCCTTTTAAAGGTTGGCAAATCAGGGTCATCATTTACAACTTCTAAAACTTTATTTATAGTGGGCAATTCATTCCTCAAAAAGAACTCGTGGATTTTTCTCCTAATAGCATTCCTATCAAAATCATCTATATTTTCTAAAACACGTTTACGTAATTTTATTTTCTTCGGCGAGTTTAACACACCACATTTTTTATACTCTCTTAACACTCGAAAAACAGAAGCTTTACCTACGCCTGTTATATGAGCAGCATTATGAGAAATCGGAAGTTCAGGATTCGATTCAAGTTCCGTTTTATATACATTTAAAATCATATCTTTCTCCACCTTACTCAAAGCTTTTCTTTTTACTCTCTTCTTAGGCGGGCTCAAAGAAGAATTTTCACATTCCATTTGTGTATATAAAATACCAAATCAATTGAAAAAAATCGTCAATTTTAAAAGTGAAAGACAAGAAACAAACAACCGTTTGGGAAAAAAAGCAGAAGCTCAAACAATTGGCGTTTCTGGCACAGCGCCAGGTTTAAGCATCGCCAATCCGCATGCGCATTTGTTTACTTTCGTTATCTCGTTTCAGCGAACGGAGTATAGACTTTAGAGTTTGTCCACAGCAGCAACAGCTAGAGAGAACTGCACGGATGAATCGCCACAGGTACTCCCCCTCCAGTCTGAAAGACGAAAAGAAAAGATTAAACAAGATCTGTGGGAGGAATTAAAAATCTTACATGTCGCCCACTGCGGGTAACGTATGAGGTAGGATCGTTGTCCAGATCGGCGGTATTGAACAAAAAAGCAGGCTTGAGTCGATTAATGGAAACATGAGTGTCACGTCCATTAATATTGACAGAAAAATACTTGTTATTACATTCCGTAACTGGAGAAGGACCATCGTAGGGTTGTTGCAGAGGTTTACGAACATAGTCTTTTCGGACAAAGACATGGGATGACGTCATCAACTCAAGATGGACAAAAACATTAATTTTGCTATGATGCGAAGTTGGAACTGGGCGGAGGCAGTGCATCATCTCCTGGAGTAAAATTAAGAATTCGTGGTGTTCTGGCTGTTTCGTTTTTGGGGACCGAAAAAATTCACCGGGAAGGCAAAGAGGGGAACCATAAACCAGCTCCACCGGGGAGGAATGTAAATCATGTTTGAATGCACTTCGCAATTCCAAAAGTATGGTAGGCAAAATTTCCGTCCATTTGTCTTTAGCGTGGCATTTAATGGCTCTTTTAAGGCGACGATGAAAAACTTCAATCACGCTATTGGAGGAAGGGTTATATGCTGTTGTGCGAGTTTTCTGTGCGCCAAGAAATTTCGCAAGTGATTTAAAAAGGTTGCTTTCGAACTGTCGACCCTGGTCCGTAGTTACGAATTCTGGGACGCCGAATTGGACAATCCAGCCATTATAAAACGTTCGAGCTATCGTATCTGCAGTTATATCGGCCATGGGAAAAACTTCTGGCCATCTGGTATATCGATCAATGCAAGTTAAGCAGTATCGAAATCCATTCGATGGTGGTAGTGGCCCTACGATATCTAGATGAATATGTCTAAATCTACATTTAGGGAGTGGGTAATGTCCTATTTCAGATTTCACATGACGATGTATTTTACTTTTCTGACAGGCGATGCACTTTTGAGCATACTCTGTTACATCCTTATGTAAATATTTCCATACAAAACGTTTTCGAATGAGGTCGACTGATCCATGAACACCTGGATGCGAAATATTATGCAGCATCAAAAAAATGGGTAAACGAAAGTTTGGCGGTACGTAAGGTCTTGCAGTTCCTGTCGATATATCACACCAAAGTTCTAGTTTGGAAGGAGAAAGTTCAAGGGGAATCATTTTGAGGGTGTCAGAATCCCGAAGTAAACGCAATTCAGCATCGTCATATTGGGCTTTTTGCAAGATAGAGATAATCAATACTCTCAGGCACTTTAATTTCCGAAATACGGGAAAAGGCGTCAGCCACTATATTATCCTTTCCAGGGATGTAGCGAATGTCTGTAGTAAATTGGGAAATGTATTCCAAATGTCACTGTTGTCGAGGTGAGCTAGTGTCACTCTGATTTACAAATGCGAAAGTTAGTGGTTTATGATCAGTAAATACAGTAAATTGACGACTTTCAATTATATGACGAAAATGCTTAATAGAACAATAAATTGCAAGCAATTCGCGATCATATGTACTATACTTTTGTTCAGTAGGTGTCAATTTACGGGAAAAAAACGTGAGAGGTTGAATATCGCCATTAACAATTTGTTGCAATACGGAACCGATAACGATATCCGAAGCATCAACTTGTAACGAAATTTGTGCCTCAGGCTAGAGATGTAAAATTTCTGGAAATTTTGAAGTGGCGAAAAAAAAAACAGTGTTTTTCAGTTTTTTTTCTGGAAAAATTGATTTCTTACAAATGTTTCTCAAAAATAAGTTATTTTCTTAAAATATATAAAATAATAAACATTTTTTAATTTTCTGCATACTAAAAAAAATTTTTTTTTTCACTTTACATATTACAAAAAAGAAAAAAAAAAAAAATCAGCTTTTAAAACACTGTGTGAGAGAAAGTGACTGTGTGAGAAAGACTGTGTTAAAAGACTGACTTTTTGTGGAGACTGAAAGTCTCAGAATTTTCACAGTAGCTTTTTTTGCTTAATTTAACACCATTGTTTGTACTATATCATTCTCTGTTGAAAGGATTTTTCATTTGCATTTGTTCAATTACCAGTAGAGATAATGAAAAAAAAAAAAAAAAAAAAAAAAAAATCTTATGAGTTTCAACCATTATCACTGCAGTTTGAAAGCAAATTTAAATCCCCTCTACATAGTATTGCTTTGTATATAAATGACACCATTTTAAAGAAACAAATTATTGTAGTTGTGACAGTATAGATATTATCATTTTTATATCTTCTATTGCTTAAAAATTGGTAATTTACAATATTACAATTTTATTTTCATGCAATTAGAATTTTCATTTATTGTGTATTTAGTTTTGGTATAGCTTTCCAGTCTAAACCTAAACGAGCTCTATGTTTTGGTTTTAGTACAAGTTTCAGATCCTTAATACATATATGTATGTATATTTCTTTAATGAAATTTATAAAACAGGTGAATTGTTTAATACTTCGAAATATTTAGTTGAAAACATTTTTTATCAGAAAATTTACATTTTCTTTTCAAAGTTTATTTGTATGCATTTATATATATGAAAAAATAAATACAATTAGACAAGTCTTAAAATCTATATTTAAGGAAAAGGAAGAGAAGAGAAAAAAAGCTTGAAAAGACTAAATAATTTCAATTGCATGTTATTAAAAAATAACTTGTTTCTAAAAATACTTAAATATTTCTGGCAATTATTATCTGTTTACATGAAAAATCGTAGCTATGCCAATAAAAATAAATGTCTGTTTCAAATTTTATATTAAATTTCAGTACAGGCATCCCCCGACTTACGTAATTAATGCGTTCTGCAGACTTTTACATAAGTCGAATGTGTAATTTGCTTAAGTAAAAATTCGTAAGAAACTGCAATATTATAGATATATATATATAGAGATTATTTACACAGTATTAATTTTTAAATAAAGCATCATGCTCGGATTTTTATTCCGAGTATTTACTCGGATATAAATTATACAAGTATGAAAAAATATAAAGGTATACTGAAAAAACACTTTTTAAATAAAAAATATCTTGTGGAATTTTGGATTTATAAATTTAACATTGATAGATTTATAACAATTTTGAGATTACTTCAAGCGACTATAAAAATAAGAAATAATTAAAGAGGACTGACTTACTTCTTCTTCACGAATTTTGGATGACAAGACAAATGAATAGCACTCACAAAATAAACTAATTCTTGATAAGCACAAATTGTAATTATTAAGAATTAGATGACAACAATGAATAACGAACAATAAAGATTTGTTGTTATGATAATACTGTATATTCCCAACAACTCTCTCTAATACATAAAACTATATTATAATAGTTATAATTTTTATCTACATATTTTATTTATAAAATAATTATCAAAAGTATACAAACGCGTATCAAATGCGCTATTGAGTTCATAAATGTAATTTTCAAAAAAATTTACGTAACTGTGAATTTACGTAAGTCGCAGTATACGTAAGTCGGGGGATGCCTGTATATTATTGAAATAATATTGCACATAAATTTTCATTTTTAACAAGATAAGTTGCTTGGGTATACTTACCTTATTATTGTTTTTTTTTTTTTACGCAATCTTGTTTTTGTGAACATTTTGAATAAAAAATATTGCCTTAATAAAAAAAATCATATAAAATTGCCATAAAAAATATAATCAAAATTTTGTTAATTAGAAATTATTGTTATATTTAGGCTCTTATTTAGATATTTTTAATAAGGTCCTTCATAAATACAGTAGTGGCCAAAATTGTGGAAACTTTTTGGAAAAAATGCTTTTTTGAAGTTTGATGGCTCATAACACCCAATATTTCTTAGTAAAACTATAAAAGCTATATACCACTGGAAAGATAATTTACTCAAGAATATCATGCAATACAGTTTGATCAATTATAATTCTTTTATGAAACATTATAGCCAAATAATCAGAAAAAGACAGTAAAACCTGGTTAGGTTGACGATAATTTTTTCTTTTTTTTTCTTGAATGTAGCCAATGCATATGAATGTTTGGAGTGTCCATGTCCAGACAGATTCCGTTTTATTTGGTAATTTGTCAATCAATGTGTAGGATTTAAAAAAAAAAAAGTATGCCATATTTTTGTACTTATAGGAGGACTTTTATCACTATTTTTTATTATTGCTGCCAAGTTGCTAAAGTTCTTTGCCACCTTTCAATTTTTGAGGTAGTAAAGCATAATAAAATTAACAAAACACCATAAAGAGTTGATTAGTTACCCAGAAATCAATGTGTAACAATATTCTCAAAAGGTTTCCACAATTTTGGCCACTACTGTATATACAGCTAGGTAAGAGATTCATTGGCGATTTCAGCTGTTATGTGACATGTTTTGTTATTCTAAAATCATCACATTTCTGCAGGATTCAGAATGGAGATTGAAAAATATTCCGAATTTTTTGAAGGGTCCTATGTTTTAAGGTGAAAAAATTGTAAAGGATCCCATAAAGGACTCAAATTCTTCCTAAATTGCTTACAGATCATATTTTCTATGTTAACATTTTCATGGGAGACACTGAACATGAAAAAACATAAAGAAAAAATATCAGAATGCAGCCATAATAACATTTTGAATATATTATTTTATAAATTAAATTTCAATTTTTCAGATTCGGAAAAATTGAAAAATATCCCTTCGGGGAAAAAAAACAGTTTTTTTCCCAAAGTTTCCCTTTTTTTTTTCCGAGCATTCCCATCTTTACCCCAGGCACATAGTGAAATAGCAAAGTTGACTCTGCAATGCTTTTCTTACATTGCTCAATAGACTGCGTAGTTGCATCAGTCCAATGAATGGGAGTATTGTCATTTTTTTTCTTTCCTTTACACAATTCGTGTAATGGAGCCTGAATAGATGCCGTTCGACTTTGAAATGTTTATGATAAAAATTTATCATAGCTAAAAATCTGCGTAACTCGTTAACAGTTTTAGGTAAGTGGAAAATGAAGTAATTTATGGACTTTTTCTGGCAAGGGCTATTCCTTTACTGTTGACTAAAAATCCCAAGTATGGTAACTCCTTTACGCCAAAGATGCATTTATCGACGTTAAGCACTAAACCATAAGAATGCAAACGTTGAAATATCGTTTCATGGTCTTTTAAATGTGTTTCCTCGTTTTTCGAGGCTACTAATGCATCATCTAGATAAACGAAACAATTAAGAACTCTTAATACCTCGTCCATAAAGCGCTGGAAACTTTGTGCTGCATTTGATAAACCGAAACACATGAATAAATATTCAAAAAGTCCAAAAGGTGTAGTAACGGCACTCTTTTGGATGGACGCTTCATCTAAAGGAATCTGGTGGTAGGCTTTCATAAAATCCAATTTAGAAAAAACACTTTTTCCAGTTAAGCCGTAAGAGAAATCATGAATGTGGGGGAGCGGATAGCGGTCAGGAATAGTTACAGAGTTTAAGTGGCGAAAATCGCCACAAATTCTCCATTCCCCATTCTTTTTGGGTATCGTATGGATTGGACTCGCTCATGTACTTTTTGATGGTCTAATTAAACCTTGATCCATTATGGATTTAAACTCTTTTTTTTTTTTAGCGACTTGCAGTTTTTCATAAGGTAATCTTCTGGGTCTCGAAAAAATAGGGGGACCTTTTGTCAAAATTGTGTGCGTAACAATATGAGGTTTGCGAGTGACATGAAGCATAGCCGGGTTAGTAATGCTGGGGTATTTCTGTAACAGCTTATGATAAACCGTAATGCCGGAAACTGTTTTTAATCCCAGGGCATTTCCAGACGAAAAAACACTTTTCGAGGATTGCTTAGTTATGCTATCAATGATTCTCTGGTTTTTCATATCCACTATTAACCCAAAATGTTGTAAAAATTCTGCACCTAAGATAGGGCGATCCACTTCTGCTATTACAAAAGTCCATTTTAGTGGTTTGTGTAACCCAAGATTAAGCGTTAACTGACATGTACCTTAAGTGAAAATTTTTTAACCATTAGCAGCGTATAAGGATAAATGTGTATCAGGTGTTGTACGCACTAAAGGGTCTCGGGGGAAAAGTACTACAAGCTGCGCCGGTATCCACCAAGTAGCGGAAACCTGATTTCCTATCTGACAAAAACAGACGAGTTGCACAGTTACCATTATTTTCCATAAAACACGAAGTGGTATCTAATTCATTAGAGAAATTACACAATCCTGCACATTTTTTAGCTTTATTTCCAAATCGAAAGTGGTACCAACATAATTTCTGGTTCCTGGATTCACGAGAACTACTTCTGGAACGATTACGAGTAGGAGGTTTGTTCTTACTCAAACTACGTGTCCGTGTAGTAGACAGAGTTAAGTCATCCAAACGTTTATGGAGTATGTCAATTTGACGTTTTAATCCATCAAGGTCTGAGGAAATACCAGATCTTTTCACTTCAGATAATACTGGTGCCAAACCAGGAATGTCACAAATCTTATCAGCTATTTTAGCCAAATCAGTTAGATTATCTTTACTTATAGACAAAATTTGCTGAACGGATACTGGCAAACGCTGAAGCCAAAGCGTACGCAAAACATCTGATATTTTATTTCAGTAGCTAGAGTTTTCATTTCATGTAATAGCTGCGAGGGGCGTTTATCGCCTAATTGCAAATCTTGTAATAGCGTTCTCAAACGAACACTCTCAGATTGAGAAAATTGTTCCGTAATGCGAGATTTTAACGTTTCATATGCATTTGTGGCAGGGGGTGTACGGATTAGATCACATACATAAGACAAAATCTCTGTGTCTAATGCAGCCACAACACAATGAAACTTTGTATCGTCGTTAGTAATTCCTGCCGTAAGAAATCCAGATTCTACTTGAAGAAACCACAAGTCTATATCAGATTTCCAAACGGGGGGTGCACGAAATGCGATACGAGAAACTTCGTCGTCAGGCATAGCGACAGCATGTGGTACAATAAATACGTAATGTAATAAGAATTGGAACATACTCACTTGAAAACAGATATGTTTCAGATTAGTCCAGAGCGGTCAGTCATCAAGAAAACTTCTCACTCGGGTCACCAGATCTGTAAAGGCGATGCGGGTAAGCATACCAGTAACATGAACTTAGTCCTACTATGTCGCGGACAGCTTAATATCGTTGCGTGTGAAAGTATGTAGATGAATAGCTAGACCAATGGAGGTTAACCAATTCTTTATTAACCTAACAAACATAAGTTAAGAAATTTATAAAATAAAATTAATGTGCTTTTTGCACTGCTAAAGGCACACATGAGGCTATAATGTCCAACTTGCATAGAAAGCTCTGTCATGCTCTCCTGACCTCCTACCCTCGTTCTTGTCTATAAATCCCAGTTTAAATACAAGAGCATTCGACTGTTGCCATTGTGAAAAGAACTAATGAGTCCAGTCCTGTGAGAGATCTTGCATCTTATCAACCCGTCCGATTCTGTCATCAGAAAATTCACATCGGAAATCAGAACCATCGAAGTGGGTGTCGAGAAGTAGAGTACTTCCATATCTCAGTTCCAGTAGGTCTCGCTGGTGAAAATTGTCCACTGTCGAAACAGCTAGAGTGACTGCATGAATGGGTTGCTCGAATCTAGGGTAGTTAGACTGAGTTTGTCCACAGCAGCAACAGCTAGAGAGCACTGCACGGATGAGTCGCCACAGAATATTTAACTGATAAATGTTAATCTTTCTGGACAGAGTGAAATCTGTAATTTTTGGAACATTAAAAGATTGATATTCCATTGAAAATCACCTTTTTTATTTGATAAACAAGCTGCAATCTTTGCTTTTATATTTAACGATGAATCATTCAAACTGCTAATTGGGATGTTTATTTTTTCTTTATTTCAATCCTAGAGCATTAGCTGGGTTGAATGAAATGAAATTTGATTCTTATGTGGAGTCCAATATCGCTCTGAGTGGCCGCTTTATATCATTAAAATCTGTGATATAGATTATCGCAGTGTTGATCAGAACTGATTTATTATTTCTGTTGGAAAAAAAGGAAAGTTTAGCAGGACTAAGTTCATGTTACTGGTATGCTTACCCGCATCGCCTTTACAGATCTGGTGACCCGAGTGAGAAGTTTTCTTGATGACTGACCGCTCTGGACTAATCTGAAACATATCTGTTTTCAAGTGAGTATGTTCCAATTCTTATTACATTACGTATTTATTGTACCACATGCTGTCGCTATGCCTGACGACGAAGTTTCTCGTATCGCATTTCGTGCACCCCCCGTTTGGAAATCTGATATAGACTTGTGGTTTCTTCAAGTAGAATCTGGATTTCTTACGGCAGGAATTACTAACGACGATACAAAGTTTCATTGTGTTGTGGCTGCATTAGACACAGAGATTTTGTCTTATGTATGTGATCTAATCCGTACACCCTTGAGAAATCTCATTTTTGATGAAATTCACATCTGCTGACGGGATATTTGCATTTGAATCCTTTGATTGTGATGTAGAATACTTATGTAAAGGTGTGGTGAAATTTTGATTGGCAAATGAAGCAAGCATTCTTTGAATTGCATTGGGATAATAGATGGGAATTACTAAAACAGTTAAAACTAATTTTATTTTTCCTGACAATATTTATTTTGTCGGCTAGTTTTATACTTTTGAATTTTTTGCAATGGTATAATGGGTGACTTTCGTTTTTGCATATAATGCACATTTTATTCTGCGATTTATTAGATTTAATAAATAAAGATTTCAAACTGTCTGAATTTGAATTAAGTTTGAATGACATACTAACGTTGATGCTGTTTAAAATTTGGCATCTTTGTTCTAAAAATTCTAGAAATTCGTCAAAATTCGGTATTTTAAACGTGAGCTCATATTGTTTACGAGTGTCACAATCTAATTTATCCAGTACAATATTTAATATTATAGTGTTAGAGAATGTGTCTCTGTCAAATTCTAACACCTTTAGTGCTCTCAAATTTTTCTTAACGCTATCTAATAAATAATAAAGATCTTTAGTGGATTCATGTTTGATCCAGTGCATGTTAAGAATGTTTCTGATATGACAGTCTACGATAATTCTTTTATTCTCATAGCATTGTTTCAACTTCCAGCACTTTAAAAAGAGACATATAACTTTCGTTTGGTGTTTGTATGCTTTTGGATTCTCCCAATAAAGCTGCGCGAAGATCGAAAAGTTTTTCATATCATTAAAGTCAGAATTGTTAGTAATGAGTGTCTCAAATGTAGTTTTAAAAATGTTCCACGCCTCGATTTTCCAGTAAAAACTGGTAAAGGGATTTTGGGCAACTTAATGATAGCTTTTTTTAGACTGTTCATGATTAGATTCATGACTAGAACTAGCACTAATATTACTTATCTCACAGTAAAATTTATTAATAGAGGTAGAGTTTTTGAGACTAATTTTTCTAATGTCGTCATCCAGTAAGGAAAGTTGTTCCTCCGTTTGTTCGAAATAGTCTTCCTCGATGATCTTATAGTAGTCTTCTTTGATATTTTTAAACTTCTCTTGAACCTTTGATAGACAGTAGACACTCTAGATAAAATTTCCATTCTGAGATTTTGAAAGCGTTTTCCTCCACTGCTTTCGTTATCCTCGTTAGTTGAGACTTTATATTTCCTCTCTTGCGATTGAGAAATGTTATTGCTGCTTCTGACATCTTTATTAGTCTTCTTGTTGAAGACAATTAATTTGCACTGATTCTTACCTCCAGGTTACTAGGACAAAAAATATACGCAGGTGGGTACAATAAATAGGATTAAGATGGACTATAAAGACAAAAGTATTTATTTTGAGAATAAATTGCAGACGGCTTGTTGCCACCAAGTCACTTGATGAACTGCCGAAATAGTCTCGGCAAAGGGTTACATTAACAAAAAAGGGTTGTCAGAAACAATAGATACAGGGGTAGTGTTTCGTTGCCAACAAGACAAATACAGATACGGAACAAACCTATTTTGGGTAAAGTAATCAAATGGTAACGGACTTGACACAAAGTGAGGGTCAAAATATTTTTCTTGATTTGCTAAAGGAAAAAAAATTGGAATTAATTTTTATCATTAATATAATGCACTAATAGTTCTGATGAATTTATGCAGAGTATTAACTGCAGTATTTAAGGCATTTGGATTGGTGTGGCTTCAAAAACATTTTATGAGAAAACTGTTCAGTTCTATCTATTTTTTATTGATTCGACTTGAATGATAAACCAAAATAAGACAAGTATTTACATGTACAGCCAGCATTTGCTGGGAACTTCTTTAATATCACATACTGTCAAAAAACTCATAACAGCTATGAAGATTAACCATTCTCTGTCAGTTTCCTTCTGCCTCCCTTTGAAAGGAGCTTGGTACATCTAGATATACTTACTCAGTACATTAAACTAGAAAGAAATATGCATACAGTTACAGGTAAAAGAAAACAGTGTCTTTACGACCGAAACAGACAAAAACTGGTTCGTAATTCGTAATGCTATCACTTCTGAACACACCACATAACAAAATTTCTAGGGACAAAAAATTTGTCCAGATTTCCAAATTCACTCTCCCTTTTTTTTTTTTTTTTTTTTTTTTTAAATCAAACTTTTACTAAAAAATATTAGAAATAGCTTTTTGAAATTTTACATGCAGAAGAGGATTCGTTAAAAAAATCTGCCTTATTATCTTTGGCTGACTCATTATCACAGTACTGAACTGGTTTTATTTTATCACAAATCAAGTTCACTCAAACCTCTTGAGTACCAAGTCAGTTCTTTTACACCCTCAGTTAACGAGATAAACTCAGATTCCATAGAACTGAGTGCAATACATTTTTGATTTCCAAGCGAATGGAACGTTACCAAAGTAAATTATAAAGCCACTTACTTGAATATCGTTTACTAAGATGACATCCCCAATTAGCATCTGAATATGCACATAAACTTAATGATTTTACATTAGACAGATTTATTTTAAAACTTTTAGTAGCAAAAACATAATTCATAATATCTACTACTATTAACCAGTGTTTATATGTATACTAGGGTGGACTGAAAAAATTTATTTTAGAAATTGATTTTGGCATAGTACACAAAAGTTGTGTAATGGGTCAATTAGAACTCACAAAAATTTTCAGCAATATTGCTCAATATTTAACCGCGCCCCTCTAACATTGAAAAACAGAAAAAAAAAAAAAAAATCGTTTTTGGTGAAAAAATACATTTTGAAAAATTTTCCAATTTTTTTATTAGCATACAATGAAAATGTTACATAATGGGTCAGTTAGAACCTACAAAAAACTTTATCAACTTCTATGAATATTTAACCACACCCCTCTGACATAAAAAATTGGAGAAAAATGAAAAATATATTGGATTTTCTAAAAAAACTGTACCTTGAAAATTATTTTTCGAAATTGGTATTGACATTAATATTTTTCATATTAATTTTAATTAAGCATATTTTTATTGAATTGCACACATAGAATACAGATCAGAACAAAATCTATAAATCTGAAGTGCATATAATAATATTGTACGCACACACTCAAATATAACTTTTCATCAAATATCTGGTCATCGAAAATTAACATCAGAAGAGCATGTAGCATTAATAGAGGAACCAGGTAGCAAGTATATAGGTCATATATCGTTAACTGCTGGTGAAAGTGCAAAAGAAATAGCCCAAGGTATTATCACATTTACAAAAACATATAATATGAGTAGGCAGAACCTATCGGTTATCGGATGTGACGGAACAAATGTAAATATGGGATGGAAAGATGGAGTAATACATGTTGCTTAAGACATAGATTGGAAGACCATTACAATGAAATATATGTATGTTATATACTAATGAGTTGCCACTAAGGCACCTTATTCTAGAAATGGATGGTTGCACAAAAGGACTGTATTCATATTCTGGACCTATTGGATTGCTTCTAAAAGATTGCGAAAAAAATCCAGTGGTCAAATTTGGTCAAATTCACTGTATTCTTCAGCCTGTGGATCTGAAAGATATCCAAAAGCTAAGTACTGACCAACAGTATTTGAATCGCATCTGTCTTGCCATAAAATATGGTTTCCTCTTCTAACGTGACTGACAATAACCCAGGTAAACTCAGTCATGCATGATGGTTGACCACTGCAAACCGTATGTTACGGTTATACATTAGCACTCCATGACCATCACAAAATCTTATAATACTTGTGAAGTATGTAATGCTGGTGTATGTCCCAATGCTGTTTGAGATAAAAATGAAATCGAATTGCCTGTATGGTGTCTAACATTTCTGGAAAATGATTTCCCTTGCAAGGCAGCTTCCAGATAATGTTAAGCAAATTATTTGCAAAGTATTCTCAAACAATGCATATTTTGCGCATCCTAAACACCTATTATTAGCAATGCTACATGATTCTAGAAAACACATCTGGGAATTAGCAGCTAGGCATATTCTCAGCGCCTGAGATAAGAAGACGAAGAACTTGGGTGGGTTGTGTTTTTTCAGGCTTCCCAAACTCAATTTTGAAGCAGTCGATTATATTGATTTAATGGTTTGTCAAACACTGTTGTAACAGAGCCACCTCTTACAATGCATATAAAGGACAAATACTTCAAAGAAATGTGGAAAAAAAAAAAAAAAAAAAAAACGTTTCCAGTAATAACTTTGAGGAATTTCCATGTCACATGCAATCTGTTAAACGATGTGTTAAAATAATACCTGAAGCTGCAATGAAAGTTTGTGGTGAGACTGCAAGAGATGGATATATTCGTGCCAAGCTTCAAACAAGGAAAGAACTTCCAACATTCGACAACAAGGGACATATTATTCTAACATCTAATATTCAATTTGCATCAGGTATTATTAAATACATTTCAAAATTGCAGATTTTTGTTAAATCTGTATTCTGTCTGCGTGTAATTCAAAAAAATATATATTATGCTAGTATTAATTTCGTTAAAAAAAAGTGAAT
The DNA here is from genome assembly GCA_963931845.1 of Maratus michaelseni. NCBI lineage: Eukaryota > Metazoa > Arthropoda > Arachnida > Araneae > Salticidae > Maratus > Maratus michaelseni. The sequence goes on from OZ007596.1 coordinate 144,812,346, forward strand.
AAAAAGTTATTACATAATAATTATAGAATTATTATTAATTAATCAATTAATGTCGATACTAATTTCGAAAAGTAATTTTCCTAGTACAGTTTTTTAGAAAATCTGATATATTTTTATTTTTCTCCAATTTTTTTATGTCAAACGGGCACGGGTAAATATTGAGAAAAATTGATAAAAATTTTTGAGGGCTATAACTGACTCATTGTGGAACATTTTCATTGTATGCCAGTAAAATTTTGTAATATTTTTTAAAATATATTTTTTTCACAAAAAGTGAATTTTCTCTTTTTTTTGCTTTTTCAAAGTCAAAGGGGCGTGGCTAAATATTCAGCAATATTGAAATTTTTATTTGTCAGTTCTAACTGTCCCATTACACAACTTTTGCGTACTATATCAAAATCAATTTCGAAAAAAAAAATTTTTTTAGCTTATTTCGGCCCACTCTAATGTATACCCATTACAAAATTGTGACATTATATTTACAGCAAAGAGCAAAGCTAATGTCAGGTCTTGATCTATTTGATAAAAATGACAAACATCTGATTAAAGTTTGGTATGGGAATTTTTTCATTATTTCATTTTCGTTAACTTTATCTGGTAAATTACTGCCAATTTTAAAAGGTAGTTTAACTTTAACATAACTTTTAGGTAAATCTTTAAATTTTAATTCTAATCTTTCAGTATAGGATTTTTGATGAAGAAATAATGAATCAGTAATCTGTTCAAAGTTAACACCTAGCAAATATTTCGTTAATTCTATTTCAGTAATTTCGAAGCTATTTTTTTAGCATATTAGTTAGATTGCAATATATTTTCATTTTTAGCAAATAAAACTAAATCATCTACATAAACAACTAAGATTGCATTGCATTACTATTCAGTTTATATACACAGTTACACCAGTTTAATTTACAAAATCCTAGATTATTGCCATTCACAACCACTTTGCCGTAACCCATAATAGATTAATTTAGCAAACAAACCAAACCTTATTTTCGGCACTTTTCATTACAAATCCTGTTGGTTGTTTCATAAATACTGTTTCTTTTAAAGACCCATATAAGTAAGCAGATTTTACATCCAATTGAATATGATACCAATTTAACAAAGAAACCAATAAAATAAACATTAGTTTTATAATTGAAAAATTTACAACAGGTGAAAATATATCATTAAAATCAATACCAGGTTTCTGTTTAAACCCTTGAGCTACGAGACATGCTTTGTACTTTTTACCATTTTTTTTCTGTGTTTTTTATATTATAAACCCATTTACTTCCAACTATTGTAGCATTTTGGGGTGGATCAACCAACTGCCAAACCTTTCTGTTATTCATGATCTCAAGTTCTTCCCTCATTGCAGCATTCTATTTCCCCCTTTCTCGGTTTACCTGTGCATCCTCAAATGATTTAGGGATTTTAGTATTGTAAGCTTCATGTTGGAATATTTCACTTAAATTTGAATAATCTGAATCACTAGTAGAGGGTTCATTTAAAGTTTCAATATTAGGATGAGTAATTTTAGGTTGAAAGTCAAATTTATCTGGTTCATAAGCAATTTTACTTTCCTCACAATATTTTTTAACATCATTTAAAGATCTCAGTCTTTTATTTGTTATTGAGGTATAGTAATACACGTCAACCCTGTTACATTTTGTTCTGTGTTTTTCAATCCTTTTCCATTCCGATTTATTTAATGAACTTAGTTACATTACTTCCCTTTTCCTCTTCATCTTCGTTTAAGCTTTCACCTGGTAGTTCATGATTAAGATCTAAAGTCGCATTACTTAATCCATTTGTTTTAACTAGAGACTCATTAAAATCTAATACAGAATCCTTATTTTTATTATTTCCCCCAAATACTACTTCTACACCCTTTTTCGTTTCATATATACAAACATGTATAGTTTCTACAATTCTCCTTTCTGTTGGAATGTAAATCCTATATCTAGAGATAGAAATGCTCAGAAAAAAAAAAAAAAAAACCTGGAAACTTTGGGAAAAAAGCTGGTTTTTTTCCGAAGGGATATTTTTCAATTTTTCTGAATTGGAAAAATTGAAATTTAATTTATAAAATAATACATTCAAAATGTTATTATGGCTGCATTCATATTTTTCATAACCATAGCTTTCTATTTCTACACATAAAAATACTGTTACACATTGATTTCTGGTTAACTAATCAACTCTTTATTATGTTTTGTTAATTTTAATATGCTTTACTAGCTCAAAAATTGAAAGATGGCAAAAAACTTTAGCAACTTGATAACAATCATAAAAAAATAGTGATAAAAGTCCTCCTATAAGTACCAAAATATGGCATACTTAAAAAAAAAAAAATCCTACCCTAACTTTGATTGACACATTATCAAATAAAATGGAATCTGTCTGGACACTCCAAACATTCATATGCATTCGAGAAAAAGAAAAATAATTATCGTCAACCTAACCAGGTTTTGCTGTCTTTTTCTGATTATTTGGCTGTAACGTTTGATAAAATAATTATAATTGATCAAACTGTATTGCATGATATTCTTGAGTAAATTATTTTTCCAGTGGTATATAGTCAACTCTGTGAAATCCGCACACTTAGGGACCAAGGGTTTTGCGGATTATAGATTTTTGTGGATAATAAATAGATCATTCCTTTGTTTACATTTTATTTTTTAAAGTCTGAGTATAAATTAAAAACAATTACATAAATATTGCAATAGAAAAGGAAAATATAATGCAAAATTGGTTTAGTATATTTAATAACTAAGTTTATATAAAGAAAAATTTAATTATATGCAATACAGATTTTACTCGTTTATTCTTTTTTTTTTTTTTTTTTTTTTTTTTTTAAACATTGACACAATGGTAGGTTAAGTTTTGGTTTGTTGTCAGTTTTTTCCTGTAGTCTATGCACATTCATTACTTCATGCTCTGAGATAAAATTTTGTTGCTCAAAGAAATTTAAATATTTATATCCCAGCAATTTATTGTATTTTTATTTATTAAACCCTGTACATAAGTTAGTGCTTTCAATCTCTTATTCAGTATCAATGTCTGTTTTTGTGTGGTTTAAATCAATAGCTATAATTTCATCATCAGTCGTTGATTGAGTTATAGTTGGCTCATCTCCACAAGCTATCTATTGAACCAAATTTTGTTCCTGTAAAAATATTAGTACAGCATTCACTGCATCTTTTGCATAATTTAAAAGCTAACTGGTCTTTGCTTTTGCATCTCTAATATGAAAGAACTGAAATCTTGAATTTGGCTGCTTTCAGTATCAGTGAATAATAACTTGTAAGAAGAATGGCATATGCATGCAAAAGTAGGTATAAATACACTCATGGAAATATTTACCTGTATTATAAAATAAACAAAATGTTGATATAAAGTAAGTTAACGTTATATTTTCATCAGCATTTGAGTAAAGTGTACATTTGTGTTACACATAACCAAAAAAACATCGATGCATATTTAAAAGAACAATTGCTATTTTGATTTGGTTGCCCTGTTTACTCAGCTCACATTATTATCTTTTGAATGCAGGGTACAAAATATATGAATTTTCTTCAATAACCATTTATTTCATTGGAAAATTGATAATTCATGAAAAAAAAAAAAAAAACACCACATTTAACTTTATGTATGAGCTTAACCATTAACTGCAATTTTCATTGTTTACATTCCAACGCGTAGTGCGGATAATACACATTTACATAGGTGAATTTCACAGAGTTGACTGTATAGCATTATATTGGGTGTTATGAGTTCCATCAAACTTCAAAAAGCATTTTTTTCCAAAAGGTTTCCACAATTTTGGCCACTACTGTATTTATGAAGAACATTATTAAAAATATCTAAATAAGAACCTAAATATAATGATAATTTCTAATTCACAAAATTATGTATACATTTTTTATGACAATTTTATGATTTTTTTAATAAGGCGATATTTTTTATACAAAATGTTCACAAAAACAGGATCACATGAAAAAAAAAATTAAGCAGACCTATGCAACTTCTCTTGTTAAAAATGAAAATTCATGTGCAAAATTATTTCAATAATATACCGAAATTTAATATAAAATTTGAAACATGCATTTATTTTTATTGGCATAGCTGTGATTTTTCATGTAATCAGATAATAATTACCAGAAATATTTAACTATTTTTAGAAACAAGTTATTTTTATTAACATGCAATTGTAATTTAGTCTTTTCAAGCTTTTTTTCTCTTCTCTTCCTTAAGTATAGATTTTAAGACTTGTCTAACTGTATTTTTTTTTTATATATATAAATGCATACAAATAAACTTTTCAAAGAAGATGTAAATTTTCTGATAAAAATTTTCAACTAAATATTTCGAAGTATTAAAAAATCCACCTGTTTTATAAATTTCATTAAAGGAATATGTACATACATATTACTTTCATATTAAGAATCTAAAACTTAAACTAAAACCAAAACATAGAGCTCGTTTAGGTTTAGACTGGAAAGCTATACCAAAACTAAATACACAATAAATGAAAATTCTAATTGTACGAAAATAAAATTGTAAATTATTATAAATTTTTAAGCAATAAAAGATATAAAAATAATAATATTTATAATGTTACAACTACAATAATTTTTTTCTTTAAAATTTCGTCATTTATGTACAAAGCAATACTATGTAGAGGGGATTTAAATTTGCTTTCAAACTGCAGTGATACTGGTTGAAACTCATAAGATTTTTTTTTTGTCATTTTTTTTTATTATCTCTACTGGTAATTGAACAAATGCAAATGAAAAATCATTTCAACAGAGACATGATATATTATAAACAGTGGTGTTAAATTAAGCAAGAAAAGCTGCTGTGAAAATTTTGAGACTGAAAGGTTAACTTTTAAAAGTTGACTTTTTTTTTTTCTTTTTTGTAATGTATTCATGTAAAGTGAAAAAAAAAAAAATTCTTTAGTATGCAGAAATTTAAAAAATGTTTATTTTATATCTTTTAAGAAAATGTAACTTATTGTAAACAAACGTATTGCAAACATTTGTAAAAAATAAATTTTTCCAGAAAAAAACCGGGAAGAAAAACTTTTTTTCCGCCACTTCAAAATTTCCGGAAATTTTACATCTCTAATAAAGATGGGAATGCTCGGAAAAAAACCGGAAACTTTAGGGGAAAAACTGTTTTTTTTTTCGTTTTTTTCCCGAATGGATATTTTTCAATTTTTCCGAATGGGAAAAATTGAAATTTAATTTATAAAATAATATATTCAAAATGTTAATGGCTGCATTTTGATATTTTTTCATGTTCAGTGTCTCCCATGAAAATGTTAACCTTAGAAAATACAGGGTGTCCCACAAGGTACGCAGCGTCTAATATGTGCAGATTTGGATAGAGCATGTCAATATGAGTATTTTGAATGGTAACATGTGGGGTCCCCGAATATATCCAAAATTTCTCAATAAACATTGATTTTCACTTGGTTTTTTTCCTCATTTCTTGTGTTTTTCATATGACAAGCTTCACATCTTACTTCACGCTAAATTCGGGGACACTACATGTTACCATTCAAAATACTCATATTGACATGCTCTATCTGAATCTGTACATATTAGACGCTGTGTACCTTGTGGAACACCCTGTATGATCTGTAAGCAGTTTAGGAAGAACTTGAGTACTTTAAAGGATCTTTTACAATTTTTTCACCTTAAAACATAGGACTCTTCAAAAATTCGGAATTTTTTTTCAATCTCCATTCTGAATCCTCCAGAAATGTGATGATTTTAGAATAACAAAACATGTCACATAACAGCTGAAATCACCAATGAATCTTATCTAGCTGTATATACCAGTGGCCAAAATTGTGGAAACCTTTTGGGAAAAATGTTTTTTTTTTTTTTTAAAGTTTGATGGCTCATAACACCCAATATTTCTTAGTTATACCACAAAAGCTATATACCACTGGAAAGATAATTTAGTCCAAAATATCATGCAATACAGTTTGTTTAATTCTGATTAATTTATTAAACGTTATAGCCAAATAATCAGAAAAAGGCAGTAAAATCTGGTTAGGTTGATGATAATGATTTTTCTTTTTCTTGAGTGTAGCCAATGCTTATGAATGTTAGGAGTGTCACACAGGTTCTATTTTATTTGGTAATGTGTCAATCAAAGCTAGGGTAGGATTTAAAAAATATATATATATGCCATATTTTGGTACTTATAGGAGGACTTTTATCACTATTTTTTATGATTGCTACCCAGTTGCTAAAGTTCTTTGCCACCTTTCAATTTTTGAGCTAGTAAAGCATAATCAAATTAACAAAACATCATAAAGAGTTGGTTAGTTACCCAGAAATCAATGTGTAACAATATTTTTAAGTGTAGAAAACTATGGTTATGAAGAAATTATAAGTAAAATTATAAGTAAATTAACAAAGGGATGTCTAAGTCAAGCAAAACACGACTGTTAAAGGCAGGAAAAGGTTCAGGAGAGCAATTGGTGGTAGAAGAGTAAGGTTCCTGTGTATAGGTCACAGAAAATATCATCTTGGTGAATGCAACATGAAATGGTGCACGGAACTGTGGAGTTGAATCAAAGTACAGTTCTGTAGAGAATGCAGTATTTTGGTGTAAATGCTAGAATTTCATGAAAAACAAAATTATAAATCAAATAAAGGTTGAAAACATTAAACTGAGCTAAAAGGCATGTTTACTAGACGGAGAAATAGTAGGGTCATGTTATTTGGAGTGTTAAAAATTTTTTTTGACATGACATGATATATGACAACAGAGACATGATATATTACAAATAATGCTGTTAAATTAAGCAAGAAAAGCTACTGTGAAAATTCTGAGACTGAAAGGCTGACTTTTAAAAGCTGACTTTTTTTTCGTTTTTGTAATTATTCATGTAAAGTGAAAAAAAAATATTTTCTTCAGTATGCAGATATTTAAAAAATGTTTATTATTTTATATTTTTTTAGAAAATGCAACTTATTTTTGAGAAACATTTGTAAAAAATAAATTTTTCCAGAAAACCCCCGAAAAAAAACTGGTTTTTTTCCGCCACTTCAAAATTTCCGGAAATTTTACATCTCTAGTGGAGAAGTACCTTAAAAGCTTGTGAGATTTCAAGAGACTTCTGTTTATTAGTCGCACACCTTCAAATATGTCCAGCAAAAATAATGCTGCTATCGAAATTTTTTTTTTATTTTCGTTTGTGCAAACTAAAATTGGAAATAAACTGTCAACAAATACTCTATCTAAACTAGTTTATTGATATGCTATACTAAAACAGCAAAAATTAGGTTGTAATGGACATATCACTGAATTAGTGTTGAAATTTAATAGTATTCTGCTTTAAATATAATTTTATATTAAAAATTTGAATTTAAAATATAAATCTTTATTTGAATTTCGTACAAATATACAAATAAATGCTTTACCCATTTTACAGTGCTCCCACTAGGTCCGTTTTTAAGGAATTGGTCCGTTTTTTTGCTTCAAGTCCGTTTTGGTCCGTTTTTTCATCATTAGGTCCCTTAAGTCCGTTTTTCGATACTGTTAAACGACCTTTATTTTAAATTTTATTGATATTCGGTATTTAGCCATGCCTCGTGGAAAAATCGCGTGTTTCGAGGATCGGGAAAACGTCATTAATTTCGTCAAAGAATCGCGAAAAAGCACGAATTTCGTCAAAGGATCGCGAAAAAACCACGAATTTCGTCAAAAGAAAGTAAAAAAACACAAATTTTCTCAAAAGATCGCAAAAAAACACACTAATTTCTTCAAAAGATCGATAAAAACCGCGAATTTCGGCAAAGGATTCAGAAAATAACACTGATTACGTCAAAAGATCGCGAAAAAACGCAAATTTCGTCAAAGAATCGCGAAAACAATGGGATTTTCGTCAACAACAGATCGCGAAAACCGCAAATTCCGTCAAAAGATCGCGAAAAAATACTAATTTCGTCAAAAGATCGCTAAAAAACCATGAATTTTGTCAAAAGATCGCAAAAAACCCCGCGAATTTCGTCAAAAGATCGAGAAAATAACGCGAATTTTGTCAAAGGATTGAGAAAATAACACGGATTTCGTCAAAAGATCACGATAAAAATGCAAATTTCGTCAAAGGATCGTGAAAATAACGCGAATTACGACAAAAGATCGCGAACATAACGCGAATTACGTCAAAAGATCGCGAGAATAACGCGAATTACGTCAAAAGATCGCGAAAATAACGCGAATTACGTCAAAAGATCGCGAGAATAACGCGAATTACGTCAAAAGATCGCGAGAATAACGCGCATTACGTCAAAAGTTCACGAGAATAACGCGAATTACGTCAAAAGATCGCGAAAATAATGCGAATTACGTCAAAAGATCGCGAATCACGTCGAAAGATCGCGAAAATAACGCGAAGTACGTTGAAAATATCACGAATTTCTTCAAAAAATCGCAAAAAAGAACACTAATTTCGTCAAAAGATTGTGAATTTCGTGACAAGATTGCGGAAACATTGTGAATTTCGTCAAAAGATCGTGAAGAAACCGCGAATTTTGTCAAAGGTTCATGAAAGCACCGTGAATTACGTCAAAAGATCGCGAAAACATCACAAATTTCGTCAAAGGATTGCAAAAAAAAATGCAAATTTCGTCAAAGGATTGCAAAAGAAACATGAATTTCTTCAAATGATCATGGGAAAATTCGTGAAATTCAATCAGTCCTGCTAAAATCAGCACACAGACATCATCAGTAGGTTACAAAACTTTCAAATTTTTTGTTCCATCATAAGGATATGAAAATTGCTGTTTTTCATTTTGTGTAAATATGATTTTGGGCTTTCACACAGCAGTTTCAGTTTATCTGATAATCAGTTGTAAACATATCTCGGCAGCTGCAAGTGGCATCCAAATGGGAAATGAATGCAGTGATTCATTTTTTGTGGGCGAAAAGGTGTAACTGCATTGAAATTTATCATCAGTTTCATGAAGTGTATAGTGAAAATGCTGTCACATAAAGTTATCGCGAAGCAGTGCAACACATTTTAGAATGGACGTACAGATATTGACGACGCTGAGCGCAACGGAAGACCATCACTTGCATAAAATTATGAGATCGCTGCTCTCGTGAATGCATCTTTGCAAACAGACGCATAACAATAGACGAAATCTCAAATGAAATTAATATTTCTCATGTAAGTGTGCATAAAATTATTGCTGGATATTGGACAGGATTTCTTTGCAGAAGCCATTAAAAAACTTGTGTCATGTCTCGATAAATGTTTAAATAATGGATGTTGAAAAGTAGATTTTACATGAAACTTTAGGATACAAATAAAGTTATTGTAAAATTTCGATCATGTTTTCTTAAACAGTGCAACTAACTTACTGACTGACCATTGTAATTCAAATAAAGTTGTATTAATAATAGAAGTTTGTAATCTCTGTAATCTCTGATCTTTCAGATAATGAATTTCAGAATTAAGTGAATTTGAATCGGAGCAAATATAACAAATTATACTTTGAACATTTATAAATAAGTAACAAATAAGGGAGGGAGGAGGGTGTTGTGTGTCTATTTTATTTGTGATTTGCCGGAATAGGTCCCTTCTTAACAAATATGTGGTCCTTTTCGGTCCCTTTTTTTAAATAAAAAATGGTCCCTTTTGGTCCCCTTTTTTGAAAAAAAATGGTCCCTTTTTTCCATTTTTAACTGCAAAAGTTGAGTGGGAGCCCTGCATTTACAGCCTACACCTATTGTGTGAATAATCAATAATCATTAATAATTATTGTATAAACATGAATAAATAATTAAGTTTTCTATTTATTTATATAAAATTAGTATTTTTTTCGCTTGTAATTTTGTTATAAAAGTTATTCTTTCATAAAATTCATAATTATACTTATTTAACTTGGGAGTTCAAAAATAAATTTAGAATATTGATTTATTTTTTCTTTCATCAGATATTTTAGTTTTCTCTTTTTAGGGTTTCGTTCATCTCACGAAACCCTGTTTGTCCCGCTACGTTGTCTATTCGTCATGGAGTTGGTTCTCAGAAACTATATAACTTACAGACTTGAAATTTTGTGTACTTATAGCTAAATACCTACTATAAAGCTGAAAATCATAAAAAAAAAAAAAATAAATAAAAATAAAAATAAATCTTATTTTAATATAGAGAGATAAAAAAACAAAAATCTTAACAGCCTTTTCCTATTAAATTTAAACATTTTTCATTATAGCAGTTGCCAACAATTAAAAATCCACAATAAAATTCTTTCTAGAATAATTAATTTTCCATTGAAAGCTTTCCACGTGAAAAAGGAAAATGAAATAAAAAGTTTCTCACCAATTGAAAAAAAGATTAATATGACGTCATATTGGTAATAAAACGGAAATTTTCAAACATTTCTCAATAATACAAGCTACAAGGAGTATGAGTATGTGTAAGTTCAGAAAGCAGGTTATTATGACATCATTAGGGAAATAAAAAGAAAATTAATCTGACGTCATATTGGAAGTTTAACAGTCTTTTTCAAATGTTTGAGAATAATACAAAGAGAGTATCAATATGAGTAATAGAGAAAGCAAGTAGATATGACATCAGCAAATGATTATAAAAGTTTGAGGAACATATTGAATCTGATAAAAACCCGATTGTGGAAATACAGTCATCTCTCACTTATGCGCGTCTCAGTTATACGCGTCTCTCAGTTATACGCGAATTTCGTAAGGTCCCGGCACGAGGAATAGGAAAATAATGCTATAGATCTCTCACTTATAAGCGCCACTTTGAATTTTCTCTCTCAGTTATGCGCGGAAATGACAACGCAATTCACTTTTTTTTTTTTTATCAATAAATAATTTTCTGCACCTGTCAAGGTCAAAAGACCGTACCGAAAAGCGGGGTGGAGAGGGTGGAGAGGATGTTACAGTTCGATTTTACACTCACCCCCTCAGTTCTAATGGTTGCTTCTTTTCTTTCTGTTTTAATTTTATCAAGTCACCTGCGTGTTACATTTCGTCCTTGCCTTTACGGTAGCATCTAGATTCTTTCTTTCTTTTCTTTTTTTTTTTTTTTTTGCAATAAAAATGAGCAAAAGAAAGTTAACAATTTCGTTCAAAATGGAAGTTATAAAAGCAGCAGAAAATGATCCTAGACTGTCAAAAATAAATTTAGCTCGATTTGCCAGAATCAACACTCAGAGGGATTTTAAAGAACAAGGACTCGATCAAAAAAATTAATAGTGAATATTCTGCACAAGCGAAGAAACGATCAAAAATTCAGAATGGAAAATTTGAGATTTTAGAAACCACTTTAATTCAGTGGTTCAGAGAAATGAGAGCTTCTAATTTACCCATTAGCGGTGAGTTATTTAAAGAAATGGCACTCACTTTGTCATCCAAAATGGGAATCGAAAATTTTTCAGCATCTTCGGGATGGTTAGAAAAACTTAAAAAAAGACACGGTTTAACAAATCATTGTCTGAGTGGTGAAAGCGCAGCCGTTTCAGATTCAACTGCTAATGAATGGATCGCAGACCTTCCAAATTTATTTCAAAACTTTGATCTTAAGAACATTTTTAACTGTGATGAAACAGGCTTATTTTATCGTCTTTTACCAAACAAATCGATGGATTTTAAGGGAGAAACATGCCATGGTGGCAAACACAGCAAAGAAAGACTGACTGTGCTTTTATGTTGCAATGGGGACGGATCAGAAAAGTTACCGCCAATAGTGATTGGTAAATCCAAGAATCCACGGTGTTTAAAAAATGTCAAGAAATTGCCATGTTCTTACGCAAATAGCACCAATTTTTTTAGACTTTTTGAAGGAATTCGATATGAAGATGGCTAAAAAAATAAAGAAAGTTTTGTTATTTATGGATCAGTGTCCCGCCCATCCTTCATATCTCCCATTGCTGACACATGCACGAGTTATATTTTCCCCTGCTAACTGTACTAGCAGACTCCAGCCCTTAGATCTCGGTATAATAAGGTCAGTTAAAGCGCAGTATAGGAAAAATTTGGTGCGAAAAATGTTTATATCACTAGAGCAGAAAAAGGAATTCAAGAAAATTTCGATTCTGGATGCCATGCATATGTTGGTTTCCTCTTGGAATAACGTAACAGCCATGACAATTTCTAACTGCTTTAGGAAAGCGGGTATTTTTCATTCAAATAATGCTGAAGTTATTCCATTACAGGAAAATGAAAACAACAGCAATGATTTTAACATAGACGAAGAAGAATGGAATAGAATAAGCCAAGATTCTCTTTCTTTTCAAGATTTCGTCAGTGTTGATGAAAACTTAACATCAACGGCAATTAGAGATATTGAAACTGTGTTTGATGATGTGACAGCTGAAAGAGAAGGAGATGATGATGATAATGATGAAACTGATACTGTAATTGTCCCATCTTATGCTACTGCTTTAGGAGTCCTGGACACTTTGAGATGTTACCTACAAAATGCTGATATAGCATCAAATACAATGACGCACTTTAATGCATTAGAAAAGGTCGTTGTACAAACGCGGCCTAAGCAAAAACAAACTACCATTGATGACTTCTTAAAAGAGGACTAATTGGCATTTTTTTTTATGTAAGTATATCATCTTCTATGTCAAATGAAAAAAAAATTACTTTATTGTATTTTTTGAAACTAAATTTTATAGTGAAAGTGTAAGGATATATATATATATATTTTTAGTACACTATACTAATATTACACCCCATTTATTTTATAAAATATCATTAATCATAATTCTTATATTTCAATATGTTTTTCTTTCGAATAATGTGTATAATGTGTATAAGGAATTACTACATACAACGTCCTCTCAGTTATGCGCGGCTCTCAGTTATGCGCGATTTTAAGTCAGTCCCTTCAAACGCGCATAAGTGAGAGGTGACTGTATTTTAATATTTTGAAGGTCTCTATACAACATGTTTAATTTTGAAATTGATTTTTTTTCAATATCGCATTTAGTCCACATGACAGATATTATTATGACAGAGTATAATAGCGGGCTTTGCTCACTATCGGACCGGTTCAGATTTTTGAAAAAAATCAGAAAAAGACCGGCAAATGTTTACTTTATAAAAAACATGACTTTTTTTTTTTTGAAAATGAAATTTATTTGGATTTATTAAAGAAAGGATAAAGTGTTTTGAAAGGAATATTACACGAAACCCTTTGTGCGATCTTCGATCACACCTACCCACTTGTTAACTTTTTCCCCACCCAAATCGTAAATTGTTATTAATGACAAATAACAGAGCAATCACCTAATCAACCTCCCCCCCCCCCCCCCGCAACAAATAAATAAATAAATCTGCTTCTCAAATTTTGCACTTTGATCTCGGATCACAGTTACCCACTTTTTTTTTTTCCTGGAAAAAAAATTAAATGGACATATAGCCTATTTTTGCCTCCACTTTAGAAAAAACCTATTTTAGCCAAGATAGTTTTTACCAGGTTTTTTCCATGGTTTTTTTCCACCTGTGTCAAAAACTTACCAACCCTATAATGAAAAGACTATACAACCTGTTGTATAGTATATGCAGCGCCTATATAAATTTGATAAGAAGCCTGTATAATAGTATATATTCATAGTACAAATATGTATGTAAACTATGAATATTAATATAAAATTTTTTTGGTTTAGATTTTTTTTTCATTGAAATTTTTATGCTCAGAAAATGTTTTCCATAAAACAACTCTATTGGTGGTTTTTTTTACAAAAATTGTTTACAGTTATTGATAAATTTTAAATTTACTAGTGTTATTATTGAAACTTACTGAAATATTTATCAGTTTACTTGGATTTGTTCCTATTTTAACTGCATTTTTTGTTTTTCTTTTAGGAGAGTTGTGATATGTTGTGCAAGACCTTCATTCAATTACTTTTTGGAACTGCACTGTGACCCTTAAGCTGATATATTTGGAGAGGTCCCTGTTGTAAGATATCTATTGTCAGAGTTTTTATTGTGAAGGAGCTAAACATTTGTAATTTTATTAAAAAATAATTAATCTTTTATTTTTTTTCATTCAGGTAATGTGCATTGCTGTATAATATAAAGGAAGACATTCGTCTGTTGCATGATATGAATCTACAATATTTATTTATGTAAATGTAGAAAGTAAAGTGTTTTGTGAAAAATATTTTAATTGTTTGGCTTTTATCTTAAAAGTAATTTTTTTTAATAATATTTTACATCTGATCTTATTTCTTTTATTCTTATTAGCACAGGGTATCATCACTAATGAAGAAACTAGTTTAATTGAAAATGCTTATGCTCCCTTTTTATAAAAGACTTTGATTATGGTTTGATTGTAATAACATATTTAAATTTTCAAAAGTTAATTTAATATGTCAAATACATTTGAAATAAGATTTTGCTAATGAAAACTTAATTTTTATTTTAGGAAATAACCTTTTAGAAGTTAATAGTAATACGAGCTCAAGAACTTTTCTTCTTCATGCCTGTCCTCATTGCAATTATTCTACTTATCTCATGGGACATTTAAAAAGACACTTACTTATTCACAGTGGTGAACGACCATATGTTTGCAATGTTTGTAATTTCAGCTTTAATCAAAAAGAAAATCTTAAAAGGCATCTGAAACTAAAACATTTTCTGGTCATCTGAAACATTTTTCTGTATTGTTTTTAATTTATCTGGAAAAAAAAAATCTGAAAACTGTTTTACTGTTTACATATTTAGCATATTTGTTTTTCAGCGTGTGTGTAGACAAATTATATACAGTGGCGGTCAAAAGTTTCCGCCCAGTATGAAAAAAGTTTTGGTTAATTTTAATTTGTAAGTATACCCATATGAAGAGGAATCTCAAAGTGATACTTATGCGTTTTATTGACATAATAGTTAGAAACTTATTTATGAAATAACAAATAAATATCAATAAATTTAACTGACAAATTTAAGTGCAAAGGAAAACGCATGTTCTCAAAAGTTTCCTGCCATCTTGGCAAGTTTGGAAAAAACACTGTTATAATAGAAAATAACAGCGATCAACAACATTTACAATTAGCATTTTGTCGTCATACCTTTAGCAGTAAGTACTGTGGTGTGGCAATGTGGCATCGATTCAATGAACGGTTGAAGATCATCTATGGTAAGTTTTTTCCACTTTTCTTGCAATTTTGGGGGAAATTCTGCTGAGTTGGAATATTTATAATTCCGCACACGTTTGTCAAGTTCATTCCAAAGGTTTTCTATTGGATTCACATCGGGTGATCGGGCTGGCCATTTCAAAAGCAGAATTTTTTTTGTGCAAAAGCCACTGCTTGACGAGCATGTATGCTTTGAGTCGTAATCCTGCTGAAACAAATGGTTGTGACCACAATGTTTCCTCCAATAAGGCAGCAAATCATCTTGCAAGATATCCTTATACATTGCACCATTCATCTTGCCGCGGATTTCAACTAACGGATCAATACCTTTTCCAGAAAATGCTCCCCACAGCATAACATGTCCTCCGCCATGATTCAGTGTAGGAATAACACATATATCAAATCATCTTTTGTTTTTAGGTCGTCGGACATAGTGTCTGCCATCACTCCCAAAAAGGATGATTCATTGGAAAATAGTACTTTTTTCCAGTTTTCACTGGACTAGTCTTTGTGTTCCTTGGCAAATGCCAGTCGGGCGCACTGATTTTTTTTAACTTATGAAAGGTTTTTTAACATCGACTCTTCCATAAAGTCCTACATCACGTAATTGTCTTGACACAGTAGACCGACTTATTTCAGCAATATTTTCACTCTGTAAATCATGGGATATATTGCAGCGTCAGTTTATGAGGGTCATCAACTGCTTTTCTCCTGATAATTCTGTTTACACGAATAGTCATTTTCCGAATGTCTCCCGGACCGTGGCAAGTCCAGAAGGCCATGACCATCTTTATAGTTTTTTAAATATCGTTCACAGTAGATTTTCCGATCGATAACTTTGCTGCAATCTCACGAGAGAATTGGCTCTTTAGCGACAAACAATAATTGTTGAACGTTTCATTTTTTAATTTCAACTGCGTTATTCACATTGATTAATTAACAAACACTGCCAAAACAACACTTTACCTATAGCAAAAACTAACAAATGTCAAATGGCCGAAAACTTTTGCATACACAAATTTCAAATTCCTCCCCTTTGCATCAAGTGTCTTCAGTATTCAATCAAAATGATCACGTAGACAGAGGTCATTTGCATATTCCTAACTTTTGGAGCAATTGCGCTTCTTTTCCGCTGAAACGTTCTGACAAACAAATCAAAGAAACTAACTGGCTGGAAATTTTTGACCGTCACTGTACAGTGATCACTTAACCTTTGTGAGTTTTGATTATTCATGAGTGTAAAAATGCTATGTTTGCAAGTGAGTGACTTGGATATTTGTAACTTTTTCATATCGCTTTAGGAACTTCCAGTAGTAGAAATATATTGTTCCCTGACTGAAATATTTATCCACTAATATTCAGATTATGTAAACTCATGAAAAGGATGAATGTTGAAGCATCACTAATCTTGTAATTAATGTTAACAACAAGAAATTCTTTGCAAGAAAGATATTAATAAAGGGAAGCCAAATACTGGTTCCTTTACTTATTCATTTAAAATGGATACAAGCTTTTAGCTGTAAAATGGTATGTGTCTCTTAAACTCAGAAAAAAAGTCTTGACAGACACTTCTGAGATTAAGCTGCATTGCAGAAATTGCATCAGGACACTGGTTTTTATGCAGATTTTAGCTCTGCAGCAGTAGATAGGATAAAATGTCCTTACTTCCAAGGATAAAAATTTTTTAATGTTTTTCTCTCTGCAATTTACACTTTTTAAGTCATCAAATATTTTGTTTTAGTTAATATCTAATAATTTTTTACTTATTTTAAATGTATGAGTGTATATTCAATATTGTATATGTTTGAATGTACTTATTCTTAATAAACATATTTTTTATTTAAAATGCTTTGTTATTCTGAATAAAATATCACAATTTAATCCTATATATTCTTTGAACATTTAATAAAATATTTTTATTTTTAAGAAATATGTTGATTTTTAACACATTACTAACATATTCATAAATATTATTTTTATTTACTTGATATAATTTATTTTACTGTTTCAAGCATATGGATGATCAGTGTACCAGTCTTCAATTTACCATTAAAATTTGATATTCCTTTTATATTTCTTCATTTTAATAAAAATTATTTAAGTAAGACTAATATATTTTCTTTATCATTGCCTAGATATTTTGTAAAATTATTAAAAAAACATATTATTATAAAATATTACCTGTGTTTATTCTTTTCAACTGTAGAAAGTTTCAGTTTATATGTATATAGTTTAATTTTTATATGTCTAAAAAAGTAATTTTCTTCTTGTAGGTGTGACTATAGTTCCAGAGAACTGTCAAATATCTGGTATATCAATTCATTCTTGCCCATACTGTTCTTATTCCTCACCATCTATTGGGAATTACAAAAGACATTTGCTTATTCATAATGGCGCACGCCCCTTTGAGTGCAACATATGCCATTTTCGTTGCAACCAAAAAGATAATTTAAAGCGTCATATGAGACGCAAACATATGCTGTTTTAACTTAAATATTATTACATAAAAAATTAATGTATAAAAGAATTGTCTCTAATATTTGCTTTGTACTGCAACAAGATTAACAAAAAACCAGGGAAAAAAAAAGATAAGTAAAATACTGTGTACTCTATTGTTAAATTAATTTGTTTTTCATTATTATAATGCTATTTGATTCAACATCAACAGGTATTTCTGTTTTCAAGAATAATTAAACAATATTAATGCTTGAAATAAACAAGCAATATTTTCAGCACTTTCCAACACAGTTGAAAAGTGTTTGACTTCAGTTTTTCGATCTGTCTGTCCGAAATCAACTTTTGTAAATCTATTTGGATTATCATGAAATTGATATATGTTATTGAGGATTACTATAGCATGTTCCTTATTGAAATTAAAATGTGTAGCATTTATAGTTCATTTACAGAGACACTTGAAAGAAATTGGATACATTATGATCTATGAGGGGTGAATGTTTGAAGTACATTGTAATGGTACACTACTTTAAATATTACGAAATTGTTATGAACTACAGCATGTTTTTTTGTAATGTGATGTGCATAGCATTTATTAGTTATTTACAGGGATCCACAAAAAAACTTCATTGCATTACACTCTGTAGACAGTAATTGTTTGAAGTATGTTTTATGAAATCGATATATATTGTTGAGGTATATTACATCTTCTGTATAGAAATAGAAAAGATAACATTTAATGATCTTTTACAGGGCTATACAAAAAAATTCAGATATATTATTGTCTAAGAGCTTTGAGTTATAATTTCAGGAGGTTTGTTTTCAGTTGTGTTATGCATTCAATAGGTGATCCCCCCACACACCCTGTACAGTCATTTATTTTACACTGTCTCTTCCCTTGCTTCAGATAAACTGCAATAATTTGTAGAATTATTTACTTTAATTTTAACTGTAAAAAACTTTTAAGCTTAACTGAATATATAAAGCAAATATTAATAATTATTCTGAAGAGAAAAATAAATGGTAAATACATAAAAAATAGTCATTACAATTACCAAAAAATATATAAGAAACCACAAAAAACAATCACAATAGTTTTAATAGTCGCAGTAAAAATCTTCCGTACAGCTGCACTCTATTTCGGAATAATAAATAACTTGAGTTTTGATACAACATCATAAATGTGAGTAGTTTTTATTAGCTCAGTGATACTTGATAGAAAAGAAATTCTTAAATTATTTTCTTTGCAGACATTAACTTTCTTCTTTAACTCATTCTGAAGAGTTTGTATTATCTTAGAATACAATATTTCCGTTCTTCTCCAGATATCATTGATTTGTCAAATGTAAAAAACAGAATCTTTATTATCCTGCACTTTCTAAACTCTCCCATAAACTATATTCAAATGAGGTCATAAAAGCCAGATTAACTGATATTTTGAAACTGGGGCCAGATTAAGGCATGAGCACAGGTCCCAGGAAAAGAGTAAATCTATCTTTGAATGGCCTTGTTTAACGTATAGTTTGTCATAAATAAGGCAAAAATTACCTATTTGGAAGAAAATAGTAGTGATTGTGTGCCTTTGTTCCCAAAAGTTCTTAATCATGTTCTGTTTCGATCTGCAGTACCTTGACTTTGGTGCATCCACCAATCTAATATTTTTTCTAGAACCAGCTAAGTAGATTTGAGAGAGAGCTGACATAAACAACATTGTCCGAATGTAGCATAGTCATATAATGAGCATAACGTAATCATATTTCACAGCCTTTATGGATTTTAGACTCTCGTGGTTCCATAATGGAAAATTTTTTACTGTCAGCATTGTGAAGTATACGGAAGTGGTGAACTAATACCACTATACTTTCTCAATATGTGATCGCTGATCTACTGTGAGTTTCATAAGGAAAAGCAAAAAAATAAAAAATATATATTAACATCTTTTTACAACTAGCAATATTTTGACGCCCTCAAAATTTTTTTGTCCTCAGGCTGATGTTGCACCCAAAATTTTGACAGCTTGTAGTGTTTGCACATGTGTGAATATGACCCTGGTTATACATTTTCAAACTTAATTAAATTTTAGTAAGTTTTGTAATGTGTAAATTCTATAGATTATTTGAATTAATTTATTTCAATAAGAATTGCTGAAAATGTGTTTGCAACTGTGTTATGTATTTTCCAGGTGAACTAAATATTTCTATTCTATGCTGGGTGAGTATACTTAAATTCAAATTCACGGCTGTACCAAAGGATATGGCTACATTACCATCAATGTATGGTAACTTCCAGAAAACAGTTTTTCAGTTCTGTTATGCGTTTTACAGTTGAATTAAATTGTGGTACTGTGTGTTATGTATAAAAATTTATTAATTATATATTGCAGGGATGTAGAAAAAAATTCAAATACATCGCTGTCTATGTATGGTAATTGTTGAAAATAGGTTTTTAACTGTAATTGTGCTTTCTGAATTATTTATTTTAGATATTTTCTTTTATCATATGAAAAAATAAAGTTTCATAACAATATTCTTATAGTGTTGGAAAGTGTTTCAGAATCTTTGTGTGATGCATAATTTTTTTTTCTTGTTATAGTTTCATTTATTTGTTGCTATTTATGCTTCTCTCCCTCCCTCCCTCCCTCTCTCTCTCTCCCTCTCCCTCTCTCTCTCTCCCCCCCTCCCTCTCTCTCTCTCCCCCCCTCCCCCTCTCTCTCCCCCCCCTCCCCCCCCCCCTCTCTCTCTCTCTCTCTCTCTCTCTCTCTCTCTCTCTCAACTTTGTGTGAGGAAAAAAAAAAAAAAATCTTTCTTTTGAAAATACAATTGTAATTTTTAAAGTTTAAATGAATGACTTATGAGTTTAATTTTGGTTTCATATTGCACTTTGACATATGAAAATAACTTATTTTATGCAATAAATTATTAATATGTTTATATATTTTAAGGCAGCAAGTTTTATTTTCAAAACTTATGGGTTATAAATTTTTTTTTATATAAACTGTTATTGAAGGTTCAAAGTTTATATAACAGTGTTTCAGTGTATTTAGAATATAAATAAAGTAATTTTTGAGATTTTATCTTCTGTTATTGGCTAAAATGATATGTTTTTCTAGTTATAATTCTTAATGTTGATAATTTTATGAAGTACAATATTCTTAAATATATCATAAATGTGCATAAAAAAAATCTTGAAGTGAATCCTTCTGCTTTATACTTAAACATGTTCAAGTACTTCAAGAGCAGTAGCAGAATTTATTTGCTCTTCTTTAAAAGGAGATCTATTTCTCCTTTTGTTGTAATTTTAAAGAAGATATTTTTTGAGTGTGTGTGTTTATGGTGTATGTAAGAAATTTATACTATTAAAATTTATTTTACACTTTTTTGTAATGTAGAGATTTGTTGGTTATTCCAGCTTTTATTTTCTTGACAACAAAAATGTCAGAAAACACAAGCCAGGATAACTGATAAGTACTGGGATTTATTTTGCTGTTGGATGGCTTTACTTTAGTTTACTACTTGCAAAAGTATTTAAAATTCTAATTGATTTTATAACTCTTAATTACTCTGTTTCCTTGCAACTTATGTTCTTTATATTTTAAATAATTTCCCATCAGTTCAGCTTTCTAGCAGTATATTTTTAATGGTTGTAACATCGTAACAGGGTTTGACAAATGTAATCGTCAGATCACCACTGGTGACCAAAATATTTTATCTTGTAACAGGTTCGACAAATGTAGTTGTCAGATCACCAGTTCTGACCAAAATATTTTATCTGTTTAGTATGTTTTTGGTACATCCTTTAAACTTCGGTTCCATCTTCAACTTTTTTTCATTTTCTTTTTTTTAAACAATATTTTGGTGGAAAAATTGACCTAACAAATAAGTGCAAACAGCACTTTTCTCCCCCAATGCATGGCAAGCAGTGTTTTTTTTTTTTTTTTTTTTTTTACATTAAATTGTCCTGGTAGGGTTGCCTGCATCTAATATCAGCCCAATGAATTTGCCACAGACATTCTGATAACTATGGAATTAGAGCCTTGCATGTGTCTGGTTACACTCCTACCTGAGCCCAACCGGAAATAAAAGAAAATTAAAATGCACTTATGGAAAAATAATCTACAATTCTATCATTAATATGAATTTTATGCTTTATATAGAAAATTAATGTATACATAGTTATTTATATTCA
Source organism: Maratus michaelseni (assembly GCA_963931845.1). NCBI lineage: Eukaryota > Metazoa > Arthropoda > Arachnida > Araneae > Salticidae > Maratus > Maratus michaelseni. The sequence continues at coordinate 144,834,113 of OZ007596.1, forward strand.
AATGTAAAAGGGTTTCATTTTCTTCGTCTGAAACAATATAATGCTCTTTCTTTTAAACAATCATGTGAACCCAACCCGCAAGAATCAGAACCTGACCCAAACCTCAAACAATTAGTCTCAATCTAAGACCTATGCCCCCCCCCCCAAAAAAAAAGAAAAAGCTGATTTGAAAGTTCTGCTGCATTGGGTTATATATGACTTAAACCCACAATATCTATTTAAAGTCAACCTGCAAACTGACTCTAATCCAGCATAAAAAATTTACGCCAACCCCTCGCAATCTGACCTGAAACTGAACGTGACCCGAAAATTAATCCACTATTTAATGTAATTATAGAAAAAAAAAATTTACAATGATAGCTCTAATATTCCATTTATTTTTTATATCGAAAAATGAACATTTAAAGAATCATTCATATATGTAATTTTTGATCAAAATCAATATTCCAAACCTTTCTTTTGAAATATTGGGTTAACTTGAACCCGACCCGCAACAAAAAAAATTATCAACCCAACACAACCCAAATCGCAGTTCGTGTCTGGTACGAGTAAAATCTGGTAATCTAACCCAATGCATGACTCTATATGGAATCAGTAGTAACAATTCTTCATTAAAAACATTCATGTAATACGAAAAAGTTTTCTTTTTGACATTTTAGTCTCTTTTCTTTATTTTGCAGAAGTGGTTTACTACTCCTAGGCCTGACTTTTATAGGAATAATATAATTTAAAATAGGAAAAAATACTAACAATGAGGAGGCTTTTCACTAGCAACTAGAATATTTTGCTGGCTATCAGATTTTTTCAAACTTGTAGAGCCCTGGTTGTAAAATATGATTAGTGAAAAGTATAAATAATTCATAATGAATTGAAACATATTGGTTTCTATTGGAAGCAACATGTGTCAATAAGTGATGCACCCAAGAAATTTGCACACAGTGATTCATAAGTAAGTATACAATTTCATTCCTCTATACAACAGCAACAATGTAAATAATTTTATGTTACCTGTAACAGAAGTGTAGGTGAATGTTTCAAGTTTTTTTAGAGACAGTCACATATTTTCTGTGTGTGCACCCTTTGTCATACGACACACATTGACCCGGTAATCCATTTCTGTCCAAACGCGAGTTAGGGTATCTGAAGCAAGTGCAGTGATAATGGATGAGATACACTGTTTCATCTCCGCAACACTTTTCTAAATTGGGTTCGAAAATGCATTACACAACAGTGACAGATTCAGTTTTGTTCAATTCAAGAACACAAAATGGAAAAATCTATTTAGGGATATCAAAGTTGCCATTTTTCTAAAATATTGAACACGTATTTTTCCGTTTTTCAATCTGATGTATGTTTCTCGAGTTATTCAAGCATTTTCAGACTTTTCAATGGAAACGATTCTCACTTCATTTTACTCAATTACAGTGCCATCTATGATTTTCCGTAGAAAATGTTAAATACAAAAGTTACGTATCTTTTCCTGTAGAATCCAAATCTGGAATAAAAAAAGGTTTTTTTTTAATCATTTAAGATTTCAAAATTGCCCTCCTTCCCCGCTCCCCCATGGGGCAAAGTTGGGTTGGCAACTTTGATATCCCTAAATAGATTTTTCAAAAATATTGAACACATATTTTCAGTTTTTCAATCCGATGTGTATTTCTCAAGTTATTTGACCGTTTTCAGACTTTGCGCACATCCTGTATATAAAATAAACAAACACAAGTATAAATTACTGTAAGAAAAGAATTAGTAGTGATTCTCTTATTTTTTATTCTATCTTTACAAATTAATATATACCAAGAAATTGGGACTAAAAGTGAAGAGTAGTAACATTCACTCAATAGCTATTGTAAAAGAATACAGAGAAGAATAAAAAAAACTACTACTGTCAAAATGTTAAGAACAGCAAGAACTTTATCAGCAGGGATTAAAAGAATGTTTTCTGTTTTTATACATGTACATATCAAATTAAGAAATCAGTTAAAACGTTTCAAAATGCTGCATTTATTTTTATTTTTTTTATTCAAAGCATTGGATGATAATAATGTTGTGCTGATATTTAATATTTTGAGAAGTTAATGTGGATTACAAATAAAAATATTCATTTTTATGATATTTACCCTGTATATGCAATGTTTGGTTTTTCTTTACTTAAAAAAAAACAAACTAATTTTATCCTAATTTTTTGGATAGAATACATATGTTTGCAAGTTTAGATTTATGTTATTAAAGGGATTTCATAATTTATTAATGTCAAAAAGGTTGCCATTATATTTGTTTTTATAATTATTAACTATAACTTTTTTAATTAAAGTGTAAAAAACAGATTATGGTTCTCAGTAGTGTCTAATTAGAGTTTATTATTTTGTAAAATTGCATTTCTTGATTAACCACTCAATACTTTAATGCAGGAAAAAAAAAAGAAAAACTTGATTAAAAAAAATGACTTTTTTTTTTCTTTGTACCTTGTGCTTCAATAATTTGATTGTCAAGTGTTAACTAGTTAACTTATAAAGTGTTAACTTGTGTGTAATTAAAACAAAAATAACATGAGAAGATGCTTTAAAGTAAATTTAATTTTTATGAGCTTAGCTTAATAATTATTTAAACTTATCTAAAAATGTCATTATTGGATCTGTGATATGTATTGTGATAATTAAAATTAGTATTCCCATCAAGTCGAATTGTCAGAGTTATGCTATAAAGTTGCATTAAAAATGAAGAAAAAAAAATGATTGCAAACAGTCGAAAATTCTTATTGAAAGAAACATTCAGTAAACGGAATTAAGTTTCACATGACAAATGGACTATTATTTTGCTTTGAAAAAGATAAGCCACCAAATAGATCTTGGAAGACAGGTTTAGCCTCTTTACAGTAGTTTTCAATTGCAAGTACAAGTAAACATCATTTATCAAGATGTACACTATAGTGAGCGGTAATGACTTGTCAAATGAACAACAGTTACGTCTTAAGATTAGCTGTCTCAAATCTAAATGCTGTGATCTGCCATCAACATCAATAGCTACAATGCCAGTAGGAAATAATACTATAAGATTCAGGACTCAACCTTTCAGAAATGACTTTTACCACTTATTTCACTTCAGTGTTTTTCCCATATCAGTCTTTTATAGTATAAAAGATGACTTAAAAAACATTCCTTATCCCATCTATTTACTACCTGAGATATGCATCTCGTAAAGCCGAAAAATTTTCTGTTTAGCAGAGAACCTGATGTTTTGATATTCATGGGTAATTTGTTCTCTATGGGTAATATGTTCTGTCCTTAGAGCGCTCAATAAAGTGCAAAATGTATATAGCAGGGCAGGGAATGTGTTCTGCAAACGCATCATCTTATGATTTGCATTGATTGTGTAAATGATCTAGGACAATGCATGTGGAATTGTTGAAATATCCAAATTAGAAAAATGAAAGCAGATAAAATTATGTCTGCTAAAAGGTCTGGCATAAAAGATAAAATAATTTTTATATGTGAAAAGTAGCTGAGATCAATGGAATGCTGCTGCTTGTTTTTCTCGTCTGCTAGTTATAAAAACATGGAGGCAAATTTTGATATGCAAATGTAAGTTATATAAACATTGTTTATATAAATAAATATACAAACAGCAGTTATATAAACATAGAGGCAAATGTTTAAATTCAAGTGTATATGTTTGCCATACACACACAAAAGAAAAACAGATTAATATAATGAAATTAAATTTGTGCAATTCACGCTCACTAAAATATGGCAATTAACTGTGAATTCAATTATCGTACGTTCCCCTATACAAACAATAGATACGTACATATAATAAATGCATATGTAACATGAAATTTTTGTCGATTTTTTTTCTATTATTTGCTGCCATGCAGCTAATACGAAAATACCCATCTTCGTATAAGTACTGTAGGTACAAATAAGAAAAAGCTTGGAAATTCAAGCCAAATTACATAATTGGAAGATATAAAGAATGCAACATATAATTTGATTACCAACCAGTTTGCAGTTAAATTTAGAAACAAAAGAAAGCCTCTGGTTGGGTTTCCTCTGTGCCAGTCATATCTAGATTCGGCGGTGATCATAGAAAAAAAAAAAAACTCTATAGAACATCTTAAATCTATGCGAGCATATTTTTAAATTATGTTTTTTTTTTTAATTTTAGAAAGTACTATGTTTAATTCTTAAATAATGCTATAAAATCAAAATTAATATTATTGTAATTAAAAACTTCGTCACAACATCACAAAGAATGAAATACATTTTATAAATGTAACATCATGCATTGCATTACCAAAAATAATGTTTATAGATTTCAATATTCAGGTTAACTTTAACGAATTAAAATGAAATTTCTTAAACTTATGTTTTCTATTTTATAAAAATCTCTCTATTCTAAAAAAATTTACTGAACTGCTCTTGTGATAATTAAATTGTTTGTGACTGGGTCTCTTTTGCGGCTTATATTAAAAAAAACTTTTCTGTATAAAAATATGAAAACTGGTAGTTCTGTAGAGAAATATATAATAAACATGCTGAAATAAACAATTGAGGGGGTTAGAATGACAGTGGAGTAAGTCAATATTTAGTAATTTGAGAAATGAAGGATTTTGTGAAACCTGTCGTATTGCTGTTACATTAAGTGCTCCAACTTGTTGTGCCCTCTAGTGACTCCCTAAGTGAACTATGACTTATTTGTTGACTGTCGCACTGAACAGAAATTAATATACGTTCAGTAAAAATATTATCTAGATTTTTAAAATTTTTGACTTCCTCTACTGTCATTCTAACCCCCTCAATTGTTAAATCGAAGAATTTTTTAAAGAGCTATTTAATATTGAAATTGGTCAAAATAGTTCAGTTAAAATTTTTTTATAGGATCAAAAACATTACATAGTAATTTAATTATGTTTTACAGGCCATTACTGGGCTAATTTGTAGTGTGATAATTTTTTTTAAATTTGTCTAATTTTTTAAGTGTTTTTTTTTTTTTTTTTTTTTCCAATTTTTTATTTAAAATTTCACTATCTCAATACAGATTTATTTTCTATTTCGAAAAAGTCATTTTTTGTACTTGCTGCTGCCAGGTTTTACAAAAGTGCAAATAATATTTCCAAACATTTATCAATTGAAAAATATCGTTATGTGGGGTGAATATTAAAAGAAAAACTTCAGAAGAATTAAATTATTACATGGGGGAAAAAATTTCATGGTGAAAATTATGTCATAATTAAAAAGCCAAAATAATATTTCAAAACACTTTTCAATTGAAAAAATATTTACACAAGATTATTAAAAGAAAGAAAATGTTAAAATAATTAAATTATTATGTGCAAAAATGGATAAAATTACATCATATTTATAGTGATTTTCTTAAAGCATACAAAACCCCCCCTTTTCTTTACGACTTTATTATATAAGTCCGGGGAAAAAGCAACATTTTTTAAGAGACCTATGTTAATCATGAAAACAGCTGTCAGCTGTCATGGATGCAGCCTTGATAAGCGAAAAGTCCCTTAGTCAAAGGGCCAGGATTACAGAACTGGCAACCAAATTGCAGAAGATTACCACTGCTCGTGATAATATCGCTCAATCTTTCTTAATCGGGTAATCTTTTATAAAACAGAGAAAACTAGCATGCATTTAGAACCTGCAGTGTCTGGATGGGACTCTAGTTACTTAAAAAAACAAATTTCAATCAACAGTACATCCAGGTATGTGTGGGGCAAAATTGTAGCCAGATTTTTTTTTTTTTTTTTGGAAATAAGGGGCAACCTTATAGCTTTTGAGGTACAATGCCTCTTTTAAAATTAAAGTATACAGGGTGATTCATAAAAGATGGGCAGAACTTTAAGGGGTTATAGTACACTTAAAGACAAATAATATTAAATAGGAGACTAAGGGTCCCAGACGTATTCCCAAGGAGATAGGGGGCATTAAAGTTTAGGGTCCGAAATTTCAAATGATTATAAAACATGGAAAAATTGGTCGATTCGTTTGCGGTTTTTGCAAAAAATTTTCTTTATGCCAGTATTTTCTTGAAATAAAATTTTAAAGTTCAATTTCAAAAAATGCCGATAGGGGGCGCTTTAGACTTTGGAGTAGCAAACAACTATTTTTTAACGTTATTTTTTGTATTTCTTTAAATGATTTCGAAAGCTTAGACTTAAACTTAAATTTTGATCTAAAAATCTGAGTCCTAACGAGTAGTTAAGTAGCGTAAACTGAAATTTGAAATTTGAAACCCTTCTCCCCCCAGAACAAAAATCAGTTATTCCCGATCTTTGTGTCGTAGATTAGGCTCTAACTACTGCCGCGTTTTGCTAAAATTATTCTTTATGTCAGTATTTTCTTGAAAATAAATTTTAAAGAAAATTTTCAAAAAATTCCGATAGAGGGCGCTTTAGACTTTGGAGTAACGAACAACTATTTTATACCGTTATTTTTTGTGTCTCATTAAATGCTTTCTAAAGCTTAGACTTAAATTTTCAGCCCAAAATCTGAATCGTTAGACGTGGTTAAGTTTCTGGGGAGAGGGGTTTGAAATTTCTACTCCTGAGCACAGTTCAGTTTACCATGTCCACACATTGTGTGCTGTGATACGAGGTAAAAAGACACAAATTAGGATTATGTTACCAAAGCATATTTATTAACATGTAATCACAATAAATGTTCAAAATTGTGACCACCAGAGGTTATGCACGCAGAACAACGGCGACGAATGGAACGGCGAACATTCGCGAAAACATCAGGCTTTTCGAGCACTTCCCCTACAGCGGCGGAAAGTCTGGCGACCAGTTCCTCGGGGGATTCAATGGGTGTCTCATACATAAGAGCCTTCAATCGTCCCCAAAAAAAGAAATCGAGGGGTGAAAGATCTGGCGAGCGAGCAGGCCAAGCAACAGGACCACCTCGACCAATCCATCTGTTCGGAAATGTGATGTCCAGATAGTTGCGGACGTCTCGTACGTAATGGGCTGGCGCTCCATCGTGCTGGAACCACATGACCCGCCGGATGCGTGGAGGAACAACGTTTAACAGGTCTGGCAGCACATGTTGCAGAAATGTGAGGTATGTTTTACCGTTGAGGCGTTCAGGAAGAAGGTACGGTCCGATTAGGTGGTCTCCGAGGATTCCTGCCCAAACATTGATGGAAAAGCGTCTCTGATGAGCATGTGGATACGTAGCATGTGGATTGACATCCGCCCATACATGTGCATTGTGTGTGTTAAATGTACCTTCACGTGTGAAGGTACATTCATCGGTGAAAAGCACAGTTCGTCCAAAATGTGGATTTAGCGCGTTCTGCTGCAGAAACCAGCGGGCGAATTCAATACGATTTGGATAATCCCCTGGAGACAGTTTCTGGACTCGTTGCACATGAAACGGGAGCAAATGTTCATCCTTCAGTACCCTCCAAGTCGTGGACTGTGAGGTATCCACCTGGCTAGCCACTGTTCGTGTACTTGTACTTGGCTGCGCCGCTACTACATCCAGAATGGCTTCTGCAACAACTACTGATTCGTCCTTTTTTGCACGACCTGCATTCGACCGGGAAGCGAGAAATGATCCCGTCTCACACAACTGTCTGTGCAAGCGCTCGAAAGTTTTGCGGTTAGGCAACCGCCTGTTAGGAAATCGCTCTCCGTACATTCGTTGTGCCTCTGCACCATTTCCATCTGCCGCTCCGTAAATTAAATGCATCTCAGCCTTTTCCTTATTCGTGAAGGGCACCATCTTCCGATTCATTACTACAGCGACTTACACTTGACTCACCGTTCAGTGGTTTTTATGCCTGAATCGTGTCGAAATTTTGCATACGTGTTCTTCTTCTTCCCCATTTGACATTTGCATACTTTCTGTTTCCTTCTTCACCCGGTGACTAGCGTCAGGAATGGAGCTTTAACGTTTGCATGAGCGACGTTTCCAACTGTGCCAGTGCCTTTATGAGTGAATTCCGACTATGCAGTCCTTGACGAAAGTTGTATTTTTGCCTCGTATCACAGCACAGAATCGTTGGGCATGGTTAAGTAGTGCAAACTGAACTATGTTCAGAAGTTGAAATTTGAACCCCCTCCCCTCGCTACTGAACCACGCTCAGCGATTCAGATTTTGAGCTGAAAATTTAAGTTTAAGTCTAAGCTTTAGAAAGCATTTAATGAGACACAAAAAATAACGGTATAAAATAGTTGTTCGTTACTCCAAAGTCTAAAGCGCCCTCTATCGGAATTTTTTGAAAATTTTCTTTAAAATTTATTTTCAAGAAAATACTGACATAAAGAATAATTTTAGCAAAACGCGGCAGTAGTTAGAGCCTAATCTACGACACAAAGATCGGGAATAACTGATTTTTGTTCTGGGGGGAGAAGGGTTTCAAATTTCAAATTTCAGTTTACGCTACTTAACTACTCGTTAGGACTCAGATTTTTAGATCAAAATTTAAGTTTAAGTCTAAGCTTTCGAAATCATTTAAAGAAATACAAAAAATAACGTTAAAAAATAGTTGTTTGTTACTCCAAAGTCTAAAGCGCCCCCTATCGGCATTTTTTGAAATTGAACTTTAAAATTTTATTTCAAGAAAATATTGGCATAAAGAAAATTTTTTGCAAAAACCGCAAACGAATCGACCAATTTTTCCATGTTTTATAATCATTTGAAATTTCGGACCCTAAACTTTAATGCCCCCTATCTCCTTGGGAATACGTCTGGGACCCTTAGTCTCCTATTTAATATTATTTGTCTTTAAGTGTACTATAACCCCTTAAAGTTCTGCCCATCTTTTATGAATCACCCTGTATAAATATATCCTTTCTAAATTATCTTTTGGGAAGTTGGGGTGTGAGGGTCTCCTCCTTCATCTCAGTTACTGCTTTGCCATAGGAAAGCAGAATGTTGTGAGCTAGCGATGACCATAGCAAAAATTCACGCCTCGCCATTGGGTTGCCACATACGATAGTAAAACTTCCAAAATTCAATCTATATTATAAAGTTCAAATTTATGTTCTAGAAATGCTGATGGTATAATGATGCAGGCAATAGTGTGGTTAAAATGTATGAGAGATATAGCAATGAAGCTATTTTTTAAAATTAAACCATCTCAATGTTAACTGTATGGGAAAAAATGCAAATTCTTGGGACAACATTTTGGGGTGTTTCAATTGACAAATGTTTTTGATTTTAAATCCCTGGTGAAATCTTGGCACTGTAGCCTTCTAGTCAAATTTGAATGTAATTGCAAGTATTATTTTAGAAGCTATCATGCTGACAAAAGTGTAATTTTTTATGGGAAACCAGATCTATGCTCGGACAATAAGGATGTTTAATTACTTTGACAATAAAAATTAAATTAATGATCCTGCTAGACTTTAATTTAGGGGAGCAATGTCCTGCCCTTTTTTTAAGTTGTGAAGTTCTATCCAGAGATTGTTCATAAAATTAACTCTGTAACAGTAGAACCCCACTTATCCAAACTAATTGGTATTGTTACCTGTTCAGCTACACAAATTTTCAATTATCCAAAATTCCAATATTAATAGTGGAGGACCTGGTGGCAGAATGTACGCGACGGGTGTCGCAGACTTTTTAGGGCACCTGCAGACTAAAAACCTACAGCGATGCCGTGGACGCGCTATAGCACGTAAATTACGCAAAAAAACAGCAAACTTCGTCGAAGGATCGTTTAAAAAAAAACGGCGAATTTCATCAACGAATCTCCGGAAAAACACTAAATTCAATTAAAGATCGCGAAAAATGACTAATTTCGTTGACAGATCGCGAAAAAAACGCAAGTTTAGTCAAAAGGTCGTGAAAAAAATGTGAATTTCGCCAAAAGGCAGTCAAAAAACATGAGTTTCGTTGAAGGATCGCGGAAAAATGCGAATTTTGCCGAAGGGCTACGGAGAAAATGCCAACTTCGTCAAAGGATCGTGGGAAAAACTTAACTTTATTGAAGGATCACGAAAAAACGGTCAATTTCGTCGAAGAAACGACAAATTTCGTTGTCGGATCGCGAAAAAACTTCAAATTTCATTGAAGGATCGCCAAAAAACTGTAAATTTCGTCGAATGATCTCAAAAATATGGCAAATTTCGTCAAAGTATTTCGAAAAAACGGCAAATTTCGTTGAAGGATCGCAGAAAAAACGCGATTTGTCTCCAAAGGCCAAAGAAAAAACGCGAAATTCATCAACAGATCTGGGAAAGTGGCTAATTTCGTTGACAGATTGCAATAAAAACACAAATTTCGTCAAAGGGCTGCGGAAAAACTTGTTTTTCGTCAAAAGAAAAAAAAAACGTGAGTTTCGTTGAAGGATTGTGGGAAAAATGCGAATTTCATTAAAGGGCCACAGAAAAAACGCAAATTTCTTCAAATGGCCACAGAAAAAATGCCAATTTTGTCAAAGAATCGTGGAAAAACCTGCTAATTTCGTCGAAGGATCACAGAAAAAGTGTGAATTTCGTCAAAGGGCCACGAAAAAAAAAAAAAAACACGTGAATTTCGTCAAAGGATTGCGGGGGAAAAAAGAAACGCTAATTTCGTCAAAGGTTCACGAAAAAAAACGTGAATTTTGTGAAATAGTCCCGGAAAAGATGCAGCATTCCTTTAGAAAACAGCAGACACACAAAGTTCTATGCTTATTAATATAGGCAGTTTTTAATCTGAAACAATATACTGAACTAACTTTTGAAAAATCTGGTTTATTTGAACCCAATTTGCAAGAATCTACACTCAGCCTGAAATCGACTCTAATCAAAAGCAGAGTTAATCCGACCTGCAACAAGAATAATTATTGCCAAGAGAGGATTTTCTCCCCTCCCCCCTCTGCTGTAACTTTTCAGAATGTTTGCTGTGAATTTCAGAAATTTTTTTTACTCAGAAAGGCTGATAAATGTTAATGCCTTAATTAATTAGTACTACAACTACAACAGCAGCAAGAATAGATTTATATGATATATTGCGTATTGCAGACTATTTTTGAAAACATTATTAGCGTTGCAGACACTTGAAGATAGTTCTGCCACTGGGGTGGAGGATGCAGATAGATAAAAGCGTTTTCTTATTTTCCAGGTCAGTGGGCTAAGAAATACTATAAAGCATGAGATGCAGTTACAGGAAAATCATTTGAAGCTTATTCAGAGTAATGATACGGTTTATCTACTGCAATTAACTAATAATGTTATAATTAAATATGTTATGCTGTATGTTCCTTGTTATTGTATATTCCTTGTAACTAATAGCTAATTTCTGAACTGTTAGTTTTAAATATATATTTTCAATTTCAAAATTGTTTCAAATGCTCATCATTATATAAAAATTCATTTAAATCAAAATATATATTTTTTAAGTTTTTATACAGTCGCTGGATTCTTTAAGCTATATTTAGAAAACTTTCTCCATGCTCTAACATGTAAAACAATAAAAATTCCATTTTTCTACTACCAAAATAATCAAGTTATGACACTTTGAATTCACTTTCAGTGTTTTCTGATATCAAAAACAGAAAAATGTATTTTTAGTGCCTGGAAATGCCAAATATTCATAAAATTCAAAGTATCGTAACTCGATAAGTTTTGTTTGTAGAAGAATAAAATTTTTAATGTTACATGGAGAAAATTTTTAGAAATATGGACCATGTAAAAATTTAAATTTCATAACTTTAAAAAAAAAAGTATTTTGATGTAAATTGGTTTTTATATGATGAAGAACAACATTTGAAAAAACTTTTGCAGTTAGAACCTCTTAAACTAACTATTTCGGAATTAGCTATTGGTCAACAATAAGAAAGAACATCCTGTATACTGGACATTGAAATCATGAACCAATCTAACACAATATTCTTTAAGGAATGCATATAAGAAATTATAGCCCAGTTTAACAGATTATAGTATTGAACAACAAAAACATACAAATATGAGATTCTACTATTTTAATAAACTTATATTTTTCTTATTGTTTTTTAAACAACCTTCGATCTGAAAATACTATGGCACACACATACAAATTTTCAATTGTTTAAGTAGTTTTTACTTATGTATTGCTCTGATTTTCATGTTTACATCTTGATGTGCTGGTGTATATGTGTGAAATAAAAGGAGATTCTTCTCGTAGACAACATAGTTGAACATGTGCCTTGTTTTTAGGTTTAACAATTTTTGTTTGTCTAAGTAAATACCCATTTTCTTTTGTAGGTCTGATTACAGTTCCCGAAAGTTATCAAATATCTGGGATACCAGTTCATTCTTGTCCACATTGTTCTTATACCTCACCATCTATTGGGAATTACAAAAGACATTTGCTGATTCATACTGGTGAACGTCCCTATGAATGCAAAATTTGTCATTTTCGTTTTAACCAAACAAATAGTTTGAAGCGGCATATGCAACGAAAACATGTTTTCCTATAATACTGCATGAAAGTTTCATTTAAAAGCATTATTATTAGTATTTTTAAAACATCAGCAATGAAAAATGATGGAATTTTTAATAATTTCTAAGTTATGTTAAACATAGTTTATATTTAATTTAAGTTTTGACATATTAAATTTTGACTTAATGTCTAGTTCTGAGCCCTGTCAGTACAATGTGAATATTGAAGAATTATTAAAGGCATTGGTTGTTAAACAATACCACTGACTTTTGCATCAAAGTTGTATTAATAGGATTTTGAATCAAGCCATAAATCAACATTACTAAAGTAGAATCATATTACAGTATTTACATACTCTGTGCTTTGGAATGTAGTAAAATTTATCTTTCACTTTACTTGTTATCTAGAATTTGAATATTTTATTATATAACTAGCTAACCCGTCTGGCGTTGCTCGGGCACGAGATAATAACAATTTGTTCTGTGCGAATATGACTGAAATCTGTAAGGCTATCGAAATTAAGTCGAATGAGGCAAACTCTGTCGTAATCGGCTCATAGAAGATCGGAAAGCGCACCCTGGTGGTCGAAAGTGCAACTAAAGTATTTAAGGCTATAGATATCAAGTCGAATGAGCCAAACCCCGTCTTAATCGGGCCCATAGAACCAGAGATACTCCTGCATTTCCACCGCCAGGGGGCGCAATCTGTTCTGGAAAAGACTTTTTCAGAACACTCGACCCAACTAAATTTTCTAATAGAATTGAAATTTAACCACGAGTAAACATTGCCAAAATAGCGGAAATCGCAAAAGTGGGTTACTTAAACAATCGGTTTCGAAAGGGTTAATGTAGATATTTTTTAAAACTCAACAGTGCGTTTTGAAGAAAATGAATGTGTCTATGATCTCGAGTCTATTGTTTGTCTGTATTCGCGTTTCCTGAGTCGATGCTAGATTTTAAAACTTGGGCCAAAAAATGAAAATCGTCTGAGTGAGTTTTGGAAGCTATTTTTTTCAGAGGATTAAAATTAAAATTTCTTAAAACGGATACCAGATTTAAAAAAGCTAAGGGATGTAGATAAGAAATGATTTTTCGTATCTTGTTTGTAAACGGCAATTCAAATTTTTAAAGATAGGAGAAATCGTTATAAATGTGAAATTGACCTACAGTAAAAAAAGGTTTTCTAAAGAGTTAACAGGATTTTTTTTTTTAAACTAAAGTTTTCTGCGTGAACCAGATAGAATGTAGATGTCTTTAGGTGTGTTTGTTTTTTGTTTGGTTATTTTAAAGAGCCGATGTCAGAGTTTATATATCGCAGAAAATATGAATTCGCAAAAGTAAGTCCTGTACGTGATTTTTTTTCGAAGGGTTAATATCCTAATTTTTCAAAAACAAATACAGATGTCAAAAAAGGAAGAAATGTAGATATTGTCTGGTATTTTTAGTTTTTCGTAGCTTGCTCTGAACAACCAATGACAATTTTTAAAAATCGTCAAAATCGCAAAAATCACATAACGGTGTACAGAAAATGTACTTTTTCAAAGGGTTAACTTTCATATTTTTTATAACCAAAGGTGGCTTTGAAAACGGCAAAGTCAGCTCCTTAATTTGGTGGCCTTCGATTTTCTGTATCTCTTGTAGTCTGGTGGATGCAAGGCTCGGAAAATGGGAGAAAATAGAAAACATTAATTCGATACTTCTTGATTATTTTTCGACACTTCTTGATTATTTATTTTTGAAAGGATTAAGTGAAATTTTTTCAAACCAACCAGTTCGTTCGAGACGTAAAAGTATGTTTTTCGAGAATATGTAGACGGTTTTTCCGTATTTCTGGCATTCATCCATGGCGAATTTAGATAAACTTAACAAGATGACTCGTGCTTTGTTTCTTCTATTCACGGAAGGTACGGATAAAGGGCTTCTGAGCTTGCACGCACAGATTTCGGAAGAGTGATTTTTTTATTTGTGATTTTTTATCACTTTTTAATTAATAACTACTCTAATTTTCAAAATATTAAAATTCTTGAGATTCAGGTGCACCAGGCGAGAGTTTAAACTGCCTAAATCTAAATTTTCAGACTTCTAGGTGCACTAAATTTTCCTAGCCATTGCCAACAAACACATTAAACTTCTGAAAGTTAAATAAAAACAGTTTTTCACATTAAACAATACACAACAACAAACAATATAACAAACAAACAAATATAACATTATTAAATTTGTTTAAACTATTCCTTAAAACAATTATTTATTGCATTTTGCAATGACTTCATACATAACTTGCAATTTAACAATCACATTAATTTTTTCACGTGCCCATTGTTTGAGAACAAGAAAAAAGGAATTTTTTTCTGAAAAATAATAAGTAAATGGTTTTTAATAAAGAAATGTCCTCCCGTAATTGAATTCCTCCCCCACTCTTGGAACCTTCGTTTCATCCTGGCAATCAAGTTGTCAGACACTGGAATAGAAAGCAAAGACCATTCATAGAGAAATACTTGTTTCAGCTCATTTAAATACTTTAAGGAAGAACTCAGAGCAACTGCCTATGTTATACTAAATGTGCTCAATAAAATAAAACTCTGGTTATGGAATACAACACTTTCGTGCTCTTTCACTCCAAAGAAAAAATAACTCTATTATGACAGTGAATTACATAAGATGTTTCTTTGTTTAAACTGGAGACATTGACCAAATTTATATTAAGGATAAAGTTCTGATATATTTGTGTTTTATACAGAAAGTATATAAGACTGTGATTTTTTATGTATTAAGCTAAGAAGCTATTAAATATGCTATTTGATTTTATATATTGTTCAAAATTAAGCCATTTTTGTTACTCTGTTTTAAAATTATGCTGGTTTTATTGAAGAATCTTAATTTTGCTGTATTAATTATTTATTGTATTGGTTATTTATTGTGTTGAGTTTTTGTGATAAGTTGTGGTTATATTCTCTGAAATATTCTTTTGATACCTTGGGTGAATTTTGTAATCTTGATGTTAAAGCTTAATTTTCGTATTCATAATATATTCTCACATACCACAATAAATGTACAAGTTTTTGTTCATTTATGCATTAGTCATCGTTTTTGATAAGTGTACTACAATTTCTTTTACATCCATGAAATTACACCGTTGTGGATGTATCATCATGATTAAAAAAAAAAAAAAATTGCTGATTATCTTGGCCTATTAAAAATATATATCAAACAAAACAATTAGTTTCCAAAATCTTTTTCTTTTTGCATGATTACACGATGCAAAATTATTTAAAATGTAGCATTTTAGTTTTTTATGTGCAGATTTTTCCAGTATTTGTTTTAATTTTAGGTGATGAATGTTCTGTTTATGGAAAATCCAGAGGAAAGCCCCATCATTGCTGCCCTATTTGTCCTTATACTTCTGCTTTCAGTAGCCATGTGAAACGGCATTTGAGAATCCATAGTGGTGAACGCCCTTATATTTGTAACATTTGTAATTATCAGTGTAATCAAAAAGATAATCTTAAGTCTCATCTAAGACGTAAACACTTCATAAATCTGTGATTTCCCTGCCTTTAGGAACTATGTAAACTAAAAATATATGTGCAAAATACTTTTGTATGCATAAATTACATTTCCCCCTATATTTAAAAAAAAAGTAACAATTTGGAAATGGACCAATGAAAATCTGCATAGATCTTCCGGGCTTTTTTTTTCTTTCCTTTTCTTCTAGAAAATAGGGATTGCTGCACGATATCGAATGAAATCACGAAGTGAGGGGGGAGGGTTGGAGAGAGTAGCGAGCAGGGTGCGGAGGAGCCCCTCTATTTGTTAATTACAATTGCATTGAAGATTCATCTTTAAATTTCATTTCTCAAGTGTCTTATTTGACATATTTTTTCTATCATTAATGAAAGTAAATCTAAATAATAATAACTGTTAAGAAATTAGGCTTAAAAAACAGACCTGTATACTCATTGGTAAGTGATACAGTTTTGCAATAATTTTATTAATCAGTAGTCATGTCTGTATGCTGATTTGTAAATATGGAAATATGAACTATAAATATTTATAATATTTTAGGAATTGTTTCTTAGAGAAGGGGGGGGGGGGGACAAAAAAGGGGGCAGGCTTATAAATGGGTGTTTTTTCTTCTTAAAAAAAAATCATGCTGGAGATTTCATTTTTTGCATATTAAACACTAGTGTGATGCTAAAAAAAAAAAAAGAGAGATTCATTAACAAAGACTAACATGAAAGTTTTATTGTATGCAGTAAGCAACAACTTAGAAATTTACTAATGATATGAAAATTTACATTAAGCTTTAGTTTTCCACATTGCTACATTTTGTGTATTTTGTCGTCTCACGTCTCATTGTATACTATCTCATTATTTATCATTTCCTACCTACATGAATTTCTGATCATTTATTGTAATATCAGTGTAGTGATAAGACCAGTATTTTGTTGTAATTTGAAGATATCTTGGTAAAAAATAAATTGTTAAAGCTAAAGCATTTTGTTTTGTGTTGTTTTTAGTTATCCACATATATTTCATTCCTAATACTTAAAGTATGTTTGTATTTATGTAATATTAAACAGGCCTCTGTTTTGCTATTTTAATCAATAAAAATCAGTAATTATTAAAATATTATTTGTTGAATGTTTGTTTTGTATTTCTTTATTTAAATATTTCATATTCTATTTATAGCTAATCCACATATATATTTTTAAAAATGGTTTTCAATATGTTTAAACTCAGTAAATTCCTTCCAGGTTATTGTATTAAAGAAAAAACTAACTTTGGATGTACCAATCTTCGCTGTCTTCATTGTGAATATTCAAGCACAAAAATTTGGAATTTTAAAAGACACATTCTAAAGCATAGTGGAAAACGTCCTTTTTCCTGCCACAGTTGTGATTATACCACTAATCGTAAAGATAGTCTTAAACTGCATGTATTGAAAAGACATAGTCTAATATGAAAATTTCAGTTTCACCAATTAAAATAATTCTATTACTTTTGTCTTTTATTAAATTTTATATCAAGAAATCATGATGTCTTCAGTGATTATTTTGGTGACAAATGAATCTAATTAGGTTCATTTTCAATATATGTGTACTTTTTGAATATTCATCTATACTGTGGATTTTTTTTTTAATACTGTCCTGTGATTGCTGAATGCTATTTTATTGAACCAGGTATTTCAATTACCAAATACACATTCATGAAGATTTCATTGTATAGCAATAATCAGGGCTTTACAAATTTGATAAAATCTGGTATCCAACAAAAAATTCTAGTTGCCAGTAAAATATATTTTCTCACATCCTTCCCTCGTCATTGATTTTCAAAAACCACAAAAGTTTTTTGAATTGATTTAGATAAATAATAACAAGCATAGTTTATAATTATTAGTCACATAGTTTACATGACTTAGAAATATAATGTAAATTAAGTTTTTTAATGAAATCTATTCAAATTATATCTCTGAAGAAAAAGAATAAATACTGTAAAGAAGGAATTAACCGGCATGTTCAGGAAATGCTGATTGTCGAATGCTTCATATGTCTTGGTTCATATGTCTTGGTAGTTGAGTGCTACAAAATCTATATCTGATGAAGGGGCATCAATTAGTGAAGCAAAAAAACAATTTTTTACCTATTTTCCTGTCAAAGTCAGTCAAATACTTCTGATTTTATTATTTTAATTATTTTTTATAAATTTACTTCAAATGAATTTCTTATAATCACTAATATGTTATTATTCTTTAAAATGAATGTGATAGATTAATCAGTTTCAATTCTAAACAGGAAAATCTGATTTGAAACTTACAAAAAAAACTTGAGCATTTTTAGCATTGTATCCTATTTTATATGCCACAGAGGCTAGATTTCTTATTATATTATTTTAATTTCCCCTGACATTCTGATCACGCGACATGCTAGCTGGCTACAGTGGAAAAGAATGATGTTTTTTTTTGCATGAGATGAAAAATGCTTTTTAAACTTGATTCTTCCATTAAAAATATGGGTTAATAAAAATATTACTTGCCACACACAAGTAAGGGTGGGAGAGAGAAAAAATGCCACCTGTGCTTATTTCTTAAATCACTTTTTGCACCAAAAAAAAAAAAAAAAAAAAAAAAAAAGATTAAATAATTTGGTCACCAGGCAAAATAACTTGGTCGCCAATGGTGACCTGGCAACCACATTTGTCAAGCCCTGGTAATAATGATATAAATCAGCACATTTTTTTAAATTGAAAATATTGTAGACAAAATAACTTACGGAAAAATTATTTTGTTTTTGTGTATATATAAAATGTTGAAAACTTTTGGATATTTCATTTCTGATACATTGAATATACTTATATCAAACAAATTATTTTCAAATTTTATCTATACATTTTTTAAATTTATTTATTATCAATTACTTATTTTGTATTTCTTAGTTTAAAATATTTTTTTGTAGTCTACTTACACCAAATCAGTGTTTCATATTGCTTTTTAAATATACTTAAATTCAGTTAAATTCCTTCCAGGTTATTTTGTTAAAGAAAAAACTAAATCTGGATCTTCCAGCTTTCGTTGTCTTCATTGTGATTACTCGAGCACATATATTTCGCATGTTAAACGTCATTGCCTAAGGCATACTGGAAAACGGCCTTTTTCTTGCCACATTTGTGATTATGCCACAATTCGTAAAGATCATCTCAAAAAGCATGTACTGAAATATCATTCAGTCTGATGTTCAATTTTCAATAACTTTAAAAATAATTTCTTGGATACTGTGTTTTACCAATTTTCATTACTAGAACTCATGATGGACTCTGCTACATAACAGCAGTGATTTAGATTATTTGAATTCTCACATTTTCCATTACTGTGTATGCTTGATTGTAATTTCTGTTCAGCATTTGTTTTTGTTTTTTAGCATTGTTAAGAATTTTTCCAGATTAAAACATATTCTGTTAACTCATCTAGTTTCTATTACAGTAGTTTTCCCCATTCACATAGTATTTAAATGTAAAATTACTATATTTACACCCCCTTTAAATGTTTAAAACTACTTACAATATCTTTTCTTAGACCATTATCTAGTTCTTGTGCCCATACATTTTATTCACTTAACTTTTTCTCTCTTTTCATGACTGGGTCTGACTAAAAAAAGTGCCTAAACTAATTTCTTGTACAACCACAGGATGTTGAAAGTTACATTAATATCAGTCTTTTCTATTGTGTGTGTTCAAAAGAGTATCTGATTGCAATGAAAGTTCTATATCTGTTTTATAGGGGGAGGGGGGGGCTATTACAGCGAATGGGATTTAATTTAAAAATTATATTATTTCATTTCATACACAAACACGTATACACTAATGGTTTTACAAAACATCAATTATCTTCTGTTTAAGGTTAACTGCATATGTATTGTCATCCGTTTTTTTCAGTATCTCATATATTTACATTTTTATTTTGGTGTATGATTCCCACTCACTATGGTAAATTTTTTATTAAACATAAAACATCCAATTTTATGGATATATTATGCTGTTCTATTTTTTTAATTGACCAATTTTGTCTACAGGAATCATATAAAAATTAAATTAAAAAATGCAACATTTAACTGCTAATATAATTATATTTACTGCTTCCTCTTTTTCTTTTCTATTCTTTTTTTTTTTCTAAACATTTTTACTATTTCTATTGCCAATTAATCTCCAATAGATAAAAAAATGAAGTGTGTTCCACCCTTTTTTGGGGATATTCTGTGTGTATATATATAAATTTAAATGCTTGCTCTGCTTTGAATGTTTTTTTTTCTTCATTTCTATCCTTCCCCCCCCCCCCCCCCCATTTTAATATTATAATAAAAGCAGTAAGGAAATAGTAAATATGATAATGGTTTAATTAAAAATGCCTAGGTCAAAAATAAATTTGGGAAAATTATTTGGTATATGTATATGTTTCAAACACTTGTATATTTTATTTTTAATATCTAAGACTTAATATTAAACAAGTTTTTCTTTTCTATTTTTATCAATGAAATCGTTAATTTGTTTTGTTTTTCTTGGTTCAAATTAATATTTTGTGTTGTTTTTACACCAAATTGTATTGCAAGCCGTTTTTTAAATGTATTTAAATATAGTTCATTTCTTTATAGGATATATATATATATATACAGTGAAACTTCCATTTAACGAAGTCTCATCGTTACACTTAAAAACTTCGTTATGAAGAAAATTCGTTAAATAGAAATCAACTTAAATTCCTGAAATTTTTCTTCAGATATGATAAACAGGTATTGGATTAAAAAGCATTTGATTCAATTTTAATTATAAAGCCGTCTTTTACAAAATAGTTGTGTACGGTCGATGAAATCACGTCACATTTCCAAGAGCTCTGATTCACAGGCTCTCAAACTAATGTTTTCACTACATTGTCTTTTTTTCTGTCTTTTTAGATAATGTACTTCAAGATTTTTTATTATTCCTTCGACTAATGGTTGTAGTTTAGAAGTTGTATTGGAAGGAACAAAAATAACTTTGATGTTTTTCGATTTGCATTTTGAAGCACATTCTTGTGGATGTAAAAAACAATTGTCTATCAGCAATGGAACGTCAGAATGGTAACTGTCTGACTCTAATTGATATTTTTTGCTTCAATGCATCTGACGTCACGGCTTTTGCTGCCATTGCGTCACTGCATCTTCTATATCATTGAATGTAAAAAGGGGATTTTGACTTCCTCTAACTGTCAGCGCTGGAGTCTTGGTGTGGGAGAGTAATGTTAACAAGTGTTTTTCTTAGTATGAAAAAAAATTCTTTTATTTAGCACCAAACAGAATGGAAATTATTTAAATGTGTTCATTTTCATACAATCCGCTGAAATAAATTCGCTTATCCATCGTAACAGTAACCTCTTAGTTTGAATTCTGTACATGTACAAAAGTAGAATAAACTTAGTTATATAGAATATATTTTTCGTAATATGGAGATTAATTTACATGCTAATGGCATTCAAAGTCAAAGTTCTGTAGAAAATTTCATTAAGTAGAAAACTTCGTTAAATAGGGACTTCATTAAAGGGAAGTTCCACTGTGTGTATATATATGTGTATTTTTTTTAAAAGTAAGTTTGGACACTTCTTTCGTTGTCTTCTTTGTGATTACTCGAGCATATATATTTCACAAACAACATTGTCTCAAACATAGTAGAAAATGACCCTTTTCCTGCTACAGTTGTAATTATGCCGCTCTTTAAATTCCTACTATTGGCTCACACTCTCTCTCTCTATATATATATCTTGTTCAAATTTTCAATCGTTAATAAAGTATTTTCTATTCATCCACTCAAGTTCAAATAAATTTTTTTAAACTTGTAGTGGATGACACTTTATGTTAATACAGTTTTTTCAAATATTAATTCATTAATTAAATTTAATTAATTAATTTTAGTTTTAAATAGGAGAAAAATATCCCCATTGTTTTCATAAATGAAATGAAAGATTTATCTCAAATTAGTGATGCCACAGAAATAAAATACCGCAACGATAATTATAAAATAATGTTCAATAAAGATAACGTGGGACATTAATGCTGCACGGGTTTATTTTATATATTTATGATTAAAAAGTAGGAATTGACTTAAAATTTTTTTTATTTTACTTGTTTTAAAGATCATTTCGAAATGCATGTACTAAAAAAAAAAAATTTGTCCAACTATCAATTTTTAATATTTGTTAAAAAAAATACTTTGATATTAGGTTCTATTAATTTTTATGAAAAAAAAATCTCATATCTTCTACAACTGTAAAGATTTGGATTGTTTGAATTCTCACATTTACCATTACTGTGCCTGTATAATTGTAATTTTTTTTTAAGCATTAAGTATTTTTTCAGGTGATGCATATTTTCTTGACTTATAAAATTTAATAGTTTTCCTTTTTTTTGTATATGGCATGTAAATGTTTTTTTTTTTAAATATTTATTTATTTTTATATAACATTCATATTTTTGTATCTTCATTAAAAATTGTTTAATGACCTCTTGATTTCTTAGACAATTTTCTGATTCTTATGTTTTAAGATACTGATATCATTCACTATTGTTTTGCTGTGCATTTTTATGACGACTCTTATTTACAATTTAATGATTAACATCGTAAATTTTGGAAAGTTGTTATTGTTTCTCACAATTTAATGTCTGCATAATTTTATTTTTGAAAATTTTGTCCTCATTTTATTCTAGTGAAAGTTGTAGCAAATTGATCGCATGAGCAAAAAATTGTTTAAATTAATGCTATTGTCGAATATCTTAATTAAAAAAAAAAAAAAAAAACTTTTAAAATATGGGTGCTAACAGCACATAAGATCATGTAAAATTGATCATCCTTTAGTGATAATCTTTGATGCATCAAATTTACAAGCAAAGCAATTTTGACAATATTTCTGGTGATCTGGTTAGATTTAAATTAACTTTCTAAGTTATATTATTCTTCCTGAAAAAGAGTGTGGGGACTTTGTGTGTTTCAAATATTTTTTATTCAGTTCTTAAATTTCTGAAAATATTTATAGTAATTTTTAATTTTATAGTAAATTTTTAAAATATTGTATAGTAATGTTGATATAAAACAGGTTGTTTCACCCCCTCCCCCCCCCCAAACCTTTCCTTTTCTAAATTTCTTGTTGAAAAATGAATCCGAAAAACTATTTAGCTTTTGAATTCTTTCTTTTTTCACATATTTTATTTTCATATTTAAAATATATTTATGTAGTATTATATAAGTTTTTACTTTTTTGCTATTTTAATTAATGAAAATCATTAATTTAATCAAAATATCTTATTGGTTTTTAATTTTGTACTTCTTGATTTAAATATTTTATATAAATAATCAATATTTTCAGAATAGTTCTTAATTTGCTTCAATTCAATAAATTTTCTATTCTTTTTTATTAAAAAATAAAAGTAACTTTGAATATACCAACTTCTTTTTATTATGATTATTCAAGCATAAATATTTGGATCTTTAAATGACATCTCCTAAAATATATTGAAAAATGTTTTGTCCTGCCATAATTATGATTATATCTCTATACTCTATGTAATTTCAATTGTCTTCTCAAGGACATACATCCTCTCCACTTCATCTCTTTGTTGTCATGGCACTAGATAATTTGAGCCATTGGTCCTGTTTTTTCTACTGCTGTAACCAAACGAAGGATGAAGCTTTACACTAATCTCAAGTAGGATGGGGAAAAAAAAGAGCAGCCAGTCAGCAAAATGCAGTGTTATCATAGTTATTGACTTAAGAAATTGATCTTGAGAAGTCGATTGAAATTACATATAGTATAGTGATCAAAATATCATTAAAAAATCTTCTAAATTTTTTTATTGTTTGTATTGCTTGATTCTAAAATCTTAAGTACTATCCTAAGACCGACAAGACAAAAAGTAATATTTTTAATTATTTTCTGATCATTTTTAATTGCAATACTTTTTGTTTAAATATTATTTTGGA
This sequence comes from Maratus michaelseni, assembly GCA_963931845.1. NCBI lineage: Eukaryota > Metazoa > Arthropoda > Arachnida > Araneae > Salticidae > Maratus > Maratus michaelseni. The sequence continues at coordinate 144,857,976 of OZ007596.1, forward strand.
TCATACTTTCTTATCTAAGTAATATAATGCTTTACGATATGCTTAATTTTTAAAAAAAAGTATATATTGTCTTCTAATGGTTATTAACACTTATTATCCGGCATTTTGCTATTAAAAAAAATCACTTGGGGGATAATTGTTATTACATTGATATTAAAATAAAAAGGTTGTATTTTAAAGAAATTTTATCAAAAATTGGGAAATATGAAAATGGTTGTAAAAATTTTATTTGGAAGACGGCTCAGTTTGGTTTGTACTTAGATTGCATATTTCATTGAAAAATTTTCATCTATACAAAAAAAAAAAAAAACTTTACACATCTTTTGTGCATCTGTAGTAATCTGTGGTTTTTCTTTTAACATTTTACTTTATTGCCTGATATTTACTGCCCTTCTGAAAGTTTTAAATACCTACTAGTGGGTATTAGGGATCAAGAAGGTGACTCCAGGATTTAGAGAGTGCCAAGTATGGTTTGCACAATGTTGTATTATTGAATTGGTATCACTGCTCTTACGAGCTCTTTCTGCTCGCTGCTAATTCTGATTCAAACATAACTTGGTCATACTGACTAACGACCTCGGCAGTTACTACTTCTCTCATATAATTTAGACACAAATTCAGTTTAAATACAACAAATATAAAATGTATGAAAAAAACTATAAAATAGATTATAACTCAGCAGACTTCTCATACATGCAAGGAATTTCTGCTTTTTGTATGACACGAACAATAACAATTCTCGTGTCTGGCTCCTCTGTACCCATAAGCATTGGAAGTAACAGGAGATACATAGCCACATTTGGCGTCATTTTCACATTGATCATTTCTTCCATCAGATATGATTTCATATCCTTTGCAATCAAATTTATGTAATTCATGATCTTCTGTTTGCGATGTCCATAATATCTATCAACAAACTTCTCTCTTGTATAAAATGATTTCACTTCATTTGAATATCTGAAGCCATGTTTCTTAAAACTTTCATGAAATATTTTTTATTTTCATTTCTCCTTTATACATTTTCTTTTATTTTTTTTCGTGCTCATTGGATTATAATAATTTCCAATTCTCATTATTTCATTTCCATTTTTTGATTTGATCTCGCGAATTGGATGAATTTTATCCACTTTCATAATGTGTACTAAATTGATCTTGAAATTATTTTTGAGCTCCTTTCATTTATAATTCCAATATTTCTTTTTTGTTCACATGGACTATTTGCTTCTGATATCTGTAAGGATTGGCAGAATAATTTAATTTTGTAAGTGAATTTTTAACTTTGTCCTCGTTCATTGCTAAATTTAACTTGCTGATTACATCATTTCCTAACACAATACCATTGTGAGAGATTTTAAAACATAAAAAGTTGTCGAAATAGAAAACCCATCAACACATACTTTGTACACAAAATGTCCAATCAGGTTCACAGTTTCTCTACCGATGCCAGGATATCATCTGAAGACAAATTTGGTGTCCCAATATCAATATAGCATTCCTAACTAATTAATGAAAGATCACTACCCATATCAAACAAGAGATTTACTTGTTTACCATTATTATCCCTTATTTTTTCCATCCTGTTAGGGTTAAACTTATTTGCATTTGTACTAATGTTAATTTCTTTCTATACATGAAAATTAGAATGGTGATGTTGGTGATTATAATTTCGATAGCTTTGAGCAGAATGATGACTGAAATAGTTAGTTTGGTTGTTACTTCTTTTCTTTTGGCATTGAGGATGAAAGAAAGGTTGTAAATTTTCATGTTTACTGGGTTTCTGATCTTCAAAATTGTCTGACTTTCTATTTATTGTTTTGGTATTGCACCTCGCAGTCTCATAATTGTCTAGTTTGTTTACTAATACATTGACATTTTTAACTTTTGAGAGACCATCAATAAAGTGTTCTTTCATTTCAAAAGGTAACCTTTGCCTAATTTGATCCACTACTATTAATTCTTTTAACAATTCAAAAACACATACTTCAAGACCATTAATCCATTCTTCCAAATAATTCCTTAATTCAAATCTAAATCACACCAAGAGGCTGAAAACTTTCTTATGCAACATTAATTTCTGCCTAAATTCTTCTGGTGTCATTTTAAAGCACTTAAGGGGGAAATTTTTTTTATGTAATCATAATTGTTTGCCAATGTGTCTGATTCTCTGGCTATAATATTTCCAATTTCCAATGGGAGTAAATTTAATAAATGTATGACCCAATTTTTTTTTACTTTATTCATTCAAATTATTTTTCTTATTCAGATCCTGGCAGACCTCACAAAATTGTTGTGGGATTATGATGAGAAATAAGTAGTTTCACCACAACACAGATTCTTCAAATGCAAAGATAAGCAACAAGGTTTAATAAGACAATGAAATATACAGATAGGGATTCAACATATAAATAGATTATTATTCGAGAACAATAGCGGCTTTCTGCCCATTCAATAAACACATTCTTTGCAAGCTTCTTTTAGCCTTGCGTAGAAAAAACAAACTAACTCATTTGGCTAAAATCTATATAACTCCTCATTCATCCTCGTACCTTTCTATTCTTGTATATAGTTAACTCCTGCTTGCACTTATTGCAGCTTGTGACTATTATATTTCATTCAGTTCATACAAATGTTGTTGTTAATCCTCATTCCCACATATTTAAGCATATGAAATCTGACACTTTTGTTGGAATCCACATTACTTTTAATTAAAAAATGAAGCAAGAAGAGTATTTTGTTTGTGTATATGTATTTTAAACATGTGTATTTTTCATTTCTAAAACCCTGAGATATGTATGTAATATTAAACAAGACCTTTTGCTATTTTAGGTAGCTTTCAATACAAAAAAGTATAAAGCTACCTATTGCAGCCGTTTGGAGGAAAGCAGTTCCGGAAAATTTCAATATATTTTCACCGATCATGACCCCCAAACCCACCCTCCGTTCAAATGTTGATTTATATATATAGATATATCCATATATATATATATATATATATATATCTGACCTATGTCATACGATAACGCTCGTATTTATACATCAATTTTGATGAAACTAATTGTGTGTATTAAGCTAACCAATGTCTCGACCGAGTTCGTTGGCCAGCTTGGTCCGCCATTTTGTTTCAAGATGGCAGCCATTTAAAAATTTAAAACTAAAATAAATATACAAAAAAATTCAAAATTCAAATTTATTTTTTAATTACGTTTTAGGCCTTGATACAAGGATTCCAGAGCATTTTTTGGTTTACCTCTATCTTAAAAAATAGCTGAGATAGAGCAGTTTGAAATTCTAGGGTGGCTGACATTTTGAAACAAAACAGCACATTAACGGGATTACTCGCAAATTATTTTCTTTCATTGTTGTAATAATTTTCCCAATCATACGCATAAAACTTTATATTCATATCCGTTAGTGCCAAAATTGGCGACATTTGGCGAAATATCGCCAAATTTGGCGACCAAAATAAGTCTTCATAAATGAAGCCAATTTGGCTATTGCTCAATAATTTGGCGAATTTCTTATTCAAATTCAGTATTAACGTATCTTTTGTAAACGTTTGTTTGCATTTTAACTTGCTGTTTTCGTGTAACATTAGCTAAAATTTTAAAACGAAGATATAGGAAAGCTACCTTTTCCTCCCGGTACAGGCTGGAAGGACTTTTTATAAATAAAAATTAATAAGTTAATCAATAAATATGTCTGTTGGTTTTTTGTTTATTTCTTGGTCCAAATTAATACAGTAGCTGCTCGTTATATCATGCATACCGGAAAACGAGAAAAATAGCATGATCCGAATGCACAGTATAACTGCGGGTATTGAAAAATAAGAAAGTTGGTAACCTAACCTTTATATTAGTGGTCTACAAAACATACATTGATACACATATTACAGTTTTCGTAATATAATTAACTTTGAGCACTACATTTATTGTAATTGAAGACACATTTGTGAAGTTACTTAAAAAGTAAAATTAAGGTAATTTATTTTTAAAATGTGTGTTGGAGTTACAGTTCATTTTGCCAAGTAATTATTGAATTATGCTTAAAAAACTACCACACTCTGATATGATTTGCAATCATTACAAATGAATGTAATATTATGAGTTCCAAAGTTTATTTAAACCTTCATAATTCCTAAACTACTTGATCGAATGACTTCCTATTTGGTATCCTGAGGTAAAATTTAGTCAAAAAGCCAAATACAATGTCAAAAATTAGGTGTTCATTTCAGAGTTTGGTACAATTTCAGTATAAAGATGACCCCAAAACTTTTTTTTTTTTTTACATAAATTGAAAGAAGGTATAATATCCATTTGAATGGCTGTTTCTTTTTTCTTCTAGAGTAATTTGATAATTAAAATGTATGTTATTTTGTTGTTGTTCGATTATATATGTTGTATGTTAGATAGAGCTATGATAACATCGCGATGTGCACAGTGTATGCTGTGGATTTAATTGAATGACATTTGAATGGCAGTTTTAAGCTAAGCCTTGTCATTTCCCAATTAACTTTAAGTTATCTTCTAATTAATGTAAGTTTTTGAGATGTATCATTGCCATACTATCTATATTAAATGATAATTATTTTTTTTTTTTGCTATCATGTAAATTTTGTGTTGATTTGTGACATTTAGAAATAACACTTGATACTTTAACTCCATAGTTCATGTTTTGTTATTACTGTCATATCTAATGGGGCACTTGTTTATTAAATTTTATCGGATATGTTCTAAATATCCAATTTTATTTTAAAAATTAAATTATTTGTAATCATATGCTTATTTAAGTTTCTTATGCTAAAATGTTAAATTCCGTTATTCCTTTTTAGGTGATTTTTTTCTTAGTGATAAATCTAGTGAGGGATTTAGCTGTCATCGCTGTCCTCATTGCAGTTACACAACATTTGTTCTAACAAATATCAAACGACATATATTAATGCATAGTGGAAAACGACCTTTTGCATGTCAGAGTTGTAATTACAATACTAACCGAAAGGATAATCTTAGAATGCATATTCTTAGAAAGCATTCTGTTTTACAGTAGATATTCTTCTATCCCTGTTACCTGTTCTTTTCTTTTTCCTTTTTCTCTCTCTTCTTTCACTTGTGCATTTAAACTCTTTAATTTTGTGTTGAAATTTTATTGTTAAAAAATTGTATTGTACTACATTTGCATTACATATAGTATATCTAAGGTTTGTAACATCTGACACACAATATGATTACTTTTTAAAGAGGTATTTCACATCTCTTTTATGAATAACTTAGATCAAGGGTTCCCAAATTTTTAGACTGATATACTACTAAATCTAAATTCATAATTTCACTGTGCACCAATAATAAAGGTAAAGTTAACATCTAGAATGCTATTATAATTTTACTAAATTAACACTTATCTTTTATTGAATTGAAATAAGAAGTTACACCATAATTATATTTTAATATAAGATTCACTCTTTTAGAATTTTTTTTAAAAATATGACAAAACTGGAAAAGTTATGCGAAATATTAATTATTGAAGAGAAATCCTAGGTACTAATTTGGCTTATTTATTGGCATATATTGACATATACCAGTTGAGCAGGTTTAGAGACTTTTTATTTTGATCTTTAATCCAGAAGAGTGTAGGATCCTCTTGATCAATACATTTAAAAAAGAAAGTAGTTGAAAGAACTTTAGAAATAATCCCACTGGATTAATGCAAATGAAACTTCAGTAAAAATTTGTGTTTAATTTTTTAAAACTGTATTTTTTAATCAGGCTATGACACCACCGTACACGCTAGCCCATCAGACTTAAACTGCCTTAAATTTTAACGTTCTGAACTATAAGCAGGGTGTCCAAATTGAAAACAAAAGAATTTAAAAAGCATTCACAAAAGTGCAACAGCTGAGTTTTAAATCCTGCATTCAAAACATATTCTAAAATTAGCACAGCTTCATGATATGCTAATGGTTGCACATCATCAAAATGAGATAATTAGCCAATTTTCCATCTCTTGTTCTGAAACAAAACTATGCCCTCAAACCAAAAAAAAAAGGGGGGGGAAGGAACAAAAATGTCTGATGAAAATCACATTGTCTCTCACGGCATTAAAAAAGAGGCTTTTACCAGAAGAAAAAAGCCGTGGAGCACATTAATGGTGAATAAAATCCTGATTCACAAAAAAAATCAATGAGAGATTTCTCATAATACCCCCCCCCCCCCCCCCCCCCCTCGGTTGATCTTTAAATCCGAAATAGTGTGGTTTTCAGTTCTATAATAATTTTCTATGAGAGTTATGCAAACTGTAGTTTGGAAAATTCTGATTTATATAAAATACTTAAATTTTCAGTGAAGTATTCTGTTTGACTCTTCGCCTAAGCCTGATAGCAAAAAATGTGAGATGAAAGACATTTATTGCATCATCATCAATTTCTAAGACTTCTCAGTTACTTGGGAAAAATATTATCTTTGGTTATTTAAATGACAAAATCTGTTGGGTGTGTGAGATCTTCTTTAAAAAAAACCCAAAGTAAATTTTAATTCTAAAAAATTAAAAATAAATTTATAAGAAAATGTTCAACACATTATACAACATGTCCTGAAATAATTCCCACATAACTGTGATCTATGTAGCTGAAGTTCCAGTAAATATCAATCTCTTCAACCAAAAAAATATTTTAATTTTGGGAAAGTATTGCATTTAAAAATTAAATAGGATTTTAAAAACACGCATTATTGTATAGAAAACTAGTCGTTGGGGGGGCCACCATAATACTTACCCATCATGGATATGCATAATGTAAAATATTAAAATAAAAATGTGTAAACTACTTATAAAATGCATTGCAATTCAAATAAAATCGTGGCTTGATGACGTCATAAACCTTAAAGGCTCGATTACTGAATTGCTTGAAAGAGGTTTTTCCTTATAACTCCAAAAATAATAATCCTATTAACTAGCGGTTTATTGCATCCGATTAAGCGTCAAATTTCCAATTAAAATATATCTTTAAAGTGAAATTTGGATGAAATACAGGGTCATGAAAAATCGAAGAGTGTGGGAAATAGGATTCCAAATATCTCGGCAACTAATTATCCGATCAACTTCATGCTTTATGTAAAATTTATGTTTTTTTATTGTCTTTTATATTCATTTCTTAAAATAAACAATTTCAAAAATTTTTATATACCTTTTATCAGAACGAATATTTCGAGAGTCCGAAAAAAATAGTTCCTGTTAATCGAGGTTATTGAAATGAAATAGGCTTCTTCCCATTATTACATACTAAGTACATACCCAAATTGCAAGTCTCTATCTTAATTTTTTTGGGAGATAGAGCGTTTACAGACACACACATAGACGGACGGCAAAATTTTTTTCTAAAAATATGTTTTTCGGAATCTCTAGTGTCTGAAACGTGTAAATCCGTCAAAATTTTTTTTTCGATTTTCAAAACGATTACAAGACTTACCCTATACTACATATGATAGGTAAGTAAAAATACAAACTTAAATTTTTTGTTTGGCCTTCAACCCTTTCATCCTGCATCTATCATTCTCCATATCAACTTAAGTAGATCTTTTCACTTGCAAACAGATTGTCCTCCAAGTATTAATCCTGCTTAGAAAATATCTAATAGGCAAGTTTTAGATAAGCCAAATAAAGTTATATACCTCATACAACCCATTTGTATAAATGCACCTCACTATTGTGCCTTATGTAAATTCTGCTATGATGAAGTGAGATGTGTTTGGATGTGTGAAAGTTATAAGAAATGAAGGAATATCTTAATCGGATTTAAAGAAGATATGATTTTTTTCTAAATAACATTTACTGCCCTTCTTGAAATTCAACGTAACTGCTCACTGAAATCTGAAATGAAAGTGAAATACTGAAACTTCTGTGGAAATCTCAAATTTTTGAGATATTTCTCAAATTCTTCAGTTTTCTGCTCTTTTGCATTGAAGAGGGCAATAGTACTCTTCAGTACAAAGAGTATTATTGTCTGTTAATACATTATATGCCCTTTTAACCAGCCTTAATTGAAATGGCCATTCAAATAAAATGACTCTCCGTATATTGGTTACGGCATTTTGCCTCTTAACTGCCTCTCTTCTGTTTAATGCTTTTTTCTATTCAGAAGTAGATGTATTGTCTCGCTGATATTGTTTTGAGTAAATATGTTTTTTAAATCAATTATTGTGATTTAGTAAAAAAAAGATTTTTTTGGTTCACAAATTGAATAATAAATGAGAGTATATTTTAACAAGAATATAATAAAATTTAAATGCTATAAAATGTTAGAAAATGAAAGTACTTTCTGATATGAATACAATAAAGATTTAAATTCTCTGATTTGTTTAAATTAAAACAAAATGATTAAATTTATTTATAATGAAGATAATAGCTATGTAACTAAGAGCTATCTTCTAACCAGTCAGTGGTGACTCCTCTATTGGTGCACGTGATAATATGAACCCCCCCCTCCCTCATAGAAAAAACAAAGCAATAAATTAACAAATTGAATAAAATGTTAAACACATTTCTATATTTTTGTCAGTTGAGCTTCATCTCCATCCCCCTCCCCTTCCTTACACACACACACACAGACACTTCATTCTTTTAAATACACGTCCATGGCAAAATGTTACTGTAATAATGTAAACTTTTAAAAATTATCAGTAGAGAGCTTCTGGTCTTTCTTGGATTGCACATGCAATCAAAGAAATGCTCTTTGAAACCAACTTATGCTATGCAGACAGAAGCAGTGAAAAGAGCATGAGGAGAAAAACACTGTTTATATGTTTCCATTCACACAATCTTCCGTGTACAGGAATTCACATATGTTTTTTTTTTTTTCCTTGTTTGTCTGAAATCTCCTTTAGTTTGCTATATTCTTTTATTATTATGATTATTTGTTTGCTCTACTATCTTCCTTCATAGAAAGTAAAATATTGTTTCCATTCGCACAATCTTCTGTTTGTCCGAAATCTCTTTTAGTTTGCTATATTCTTTTATTATTATTTTGTTTGATGTACTACCTTTCTTCATAGAACGCAAAATGTTAGATTTATGCTAGATTATGTTAGATAGGTTAGATAGGTGCTATGATTATTATTTTTTTAGGTACATTGTTTTCTTTTAACTTTTAAAAACACAAATTTTTTTAACCTGTACTTTGCAGATTTTATTTTCGCGATTTATGTACTGTGAACCTCCATACAAATAACCCACCAGCCACCACTGTAACCAGAGGAACAACTGACATCAGACTTTATTTGTAGATGAGTTAATTTTTTTTAAAATTTTCATCAAGAATTAATTGTAACCTTTTACTTTATTTTTCATAGTTTCTTTTATTTTAAGATATTCTTTATAAGTGAACATTTTTATATAATTTTTTATGCTTAAATAAATGTGAAATGCCTCTGTAGTTATATTTTCTAAGTATATGTGTTGTTAAGTGGTTTGTTTTTAGTACTGAAGTATTTATTCATGTGTTATCTTTTCTCCCTTGTTAGTACTACTAACAAGAGAATGTTTTCAACTCTGAAATTAAAAAAATATGAAACTTTGGGGATATGTAAGGTTTATAAAGATGTGTAGTACACAATTATTTTTTGTTGCTGATATTCACTTTAAGGGTTTAAATTTTACTCCGGAATATTTTTTTACTTCATTTTATAACTCATTAATTGTAAGAGAGAGAGAAAAAGTTTAAATTAAAAATTGCTTCTTTTTATTAGTTCTGTCAAAAGCCAATAAAATATCAATTGTTAACATTTGAATAATAATTAAACAAAAAATTTTAAAAACATCTAATATACATTTTGTTAGAATGGCAATTCTTACTTTGTTGTAAGTTAAATTGCTAATTTTCACTACAATAGAGAAATTACTATAGTCATTCTAAAAATGCCATACATTCACAATCAACAATCATGAAAACTTCGCAATTCCACTATTAAGGCAAAAACTTTGAAACTTCACTATTGGTGAGTAAAAAACTTAATGGCACTGCTATCGATGGAAAATAAACTTCTCAACATACATATTTCACAAACATATTAAAAATTCTATTAAGCATATTAAATATATTGTGTAAAAATACGAATAGTCTATTCAAAATGTTTGAATGAGTCTAAAATAAATAAAAGCATGAGTGAATTGACTCTTTCCAGTGCCTTGGCTACAATGGATGCTAGCCAAGCAGATGATTGTTGCTTTGCCTTGACACAAAGAATACAATACAGTTATAAAGAATGATGTGCTTGCTCAGATGGAAAATTACCTAAAAACACTGTATTATAATTTTTTTATTATTTGTAAATAAGAACTATAATTAAACAATACAATAAAATAAGCATTGCTGCGTAGATTACAAAATGTATATTGTAATTATCAAAAATTTTTTAAATGTTCTTGACAATTGATATTTTGTTAGCTATTGAATAGAACTAATAAAAAATAAATTATCTTTAACTTAAAACTTTATCTATTACCATTTATGAGTTATAAAATGAAGTAGAAAAATATTCCAGGGTAAAATTTAGCCACTTAAAGTGAATTTGAGGGAAAAAATATTACATGCCTCCATGAGCCCCCCACATATCTTGAAAGTTTCATAATTTTTTGAAATTCTGTGTTGGAACCTTTCCTTGTTAGTTATTAATGGCAAGTACTTCAGGAATAAAGTTCATTGTCTATTTTGTACATTATTCCTTCTTTTTCCCTTTTTATTTCTATTTCATTGTTGTTGTCTAAAATTGAATTATGTCAGTGTTCTAACATGTTCCTTAGCTAGCTAAATTATCTTGTAACTCAAAATAATATAGTTTTCAGGAAAAGTTTTTAAATCCTTTAATAATTTTATGTAAAACTTTTGACTTTGTTCTTATCTATTGCGAAAATATGCTTGTGATTTTTCAGAGTGTTTAATGTAAAATTAATGTTTGATAGTATTCATCTAAACATAATAAAAAATAGTCTTCCCCCACCCTGAAATTTTTATTTATCGGGAAAAGGATTTGTGTAGGCAACTCTTTTAAGGTATAACTATTCAAAAGCACAGTCTACATGCTAAAACAGTGATACTACATTAAATATTTTGAAAATTCAGTAGGAGGCATATTTTTACATGAATATTATGGACATTCTAATTCAGATAGTTTTTGATTGAACTGAAAAATAAGCTACATTATTTTGAAAAGAAGAATATTTTTTTCTAAATCATTTGTTCAAAATTTATAATTTTTGTGAAATTGAATGTAATGTTGATATTTTAAGCTTTTCTCTTGGCAAGATAAAAAAAAAAAAAAAAAAAAAAAAAATTGGTTAGTTGAACTCTAATAATGTTTAAAATGTATCATCTACTGCTTCAAATCTTTATAAAATGAATATGAAAATTTCTTGTACTATAATATGTAAATAAAGTTAATATGTGTATATTAATAAATATGATGTGTGATTTTCTTGTTTGTATTATTTATTATTTGTGTTAAACTCTGCATTCTCATATCTAAAAGTCATTTAATCCTTTTGGTATTGTAATATATTCCCTGTTGTTATATAATAACACTTCTTGAAATATTGCAATAATAGTTTGAAATATTACATTTTATTGCAAAGCATTATTGAGTTACATTGTATAATTAGAGCTCTTAGTAAATGTTTTTATCGTGATTGATTATTTTAAAATCGTGCATTTTGTTTTGCTGTGTATGTGTTTTAAGCATTTTGTACTTTAATTTATATCATGCACAATTACTTTTAAAATGCAGTTATATATTTACTTAGCTAATGATAAAAAAAAAAGATTTACGTAATTTATTATTTCTTTTTTAATTAGAATAATCCCCAAAGTAAAATATTTCTCTGTATATAACTTTTGTGTGTGTGTATGTGCGAAAGTTATATGCATAACAGTGATGTTTTTTATTATCTCAGCCCTTTTTTAGCTCACAGGCTATGAAAGCCTGAAAGCTAATGCGCCCACAGGTTCTGTATGTATGTAACACGATAACTCTTGATAGAAATATCCGATTTGCTTCAAATTTTATATATATATTGGTTCATTCTGATGCGGTGCTTCCCTGATTAATTTTGGGGATTCATTAGTTAAGTATAAAGAGGGGGGAACGGGGTGCTAATCCCCTTCCCTAATTTAGATAAATGTGTTTTTCATATAAAATTATCAGATTTGCTTCAAATTTTGTATATGGGTTCATTTGTGATAAGGCGTTTCCCTGATTAGTTTTGGGGGCTCATTGGTTAAGTGTAAAGGGGGGAACGGGGGGCTCATCCCCCATTTTTATGATTTCTTTATTTTTCAAGGGGCATTATTATTTGAAATAAGAGTATAATGTACAATTAGTGTGAATAGCCTGCGAACTCAATGCCATCAGTTTAACTGGGCACTTTTCTTTTTTTTTATTGTAAGTATATATTTGCAGATTTTGCATCATTTTACACAAGAATTACATTTACACAAAACAGTCAGTCTTTATATGAAATTCAAAAGAAAAATGGTACGTTATTGCATTGAGATAGGCCATACCAAATTGATGAATAAATCAAAATAGGGATCCATTGAGTAGTCAGTTTATTATTATTATCTTTTTCTGTTTAAAAAAAATCCAACATCCTGACAATTTTTCTAGTGTAAACTGCACTTCCATGTTGTTTCTTCTAAAATTGTTTCTTCCATATTGTTTGCTCTTTTTTTTAATGTTTATAGAATTTTTCTGCCCGCCTTGTAATTTTTTTTTTCTTGTAGTAAATTTTAACAAGCGTATAATTTAAATTCTATACTACATTCCAGCAACTGTCAGATGTACGATAATCCCTTAACATTTGCAATTTTTGATTCTTTGCGAACATGAAAATGCAGAAAACTTAACATCCACGAGCATCTGATTTGATCATTAATGATTTTTTTATTCTCTTTTTAATTTTCAGAATTTAAAGTCATTAAAGATTATTTCCCCTGTATTTTCTCAGTATATATTTACAAATCAATTTTCAGTTGTCAACTGAAAAAGAAGCGAGTATTGTAGAAAAGTAAAATAACAACAGCAGAATATTCATTGCAAAGGTGACGTTAGAAGTGGTAAGGTAGTGGCATCTGTAATCTATTAATTTAACATGTTCATTTTCTCATACAAATGGAGCTGAAACTACTCTTAGATGAAAAATAAATGAAAGCATTTAGATGTATTTAAATATTGTATTTTAATATTGTATTGCATACTGACCCACTAATACACTATCATCTCTTTGTGAATATAGAGAGTCGAAATTACTTTATACAAAAACATATGCTTTTCCAGTTGTAATTATTTCTGTAGTCGGTTGATTTGAATTATCTTTTATAAATAAATTTCATGTTTATGAATATATGCGTACATTTAACATATAATGTATTATTATTAAATATGTTCTTTTATTTTTTTAAATGATGTGCCACTCTAATTAAAATTTCATAGAATGTAACTCCTTTTTAGTGCAGAAAGGTAGACTGAACATCTGTAAATTTGACATTCGCAGGATTTTACTGGAACATAACCCTCGCGAATGTTAAGGGATTACTGTATATTCTTTTGGCCCTTAAATTTGAGCATTACAATTCATGTACATTTCTGTTTTGAAATCTCTTTTCAATTATTCTTTTTTGTGTTTCAAGGCACCAATCATTTTAATGCAGAGGATTCACCAGGAAAAATTTCTTACCACAGTTATATAATGGGTATATATTTTTCTAACAGCTAATAACCTTCATTTCTTTTTCTCCCAACTCAAAAAACATATGTGGTATCATAAAATTTATTTAAAAAATTATTTAATACTGTAGCTTATTTCTCTGTGGTGCTTATTTGATTTGATTTGATTTCTTAAAAAAAAAAAAATAAATAAAATAAAATAAAGTGTGTTTGACTTTTAAAAAAAAAACTGGAAGGCTGGCAGCTATATTTTATCTATGTGTATGAATGATGTGTTTGTGTATGTACTTTGTATATGTTTTATATTCTAGATTGAATAAATTAAAAAAAAAAAAAAAAAAAAAAAAAAAAGGATATTCAAATAAAAATTTTCCCAGTTTGAATTTTTTTTTTTTTTTTTTTTTTTATTTTTATTTTTTTTTTTTTAAATTTTATATGAATGAAAATGTTTCTTTATTGGGGAAGGAGAGGGGATGAGCTTTTGTAAAGAATTAAAAGTATATTTTTTCTGAATATAATCTAAGTGCTATATATCTGTGTATGTATAGTGTTTTCCTTTCACATTTAATTTAATTTAGAAATTATTTTGTTTTAGAGAGCACTTTAGGGACACAATCAAGAGGAAAATCTGTTATTCATAATTGTCCTTATTGTTCTTATTCAACTCCAATAACTGGCCACTTAAAGCGGCACATGTTAATTCATACTGGAGAAAGACCTTTTGTGTGCAATATTTGTAACTACCAGTGCAACCGAAAAGAAAACTTGAAAAGCCATTTTATTAGAAAACATTTGTCAAGAATGTGAAGTCGTTATATATTTCTGAAGTTTAACTAGTTAATGCTTAATATTTTGCAATTATTTTTCTATATTCCTCTTTTTTTTTTTTTTTTGTTATGAAATAAAATTTGTGTGCATAATTCTGTTTTTATGTATTATGGAAATCCTGTTATCTACTTCTTATCTTTAACAAAGAACATTATTACCATTGTTTCATAACAATAATGTAAGTGTTTATTAATCTGCCAATGCACAAGCTGAACCTAATAGATTTATGATTAAAATTTCTGATTTGAAGTAAAGTAATTTTTTATTTTATTACTAATTGTCTATCTACGATGTATAGAAATGATATAGTTCATTTGTGCATACTTCTCCGTGGTTTTTCCTCATAAGGTATTTGAATATACTTTTATGTATTTTTTAAATGAAATTTGAAACTGAAATATATTTATATTTAAAGTTTACTTTTTAAAAAATGTGAATTATCTTTTATTAAATTTTATTTTATTAAATTTATTTGTATGAATATTTCTCAAAATTATTGATAAAATAATAACTATGTATACATATTTCAGTGATTAGTTAAAAAATTTTATGTGACCTAAAAACTAGAATGTTAATTTATGATATAACTATCAACTTACACTGCAGTTGTGTAAAAATAAAAACTTTTGTTTTAATACATTGAAAAGTTTTCTCTTTTTTCCTATGTTGGTTAAGAGGTTTACCTGTTACACGTAATACTGAAATATTATTGTTACTTTTAGGTAATAATCAAATTCAAGATTATTATCAAAGTGTCTCAAAGACTTCATCTTTGCATTCTTGCTCTCATTGTAACTATGTGTCTCCTTCACTGGGAAATTTTAAAAGGCATCTTTTAATTCACAGTGGCCTGCGTCCATATATATGTAACATATGCAGTTTTCAGTGTAATCGTAAAGAAAATTTGAAAAGGCACTTCATACTTAAGCACTTTTGTTCAGAATGAAATAAAAATTATATTCTCTAGGTTTGTAGTGTTTTTCATGTTGAAATTATTTTGGGCAATGTTATATTTATGAATTATATGACTTCATAGTGCATAGGCTGGGTCTATGAAAATTAAGACTTTTATTTTCTAAAATCTCTCTATTCAGGCATATATGTTTCTAGTATGTCAGATTAAAAATCCTGGTCTGTTTAGCCTTCATGTGCAAAAGATGACTGTAGTACGTAAAACCAACAAAAATTATTTTGGATCATCTTTTATGTATTTATGCAATTGAAAACATATTTTTATTTATTTTCTTCTTGGTAGCATATATTTAAAATGTTAATGCAGGTGGTACAGCCATACTCTCCCAGAAAACCTTTTTAACCTCAATTTGAAGCAATTGAGTCTGCTCCTTGAATCATCTACAATAACGCCTTCATCCATTTGTTTTCTATTTTTTTTTCTTATTACTCATAAATCCTATATTGCTTATTATTTTCATTTAAAACTTTAACAGTAGTGAAGATATTTAATGAAACCCTTACAATATGCTTGCGATTCATATAAAGATGAGTCAGTTGCGAATTTTGTTAAAATATCTTCACTACTGTTACTTCGGATTGGCGTGAGATGCCCTGTAATTTTGACTATATAAATGGATTTCCGACCCTTCTTTCCTATACAAAAAATGTTAAAATGTTGGTTACAGTGTCCTGTACCCCCCCCCCCCCCAAAGTTTGTCCCATGATCATGGAAACATCCTGTATTGTGCTGTCCTCTAAAAAAAAACCCAGTGTAAAATGTTTCCTAAAAAAAAAAAACCCACCCTAGTATTTTATCAAATATTTTCACTGAAGTCAATTTTTGGTTTCGCCCTGTTTCTATACACCATTTGCAACAATAAAAACATTTGATAATGCCTAAGGAGTGTTTATTTAGTTTTAAAAGAATTTATTCTAATAATGCAGAAAATTTGGCAAAACATGAGCTTAATTTTCACATATTTGCTTGTTATAATACGTTATGTTAGAATGATGTACATCAATTTTGAAATGTTTTTATGTTAAACCATTAAAATGTGAATAAAATAGTACATTTTAAAGCTGATTATGTCAAGTAGGGCTCGGCTGACGACCTTTGAAAATGGAGCTAAAAAAACCCATGGTGGAATTAAAAAAAACCCAAAAATTTTTTCAATAAATAAATGATAAAATATACAATTTTTTTAAAAAAAATACATTTATTTTTAAGGAACATAATTAAATTATGCAAATTTAATGTATATTGAAGGCACTTCTAAGGATTTTTTTTTTTTTTAGTATGTCATAAAAAAAAAAAAAAAAAAAAAAAAAATCCATGTTTGCAAAATTAAAACCCATCAATCTTTTTTACACACAGATACCCTTCACTTGTATTTTACACATTATTTTGATGTTTTCAAACTTTTATTTATTTTATTTTATTCACTCTTTTAACTGTTTAATGCAAAATATTTTACTTAAGTTAGGAATAACTAATATTGATGCATAGCTTGTAATTTGTACTATTTATCTTCTAAGCATACAGATGAACTGTAAGTTAGTGCAGTTTTGTGCAAAACACAGTAAGTGAATTGCAAAATATCATTTTGTCTTTTGCATAAAAGGTAAAACTTGAAATCTGATGCATTCCCCCTTATGTAATTTAAAATATACCACAGAAGAAAATCGTAATACAATTCAGGAAGGGAGTGGCAGCAATTTAATCAGCAAATTTTCTTTAAAGAACACCCTTTCTGTGTCATCGATGAACGTCATTATCTTTTCTTTATCATCTGAGAAGGTAAAGCCAGGGTTGTAATTTTGATCAGTCAAAACTCATTTTAACCAGGATTGTGGTCAAAACTGGTTTTAACCATTTAAAAGTAGTCGAATTTGCTTCAACCACTCAAAAGTAATTGAAACTCTATTAAAAAGACATTTGACATTTTTGGATTTCACAATGCACCTGGTGAATTGTTATGCAAACTCTTCAGCAATAAAGATAATTTTCAAAGTTTGATCTGAGTTAGCCTTAATACAGAAAAAGTCATTACTTGATAAGTAACACATGTTGTATTAAATTTATTTTAATAAAATAAATTTTAATCTCTTTTTCCAAACAAAATGAGTCTTAATTACTGATGATCAAAACATATTTTGACCAGGAAAGTTAAAACTGTTATTTTCCATGTTTAAACCAATACATGCCTAATATTAGGTAGACCAACAAGGACTAATAATATTAAGTAAAAGGCAAAATTGGGAAATTTCATTAGTGGCCAGTGGTAGTAGTTTTATAAGTGGCCACTAACTTTAAACTAGTAGCCACTTTTTTATTTAAAAATGTTAAACAGTAAACTTTTGTTAAAATTTTTATTAGTATTAATCTAAAATTAAATAGCCCAAATAAATATGTTAATATAAACATATTGCAACCAGCAAAAGTAGAATCCTTGATAAAATGCAAGAAAATTTTACTCTCTCCTTGTGGGAAAAGTGCCATAAGGTGGCCGCTGGCAGACGTATTTAGTAAAGGCAATGGAAATTTATTTGGTGCCAAATATGGGCTAAAGGTTCAGGTATGATAGTATGACTTGATACTTGCTGCCATTAAGGTTACTGCATCAATGGTAGGAAAAATTAAAAGCATTAAAAATCTGCACATGCAAAAATGTTGAAGCAATGTAATTAGTAAAATAAGATTTTGTGTGGCAATGTTGGCAGATGTTCTGGAAACAGCACCAATCCATTCCTTGTATTACCTAAGTACTCAATATTTTTTAATATCAATTAGATACATTTTTTTTTCTAGATTGACACTGATCAATTTAATAAACACAAACTACAAGATGTAAGGAAAGAATAAAGATGAGTGTTTCAGTTATGACACAAAAAGAAATAGATGAAGTGTTAAAATCACATTAATTTCCAAGCACTTAAAAGCATTGTAATCACTCTTTGCTGCATTCAAAAACAAGCATTGAGAATGAAAGTACTACTACTAGTGAAGATGGCAGTCAGGAAAGTAATAAATCTTTATGGAGCTCAGATTTATCAGATACAGATATGCATAATACAGAAGAAGCTGCAATTTTGAACACCGCAAGTGATATTACTGATAATGAAGACAATGATTTATTCTGTTCTGTACAAGAAGCTGAGAAGTTACAATGTGGCCAGTAAGTGATTATTAAATAAGATGATAAAGTTTCGTGTTATTATTACTGAAGAAGTAAATGATCATCGTCAAATAAATTGCTTAATGCCGACAAAAATTAAGAATACTCAAGTTTGAATCTAATCACTATATTATTCAGAACAAAAGAAATCAAAATGTGGCTATTACTAATGCTTCTCCATTAATAAACTCTCGGAGATTTTACAAATGCTATTTAATAATTTTCTTCTTAAATTTACTGAAGATGTATGCAAAGAAATGTGAAAAGTCTGGAGCGAATTTACAAATAATTATATTTTGCATTTGAAATTCCTTCAATTTACAAAATAATGAAATATTTAATATTTTTTTGCAGAATTGTGGTTTAAAAATAAATAATAATGAAAAAAAAAATATATTTTACTGTCAAATAATTTTATTTCAAAGTATTTTTACATGTGGGTTTTTTTTAGGTAACATGGGTTTTTTTTTTGGGAAAAAGTGGGTTTTTTTCAATTTCTTGCTTAATTGGCTGTCATTTTGTAACATATTGATAGAATGAAAAATGCTCAACATTAAAATCTTAGTCCGATCAAGCCGTGAAAATATAGCTATGTTGAATTTTTTTGTATTCCTTACTAGACTTTATATAAAGATAAATTCAAAAAATGGGTTTTTTTTTAGAGGACAGCACAATATAATATAAGGATTACTAGATTGACTACATGTTCATTTAAGTTTCAGATAGAGAGGTTTGCTGTTTTTGGTCAATAGGTTTGTAAGGCTCAATTATAGAAACATTTCATCAAGTTGATTCTATAAAACCCAGCCTATGCAGTTCTGAAATATTGCTGTTATGTTTTGGTAATACAGCTGAGGTTAAAATAAGTTATAATTTTTAACTTACAGATTTTATATGATATTGAAACATTATTGCGATGGTTAAATCCCAAAATATTATTCTAGCTTTTAAATTGCCCTGTTTTGTTCTGTTTTGTTCTCTCCCTCCCTCTAAAAAATATTTGTAATTTAAATAACATTTATACATACAGGTAAATATATTTGTTTATATTTTGAAGTCATCAAGAATATTGGTTTTTTTAATAATTTAAAACTGAATTGCAGTGTTTTGTATAAAGTATTTTATTTACCCCCTGAACAAATATTTAAATGTGATTTATACAATATGTAAGTGCAGTATTTATGATAATAGCATACTAAATACTTTTATAAGTAAAATCTTTAAAAATTGTTTAGAATAATATGTATTATGTAATATATTTGAGTTCTTTGTATTTTGCAAGCACCCAACATAATACTTTGTCTGTTTCTTTTTAGATTTAATAAAACAGCTTAATATATGTGATTCAGGGAAAAGAATTGTGCATTGTTGTCCATATTGTACCTATTCTTCTCCATTTTCTGGTAATTTGAGAAGACATATTTTAAACCATACAGGAGAAAGGCCTTATGTGTGTGAAATTTGTCAATATCGGTGCAAGCAGAAAGAACATTTAAAAATACATATTTTTCGTAAGCATACCCCTTCAATTTGAATGTTAAAAAATATTAATAAATTTGGGGTGTGCAAAACTGTATTAAAGGAACTTTTTATGTTGCATTTATTCATAGATATAGATATTAATATTTTTCAAATTTTTGAACATTATTTAATTGTTAATTCCAATATTTTACAGGAGTATTTTATAATATTTCAAATAGTAAGTGCAATTTAATGTGTTTTATTGTTCCAGTTTTAAAAAGCTTTTTTTAAATTTGAAATAATTAAAGTTACAACAACACATTGTTACTTATTACTAATTTATTAAAAATATAACTATGCATAGAACTAAATCAGTTCTTAACTTATTTATTGGCATAAAGTGAAATTATACTTGAGGTTTATGCTATATTTCAATTATTTTGTACACAAGTTAGTTAGTCTTTCATCTGTTCATGTAATGATCAATTTTACAGATTTTTATTTATTTTATGTATAATGAAGATATATATATATATAAATAAATCTTGTGAGAATTATAAAAAAGTAAGCTATAAAAATAATGATATTGAGTCAGTTACCATAATGCTAATAAATATATATAAACAAAACTCAATGAAAGTTAAACAGATTATCGAAGTACATGTACAGGTACTGGAGTATGGTTGGTATAATAGACAAATTGAACATTAAGTGTTAGAAAGACCTAGAAATAAAGTTGTTTTTAAATTTCTAAAATTCTATAGGAAGATTTTAATTTCAGTTACATGTGAAAAGACATATTGAACATGGACAATTCTCTCTGGTACTTTACATCTTATGAAAAATCAGGCATTTGGCAACCCTAGTTTTGGCATAGATATTGACTTTGATTATTCGATTTGGACACCCACAAAAATTATGTGAAGTCTGTACTCATGTCTTATATCTATCATTTTTTTTTTTTAAATTTCTGTTTTTTAAATTATAGTGTAATATGTTTTTGCTATTATATATTTAAATTGTGATACAGTATCTTATCTATATGTTATTTTACAATAAATAAATATGATTTTAAATTTCATAGGACCTGTGCTTTTTTCAAGTGAAAATATTTCTTTAGGTTTAATGTATGATCAAGGCCCAACACGACATTTCTGTTCTTTCTGTCCTTATTCAACTCATAGATCATCACACATGAAAAGGCACTTGATGACTCACACAGGAGAACGGCCATTTAAATGTACTGTCTGTGATTATAGATGTAACCAAAAAGAAAATCTAAAAAAACACATGTTTAAGCATTTGAATCAGACTTGATATTGAAATTAAATTTTCATACATATGTTTGCTTTCTTTCTTTCAACTGGCTTGATAAAAGAAGGGGAGTTTTTTTGGTTTGGTCTACAAAACCACAGTTCTAGATTTTTAAGATATTGGCTATAATGATTTAATGTTGTATTCTTTTATTGTAATGAATCAAGGCTATGTCCATATGGCCTCATTTAAATTTGATTAAAATCTCATAATAGCTTATTTATGCATCGTTTAACTCTCATATCTCAGAAATATGATAAAATCAGACTAAATTTTGAATCTTACTCGAATGAAATATTGTATATTTTTTTCTTAAAAATTATCACTCTGACCCATATAATGCTTTTTACCAGGGCATGTTGAAGAGTTTGTATTATTATTCAGTTTGTTTATTGCTACTATTTAAATTCTATGTCAGTGCTTCTAGCATAAAAAATTTTCTAGTATAACATTTGATAAATTTATGAAAGTTCTTTAATTGAAAGTTTCACTACAAAAATAATAGCTTTGGTTTAAACTTTAGATTCAAATTAAAAAACTCCCCATTATCTGTAAGTACACAACTAATATTTAAAATTATTTTTTGAAATTGGCCAGTATTTTTCCAATTTCATTGTTATCTTATTTGTATTAGTTGGTTTTGTGCTTTGATTTGCTTTATGCAGGACCCGTTCTAAATGTAATGAGAATATTTTTTTGTCGCACATATGGTGCTGAGTCACATAACCTCAACTGTCGGGAAACGTTGTGGGCAGAGTATGCTTTAAACAGCATTGTTTGCCACTCTGCATTGAGTCATTGGAGCCTTCACAGCATTGAAATACTCTGTTTGTGAGTATTGTCAGTGCCAACAATGCAGTGAAAAAATTTGTGACACCGGGCAAACATTAAATGTCTACATGGAAGTACTAGAACAATTGAGGAAAAGGATAACCAGTGTCCGACCTGAGATTGCCAACCACTGGATGCTCCACCATGACAATGCAGGGGCACACAACGTTTTGTTTGTGAGGGAGTACTTCACTCAATAAGGTATCACCATGTTTCCCCAACCACTGTACAGTCCTGACTTGGCTCCTTGTGACTTCTTTCTGTTCTCAAAAGTCAAAAAGAACCTTAAGGAATATCATTTTGGCATTGTAGCAAACACTCAAGAATCTGCACATCTCTGAAGAAATGTCGGGTCAATGTTCTAAAGAGTGGAAACCATGCTGGATTCTCTATATCAAAGCCCAAGAGTACTATTTTGAAAAATATTAAAGAAATTTGCATTTTGGTCTGCTTTGTAATTTGTTTTTACGAATTTGTTCTCATTACTTTTGAAACGGACCCTGTATGTTTATATATGTATATAAGGTTGCTTTGTTATTAATCTGTGTAATAAAACAAATGCAGGTAATTTTTAAGCTTTTATTATCTTTTTCTTTCCTTAACACAATACTTCGTTAAATTCATGAAATTTTTTTTAACTGAAAATTATTTTTATTTAATCTGTAATGCAAACTTAAAAATTTAACTTATCTGCGAGAATACAAATAAAAATTTAAGCCTGTATTTCTAAAAAAAAAAAATTGAATAAAATGTAAAAGAAGTACTGTTTTGGAAGGCATTTGGAAGAATCAATTGCTAAAAATTGTATTTATAAAAACTTGTTGTTTCAGTTTTAGATTACATTGCATAAAAAAGGATTAGAATATTTATTTTGAAAAATGTAATTTTAAAATTGTGTGAAGAAATCATAGATTAATTCTTTTGAGTGAAAGTATACTGAAACATTAATAGATTTCTTCAATTTTATCTATTAGTATTGTTCAACTCAGTTTCATTGTTACCCTAGATATATTATTATTTGATATTGTGTTTTGGTTTGTTTAATAAAGGGTTAAAATGTGATTAATATTTTTAATATAGTTAAGACAACTGATTTTTAAATACTGATTAGAAATTTGCAATTCAGCTTTAAACATCTCCTTCCTGTTACTTCAATACTTACTTTCAATAGTTGAACTAATAACAATGGCTAAATTATTTTTGAAACCATTTTTTATGTACTAAATTTGTTTCTTTTATGTGTTAAACTAAGTTACTTTTGATAACACTAAATTTGGCCTAAAAGCCAAATTTTTTTCATATTCGTAGTATAGAAACTTTCAAAATTAAATTGCAAGGAGTTAACAGGTTTATATTGGTTTTAATGCTACAAATTGCACACTGTTTTTCCGAATTATCATGCTTATTGTGTCAAAAATTTCCTTAATCTGTAGATCAAACATTATATTTAAAATTTTATTCTTTTCAAGCATCAATGAAATTAAATTAAGGATGTAATTTTCCCCATGGACCTGTGATTGTTTGGATTCCTTCTTTCAGATTTCCCTAAATTGTTAATCTCCCCCCCCCCCCCCCCCCACACACACACACCATCAACATTCTTGGATTCTTCACACCTTTTTCTCTTCTATTATCTTTTTTGCTTGTTTTTTGAAATTCGACTTATCTTTCATGTATTATATGTATAAATATGTATTATATGTATAAAATATGTATTATATGTATAAAATATGTATTAGATGTATAAAGTATGTGTTATATGTATAAAATATGTGTTATATGTATAAAATATGTGTTATATGTATAAAATATGTATTATATGTATAAAATATGTGTTATATGTATAAAATATATTGTATATTTGTTTTTAAAAAAAAACTTTGCATATAATATTTTATTAACATTTATAAAATATCAGTTCAAAATTTTACTGTTTGTATAGTCAATTTAAATATGTTATTAAAATACTTGTATATTATGAAATTATATGATTGTAGTTAAAGAAATTGTTTTCTTTGATCAGATATTAACTGCTCTAGCATTGAAATAAATTTTAACTAATTGTAAACTGCATTGAAAATCACATTATTTCATTTTACATTTTTAAAAAATTCATTTTACAGATTTTGTTTTATGTTTCTTCCTTCCAAAAATTATTTCCTTGGAAGTATGAAGATGCTTAGTATTCATACTTTCAGTTTGGTTGTGCAGTTATTGAGTTTAATTCTCTGGGCATTGGTAATAACATTTATTTGAAATATTTTATAGTAAACTTTGCTTTGTAAAAAGAAATAACTTTTGAATTAAAAAAAATAATCAAAATAAACATATCTTTTTAGAAATACAGTTTTAAATTGAATGTGCTGTGTTTTGAAATGTGCGTAAATCATCTAGATTTAAAAAATAATGTTCTAAAAAATTGAGTTTTTAAGTTTGAGAAATTGCATTTATTAAAATCACCCGTTCTTTATTACAAATATGTCAGAAATTTTTTTCCATTTATTCTATGGAAGTTCCTATAATGAGAGCCAATTTTATCATGCTTTGTAAATTATAAAAATATTGAATTTTACAGGAACTACATGTATCCAAGTGGAAGGTTATCCTCAGCGTACTTCTAAAAAAACAGATTGTATTCATCATTTATGTGACTTTTGTTCTTATTCTACAAACAAACCTTCAAATCTTAAACGACACATGTTGGTACATACAGGAGAGCGTCCATTTGTTTGTTCTATTTGCAGCTATAGATGTAATCAAAAAGAAAACTTGAAAAAACATATGTTGAAACATAGTTGTTAATCATCTGATCTAGAAAATTTTGTAAACTATATTCTTAGAGCTTTATTACAGTGTAAATGTTTTTTTTTTTTTAAATATATATTTTAGTTAAACAGTGAATCCTTAGAAATTAAACTTAAACAGATTGCTTGACTTTCAAACTAAATTTTTCATTGAACAAAATTCATTCTGAAATTATGTTCATCAGCCAGAACTGATTTCTCATCCAGTTAAAATGCAATGTTAATGCTGTGTTATATTAGTGCATGTATTAAGAAAAATTCTGAATTTATTATGTTTATATAATGTATGATTTTGATAAAGAGATTATCCCCAGGTCACCCCCTACATTTATCTGTAGGCACGAAATTTGTGACACACACATTTCTCTGATAAATGTAGAGACTTTCACTTTTTTTTCATTTACTTTCTTGTTAAAACTAATTTTTATCCTTTATTACTAAAATTACTGTCCAAAATACTGCCAAAATTACTGTCCGCTATTCAGAGGTTAAACATACAAAAAATTAGGTTTTGGCAGTGCGGATTGAAAAAACGTCCATTAAATAGACATGTCTGCTATTCGGGAGTGTCCATTATAGAAGTTTTACTTTAAAATAATCATTCTTAGTTTGTAAATTTCATTTTAAAATATTATTCAAATCCCTAATATTAAGCGCCGTAAACGTCTGTGTGTGTGTGTGTGTCTGTGCACTCCGCCTTTGTACCCGCAAAGGCTCCTGGACTAATCGACGCACCGACGGCGGACGCGTACCGAAAAATTCGCAAAAAAGGCACGACGCTCAAGTTTCGATCGTGTCGGGCCTCCGACCCGGACCCGGGGCGTTATTAATGAGCGAAAGTGTTTTAATTACCGACCGAAACCAAACTGGAAAAAGAATCGAAAAAAATTTCCGTTTTGATAATCGCAGATAATCCAAATCGTCGCTTTTTAACGCATCATCGAATTAAAAAAAATGTACCGGAGGTATCGATCCGAAAATCGGGGTACGCACGCGGCCGATTTTTGTCGTTCCAAAACGTCAAATTTTTTGAAATTCGGACCGTAACTTTTCTTTATTTCGGCCAAAAACTGACCAGACATCCAACATCGACCCCAGACGTGAAAAAAGGTTGCCGTAAAGAATGCAGTGTCGACAGATACGAGATCAAATCGCCCCACTCCTTTTTGAAACAAGTGGAAATAATGACTCTACATTCGCGAAAATTTGCTAACACGTGTATAAAAAAACCGCGAATTCAACAAAAAAAATTTCGTAAAAATCGACCAGTAATTTTTGAAGATATCAATTAAAACTCATTAATGACACGGCAAATGAATTTATTTCTATTCCGGAGAGACAGCTTCTTTTTTATTTCAACATTCAACGCAGACGAATCGTCTGTGGATAAGTCATTTCTGAAAGAGATAAAATAGTCACGTGACTTTCAACTGCGTTCTTTCAGAGGGGGGGGGGGGCATTTCCGAATCTAAGGGGCGCATTAATTCTAAACTTTGACAGGGCGACTCAAAATGGATTCTGCTTTCAGAATATCTAAAAATTATTCTCATATCTTCATTAGGAGCCGATATATTATTTTATTGTGTAATTAATCATCGTTATTTGTATAATTAAAGCAAAAGAAAGATTTCTTTTACAGTGCCGGCTAGATATTACGATTTTAAGAAGTAGGCCGCGTCTAAAAACTGCCATAACGAGTATTTTAAGTTTTTGTTTTAGAGTGGCAACCAGATATTACGATAGGGAAAAGCGGGCTTCGCCCGTTATCGATTTTTTTTTTTTTTTTTTTTAGTTTTAAGTTTTTCTACAGCTCACTGTCTTTGAACTAGAACACAGGTAGTCTACATAAGTTGTTTGAGGAAAAGCAGTGTCATCGCCAACCCCCCCCCCCCCCCCCCCGCTTTTTTCTTTCAACTGTGGTCCGTTTCTATAACTAAGAAACTATGTTACGGATGTCCACCAAACTGATTCCAAACATCATAATTAAAGTAATAAGGACTCCCTATCCAGATATTATGATAGGGAAAAGCGGGCTTCGCCCGTTATCGATTTTTTTTTTTTTTTTTAAAGTTTTAAGTTTTTCTACAGGTCCCTGTCTTTGAACTAAGAACTCAGGTAGTCTAAATAAATTCGACTCGACATCGATAGAGCTTACCGATTTTATTTCGTTTTTTCACCACTAGGGGGCGCTTTCCTATCTTCGGTTCTACGGGCATGAAAACGACGGGGTATGGCTCATTCGACTCGACATCGAAAGTCTTAACGATTTCAGTTATGATCATATAAACAGATTGCGCCACCTGGCGGCGGAAGGTGGAACTAACGTATACTGCAGCGCGTGCGCAGCACGACTGCTATACGGTGCCGCAGGCAGCGGGGACCCGAGCCGCAGGTTTTCGTTCAGTTAGAGCAGTGGTTCCCAACGGGGGGCGCATGCCCCACAGGGGGGCATTTTGACTTTTTGGGGGGGCAATTTGGGAATCCTGGAGAAATTCAGACATCTGCTCTTTAAATACTAAAACAATTTGAAGGATTCTTTTTAGAGTTAATCAAAAGTAAAACAAAAATTTTAAAAACATTTTGAAAATAAATTTTCTGGTTTAAGATATTTTTTATTTTTATTGTTTTAATTTGATACTTGGGAAAATACAAAAGTCAAAGCGCTACCGTCAGATACATGACCAGAAGTTCGATCAACCAATTAAAACGCATTTTTTTATAGATCTTTATTTTAGGATTTTAGGACGAATATCTGATTCTGGCTTATAGTCAGGGACAAAATTTTATTAGTTCTGGGAAAAAATTACAAATATCTCAATTCAGAGGAAGCGGCCCCTCATTCTGTGCGTCGCATAATAGTAATATAAATACAGCAGTTATTTAAAATAAGTTTTTAAAACTGTATAATACCATTTTATATCCGTTAATTATTTCATGATTTTTTTTTTGTATGATGCTATATATATATATATATATATATTAACCTGTTTAACTGCTACCTCCATTATATTACGAAAGTAGCTGTTTAACTTTGCAATGACTATATTGGAAATTATAATATTTCAATAAGAATTTAGTTCTTAAAAATATTTTCTATGATATTTCAATTAATAATTTTTCATTTTCTGATTTAAAAAAAATTAAACTTAAATTTATTGAACTGCATGATATTCCTTAATCCTTAAGGTGAAATCCTTAATCCACATGCATTTTTGAGTTTAAAGTTTTAAAATAAGCTTTAATACTTACCATTTCTCATCTCATAATTCATAATTTATTCTTTATATTGCTTATTAAAATTAATTTTATTCTGAGTGATGAATGGAAATTGTGATGTTTTGAAGTAATCAAGTAATCAGGTTCAATTAATGCAACTATTCCTTTTTTTTTTTTTTTTTTTTAAACAGAAGGATTGTTGTGGAATATATAAGGCTCGATAACACATAGGTTAACTTCCACCTCCCACCACAATTTATAAAAAGAAATGTTTCTGTTATTAAATTGCAAAATCTAGGATTGATTAAATAAGTTTTTTATTTTTTATATATTTTTTTTAAAGTGGTGTAAGTTTGTATAGGCCAAGGACACAAGCAAAGGAATTGAATAAATTATTTCATTTTTTTTATTTTTCTTATTTTTATGCATAAATAAGTGCGTGAAAAATTTGTTCTGAATATTTGTGCACACTATTTTGTACAGTATATTCGGCTATTGTTTTTCAAAACTCTTTCTATAGTTTTCTTTGATATTTCTCTGGTTCAAATTATTCGATAGAGTCTTCTGTTTTGTAATCTTTGTATTTTTTATCATTCAACAAGTGAATTAATCCTATTTTTATATATTTATTTAATCGTTTCTGATGTTTTCATATGATCTAGTTAACTTTAGCTTACTTCACTATATACATATAAAATTATTATTGATCATATAATTGTGTATAGTATAGAATATAATTATAAAAATATAATTTGTATTGCTGTGAAAAATCTGAAAAAAAAGAAAAGAAGATGAATATTTAATGTTTGGTTTCATGCCGGCTAATCACGATGAACGATCCCCTTTCTGCCTTTTATGCAAAGACTGCTTTAGCAACGAATCTATGAAACGAGGTCGTCTTGAAACGCATATGAAGGCAAAACATAGTGAGTACATAAATTCATATTTAAGTAATTTTGAAACTTTAAAGGAAAAGTTTCAGAAAAGATCAACACTTAAGTCTATTCATTGCACAAACTGCTACAGAAAATAAATTGTACTCTTGATACTAGTTATGAAATATCTTTACTCATTGCTAAATCTGAAAAAAAAAAAACACACTATAGGTCAAGATTTGATTAAACCATCAATATTCCTTAAAACAATACTGGGCAAATATGACAAAGATGTGAAATCCATGCCACTTAGTAACAATACTGCTAGTAGAAGAATAGATGAAATGAGTGAGGACATTGAAGCACAACTTGTTGAAAAGCTGAAATCAAGATAATTCTCCATATACAAACGTACGAATCAACTCTAAGAGACGGTGAAGCCATATTGCTTACTTAAGTACGGCACATTGATATAGGTGAACTTACTGAAGAATTGCTTTTTTGTAAATAATTAGAGCCTCTGCCACTACTGCCTCTGATATTTTTAATACATTGAAAAATTACTTAAATATAAATAGTATGGCAATGACAAATAACATGCAGTTGGTGCTCCAGTTATGATGGGTAAGAGAAACTGGATGTTTAAAGCTAATGAAAGATGGGAATCCATAAATGTTTCTTGTGCATTGCGTCATCCATAGAGAGAGTTTAGTATAAAAAAAAACATTTCACCTATTCTTAATGATATATTGAAATCTGTTATAAATGGTTCAACTCCATAATATCCAACGCCAAATATGAGCGTGTATTGAAGCAGTTTTGTGAAGGCAAAAACGCAGACCACGTTTGTCTTTTACTTCACACTGATGTAAGATGACTCTCAGAGGGGAATTCCTTAAAAAGATACATGGAGTTGTTTGAGGTTCGTGGTGAATTTTTAAGTGAGACGTCTGACATGAAAAAACCTACAAACTATTGATGGAAAAGCATTTGTTAGTTATTTAGCAGATATCTTTGAAAAACTGAATACCTTTTTATAAACAATTTCAAGGAAAAAATAAAACACTTGCTGAGGCAAAAGCAAAAATATTTGGCTTTATTACATTCAGTGCGGTATGGCAGAAACATATTTCTGAGAGAAAGTTTACCTATTTTGCTGGTTAAAAAAATTCGATATGACCGACGCCGCTATAAATGTCATTGTGGATCTTTTGAAAATATTGGCTTCTTATTTGAACGATAGATTTTCTGATTTAAAGCTAATGGATTTCTTATTATGGGTCATGCAGCCAATGTCAGTGGACTTATCATCTGATGGTTCAATACGATGCTCAGAAGAACTCTTAAAATTCAAAATGACGAGTCAGTTAAAACCTTATTCAATATAAAAGGACTGATAGCATGGCTTTGTGTTGAGACAGAATTTAAATATCCAAATGCGGGAAAATTTGCAAGAAAAATATTGTTACCATTCCCATGATCATACCTAGTTGAATGTGGTTTTATTGCAGTAAATGACTTACTGCTGAAGAAAAGAAATCGACTGGGCATAACTGAACGAGGGGACTTGAGATTAAAGTTGACTAAATTAGAGCCTGATATATAAACTCTCTTCAGCCATAATGAAGCACAAGGATCTCATTAATTTTATTCTCTTCATCTCGAGTCTATTTTGAATTTAGTAGGTGCCTTTTCTTTACTGACAATAATTAAAATTATAGAAGCATCATAGAAAAAGCTTCAATTAAAATTAAAGTGTTTATTTGTGTATCTCAATCTTCTATTAAATATTAAAAAAATTAATTTGCTTTTTTACATCGTTGCATATTATTACTATTATTATTGTTAACGATTTCTTCACAAATATTTTCTTTTAGTTTATATTTCTTCTTTCGTGAATGAACTGTTTTTTATTTAGAGCCAATTAAAGGCGTTTAGGACTTCTTTAGTGGGAATATGAGTTCACTTTTTATATAATAAGAATTATTTGTCAGAGACAGAGGGAGGGGGGGGGGCATCAAGGTTTTAAAAAGGATTTTGGGGGGCATGGCCAAGAAAAGGTTGGGAAACACTGAGTTAGAGGTTATACTATTCCATGTGCAATTTAAGGGATTATCCGGTGCATGCGTAGCACGACCGTCATACGGTGCCGAAGGCAGCGGGGACCAGGGTCGGAACGACTGCTATACGGTGCCGCAGGCAGCGGGGACCCGAGCCGGAGTTTCGTTCAGTTAGAGGTTTATACTATTCTATGTGTAATTTAAGGGATTATCCGGTGCGTGCGCAGCACGACCGGTATACGGTGCCGAAGGCAGCGGGGACCGAAATCACCCACTCGTGGACAGCCACCCGTGAGGTATAGGAACAATAAGTCCACGAGGGGAAAAATAAACGCTACCCGACACCGATAGCAACCATCCGTTCCAACCCCCACCGCAGGAGGCGCCTGTTTATTAGATTTGAAACAATGAATATAATTACATAACAATAATAAAATATAAAAGGTAAAAAATAACAATTTTTTGCAGTCGGGGGTTTGTTCGGTTAGAGGTTTGTACAATTCAATGTGCTAATTAAGGGATTACCCGGTACGTGCGTAGCACGACCGGTATACGGTGCCGAAGGCAGCGGGGACCCGGGTCGGCGGTTCGTCCGGTTTGAGGTTTTACAAGATTTGAGATTTTCTACAATTCGAGGCACCGATGTAAATTAGGGGCCCGCTGGCGGGCGAAGCCAGCTAGTTGATTATATAAGGTTCATAAGCTTAATCATTCTTTCAGCTGAGTCAGAAAAACAGAAAAAATAATGATCATTATCCAGATATCATTTTCTGAACAAATATTGGTTATTTTATTCATTGTGCTATTATAAATACTGTATGTATAAAATCATACATGCGGAAAACAAAAATAAAATAAAGGTGCACTGTGCATTTTCTGCATGATAATAACAGAAGTAAGATGGAAGGAAATGGGTAATGTTATTTTTCTTGTCTTGAATTCACCAGTTAAGGTTTGCAATTCGCTATGTCGCCAGAACATGATATTTTTTAGGGAAGAATCTGCTCTAAGTTACTTGCCTATGCTCTGTCTGACTGTGCAAATTTTCAAACATTGCATCATATTGTTATCAAACTGATTAATATAATATAGAAGTGTTACCTCTTAAAGTTTTTTGTCTAATATCTCCTCAACAATGTCTTCATTTTTTGTTTGTTTGGACTGTAATTGTTATACATGCTTTGTTAGTATGCTTATCTAAAGAAGTCAAGATTTAGCATCCCAGTGATCTTTTCACTCTAGTGATTATTATTTACGCTCTTGTTTTTAGAAAAAAAAATTGAATATTAACATGTAGCTAATATGTTTTTAATGAAAGAAAATTAATATTTTTTGCACCAAACAGCTGACTGCATGCACATCCAGTTTCAAACTTTTAAAGACTTAAATCCGATTTTCTGGAATTTATTTGTTAAATTTTGCGTTGTTCAAGAATCAAAACATTCAATTTTCAAGGGTCCACTGTTATTTTAGCCTGTTCTGTTTAATATAAGTATACGTTGTGTATGTATCATGATTTATATCTGTGATTTAATTCTGTAAACTGCTAATAACAGTTTTGTTCAAAAAAGTTTAAATCTATAATAAAAGAGGAAAAAAAAAATTATGTATGAAATGACATTCTGAATTTATTATGTTTATATAGTGTCTGTTTTACTTAGTATCACTATTTCTTTTTAATGTGAGGTATATAAAATTTCATAGTTTGTAAATTTTATTTTAAACTTTTATTTGAATGATTAACATATCTCACCTAAGAAATATATAAAATGCAATAGAATATGGAATTTGCTTTTTGTCTAAACAAAGAATTTATAAAAATTACAATCAAGACAATAAACACTTAAAAGAATCTTTAAAAAAAAAAAAAAAATTAGCACTTAAAATGCTTTTAAAGATAAATACCTAACCTCTTTCAAAGTCATGTGTTCGTTACCATATCAATCATTTTCTCCCATGAGGCATGCATGACTTTGGAAGAAGTTTTCTTTCTTCGTTTTCCAGATATGGAAAAAGCTTGCCATAGACTGACTTCTATTGATTTTTTTTTTTTTTTTCAATTCATTGAAAAAAAAATCCCTTTTAATTTTTGTTTTTAAAATGATTTCCGAAGGCTTCCTTCATACAAAGATATAAAATTTATTTTTCAATGGCAAGGATTAGATACTGAGACTATTTAATTAAAAAAAGTGACAAAAAAAAAATGTGTAAATTTCAAAAATTACTGTATGATCATCAAATAAAGTTTATTGAAAAGAAGACAAAATTTACTATATTGGGCTAAAACATTAAAACCAAATTTCTTTTACAAATGTAAAAAAAAAAAAATTGTTGCAAAATAAAAAAGAATGCTAAAAATTAAATAAACAATTAATTTTGAAAATTAAAAATATGAGAGCCAGGTTCATTTGGACTTGTCTTCGTGTATCCTTAATCAAATTTGTTACCTCTATGTGTGATGGTTTTTTCTAGCTTTTGTGCACACACAGATCCCCAAACATCTTTCTGGTACAGTAGAGCGCCGCTAATCCGCAAACCTGTAATCTGCAAAGGCCTCTAATCCGCAATCAATTAATGAATGTAAACAAAGAAATTTAATTCTTGAAAAATGATTCAATGCTGATAAAATTTTGAATTTTGAAATTTTTTTTCACCAATTTTAACATTTTTCTTATCTTTATATATAGCTATTATATATCATATAACATTCTTCTTTATAGTTTAAAATGAAAGCACATTTAATTAGTATATTATTTTATATATTCATTTCTTCATACAGTACTTGTAAAATACAATTTGAGCTTTTGTGATTTTTTTTTTATTTTAATGATAAAAAATCCTTACTTAGACAATATATTTTATAATTTATTTTTTCATTAAATCGTAATAAATTATAAAATTTAAAAACACATAAAAAAATACATATATATTGCTTTTGAACTCTTACTTAAAGATAAAATTCAACACTATAAACCAAATGTCTTAAAACAGACAACAATTGATGCCATATTTAAAAAATTTAAAAATTAATAAATTATTTTTTACATAGTTATTACTTTATCTGTATATTAAAATGTGTAATATATTTATATTTTAGTATTAGCAATCTAAATTTGTCCAAAATATGAATTTAAAAAAATGTAAACAAAGATTAAAAAGACATGGCCTGTAATCTGCAAAAAACCTCCAATCCGCACAACACTTGGAACCAAGCTTTGCGGATTAGTGGCTTTCTACTGTATTAATATAGATAAGATGCTAAGAAAGAAACTGCTTTAGAGAAATTTATTCAATTGTTGTTCTTGCATTTAGTATCCTGTTGTCTTGCAGTTTCAAGAAGCACAGACAAATTATTTCATTCCATTACTATACAAAGATTTAATAATAATTAACATACTTTTTTTGCGTGAAAAAAAAAAAAAAATCTGTGATATGAAATATATAAAAATTTGCAATCAAAAGATGTCTTTTAATTAGCAGTTAAACTCAGATATGATGGAAGGGGAGCTGGACATGCAGGACTGGTTCCGAAACTTTGGAAACATGATTCGGAACCAGATTTTTTTTTTCTTTTTGTATTTTCTAGTAATTTAATTGAATTTCCTCAAAAACTTTATTTATTTATTGGCCCTTGCAGCTAGAATTACAGAACACTGTATGTTTTCAGCAGTCTGTTATCACATTCTTTTCCGTTGATGCCACATTACAAATTACCTGGTAAGTGTATGTAAAGAATAATGTGTATAAAGAAAATATGATTAAAGAATGTTCATTGTTTCTCTAAATATATGAATATGCAAGAAACATGGATTTTACCGAATATCCGTTACATTTTCTTAGTATATTACAGTGAAAAAATTCAATTTAGTCAATCCTTTTAAAAATAATTAAAACTTACTTAAAATCTTAAGGCAGTTAAGACTATATTTTATTTCTTGCTTAATACAAGAAAAATAATAATAAATGGTAGTTAGAGGGATAATGTTTTTTTTTCCTCCCCTAAGACTTCATGATGCATATTTATTTGAATGTATCACTTCTGAAGTTGTAATAAAAACTTTGAACATCTCTCAACATAATGATAAATTAAATGCTTCATTACATTTCTTAGGTTCCTATGTTTGAAAGAATAACAAAGGAATATGGAATTGTAGAAATATTATTACAGTTGAACTTGTTTAATATGAACACGGGTAGAACAAGGACATTGTTAAAATGAACCATTTGCACACTAAGAATGGGTCCTCATTTAAACTATATTACCATTTTCATGCTTTTTGCAAGCTACAAAGGCAGGATCATGAATAATACAAGCAAAATATTTGTTCACTGCAATATGATTTTTTGGAGAAATTAGGATAGAATATGGGGAAAAAAATCCCTTTCTTATCCAACACTGCTCTCTCTCAGCAATATTTTTTCTACATTACAACTGTCTGTCAAAGTATAGTAATTTATCAGTTTTACCAGAGAATTTCAACTTTCAAGGAAAAGACCACCCTAGAAAATGCGAAGGAATGTGCTGAGGGAGAAATAAAGATGTTTCAATTACCACCCCTTTATAATATTTACAATTTAGCCATGAAAAGGAAGAAGCAAAGAAGAAAATCTTTGTTTTTTTCATTAAATCTGGACTCTGAGCCATATTAACCAGTTTTTTATGTCTCATTGCATTGTTAAAAATAAAAAGCTATGTGAAATCAATAGCTCGAAAATTGCAGTGATTATTGCAATGTTAGCAGTGTTTTATCAGGAAAAAGGGAAATGATCAGTTGTATTTCTGTATATCGTTCATGTCCTATGGAATTACTAGTTCTTGAGGCTTTGACTTCAGTACTGTGATTTTGTTTAAAGGAAAGACCAGTTTAAAAAAAAATGATTCACAATGTTAACTTTATGATATTAAGTTAGTTCTATTGAGATAATTAGAACAATTAATAGTAATAATTATTTTAATTATGTATGCATTTTTAAGATTATTATAATTTTCATGGGCATTAAGAGTAACGGCTAATATGAGAGATATTATAATCCTTTTGCTTCTTGCATTAACTGAGTTCGACTGTAATTTTATCCTAAGTTCGCCATTTAAATCTAACTATAGCCATCTATATGTTAGATGACTAATTGGTTGCTAAAAGCAACTAGTTGGAAAGGGTTAATTAAAACTACAACTTCCAACAGGTCAATTTGCCAAAAAAAAAACCTATTAACATTTCATTATTATTGCCTCAGAAGTGTTCAAGGCTTATTTTTTCTAAACTTTGTATGATATATATAACTTATAAACACCTAAAAAAGATAAATATAATCAGGATTTATGTGAAATCGATTATGGAAGATTTGTGTAAATATTATTTATGAGTACAAAGTTTTCTAAAGTAGTTAAATTTTATAAACTTGAAATTCAATTGTCAAAGTAAAATTTTTTCATTCTTTTTAGTTTTTAATTTTTTCTGTTCCTTTGACATATACACACACATATATATATATATATAATTCCCACAACTTCATAAATGGAAATTTTCAAAAGTAGAGATATTTAGAAATTTTGTCATTAAAAATAGAAATTAAGGAATTGATTTATGGATTTTGAGAGGTTGCATCCCAGAAGCAAATGAATTACTGCACCTACGAATAATTAATTTTTCTCAGGATTGAGTGTCGTATTCTTAAATGATTCTAATCACTTGTTTTCTTCTTTTTCTGTTTTCTTTAAGTATACATTTATTATTTGTATATCTTCATTTTGGAACATAAATGAAGCATTTTTGTTTTACAGGAATTGTGTTTTATAAAAAATCCAATATGACTACAGTGCATAAGAATTACCGAACTCATCAGTGTCCTTACTGTGAATATTCAAATCGTCGACCAGCTCATCTCAAAAGGCATATACTGACTCACACTGGAGAGCGTCCATTTCCATGTTTACTTTGTGATTACAGGTGTACTCAAAAATATCAATTAATAACTCATATGGCAAGGAAGCACAAAAATAATTTTTGAAAGAATATTGAATAATTTTTATAAATTATCTTTTGTTTTACAAAAAAATAACTGAGATCCACAAAATTAGCCATAATGAAGTTTATTCTGAACATAAAACTAATTTCTTACAAAAATAGTGCATAAATTATTTCTTTTGTTCTTGAACATTAAAAAGGTTGAATGTAATGTGGATTTCTTCAACAAGACAAACTATTAAAACAAATTTTAACTTATTTAATATGAAATGTAAAAGTTATATGCTAATTTTTGAAGGTATCTAAAGCATCTTGAAATATAACCTCCAAGGAAGTGTCTGTAAATACTTATTACTACAATTGGTCATAATTTTATCTGCTATTATTTAGTTGATATTGATAAACAGTGTTTGATTCATAAAGTTTAATAGTATAGTCAGTGGAAATTATGGACTATAATTTATATATTTTTAAGAGTGAAATTTACCAGAATCAATGATTTACTTCTTTTAATTAGATTGTTTTTATTTTTTCTTTTGATACAATTCATAGTTTATAGAAATTTATTTCTTTGTTAGAGAATTAGAATTCTCAAGGACTATATAGGTCTAATATAAATAAATATTATTTTTGATTGTGTATATATTTTAGTAAATTTGGTATGAAGGATGGACAAGTTCTTGATTATATTCTACATGCCTGCACACTTCTAAAACAATTCAGTGATGGGCATGGAAAATTATTTTATGCAATGTATGTATTTTTCTATTAATTATAATATTGCTTTGTTATTTTTAATAGTTTTTGAACAAATTACTTTTTGATTTTAAGGTTTTGTGTTTATTGCATGAAGGGTCATTTTGATGTAATAACCTGTGACATGTTGTTGAAAGAGAGATAAACCGAAGATTCAAATACAAAAAAATTCTAGAACTCCATGGGCGAGGCAGCGCAAAAGATTTAATTAGCGAAATAAATTGTTACCAAACGAAAAAAAAAAAAAGGATACTTAATATTTGTTTAATTATTTTTTTCTTTTTTAAAAGCAGACAGTCTCTGCAAACACGTAGTACCTTCAATATTTTACGTCATATAGACTAGACACTTAGCTGACTAGACAATCGTCTACAAACTAGGGTGACACTTACGTATTGTGCAATGTGTACGATTGCAGATAATAAATGTGCCATGCATTTTACGCGAGGGAGAAATATTTAAAAAACCCATATTATTTAATTTTATTAAAATTAGTTATTATTAAAATTTTAATTAAGTTTTATAGATTTACTTCAAATGAATTACTTATAATCACTTAACTTAGATGTTATTATTCTTTAAAATGAATGTGATAGATTAATTAATTTTAATTCTGAAATACAGAAATATGATTTGAAACAAAAAAAAAAAAAAAAAAAAAAAAACCTTGAACATTTTGTAGTTTTGTATCCAATTCTGATGCCGTCACAGCGACTAGATTATCACGATTTCTTATTTTTTTATAGACCCCCCCCCACCCACCACTCTCCCCACATTCTAATTATGTGGCATGCTATAACGGAAAAGAATGACATTTTCTGGGCATGATATGGGAAATAAATGTGTTTTAAACTTGGCTCTTCTATTAAAAGAACGATAGAAGAGAAAAATTGGTACTTTTCGGTTAGCCAGGCGCCAATGATATATGTACATATATAAATACATATGTATATACATATATCTACATATACATATATATACATACACATATATATATACATATATGTATGTATATATATCTATACATATATATGTATATACATATGTACTTATATATGTACATATATCACTGGCGCCCGGCTAACTGAAAAGTACGGAAAAATCATTGCTTTCTGCGGGGGAGGAGGGGGGAAATGTTTGTAAAAAAATATATATAAATAATATATATATATATATATATATATATATAATATATATAAATATAAAGTCCGATTAAAAAAACTTGGTCGCCAGTAGCAACCTGGCGACCGCATTTATTAAGCCCTGATCATGACTAACTTGTTACATTTTAATTTGTCTGAAACTACTTTTAAAATTCATAGTATACCTGAGTATAAAATAAAAATTTTCACACAGCTAAATTTAAGGTTCATGGTACATTCATATATTTTATATGCTTATTATATTTGAAAACAGATTAACTTCTAACAGCATGTGCTGACTAATGTTGTTAAAATAGCCCAACTTTTTGTTATAGATAAAAAAGAATAAGTAATTCTAAAATTAAAAAGTAGTGCATCACTCTGTTTATTATTTTCATGAACTTAAACTCTTCATTTACTAGTCTAACTAATGAAAAACTTAAACTTTTAGAGCAACCTTCCTTTAAAAATGTGGTTGTGTATTTTGTTTATGGATTTAATTTGATATTATCAAATTTCTTATAATTCTCCTTAAGATTTTTCAAAAATTGAATGATACTTAAGAAGTTAATCAAGCTTAAAAATAGATAGCTTGAAAAAGTTTATTTGTTATTACTGTTCCCTTTTTCTTTTGTATTGGATGCAAATTAAAGTATGCTGAAAAACTTATTATTTGCCATTTGATAATATTTTATAAAATAAAATATTTGTGGAGTTGTATAATCCAATAATACAAAAAAAAAAAAAAAAAAAAAAAAAAAAAAAAACTAAGTTTTGATTTAACAATCTTCAAATCTAAATGGTGCAAATGTTTATATTTCTTGTAAATATGGCCAAGATTAATGTAGAATTGTATATAGACATGTGTTCATTCATTCTGAACAAATATTATGTTTATTTGCTAGTAAGGATAATTTTATTGTAAAAAAAAAAAAATAAGTAAACAAAAATAAATATATATTTAGTTTTTTTTTTTCAAAATGAAGGAATTATTTTTTTATGTTCTCCCTAGATTAAAAAAATAATAAAGGGGCGAGGGGGATGTCTTTTATCTAAACTATAGTATAAAAATTCAAATACACATACAGAAAAAAAACAAAATTAAAATCCTAGTTGGGTAGTTAAGTAAAATTTCTCAATGGTACATCCATTAAATTAACGGAGGAGAACACCAATTTCATATATTATAGGTTTGGTAAACTACTCTTGATCTATTTTAGAACTTTCTGTTAATGCTACTAGACTGGGCAGTATAAAGTTATAATGTATTTTATTTTACTATTTTAAGTACACATTTATGTACCTATATATATTTTATTTACTTCTTTAAAATTATTAGTATTAATTGTTCTGTCATAATTTAGTTTTGTGATTTATTGTTTTACAATTATTGATAATAAATTTATTATGGCTTGTTGTTAATATAATTTTTTTCCCCCCATAACATTTGTCTACTGTGATATTTTATTCAGTTTTGATTATAATCAAAACTCTAATAATTATTTGAGTGCATTAATGAAGAATATTTCTTCTTTAATACTGTATGAATCTGCATTTATTTGTGAGCATTCCTAAATTATTTTACTTGCTTGTATGAACTACAGTGTTATATTTAATGAAATTTCTTATGTGTTTTTAATAATTTAATATTAAATTAGATATTTTTCTCCAATGTTAAAAAAGCATATAAAAATGTTATATTGTATTTTTCTCACTAATATAATTTTGAAAATTTTTATTTGAAGCTACTGTAAATTCTCTCATGGCAATGTATGTAAATTTCTCCTACCCTTCCTTCATTTACAAGTTTTTTGCTACTGGGCCTAAAAAATTAATTGAAATAAAAATGACAAAATGTTGCAATAAATTTCTAAATTTTTCTCATTAAAATACATTAGAATGTTACTTTTTAATTAACGTTGAAGAGCAAATGCATGCGTAAAGTCTAAATAATAATAATAACTTAGATATAAGTATTAATAGCAACTGTGAAGATATTTGTTACATGTGGAATTTAATGTATTGTCATTTAATTTTTTTTTATTACCAATATACAAAGTAACATTTAATGGTACTGTATTTTTTTCTCCTTTTTTAAGTAATGCTTTCTTTTTCATTTAAAATAGGTATAATAAATGCTCTGTAGAAGCATGTTTGTGTACTAAAAACTAACAAGTGCATCATATTATGAAGCAGTGTAACATAAAAATGTTTGAGGGGGGGGGGGGTGGTGTCATATTGCCTTTTTTTCCTCTCTTTATTCTCTTGCCTATAAGTGTATGATTCTTGACTGTATGTATGTATGTATGTATGTATGTATGCATGATTTTTGTCATTATAGATTATACCAGTCTGTTTGTTTTTAAAGAAAAAAAAATAATTCCTTGTATACTTATTTTATTTCAGTAAATTTTCTAATGAATCCAATTTGTCTGCTTATTTAAATAGATTGCATTTTATTAGGGTTCATAGAAAATTTATTTCCACCAAATAGTCTGTGTTATTGATGCAAAAGCATAAGAAACATAATATTTGCTTGTAAAAAATCTACCAATTATTTTGTGTTCTTATTTTTCTAATTATTTCTTTCAGTAAATGCATCTTCATAAATTTTACAACAAATGGGATATTTCTTAAACTTTATTCTCATATATGGCACCAAAATTAAAATTTAATTTTTACAATGCATATGCAAAACAAAATCGTTCTTCTATTTGTCTCTCTTTATCTATTACGAAATATCTTGTATTTCATAATTGCACTACGTAAAAAGTATGTCACGGATGCAAACCTCCCAAATAGTCCACTTTCCCCCCTAAAGTTCCCTTTTTAGAAGGTCTCTTTTAGTCCTCTTTTATACATTTTGGTCCCCTTTCAGTGGCTGAAAAAAAAATTAAAAATTTACTAATGTGGAAAAATTGCCACAAAGTGCAAAAAATTTTAGTGGAATGAAGCATTGTAACTGAAATTCTTTTACAGATGTAAAAAAATTGCCCTAGAATGCATAAAAACGTTAAATGCATTGAAAATCTCATTAAAAATCACTAAAAATACAAAAATTGAAGAGGACAAAATAGAAATTTGAAACCGAATGTAAAAAAATCCTCGCAAAACACAAAATAACTCAAATTGCATTAAAAAAAATTACAAACTATTCAAAAATTGCTGTACAAATTCTGAATAAATTTTATTGAAAGGAGGGCAAAATTGATTGAACTGGGCTATAAGATTGAAATAGGGTTCCTTTTAAGAATGTCAACAAATTGCCACAGAACGTATAAAAATCTCATAAAAAAATTTAACAATCGCTGTATGAATTCCAGATAAACTTTATTAAAAAGAGGACAACATTTCTATATTGGGCTAAAAAACTTAAACCGAATTCCTTTTAATAATGTGGAAAAATCACCACAAAAAATAAAAACTTTTACTAAAAATTCAAAAAATCGCAGAAGATAAAATTTACTATAGTAGGCTAAAGCATTGTAACGCATTGTGTGGAATTCTTTCACAAACGTTTAAAAAACACTGCAGAACGCAAATAAATAAATAAATAAATAAACCCTTAAAACTAGTAAAAATTTA
Source organism: Maratus michaelseni (assembly GCA_963931845.1). Taxonomy (NCBI): domain Eukaryota; kingdom Metazoa; phylum Arthropoda; class Arachnida; order Araneae; family Salticidae; genus Maratus; species Maratus michaelseni. The sequence continues at coordinate 144,900,647 of OZ007596.1, forward strand.
AATCGAGGACACAGCTGTAGGACGAAAAATTATTACATTAGGGCTAAACGTTTGAAAACAAATTACATTTACAAATGTTAAAAATTTGCTACAAAATTATAAAAAAAAAAAAAAAAAAAAAAGGCTGAAGTTTGCAAAAAAAAAAAAAAAAAAAAAAAAAATTATAAAATTTTTTTTTTATCTCTGTGCAAATTTATAATAAACTATTGAAAAGAATGCCACAAATTGCATAAAAAAATAAAATAAAATATAAAATCTAATCAAAATATCTGAAAACTAACTTTAGAATTTACTTTAACGAAAACTAACTTGAACCTTCCTGCCAAAGGAGCTCTGTGTGCAACAGTGTCTTCAGCACACAGACAAATTCTATCTTTATTATTATAGATAGTGTTTTATTTTCTATGCTTCGAATAGTTTTGATTTTGATGGAGAAGTATATCTTAGCTATTAAAGAGTTAATTACAATTTTTTTCTTTTTTTGTTCATTAATTTCTTTAATATATATTTATCAAAAGAAAGTATTGGAATCATAAAAATAATTGCCATTTTTTGATGGATTTACACATTTTAGGTTGATCTAAATATGATTTGATAATTTTTTGAAAATCTCTCTCTGTATGGGATACAAATTTTGTAGCCATTGTATCTCAAAAACTAAAGCATGGAATTTTATCAAATGCCATATTTAATTAGACTTTAGTACATACACAGGCTGATTAGGTTTTGGCATATAAGGCCTAACAAGCAGCACTGCTATGCTGCATTTTTCACAAATCATTTTTTGCTCTTCTAAATAGTAATAAAGCAACAATTTGAATTAAATGTCCAGGCTCCTTTAAGGAGAAATATGAAGGTGAGTGCTGACTATTGAGTACTTTCTATCTTTTTTGCGGTAAGATATTTAACTGTGAATAATAACTGTCCTTTAAATAAAGCTATGTACATTGTTTAATGACATATTTATAAAGATAAGCAATTAACATATTTTTGGGGGTAATTTTTAAAAATTTGCTTGCATATATACGAAAACATGGTGCTTCATTTTTAGACACATGGTCCCTTTTTTAATATAAATGGTCGCCCGAAGTCCCCCTTTTAAATAAAAATGGTGCTCTTTCCCCCTTTTTGAGGACTCAAATGTATTGGGAGCTCTGCAGATGCAAAAAATTATAATGTACCCACTGCAAGATTAACGGTATTTACTTCCATCATACTCATATAACAGTTCCTTTTAATATCAATTTTGATAAAGTTATGGCAGTTAGATCATCATTTATTTCATTCCGAAAATACAAATTTGTCTTTTAATGAATTTGAACCAATATTTTGCAGATATCATAACTGTGATACATTTATATAATGTTACTTTTAAAATTTTACAGGTGCTGTACAGTATCAACTGGAAAATTTCAGTCAGATAAAGAAAAATCATCACTTTAAAGAACATTTATGTCCTTACTGTTCTTATTCAACTTATAGAACATCAAATTTGAAAGCACACCTTTTGACACACACTGGCGAACGTCCATTTGCTTGTCCTGAATGTCCTTTTACTTTTAATCAAAAACAAACGCTTAAAAGGCACATGATAGCAAAGCATAAATATTATATATAAATCACAATTAAGGTAGAAGTGAAGGATAAATTCTTATTTTACAAAATTTTCCTGCTTAAAAATATCTTTAAACAAATTTAAAAAATTCTTATTTTTTATTGTATTTAAATTTATCAAAACCATTGAAATTTTGTAAGCACTGATAAATATTATCTTAAAAGTTTCTCTTTGTTGAGGAAAGGAAATTTAACGTATCTTTATTTTTTGATGATATTTATTGAATGTCATCTTTATTCTGGTTATTCCAATGCATAAATTTTATATACCCTTTAACCGATTCACTTTCTATTTTTGCCATCTTTTAAAAATATTTTACTCATGATTTATTTCAGTTAAATTTACATGTATATATATGTTCAGTTTGCATTCAGTCATCTTGCAAATTAAATAACTTGGAAATATGTATGCCCTAGAAAAGTTATCTATTTACTTAAAAAGAATGTAATTTTGCTTACAAAAATTAATATAAATAAATGTGGAATTAGAGCATAGGTATTCTAAGTAGCGTGTAGGCCAACTTATTATTTAGATATTAATGAGCTTTTTAATTGGTATTTTAAAAATATAAATTTTTAAAGTGTTTTTTAATGTAAAATACAATTACATGTTCTATTTAGGCTTGTATGTAAATAATACTGACAAAATTTTCATTTTATCCATAAGCTTTTCTTTTTTACTAATTATTATATAATACTTAAAATACTTATTTTTCTATATATATATGTTTTCATCTTTAAATATCTATACGAGGCGCAGTCGGAAAATAAGTTTCCCATGGCGACTGTGGACAGAGGTGTGTATGAAAGACAAAAAATGTGATGAGAGATTAAAGATAAAACATAACTTTATTTTTCCACATAAATATCAAGTACATTGAGACATTTGTCATACCGCTTTATAAGCTTCAAAAAGCCCTCCAGGAAAAAATCACTGCTTTGCATACAGACGAAGCGTTGATGGGCGAAAGATGACACAATGTTGCAACAGCGCCATCTGTGCTGGCACTGCAACAGAGCCATCTGCTTGATCATGGTCGACCTCTACCCAATGGTGTATCGGTGTCTTGCACGTTCGCGTTCACCTGCTGTGTCGTCTTTCGCCCATAGCTGTTCAACGCTTCGTCCGTATGCAAAGCCCTGATTTTTTCCTGGAGGGCTTTTTGAAGCTTATAAAGTGGTATGACAAACGTTTCAATGTACTTGGTACTTATGTGGAAAAATAAAGTTATGTTTTATCTTTAATGTCTCATTACATTTTTTGTCTTTGATACATGCCTCTGTCCACAGTCGCCAGGGGAAACATTTTCCGACTGCCCCTCGTATATGATGTGAGTTTTTATAATTGTAATTGATTTGAACCTAAGGTATGCTGTTAAATTTATTAATTTCATAAAAGGGTAATTTGTAAAGACACATAGTCCCCTCCCCATTCAATGAATAAATTAAAAAAATATTTCAAATAATGTATTAACTACTCTAAATGTTGCAGATTTTAATATCTGTTATAAGTAAAAGTTAAGTGGAAATTTGTTACAGTTGTTTTGTTACAAAATTTGTTTTACAATATTCAGTTGTATTCATTCTGTTCAAATGTCTGTTACTAAATTTATAGTTGAAAATAAACTTCCTAAATTTGTGTTGAAACATCATTTTCTGTGTTTTCTTTCTACTCCCTTGTTGTTATTTTCTAAATGAATTATTAATTTCAAGTACTATGTAGATCTGTAAAATTACATATCTATTTTAGAACTTTTTGGTTTCATACCAAGTGGTGTAAGTTAGTTTTTGTTGTTGCTGCTGTTGTTTCTTTTTCAATTTTTTTTTCTTAATGTTACTGCATGAAATTTTTTAATTGATTGTATTTATTAATGTGTCATAAATTTATTTCCTTGATTTATAGTCCTGGAATCATAATATATTGCGAAATATTGATATACTTTAATGTTTGATTTGTTAATTCATGCTTGTGGTTCATTTTGTTGTGCATAATTTTTGAAAAGCTCTTATATTACAGTGCAGTATTTCAGTTAGTAGTATGACGTGTACATGTGTGTGTGTGTGTGTGTGTGTGTGTGTGTGTGTGTGTGTGTTTGTGTGAGAGAGAGAGTTTAATAAATGTGCAATACTTCATAGTCATGAATAGCTATTAGTCAAAATTTGTCCTTATCCTTTTTCAGTTTTATTTCATGTAATGGTTGAAAAAACATGTTTCTAAAGTTTAAAACACTTTTGTTTTAAAATAATTTAGTAATCTAAACACTTATTACGACTTTTGTAGTTAAAATTATATGTAATAGCTAAATGTAATTTCAAGAATATTTAAGAAGGTTGAAACGCACTTTTGTTCAAATATTTCATTACTAGGGTACTTTTGCTCCTGCTAATCTCCAAATTGTCACAGAAAAATCAACATATGGCATACAAATAGCCATTAGACTGGAAATTATGTTTTCTTTCAGTGTATGTTAAAACAATAAGTTTAAGGGGGTGGTCTTCATACTGAAATTTTAACAAACTCTAAAATTTTCCCTAATTTTGACATATTTGACTTTTTAGTAAATTTTACCTTATGATACTGTTACGTCACCATACATTGCCTCTGTATTAATTTATGCAAATTAATTCACTTAACTTAATTTTATAATTATTTTTCTTTAAAGTCTTTTTTCCTTCAAAAAATTCAAATATTCCGTTAAAGTAATTTTATTCTGTTATTAAATACTAATATTAATTAATAATTTAAAAGCTTTAATCAACAAAATCATTATTATAATATTCAGTAAAAGTAATCTCCGTAAAAAATAAGTTTTTCGCGTATCAAAACAAACATCTGCAAAAAATTTCTAAGTTCAAAAACGAAAATCATAATTATTAAATCATAATTATTTTATCTTAAAATCATATTCAATCTATAGATCTAAATTTTTACATTCAGAATCTGTTTACGGTTTTTAAATACGATATTTACTTCAAAAGTTATGGCAAGAGATTGTATTTATTCAATTTACTTTTCAAAGATCGCGCTATTTGTTTTGCTAATTTCTAGACATCTTGAACACGCTTCTTCTTCAAAAAACTTGTTGTTCGAGATCACGTGATAAGGTTTCTCCGAAAAAATAGTTTTAAGTTCATTGCACTTCAGCAGTGACGCTAGCTCAAATCAGCGTCCATACGGGTCTTTTGCCAACGACGTTGCCATTCAGGAATAACTTTAATTTTATACATCTCAACTCTGCGCGGCTTTGTGAGTGCTCGATGCTCATTGGCTGAAAGTTTGCTTTCAAAATTCTAACTGATTTTCGAATGTCATGTTTCTCGTCAGTCACCGCAGAGGGATTAGTACATCAAGGACGCGCTATATATATGCTGCGGACCTTCAGGCTTTGTTTTCCAGTTCAACCAGTGCTTTTTTTATTCAGAGTGGAAACAATGCCATATCTTCTATTCCCGGCGTCTTCTTGTAATAAATTTAAGTTCTGAAGCTTCTTTTCCTGCCTGCCAGCATTTTCTTCAGTGACATCTCCATTTTAGAAAATTTTACCTTATTAAACTTTACCCTTTCTACAACATGTTTACCTAACTTCCCGCAATCTCTTAACTATGAGTTATTTTGTTCCGGCGACATTGACAACGTTCCCGTATAATATTCTTTGAAATAATCATAACCGGCTTCTTATCAAATACAGAGATTCATTTTCCCGTTCCTGAAACGGTCTTTATTCATTACGAGTCAGCAAAGCATCTTTACATTTTTATGACTCTGTAAGAGATTCATCTTCCATTCGTCGAGCTACGTAGATGTCATCGGCCCATTTCTCATCTATCACCTTCTCCGTTTGTAACTGCCATTTGTGGCAAGTAACTTTTCATCAATATCATATCATTAAGCAATACAATAAGAATTGTCAAGCCACGTAGATGTCATCAGTCCATATTTCTCATCTACCTTATCTTCCGTTTGTGACAAATAACTTTTCATCAATAACTTTTCATTTAAGTTATACAATATTATTTTTACTAAACATTTTAAATTGATAATTTTTGATTAACAGCAACATCATGAACTTAAACTGAACTTTAAGAATTCATCTAATAAATATAACTTCAAAATAATTATTCATTTTTATTTCAGATATCACAATTTATTAATCGAACTTTTATATGACATTGAATTTAATATATATAGATGATTATTTAATATAATGAAATCAAAATAGATTTTTTTACAATTTGGTTGCCAGCCGTTTCAATAGTTGTATAATAATTAAGATGTTAATGAAATAAAATATGTGTGCGTCCTAACAATCAGTGTCATCATTTCAAGATTTGGGTGAGTGAGTACATTTACTTCTTTTATATTTTAATCTAAGAATCGACTGTCTTATTTAACTTTCTTTTCCAAATTGTTTTCATGATATTTACTTAATTGCATTTCCGGTCTTATTCTTAAATATTTTTGCAGTTTGTTTGCCGTATGTCGATTATTGGATTAAATACCACTATACAATCACGTGCCGTGACGTTGTTTTGGATTAGCAAATTTTAAACCATTTCTCTGATTTAACTTCATTAATTTTAATATTTCCATTTTCTAAATTATTTTAGTCATTTAAAATTTGCATACTCCGGAACAACGTTACAGATACCAAACAGGAAGTAACTCAGTCAAGTTGTTACGAATAATGACGTTTTGAAGTTTGGAACTCATTAATGTTAAATTCGTTTGTAATTGTTGCAAAACAGATTGCAATGGAGTAGTTTGAGTTATGCTTAAAAAAATACCCACATTACGATCTGTTTTGTAACAATTACAAATAAATTTAACTTTAGGAATTCCAAACTTTAAACATACTAAACTACTTGACCAAATTACTTCCCGTTTGGTATCCTAAGGTAAAATTTTCCGAAAAATCCTTGGTGTCAAAATTAGGCGTTGTTTGTATTGAAAATGACCCCCTAAGCTTATTTTTTTTAAACATAAATTGAAAGAAGACATAATTTCCAATCAAATGGCTATTTCCTTTTTTTATTTTTCTGGGACAAGTTGGGGATTAAAATGTACTGTGTGGGGGGTGTTTTTTTTAGCACTTTCCAACCTAGTTGAAAAGTGCTTATGACTTCGGTTTGTCTGGCCGTCTGCCGTCTGTCCGTGCTCTAACTCCTGTAAATATGCTCGGATTGCTCTGCAATTTTTATATGTTATTGTCGTTATCTATAGCATGTTCCCTATTTCAACGGAAGTGTGTAGCACTTATAGTTTTTTTACAGGGACACTCAAAAGAATCCCGTTACATTGCGGTCTATGGGGGAAAATCATTTGCAGTTTATTTAAATAATGTTTCATTATTTTAAACGCATTGTAATTTATATATATTACTAAGGTGCATTAGAAGAAGCTTAATATGGAACAGGGTGTGCATAGCACTTATAGTTACTTTACAGGGACAGTAAAAATAATTCCGTTACATTACGTCTATGGAGAAAAATCGTCTGTGGTTTATTTAAATAATGTTTCACTATTTTAAACGCATTGAAATTTATATAGATCACTAAGGTGCATTACAAGAGACTTACTACGGAATATTGTGTGTATAGCAGTCATCGTTCATTTACAGGGACACACAAAAGAATTCTCTACTGTCTGTTAACAATAATTCCTGGAAGTGCTTTTTAAGTTATTGAACGCGATTTTAATTTTAACTTGCTTTTTGTCTATTATGTGGTGTGTATAAATTCTGTAGATCCTATACAGGGCAGCACAAAAGTTCGCGAACACATTTCTGTTTATTGACAAACTCCAGACGGAGAATTTTAAACTGTGCTACGCGTTTCCTAACTGAACTAAAATTATCATCCTATGTAGTATATATACAAATCTATAGATCCTATACAGGGCTGAATAAAAGTATTCAGATATTTTTCCGAATATTGTATATGTTGGAAATTCCTGAAATTATGTTTTTAAATATGTTATGCGTTTTCTAAATTGTTTACTTAGATGTTAGCTTTTAGCTTATTAAACGGTATGATTTGTAAAATTATTTTGGAAGCGTTGGAAAGTGCTATATAATCTATGCTTGACGCATGATTTTTCGTTCTTGTTTCTTTTTCTTTTTGGCTGATTGTAACATAACAGAAAACTTGATTATACTTCTACTAATCGAAGAATTTCCTTTTACACAGTACATGAGCGATTTTCACTTTTTCTGATTTACTTACCAAGTAACCAAATATACCTACACGAGATCTTTCAGTAAATGGTAATCTGTTCAGCCTATTCACATGCAGAAATAAAGTTCAGTTAATATGATGTCATATTGACACAATAATAGTAAAACATTCTATTTCCATGGATAATCTTTTCTTTTGAGAATGTCATTTTCACCTCTGGAACCATTCCAATGCATCATTTATTATAATCATTTGAAAACGTTTGAGCTTTATTGAATATTTAATATGATTACATGGAAATTATATAATTTTCAGGAACATTTTATTCCATGCATACCAAAAGATCTTTAAATAAATAATAAGGATTTTTTTTTTCTCTCTCTCCATGCAGAAATAAAGGTTAGTGAAAATGAAGTCTCATTGACACAATCATAGTAAAATATTTTATTTTAATGGATGGAGATTAGATCTTTTCCTTTGAGAATGTCATTTTCACCACCATTTTGCTGATATTAGGTCAAATTTTAATTTTAAAATATTTGAGTTTTATGGGTGCCAATTTTTATTTTAAAAAGTCCTTCCAGCCTGTACCGAGAGGAAAAGGTAGCTTTCCTATATCTCCGTTTTAAAATTTTAGTTAATGTTACTTGAAAACAGCAAGCTAAAATACAAAGAAACTGATTGCAGAAGATTCGTTAATACTGAATTTGAATAAGAAATTCGCCAAATTATTGAGCTATAGCCGAGTTGGCTTAATTTCTGAAGACTTATTTTGGTCGCCAAATGTTGCCAAGTTTGGCGATAATTTGGTGCTAATGGATATGAATATATAGTTTTTTTATGCATATGATTGGGAAAATGATTACAACAATGAAAGATAATAATTTGCGAGAAATCGCGTTCACTAAAACTCATAAATTAATCGTTGGTTTTTTGTAATGTGCTGTCTTGTTTCAAAATGTCAGCCATCCTACAATTTCAAACTGCTATATCTCAGCCATTTTTTAAGATAGAGGTAAAACAAAAAATGCTCCGGAATCCTTGTATCAAGGACAAGAATTTAATCAAAAAATAAATTTGAATGTTTAACTTTTTTGTATATTTATTTTAGTTTTAAATTTTTCAGTGGCCGTCATTTCGAAATAAGATGGCAGACCAAGCTGGCCAACAAACTTGGTCGAGGCATTGGTGAGTTTAATTCACACAATTAGTTTCATCCAAATTGATATATAAATACAAGTGTTACTGTATGACATAGATCATATATATATATATATCAACATTTGAACGGAGGGTGGTTTTGGGGTCTGGGGGTCATCATCGGTGAAAATATATCGAAATTTCCCGGAATTGCTTTCCTCCGAACAGCTGCAATAGGTAGCTTTATACTTTTTTGTATTGAAAGCTACCTAATATGGCATCGTTTTCACTGATAGCTAGTATACTTCTGATTGGTGTATTGTGATCAAGCTAATTGAATTTTATATATTAAAGAGATTGTCATATTAATATAAATTGACAACTTTCAATTTTTTTTTTTTTAAATCCCAAAAAGTAAATGTTGATAAGAAGGTGAAAAAGTAGGATTTTTAGTTTCAGGCGATGTCTTGTTATAAATTTTGAACTATTTTGTTAAAATTATTTCATTCCCTTTTGTTTAATTTTAAACTCAAAATATTTTAAAAAATATATATTTTTGACATGTTATAATATTTTATTTAAATGTAACATATGTATAGATTAGAAAAATTATTTACAATTTTTCAGGAAATATGAATGAAGATTTAATTGAGAATAAGCTGAGCAGTTCACGGCGTTCATGCCCTTATTGTACTTATTCAACTGACAGAACATCAAGTTTGAAGCGACATATTAGAGTGCACACTAGGGAATGTCCATTTTCTTGTAAATTTTGTAGTTATACTTGTAAGCAAAAACATCATCTTATATATCATATGAAGAAACATGGAGTCTTTATGTGATTTTTATATACATATATGTATACCTACTCGTATTGTTCCTTTTGGTAACACAGAAGCCATGAGCTTATTTTATGAGATTGAGACTTGGTATAGTTCATCAAAACATAAATTGAATAAAGATGCTTCAGATGAAAGAAGCCTGATATTGATTGGTTTTATTAGTATTTTTTTATCCTGCATAGATATTTTAATTGGGACTTAGTTTATAAACCACTGCAAATAACTCAATAAAAATATTTTATTTGGGTAACAAAATGTTAGAATTTGCACTATTGTATCCAAGAAATGATTGAATTTTGTTTAATTACCATTTTTGTTGTTTCCTATTGTAACGAGTTACATAAAATAAGCTATTGAGTTTGTTCATCTTATATTTTTGACTGAATAAGTGGACTATGACCTTGGTTTTCCATGCAAAAATTGTTTGTTGTAGTGTGAACCTCTTAAAATTTGTCCCATGAGTTCTGAATTACCTTGTATATATCTGTATGAAAGTTTCTTTTCTTATTTTTACATGATATTTTTTTATCTTATTTAAATTTAGTACTTGTTACTTAAAATTCCTTTGATTGGTATTTTTGTATTTTTCAGGCAATAAAATCTTTCATCTTTTGTCAATGTGTAATTTGTAATTTGTCTACTTACATAAATTATTATTGCTCAGTATTATTTGTTCACTTACATAAATTATTATTGCTCAGTATTATTTGTTTTGTAGTTGGGATCAGAAACTAACACGGTACCATAATTTCTTATTTAACTGAACAGTTGCTTAGATATTTTAGAAATCTTTGTTAATTTAATGGATTGGTGCCAAATTTTGAAAGTTTTTTTTGTTTGTTTGTTTGTTGTTTCAAATGCATGTGTGGGTTCATTTCATTATAGGAACTGGGGCTTAAAAAATGAATATCTAAGCTATGCCTTTGGAATAAACGTCTTCACGTACTTTCTTTGGTGAGCTATAAAATGTCATATTTTGGTATTTAAGTTTCATTAGCATTATTTTATCTTTCAGAAACAGTGTGAGCTCTTATTTGTTTACAAACTTTAATTTCTTTAGCCATAATATTAGGCTGATTAATATACAGGGTGATTCAGAAAGAAGTATACAGTTTCAAAGTACTGTAAAACAAGAACAGTGTAAGGTATTTTATGTTACCTACAAGAGAATTGTAGAAGAGTATTTCATGTTTTTGTAGAGATAGTCAGATATTCTATATGTGCATCTTCTATCATATAACACATTGAGCCAGTAATCCATTTCTGCCTAAATACATGTTAAAATATTTAAGTGCTGTGATAATGACTGATACATTATATTAGCTAGGCTAGATCAACAGGAAAATTAAATCCCTTTTATGTACCTCACACAGCAAAAAGTCACAAGGTGTTACATCAGTACAGTAAACTCCGTACTATCCGGCCTAGTTAAAACAATGAGGAATGTTGTAAGCACCCGAGACAGGCAGGTTCTTGTCCGTGGGAAAGTACTGACTCAGGACAGGAAGGACAAAAAGGGAATGCAGAATGCAATAGCATAGCAATGGGAGACAGGAAGGAAGGGGGTGTTATGGCTTGATACCCTGTTTTGTCACTTGTGCTGCGGATGTTAACAAGTGCGGACGTTATTTGTCACTGTTCCTGGTTACGATCTTTTGGTGTGCTTCGCGTTTATCTATTGAAGATTAACGAAATGGGTTATACACGAAAAAAAGGCTGTAGTGGCTATGGAGAGATATAAATCTCTGTAGTGGTTATAAATAGACTGAAATCTGGGGTAAAAGCAAAAACTATTGCTTCGGAGTTAGGAGTTGGTAAAAGTGCAATGAGTGACAGGAAGAAAAAACGAGCAGAGAAATAAGATTTACTCTTTTTTTTACGAATTAGGTTTACGTTTTACGTTAATGTTTTGCTTATTTTGAAACTGTATGTACTGTATATATAAAAATTATGTTAAAATGTGTAACATGTGTTTTTAATACCATGGCGGCATGTGGGCAGGAAATGAGTAAATATTTATAGAACTCTGGCCTATCTGGCTTTTTTGTTATCCGGCCTACCCCTCCGCCACATTAGGCCGGATAGTTGGGAGTTTACTGTACTTCTAGATATCTATTAATGGCATGTTGTAGTCAGCAGCTCATCCAATCTATCTTCACTGTGTATGGAATCATTTGCTGCTTTTTTTCATGAAATTGTCCAATCCAGTAGGCTGTGCATTTTGCCCCATTAAAGAATGTAAAATCTCATCCTCTCTGTAGAAGGCTGCTATTTTGACTTGAGTAATCATGTGACATGCTATAGCTACATCACTTTCATCAATAGCAGAACATGAACTTTGAGTACATTTACTAGGCTATGTTTTTGTGCTTTCTGAATCTACAACTGATTACTGTTTACATCTTCTGGAAACTGTATACTACTTTATGAATCACCCTATATATGTTATTCAAATAGTGGAATGATGCTAAAAAATAATTCTGAATTACTTTGAAATTGACATTTACCATGATGGTTATTCAGTATTAATTGCTGACCACTAACATATTATCTACAGTGCATCCTTTAATGAATGCTTTGAAGAATGATTTGAAGAATGCTCCTTTAATGAATGCTGCTTTTTAGACTTAAATTTTCAAGGACTGAAAATGCAGTTCTGATATATTAAATAATAACAAGAAATAAAGTCTATTTTGTGTTTTCTTAGTTGAATTAAACATGATTATTGTATTTGTAATCAAATTAGGAATTCTTATAAGAAAGATGTATTTTAGTTTAATGGTTTAACAAAAATTATTTGAAGTATTGTGATGATTTTTTTTTGTTTTTGTTTTTTATGTAATAGTTATTTATAAGGGATGTAATATCAATATTAACAAAGAATCTTGTTTTATTTCATTTTGTTCTCATGTCATGTTATACTAAAAAGATAAGTACTTTAGTATATATCAATCCAACTGTTTCTCAACTATACATTGAGAATTGAGATTCAAATAATAAATTTGAATTCAGTGTATAATCTTAATTTCTAGCATATTTCAATGACCTTACGAAGACTTTTGAATTAAAATTTTTCAGGGTCTTCTTATTTTTCCAATGAAAATAGTCCATTAATTGCTGCTAATAAAGATCATCGTGTTCAACATATATGTCCTTATTGTCCATATTCAACTCGCAGATCATCAAGTATCAAGGATCATATAAGGATTCATACTGGAGAAACTCCATTTGCTTGCTCAAAATGCAACTATAGATGTAAACAAAAATCAAATTTGAAAAGGCATTTATTACAACATTTATAGATGTTAAAAATATGTATAGACATTGTTCATAAGGTTTACTTCATATACAACATTTCTTTTTACATCATAATTTGATTTTGATAATCATTCCTCGTGTGATATATATACATACACAAATACTTCATATTCTACAACATTTTAATTTTAAGAACCAAAATAAGCTATATATTTATGTTAATTTTATCTTCTTCCTTTTCCCCAAAATAAACAACACTATTATATTTTTTATCATTATTTTACTGTTTGAAACTACACATATAAAATACATTTAAAAATTTTATATGTCACTTGCAAAGATTTATGATGATCAGACTTTAAACAAATGCAACTGCTGGCCAAGAGTTAACTATGTGTCAAAATCAGTTAAGTATTTTAACAGTAATTAAAAATAATTTTAAATTATCATCATGTTAATAATCTGTACTTTAAAATTTAACTCAAAAACTTTTACAAAATATTTATATTAAAAAAAAAATAATTGTGGGGGATAAACAGTAAATGTAAGTGAATTTTATATTATTCCTCACCATCCCAAATATATATTACAAAATATAATGCTTTTTGAAAGTGTAATATTTAAAGTAAACAAATGCATGCAATTTTATTTTGCACCACAAAATTCTTTTTTGCAGCTATCAAATATGTATCTCCTCCCCCCCCTCCCCCCAACCTCTTTTTGAGTAAATACAACACAAATTGGTCATAATATCATCTCATATATGGAAGCTTATTTGTACTTTGTGGATTTTATTTTCTTTCTGTAAGATTAAAATTTGAAACCTGTGATAAACTGTTCAATATATATTATTTGCAAACAAAATAATTTTATTTTAAAGGAAAAGACAGCTCTTAGTAGAAATACAGGCTGAAATTTTAGAAAATAATCAAGATTATTTGATCAATTCAAGTTGTCATAAAAAAATATAGTGTATCAATTAAAAAAGAAAAAAAAAAAAGTTTTTCTTCTGCTGTTTTTTTAGCTTTTAACTTTTGTGAGTCACTTAGTGGTTTTAATTTCTGTTGTGTTTTTGCTTAATTGGATAAATTTATATTTAACTCAATATGTTTTCATATTTTATTAATGCAATCTTTAATTAAATACTAGTATAAAACAATACTATAAATGTCAACTTTTCTCTCTCCCTCTCAAAAAGTAGTTCTTAAAAAAAAAAAAAAACATTAATAATGAAATGTTTTATGTTGTCTCTGATTTTACTAATTCTGTATAACTTTGTTTTGAATTAATTTAGGTTAAAATATGTTTCAATGTCTACTTTGCAGTTTAGTTTTTTATAAGAAGGAATTTCACTTTTAAAACCTGTAACCTTTTCTTTGCATTTATGATGTTTTTAAGATTTTCTTTAAGAAATGTATAACTGTGTTGGGTATAAATTAATTCAATATTATCATGCAATCGAATCAACACGTAGTTATACCTATCACTTTTCTATTGTATAATGCTCTGAAATTAAAATATCTTTAGAAAGTCGCATTAGTAAATATAAAAGAATTATTGTTTGTTTTACTTTATATTACTGCTGAAAGTTTGATTATGTTAAACTTTTTTGTTTATACAATGCAGAATGAAGTGTTTTTAAAATACCGTAGTAAAAAAACAAAAACAAATGTTTAGTTTAGATATTTAATCTACAATAGATTCTTCATCCAAAATGATTAATGTAATAATCATGTATGATGATGTTGATAGTGGTAGCTAAATCTTCTGTATAAACTAACTGAAATAAATAAATGGACAATTTTTAAATATATATATATATATATATAATTATAATATCTATGAATTTCAAAAAACATATCAAATTCTATTATTCTACTTAAATCTCCAAAGAGATAATTAATGATATTGTGTATACAGAATACCACATAGCTAATAATTAACATGGGCAAACATAATATTACCATAGCTTGTGCTTCAATGGTAATTGGCCAAATTTTACTCATACCTAAAGAATATTGAAAAAAGAAAAAAGAAATAGAGAGAAAGGAAAAATATATATATATATATATAAATTGGAGTTGCAATTAAGTAAATACAAATGGATTAATAAATTAAATATGAACCATATACAATGGAAAATTGGACCACATGAGAATTAAATATGAATTGGATATGAAAAAACACATGCACATGTACTCATCAGCCTGGATGCACCCACATGTGTTTTAAATAATAATTCAGTGTTTCATAATTCTACTGGCATAATGCTAAGATCAGTAGAATCATCCAGGTACACTGAATTATTACCAGACAACAATTGGAAATATTAAAATTTGGAAATATTTAAATAGGAAATAAAAAACCATTAAGAATATACAATATATTTCACTCACATCGATTATCCAAAAAACTGTATTTAACACCTCACGAAATTACAACGAGATAACAGTTTTGAAATAATAAAATTAGAAATATGAACGCGTAAAGTGTAGATAAAATATTTTACTCACAATAATTATACAGAATCCTTAAAATGTCACAACTTCTGCATAATACTCACATCCACATGGCAATGCATTATACATGTTGACTAAGTCGAGTTGAGAGAAATGATTTGAAAGACAAGTTGAGAGCACACTTTTTTTAAAACACAACCCCATCGATGACACCCAAACACAAAATGATTCAAAAACACACAAAATAATTCTGGTTTTAATACACTTATAACAAAATTATATCCGTGAATATATATTACTCCATCCAATTTTAATTCCTGAAAGTAAAATATATATATATATTTATTTATTTATTTATTAGTCTTTTTTAAATACTCTTAAATATCTAAATATTTAAATGATATTTTAAAGTAATGTTTTACTTATATTTTATAGACAAAAATTTGTTTTACAGGAATTTCAGCTTATTGGAAAGAAAGTGTTCCATTAAATACTGCAAATAAAGGAGGCCATATACTGCTTCATATTTGCCCTTTTTGTCAATATACAACTCGAATTTCATCAAATCTAAAATCACATGTATTAACTCATACTGGAGAATATCCATTTGTTTGTGGTATTTGCAATTATAAGTGTAAACAAAAACAAAATTTAAAAAGACATATGTTGCTCAAGCATAGATCTTAAGCTCATTTCTTTATTGTGATTTTGTTTTTTCTTTCTTAATACTTGTGTTTTATTGACTCATTTGTTTTCTTGACTGTAGAAAATTGGGTACTTCTTTGTTATAGTGGCCCCTGTAGAGGAATCACCAAGTGACAGAGATATACTGTGAAGTTGTAAAATCTCATGAAATGGCTTGCAGCCCTAAAGAAACAGTGTTATCATCATATTGCTTTTTCGTTGATGTTCCAGAACATATTTCATGCTTTATTAAAATTGCATTTGTATTGTTTTTTCTTAAATTGCATATTTTATTTTTTTATAAATATGGAAATAATCTTTGAAATACTTATTTCTAAGATGGGTGCAATCTCATTTTATTCAAAAGTGAGGGGTTTTACTCAAATAACTATGTAAAAATGGCCATGATATGAAACTGTAAGTTACTAATGATGAAGCCATATGGAAATGCAACGTAAAAAGGCGCAAAAATAAAAAGCTTCGGTGTTGCAAATTGGTTTAGTAGTTTGAGAAAACAATTTGCAACTGTTTTAAGGTATATATGCTCTTGGGCAGCAGAATTAACATCCATAAAATGAGGTTAAAAATGTTTATGAAGAATTATTGAAAGCAATTTCGGAAATGAGGCCTATAATGTCAGGCTTAACATTAAAAAGTTGTTATTGTGAAGCATTGTAAGAATTTTTTATGTAACGGTAGTATGAATTTGTTATGAAACATAAGTATGAATTTTTTTATGAAACATTCTGATATATTATTAGTATAAAATATTATATTATTTAATGCAATGGTATTTATTTTTATATCTATTAAAAGTGTGCACTATGTTCGTGCTTCACAAACTTCTACAACTTTGGTGAAATTGATTGCAACTTGGCGTAATCATAATTGTGAGGGCCACTATAACAAAGAAGTATTGAAAATTGTTACCTCTCTTTGTACATACACAATTAATTATGATTCTAATACATTTTACTTCAATTTTAGAAATTACAGTTTTGATGTATTTGTTAAGTATGAAATGAATAAACACATTACTTATGCTTATATTTGTTCCTGGTTTCATTCTAATTAGCAGCTAATTTATTTTTTTTCAATATTGAAATCAGTACATTAAATAAGTAAAAATTTTGTTGATATGGAGCAGAATAAACATTGGCCTAGTTATTTAAATCTTTTAAAAATGCCCCAAAAAAACTTTTGAAGCTGAAGATTTTATTTTATATATTCTTTTCCTGTATTTTTTCTCTTTCACTGTCTCCCTTAGATGCACACATGCATTTTATTTATATGTATATAAATGAACCATCTTTTGCAGATTGTTTGTGAAATGATTTTCTATTAATTTTCAGGCTTTCTTCTAAGTAGTTACAATTTTTAATTGCACCAGTATTTTAAATACCAACATAGCCTGTTTATGAATTGAGATCATTTAATAATCTAAAGCAGAGATGCACCAATTTGTTAGGACCAAGGGCTACATAGATCCACTTTGACTCATGGTGGGGTTCAGACAAGGCTCTGGAAAAAAAAAAAAAAAAAAAAACTTTCAGTTATTAATTTTATTTATACATATATATCATAATTGTTATAAAAAAGATAATAAAAAGTAAGGGAATTTAATTCAATTCATGATATTGTATTGATATTTGATAATTGTTTTGATATTGGTTGAAGTTTTATAATAGGCAATTACAAAATGGATTCTAAATTTTCAGCAGCTACACAGTTCCTAATTTTCAATTTTTCAAATGTTTTCTGTTATTTCTTTTGATAAGAAGTAAAAATCCATTTTAAAGAGGTACTTTGCCTTAAAATCATTAATATATGCTTTTTTGGGGAGAGTTAGGGGGGGGGGGAGATATTGGAAGCACCATTAAGCTTTTTGGCTTCTGTCACTGCAAAATTTTTTACTAGATATCTCACATCTCTTGGGAAAAGTACTGCTAAATTTACTTAAGTTTTTTTTTCTTTCTGCAATTTTTATTTTTCTTGGGGCCTATTTGTGGGATTTAAGGCTACCATTTTGAGACATGTGTACCATGTGTGTAGACACTTGTGTATCACTAAAGCTACTATAGTGAGATAATATTACTACATGTTTCCAATCGCATGAATAATGACACCCTTGATTGTTTGCTATTAATTGAGATGTGTCCTTGCTTACAGAAATGTTGGACAGACCTGGTCTAAAGTAACTCTTGCTCTGTATCTAAATATAATGTTTTGAGCATCAAAAGATTTACTAAGTATTGTATATTTAGTTTCAGTAGCATTCAGCATACTGTTATAATTACTTATATTATATAGCACCAAATCTCAATTTTTATTTAACTCTTGCTCTTTTTTC
Organism: Maratus michaelseni; assembly: GCA_963931845.1. Classification (NCBI taxonomy): domain Eukaryota; kingdom Metazoa; phylum Arthropoda; class Arachnida; order Araneae; family Salticidae; genus Maratus; species Maratus michaelseni. Next base: position 144,919,168 of record OZ007596.1, read on the forward strand.
TGGTTTTCTTTTTCAAATTTGTTTTAAACATGGAGTTTGTAGGATTGAAAACTAGAAAAAAAAAAAAAAAAAAGGCTTATAATAAATTTCTATATTACTTAGATTTATTTTTTTTCTTTTCTAATCAGCTATTCATTGTACTTTTTTACTTAATTAGTTGAATTGCATAACTGATGCTTTATTGTTTCTGAAATCTAATGTGTTTTTTGTCTATCTTTCTTGTTCAGTAGCTAGTATACTTTAATTAATTTTCTCCAATGTATTCAAAATCTTCTGTTTATAGTTAGGTCAGCGTGAACTAAAATAACTAGTTTTTAAATTATCTTTTACAAAAGTTTTTTGTAATGTTCTTTATTGCATTTTTTGTTTTTGTGCATTGCTATTGTATAGAAATGTGTGTCATGAATATTATTGTTAGATTTTTTCCTAATATTTCAGTTAAAGATGAAAATTTAAATTTTTCAGGATCTGTATGTTTTCAGAATGAAAATGTTGGTCTGAATGCTGTATATGCGCTCAGTGGTAAAATACATTCATGTTCCTTTTGTTCGTATATAACTCGAAAAGCATCGCATATGAAGTCTCATGTATTGACACACACTGAAGAGTATCCATTTACTTGTACAGCCTGCAATTACAAGTGTAAGCAGAAACAAAATCTAAGTAGACATTTCCTTTTAAAGCATAGATCTTAATATTCTGACTTTAACTTTTGCAGTGCCGAATATTTATGTTGAAGAATGGTATGGTAATAAATATTTTAATATATGTTCCATATTTTTATGTGTATTCTTAAAATTGTTAACATACTTCAAAGTAAAAATGTTAAATCAACAATATAAAAATATTTATTTAAATGTTTGTTCTTGCATAACTTTTGAATGAATACATAAGTGTTTTAAAATTAAAAATGGAATGTTTGATTGTCTGCTTGCCTTTTCTTCCAATCTTTGGATGTGTTAAGTTAAACAGTATCACCTTTCTTTTTAAAAAATAGGTATAGTCTGTGCACAATAAATTGCTGAATGAGTAATGCAAATTTAGATGAATTTATTCATTAATTCCAATCATTACTAGCAAGTAGCAGAATCTACTTTTTAATTAAATAATTAATTTCCAGCACCATTTCTTTCTGTTAGCAGCTTTTTTTTCTCCTGTATATTAGAGATGAGTTCTGGCTTTTTTTTTTTTTTTTTTTTTTTTTCGGGAGCCCAAGCCCCAAATTTTTTTTGTCATCAAAACCCGAGCTCAATACCAAAAGCACACAATAGAAAATTGCTTCAAGATTAATTTTCTCATTTAAAAATATCTTCTTACATAGAAATAAGTGTTAATCCTAAATACTCCCTCGTGACAACATTTTTTGATTTTTATATCCCTGAAAATCTGTTTAAAATGGTAAATTTGTTATTTATGCCCAGAATGTGTTATTTATACATGGCAGAAATCTGCAGTAGTCACAATTCTTATTCTTTTAAAATATCATTGTACGACTATGCCAGAAAGACATAAGTTTTGTTTTCCAGTAATTCTGAAAAAGGAGCTCAAACAGATAGCAAGGACAGACAAGGAATATCCCGCAGCTTCTTATATTACTAACACTGACCATGTTACATTTTCAGAATAAGTAAGAATGTTTATCTTTATATCCCATCAATAACAATTTCAATTCCTTTCATACTAATTTTTAACCGATTGAAAAACATTTTAAGGAGTTTAAACTGTATTCTTGTTTTTTAAAGACCAAGTTTTTCATATTTCAATTTGTGAATAAATAAAATTTTCACTTTGAGCCTGAACCCAAAGACTGGTATAAAAACAGAGCCTGTTTTGAGCTCAAGCTCAAGGGCTTGGGTTGAGCTCGTCTCATCTTTACTGTTAATCACTAACTCTTTCAAGTTCATCGACCATGTTATTGTAAACGCACTATAGCATACACATATTTAATTTTACAGAGACACATAAAAAATTGGAATATATCATCTAATGTGCATGTAAAATGCGAAAAATACTACAAAATTAAAATATGTTACTCGTCGAATACAATATTTTTCCATTTAAAAATAATCAATCAACTTATTTATAAATATATGTTTTGTTCAGAGACACGTATTAAAACTCAAATAAGTTCTAGTGCATTCACGGATGAACTTGTTGAATTTAAATTTTCTGATATGGCTATTATTACTTAAATAATTCATAATATTTGATACTATCATGTATTACAATGACACAATCTGTTTTCATCTGTCTTTATAGTGTAATGGTAAAAGGTTGTCAAAATAATATGGTAGTAAGAGTCTGAAATTTGGAGTTCAAACTTTAGATAAGAGGAATTGATTAAAAAAGGATTAATTGAAAGTTTGTTCTTAAGATTTTAAATAGTACTTGTATGATTTTTCCTCACCTCACCCCCCATCCCCCCTCCCACCCCAATAACAATGATACAGTAAAAGTTACATTTTATGTGTTTCATTTTTGATTGGTGAAAATTTTGAGCTTTCTTTACCTTATAGCTTATTTTGTTAATTATGTAATTCATTAGATTATTTTTTACATATTCATGTAATTTTCTTTTAAATTAAAACTTTGAAACTCTTTAAAACTCTTTAAATTCTTATATAAGCATTTGAAAATTAATATTTCATATATAATATTCATTTATTTTATGTTTTGGTTTATGTTTGGTTAACATTATTATTATGTTTTGGGAAAGTCAATTTTGAGCCTGATTTAAATGTATATTTAAGTACTCTTAATACAAATTTCTGATTATTACATTTTATGTAATTTTAAATTGTTTTGTTTGCTTACAAAGAGTTTTAGTTTTTTTTTTTTTTTTCAAAAATATATTTAGATATTTGTCAAAAATATATAGAGCTATCCTTTATAGCATTACAGTATTATCTCAGAAAATCCTACTTTTATTATGTTGTTCACATTCCATACTATCTTAAATAATACCCTTATATATTTATGTGTGGACTGTTTATTTTATTAAATTCTATTTTCTGTTAATCTATTAATTTTAGAAAAATCTTATTTGTTTACAAGTAAAATATTGCACTTGGTGTACTTCTGCAAATAAAGTCTGTTTGTTTGGCATTCTTATTTTTGTTTACTCATTTGTCTCCATGGTCAAAATTACAGTTAAAATTTCAAACTTATGAACGTAATTTGTATATAATGTTCAGTTATATATGTTAACAAACATGACAAAAAAAAAAAAGTGTAAATATTTTCATGTTAATAATATGGCTATTGTAGGTAATAAATATTGTCTGATATTGATTCTATTGTCATTTAATATTGATATAGAAAGAGATTTTTTTTTTTTTTTTTAAAGTACTATCTTTGTTTTCTGAAATTATCAGTACAAACTTCTGTATAGAAACAATACATAAAATATTGTAATCTGAACTTTTCCTAAAGTTAATACTTATATATATTTCAAAACATTTTACAGATGATCCTTAAATTAAAACCTCTTAAAAATATTGATTACTTTTTTTATTTTTTAAGTGTAATTTATTTGATAATATAGTGTAACAAAAATTTTAATGCTTCGTTTATGCTCGTAAATTCTTTGAAGTTTAAAGCTTCTTAGAATCTTATCTTATGTTCATAAGATTGTCAGTTCTAATTGAAACCCGTTATAGATAAGTATATTCAATTAATAAATTGTTTGTACCTAGCTGTCTGCTAAGAAAAAGTTACTCTTAAGAAAAAAAATTCATGGTCACAAAAAAATCTTTTTCATATTTTTAATAGATATCCCCCCCCCCCTTCCCCAATCTATATTAATAAAAGGAAGTTTTGCTCTGTATGTGTTGTCTGTCTGTCAATGATGTCTAACAGAATCTACAGCCTGCACAGGTCTGAGAATTTTGATTTAGATAGTCCAAGGCATGTCCTGTCCTGATGCACTTGGGGCTCAGATTTTTAATATTTTGATAATTAGCTGAGATATTAATTAAAAACTCATTAAACATTGTATTAAAAATGGGATATTTTTAATAAAACACCCGCTTTGATTTGAAATTGCAGACAACGAAATTTTCTCATTTTCACTCATCTGTGAATATTAAGAAAACTATTGGAGGTATCGATTCGAAACTCACAGTATTTACGTAGTTTATTTTTCTGATTCCGAAAATGCAAACTTTGTGAAAATCAAACGATAACTTTTCTTAATTTTGGCCAAAAACTGACCAGAGGAATAAAAATGACAAAGACAGAAGAGGGGGTCATAGTGAATTTACTTCTGCCTCAAGACCCGCTCCTCCATTTACTTTCCGAAACAAAAGGTCGGAAATTGTACGATATAAGATTTACAATGCATATAATTAATAAAGAAAACATAATTTAACAGATTATTTGTTATATTTGCAGTGATGGTATGGAGGATAAACAGGTTTTTTTAACCACTTCAACGACTACCCCAAGATAAGTCGGGGGTAATAACACTTTTTCCCTATCTATGTGGCTTCTGAAGTAATTAAACAGTGGATTCATGTTGCCCCCTTTATTCTGTTTTTGGGCCTGATTTACTAGGTTTTTTCCCCTCTAATAACGCCTTAGGTACTCCAGCTACTGTATGCACTATAAAAAATGTATTTAGCCCCCAGCTCCCATCTTTTTTTAATAATAATCTTTTTTTTTTTTTTTTTTTTTTTTTTTTTTACAGTAATATTAGATTTTTCTAAGAATTGGTACATAACTCCCTCATAATATTTCAATTCCATTCCTGCGTTTTTGGTCTCCTGCAGATACATTGTATCACCAGCATTTCAGAATAAAATAAAATTTTCTTATAGTTGGTCCTACAGCTTTCTTCTTTTTATTTTCGTGTTCTGGGGTCCTTGAAAAGTCTAAAAATTAATTTACATTCATCACTTATTAACTATAAACTGCTCTCTTTCCGAATAATGCATTTTTGAGGCTTTTTTGCAATTTTTTTCTTAATGGTATAATTTCTGCAATTCCTTTTTTCTTGCATAGGAGATTTTTGAAAAGTTTTTCACCAGTCATCTCTTACTTTAGTACTACTCTTTCACCACTAAAGGGAGCTTTTAATTTCAGTTTTTTTTTATCACAGTAATAATTCTCAGATTTTCCTAAGAATTGGTACATCATAATATTTCAATTCCATTCCAGAACTATTGGTTGCCTACAGATAAGTTGTATCACCACTATTTATGAATAAAATCCAATTTGTCCTACAGCTTTCCAGTTTTATTTCTGTGTTCTGGGATCCTTTAAAAGCCTAAAAATTAGTCACTTATTATCTCTATATGATGTCGTAGGCAGCGGGACATGTGCCGGAGGTTCGTTCGGATAGAGGTTTGATTAGAACAGAATGAATCCCAATGGTAGTGGAAGTTGGAACTAAAAAAATTTCCCACGCAGTACGCCCAGTATACGATGCCAAAGGCAGAAGGGATTCGGGCAATACAATGATCTATTCTAATGGTTCTGAAACTATGCATTGGTCCACTGGTGGGTTACACGTGATATTTTGTGGGTTGTGGAACAATTGGTCATATCTTCAAAATGTATAATTAATTTTATCTGCTGCAATAATATAATAAAAACAATGTTACAAATTTATAGTAAAATATCGGGAAAAATATAGATAAGTAACTTTGTTAAAAAACAATGTTTTATTAAACTTTGTGTAGAGAGAGTGGCTGGGGGCTAAAATTGGAAAAGTTTCAATCCGGACAGACTATCTCATTGGTGTGAAACAATATCATAAACCATGTTGACTTTCAAACTGTATTTTTTAAAAGTATGTTTATTAATAAACAGTAAAAAGCTTTGATAATTCCCTTTTTAGATTAGTATTATCTGTTACTGTTCTTGTGTGTATGGTTTGTGTCAAAGTTCATTTCTTCCTTAGGATTGATTATACATAACTCTATATACCTACTTATTTGGTGGGTCATGTAACAATAAAGTTTGGGAACCACTTATCTATTCAAGCAAATTGTTTGTATTCAGTTATCTTCTAAGAAAAAATTTAATTACCCTGAGTGAAACAATCCAGAGTCTTCTATCAGCAGCAATGGGCAGAAAGTTAGACTAATCATGAGACTAATCTTTAAACATTAAATAAAATCTTCAGAGTCTTTATGCATTTATTTCTCAGTATCGTTGTAAGGAAATTGCATAGGCTGGGGGTATTTTGCACTTTATGTAAATTAATAGATTATTAGAGTTATAGTTTTTGTATAATAGAAAAATATAGTGAACTTTTGGAATAAATATATATATCAGTATTATTAAAATTTTGGCTTGATAGCTTTCTTCACATTGCTGTCCAATTTATTAAGTTATCTCCATAATTTAATTGTAATTAAAAAAAATTGTGTGAAGATAAAACATTCATCTTTATATAACATATTCTGCTTCTGTTAAAATTATTACAGTGTAAAATAGATTATTATTTAATTCAGCAATATAAGAAATTTTTATGTTAATTTACCTGTTTTAAAAAAATCACCCTATGTTTAATAAATACAAATCATGCAGTATTCATGCTTCTTGTAACACACACACTTTTCATTTATTATATTTAATCACATTAATAATAGAGGAAGTAACTTAATTTCTTTCGTTTGTTATATTTCTTCTAAATACATATTTCTTTTATTGTTATAAGCAATCTTAAGAACTAGTTTATTATTATTAAATAAAGCAAATTATTAAAAAAATTATTGTGTATTATATTTTATTTGAGAATGAATATAAAATGTTTATAGCTGCAATATATCATTAAAATATATCTATTATATAATTGTAGTACTATTAATTTTAATGTTCATAATTTTTCTGTTAATGCTTGTAAGTATTAAATTCAATATTTATAAGATCTTTCTTTAAATAATATCTGTTTTTTTTTTTTTTTTTTTTTTTTTTTGCAAGATATATTTAATTTGCCTTGTTGTGTATTGAACTGTAATCTGTGAAATAAATTAAGTTGACCTACACAAATTGTTGCATTTTTTGCTCGGTACAATTCTTTATTTTTTAGCTCTGCTGTCAACCTCAATTTTTATAATTAGTAAAAAAAAAATTTTGGTTGCATATTTATATATTTACTTTATTATAAAAAATAAAACAATAACTAATAATACAAACTTCTATTTTAGAAAATTTAACTTAAATAGCAATGAAAACCTTTGGCAGTTGACTGTTTTAGGTAGCTTTCAATACAAAAAAGTATAAAGCTACCTATTGCAGCCGTTCGGAGGAAAGCAATTCCGGAAAATTTTGGTATATTTTCACCGATCATGACCCCCAGACAACCCAAAACCACCCTCCATTCAAATGTTGATTTATATATATATATATATATATATAATCTATGTCATACGATAACACTCGCATTTATTAAGCAATTTGGATGAAATTAATTTTGTGTATTAAGCTCACCAATGTCTCGACCGAGTTTGTTGGCCAGCTTTGTCCGCCATCTTGTTTTCAAATGACGGCCATTGAAAAATTTAAAAATAAAATAAATATGCAATAAAGTTATAAATTCAAATTTATTTTTTGCTTAGACCTTGATACAAGGATTCCCGAACCTTTTTTGTTTTACCTCTATCTTAAAGAATGGCTGAGATAGAGCAATTTGAAATTCTAGGATGGCTGACATTTTGAAACAAGACAGCACATTACAAAAAAACAAACTATTAATTTATGAGTTTTACTGAACGCGGTTTATCGCAAATTATTATCTTTCATTGTTGTAATAATTTTTCCAATCATACACATAAAACTAAATATTCATATCCATTACCACCAAATTCTTGCCAAACTTGGCAACACTTGGCGAAATATCACCAAATTTGGCGACCGAAAATAAGTGAAAAAATAAATTAAGCCAATTTGACTATAGTTGACTAATTTGGCAAAATTTCTTATTCAAATTCAGTATTAACGAATGTTCGGTAATCAGGTTGATAACATTTTAGCTTGCTGTTTCGAGTAACATTGGCTAAAATTTTAAAATGAAGATATAGAAAAGCTACCTTTTCCTCCCAGTACAGGCCGGAAGGACTTTTTTTTTTTGGGGGGGGGGGGGGGTGATAAATACATTTTGTTACTCAAGTTGATTTTAAGAAAATATTTAAGATAACCATAATTAAGCTATGACAAAGACAGTATTTTATTTTATTGTAAATAGATATTACTTCACTGTGGTTCCTGATACTGTACTAGAAGAATGTTCTCTCACTATACTGAAGGTATGTTTATTTTATATTAATTTAATAAATTTATTTTATTAAATTAATTCTGCATCTGTATTTTTAAATTATCTTTATTTTTGGTTGGTAGTTGTCTAGATTGGAAATAGTTTAATCATCTTAGTGTTTGATTTTCTGTCAGAGTTCATATTGACGTTTTAAGTTGAAACAGTGGAATGATGCAAAACATATTATACTTTATGTGGAATTTATATGTCTATGGATACTGTATATCAAGCTGACCACTGAAACATGTTTCTTTTTGTTAAATCAATATTTTTTTCTTACCTTTTTAATACTGATTCAAATTTCTTTTGTTTAGTATAATTTTTTTTATTACATAGTATAATAACACATAACTAAAACTTAGTATCTATCTCAGTAAATTAGAATTTGCATTGAATTGTGTAATATTATGCCGAGTCTTCTAAAAACAAATAAATAAATATACATATATGATAAATTGTATTTTTTTTTTTTTTTTTTTTTTTTTTTTTTTTTTTTGTATAAAAAGAATGTATTGATTTTCTTTGCTTAGAGTAATTTCACTCTGTATGACAGAAATGTGATTCGATATCAATTGAATGATAATTCTTTTTCTCAACAAATATGTAATAAATTGATATTCCAATAAATTTGCATTGTTTAATTGTCAAAGAAATTATGAAATGTTTGAATCTGTTTAAAAAATAAAATAAAATAAAATAGATTGCAAAAAATTTAGATGTTCCTTTAAAATTACCCTTTTTTTATTGCATTTTTAAAAAAACTTGTAGCAAGTTTGATAGTTAGTTGCTAAAAAAATAATAGTATAAATATTCAATTGCATTTTAGTAAAATAATCTTCTTTTGTCCTAAAAATCATCATAGAACTTATATAAAAAATGCAGTGTTCATGATCAATTGTATTTAATTTTTTTTTATGATACATATCTATATAGTTCTTGAAATTTTAAAGATTTCATCTTCATTATGTTCATATATAATGCATTGTGCTTTGTGGGTAAGTACAGTTGCTTTTATATTTGTGTGTGCATGTATCAATAAGAAGGTATATTTTTTTCTTCCTTGCATTTTTTTTCTCGAATTTTGCTGTAAGTGTTTCAGTACTTAATGGTATGACTAAATCTGTATCTTCCAATCTAACCCAGAATTAAACTAAGCACCCTAGTAATATTATAAATGTGAAAGTGTATGTAAATGTTTGGGCATCAAATCTGTTAAATTAATGCTTTTGTAAATTTACGTCGTGAAATATATCGTCAATATTTTAAATTATGCGCCAATTTTCCTTCAGAAAAGTTAAGTATTTTATTGCAATTATGCGAAGTGTTATAATTTCCACAGATTTTATTGTCCGCATGTGCATTCAAATGTACAATCTTCCATAATTTTAATTTCACTAAAACTTAATAAATATATTAAGTTGATGCAAAGTTTTTGAGCATTTAACTTTAATTTGATACTAGGTTTTACCTGAAACATTGTTCATGTGAAATTCAAAGAAGAATCAATGCCAATATTTAAGCCAAAAATTAACCCCCCCCCCCTCCTCCTCCTATTTTTTAAGGCTCCTTTATTATGGAAAAACAAGAAAAAAGCCAGAAAATCTTGGCATTAATTGGTATTAACCTCTCATGATATTTATCCATTATTCTGTTTACATGAGATGAAATAAACGATGCTGCCTTTAAATTATTAAATTATAAATCTATACTTTATTATTTTAATACAGTCATACTGATTAGTAAAGCAATAATATGAGTTAGAATTTTTTCAACTGAATGAAAAGGTGTACAGGCCACAAGTCAAACCAAAAACCTTTTGACTTTAATTGCGAATGCTCTACCAATTGAGTTAGCTGGACAATATCCCAGCCGACACAATTCTCTCAGCCAACCTTTTGGTATTGCCATCTGATCTGTTATCTCAAACAGCTCAACAAAATAAGAAACAGGTAAAGGAACTTCCAATAAATGATGGATATGTAATTACACTCCATTATTTTATCACAATTATATTGATTGGTAAAAATATCATACGAGTTGTAATGAGGGAAAAGTGTCCACTAGGCAGGAAGATCCAGAATCTTTGGCTTTAATGGCCCATTCTACTGATTGAGATATCTTTGATTGCTGGTCTAGACACTTTTTCACTCAGTTGAAAAACATTACAACTTTTATGATTTCTTTACTAATCAGTATGATTGTGTATTATTAGAGCCCCTTTATCTACAGTTTATTCTGTTGAGCTATATCAGATAACATACCAGATGTCATCCGGATAGCTCAATTGGTAGAGCATTGACAATTAAAGCCAAAGATTCTAGGTTTAACTTCCGGCCTGGATACTTTTTCACCCTGTTGAAAAATTACAACTCTTATTTAAATCTGTATTTGTAAATATATCTATGAGGTATTTTTTGTCCCCGATTGGAATATACTTCTGCCAAATTTTGAATCTTCCATTATCCTAAATTACAACAGAAAAATCAATGTGATAATGCTTTTTCGATAATCGGGGTGCCTTTATCATAATAGTGAACAAATAAACATTTAGGGTGAGAGTCTTTTAGGTAATAAGCATTTTGACATTGTTGGTTGACAGGGCCGTAGCGAAAGAAAATTTTTGGGGGGCAAAAGGTAAGATTGGCCGATTCAAAAATGTTTCAAATCTGACTAATGTAAAATAGTCAATTTGTCGCATTATTTCTTAATTAATAGTTTTTACAATTAATTTTAACTGATTAATTATAATTGATAGTTAAAAATAAAATATATGATTTTGCATTACTAAAATGTTTCTTTGATATAACTCAGTAATTATTTAAAAGATTTACCAAGAACTTTACTGGGAAAAAAAAGAATATGTATTGATAAGAAAAAATCCTACAGTTATATTTGTGAAAAACACATTTGTTTAGAAAGATAGAATGAAGTGATAGTTCAGTAAATAGAACGTAGTGATTTTCAACATAAAAGCTAAATAAAAATGTGATCTCTTAGTTCTAAAAATTATGATAATGTAATGAATGGGAAGTACTTTCAATATTTTATTAGCATGCGATAGAAAATAATTTGAACTTTATATTCCAATTAGAGAGTATATCGTATGGAATTAACAATATACACTTTTAGTAATTCTAATTGTAAAACTAAAAAATGCACACTAGGGGTACTGAAAATATTTGGAGGGCCTCAAAATTTAATTGCGCCTGGGGTCTCTTGAGTGCTTAATCCACCACTGATTGTGTTTTATAGGAATGTCAAGGGACCGACAGAAACATTTGAATTATCCACAATTTCGAATTATACACGTTCGACTTATTCAAGTTTGACTGTACTATTTTTACATGAATTACACATCACACTGAATAAAGCAAACCATTCATACCTTTCTTATCATTATTCCCTGTCGAGTGGTTTCCACTGTCCAGCCATGTTGATAACTTCTTCGAACTTTTTGCAGCCTCACAGTTTCTTCTTTTTAGAGTCTGTCTTTTTTTTATTTCCACTTAGCGTTTCATAATATAAACTATTATCTCAACACAAGCAAAGTAAGATTAACCCCTTGGGAACGAGCGACACGTATACGTGACGCATAAGATGATCAGAATCCTCGATTATTCCCACCAGTTAATTTTTATTGTAAGCTTTGCCTTATATAATGACAGCATTTCTGCGATTCAATTAGGGGAAAATTTCTGTTTTGAAAAACCGGTGGTAAAAGATGAAAAATTCAGTAAAAGACGCTCGTCACGAAGGGGTTAAGTTATAAACTATCGTACTATCACTACTATGCGACTCTCAACTGCTCTGACAGTCCGATATTGATGAGCAGTTAGTAAACGAATGACTCATCATGAATAGCACTAGCTCACTGCACGTCCTAGCTTGCACTTGACTCATCACTCGGCAGGCACCTGGCGCGACATGACACATTTGATTCGACATTCTGCTGTCTGCTCTAGAGATGCTTTTGCATGCAAAGCGTATGGAATATTTGAACGGATACGCAAAAACATTTACTCTAGCACTTTGATGGATTTTTTTTATTATTAACTTTTAGCTAGGTGCTGGGTATTTTATAGGAAGTTAGATTAGATATTAAAATACAATAATTTTTTAACCGTTAGTTTGGGGCCCCGGCGGTAGTTACGGGCCTGAAACGCTGAACTATTTATATTGTTTAAGTGCAAATATGTTAATGTTCCGCAATCGCTTCAAGTTTTTTTTTACCATAAAACTACTTTTAATAATTTAATTTTTCCTGAAATCCTCTACTTTCTGAATTTTTTATTAAAAAAATAATTCATCTTACGTATGATTTAATTTTTAAAAAAAGTAATCGCTAACATGTACCGTAATTTCCGGCGTATAATCCGCGGATCAAACAATTATGTTTCGACCCAGAAATTTTATTTTATATAATGGAACATACTAGATCGCTGTAAATATTTTACTTCAATTATTAAATAAAATTTCTGGGTCTAAACATAATTGTTTGATCCGCGGATTATCCGCCGGAAATTATGGTAATCAGGGTATACAATAAATACTATTAAGTAATTAATAAAGGCTCCAATTCTGATTTTTTATAATAACAAGTGAAAAATCAGTGAAAATTATGTAATTATGTTATGTTGGCACAAGTATATAAATTTAGTTTTAGTTTTATAAATAATAAAAAAAAAAAAAGTAAGAAGTTTTTAGGTATTAAATGTTAAATGCACGGATATTTTTTTAATTTATTCATTTCCTTTTTTTAAATAGTTTTAAAAATTCTTCGTTTTTATTTTCCAAACGTTCCTAAAACAGTTCCAAAGGCCGTAAACATCATATCGCTGCTAGAACCTACTATTTATCAAGTATAAAATTTCTTGAATTTTCTTAAGCGACTTTCGCATTCGGTCGACCTAGTTTATACACTGGCCTCTAAAAGTTAAGGTACAAGATGTTTTTCGAAGCTCACCAGGCAAAAAATGGCAGTCAGATTAATTTTCATAGTTTATATGAATGACAATAATAAGCTTTAAAAAAACTTATGCAAAAATTACCGCTACCACTTTTATTTTATAGAAAATAATAGCTACTTGTGAATGAGAGAAAAATATGCAATTATGAAGCTTTTGTAATTTCGCGTGTAAGTTTTGTTGCATTCGAACTATTGTTGTCAGTTTTGCTCACAACAGCCACTAGAGTCTAGAAATGTCTAGAAGAAGTCGTATTGGACAAGAGAACATGTTTCCTGAACTAAGACAACAGCGGGCTTCTGTACTCTTCACAGACGAGTCCAGATTCACACTGGAGAGCGATTTAGGACGTCTTCTGATCTGGAGAGAACAATGCACTCGATACCATCAATCAAACACTGTCGAAACACAGAGGTACAGAAACGGTGGAATCATGGTTTGGGCTGGGATCTCACTCGGAGGCCACACTGACCTGCATGTGTTCCATGGAGGAACTGTGATTGGTGCGAGATATCGGGATGAGATCCTTGATTCATATGTGCGCCCATATGCCGGTGCTATTGGCAATGGTTTCATTCTAAAGGATGATAATGCGAGACCACACCGAGCTGTGGTTGTTGAGGATTATCTTGAGGATCACGGTTTGGAGAGAATGGAATGGCCAGCTCACTCTCCAGACTTGAATCCGATAGAACATCTTTGGGACTATCTTGGAAGACAGGTTGCGGCTTTAAGTTCTCCTCCAAGGTCATTAAATGAACTGGAAAAAGGCTTACTCCAAGTCTGGTCAGCGTTACCTATTTCGGTGTCCGACAATTTAATTGAGAGCATGGAAAGTCGATGCCGCCAATACATTCAAGTCCGGGGTGGGCATATATCGTATTAGAACCAGTTTTTTAATGTTTCTGTCACATTTTACTGCATAATACTGCGATGTACTGATTTCTCCAAGAATGGAACTTTCCACCATGAGTGCTTTTTTGTTGTAATTTCATTTATACGTTTAACTTAAGTAAATTTCTATGTCGCATTTAATAAATAACAGTTTAGCGCACATTTCCTCCAAATTTGTTGTTTCTATATTCATTCATTTGCAAATTAGACGCAAAAAACCGGTTGTACCTTAACTTTTGGAGGCCAGTGTATATTGATAGTTTTTATCTATGTAAGTTGCGAGTGTTACTGTAGGACAAATTTCTGATATTTTCAAATTAATAGATCAGATTCATTTTTTTCCCCTATTGGCCTATGTATCGACGGCCGACTTAGCTTTTCCATGTGTGGGTTATATGTTCAACATTTCCGGCTCTGCAGACAAAATTTATATATGATAATTTTTTTTCAGTGGGTAGACCGACTAGCTATTTATGTGATTCGAAAATGTGACAGAACACGTGACTTTCATACTGGCTGACCAGATAGATCTATTGAAATCATTACTTTTTTTTACTCATAACCTAGATAGGTTGACTGACCGACTAGCTTTTGCCATATGATTGTAAGGGTTTAGTGAAATGCATTCTGAAGACTTAAAGTCCTGCCAACCAGAATTTTTCCGAATTGTTTTTATTAATCGGCCTACTGACATACTACAGAGACACTAATTAAATCTGCTGATAAGCCGACTGAATCCTTTTACCAAACATTGGGGGGGCAGCTGCCCCCCCTGCCCCCCCGCTCGCTACGCCCCTGTTGGTTGATCTACTGCTTTTAAAAAATATGGCACTGCGAAATATAAATGCAATAAATACATCAGATTTTAAAACTATTTTCATTTTTTTATGGTTTATATTTAAATGTTTATCTTTTACCACATTTTAATTTCCTTTTTAAATAGCATATGTCTTCTTTTTTATTTGGAATATGAAATGATTTAGTATAGAAACATGTCATATGTTGGATTTTCGATTTCACTAATCATCTCAAAGATATGTGTGAAGTGACCTGTTAATTGGCAATTTTCTAACATAATCACTTTAAACAGTATTGTTTGACATGAAAACATAGACTATAATCTGTATCCATGAACACAATAAATGTAAAATAGAATAACATGGAAGTAAGTTTACTCGGAACACTTAATGTTAGAGAAAAGCATTCGAAATTCTAAGCACATAGAAGTAATGGAAATTAGATTAGACCTGAAAATGGAAAGTTTTAGTTAGTAGCCAGTACCTGGTAGGCCCTTTTAACTTAGTTGCCACTTTATCCCCATCATAATTCTTGTTGAATTAAAGTTAAATTATATTAAAATTCCATATATATTCCCCACCATTTATTGTAGCAGTTAACAGTGCTTCTCCTAAAACAAGCAACAGTTAACAGTGCTTCTCCTAAAACAAGCAACAGTTAACAGTGCTTCTGCTTTTCTTAAAATTTGTGGCACTGAGACTCATGAGTTAAAAAAAAAAAAAAAAAAAAAAAAAAAAATGTGGGTCAAACTATTTAAAAGTTAAAACCAGGGCTGCGGAGTCGGAGTCAGGCCAATTTTGGGGCAAAAGAGTCGGAGTAGGAGTCACTAAAAAACAGTCAGACTCTGACTCCAGCTTGTTTTTTAGACAGTTTGAAGTGAAATTAAACCAATTCTATGTAATTTTAAATTTATAAACTGAATTATTATTTTTAATTTTGGACTAGATATACCAGGCAACCCAGTTTAAACAGACCCAATGTACTGTACAGCATATATGAAAACTGTTTTTAATTGAAACCTCTAGTTGGTATTTTATATTTAGTATATAGTCATTTATCTTGTTTTTTTTTAATGCGAAAATTGGAAATATCTGCTATTTTTGGAGTTTACAGAACCCAAAATATCATTGTAATAGAAACCTTTTTCCTTTTTTTTCTTATTTTCCCTCATATTCTTCGGGTCTGTGGGACCAGGAGTAATGCCGAAATTGTACATTTTCTCTTCCCTTTTATTCGGGTTCTTGAGACCCCAAATGATGCATAAATTGTAATAATTTTGCGCTTTCACCCATATTTTGGTATAATATATATTTGATATTGCCCCATATTTAGCATAAAATATGTTGGTTATTGTCTTAAAATGACAACATAATAAATGCTGTTTATATTCAATCGATAGATCTTTGTGTGTGTTGTTCAAAGTAAATTTTGGAGATTTATTAGATTTCAACTGTTTTTTCTATCTAAATAGCTTCAAATTTAACTTTTCAATTGCAATTTACATGCATATAAATATTTTACATACAGTTTTTGCACAGTTTTGACGTAATTAAATTTTATCATATATATAATTTAATGCACCTTGCGTTTTTGTGTGATTGTACATAGACTATCTGGGAGGAGGAAGGGTTCATATGTTCAAAATATTTTCAATCTTGGCCAGAGCCGATTAGTGCAGGGGCAAAGTTCCACAAGCATTTTATAAAAGTAAAAAAATAAATAAAAAATCTGCATTTAAAAAAGGTGAAACCTTTTATACTAATATACCAATACTGTTGGAAGTTTGCCGCTGCAGTAATAATATGCTTCAAGGTTAAACAGGAATGTGCCAGTAGGTTGCAGTGTTCCCAGTTTTTTTAAATTCTGATTGCTTTATTGCTGCCACTTTTTTTAAATAGTAATATTTCCTTTATTTAATGGCAAATTTAATAAAGTGACTATTACTGTTTCAAAACAAATGACAGCAATGAAGTAATCTGAATAATATGAATCAACAGGCAATACTAGTACTTCAGCTGTCCCAGAGTCAGAGTCGGAGTCTGTTCCTTTAAAATTTCAGGAGTCAGAGTCGATCATTTTTGCCACCGACTCCGCAGCCCTGCTTAAAACACTTTAACCCCTTCGGCCCTGACGTCCTACTAATAGGACATATCTTTTATTGAGTATTATTTTGTCTTAAACATTATTTTTATTAATTCCAGCACCTAATAGTGATAGTATGAATCTCTACATTTCTTATTATGACTTCACTTATGTTTAGCATATAGTAATAATAATAATAATAATAATTTTCATAATTATTAGCAAGCCGTTGGCATTTCTTTTAATTAAAACATACGTTTCACCCTTTAAATTAAAATTTGGGAATCCTTTTCCGAATTGGTAATTTGTGATAAAAGATAAAAAATTGTACTAATTTTTTATGCTTGTTTAATTTAGTTGTAATACGATATTTTCCAAACGTCTTCCAAACTTCTTCCTTAGACTATTGTTATATGAAAAACACGCAAAATAACTACATTTGTGAGGTTTTGGTAAAGAACGCATTCGTTAACTGTCATTAAACCCGAACTTCTGTGATTCCGATAGCTATTTTTAATTTTGTTAGCATAACAGTAATTTTTTCCCCAAAAAAAATCAGGGCCGAAGGGGTTAAATTTTTCGGAAAAAAAAGTGGCTGGTTGTTTATTTTATTTTTACCATATAAAGTGGCAACTAGATATTTTCAACTCTATCTTTATTTATAAAAACATATGAATGCAAAATGGAATCATTGGAAGTATTTTCTATTACAAAATATTATAAAGCATTGGTTAATTGTACATGTTTCCCTTGATTAGTGTGGTTAGATGATCCTACGATATTACCAGTATTATCTAAACTGTACTTATCGAAACATACATTCACTGGGTAAAACTACAATAAATTCCAGACCAACTTTCTTAAATCCCAATATATATAAATAAACAATATAATTGTATACTACGTTATTGTTTTATATATGTTACTGTTAAACAGTACATATAACAGCTTGATTTGAAACTTTAAATACAATTTTTCTAAGTTACATTAACTTCCATTAAGTTACATGAACTTCCATTGAAGTTTAATAAGCAACAATCAAGAAATATTAAAAAGTCTAATTTAAATGAAATTCTATGTAATATTTAATTTATCAAATTCTATGTGGACCTTTGTCCAACTGTCATGTCACTTGTCACATTTTTATTTTATCTTCATAGCAATTTGTTGCTGATTTGTTGGCAAAAAAATGCAGGTCTCCCACCCTGGCCCTTTTTTGAATAGCTCTTTCTTCAAAAAATAATCTTCCATTTAGATTTATCTTTCAAATCTTTTAGAAAACAACACCAAAGGTTATTTCTTTTGCAAATGTAAAAACCTATTACGAATTTTTTTTGGGGGCGATACTGATATTCAAAAGCAGATCAGTGGGAGCTCTGCAAAATAGAATCATAATTTTTTTGTATTTTATGCACTAATCGAAACTCCTGCATTAATCAAAGGATCATCTAAAAAAAATTACTGCACTGACTAAAGCGAAGGAAACCTGTACATGTTTTTAATTTATCGGGAGGAAGGAAACTTTTTTCTTCATTAATGTGTTGATTCTTCCTTAAATTTTACTTGAATGAAGTCATAGGTAACAGCTAGTAAATTAATTTAAGCTGAATTTTAAGCTGTAAGAGAGTAACAAACTTAAGAATACAAAATTTAGAAATACAATAAAGCAGTATTTATCTATATTGATTTGTGTCCTAAAAGTTAGCATTCCACATGGTGCTGCATTCTTAATTGGTTAAATCAAACCATTTTGTGCTTTGTTGCTATACAGATTTCTCTAGAATATTTGGTATAGATCAAACATGCATAGACATATTTATATATAGATAGGCTCCAAATTGTGGATTATACGTATATAACTTAACAATTAAGAGGTTGGGGGGGGGGGGTCTTTTTAGAGATCTATTAAGGAATAAATGACTAATTTTGAGAGCAATTAATTAAGGGCTTCCTTCTTCAGGTGAACAAAGCATATCTACACCAATAATGGAGAAAGTCTACCAGATTAATTTGTGTGGGTGTTTTTATGGATATATTTTTTTTCATTATACATATACAGTAGACTCCCTCATCCGCACAGCTTCGGACCAGGGGTTGTACGGATTTTAGAATTTTCCGGATTTCTGGTCACTGTTTTGTTTAGATTTTATAAACAGTAATTTGACTGTAGTAAAGCATTGGAAATTTTAAAGAATCATTACAATTAGTGAAATATTAAAATAACTGTTACGCCGTTTTTTACCTTTAGATATGAAAATAATTGGCATCAGAATCTTAAAATAACAAAATTTTATTTAATGTTTATTCAGATTTAGTAAACAAAAAAGCTTGATTAATTAAAAATTGTCTTTGAATAAATATCATGATCGCCACTAATATTAGGGCCATTTTGAATTCTTTCGGAAGAAAATTTATATTTTCTTCATACGAAAGCTCAAATTCAGCCATATTAACCATAATTGCATAATAATGAAAAACTGAAAATAAATATGGAAAAACAGGGTAATGAACACAAGAAAAATAAACTGTTTGGTTGCAGTTTATGCTTACGAATATTGTGCAGGATACAATATGGTGAATTTTTTCTTTAGATATACGAATTTACATCAAAATCATAAGTAAATAAATTTTATTTAGTAATTAACCAGCTGTAATAGCCAAAAGAACATGATTAAGAAAAAAAAATTAGTTTAAAAAAATTGCGATTGCTGCTGATTTCAGTGTCATCTTGAATTTTGTTCCTTCAACTTAACTGTAAGTCAACTTTCACTGTTTACATCTGCAATGATACACAAATTTTAGCCGTTTGCGGATTTGAGTTAGTCTACTGTACAAATGATAATTTTTAACTTGGATTAGTTTTGATTTGGTTGCTTGCTGTATGATGACATGCTATTCATTTGTTATTTCATTTTGCATCCTATATATGCAATGTTATGAAATAAGATCTGAATTTTTTGTCGTTGTGGTTTGTTCTGTTAGTCCACTAGTATATTTTTATGCAGTAAAGTTTCCCCATCAAACTTTAAGCTGATATTTTGATAATTTATGACCAAATTAGTATATTCTACTAAAAGGGTGGGGGGTAAATAAAACTGTTCTATTTCAGTGTTCCTCTTTTTTATGTAGACAAAAAAAAATATTTTAAGTTACAGCCCAATTACTACTTTTGTCTTTCAGAAGCTTTTTTATTTTTTTTAATTTTTTATTATTTTTTTTTAATTCAAAGCAAGAGTAGGGGGGGCATTATTATTCCTAGATTCGACATAGATGAATATAAATATAAACATTCATAAAACATTAAATTCTACCTGCATTTTTTTTAAAAGTTTATTTTCGTAACTCATAGCATATCTGAAAATTTTTGAATATTAAAATAATAATAATAATTAAAAACCTTTAAATAACATGGTGCTTTCATCTGTTTATGAGTTAAAATAATTAATGCATTACAATGAAATCGCAGCAATCTTGTTTTTTCTGCAATGAACATTTTTTATCTATAGTTTTAATGGTTTTTGTTTTAATTTTATTCAAAAGTCTCAGAAACTGAAAAAAAGTTTCGAAGTTTTGAGTTTTGTTAACATGAATTTTCACATTCCAAATGATTCGAAAATTTGTATGCTCATTTCCAAGATTGCCACAGGCAAATAATTACAAAGTAACTATTTGCAGCCCAAAAGGATTATAAATAAAATTTTAAGCTTAAGTTCCTTAAAAAGCTACTTTTTTTTAGCTAACTTCTTTTAAAATCTAACTTTTTTTTTTTTTTTTTTTTCCCCGTTTAAGTACTGGAAAATTTTTCCGAAGTAAAACAGTTTTTATGAATGACAAAATGAGTTTGTTTTGTAAAGGCTCAAATCCAAACTTACTACTTTCTGAAACATACACAAATTTATTTTCAAATTCTTAAATGTACAAAATTAGCAGATATTCTTGTTTAGAAACTAGGATATCAAACAGTGTTTTTCTTATTTTGGATAAATGCAAAAGATTTTTCAGAAAAGTATATCAAAGTTTGAGTTTTGAGATGATTTTCAGGACATGATCTCTCGAGAAGTTGTCATACGGCAGAAATCGATACTTAAGATGCAATCAATACATTTATCGAAAAAAGGAAAACTATTCAATTCCAAATAACTTCAATTTTAATGCCGGGATATTTCATACTTTTATGTATAAAAGTAATTCCATGTGTTAAAGAGTTGAGAATAAATGTTTCTTCGAGAACTGCTTTAAGATCTAGTAATGCAAGCAAACATGCACACAAACTAATGTTAAATCAATGGCAGCATTCTCTTGAAACTTCTTGTTTGTATATTAATATTTTAAAATGATTTCTTTTGCATAGGATATCTGCATCAATGTCTAACCGGGTATCTTCTTACTGTATTGATTTTTGTTGTTTTTTTTCTCCTGGGAGCACTTTAAATTTTGAAACTGGTTCCAAAACTGAAAGTGGCCCTCAGGAAAAAAGAAAACGTAAAGATACCTGGTTATACACTGACCTCAGATATCCTATGCAAGAAAAATCATTTAAATATATTAAACTGTAAACGAGAATTTGTAAATAATGTTGTCATTGGTTTAACATGAGCTTGTGAGTGTCTTCATTTTACTAGTGTAGGCTCTTAAATCAAGAAAGACACTTTCTCTGCATTGAAGGATATTAAAATTTTCTTCAAAAAGTTTTTTCATTTTTTTTTTTTTTTTTTGTAATATTATTCTTAAATACTTTGTGCTGATTTTTTTTTGTAATTTATGGGGTAGTTAAATTCTGTTTTAAGAAAATAGAAATAGTTGTTTTTATATTTTTGTAGGCTGTTTTTGACATTTAAGTTTCTATTTAGGCAACTTATTTTAGTGATTGAAAGCTACTAAAGGAACTATTTGTTGAACTTTTTTATGGCAACACTGCAATTCTAACAAACGTTAATGCTTTCCAGTTTTATTTGCCTAAAATGTATGTTCACAACAATAAACTTTTATCTTATACATATATTTTTATTTTTTCTGCGTGTGTCTGTGTGTATCATGAACCTTTTCCTGTATAAATGTTTTATTAGTTTATATAGGCAATTATGTTTTTAAAAATGCAAAAGTCCTGTGTTTTACTGAGTAGTTTTCATTAAATAAATTTCATGCATTTGCTGTAATATAGCTCTAACTGTTTTTGTCATTAAGCATGTTTAGAAAATATAATTGCTTGAAATCTTTACAGGAACTTCCATTTTTACTTCCCTTTGTGATTACTCCTCTAATCTGGATCATCCATTTGAAAAGCATATCCCAGAGCATGTTGGGGAGAGACCTTTTGCTTGTCCCCTTTGTGATTACACGTGTAAACAGAAACATCATCTTAAGAGTCATTTTCTAACACATACTGGAGAAAGACGTTTTGCTTGTTCTCTGTGTAACTATAGATGCAATTATAAACATGATCTTAAAAGACATATGAGAAGGCATGTTTAGCTTTCTTTCGAAATTTATATCACTAGAGATGCACTATTATCTAAGATTTAGATTTATAAGTTGACTCCATTAGCTTCTAAAAAACTGAATAGTTAGGCAGTGATTTGGTTATCTAAAACATTTTTAAGTTCTACAACAAATTATGATAAATCACTTTTGGCAGTAATTTTATTGGCTTACATGTCATTATTTTTATCACAGCCTGCCGATTCATCAACATGTTGCCATGTGTTTTTATTTATCCTTATCTACAGTACATTTTCAAAAACTCCTACTTCTAAAAAATATATATCAACTAAACCAAAGTACTGAAAATAGTAATGGATTGTGAGAAGTGTACAAAATGTGACTTTTTTGCTGTGCTTTTGTTATGTAAAATTTTAATGCTATTATTTTTGGCTTGAAAGTAGTAATTACTTCAGATTATTTCTTTTTTCAGCTATGAAATATGTATCTGACTAATAATTATAATAAAATTGTTTTAAAAAAAAATACTGGTGCTTTTCCATTAGTCAGGTGCAAATAAAATCGACAGCAGACAATTTTTTTGTTTTTGCAATAGCACATCATACCATCTTTGGTTAAGGAATTCAAATGTATACATCTGTAGAGAAAATATATATAGACATAATTAAAAAAAATATATATATATATACTTATTTTACGTAAAATATTAGAAGAAAAGAATTAAATGAGAAGTTGTAACATACTTTGAGAATGTTTAATATAAACATCAAAGTAGTTTTAAATAAAAAAAATGCATCTATTTTTCTTATTTTAAGATTTTTATTTATTTTTTTTTTGAAAAATATCTTTTTCTGGAAAAATACTGTAGTTTGTTTCTCCATTGTCAACAAGCTATTAATTTTCTTTATGATTAAGCATTCTGGTAAAATAAGAGGGTGAATCAAATATAAATCGGAATTTTTGTTTTTTAATTTATTGGTACAAGATACAAAATGGAAAGTTACATATTATTTTTCTATATAATCTCCTGATTTCAAAACACATTTTTCCCCAACGGATTAAAAGTTTTTTGATGCCGTCATCATAGAAAAAAGAGGGACGTGTTTCCAGCCAATTGCGTATGAAAGCTTCAACAGCAGTGTCATCGCTAAATCGTTCATCTCCCAATGCTACTTTCAAAGGCCCCAAACATGCGATTGTCACAGAAGGAAAAGGCAGGGAGGGTGTTCCAGCGTTGTCCAATGCATTTCCTCCAACTTTTTGTGAATCAGGTTGGCTGTATTGGGACAGAGATTGTCATGAAGCAAAATCACTTCTCTGATCGGAAATTCACGTCTTTTCCGCCGATGTGCATGTTTTGTTTCATCCAACAGCTGGCAGTAGTAGGCAGCATTAATGGTACGACATTCATGGAGAAAGTTGACGTGTAAAATCCCTTTGAAATCCCCCCAAAACAGTCGCAAAGACCTTTCCATCCGAGACGCAAGTTTTGTCTTTGATGGGGGCACCTTTTCCTCTCCTCCTCCACTCCATGCTTGCTTGCTTTCTTAGATTCTGGTGTGTAATGGTGCACCCAGGTTTCATCACATGTAACAGTATGCTGCAAAAAATCACCACCTTCACTCTGAAAATGTTGAAGCAGGTGCTGATAAACCCCAGATGATGTTGCTTCTGCCAGTGGCGTAGCTACGTTTTTTGGCGCCCGGGGCAGGAAGAAATTTTGCGCCCCCCCCCCCCCCCCCCCCCCCCCCCACAAAATAACCAAATTTTTTCTCAAGACGGAAGGAAAGTCCTTCCGGCTTGTACTGGCGGAAAAGGTAGCTTCCCTCTTCCTTGTTTTTAAGAATTACACGAATTTTACTCAAACACACGAAGGTAAAATGCGTGGAACACGATTATAGAAGATTACTAATTTTCGTCAATATTTGGGAATTTTGAAAAATTGTCAGCTATCGCAAATTTATGACGACATTTTCATTTATGGTGACCTACTTTTATCTCCAAGATGTTTAGCTATGTAGTTTTAAGAGTATGCCCGATTACAGAAAAAAAAAAAATCTGCTGCCTTGTTTCATTTGCAAGATGCATACACTCTTTAAAAATTACAAGGAGTTTCATGTATCAATTGACTTCTGGGGTTTTTTTTTTTTTTTTTTTTTTTTTTTTTTGGGGTGGGGGGGGGGGGATTCTTAAGGTGCATTTCGTAAAATTCAAAATACGATATAATTTTTTTTTTCTAAAAACAAAAAGGTTAAGTAAAATGTCTTTTGTATTTTATTTTAAAATTTGTCATGACATTTTAACTAATTGAAAATGTGATCCTTACAGTTATAGAGTAAATTTGTAAGGAAAGTATGAAAGAAAAAAGTTTATAACTATACAAAAGTGTGGTTTTGAAATTTTCTTTAAAAGATTTTCAATGAAATATTTTTAACACAAAATGAATTTTACCTAAATAATTACTTTTTACTTAATTAAATCATAAAACTTTCACAAAACCATTTAATAATATCAATAAAAACTGCATCTTAAAACTTACATCGGTGCACCTTATTTGCAAACATTTATTACCATAAAATTTTTACTTTGATTAGCCCAAAGAGAAAGAGATATATATTTGTCCATTCAGATTTAATTATGTTATTTTATGTCTCTTTTGCTTTCTTTTAATCATGATGGATAATCCTGGTTTTAAAAGCAATCTAAAAAACTATTTACAAACTTTATGAGCTTGTTGTTTTAAAGTAGCGGCGTAACTTCAGTTGCGTCCCCGAAACTTATAATATTGTGACTTAGCCATAAAAAGTATGCAAATGATCTCTGTAACAGCATATCTGACTTATAATAAATCCCGAATACAACGAGCGAGGAATTTGATTTCCAATATACTAAATCTCCAAAAGTTTAGCATATGCACCAGGGCTTAATTTGCGCCGGAGCCCGGCTCCGGTACTTCTCTATTTTTAGTAAAAATTTAAATATTGGCCAGAATTCACCGGAACTCAAACAATGTGTTCCCTAGCCCAGTGCATTAACACTGGGCTAGGGAAATTCCGCAAATCGAATCCTAAATTACCCTTTCCTTTCCCTTCCATCTCCAATCCTTTGCCCTCTTTTGTATCAAAACACTTATAAGTAACGTAATGTGTCGCTCACGTAAGAGATGGATATGAAACGGGCTCAATTTTTATATCAGTCTTTGAGTTTGGGGAGGCTCGAGCTCAATCTGTCTTAAATTCACAATTTTATTTATTTAAATTTCAAATCATTTTAATGCTATTTTAATCAGAATAAAGAGTAAACAGGAATAGTCTTTTTCTATTCTGCATAGCTGCGAACTATTATTATTATTATTTTTTTGTGTGTTAACACTATTTCCGAATCATAATCCTGAGCTTATTTAATCACAGAATTCTGCGATTAATTAACATGAAGGTTAGGCAAAGGTTTCTATTTGGAAGTAGTAATAACTAAAAAGTGGAATAGCTGATAGCTAAAAAAATCCCTGACGGCTCGGCCTACAGGCACAGGTAGATTTCGAAGACGCAGACCGTGGGGCGCCTGTTTGTCGGGAATTGCGGAAGAAATGACTTTTTTGCGATGATGCTGCAGTTGGAACCGCCTACTTTGAAACCAAACTTGTTTGCAGGCGGAGCCAGCAAGGATTTTTTTTTTTTTTTTTTTTTTTTTTTTTTTTTTGCTATAAGAGTTGGTCCTATAAAAAACATGCCAATATAAAAGTTTTAGATAATATTAAGAGGATTTATAATAAATTTAAGCGGATTTGATATCTTGTGAATTGACGAAGTTATGAATTTTTTTCTTCAAAAACCTCCCCCCCCCCTTGGGGCCATTTTTAATTATATCAAAAATCTGTCATAGATAAATTTTCGGCCCTTCTCCTAGAAGTAATAATAACTTCAAACGGATTCGATACGTATCATAATTAAGAAATTATGGGGTTTTTTCTGTTTTCACAAAAAGTCCCCCCCCCCCTCCATTGGTTCGATTTTGCCCATTAACGAACTTGACTGAGATTTTATGCCCCTTGATTTTATGTATCAGTTTCGAAAAGATACGGGAGTTTGGAACCGCCTACTTCGAAAAATAACTTGTTTGCAGGCG
Source organism: Maratus michaelseni (assembly GCA_963931845.1). Lineage (NCBI taxonomy): Eukaryota > Metazoa > Arthropoda > Arachnida > Araneae > Salticidae > Maratus > Maratus michaelseni. The sequence continues at coordinate 144,945,730 of OZ007596.1, forward strand.
GAGCCGGCAGGGATTTTTTTGCTATAACGGTTGGTCCTATAAAATAATAAATTTATAAATTAATTATAATAAATTTAAGCGGATTTGAAATCTTGGGAATTGACGAAGTTCTGATTTTTTTTTCTTCTAAAACCCCCCTTCCCTCCTTCCCTTAAGGCAATTTTTAATTACATCAAAAATCTGTCATACATAAGTTTTTGCCCCTGTTCCTAGAAGTAATAATAATTTTAAACGGATTCGATACGTATCATAATTAAGGAATTATGTTTTTTTTTCTGTTTTCACAAAAAGTCTCCCATTCCCCCCCCCCCCCCTTGGTTCGGTTTTGCCCATTAACAAACTTGACCGAGATTTTATGCCCCTTGATTTTATGTATCAATTTCGAAAAGATACGGGAGTTGGAACCGCCTACTTCGAAAAATAACTTGTTTGCAGGCGGAGCCGGCAGGGATTTTTTTTGTTTTTAATTTTTTTTTGCTATAACGGTTGGTCCTATAAAAAACTTGTCAATATAAAAGTTTTAGATAATACTAAGAGGATTAATAATAAATTTACGCGGATTTTATATCTTGTGAATTGACGAAGCTATGATTTTTTTTCTTCTAACCCCCCCCCTTTTTCCCCCCCTTGGGGCCATTTTTAATTATATCAAAAATCTGTCATACATAAATTTTCGGCCCCTTTCCTAGAAGTAATAATAACTTTAAACGGATTCGATACGTATAAAAATAAAGAAATTATGAGGGTTTTTCTGTTTTCACAAAAAGCCCCCCCCCCCTATTTCCCCCCCCCCTTGGTTCGATTTTGCCCATTAACGAACTTGACCGAGATTGTATGACCCTTGAGTTTATGTATCAGTTTGGAAGAGATTTATGCAGAATTTTTCGAGTTATCGTGGTCAGAAAAAAATGACATAGATAGATAGATAGATAGATAGATAGGTAGATAGATATACAGTAGAGTCGCGGTTATCCGAGTTAATGTGGACCAAGCTCACCTCGGATAAGTGAAAAACTCGGTTAAACGGGATTTATATAAATTGTCACTAATTTAAGAGAGAAAATATAAATTTACACACAATTTATTAATTTGTATAGTATACTTACAGTCATTGTGATGTACACTGCAGATGCTTGTAGAATAAAAACAGCTAATTAATTGTTTATTTGAAAAAGTACTTAATATATATATATATTTTTTTTGTTTGTGGGATGATAGACGTTTTTTTGCTGCAATATTACGCCAATTTTTTAGTGGCATCAATATTGTAGGTATAGCTTCTTCTTGCTGCTCATTGTAATAAATGCTTTTTTCAATAGAACTTAGACTTTCAGAATGCGTAATTTTTTTCTGATTACCATCATCACTGCTCTCTTGTTCGCGATTTTCAACCATATCTGTAATCATGTCATCTGTAATTTCTTGCTGTTCATCTGCATTCATCCACTTAGCAATGTCTTTTTCAGTAAGGGTTTCAGAAACAGGAAGTGTTTGTGCTAAGCTCAATAAAGATTTGTCATCAGATGCTTCATTTTCATAATTTGATTGTCAATGAAGTATAAGGTGGAGGTGAAAGAAAATTCATAAAATTCTGATTTTTTAGTCAAAATAAGAGAAAGGGATTTTTTTCTTTTTTCTTTTTGTGACTCGGTTAAACCGAAACTCGGTTAAGCGATACTCGGATAATCGCGACTCTACTGTATAAAGTTTTGAACTGGGGGTGGTTTTGGGTTCTGGGAGTCATGATCGGCGTAGATCTGCAAAAATTTTTCAAAATTTCCAACTTAGGTGAGAATGTAATAGGTAGTATTTCTTACGAAATCTACCTAAAATGCAGATAGATGTATTTAAATTTTTTATTGTGCTAAATAAAAAAACAATGCTTTAAAATTTAAAAATAATGTATGAAATATAAATATGCAGATTGGAGTGACGGCGGAGGGGGGGGGGGGGGGGGGGGGGTACGCTACCTGGTGCTAGTACTACAGAATATTATGGCTCCGGTACTTTTTTTGTTAGAAATTAAGCCCTGATATGGACTGCCCATTTTCTGAAAGTTTTAATGAATTTTAATTTTTATTTATTTTATAAAATTTTGCTCTTTTCAAAAAATATATATCTAAAGATCTAATAAAACATTTTAGTTAAAAAATTATCTATGATTAGCGTTATCACGTTATCATTAAATTTGGAATTCATCTATTATATTTGTGTCTTTACTCAATAAATAAAGATTTCATTAATAAAACATGAATTCATTTTTATTTATTTCCTTTTCATTTAACTTGTTTTTTGTAATGTAAAAATGGAATTTTCTAATTGATTTTTCACCCACTTCCTGTTAGACTAGAATTATAAAAATTATGTACGCAGGTGTATATCAGAAGACAATACTGAATTTAATTTTTTAAGAACTTGATTATAAATTAATAAAGTAATTTTAAGGCATTTTAGACAATTTTTAAGCATCAGAATACAGCATTTTAATATTTTAAGAACTTAATTATCTATACTAATAAAGGAAAGTTGTTTGTCTGTGTCCGATGGCTAGTGAAATCTAATGCACGCAGAAGTCTGAAAATTTGGGTGTGGATAGTCAAAGGCAGGTCCTGATGTACCTGAGGCTCAGATTTTTAATTTTTTAAGACCTGGGACCCTTTATGTTTTTGTGTTCTAAATTCTTAATAACTTGTCCCCCTTTTAATCCAATCTTCCACATTTTGGGGCGTTTTCTCCATTTAGTTATTCCCCCATTTCAACATCCCAGTTAAGGGGCTACTTCACTCAGACGAAAACACACGCTCGCTAATGTTAATCCTATGGAGGAAATTTTTGAAGATATCTCGTTCGCATTTCAATATTTTTAAATGATTTTTTTTTTGCATTGGATAACTGAGGTCAATCTCTATGCACGCTCCTTTCTATTTTTCGATTTTGATTACAAGTTTTTTTTTTATTAAGATACTTTCACTTTCGAAACCGGTTTTGAAAGTGAAAGTATCCTCAATAAAAAAACTGCAACAAAAATCGACAAAGTAGAAAGGAGCGTGCATAGAGATTGACCTCAGCTATCGAATACAAAAAAAAATCATTTAAAAATATTGAAATGCGAACGAGATATCTTCAAAAATTTCCTCCATAGGATTAACGTGAGCGAGCGGGTGTTTTCGTCTGAGTGAAGTAGCCCCTTAAGACCCTGGGGCCCAATCCGGGACCCCTTGAACTTTTTTTCACTGTGCATTTTCACCTCCCTAATTGTGTCACCCTCTCAATGCATAACTTTAAAGTTTTGTATTAATTCCTCTCCTCGGGCCACAATCCTCATATTTTTGTTAGGGGGTCTAGGGCCCTTTTTTAAACATTTCCCCCCCATTTTTGGCGCATTTCTTTAAAATTTTATTATAATGATTAATTCATAACCTATGCTTAATTTCGACTAACTGAAGATCTAAAGCGCTAAGTAATAGGACCTTTTAAAATGTTTTCATCTTAGGACACTGCTCAAAACTATCGCTTGGACCTTTTTGATCTCCCTAAAAGTTTTAATTTAATGCATCTCTCAATTGGGTGCCCCTCCCTCGTCTATTTAATCATTTTGCGCCTCCTTTCAGGTACGTAATCATGTAAAATACGAAGTGTGTTGAGCCATCCCTAGAAACATTTACAGAAGCTTTTTCTTTCATTATTTGAATATACTAAAGAAAACATTCACACACACACACAAAAGGTCAACAATTTTTATTTATTGTCAAAATATGAGAGATAATTTCGGTTAAAAATCCCTCTCAATTTGGCGCCCGGGGCGGCCGCCCCCCTTGCCCCCCCTTAGCTACGCTACTGGCTTCTGCTGATCAGTGAGCAAACAGGGAATCCACCTGACAAAAAATTTTCGTAACCCCAACTCATCTGTAATGATGAATTCATCACTCCCATAGTTTATCCCTACCTGAGATGCAATTTCAGCAACTGTTGAATGGCGGTCACCCTCGAGAATGTCCCGAACAGTGCCTATGTTTTCCTCAGTCAAACTTGTTCGGATGTGTTTTCAACTTTTGCATGTCCTTCCACAAACTTTCTGTGCTAGTCATACACTTGGGTTTTCTTCAGGCATGTCCCCCCAAACTGTGCTTGAAGTATTCGTAAGATTTCAACTTGTCATGCTTTATTTGTGAGAAATTTAACGATAATGCGTTACGCAACGTTGGGGTGAACCTCTCACTCACTCATCATGATGCCGACTGAAGAACAGAGAGAGTAGCACACACCGGTGCATAGATAGTCATGTGACATCCCCACCTGCCATGTGCAGAGGTTTGAGCGTCCTCGAGATGACCTTCAGGCCTCCCAGCAGAAATTCCGGTTCATATTTGATTCACCTCGTAACAGCATCAAGTTTCAGAAATCTGTATGGTGTATGACAGACTTTTTCCAATGTAAATGAGGCTAATCGAGACAATATATTGAAACAATATTTCGAGATCTATCCCCTGTGCCTGACTAACGAAAAAGTACGGAAATAGTTTATTGCCCAGGTTTGTTTAAAACAAGTGGTAATTTGCTGTTAAATTATACTTTATTTTAAAGTGCATAAGTATTACATTACTGCTATTTTTTAAAGTTATTTTATTTATATTATTTTATTTTTATTTAATCTGTTTGTAGGTTTTCAAGGTTTTATTTTAGCTGTTAACTGTTGTATATTTCAGTTTATTTTCATAATAAATGTTATTTAATACTTTACATTATTTCCGAGTGGTTTGAAAGTGTTCAATTTTTGTGTTTGTTTTACAATTTTCTATTTCAGTTATCTGCAATACTGTGTATAATTTTTATTATTTTTTTAATTTCTCAGTTTCGTACATAGTGATGTGTGTTTGTTAATTGTGTATTTATTTATTTATTTTTCAAGTATCACTTTTGATTTGCTTAAAGATGTAACATGTTCAGAATAACTAATTGATTTTTTTTATTTATTTCTCATTCACGTAGACTAATGCAGTTAATATTTTATCTTAAATTACTTTCTATTCTATAAAAGTTTATAAAAAAAGATTTTCTTGTACAAATATAATTAATAAATCATTCATCTAAAACCTACAAAATATCAAAATTTAGAAATTAATAAATGTTAGATATTAAACTTTTATTTATTTATTTATGTTTGATATTTTTTTTATGGCATCAGTTTTAAAAGATGTTAATCTTTACATACTACAAAATTTTAGTTTGGTTTTCTAGGCACTCATATCTCTCTGTACTTAGCAGACTGACTAATTAGTATGCTAGGCAATATTTCCTTTCAAATGACATAACTTTTTATGATGATCAATGATTAGATCATTGGTCTATTATATAAATATAGTTTTATTAATTTTCCTACAAAGTATTTTGACAAATGCAGTTTTTTGTTCTTAATGCATAAAACTATTAAAATTTGCCTCTTACTATGACTAACTTAATATTCATACTTTTGTTGGTCGTCAGTAATATTTAACAATACCACTAATACCTTTATAATGCAATTCAATTTGTAAAATTTTGCAAAGAATTAGAGTTGTTTACTAAATGCATCTGGTACTGTGGATTAGTGTTTTGCTGCAAGGGGGAAAAAAAAGTGATAATGAAAAAATAACCAGAGATAACTGAAGTACTGAAATAACTGAGTACTGAAAATTATTCAGTAGAATATTCATTTCTATCCACACATTTTTTTAAATTCTCCAAGAAATTTATTTGGTAACTTCATTAAAAATTTAATATTTTTACAAAAAATTCTAGGCAAAATAATATATATGTTTAATTCTTCAACCCTTTCCCTTAAAGAGGATTTTGTTTTGTTTTGACTTAATTTCAGGTATATGTATTTATTTTTAATTATTAAATTTCAAGTGTTTTTGTGTTTGCTTGTGTTTGCAAAAAAATTTCTCTTTATTTTATCTCTGTTTCTTTTTTTTAGCAAATGATTTTAGTTTCATCAATTATGATTAGGCCTGATAATGTTATGTTTATTTATTTTGTATTTGTTGTTTGTTTATATATATGTATATATATATATATATATATTAGTCTTCCTTTATTGACATTAGAAATTAGTTTAGTGAAAAAGAAACATGATTATTTTTAGTTTTTGCAATACTTTTCTATGAAAAAAATAAAATCTTTTAAAAAGTGAATCACTATTGAAAAAATCTTACTTAATTCTTTACTGTGTTAGCTTTAATGAAATAATTCTATGCATTTTATTGAATTTTAAATTATTCAGTTTTATAAAAAAAAATTTCAATTATTTTTATGGGATCAGATTTGTTTTATTAGATTTATCTATATTACTAGATATAAAACAATATCTTAAAACTATTTACTTTTATGGTTAAATGAACAGCTGTCTACTCTTTATTTAATAATAAAAGTAAAAATTTATCCATTGTCATGGTTACTATTGTTATTTTTTAGTTCCTCTTAAAAAATTTTTTTAGTGGTTAAATGTAGATTTTTTTTTTTTCCAGTGTCATAACATTAACTGATTTAAATAGATATTTTTATCAGCATTATATATGTGTGTTAAAATATTGATAACATTGATCTTTTTGATCGAACTACTTTTCCTAGATGTTTCATTTTCCTTTAGCAAATTTTAAAATGCTCCCTCTTTTCACCAAGCGTGTACTTAAAAACAATAAAACTGCTTTGTCATGTATATGCTGTAATTTTGTTTATTTGTTAATTGTAAAAACATAAATGTCATAAATTTGGTTTTAATCATTTGTTAAAAGAAATGCGGAAAATTTATATCCCCCAACCCCTTTATAAAATAATGCTGATAAAAAAATCTGACAAAATGGATTTCATAAACAATAATATTTTATTTTAGTTATCTTGATATCATTCTATCCCATAAAAAAATCATTAATTTAAGTATTATATATATTGCATGATAATGTATGTGCATTTTTATATATTTATAAATGTGTATTAATTGTTCATTCAAGTATGGAGTTATTAATAGGAAAGTGAATAGCTAATTATTAAAAAAAAACATAATCTTGTTCTTCTAGCATTTGTATTTGTACATATTATATTTATGAGATGTAATTAGGAATTTTTGTACAGCCTTTCAAACATTCAAACCTTTTTCTTTTATGGTTGATTTATAAAAAAAAAATAGTATATAAATGTTTCTTCAAAAATTGAAACACAAATCCAACAAACTTTATCTAAAGATTTAATTTTGTAAGATTTTTATCCAAACAAATTTTAACTAGTAATACTAAAATTAATAAATTTAATTAAAAATATAATAACTACTTGCCTATCGAATTAATTACTTGAATGTTAAAACTTTTCATAATTATTGTGGGCAGATTTTTATAAACATAAAATGAAAGGAAAAGGTTATAAGGAATTTCAGTTAAAAACTAAAAGCAAGTTCTAGTAATTATTTTACAACAAAAATTTTAAATTAGTTCTTTTAGTTTAAACACTTCAAATTTTTTCAGGGACATCTCTTTTTGAATATTTTGGGCTGGATTCTGCCAGTAAGAAAGATTCTCCCCTTCGTTTCTGTGTATTTTGCCCATATTCAACTACCCATGTCTCTCATCTGAAAGCGCATATAATGAAGCATACAGGTGAACGACCATTTGCCTGTCCACATTGCAACTACAGATGTATTAGGAAAGACGATCTAAAGCGCCATCTTTTAATTCATGCTGATGAACGACCATTTTCTTGTTCAAAATGTGATTACAAGTGTAATCGAAAACAACATTTAAAGCGTCATATGGCCAAACATAATCTAGATTAATTTTTTCTTTTTTTTTTCCTGGTTTATGCTTTTTTTTTTATGGAGACTTCTGAACAATAGGTGTATAAGACATTATTTTCTACCTTAGAAAAGATTATTGGGGACTTTCAAAGCAGTAAGAATGGTTATTTTAAAGCTTTGATGTTTCATGTATGTTAATTTTGAGATATAATAGCTGCTTCAGGGGGCAGATTTTTATTTATTTTATTTTTTTTAAAGAAATGATTCATTTATTTCTACTAAACTTGAGTAAAATGTAATAGGATATTTCAACTTTATCTGTTGACCTTTGTATTTATATTTTTGTTGTTTTGTAATAATTTGCTATATAATATTTGTTCTTGTAAAGCTGTTTTTCTCAAGATTCGTTACTTATCCTTTAAAAAAATTATTTTTCTTTAAATTAAATACCAGTAATTTTGAATTTATTTTATTAACTACTTTCAATAAATATCAATATTATTTATTTTGTTACAGTATAAGCCTTATCTGTATTTCTATTGTAGAAATAAAAATTATTTTTTTTCAATTTTGGAAGTTTTGCTTGACTATTTTAGATAATTGCATTTTATAACTAAAATCTTCTGAGTTATGAGTTTCTAATTAAATATGGACAATATAACCTAATTTAAGCATGCTGCTTAGTTTAAAAGGTTGTAACATTAATTTAACTGGTATCTAACAGTTGCACTTTTAATTTGCTTGATGTATAATTTACTGATGTTTATATCATTCAAGGATGCCACTTATCTGTAGATATGCAGATTTCCGTTTTTCTTGTTTTTAAAAAAAATCAACTGACTATTTCCACAGAATCATATTTATTTTTTAATTTCTTTATTTTGTTAAAAATAGCCTTGATGTGGTGCGAATAAAGTTGGTGTTGTTGGCTTGACTCAATAAGCTGGCAGCACCGAATTAGTGGAATTCTGGGAATTATTTATTTTTTGCCAAATTCCACAAAATGAATTAGTCAATTGATCACACACACACACAAAAAAAAAAATTGTGAGTTTCCTCAATCAGTCAATGTTGTGAAAAATGTCCTAAAATTTTACTTCACATGTAATTTCTTCATTTTTGTTATTTTCTGAGTGGCATCACTGATATCATTAGATTACCTTATGTTTCACTGTTAGATTTTCTTTTTATTATATTACTATTATTATCAGAGAATCCAACCCAAGCTTCCTGGGTTACAGAACATATGTAAAAACCATCTTTTATCGAAAATTCTCACAGATTTTTTTCCACATTTATTTAATATATTTTTTTTAGACTGCTCTCTAACACCACCAAAATGCATTTTAATAGAAAAAATAAGAATTATGTATTCAAATAAAGTTTTGAAATTTATTAAAAGTTATACTTTCGTATTAGCCACATGCCAGAGGTTAAGAGCCAAATAAATCGCTAAAGATTTCACTACTTAGATCAGCCTTTTTTAACACTTTCCAACCTAGTTGAAAAGTGTTTATGACTTCGGTTTGTCTGGCCGTCTGGCCGTCTGCCGTCTGCCATCTGTCCGTGCTCTAACTCCCGTAAATATGCTCGGATTGCTCTGCAATTTTTATATGTTATAGTCGTTATCTATAGCATGTTCCCTATTTCAACGGAAGTGTGTAGCACTTATAGTTTTTTTACAGGGACACTCAAAAGAATTCCGTTACATTGCGGTCTATGGGGAAAAATCATTGACGGTTTATTTAAATAATGTTTCACTATTTTAAACGCATTGAAATTTATATATATCACTAAGGTGCATTAGAAGAAGCTTAATATGGAATAGGGTGTGCATAGCACTGATAGTTACTTTACAGGGACAGTCAAAAGAATTCTGTTACATTACGTCTATGGAGAAAAATCGTCTGCGGTTTATTTAAATAATGTTTCCCTATTTTAAACGCATTGAAATTTATATATATCACTAAGGTGTATTTCAAGAGGCTTACTACAGAATAGTGTGTGTACAGCAGTCATTGTTCATTTACAGGGACACACAAAAGAATTCTCTACTGTAAGTTAACAATAATTCCTGGAAGTGCGTTTTAAGTTACTGATCGCGATTTTAATTTTAACTCGCTTTTTGTCTATTATGTGGTGTGTATAAATTCTGTATATCCTATACAGGGAAGTACAAAAGTTCGCGAACACATTTCCGTATTATTTAACTCCAGACGGAGAATTTTAAACTGTGCTACGCGTTTCCTAACTGAACTAAAATTTAACATCCTATGTAGTATATATACAAATCTATAGATCCTATACAGGGCTGAATAAAAGTATTCGGATTACTTAGATGTTATCTTTTAGCTTACTAAACGGTATGATTTGTAAAATTATTTTGGAAGCGTTGGAAAGTGTTACATAATCTATGCTTGACGCATGATTTTTCGTTCTTGTTAGTCTGATTATTTCGGTATTTAGGCAAGTAATTCTATTGCATAGCTGTTAAATTTGTGTTTTATTTATGTATTGATCAAGTGTTAATTTGGTTATGGAATATTAATGGAAGCAAATACTGAAAATTTTATATTGTTTTAAGTGCAAATGGGTTCATCTTCATTAATCAAATTGCACACAATACCAGTAGATCTATAAGAAAATACATTTATCTGCATCTCAAAAATATTTTATAACATATATAGTAAATTATTTAAAAAAAAAAAAACTATTTCTTCGATTTCTTTCAATAGTAGACAAAATGTATATCTTTTGACCGTTTTTTTCCCCTCCACTTTGGAAGAAACTTGCCAACCCTGACATAAATGCAAATATGGGAAAAGCTCCATAATCAAGTCCACAGCCAATTGGCAAATTTTGGCAAGCATGGTTTGATACACAGTTAATTTCATTGTTGTAACTCTCAAACAGTTGTGACTATATTGTTGCTAGCAATCATTATGACCTTAGAATTATTGACCTACACATATGTGCTTGATAATATAGATTATGTTTATGAAAAACAACCTTAGTTTTTATCATTATAAACTTGATGGTAATTTTAATTTATATTATCTTTTACTGTGAGCATGTGATCAATTATTTTAAATGGTTAGAACTCTCATTTTCATTCTTTAATATCATTGACTCATATTGAAAATTAAATATTGAAATGTTGTCTCTTAAATTAAGGAAAGAGGAAGTTTAGGTATGTATAAACAAAACTTTGTTGTAAGAGTTTAAATTCAGGTGTAAGACTTCAGAAATTAAAGTATTAAATTTGTTTTCAATTGTTTGATGAATGCTCATTCCAAAAAGTAATTAAAAATATGAAACCTCATAAGATTCATTAAGAATGAAAACGGTCTTAAAATCTGCAATTTTTTGTTTTTCGTGGATCCTTGATTTTCTGCATTTGTAAATAATTTATCTTATCTTTACTTTTTTTTGTTCACTTCTTTAGTCTTATATTTACCACTTAATCCTTGATATATTCTTTGAAATTGGGATTATTTCTGTTGCTGATTAATGAAGCAGTCCTATGTAAAATAACATAAAAATGCAGTATTTTTTTGTTCATTATTAATAAGTTATTTAAAAATGTTATATTTAAGTGTTGTATATATCTTCATACTGTATAAATGAAAACTGCTAATTTGTTACTAGCTCAGTGTAAAATATTTTACTATATGGAAATCTTAGTGGGGTTTTTTTTATGCTAATCATATAGCAGAATCTTCTTTTTCATATCTGCAGCAAACCAAAATTTATCTGCAACGCAACAATGCCAGACCAAGTCTACTATAATAAGAAATAGTTGTAACTCATGAAATAAGTTAAATTTGCATTTACAAAGAAAACATAATAAAAAAATATAATAAATCTAGAGATTTAAAGTAAATTTTAGCAATTTTTTTAAATGACCTCTGTCATGCTTTACTGTTTCTGCTACTAAGGTTAACAACAGTAAATAAAGTGGCTATCATTTACTTTTTATTTTTTTATTCTTTCAGTTGCATTAATTAGTTGCAAATGAATCTTAATTTCAGATTATTTTCAGGTTATTATCTTTGAAAGTCATGATTCAAACAAGAATTTAAACTATACATAAGCTGCAATAAAAGAAAAATATGCTTACAAAAATGTATATATTTAAAATGGAACAATATTTTATTATTTGTAGTAAATTTTCATTCTCTTAGTAAATATATTCAGTTAAACAAAACAAATAATTATTATTTCAGCAGTATGAGCGGTTTTTAGAACTGATTAGAAATAAAATATCAAATGTGAATTTGTATGCATAGTTTATTATGTATAAGCTGATTTTAAAATGTTTAAGAACAAATTTATATTTTTAACAACTTCGGAGATTTTTTAAAAAACTTATTTATATAGTCTAGAGAGAAGAAAAACCTATGACACATTATTTTTTTTCTTTTTCCTTTGAATTTGTACTTTGATTTTCTGTATTTTTTAACATTTTTATTACATTTGTTTTTACACATGACTATATCTACTTAAATCAAATGACAGCAAAACAACAAAATTGATTATTGAATTACTTGTATATTTATTTTGCCTGTAATTACCGAATGAGAATTGAAGTGTTATTTATTTTTTTCTTAAAAGAAAAGAAAAGAATAAAAAAAGAATGCCATTTGATAGTGTAAAACTTGCTAACAATGAATTCCAAGGGACTAAAAAAAATTCTGTTGTAGAGCATGTCTTAGTAAATATCCCATCTGTATAATTGTATTGAATTGACTATGAAATTCTCTGCTCTCATAAATCATGCTCTTTTTTCATTAACTTTTTCCAAGCACCAAATCATAGAATCTAGTTTAAGGTTTTAGGTTAGAGGTCTGCACGTGCTGGGCTCAGTTCAATTTTCATTCACAATACTCGGGCTGGGCCTTACTTTTTTTCTGAAGGCTTGGGCCAGGTTGGGCCTAACTTCTTTTTCCTGGATCGAGCCTAGACTGGACTTCATTCGTCCTATTGGTCAGCACAGTCCAAAATTTTCAGGCCCCATCTCGACCTATCCCATATGAAAATTGATTGTCCTGACGTGGTCTGGTCTGTGCAAAAATCAGGGAAATTTGGCCTGGTCCAACATTTATGCATATACTCAGACTGTGCGAAGAGAGGGGTGAAGGGGGCCTTCACCCCGGCCCAGAAATTGAGAGGGTGCCAAATGTATACTACCAACCACGGTTTAATTTATTTATTTATTCATTTTTTTGTCATCGATCATTTTCTGGGGAATTTCTTTTTCCCTCTTCATCATTCGTTTTTTTTTCTGTCGAAAAATATCATGTACTTTCCAATAAATAAGTGCAATTTTCTTTTATGCTATTTAGTTGTTTGTAATTTCTGAATTAAAATTAAACCATTTAAAGTTCCAAAATAAACTCGAAATGTTTATTCAATAGAATTTATTTCTGTTTATGTACTTTATCTGTTTTGTGTTACCTGTCACCAAAAGAGGAGGGAGTGGTGCCAAATTGAAACTTTGTCCCGGGTGCAGTTTTCTCTTCGCACGATCCTGCATATACTCTTAAATCGCTGTTATTCTAGAATTAAAATTTAAAATTTATTCTTTTTAAAGAATAGTAGATATATTTCTAGCCAATAAAATTAAAATACAGTAAAATCTGTTAAAAAGAACCTGCCTATGACTGAATCCTGTCTTAACCCCTTGGGAACGAGCGACACGTATACATGCTGCATAAGATGCTCAGAATCTTCTATTATTCCTACCAGTGACTTTTTATTGTAAGCTTTGCCTTATTTAATGATAGCATTTCTGAGATTCAATTAGGCGAAAATTTCTGTTTTGAAAAACCAGTGGTAAAAGATTAAAAATTCTGTAAAGGACGCTCATCGTGAAGTGGTTAAACAGAAAAAAGTGTTCATCCATGCAAAATGAATATGATAATATGTGAAAAAACAATATAATTCAGTTACAATAGACGATGTACCTGCTAAGAAGGGAACTTGTCTATAATGGATTTTTTTTTCCTTTCCTATTCGATTCTGTCTTAGAAGATCTTACAGTATAGCATTTTTCAGATTTTTAAGTCTCCAATGTGGATTAATGATAACTGAAACATTTATATACAAATAGAGATTCATTAAAAAAATAAATATTGCACCACAGGGCACTTTTTTAAAAATGAAAATTATAAACATGAAAAAAAAGCTAAATTAAGTATTTTTTGTCAGAACTTTTCATACAAGACAATTTTTAACCATATCGACGTAAAAATCCATGTTTTGTAGATATTCAGTCAGGCCGATCCAGGCCAATTAAGTTTTTGTGCGAGCCGAGCTCGAGCCAAGATTTTACGTTTTTGACCGGACCTGAGCTGAACTTTTAACTTTTATACTGGTCCAGGTTGGACCAGTAAATTTTTTGCACGGGCCGAGCTTTTATACTGTGCCGGGCCAATTTTTTTTTTTTTTTAATGAGTCGTGCCAGGCACATGCAGACCTCTACTTTAGGTGACTTTCAGGAGGAGGAGGAGGAAGGAAAGGGAGATAAAGAAATATTTTTTCTTCTGTTTTGAATGATCAAAATTATATTTGTATAAAAATTTGCATGCAAGCTTAAGATATATATTATAGTCTTACCTTTAAAAGTTATTTGTTTAAACATTTTAAAAACTGTCTTCTATTGTTCATTATATTATAGAATATGGCTAAATATATTGGGAAAACATGTAAAATAGTTTTATATGTTTAAATATTTTTATTTTTTTTTCCCTCAAAAGTATTTATAAAAACAGCAATAAAATGGCATTTACATAAAATGTCAAAACTCAAATCAAGATATTTTTATTCTGTAAATTTTATCATAACAACTGAAATCTCTTTCAGGGAATGAATTACTCACAGAACTTTAACCTGCTGATTAAAAATTTATGACAGTTCAGAATATATATTTCATATAAGAGTTTAAAAAGGAAAAAGAAATCTTTGCAAATTCAACAACTTCTGAAACAACATTCAAATATTGTATATATTGAGCTTTCTTTATAACAAAAATGGAAAACATAAAATGGAAATAAATTATTATTTATATATTTTATCTATATTTTAATTTATCAAGTATGAGAATTTAAAAGTTATTAGCTATTTAGTAACTTTTATAAAATTCATCTTTACTTACAAGTATGTGGTATTTTTCTTAAACAATGAATTAAAAAGGCTATTTCTTAATGTAAAGCTTGCTTTAAAAAATATTTTGGGTAGTAATCACAAAATGGCTTTATAACCCTACATATATTCATAAAAGTAAAGGGAGAAAATCTATAGAACTGCAAATTATTTTTTTACTTAAACATTGCAGATGTAAAGAAATTGAATTGGCACTAACATATCACAGGGCTGATGATATCTCATTATCAGTCATACAGTCACACATGCATACAGTTGTGCTGCAGCTAAAGAATAAAAATTACAGAAAGACGAAAAAAAAAAACATGTTGAAGAATCAAATTGATTGTTGCAAGGATACATGCTTTTAGGAATCAGGAATATATCCGATTTATTTATTTAAATTTTCTTATATTTCATGTTAAAATTATACGTCTTTGTTTTTTACCTAAATTTTCTTTCAAAAGTAGGATGTATGAAAAATATGCAAGTAAATATGGTACTATTACCACTTTGCATACTCTGTTATCCAAAGGTATCATTTAGTATTTCCTAGCCAAAAATCTTTAAATCAAATCCCGAAGATGATGTCAAAGTGGGAAGTTAAAATATATATATATATATTAAGAAACTGTAATATCTCCATGAATATATGTACTGTTCTTACACAAATGTTGTACAGTAGCCAGATAATCATCTGCTACAGCTACAGATCATTTTAAGCATTGTATTTTACATCACAAATTTTTGGTGTTGGCTCCTCTTCACTAAACTTTTGCTGAAAAATATGAAGTTTAACATGTTCTTTACATTCTGGAAGTACAAGAAGAATTTCTCTAGCTATTTGACAAAACGTCTAAATTTGAAAGTGTCCAGATACTTTTGATCAGATAGTGTATTCTAATTCAAATATCTAATCTGAATAAATGTTTAGTTGTTAGTTGATTATTATAATTTTGCAGTTTTGGTATTGGAAAGAAATGTGTTTGTAAAATGAATTTGAAGAATATTTTAAAAATGTTACATTTAAGTTTTTTTTTTTTTTTTTTTTAAGAGAAAAAGAGGGTAATCTAAAAATTGTTTCTTGATTTAAAATGTTTATTTATTTATTTATTTTATTTTTTAAATTTAAGAACATGCTATGAAAGTAAAATTAAAAGTTTTAAAACATTTTTAAAAATGTCATTTAGTGATAAAAACGCTGCAAATTTTACAGGTTTGAAGGATCCTACTCATCAATTCTGTGCATTTTGTTCTTATTCAACCAGCCATGAGGGTAATCTGAAGATACATCTTATGACACACACTGGGGAAAAATTACATGCCTGTTCGCAGTGTGACTATAGATGTAATCGTAAATATGATTTAAAAAGACATATGAGGATTCACACTGGAGAACGTCCTTTTACCTGTTTATATTGTGACCATAGATTTTCTCAAAAGTACAATTTAAGGATGCATATTATGTTAAAGCATACCTAATTTACTCTAAACTTTGCTTTCTTATTATTATGTATGCAGAATAACAGGAAAGAATAAGGTAATTTATGTTCTTTTATTTTCAAACTAATATATCTTTAAAGCTATCTTTGACTAAAAACTTGTTTTTGAGTTGACTTTAGTAGCAATCAAGCATTTAATGTAGTTTTGGGTACTGTAATTACCATTATTCCAAATATTTTAATTTTCTAACTGAACTTGAAGTATTATATACTTGGGTTGAATTTGGGGAATATTTTTAAAAAGATATAAATTTCTTAAAATGTGGGTTATTTGTAA
Source organism: Maratus michaelseni (assembly GCA_963931845.1). Lineage (NCBI taxonomy): Eukaryota > Metazoa > Arthropoda > Arachnida > Araneae > Salticidae > Maratus > Maratus michaelseni. The sequence continues at coordinate 144,962,417 of OZ007596.1, forward strand.
TCTGAAAATTACTTCATGATTGCGACTTAAAATGTTTTATTCAAGAACATCCTTATGATGCGATTTAAAATAACTAATTTTTTTCTCTTTTCTAATACGTATGTAAGATTAAAGATTTTAGAACAAATAATAGTATATTAAATAATAATAAAATTTCTGTTAATTTTACAGGTATGGAGGACCCTACTCATCATTTTTACCCGTTTTCTTCACACTCAACCAGCCATCTGGGTAATCTGAAGATACACATTAAGACTCACAAAGGGAAAAAATCATATGCCTGTTCACAGTGTGATTATAGATGTAATCGTAATTATGATTTAAAAAGACATATGCAGGTTCACACTGGAGAGCGTCCATTTGCCTGTTTGTATTGTGACCATAAATTTGCTCTGAAATACAATCTAAGGACGCATATTAAATTAAAGCATACCTAATTCATTAAGAATTTTATCTTATTATAATGTGGGCAGAATACCTGGAAAGGATAAGGTAATTTGTTTTTTATTTTCAGACTGATATATATTTAAGGCTACTTTTGATCAAAAACTTATTTTTGAGTTAAGTAGCAACCACAAATACTGTTTAGTTTCAAGTTATTGTAATTATTATGCCATTTTTCTCATGTTTAAATTTGCTAACTGAATTTGCTATATAGATACAGTCAAACCTCGATATCTTGAACTTCAATGAAGCTACAAAATATTCGTTATATGGAAAATTATTATATTTTTAATATTTTAGTAAAAATTATTAACTATGTTAGCATTTTAAGAAATTTATAGAGTATTCTAAAGTATGCACTTATGTCAAGAACAGAAGAATGATAAGATCTAGTTATTTATTGTGAAAATATCTATTTACATTTAAAAAAAGTAATTTAATACAGTTTGCTGCATGTTTTTCTTTTATTTAAATTCAAATATAGTTTCCAAATGTGTTTAAATATTTCATGTACTATGACAGCCTAGATTTAGATTCAACATATCTCTGTATAGTGCTCATTGCCAATTGTGCTTTTTTTTATTTAAATTTTAGTTTTGAATAAAATTTATTTATTTTATTTTATTTATTTATTTTATTTTTTTTTGCCCTCATTCATCTTCTGATAACATACCGAAACTGCAACTTCAGATATGACTTCTCTGTTCTCCCAATTTACATATTGTACACAGCAACAAAATCCTCAAATGTTTGAAGAAATGGCTCATAAAATTGATATAAGAAACAAGAAAGGCATGTTATTATAGACCATGATCCCAGAGTTGCCCGACCTACGTTATAGTATCAAACCTAGGATTTCTTCTATGGATGTATACTATAGTGGGTAAGAATGTTTGGATATTAGCTAACTTTAATCAGGAGTCTTTTGGCCGGTAAAAGGTACTAAAGATACAAAAACATGTTGTTAACTTATGTTAAAATATCAAATCTGGTTTTTTAAGCTGTTTAATGGGACGGTGTTAGAACCCCTTATTCACTGTTGCCAGACCATTTACACGGGTCTTCAACCAGACACTGAAAAAGGTCCGCTATGAATGCGAGCGTAGGGGCATTATCTGCGTATTCGAGTGCGAGCATTACTGCTGAGTCAAGCTTTAAAGACTGGTCACATGAGAATTCATATTTACTTATCTCCAAAATTATTAAAAGGATTTTGCTTCTTATGTGGTAATAATACATAAAATTTGTAGCTTCCTCTTCAGGGAAGAGGATATGTTTAAGCTGACATTAACAAAGGATGTGAAATTTCACTTTGCTACACAATGTACAACCAACAAAGTGAAAAATGTTCAGGTCAGAGGATCAAGCCCGGATACCTTGCTATAGCGCATCAAATTCTTTACCATTTAAGCCATCAAGACAACATCCAATCTAGCATTTTTCACTCTTTTACGTTGGCAAGGCTGCAATTTCACAGCCCAAGATGGAAAGTCATACATGAGCACACAACTTAGTGGCATACATGAGATGAACAAGTTCTCAGCATCAGAAAATACATTTATATCTAAATTTTCAGCAGGGCTGAAACTACGCCGGAAATTAATGACACTAACAAATGACGTGAATTTTCATTTTGCTACACAGTTTACAACCAACTGAGCGAAAAATGTCCCGGATACCTTGGTATAGCATACCAAGTGCTTTACCATTTGATTCACGAGGACGACATCTAGTCTGGTATTTTACACTCTTCTTCTTGTTCGTCTCATGTATGCCACCAAGTTGTGTGCTCATGTATGACTTCTATCTTTTGCTGTGAAGTTGCAGCCTTGCCAACGTATAAGAGTGAAAAATGGCAGACTGGAAGTTGTCCTGGTGGCTTAAATGGTAAAGCACTTGGTGCGCTATACCAAGGTGTATGGATTCGATCCCCTGCCTGGACATTTTTTGCTCTCTTTGTTGCACACTGTGCAGCAAAGTGAAAATTCATATTATTTGTTAGTGTCATTAATTTCCAGCGTAGTTTCAGCCCTGCTGAAAATTTAATCAGATATAAAGAAACATGTCATGATAATTTAGATGTTTAAATATGTATTGTTTTTATTTTTAAAATACATTAACAAGCATTTTTAAATGGTTTAAAAAAAGTAATGTGAATGGAACAAATATTTTAATTCTTAATCCAACAGAAAATTTCTGGAGGGGTTATCATCTTGTTATAAAGAAATTGCATTCCCATAATTAAAAATATTCAAAAAAACATTTTACTCTATCCATTTCCTTTTATCTGATTCAGAGTTGTGATTTTTAATTTTATTTTTCTTAGTTTGTATTTTTATATTTCCTTTTAATCCAATGCTTTCTTCTTTTCGGAACTTTAGATAAAAAGACCTTGTTTTACTGGTTGAATTGTTTGAAAGTAGTTATCATAGAGAGTGTTATAAATTGTTTACAGGGTTGACAGGGGTATTTGACATCCAAATCTACTACTGAAATTAAAAAAAATAAATTAACAAGTACAACAGAGGGTTCATCTACAGATGCTCCATTGATATCCGAATTAACTACACAGTCAGTTTCACTCAGCCTTCTTTTTCAGTCTCCATGTACAGCCAATATTCCAATACCTGATCCGATTATGATGCCTAAGCTAATTAGGGTCAATTGAGGTAGTTATGAACATGGAGTAATTCAGAACAAGCTACACTAAAGCTCATGTAGCTAATACTAAAGTTAAGTAAAAATCAAAGGTTTACACCCTTGTTGACATAATGAGAGCATTCCTGCCGTTTTTGCTTTACAGTTGGCACCCTTGCTCGTGCATATTAAATTCCTTATCTGTTAAAAGTGCCAATCTTTCTTTATTGCTGGTGAATATTCATTTCGATCAGAAAAAATCAAGGTAAGTCGTTCTTAATCAATAACTGTTAAGTTATAATTAGTTCAACAGAATGTCACTCAGTTTTTGCTCCAACTCATTTTCAAGAACCTGCAGCACCATGTTCATAATTATCCTTACTTTTTGTGATATTGGGTAATTATGAACAGTGTTTTTCTTAGTGTTTTGTTCCAAATTAGGTAGTAATAAGCCTCATATAAAGTCAACTGTTTGTATTGTGGAAAGTTTAGGGTTCCTGAGAAACTTTTGTTTCATATTGAAAGTTTAATATATCCAAATGTCAGAAATTAAATTTGAAGTCCTTATAATGGGGTCCTTTAGCTTGTATGGATAGATTTTCATTAAAAAATATAAGGCAGCCGGCTTCGTAATATCTGGTTTGTTTAGAAAGACTTTTGTTTAAATATATAAATTCAAAACAGACCGGAGAGTGCTTAGCATGCCCAATGTACGGTACCGAAGGCAGTCTTCTGCCCCCCTCTTTTTTTTTTTCCAACTTTAAGTTCGTTTGGATCAATTTTCATTTAAATATATAAAATTTTACAGATTTGAGGGTGTACGCTGCTAAAGGCAGTGAAGCCTCCAACATTAGGTTCGTTTGGAAAGACTTTCGTTTAAAAATATAAAGTCATTCAACATTAATTTTAGGTATATTGAAGCGGACTCTGGCAACGCTAGGTGTGCCATCTAGTGGTAGAATAATATGTGTATGAACTTGTTGTTGAACATCACAATTACCCTATAGCCTTTCAGGCAATTATGAACACCTGGGGGTAATTGTGAACAAGCAATTTCAGGTAACTTAATTACCGGTAAAACAAGGTATTTTTATTTGAGGTTATGTTCTTTAATAAGCTTTAATATTTTTTCACTCCTTTTTAACATATCTGCAGAAAATATTAAATTCGCACTAGATATTTTACAAAATAAAAATAATTTAATAGATTTGCAATGATGATTTTTATTTAAACACTGCAAGTATTTATACTTTCATTTCAGCCGTGTAGGAAAAAGTATGCTGAACGATCAGGGACTGAACATATACTGTGACAACATCTGTCTATGTATATAGTACATAATACACATCACAAAAGACTGTACCAAACCAAAATGCTCTTGGACATCTCTTGAAAGATAGACTTTGGCATTCTTCCTAAAAAAAAAATAGACCATTCTGAAGGGAGGGAAGCATTGTATTAAAAGGAAACTAAAAGTACAAACTAAGAAAAATGAAATAAAAAATCTCAACTCTGACTCATTTAAAAGAAATGGGTGGAGTAAAATGCCTTTTGGAATATTTTTAATTATGGGAATGCAATTTCTTTTAAACAAGACTACCCTTCCAGAAAAGTTTCTGTTGAATCAAGAATTAAAATATTTCTTCCATTTACGTTACTTATTTTAAAACCATTTAAAACTGTTTACTAACGTATTTTATAAATAAAAACAATACATATTTAAGCATCTAAATTATCATAACATATTTTTTTTAGCTTAAACATATCTTCCTCATTGAAGAGAAAGCTATACATTTTATGTACCATTATCACATAAGAAGGAAAATCTTTTGATAATTTTGGAGACACAGTCTTTAAAGCTTGGTTCAGCACGTTCACTCTCACATTCACTGTGGACCTTTCACAGTGTCCGGCTGGATGCTAGACCAATAAGATCACTCTGGCTGCTTAGAAAATATCACAAAATGATATATCTTCCTCATTGAAGAGAAAGCTATACATTTTATGTACTGTTATCACATAAGAAGCAAAATCTTTTTTTTTATACTTTTGGAGACAAGTAAACATGAATATTCATGTGACCAGTCTTTAAAGCTTGGTTCAGTACGTTCACATTCACTGTGGACCTTTTACAGTGTCCGACTGGATGCTAGACCAATCAGATCAGTCTGGCTGCTTAGAAAATATCACAAAATGATTGCCCAAGTAACATTCATTAAATTCAGCTTTGATACTATTACATAGGTTTCTTCAGTATTTATCGAGCTTTTAAAGCATCTGGCAAAAGTTATGACTCACTTAAATGGTCTGGCAACAGTGAATATGGGTTTCTAACACCGTCCCATTAAACATATTAAAAAACCAGATTTGATACTTTAACGTAGGTTAGCAGATTTTTTTTTTAGTACTGTTTACCTGCCAAAAGACTCCTGATTCAAGTTGTCCAATACCCATACATTCTTACCTACTATGGTATACATTCATAGAAAAAATCTTAGGTTTGATACTATAATGTAGGTCGGATGGCTCTGGGATCTTACTCTATTGGGATAGGATTTCAAGAAAATATTTTAAAGCCTTCGAAAATTAAAAAAAAAAAATTTTTTTTAGGTTGGGGAAAATAATTTAAGAGGATGATTAAAGAGAAATTAATTTCACTCAAAGAGGTTTTATATTATGGGAATAGAAATGCATAGGGAAATCAGACTTTTGTCGAGATATCGAAAAATTTGTGATATCGAAGTTGAACTTAATGGGGTTTGACTGTATCATTTATTCATGTTCTGTAAAGTTTCTCTCACTTGTACTTAAAAAGTAACTTTATCTTGTATTATAATTGTTCATTTTATTATTGTACTTTTGCTCCATTAAAAAATAGTTTTAAACTTTGTCAGTTTAAAAAATATATACTTTATTTTTATGCAATGAAAAATTATGATCACTTGTTTCAAATACAAGTTACAATAATTGAAAACTTTAATATGCATTTGATTGAAAAACATTTTTTTGGTTGCATTTTAAAATCAGTAACATGATTTTATTTAAATGCAGGTTTAATTCTTGTCAAAATGCAATTTATTAATATCGTACTTTTTGCGATTCAACCTGGAACATTATCAAAATTTAAAAAACATCTGACGCATTAATTCTACCAAAATGCAACAAGATCAAAATTTTAAACTTTCCCATCCTATACTAAAGAAATTATTTTCCCTTTATATAAAAGAACTGATTCAAATGATTTAATTCAATCCTATAACTCTACACAATATATTGAAGTTTTTTAAACTTATATTGCTGTGAGCATTGAAAAGAACTTTTTCTTCATACTGAATGAGAGCAATTGCATTATTAACTCAACAGTAACGATTGTTTGCAACCAAATAACTGTCTAAGCTTTACATGGTTCTTCTGAACTTCAACAGGTGCAGACCACAGACAAATAAGTAAGCATGCAGATATTTTCCTAGGGACTTACGATACACATGACTGCTGAATGAGTGAGCAAAAAAAAAGGAATTTCTTTCTCTCTCTCATGATACCTTATAACACTTGCTAGCTGATCAATGACTTGAAAGAATAGAATTTTGATTGTGGCTTCATTTGCTTATTATTTATTTTGTTCATTTTTGCTTTAACACTTTTCTAAATGTTTAAAATAGGATTTTTGTATGTGAAAGTAAATTTTTTTTTTCATTAAGATAAAAATAAAATTACTGACATTTGTTTTCTATTACAATTTGAATATGTAAAATTTTATTTTTTCAGCTGTTTAAAATATTTTGCAGGTGATGCATTCCATAAATTAACATGGACTTTCTATTAATCTTTTACTAAATTAAACTATAAAATATAAACATTGTTATTTATCCTAATACATTAAATAAAGCTCATTGCTATAAACTAATGCCTGACTGAAACAACATATTTAGGTCTAAACTGAATTTTGGTTCCCTTTCGAGGCTCGAATGAAAACGAAACTTTCCCAGAAGGAATTTTTAAGCTATTAATATATATATATATAGATATAGATATAGATAGATAGATAGATATACATACATACAAAAATATTATTAATTTAGTTAATCGTAAGCTCATACCATCTTACAAGTACACCTATGATTATGCATGTGCGAATATGTGCACTGTTTAAAATAAAATAAAAAATAAAAAATAATTATTTTGTATTGTTTTATAACTAATAATCAAAGGTATTTATACTTTATTAACTACTAGCGGACCCGGCTGGTGTTACCAGCACCTGTGATAATAACCTTAAATATACCTAAAATCAGTGTTGTATGATTTTATATTTTTTCAATGGAAATAAAGTCAAACGCACTTAGAATTGAGGACACCACTGCCTTCAGCAGCATCCATGGGGTGTGCTACACACATTCCAGTCTGTGTTTGCAAAAGAACCTTGAATTATGATTTTATATTTTTTAATGAAAACCCATTCATCCAAACAAACCTAGAGTTGGAAGCCCCACTGCCTTTGGCAGCATACTCCGGGCATACTATGCACACTCCGATCTATTATGATTTTATATTTTTAACTAAAATCCTTCCAAACAACCTAACATAGGGGCCTACGCCTTTGGCAACATACACCAATTGAATTTGTAGGATTTTATATTTTTAAACTAAAAATCCATTCAAACGTATCTAGAGTTGGGGGCCCCACTGTCTTCGTCTGTGTTCATCGGGTGGGCTAAACAAACTCCAGTAAATCAGTAAATGCAAAATGATATCAAAAGCACAATTTTCTTAAATGGGAAACAATATCTACAAAGGCACTCAGAAAAAAAAAAAAATAATAAAGTAAAAAGTTCAAAAATTGCTGTACCAATTCAGAATAAATTTTATTAAAAAGAAGACAATTTCCTTTTTGTTCTAAAAGATTAAAACCGGATTCAGTTTACTAATGAGGAAAAATTGCAGCAAAATGCTAAAAATTGTTAAAAATCTCATAAAATTTTAAATACAAAATAATCTAATGAAAAAAATCCGAAAACTGTCTTTGATGTGCATAAATAACTTCAGACATACAGGTCAGACTTACCTACCTGCCAAATCTTGTAGCTCTGTGTCCAGCAGTCTCTTCAGAACACGGCAGACACACATACATAGACAAACAAACAAACTTACTTATCTCTTTATTATTATAGTTGTAGTTATTTATGTATTAAAAGTTTAAAATAGAGATCAATGTTCATTGTGGAAGCTTCAAAATGTTTAATACACTCATGCTTATAAATTAAGGATAATAAACTGAACTCTTTCGATTTTGCATTTTTTGTTGAATATCTGAAGAATGTTTGACGAATCATCCTTGAACTTTGGCAATGTAAAGGACTAATTTGACCTCATTTTTCAGTGAAAATTTAGTCATGAGGAAAATTTAGGGGGCAAAAAATAAATACAATAAGAATAATAACATTTGTGATCATCCTTTCCTGTACAATAAAATACTCAAAATCTATGTCACTTTAGCAAATGACTATCTAGTTTCAGTACAACATCTGTATGCTTTTCTGTAGAAATAGCACATGTATTCGTGAAGATATAAACGTTTCTAGAAAAAAATTTAATCGTTTTTTGTTTATAACATTCAGAGTTTTCAACCAAATTTAATGCTACTTTTTGAAAACTTGACAAAGTGCAGTAGAAACAATATGCTATAATTAGAAAATGAATACAGTCAGACCTCGTTATATGGTCACCCATGGGGACCGTTGAAAAGTGACCATATATGCGGGGTGACCATATATGCGATAAAAGAAAATTAAAGGCTATTTTTAATCTTAAACATGTTTGTCAACATAAAAAAAGCTAAAAACATGAAGTTTTTAAAAACAGAAGTGTACATAATATTAATTAATTATTTTATTTTAAAGTATGAAACTGAATGGGATAATACAGACTACTATAATAGAAATTAATGCATTACTTACAGAATAGTTAGGAATGTACAGTGCGGTGTTTGAAATACTCATTTTTGCAGGATTGTCTTTGCTTCGGTTTCGCTGTTGTTAGCACTACCTTTTCAAGATTATTAACAGTTTTAAAATGCTCTTCTGAAGCTTCTGAATGCACAAAAAAACACCTAACAACGTTCAGTGCCTTGAGAGCTTCTGCCTGAGTTACAGGCTGAATTTCCAATTCACCATCACTCTCTTCATCGTTGCTTCCGGAATTTGAATTTAACACTTCAGAGACAATTCCAGTAATGGACACTTCAGAAGATGTAGCTAAATCATTATCAATAGTTACGTAATCCATTTCATCAGGTACGGTGCATCCATAATTTTGAAGACTCTTTGCAAGTTCAGATAGAGGCTCATCTTCGTCGTCCGATAATTCATCATTTTCAGAGGGGCAAAAACCAGCATGTCTAAAACAATTTGTAATGGTTTTCTTTGATACCTTATTCCAAGCTTTGTCTATATAAAACAGCGCATCCAACACGGACACATAAAACTTCTCATTCTGATCAATTGCAGAAATCATGCCATTAAGGAGTAACTTCCAGTAGTTTACCTTAAAATTTTGAATAATCCCCTGATCTAGGGGTTGGGAAACACTAGTGCTGTTTGGAGGTAAGAAAACAAGTTCAATGGAATCTAATTGAGGAATGTTACAATGGGCAGGGCAGTTGTCGATAACGGAAACTATTTTTCTTTTTTCTTTGAGAAATATCTATCCATACGTCGGATTGTTTTCTCCCAGATACTTGTTGTCATCCAAGATTTCTGGTTCGCATCGTAGAACACAGGCAAAGATTTTATGTTTTTCATGCAACGGGGTCTCAGAAATTTTCCAATAACCAAAGGAGTTAGTTTTTCTGAGCCATCCATATTTGCTGCTAATAAAATGGTTAATCTGTCTTTGCTTCTCTTGCCACCTATACATTTATCGCTCTTAAAAGAAAGAGTTTTATCTGGTAGAGCATGATAGAATAGTCCACATTCATCAGCATTGTAAATATCAGAAGGATTATAACGCTTGAGGACATCACTCAAAACAGACTCTCTCCATTCGTTTAATTCACTATCATTCACATCAGCAGCTTCACTGCATACTTTCTTGAAAGATAAATCTTGCCGGAACATAAATCTTTGAAGCCATCCGTTGCTAGCATTGAAATCGGATTCTCCTAATTCAGCTGCAATTTGTAAAACCTTTTCTTTTAAGATGAAGGAAGATATTGGCATATTTTGAGATCTGGCATTTTTTATCCAAATCACAAGCGCTTGCTCAACTTTGTCGAATGGTGAAGCACGGTCCCGTTTTCTCTTTCCATTTTTGAAATCTACAGTACATGATTTTGATAAAATATTGTTTACAGTTGTCCTTGGAATTCCATGCTTTTTTGTAAAAGCCGCTTTAGATAAATTTGATGTTTGAAAAGATTTTATCAAATCTTTTTTTTCTTTAAATGACATTTTTTTTCGTTTAGCAGCCATGTTTACTCGCAAGCATAAGCAGTTGAAAGTGAATTCTGAACAAAAAAGCAGTGACCAAAAACAGGTGAAACAATTTTAGAATTTTATTGACGCGATGGTGACACTTATTCCACATGTGTTCTTTTCCCTAAAGATTAGTGAACAAAGTTGGTTGCAATCCTGTTTTCTAAGAAATGAGAATGGCATGCGAAATTCTTTCAGTAGCAAAGTGAAATGTGTCGGGGAGGGAAAGGAGAAAAGTCCTTTTGTAAGGGAGTCCCTGTCCCTTTTAAACGCTTTCCTCCTCAATAAATCATATTGACAGCATCCACTCAGCTATACTAAAATGGAAATGAAAGCGAACTTTTTCATTGATCGGAAGTATGGCTAATCGTTTCCTAGAAGAAAGATATTTTCACAAGTAAAGTGACCATATAAGCGGGTACAGGTATTCTGAAATGACCATATATGTGGAAACAAAATACACAGAATTCCTATTAAGTCAGCCGGGACTTTTCAAAAGTGACCATATATGCGGGCTGACCATATAACGAGGTTTGACTGTATATTCAATATTTGATGAGGTATGCACATATGTATGAAAAATGTTTTATCTACGCATGCACAAAGGATATAAATTGTTTTGTTTTTGTAATATATAATAGAACAACTTATTTAAAAAGTCCACTTGAATATCCTGAAATTTCAGAATGATATCGGCGATAAAGTGAGCTGAATTTCAGTTGCATTCTAAAAGTGGCTGGATGATAAGGGATTTTCCACATATTAAAATTCAGTTCACTCTATCGCCGATATCTTTCTGCATTTTTGCGATATTCTACTGGACTTTTTATATAAGTTGCCCTATATAGTTGATCACAAAATTATGAAAAGTTTCCGATATCATTCACAGTTAAAAATTATTTCATCCAAATGCTCATATCTCATCAAATATTCAATATATTAATTTTCTAATTTCAATATTATCTTTCTACTCCATTTTGTCAAATTTTCAAAAAGTGACGTCAAATTTGGTAAAAACTATGCCTTTTATAAAGAAAACACTTTTGAATTTTTTACAGTAACGTTTATATTTTCACAGGGTTCCTATGCAACTGGAAAATATGGAAAACAGGGAATTGTCAGGAAAAATGACAAGTGCTCAAAAAGTCAGGGAAAATTGCATTTTTTCCCTAAAACCTGGAAAAGTCAGGGATTTTTTTTTTTTTTAAATATGTGCTATCATGTGTCAAGATTCTTCCGAGTTCCGAATTCAGTCTGCAAAAAATTCAGATTTTTTACTAGCAAGTAGTATATTTTTGCTACATTCATATGTTAAACATAATGATGTTTTAGCCATACAAATTTGTTGCTAAATAGGTGATACTTCTGCGAAAGAAATATTGAGCCATGTTAAGGTGGCTAGGATGAGATCATGAATATTTAAATAAGAAAAAGAAAGAAAATTATAAAGCAAGCAAAAAAGAAAAACTGTAGCTAAAATTAAATTGTTAAAAGACAAAAAATTGAAAGTTACATAACAACACAAACAAATGACATGGTAGTAGAAATGTCAGAAAATATTTGAATGGTTGATATGTGAAATCTAATTATATCAATAAAATGTTACTTTGAATCCATCCAAATTGTATATTTTTAATTGTTTCTCATTTTTTATATTTTAAATATCAAAAAATAGATTTTTAGTTTCAATTTTATAGATTACTTTTATTTTCAGAGGTGTATTTAATCATTAAGATCTAGAATTGCTAATCGTATTTCTAAAAATGTGTGACTTGAGGGCATGGAATTGTAGAAAAAATGGTCTGGAAAAAACCTGGAAAAGTCAGGGAATTTTGTTATTCAAATAGAGTATGAACCCTGTTTCATGAATATTTGTGCTATTCTTACATAAATGCATGTAATTGTTGTACAGATCCCCCTTAGTCATTTGCTACAGTTACACACCATTTCGTATTTTTTATGTTATGTAGTGATCACAAATGTTATTAGTTTTATTCAATTTATTGTTGGCCTCCTTGTTGTCCTCAGGGTTAAATCATCACTGGAAAATATGAAGTAAAACATGTTTTTACATCCCCAAAGTTCAAGGATGACTCGTCAACATTTATGTAGATATTCGGCAAAACGTTTAAAATAAAAATTTTCTGGTCACCATCCTTAATTTATGGACATGAGTGTATTTAGCTTTTAAATTAATCAAAGAAAAATATTAAAATTATTCTTTAAAGTAATAGTGTATTCATTGTTAGAAAAAATAACTAGTCACATTTAACTTGCAATTATTATTATTATTGCAGTAGAAATTTACAAAAACTTAGTATGTATCTTATTAAATTTAGTTTTACAGTACAAATCATTTAGATATTCAATATATTAGGAATGTTTATGTAATTTTAATGCAGTGACTTATTCACAATTTAAGAGATTATTTAAAACATAACATAACTGAAAGCCATGTATAGGTAGGAGGTCATTGTGTTTTAATTTATTAAACACATATGCATTACATAAAAGAAAAAAAAAAATTAAAAACAATATTATCCAGTTTTGTTATACTGTACATTGGATTTCCGCACATCATATTTGTGAGATTTCTACAAAATAAATTTACAGCATGTTGTTTATTTAATATTTCTCTTTAAATTGTTGCAGCATATAATGATTGCACACATCTCTGTTTTATCTATAAATATATTTTGTTTTCCTATAGACTGATTTATTTTTTTAATTAATTTTGCTTCTTTATTTTGGAAATTTATAATTTTAAGTTTAATTAGTTTTGCAAAACTCTTTCCATTTGCATAGTGCAATTAAATGCATAATAATTTTTTAATTTTCCAAATGTTTTTTGTATTGGGACTTTTTAAAATTGGAAATATATTTTGTATTTTAGGTTCTAAAACCAATATATTATGTATCGAAAATGGTTTTTCGTTGTACTTTGCCCAACTCTACTAAAATGAACTACTGTCATATAATTATCATGTAAATATTAATTTAACCAATGATATCAATTTAACAGTAACAACATGATGGATAAGTTCCATTAGCTAATAGGGGGATAATATATTCCCGAAAGTGAGATGAAACTCTATAGACAAAATTTGCAATATTCTACTCTAGTATTGGGGTTATTATTTAAAAAAAAAGTTTTGTAAAGTCTGTAACTTTATTTTTATTGTATCAGATTTTAAAAACGATCAAGAAACCTTTAAGAAATATATTTTACAAAATATATATCTGTATATATTTATATAATTTTAATATGTGACAAAATTGTGGGCCGCATGAAAAGAACGAGGGTTGCTTGCGGCCTGCAAAGTGAGTTGCACTGGTACAGATAATCGCTAGATATCTTAGCTCAAGCTCCTCATTTCTGCTTCATTTTTATTAGATAATAATTTTTAGCTGCATGCAGAAACTGGATGACTAAAATTTCTTAACTGTATCTGTATGTATGAAATACATTATATCACCCATTCATACAAATTTCCATTTGCTGATGCATTTGTAACAGTTATCATTGTAAATAACACCTATTTTTCAATTTTGTCACAAGAGTATATTTGATATGCAATACTTACAAATTACAAATGCTGTAGAATGACTAATTAAAAGTATATTTTCTAAATTAAATTTTGCAAAAAAAAACAAGCGGGAAAAATTCTACCTTACGGCAGAATATAGATTGGCCACCCACGGCTTTTATCGTTGAGATTTTTTCAGCCAAGTCTAACTCGTCAAAAAAAGTGTTTGTTAGCATAAGCCAGCTTCTCCACTTTAGAATTTAGTTAGCGCTCTAAGATTTTTTATGAGCTGGCAGAATATATTAGGCACGAGCACACCAAGTTTTAAAAGGATTCGGTGACTAGAAGTATTTTTAATAACTATAATAGTAAAAAGACGTGGCGAGGTAATTGTTGTTTACAAATGTGCTGGCTTAATGACAGCCTTTAAATTATTTTTAATCATTCAAGGCATTTTAGCACTTAATAGATAACCTAAAAAAGATAATGAAAAGTTCTATGATAGCAGCTTTTATGATGGATAAAGCTAAGAGAAGTTGTTTAACAAATGATGACTTAGCATTAATTGACGGGATCTTGGGGAGCGGTGGGGGGAAGGGAGGGGGAGCTATACAAAACACAAGTGCTCTACGAGACCTTTAAAATGAATCCTCACTTGAAATTGAGAGATAGGACTTTAAAAGGGATCCCCCTTTTCGCCCCTCTGACGGGCCCCATCGAGAGATACGTGAAAACCGAGGGCGCCAAAAGAAGGGGGGGGGGATACCTTTAGGCAGTTTACAGCTAATTTTGGTAAAATTTTGGAGCTGTCCGGTCCATAGGAACAGAGAAAAATGGGAAAAACTAAAATAAATATGAAAAATTGAAAAAAATAAATAAGATAAGTGCTCCTGACAGGAGACGGGAGAGAAGGAGGGGGAGAGTAAAACCAGACAAAAGTGCTTGATGAGATCAAACTTTTTATATGTTACATGACGGGGTTTGAGCACCTTGAATGTCTCCACCGTGAGGGGGGGGGGGGGTAACTCCGGTCCTATGGGATATAGGGCCTCGGCACCTTCTTAGAAATGTCGGCCTCGACGATTTTAATTTCGTTGAATCTTTTAGAAGAGGCCTACGCCCTCTGTGGGGCTTAAAGGGGCTGAGAAAGATGGGAAAAACTAAAATTTAGAAAGAGTTGAAACAGAGAAATATGCTTCTTAAGGGAGGGGGCGAGTGAGAGGCGGAGAGTCGGACCAGACCATAGTGCTTGACGAGATCTATCAATTATTGATATGTTACATGAAGGGGTTTACATGAGGGAGGAACACCAAAAAGGTCTTACTGAACCTTTCCCCCCAGGAACTTACAAGAACTTACCCCCCCCCCCCCAGAGGTAACTTCATTGCTATTGGAGATAGGGCCACGGGTCCCCTTAGAAATGTCCACCACGACAGGTTTAACTTTGTTGGATCCTTTATATTATTGTTTAAATGGGGTCTGCACCCGCTGTATGGCAATTAGGTACTGAGAAAGGAAATACAAGCCGAAGTATCGGCATAATACAGAGAGACAATTTGATTTTTAATATCGTCAGTAACAACCATTTGTATAGCTATGCATAAAGGGTGTCCTCCTTTATATATGGAGTGGCTGTGACTTTTCATAAACATGAATTTTACTGTAAACTGAAAGAATTAGCCCTGTGTGTGGTTATAAAAAAAAAATTTTTTAAATTACCGTACTTTTGCGTTATAGCGGCTCCCACAATTATGATTATACCAAGGTTGCAGTTATGATTTCGCCAAGATCATCGCAAAGCTTATATAGGCATCCTATATATGCATATATATATTCTAAACACTCCCATATATGCCATATACGTCATTATACACATATTATTTATGTCTTATATGTCGTATATACATCATATACACATGTCATATATATACATCATATATGCATCCTATATGACTATAACTTGACCACATACGTACAGAAATGTTATATATATATCATATATTATTATAATGTCATACATGCTTTATAATTTGGCGATAAATCTTGACCGCTTGGCAGTTCATCCTTGGAAGCCGCTATAACACGAAAGTACCAAATTTACAATATCTATATTATAAAGGACAAACGTGTCCGTGCGTAACGCTAATGTCATTTTGCGAATGGCAACAGCTGACAATGAAATTTTGGCTTTGAGATTTTTGCTACTGCAATTTTTTTTTTATTTCTAAACATCGCACATTTTCAATTTTTACACCGTTAGATAGGGAAAAAAAATTACATTCAAATGCAATTTGTTTGAAAACTGTATCATGATTTACTCATTTATTATAGCATTTAAATTAAATTTCAAGCACGATTTTTTTAAAAATCTCTATCGCTTGCAGACGATTACAAAATATTAATCCGTTTGCACTTTAAATAATATAAATAGTTCAGCATTTGTTTAGATCTAATATTCCATAACGAAGTTAAAATTTCATTAAGCAATAAATAAAATACTACATATAAAATACAAATTTAGCAAACATCTAATCGAAATAAGCGCTTAAAACCACCGAAATTATCAGAATAAGAAAATCTGTTGTATATACAGAAATTTTCAGCGATTTCTTCGACAATTTCAAAAATATATAAATGACATATTTCATATAAAAATGCTCTTTGGTGTTGTTAGGGGACAATCTATATATATATATATATATATATATTAAATGTAAAAAATCTATTAGAGTTTTTAATTTAAAAAAATGGTTTTTACCTATATCCTCTAATCCCGGGAAGCCTGGGTTGGATGCCCTTGTATTAATGAAAACAGAAACAAAAATATTTCATACTTGGTGGCTGCTATAAAACGAAAGAACGAAAGTACCAAAATTCTTCTTTATTTTTCATATCTGATAATTTGCATCTATCCTTTTTTGTAATTTTAAAATTTTTGTAACGATTTTATGCATTTCTATTGCCTATTCAAAGAAAAATTCTTCTAAAGTTACAGAATTTTGTTAAAAACGGTAAAAATAGTAAAATGCGGACATCGTTTGGTCCATTCTCGACCGAAAGCAACAGCCGTTATCATTATCTTTTTACGCGTGAAGGTTTCGTTATGGTACTTCATTGTAAAATTTGGTAATTTTTGAAATTCGTTATTTGAAAAACGGCATAATCATTCGATTTTAAATTTATATCAAGAAAAATACAATTTTTTTTCCTTTCTAACGCAGTTTGTCTAACAATTTTGTGATAAATACTTTTTGAGTTATTAATTTTTTCAGTAACTTCAAATGTTTCATTTTCCGAGATTAACCTGTGGCAACGATGGATTGCTGTGACTTTTCATAAACATGAAAAATGATAGAGATTGAAAGAATAAGCCTCCCTGTGGGTGGCTAAAAATCTTCACATTTTTAACATTAAATTTTTAAGCATGTGGCAGTATTTTTGCATGTATGTTTAACTATTCCTAAAATAATAGCTATGTAAAGCATTGGTATGACGATTTTTATTTAATTACAGAATGCACCGAATAGTGATTCTGGTTGAATACAGAATATTTCGCACTCAAGTAAACTGATTCGGTTGGCTGAATATTTTTACATTTCATAGTTTAAAAATATTAAAAGTTAATTATCAAACAATTTTACATAATATTTATCACAGATACTTCCATTTTATGAACAAGACCTTTTTATAAGAAACCTTCACTCTCAAAAATATGTTTTGAGTTGTAACCTAAGAGAAGGATAGTCTTAAAACTTTTTAATTAATAAAACTTTAAACTTCACAGCTTCTTCTGTGAATTAAAATAAATGACTAAATTTTCCTATATTCTAAAACAAATATTTTAAAATCAAAGAAAAATTTTGAATGAATTAGAATTTTTTTTTTTCCACAATGATATTGTATTTATTTGCCAGGAAAGGACTAAAGTAAAACAATAAATCTATTAAAAGAGTGGTAACTCACCAAGAATAACATTCCTGCTCCTTTTGATTTGACTAGGAAGTTTTTAAATGCACCAGAGAGCAGCATCTGGAATGGACGATCATTTTCAGAGATTACAGCATACACGGTGTTCCTAAAATCTTGGAACAAACTTTCAGCAGAGATAATGTGAACAAGACAAACATTTTTGGAGCAAGAAACAACATCTCAATCCACTTATGCCATCGAAAGTACAATACACTCTATGCAACATACAGAGTGTGTCACTACTATCTGAAACTGAATTTTCCTTCACAACTTTAACAATAATTAAGATATTTTACAAGTTGTAAATTTCCAACTGGACGAAAAATGTCCGGGCCAGGATTCGAACCTGGGATCTCTTGGCTGAAGCCGCCACGCTCTACCACTGAGCTATCCCGGTCGAATCTGGAGGGCATAATTCATCCAGTTAACCTTATTGATCAAAGCATCTGGTCTGATATTTTAATCAGCTCAACAGAAAAGATCGCAGGTAATGGAACTCCAGTAAACGCTAAGTTGAACGTTTACTGGAGTTCCATTACCTGCGATCTTTTCTGTTGAGCTGATTAAAATATCAGACCAGATGCTTTGATCAATAAGGTTAACTGGATGAATTATGCCCTCCAGATTCGACCGGGATAGCTCAGTGGTAGAGCGTGGCGGCTTCAGCCAAGCGATCCCAGGTTCGAATCCTGGCCCGGACATTTTTCGTCCAGTTGGAAATTTACAACTTGTATGATTACTTTACCAATTTGAAATAATTGTGTTAAAAATAATCCAGTGTAAGATATTTTAGCGAGAATTGCATCATATTAATTTTGCTTATGAAATATGATATTATTGGAAGTGGCTGAATTTTGATCAGTGACACAATATAAGTACTGTCAGCTGCATTTTGAATAAATGAATATCTAGCTGATTGTTGTTTAGATATAAATGATGGCAATTTCCTATACTTCTCATCATTCACAGAAATCAAAGTGACTCTGTTGAAAATATAGTTACAATATTTTCAATATTATTAAAGTCACAAACAAAAATTCAAGTTTGACCTGGAGTTGATATGCACTGTATTTTTGTCTGAAAAAGTGGATTTTGGTTTCCTGGACAAAAGTTGTCTGTCTTGATGTCTATTATCACCCATGAAAGTTTTTTTCCATTTTGTTTAGGAACACCCTGTTTGCTTTAAAGCAAGAAACAGATTGTTTACCAGACAATATACAAGAACTTTCATTTGTACATCATTAATTCCTATGAAGGTCCATCATTAATGGCTAATTTTCTTAAGTGACACTTTTCAAACGGCAAATAAATAATGTCTCTTTTATTTAAATATGATTCTATTTCTAATTAATCTGAATATCTTTATTAATTGACAATTGACAGTTAAAAGTAGAAATTGTGCGTTTTTAAAAATATTTTTTAGAAGTTTTTTTAAGTATTCGTTTTGGTTGAACATTTTTATATTCAGCCAAGCCGAATATTTGGCCTGATCGAATATTCAATAGTATGGCCGAATAACAAATAGATACTGAATATTCAGTGCATCCCTAATTACCTTACATAATTTATCTATCTTATGCACTGAAAAAAATTAACATTAATATGAAATTTTTGTTAAATCAGCTTTTGAAATCAAAAATTATGTGATGGAAAAAGATGGTTAGGATGCTTAGAGGGTGTTTTTAAAAAAAATCTTATTTTTTCTTAAGTGCCTATTTCAGTACAATCTTGGCTTAGTGCAGTATCTTTAATACTGGTTGTTAATAAATGCAACAAAATTTGAGTACATCATTGGGGTACATCACATTAGGTATGAAAGTCAGATACCATTGTTTTAATGAGCCGGGGGCGGGGGGAATTTAAAGAATTCAAATATATTATTTGTGTGTATTTAGTTTTTGAATAATAACCTGATGCAATATTTGTATACAATTTTAAGTTTTCATGTAAATTACATCATTCAGTTTTCCTTAGTTTAATAAATTCAAACTGAAACACCTTCAGATGACAGTTCAAATTCAATTAAAATTTTTAAATGTATTAACCTCTTTGGATGGTTGTATCATTTGTTTTTAGATTCTTTGTTTGAATTGAATAAAATTATGTTTGTTTATTTGACTATAAAATGTTTCTTATAAAAATTAAAGACATTACTTCTGATTTATATTTGAATTGTCATGAGGACCAAGTTCAAGTTTTATTTATTAGATAATATTAATAAATCTATTATAAATCACCTGTAATATTCTTTTTTTCTTGTTTTTACTTTTCATTGTAAAAGTTGGATTATTTTATTTTATCTTTATCATTTATTTATGATCAATTTATTACATGAACTTTCTCCATATAATTCTTATCATTATTTGTTTTATACTTGTATGATAATTATGTGATCTTGCATATTAACAAAAGTATTATATAATAATTTTTATTTATTTTGTTAGAAGTTTTATCAGTTCTTTTGTATATGTTTAAACTGTGAATATATGCATTTTTAAACTAATGAAAGAAATGTTTTCTGTGCAATTAAAATTTTTGCAAAGTATTTGATGCAATTTCTAAAATTTTCTCTTAGTATTTAAAATGTAATCTGTTACATTCTACAACTTCTGTAAATTTTTAATTGGATAAATGGCATGAATGCAGAATGCAACCAATAAAAGTTAATATTGTAATTGCAATATAAAATATTCAAATAGGCTGAAAATTTTTACTGTTTTTCATTGTTTATACATGTGTGCATATATATATACACCTGTACTGATTACACACATTAAAATTTTACAGGACCATCTGATATTCATGATTCAGCTAATAGTACGAGAAATAAGGACACTACACTTCACTACTGTTCATTTTGTACTTATTCAACTCCTTACAAATCATATTTGAAAACACATATTCGGAGACATACTGGAGATCAACCATTTGCCTGTCCACATTGTAGTTACAGATTTTTTACCACATCTGATTTAAAGAAACATGTTTTGACACATACTGGAGAAAAACCTTTTGTTTGCTCATATTGTGATTATAGTTGTAATCAGAAATACAATCTGAAAATACATATGAAACGACACACATCTTAATATATTGTTTTTTACATTTTTTTTCTCTTAATGAGAAAATTTTGAGTGATGTAAAATCTTTTATTATTTTTTTTTTCTTGTCTGTCTTGCTGTCTCTTATTTTTGCATTGTATACCCTTTGTGATGAGCATCCTTTATACAGTTTTTAATATTTTAGCACCACTATTTTCAAATAGAAACTTTTGTCTAATTTAATTGCAGAAATTCTCTTTGATAAAGTAAAGCAAAATTTACTTCAGTCAAACGTGTCTATCTTGAAAAAGTCTTCTCAAAATTTATAAATTTTTCTGCATTTGCAATCTAAGATCAATGTGTTTTCAATGTTTATCTCGAGAGATTTCCCTCAAAAACCTGTATATTAGAAATTTCGGACTTGACAGTCATGTTATCATGCAGTTGTTTAGAGCAGTATGTGAACAGATAGAGGGAACAATTTTTCCTGGAAATCTACTCCCATCAGAGCAGAGAAGGATCTCAGACAATGGCAGAGTGGGGGATTAATGAGCAGGGACAATGTCTTCTGCAGAGCACAGTCAGTTTGTCAGTTTGCACAGATGAAAGTTAGGACTCCAGAAGGAGATGTTCATCTCATTTCCTGTGTTCTGCTGTGGTGGTATTGATTTGTAAGGTGCTCCTTAAGCATTGTGTGTTTAGATTTATAAAATAAAGATTTATAAAATACACTGACAGGTGTGAAAAAGAAGTTGAATGTGCTTTCCATTGAAGAGAAAATGAAAATCCGGACACTTTTAGGCATAAATCCGCTAATGAAGGAAAATAAAGTTGCTTGGAAGTTTGGTTTTCCGGCTAGTACTTCTTCAAGGATTGTTAAAAACAGAGAAATGGTGGAGCAAAAGTTTCAAAACAACAGAAAGGTGAAAAATAATTGAAAGTGCACCTTTCCTATGTGGAAGAACGCATCAGGAAATGGTTTACACAATGTAGAGTCCAAGGAGTTCTGATCAGTGGAATGGTGCTTCAGAGAAAAGCTGAAGACTTTGCTAAAGAACTTGGTCATGGGGAAGACTTTAGAGGTAGCAACGGGTGGCTTGAAAGCTCTAAAAGTAGACACAATATTATTTTCAAAAAACTTTGCTGTGAAAGTGCATCTGTATCACAAAGTGTTTCTGAAGATTGTATAAAAGACATCGCTTTTCTCCTGAAATCATACAAGCCAATGGATGTTTTTAATGCTGATGAAGCATGACTTTTTTTTTTTTCAAGGTTTACTGGACAGAACTGCTAAATTTAAGAATGTTGACTGCAGAGCAAAGTACTGGTAATGGTACTTTTAGCTGCCTGATCATCAGAGGGGAGTCCCTCTGCCAGAGATGCCAGAGGGACTCCACTCTGATGATCAGACATTCTGAAAAACCGAAGTGCTTTTCAAAAATAATTTCTATTTATACATACAAAGCAAATACAAATGCCTTGTTGACAAGTGCAATCTTTAGTGAATGATTAAAGTCACTAGAAATTTATGCAAAGAAAAAAAAATATTTTCATTGATAACTCCAGTACACATTCAAACCTTTCTGCTTTGAGAAATGTTAACATAAAGTTTCTGCCTTACAACAACACCATGTCAGAGCTGCAACTTCTTGACAAAGGATATTCGAAGCTTCAAAGTCAATTACAGCTGACAATAAGCTTCTAGATGCCATTCATGAAGGAATTCCCTCCCAAATATCAATGTACTTGAGGCAGTGAGGATAACGGATTATGCATAAACAAATGTCACACAGAAGACATCCATAATTGTTTTCAAAAAGCTGGATTTAAGAATAGATGCAAAGAGAAGGGGTTTAAAGCGGAGAAATAACTGCTGACACCACAAATGAAGAAGTGTTAAATTGTCAAAGATGTGAGGCTATAAAAAATGGATTGAATTTAAACATTTCATTCGAAGAATTTTTTGAAGTGGATGATTCCCTCGCAATGTGTTGAGAATGCGAGGCATTTTGGAAGATGAAGAGGACAAAGTCAGTGAGCATACTGAAGAACCAAAAGTAACAATGAAAGAAGCAGAGAAACCTGTTGTACTGTTAAGAACTTTTGTTGAATACCAGGAAAATGTTGGCCAAGATACATTCAAGGCTATTGCTGACCTTAGAAAAATAATTTAATCAAAGAAAGTTAGACACCAAACATCATTGAAAGGCTATTTTTGTTGTTAAAGGTATGTTTAAGTAATTTTGTTATCAATGTACTAATTTCTAAAGTTAATAAACATCTAATACAAGTTAAATCTACGATCATATCAGTAAAAGAATATTTTTAAAATCTCCATTAAAGCATAACCCTTACTATTCTTCAATTTAACAAATTTCAAAATATCTGATTTTAAACATATATATATATCTCGATTAAAAAAAAAAAAAATCCCTGTGAGATTCGAGATAGACAGCTTTGACTGAATTAAAAAATGCTAGTAAAAAAAATTAAAGATTGTATGCACTCTATAAGTCATATACACATGACACTCTTTGCAAAGGGGTTAGGTGGCCAAGAACACAAAAATCTCAGAAAAAATAACATTTTAACTTTTTGTTAGCCTAAAAAATATTCTAGAGCTTTTAGAATAAAATGTCACAAATGGTATGTAAATATGATAGTTTGATCAAAAGATGTAGCACTTTTTATGTTATATCTGTGGTTGCTACATCTTCTCCCAAGATTTCAATATGTTTTCAAGATTTGTCATATTTAAATTATATATCTAGAAATTTCTATGAAAGTTTTGACACTTTGTAAAATGTTTTTCAGTTATGTATTCTTTAAATTCTCTTTAGGATTTTTAGTTTTGAAAACATAGTTTTCATAGCAGTGCAAAAAAAAAGATATTTATTTCTTTAAAAAAATTTATTTTTTAAAATTATTTTATTGTAAATTACAAGGACAAATTAAATTAATATACTCTGTACTCAAAAATGTGAAAAGTATGCAAAAAGTGTTAGTATTTCAGGGGATATATAAAATTTTAAACATATCTAAATTTTAAATTATTTTAAAGAATTTATATTTGAAAAGAAATACATAAATAATTTCCATACATTTGAAAGTGGGGGGGGGGGGGGGGGGGGGTGAGCACAAAACATTTATAAATATATATTTTGTTTCCCGGACTACTTTAAATGTCCTTATCTGTTTCTAAGTACTTTTTCATTAATTCACCATTAAAATACTTTTCAGGTTGTCGATTTTATTTTAATACACTTATTATTTAATCTTGCACATTACTTGTAATTTTTTAAATTATTGTTTAGTATATTTAACCCTTTAAATAGTTTTTTTAGAGACAATTTTATAGAATACATTATTTATTTTATTTCATTGCATTTTATTGCATGCTGAAGATGTTTAATAGACATTTTCATACTATGCATTTGTAATGTATGCTATATTTAATGTGTTTTTGCTGTGCAAGAAAAAGTTATGTTTCATTTCATCTTTTTAACTTAGTAAAGATAACTTTTTAAATTTTGGATATGAATCAATGCTAGCTCCTTGTTTATAAGAAAGCAAAATTTTGAAATTTGCGTGTAAAAATATTTTACTGTAAGATTTATAATGTTATACCCCACCTTATAGATTTTAAGCTTCATTGCCTTTCTTTCCAATGAAAGCACATAAATCGATCCATTTCCATCTTCTTTTGCATGGGAAGGGTGACTCCAGCATCTTGAGGCTCCCCTCTATAAGATCTTGATTGTAAAAGTGTAAGAAAATTAATTTTGTTTTATCTGAAGTGAAATAATTGTAGTTCTCACTTACATGTTGAATATTCTGCTTAAAATGCTGATTAAGGTGGAAAAATTCCACCTTAATTTTTCTCCTATCCTGTACCCTTATATTAATATGTTGCTCTATTAATTTGCTTGTGTTAAGATGATATGTTTCATATTCTTTGTTTTCTATGTGTATGTAAATTTAATTAATTAGCAGCATTGAAAAAAATCTTTTAAAAAATTTTATAAAAAAGAATTGACAATAAAGCTGTTTATTTTTTATTCAGTTAATTTTCTGTTTCCTCACTTATAACATTTCTCATACTTTACAAAATTCTTCTGACATTTTTTGCAAAAAACAAGGCAATCTTAAAAACTACAAATTTTTGTTTCATATGTTAGCAGTGCATAAGCCGTTATTTGTTTATAGCAGAAACATTTCTGTACAAATATATAATAAATTTTCCTGAAGATATGTTTATACTGTGGTTTATTTTAAGTCTTAAAGTAGTTTAGTTAGTTTGGCAATATAAATAGCAAACCAGAATTATGTTGTCACAGTAACTTTTGGATAATTAAAGCTTTTAATGTAAAATCACACACACACATTTAAAAATATATATTACATTCTGTCATAACATGTTACAGGATAGTTTATCAAATAATCAAATAAAAGCAATAAAAAGAAAAGAAATGTCTATACAGTAGAATCTCGTTACAACGGATGTCACTTTAACGAATATTTCAGTTTAACGAATATTTTTGGGATTGTTAAAAAACGTCCTATGCTTTCACATTATAAAAATATGCACTTTAACGAATTTCATATTAACGGATTTTTCAAATTAACAAATTCATTGGAGGATTAAAAAGAATAGTCATTCCGGTTTTACAAATGTTCAGTTGTCAAGAAAAAATATCTCTATTGAAAAACTAGAATTTGGAAGTAAACTTACGTTCTGACTCAATGAAGAAGAGGCAGACGACAGTGAAAATGAAGCTGATGAGGATTGTCCATCAAGTACCGAAGATTGTGTTCTACGATCAACATTGAAACTCTTTAAAAATAATTATCCTAGTAAAATAATGTTCCGAAAACATTTTATACAATTTGTTTTTAAAAATGCATTGTCAACTTTAGTGGAGAAAAAACGTCTGATTTTTTATTATAAAGAAATAAAGTTATGTTCACGACAGATGTCAGTGAGTTTTTTTAATCCGTCAGGTATATAAGATAAATTAAAATTCCTTTATAATAGTTATGATTAAAATCTTGAAACTTGCTGAACTTGATAATTATCTTAGTAAGTTCACAATCCTAATATACTGTATGTTTATTAATAACTGATATGTTGTTAACCGAAATTTAATATAAGTATAGTAATAACATATGTTTTTTTACAAGCAAATTTCTTTTTTAATAACCATATTCGAATTTCAAATTAATGAATTTTTCAGTATAACGAATTTAATCGGTGGTCTCCAGAAATTCGTTATAACGAGATTTTACTGTATTTTAAAATTAGTCTGAATTGTCATTTTTTTAAATGAAAATATGAACTCTGAAAGGCTTCAATGAACCTAAGATTTTAAATTTTAAATAGAAATCATTCTGATTGCTTTTTAATGAAAAGTTTACATTTTTTATTCTCTTAATTTTCTGACTTATATAAATTTTATTTAAACGATATATTATTTTCAAAAAGGTGCTAAGTATGTTGTTTTATACCTTTTATCTCATTGTTTATCATAAAGGCTCATGCAATGTCACCCAAACTTTTTTTTTTTCTGAAATGTTTATGTTGGTAGGTACTATGTTTGAATGTGGTCATTGTGCATACTGACCATAAGCAGAAGAGCTTTGTCAAAAGTTTCAGAATCAAACTGTATTGAATTGATCTTGTACGGCCAGAGTGGTGTAGTCTTGGAAAATTTTCTCTTTAATATAATAAGAAATTTAATTACTTTCCTTTAAAAAAGTGTTAGAATATATTTAGAAAATATAAATAAAAGTTGTGTAGTATAAATATTTCTCTCAATGTCTAAAATAAAAAAAATATATATATCTACAAATTGACTGTAAGTGCCTGCTATTGAATATTACTAATCGTAAATTTATCATTTACTACTGAAAATAAGCATACATATTACAAAAGAATGTAATTCAAATGTTAGTAAGTTAGATTTTTCTATCCTTCCCACTCTCTCGATGCTCTTAAAAATTAAAAATGCAAGCATTGCTTAAGTACTGTTATTACTTAATCTTCTAAAGTAGCGCTTCCTATACTATGAGTCATGGGCCATATTTTGGTTTGTTGGGGAACAATTTTTCAGGTGTTCAAAAATATATTATTAATTTTATATTCTGTAAAAATATGACCAACATAATATGCTACAACTTTAAACAGGGGGGGGGGGCATAAAAATATAAATAAATAACTTTAAAATTGGCTTCAGGTTAAATATAACAAGTCTCAATCTTAATAATGTCAATAATTATTTCCTAATATAAATTCTCTCTAAAAATGTCATAAATGGTGTTTACTTTTAAACTGTGTATTTTTAATAATACATTCATTAATAAATAATTTTTTTCCTTACATAGTAAAAGATCTTGTTTTATGAATATTTCACTTTAACATTAAGATTACCTACTAGAGTTTATAGTACTTTGTATGGTAAGCTTGCTTTTTTTTTTTAGAATAGGTAATACAAAACAGTTATATACACCTACACATTAGGTGGGTTGCATATTAACAAAGTTAGGGAGCCACTGCTGGTAAGTGGCTGTCCTGTGTAATTTTCTGTTTTCTGAATTCAACTCAAATTAGTGGTAGACAATTTTTTTTGCACATAATTATATTTTAGAAAATATCTAAGATGAAAGAAAAGAAAAGATTTGTTAGCACCAAATTATGAAAGAAAATTAACAAAGTTTTGTGAGCATTTTTATATAAAATGCAGGAAATATCATTGGGTCTCAGGGGATTAAATATATCCCACATTGTCTTTGCCTGCAATGCTGTCACATATATTGTAAGTATAAACATTCATAATTCTATAAAGTTTGAGATATTATACTTTTAAAAAGGCAATAGTAAAAGTACATTACCTATAAAGACCCTTTAAATTAAGATATTTTGACCAAAAGATGTGATGTTCTGTTTTTTTTCCTTTTATTTTGTGTAATAATTAAAGAATAAATCCCTCAAAAAATTCAGGTACATCTTATTCTGATGATAAATTTATACAGAATGCAGTTAATAACATGGTTCCATAATTTCATTTCTATTCATTTTGTTCTTATTCAGGTAACCAGATTTCAAGTTTGCAATCTCATATTGTGATACATTCTCCAGAACAACCATTTGCCTGTTCATATTGTGATTTCAAGTTTGCAAAGAAAAATGATCTGAATAAGCACATAAGAGTTCACACTGGAGAACGACCATTTGCTTGTCCATATTGTGATCACAGGTGTAGCCGGAAGGATTACCTAAAGAAGCATATTAGAACTCATACTGGAGAACGACCATATGCTTGTTCTTTCTGTGATTACAGATGTAATCAGAAGTATGATCTTACAAGACATATGAAAAAACATATGAATTTTTTCTAATATATATTTCTTTTTCCTTTAAAATGTTGACAACACAAAATATAATGTAAAGACAAATTAACGTTTTAATAAATTTTTGTAATTAAGATTTTAACAGATTTTATGTATTTTTAATCTTCTGCAACAAATGAAAGTGTAAGCATGTTCATTGGACTTTTCACCCAAACCACACTGTTTTCTGTCATAATGTATTCAAAGTACGGGTTTCTACCACTTTGTAAAAATGGCTTTATTGGAAATGGTAAATTATTAGAACTAGGAATGTTTTGTGAATCTCTCAAATATCTACCTTTTCCTGCATCAATGAAAATTTGTTTTGGAAAACTGTATTTTGAAATTTAAAATGCATTACTATTAACTGGTTAATGCTCAGCATCTACATTTGAGTACATATATAAACTCCTATTTCCAGCACAGTTTTTTCCTTTAGAATCAACTAATTCTGTTGGGTTGTAATATTAAAATTAAAAGATGCATTTCTTAAACTTCTCAGCACTGTGAACTGTTCACTATCCTGTAGGTTTCACTGCAATACACACATTATTTAAATTAATATAATTCTACAAACATAATGGAGTTTTAAAGCATTGAGTAATGATTATTGATTAATACTCTCAAGGATTATATTTATATACATAATTAAGTTTTTTATATCATGATTGAAATATTATCTTTTTTAGCATTTTTAAAAAATTAAAGAGGAAACAACATTTCAATTTTGTCGTTTTGCTCGGCAGTCAGAGGATTAACTTACTCGGGATCAATTATATTCTAAAATAAAATATATGACAAGGAATATAGTTCTATTATTATAAATTTAGATTCTAACCAGTTAATGCAAATAAGATAAAATTCAATTAATACATTTTTTTCCATTAATATAAATTTTGAAAATTAAAATGTAGTACTATTATTTTATTTATATCAATGAGTGTTTCAAATGCTTTGCTTGTGCGTTTCAAATGCTTTTACTAACCAAAATGTATAGTCCCCCCCCCCCCCCCCCCCAGATACTTGGTACATTCAAGTTTCCTGCAATAGAATTTCCCTTTCCAGCTTAAATTTTGCATTATTAATACTAATATTGATATCATTTTTGATTTAATGCCTTAAGACTTTCTGTAACCGGTTGGGCATTTTAAAAAAAGTTTTATGTATTATCACATGCTTACTAGAACTAGTCACTAGAGCAAAGGTATCAAGTCTGGAAAAGAGTGCTTAAATGATTATTCAAGAGATGGTAATTATTATATAGATTACTGGTAAAATATGAAAGACTACCTCGGAGATTTATTTTATGGCAGCAAAGAAAAATTTGGAAAATTGATTGACTAAAGGTAAGATTGTTATGAAAAAAATATAATTAATTTTTGCTGTTAATTTAAATTTGTGTGTAAACATATATAATAATATCATTAGCATATAAAATGTCATTAATACATGATTATATTTATCGTTTCATATTATCTCTTAAAGTGGTTTTCAAATGACCTGCTCAACAACGTGAAACTTTCTGACACATTTTCTGGCTTATATTTAAACACAAAGGCATAAAATTGGCACACCTGAATATTGATTCAATTTGGAATCGAAATGAGTTTTTAATTTTTTGATAAATAAATTTTTGACCAAGTTATAAGCAATTTGAGTCACGTGACATGTTTTTCACCTTGCTTGTAGCTGCCATGTTAGGAATTTGGTTCAAAATGTTAACTTTGACAGCATTTTTTTTTAAAGATCTTCTGCCTATACTAAAAAATGGGAAATGTTTCTCGATTACATAGTTTCTGAATAAGAACACCTGCCAATTTCATGCGTTTCCAAACAAAAATGAATTAAAAAAAAGTCCTTCTGGCCTGTACCGGAAGGAAAAGGTAGCTTTCCTATATCTTCGTTTTAAAATTTTAGCTAATGTTACTCGAAAACAGCAAGCTAAAATGCAAAGAAACCGTTTACAAAAGATTAGTTAATACTGAATTTGAATAAGAAATTCGTCAAATTATTGAGCTATAGCCAAATTGGCATCATTTATGAAAACTTATTCTGGTCGCCAAATTTGGTGAAATTTCGCCAAATGTCGCCAAGTTTGGCGAGAATTTGGCGCTAACGGATATGAATATATAGTTTTATGCGTATGATTGGGAAAATGATTACAACACTGAAAGAAAGTAACTTGCGAGAAATCGCGTTCACTAAAACTCATAAATGAATCGTTTTTTTGTAATGTGCTGTCTTGTTTCAAAATGTCAGCCACCCTAGAATTTCAAACTACTCTATCTCAGCCATTTTTTAAGATAGAGGTAAAACAAAAAATGCTCTGGAATCTTTGTATCAAGGCCTAACACTTAATCAAAAAATAAATTTTAATTTTTAATTTTTTTGTGTATTTATTTTTTAGTTTTAAAATTTTCAGTGGCCGCCATCTTGTTTCAAGATGGCGGACAAAGCTGGCCAACGAACTCGGTCGAGGCATTGGTGAGCTTAATACACACAATTAGTTTCATCCAAATTAATTTATAAATACGAGTGCTATCGTATGACATAGATCAGATATATATATATATGTAAATCAACATTTGAACGGAGGGTGGTTTTGGGGTCTGGGGGTCATGATCGGCGAAAATATATCGAAATTTTCTGGAATTGCTTTCTTCCGAACGGCTGCAATAGGTAGCTTTATACTTTTTTGTATTGAAAGCTACCGAAATGTGTCAGAAAATAGTTTCTTTGGATTTGAGAACAATCTTAATGATATTTACTCAAAAATAATAATTTGAAAAGATCCTCAGCATATTAACAGGAGTCTTAAAAATATACCATTAATATCTGAATAAGAAATCACGCCATTTTTGCCCAAATACCATTTATATGTATTTATAGAAAATCTGCTTAAAATGCATTCTAATATTCCCACAATCATCAATACAAAAACAATTATAATTTCACTGTAGACAAACATTTTGTGGACCTGCAAGTTTATTTTGTCTTATGCTTTCATTTGAATATTAATATTTAGATAATAGAGTTATGTTATATACTATTGCGTGTGTGTGTGTGTGTGTGTGTGTTTTCTAGTAAACTTATCTATTTTTCATTATATTTAATAAAAAGGCAATTAATTATACTTATCTGCAGTATTTTGAATAAAACCTTAAAATTTTAGTTTTATTTAGTGCATTTTATAAAATTGTCGTAAATATGTTGTCTGTGCTTAATTTAGAAAAGGAGAAAGAGAAAATAGGCAGCTGTTTAATGAGTGGTCATTTTTTCATGTAATCTTCCATCAATGCAATTTTTTACTTATTAAGCATTTCTTTCAAATGTTGTTTTAACGTCCTTAGCTTATTATGAAACATAAGTTATAATTACTGTAGATCATTTCATTAAAACAAAGAAAAATATTTTGAATTTTTTTTCTTGATAGTTTGATGCCAAAAAGAATGTTGTTGATATTATTATTTAATTCTGTTTTATCCCCTGTCAAGGAAGCCAGTGTTATTTTTGGCATTTGGACTTCCATTTAAGGGGTAAATTTATATTAGATATCATAGGGTTGCATTGCAAAGGGCAGATTTAAAAGAAGGCAATCAAAATTAAAGTCCTGGTGTTATTATGCATTTTTTAATTTAGCATCTTACTTTGGTATTAAAAATTTAGTCAAGCCTACTGAATATAATATTAGTTAAAGTAATATGCTGCTTAATACAAGGTTGCCAGTGCTCCAGAATGTCCAGAGTTTCTTCGCAAGTATGTTGAAAATCCACAAGTCTGTGCATTGTGTTAATTGTTCTGGAAAACAGTATGCATGGAAAATAGTTTTTTCTGTGAAATAAGAAATTTTTGACTTGCCTGCTAGGAAAAAATTCTATTTTTTTTATTATTATCATTATTATTTAAATTTACTTCTATTCTAAACATGATAAATTTTCCTATGAAGATCTGGTTTTAATTGCTTTAACTAGCAAAATGTATTGCCTTGTCATTTGAAGGAAAACTCCTGTGATTTTCTAGATTACAAGATTTTGTTTTTCATAAGCTTTCCCTTCCTTAGGGAGAAATCAATCTCCTCCCTGCCTGATGCACATTTTAAACTTTTTGAATGCAATATATTACATATAATAGAGTCCTGCATCGGGTCGGATAACCCACTATTTCCCAACCTTCATTTCGATTCAGGTTGGGTTGACTCTAGTTGTTTTCGTTGTAGGTTGGTTTGACTTTAAATATTTCAGGTTGAGTTTTGGCTATGGTTTTTGTTAACCTGATTTTTCAAAAAGAGAAAGTACTGAATATGAAAATAATGAACTATATATTTGAATATCAATGAGTGTATATGTGTTAATTTTTATACAAGAAAGTTAAAACTGATCTTAGAGATTTAATTGTAGACTATTTTTCCATAATTGTATTAAAATAGGGATTAATTTTCTTTCACTTCAGATTTGGATTGAAGTGTATCAGGTTCATGTCTGTTTTCATGTTGATGAAATTTTTTTTGTTGGGTTTGTGTCTTGTGAAGGACTTAAAGCAGAATTTTCAGGCTTTGGTCATGTACAACCCGATCCATGCAGGATTCTAGCATACATTCATAATTTGATTATTTTTTTGTCTTAAAAAGTGTGTTTGAATAAAGCATTTATTTAAAACAAGTTTTAATTAAAAATTATGTTTAAAATATATTGTTTGGGGTTACATATTCTGTATTTTGACATTCAAGTAAATAACTTTAAAAATCAAAATGTGGCCTAAAAATTAATATATATATATATATTTCTTAACAGGGAGAAACATAGTTATATGTTGTCAGAATACAGATATTTTGATTTTAAAATTCAAAATGAAATACCTTTCTCTTGTAGATATGTCACGAAAATCCTAGTTTTCTGTTTAATTAAATAATGTTCTATGATTTTTAACTGCTAACTGCTTGTATTGCTCCTGAAGAACCTTGGAAATTCCTGATATTATATATTAGTGTTCTTAAGAGTTGGAAAAAAAAAAAAGAGGTTAAAACCTGTTTAATCTGATAACTTCCATGTTCAAACCACTCTCATTCACTTCCTTGTTAAAAATCCGATGAATTTAATACATAAAATAATAAAACCATGCCACACCATACTCCAAATATTTAGTGTTTATAATTTGAGACTTCAGGTTGTTTATTCTAAAAATATGTTTAAAAAAAAAAAACAATGTGCCTTGTGTATCATCATCAGATTTGCAGTGTGAATCTGATATGTTCTTGCCTTATTTATTCAGATGAGTATGTTTCGTAACGTGAATAAAAATAATTCTTTAAATTATTTTATCAAGCTGAATTCAAATATGCATGTAAAAAGACAGAAAATGTTTGACTCGAGAAAATTGTTTTAATATATATATGAAAGACTGCCTTGTTGCAGAATGTATTTACTCACCAGAGTCGCTTAAAAAAAAAAAAAAAAAAAAAAAAAAATTTCTAAAAGATACATTTTGCATGCAATAAAATCTGCAGATGAGATCTTAGAAACTTTCTGTCCTATGGAGCTGCATGCAAAATATGTTTTTAAATAAAAATTTCAAGCAATCATTATGTACAAGAAAAGTTTGATATATATCTTAAATAAAAAGACATTTTATTAAAAATTTCAATTTATAGTTTGTGGAAAAAAAATCTGATTCAACTATAAAACTTAATAAATATACATTTAAATTGAGAGATCTTTCATAATTAGAATGTCTTATAAGTATATGACATTTTTTTGTTAACAAGTAAAAAAAAAAAAAAACATTGGTTCTAAATGAATATTATTTCATTCATAATAATAATCATATCATTTATTATCACTTTCATTTCTATCATTCATTATCATTTTCATTTCTATCATTTATTCTATCATAATATTTTTAGCTTTTTATTTCATTTTTCCTCTTACTCACTTTTTTTAAATACATTTATCCTACTGTTTCATTGATGTACTGTTTATATCTTCATATTACAGTAGACTCTAGATCATCTAAATGCTGAGAAATAAAGGAGTATGTTGAAAAATTGGAATCATCGAATAACGTGGAGTTATCTTGTGGTGCATTTTGTAACTGTACAAACATCTATATTTATTTAATTAATTCAACAACAATTATTTTAATTGATAAATTAATCATAGGAGTTGTAATTTTCCAACTGAGTGAAAAAGTGACCAGGCCAAAATTTGAACACAGGGCCATGACTTGATGTGCCAACATTCTACAAATGAGCTATCCTGGACAAATCCGATGGAAAAATGTTCAGTCCAGGATTTCAATGTAGAACCTTGGCTTAAGCTTCCAACCTCTACCACTAAGCTAACCTGAGAAGATCTGGCAGACATAATTCATTCAGACAACCTTTTAATAATGATATGGGGTTATTATATGTGTATATTACACTTGATTAATTCAACACAGCTATTATAATTTGTAAATAAATCATAGCAGTTGTAATTTTCCAACTGAATGAAAAAGTGTCCATGCCGGGATTTGAACATAGGATTTTGGCTTAAGCCTTAGATATGTTGAGATACGTGAGAGCTGATAGTTAAATGAATGTCTGTGTGTTACATAACTGAGTATTGGATAATCTGGAGTCTACTGTACTAAAATACCTATTATAATTACAATAACAAGCACTAAATGTTTTATTTTTCAGGAATAATGCTCTTTTGGAATGGAAAAAATCCAGTGATGGGTTTGAGTAAAAAGATTCTTGTACATAAATGTCACTTTTGTCAATATACAACTCGTTATTCAACCCACCTCAAAAGGCATATACTGATACATACTGGAGAGCGTCCATTTGCTTGTGAACTTTGCAATTATAAATGTAACCAAAAAGAAAGTTTGAAGAAGCATATGTTAACTCATTTGTGAAAAATTCTACTTATTTTTGTATCTTATCTATGCTTTTATAAGGAAATTAATATGATTGTTGTGTAGTTAATTTAGAAATGATTGTTCATTTTCTGTTGAATGGCATTTAAATGTATCTTATATGGTTTTATTTGTAATTGTATTTATCTCGCACAAATGAAAGGTATACAATGGGTTTGATTAGCAAAACTAATTGGAAAAATTTCTTTATGCCCAAGTATGTTGAACGTCATTAAAAAATAATGAAATTTTTTGTTTTTGTAAGTTTGTTTAATATTTATAAGCAGATTTTATTAAATCTTGCTTGGAATACATATTCAAGAGTTTAATTATCTTGGCCTTATTGAAATCCTCTTGGCCTCTCATGTAGCAATTCTCATCCTCTGATGTGTAGCAAAAATAATCATCTAAATCACTTCCCTCCTTTCTAAAATTTTAGTTTCTTCTCTTTTGTCTCCCTCCAGCATACAAAGTAAAACTCTTTATTTTTAAAGTTTTCTGCCCTACTTGTTACTTTGTAGTATATTAATCAATCACCTAAATTCCCCTGAAATTTTTAAACCACCTTCCCCCTACCAAAAGGGGAGCTTTCTAGATATGTAGGGACAAAGGTATTGTTCAGATTTTTACTAAATAATTCCAAAAAATACTTCAAAAATAATGTTTAATTATTCTGAAAGGCAATACAAAGTGTAAATTTAATTTACTTTATTTTCACTTAAATCTGTGTTAATGTTTCATTTATAAAGAATGAAGCTATTATTATTATTATGTTTTTTTACTAAGATAATTTATAGTTCTTTTGTGTAAACTTTTATAATAGATTCATTTTAGCAGAAGACGTCTTTTTCTTATTAAGTACGAACTATAATTTATAAAATAAAGTTTTGATCTGGGAAAATATTTTGGCTACTAAATTTGAGCTTGAGGCTTTTATTTTCTAGGGTTTAGGCTGCTAAAACAACTATTTTGAGCATTGATTAGTATTCACCACTCAGTGAAGAGGATGCAGTATAGAATAAGGATGCACCGAATGTTCAGTATGTATTTGGTTATCAGTCTAGCCAAGTGTCAAAATATTCAGTTTGTCGAATATTCAGTTTGGCCAAATGTCAAAATATTCAGCCTGCCGAATTAAAAAAAAAAAAAAAAACTCTTTAAAAAATATTTTTCAAAACTTTACATAACTTCAATTTTTAATTGCCAATCAATAAAGATATTCAGATTGATTACATAGAATCATATTCAAGTAAAAGAGATTGCTTTTGCATTATTTATTTGCTGTTTGGAAAGTTGATACTTGAGAAAATTCACTATCAATGACGACATTCATAAGAATTAATGGTGAAGAAAATGGTGTGTTTCCAACCTCTGAAGGTAAATGAAAGTTCCTGAATATTGTCTGGTAATACTCTTGTTTTTTGCTTTTTCACAAACAGTGTTTCTAAATAAAACAAACTTTCAGGTGTGATAGTAACCATCCAGACAATCAGATTTTGTATAGAAAACCTTGATTACAATCCACATGTTCAGCGAAAAGAACAGTGTATTTCACTGCAAGTCAAACTTTGATTTTCGTATGTAATTTTAACAGTAATGAAGATATTGTAATGATATTGTCAACAAACTTATTTTGCTTTCTGTGAAATATGATGACATGTTGAGAAGTGCTGTAAATGGGCACCATTGACATCCAGACAACACTAAGCTAAACATTCCATTATTCAGAATGAAGCTGACAGTACATATGCTTTGTCACCGACCAAAATTCAGTCACTTATAATGATGTCGTCCCATTTCATAGAGAGCAAAGTTAATATGCTGAAAATCTTGCTAAAATATCACCCTTGACACACTGTATTTTTGTTTGAATAAGTGGGTTGTGATACTGAGTTCCTGTACAAAAAATATTTTTCTTGATTGCATTATCTTCCCTGAAACTTTGTTTCAAAATCTTAGGAACACACTGTATGTTTCCAACCTCTGAAAATAATCATTCACTCTAGACACTGCTTTCTGGTGCTTTTAAGAATTTTCTTGCTGAATCAAAACAAGCAGGACAGTCATTCTTTCTAAGTTGCCACCATTAGAATAATTTTTTTTTATTTTAGTCTTTTCCTAACAAATAAACACTATACAGCTGTAAAATTTGCCTTCTAATTTCTTCAAAATTTCTCCTCAATTTTAAAATATAAGAAAATGTTATTAGTTTATTTGAACTTACAGAAGAAGCCATGAATTTAAAAATTTTATGAATGAAAAAAGAGCAAAATAATTAAATGAGCATGGAAATGGAAAAGGTAAATTATTTCAGAACAAAATATGCAAAAAAAAAAGTATGAAACAAATATTGTTAATAAATATATTGTTAATATGATCTTTACAAATTTGATAAAATCTGGTAGCCAGGAAAAAATTCTAGTCACCAGTAAAAAATATTTGCCCCCCTCCCCATCAGTTATTCCTCATAAAGTGCAAAAGTTTTTTATGGATTAATTGAGAAAAAATAATAACAATCGTAGTTTAGAATTATTATTTACATAATTTAGAATGATAATACAAAGTTTTCTATTGAAACTTATCAAAATTATATATGTTCAGAAAAAAAAAATACTGTAAAGATTGAATTAACCAGTATATGTTCAGGAAATGCTGATTGCCAAATGCTTCAAAGTTCCAGATAGTTGAGTGCTACATAACCTATGTCTGATTGGGGGGGGGGGGGGGGCATCGATGAAATATTGAAACAGAAAAACAATTTTTTTTGCCTATTTTCTTGTCGAAGTCAGTCAAATAATTCTGATTTTAATATTTGCATTTGATTAACTTATTTTTCCCAAATTAAAAACAAAAGTTAAAAATATTTTTTGTTGGAATATAATTTCAAAGTTTACTTCTAAATATTTTGTAACTTTTGCAACATCTATAATGAGACATCTTATCAGAAGTTTAATTTAGAATGCCATAAGCTCATTTCTTAGATCAATTCTACCAAGAGGAAAACAACAACAAAACATGTCAGATTAAATAACTTGGTCGCCAGTGGCAACTTGGCAACTGCATTTGTCAAGCCCTTGTGATAATATAAAATATGTTGAATATTAAGTTTTGTTTACCTCACAATATTTTATTTTAATAAAAGCGCTTTATTTTGAAAATTTTGAGGCTTAAGTTTATCCTTTTTATGTCATTTGTAAAAAAATATCAGTCTAGAATACAAAATTTCGTCATTTCTTTGTTTTTCTGGTTTACTTACATAACATTAAATGGATAAGAACCCCTCTAAAAGTAATGAATAAAAATATTGCTTGTGTAGAACTTCTCTATATGTAGAACAATTTATTACACAATTTATTGATAAATATTTGCTTGAATTAATTAAATTCATTTCAGTTTTTGTTCGCAGATTTAAAGCAAAACATTATTCTATTTATATATTTATTTGAACTCTATTTTAATTTGAAGTTTAATTTAAAACTTAAGTTTGATTCAGTAATCTTGTTGATATGAGAGAAAATACATAATAGCATCATGTTTTCACATAACAGTATTTTTTTCTATGATGTTTGAATACTTGATGTATTTTTATGTAATATCTTTGTCTTTGATATTTTTGAATGCTTATACTAATATTTTTGACAATGTGAATGATTCAAATATTATCTAGATTATTGGATACTATCCAATCATATGAAAGCTATACTGTTCATACAATGAAAATTCATTTTATTTTTAAAACAGCTCTTTTTTATTAACCTGTGTGTGTATTCAATTCTTAATAGTGTAATTTTATCTGACAAATATTTAAAAAAAAATTCTATAATATAAAATATTTTCTAATATATTATGTATGAAAACTATCTCAATACAGATGGTTTAGAGTATTGAATGTTACGATTTACAGACAAATTCTCAATTTTAATTTTTCAGGAACAATGTTCTTTCACGAAGAACTAAAAAGTCTCAAGGTAGTGAATAAACAAGGCCGCATCCATCAGTGTCAGTTTTGCCAATATTCCACTCGTAATTCAGCACATCTGAAATCACACATATTGACGCATACAGGAGAAAGACCATTTGCTTGTGCCCTCTGCAGTTATAAGTGTACTCAGAAACAAAATTTGAAAAAGCATATGTTAAGACACAGATGAATACTTTCATGCACTTTCTCTATTGTTAATATTTTTTAATGTGATAATATGATTATAAAGTTTGTGCAGCGTTCAGTACTATTACTAAGTGATTTCAATATTAATCTCCATAATTTGTAAATGTTGCTCATAATAGCTTTTTATTATCCATTCTGCAATCTACAATGAGTTCTTCATTTTAATAATGAAATAATGAGGAAGAAAGATACCAGTGATTTATATTTTGAGTTGTCCACACTATCAATTTTTATATTATTTTAGATTACATCATGTTCTCAAAAACTGTTTGAAAAAATTTTACTCATTATTTGTTTGTTATTTTATTTATTTATTTTGAATGATGAAGTGTTTTTGGTTTACAGTACATACAGATGAAAGTCATGTTTATTTTTTCTCAACATAGTGTAAAAGATTCAAAACTGCAAATTTGCTTTTTCAAGCAAATACAAATAGAGGCTTTTATCTCTTAAATTACTTTGTGTAAAAATGAATTTATTATTTATTTTAATGTAAAAAGAGTATCATATTAAAGAAAAAAATTTATGTGAGAGACAAAAAATATGCTTTAACAAGGGCAGGATGTGGGAGATATAAAGTTTCTGTGCAAACTTTCCATGAAGATTGCTTACTATCAGTTAATTAATGTATGTAATTGTTAAAAATTACATTTAATCAGACAATACTAGATTAAAACACACATTTATATAAAAAAACAATTAAAAAGCTTATATGCAAACATTTCAGATTCTCTTCAGTGCAATAACATACGATGCTCATCATGTAATGCTCATTGCCTTGTCCTCTTTCATCTTTCTTGTCACTTGTAGCCTGAAACATTTGCATAAGTTTTTAATTGTTTTTTTTTATATAAATCTGTGTTTTTAATTTAGTATTGTCTGATTAAATGTAATTTTTAACAATTGAATTTTATATATTGGATGTAAAAAAAAAAATTCAGTTATTTGTAATGTATGTAACTTGTAGAGTCCACTATTCAGACAATCCATATTATTATAGACAATTATTGTCTTTTTTAAGTAAATTGTGTCAAAATTTACTAAAAATATCTCATAATTGAAAAAGTTTTTATCAGTTTAGATATATATACACTCATGTTTGTGAAAATTGCAACACCATGAAGGAATTATGCAAATTGAACCAAACTTACAGGAAATGTAAAGTGAGGTAAGACATGCAAATGAGTAGAATTACAAAGTGATCGCGCATGCATGGAACGAGAACCGGCTACTTATCAGTCGCTTGTTCCAGGTATATAAAGGACTATAAAGATGCCTTGAATTTCGTTGATCTTCCTCTGTTTGCGGTAAACGTTTCATTGGTGGTCAATATGCCTCATCAAAAGCAGAGGAAGCCATACCAACGACTAATGGAGTTCATACGAGGCCGTATCGTCGGTATGCGAGAAGGTGGATTTTCGTATTGAGAAATCGCAGTCCACACGCAGTGTAATGCCACAACAGTGATGCGTGTTTGGAAGAAATGGGCAGAGAAGAATCAAACAAGGCGAAAACCTGGCAGTGGGGCACGCAATAGCACAACGGCACGGGTTGACAGAAACATCATCTGCATGGCTGTGACGGACCGTACAGCATCCTCTCGTGTGTCCACACAACGTTGGAGCACAGCTACAGGTGTTTTGTTGTCTAGCTCCACAGTTCGTCGCCGTCTGCTGCAGCATGAACTGCGTGCAAGGGTTCCTCTACGCAGAATTCCCCTCTCGCTGAATCACAGACGCCTCCGACTTCAATGGGTTCAGCAACAGAGCGTGTGGCGTGTCCAGTGGCAACAAGTTGCTTTTCCTGATGAATGTCGCTACAATCTGGAATACAATCATGGAAGAGTACGCGTCAGACGTTACAGAGGGGAACGTCTACTCCCACAGTGTGTTATCCAGCTTCATACTGCCCAAACGCCTGACATCACGATGTGGGGAGCTATTGGGTATAATTGTGGATCCCATCTAGTGCACATTGTGGGCAACTTCAACAATGATCGCTACATAAGGAAAATTGTGGAGCCAGATGTCCTCTCCTTTCTTTGACGGATTCCGGGTGCCGTATTTCAGCAGGATAATGCCTGTGCACATGTTTCTCAGACTGCACAAGCCTTCTTCAGTACACAACAGGTTTCGCTTCTTCCATGGCCTGCTTATTCCCCGTATATGGCTCCCAGCGAGCATGTCTGGAATTTCATTGGTTGGCGACTCGCTCGTACAGCTGGTGGGGCACACAGTAAGACTGAACTTTGGCTTCAGGTCGAAGCCATCTGGAATGCCATTCAACAGAATTGCATTCAGAACCTGTATGATTCAATGCCACGACGTGTGCAGGCTCTCATTGCTCAGTGTGGCGGACACACAAAGTACTAATTTTCGACGTTCTTTTTGTTTTTTTTGTCTTGTAAATTTGATCGTTTATTTGTACCACTATCAGTAATATGTGGAATACATTTCATAAATTTCTGAGAATTCCTTCATGGTGTTGCAATTTTCACAAACATGAGTGTATATATATATATATATATTAAATTGCAGTTTTCGTTGTTGAAGTAAATGTAGTGCTATTCCTTCTACTGTTTTCATCATTTTTATTTTATTTTATTTTTTTAGTTATTTCCTTTTTTATTAATAGCAGGATTTTTCCTAGTATATGTTTAGTTTTTACATGAAATCTAATAGAGGTAAAGGAAGATTTAATATTTTTATTATGTGATGCAAATGTCATTTTGCTCATTGTTTAATGTTACATTTTATATTCTTCATTACTTGCTATAAGTAATTCTTAACCTTCTAAGAGCCATGAACTGATATATCTGTTCACTAAGCTGTATGTTTCACTGCAGTAGAAGCATTATTTAAATTAATATAATTCTACAGATATAATGCAGTTTTAAAACATTGAGTAATGATTATTACTCTCAAGGATTATATTCATATATGTAATTAAGTTTTTTATATCATGTTGGAAAAATTATCTTTATTTAGCATTTTCTAAAGAATACAGAAAAAACAATATTACAATTTTGCTCTTTTGCTAGGCGGTCAGAGAGTTAAGGCAACTGTCTCATGTTGCTATTTTAGTCTGAATTAGGTCAGTAAAAACATGTTTTTAACACAAGGCATGTGTTTCAAGATAATGAAGCTGTCCTAAGTTCTAAATGGGGTAATCTTAACATAGAAATATGTGTCTTTATTTTGTTATTTGTAATAATACTTTTGTATTATGCTATTTGTAGATATTTTTTATCGTTAATATTTATTTGTATTCATCTGACAATAAAACATATTCATAAAAATAAGAAATATGTGAGTAAATAATTTTTTCATGATAAGAAACACTCTTTGGCTTAAAAAGTCTTCCACATAAGGCATCTATCTCTTCTTTTTGACATATACTCTTGCCATAAACAATTCAACTATTTTTGTTTTTTATTTTCAGTAGTCATGTAATGTTCATTGCCTTGTCCTCTTTTATTGAGCAAACGATTATCAATACCAACAAGATATATTATTAATGACATTTGCTTTCTAATTTATAATCTATATTTGTATAATGTCTAAATTTTGTTTGAGAAAATCCATTCGAAGAAATTTTTGCCTTCATTCTCAAGAACTTTCAGTTTCTTCACATACATGCTTTTTGTTCTATTAATTTTTAAGTATCACTATTTGAAAGACTAGTCATAACTTGCATTACTTCCTCAATGTCCAGCACATTTTATACTGTCTGTTTATTTAAATTTTTTTTACCAGTAGACCCATGTGCTTTCATGCTGCAATCTTTGAGATTATTTTCTGATATGTTTTTCATTAATTTTTAATTAACTGCAGTTTTTAA
This sequence comes from Maratus michaelseni, assembly GCA_963931845.1. Taxonomy (NCBI): domain Eukaryota; kingdom Metazoa; phylum Arthropoda; class Arachnida; order Araneae; family Salticidae; genus Maratus; species Maratus michaelseni. The sequence continues at coordinate 145,005,798 of OZ007596.1, forward strand.
TGAAACAACATATTTTAGTAAAATGCGAGTATTGTCAAAAACCTCTTCAAAAACCTTTTCATGATATAAGTCATTCATTGTCGTGCATTTTGTATATGCATAGAAAAAGGTATGTCAACATTAGAAATAATATATATGATTAGTCGTGAATGCATTGAAATTAAAATAACAGTATATTTGTGACACTTAATATTTTAATACATTAAATTTTAAATTATTATTTTAAGAAACAGCTCATTGTTATAGACATTTTTAGTGGTTGTGAATTAAGATGCATGTTTAATGTTACTTTCAAGTATTAAAAGCTTATTATTTTATATTTTAGGGATTTTCAGTCAATGCTGTTAAAAAAATATATATATGAAAGTACATCAAATATAAAGCAGATTTTTATTAATAGACTTTTCTAGAATATTTCCAAAATTATACCAATGTTATTTTTCTAGATAACTTTCTTTAACATCTATATGCTTTTCCAACTAATTGAGAGTTTTTTTGTTCTTGTATAATCTATATATATATTTCTCTTACGTGGCGTGGAAATAGGGCTGAATTTGTAGCTTATGGTTTGGCAACAATCGTGGCTTCCAGAGCTCAGACCAATGAACAGACTAGATTGTGTTAGATCAGCTCCGCCTCCAATATGGCAGTCAGTGTGAGAGCAGTGAAACCATAGAATGAAACGCAAACTAGCAATTATTAAAAATAAAATAACATGTACGTAATCCAAAGCGTCTGAGATGATCCCTCATTTTAATTATGAGTAATATCTTTAATTTCAAAAATGAATTCTCAACTCTTATTTAGAATTCATTTACGAATTTCACTCACTCAAAAATCGGAGAAAATAAACATATCAACTGTCTAGATTGCGTCTGCTGCCATCTGTTGCTGTCTTGATGAAATAAAAAATAATTTCTTTTGTGAAAATCTATAATCAATTAGAACAGTAAAATGTCGAACGAAATTTAAACAATGATTGATGATATATATAAACTATCTTCCTATCACGTAGTTTTTTTTTTCTAATGAATTTAAGCCGTGCTGTACAATATTATAGGTGCAATAAGTTTTAAACTAATTATATTTCCAAGATCCTTTTTTCATAGTATTTAAATGATTTATATGCCCATTGGTAGCGCCAACTAAATGCATTTTTAGTTGTGTTTTCAATGGAGAATTACTTTTTTACATTTAAAAAAAATGTCAATTTCATATGTTCAAATGTTTTATGGTAGAACTTATTCCAGCTAGAATTGCAGAAAAATGAAAAGGGGCGAGGGAGCGAAGCGAGCTGGGACCGCGTAGCAGTCTCAATGTGAATTGCTTCGCAATTCATGTGGGATTGGTGAGCGTCAGCGAGTAAGGGGCTGAGCCCCCTAGTAAAAATAATTACGGCATGGATGGAGCCATTTACACAAAAATTCTTTGATTTCTTCACCTGAAAATCTTTCTCCTCTTAACCCTTCTTTAAAAGAGATTAACAAAATTAAAAAATGCTAGTAAGAAGGTGTTAAGATCATACTATAAGCCCCAAAGCAGAGTATTTTGCAGTGTTCTGCAATGAATCTTTAGCTCATCAAAAATGTTCTGCAGCAGTAAAAAAGAATGACTAATTTCATAATTTTTCTTCCTCACAACTGATTGAAGAATTTCCTGATCTCCCCCCATCCCCTTATCGACTGGCGAATTTTACCATTGTTTATCAAAACTGATCGATGAATTTCGCAATTTTTTTCCCATGACTGATTGAAGAATTTTGGTATTTTACGATGGTTCACAACCAAATTTCGTGTTTTATTACCTGTGACCGATTGATGAATTTTTAGATTTTGCTTCTACTTATTGGCAAATTTTGCTATATTTTATTGTGACCAACTGGCAAAAATCTCAGTTTTTGTATTTTCTGCAACTGATCAAAGAATTCACATTTTTCCTCATAACCAGCTGAAGAATTTTCCGATCAACATGAGCAATTAAAGAATTTTGCAATTTTTTTCCGACGATTGCCTGACGAATTTTGTACTTTTTCTGATGACTGAATGACGAGTTTCACTGAAAATGAGAGTTTGAAATGTTTTGCAGAGAAGCCCATTGATCTGCAACGTACATCGCACTTTTAAGCATATTCTGCTTTGGGGACTAAAAGGAGGATAAACGAGTGTTGTCCTGTGAAATATTTGTTTTGTTATACCTATTGTGTAACATTTTCCATTGTCCCAGAGAATAGAGACTTTCGGATCGAAATAAAGTATTTTTAGGATTGATGTGCAGCTTTAATCTTCCCCAAAAATCTCCATTACTGCGTTATTTGTATATCAATCAAGAAAAAAATTATGCACAAAATATCCCTGTAAATCCCAAAAATTATTAGTCAGAATTTTGCCAGTTTGTATAATTTTTCTTCAGTGATGCAATTTCACTTTATGTGTGCCATTCTATACTGGATCGCTTTGTTTCACCTTCTTTAAGCCATTTTTAAACAACTTTTATCATTTTCATACCGTACCTCAATAGTGTGTCATTTCCAAATTGTGCATTCAGCCCGTGTCAAAATTTCAACAGGTTTGACTTTTTCATTAACCCATTAAGCGCCATTGCTCCCATTTTGGGAACACTGCTTTATGATTTTTTTTCTAAAGTGAGTATTTTATATATTGTTAAAAGGTTCGTGTTATTTGAATTTTGAATATAATAGATGACTTCTGAAAAATTTTTTTAAGTTTCATTAGAATTTTCTATTGTTTAATATGTGTTAAAAAAGGCAAAAAATAGCTTTTTGGACATACTTGAAAGAAATATTAAAAAAAAAAAAAAAAAAAAAAAAACTATAATAAAAATTATATTTTTTAGTTAAAATATGTTTATAAGTGTTTATTATATTAAACAACATCAATCCGGAATTAATATGTGTAATAGATCAATAACAATTACCGAAAGCATAAGTTGTTCCCAAAATGGGAGCAATGGCTTCTAATGGGGGTAATGTTTTTGAAAACTTGTACATATGACTCTGTGCATTTATGGTATTTATTTTTCAGTTTATTAGCTATAAAAGGGATAAATAATATCATTCTGAAACTAATATTTAAAGAAGATTTCATATAAATTAGTCCAACTTTTACATTTATAATAAAAAACAAAATGAAATTACCAGTTCTATAAGAATTTTCATTATCCATCTCTTTATTTTTCATCATTACATTATTTTTTTTTTTTCTGATTTTTTTACATGGAAGATAATTGAACATTTTTTTAGATTTGGATGATTTTTTGGCTGTTCCAGAAATCGTTTTTTTTTTTTTTTTTTTTTTTTTTTTTTTTTTTTTTTTTTTTTTGCCACCTGATTGCAGTATTGTAACATACGAGGAAGATATCTTCCTCATATGTATGTCGCATAAGTTATTTTCTATTACATATGTAATAGAAAATAATTCATGCGATGATTTATCCTATGTTATATTTGGTGGAGTAGAACTTTCCATAAATTCTAAATCAACAGACAATCAAGAAATATCTGATTTAGAGTTTAAAAAAGACAAAGTATTAAAAGCACACTTGATATTTCAGATGAAAGTTCAGACGAATCTTCAAATCGGAATATGGAAAAACTAAGCAAAATGCAAAAAAAAAAATAATAATAATAATAATTGAAAAAAAAAAAATCAATTTCAGAAAACGCCAAAAAATAATAAAATGGTGCATAAAAAATGTTCCATCATTTGCATGAAAAATAGTAGGACAAAAATTATGTAAATGGGAAAAATAAAGAGATGGATAATGAAAATGCTTATGGAATCGGTAATTTTATGTTTTATTTTTATCATAAATGTAGATGTTCGACTAATTTATATGAATTATTCGTAAAATATCAGTTTCAGAATGATATTACCCCTTTTATAGCTAAAGAACAGTGAAATAACAACCATAAATGCACGGAGGCATAAGTAAAAATTTTGAAAAAATTTTCCTCCATTAAGAGCCATTGCTCCCATTTTGGGAACATGCTATTTTTCCTAAATATTCGAATTTTTTTTAATTTTTTCTTCAGAAATACTTTAAAGACTTCCTATTCATAAAGAAAAAACAACTGTTCCATAAAAAAAATAGTTTAATATATATAGCGGCGCTTAATGGATTAATTGAAAGTTTTATAATTATGGTTAGTGCAACTGTACTAGATTCTTTGTGTTTATTCATGATGCTAGCTACTAAATAAATGAATATATGAAGAATAAAACAATGCTAAATGATTTTTTAGGCTGTAAATAACATGATTGCCATGACGACAAATATAAGAAATTTCTATTGATATTAACAATGTCTCCTTTATATTTGATCCACCTTGATATTTTTATTTTAAATTGCTTTAAAAAATAATTTTAAATAAGTTTTTAAAAAATTTTTAAAGTTTAAAAAATATTTTTTAAACTTAACAGTAATTTCCAAAAGTTTGATCATAAAATAGTTAAGAATATTCAATGTTATCATTTTAGTGTTTTTTTTAATAATTTATTAAAGTTTAATTTGTGTTTTAAGAATTGTTGTAACAAATATTTTTAAATTTTGTTATTTAGTTTATTTTCTTATAAAGTATAGATGTAAAGTTTCAATTTTACAGGAATGAAAAATGCTGGTGATGAAGATTGTACATCAAATAGCATGAAAAGACAGAACTATTCATGTCCCTACTGCCCATATTCAAATCGCAGACCAGCACATTTGAGGAATCATATTAGGATACATACAGGAGAACGTCCATATGCTTGTGTTCTTTGTGATTATAAGTGTATACAGAAACAAAATCTGAAATCACATATGTTTTCAAAGCACCATCAATAAATTTAGTTCTTTAAAAGTTTAAATAATATTTTTTTTTTATTTCTCTGTATGTTGTTGTTTTAAAAATTCAAATTCATTATTTTTGATTAATTTTTAAAAAGTTTAAGCTTTACTTATTTATTAATTTGGTTTTAGAACTTAAGTATGGATGAAAAGTTTTGATTTTATAGGAACCAGAAATATTTGTGATGAAGAATGTGCATTTAATAACCTGGAAAGACAGAATTTTGTATGTCGTTTTTGCCAATATACAACTCTCAAGCAAATGGGTCTGAAACTTCATATTAGACATCAGCATCCAAATTACCAAATGCTTTTTCTCTAAGCAATTATTGATGTACATAGGAACTGAACTTCAAAAATCTCCTATCATTTTAATGCATTTTTTTGACTCTGTAAAAAAGGTTAAATAAAGTTGATTTTTTAGAATTTTGACAGTTATTTTAATACTTTGAATTAATATAAAGTTTTCTTTAAAAGTATATAGAGTGGCTTTATTCTTTTGTGTGTGTGTGTGTAGTTTAATAAAACATTAGAGAAAAACAGTATTTCAAAAATAGTGAAAAGTTTAATTTAAATGATTTTTGTGTTACATAATTTTTGTATAATTTGTATTTTCTTTCTTTCTTTAATTCTTGGTGTTTTCTGATTAGTTTGTCTTCTTGGAATGATAGTAACAATACATTTACAACAATAAGTATTTCATTATAATTTGATTACTCCCAGTCAACTATGACAGGCTAAAATAATTAAATTAAAAGTTTTGCCCTGTTAGAATTATTCAAAATTATGTTAAACTATCATATAAATTGAATGAAAATAGTATAAAAAATTTACATTCTATTTAAAATTCATTTTTTAATCCACACATACTGAAAATATGTCTTTAATTTTGGGGTTAATTTTCTGCAATTAGAGACCCCACAAAGAGTTAGTGTCAAACATAAGCAATGTCAGCTACAATGTGGTTTAAAGTTCATGGTGTTGCATATAACAATGAAAATTGCAAGAAGCAAAAAGTATGTAAGAACAACACAAGAAAAATCCAATGAGTGATTGTTACAAATAACTCAATCTTGGTTGCAAAAGAATAGTTAATTTTCTGCCAAAACATAAATACAGCATGCTAGTTTCATGTAAGCATCCAATTATGGAAGATTTCCAGGTTTGGATAATATCACAAATGAGTAGAAATTTTGCCTATATGACCTGTTAAAGCTAAATTTGACAGTATTCTGTAATATATCACCAAACTTGATGACAATTTGGAGCCTTTACGTGCATGTGTATCTACACTCAAACATTATACTGTATGTCACAAACAATATATATTTTTAATACTGCAGAATTAAAGAATGTATTTAATGTATATTTAAAGTAATTAAAATTTGTTGTGTTGAAAAGATCAGAAAAAATATCACTGAAATAACTGCCTTTTCTTAAAACCAAAGATACCATTACAACCGGGAAGGTACCATTAATAATGTTTTGTATTATGTGTTTGTATGTGTTTAAGGTTTATGTTTTGTATTTTCATCTGAGAAATGAGGATGACAGTTTAAATCGGCAGAAGTAGTAGAAAACATTAAAACAAAAGGTACCAATACAACCTAGAAAATACTGTAAAAATGTTAGTTTTTTCCCCCTTTGTAACTCCCCAAAAGACTTGGCGACAGGGATGTTAGTGGAGGGTATACAGTGATATATGCCATACACATTCTGGATAACTTTGCACACCCATATAGCTTATACTTTCTTGTGTGTACCCTCTGCCTATAGCATATATCTTCCAGGCTTTTTTTACAACTACACCACTGCTTGGCAATTGAGATTTCTCGCCAGAAGAAACTGAATGTTTACTATGCCTGTGCTTGAAAAACCAGATTCTCCAGGCATGCACAGAAGCGAACTGCTGAAAATTGAAACTCGTTCATTATGGTTTTTAATTCATATCTTGGCTAATTATCAAGAAATGAAAAAGCTGAGTTTCAGGTACATTTGGACCTGTCTTTGTCTATCCTTATCCAAATTTACAGACCTCTACCTGTAATAGATTTCCTTAGCCCTCACCGACAGACAGACAGGCAGGCAGACAAAAATTCTTTTTTATAATATAGATACCGAAAAATGACATTTTCTCAATACTGAGCACAATAATATGTTTTCGCTTTATAAGAAGACTTTTTTGCTTCAGTAATGTCCTTTTTAATGACCGTCATGCCCTTTTTCTTTCTAGAGTGAACACCAGTTATTACTTTAAGAAAAAATTGTTTCTTTTAACATATTTATGAAATATTTCCAGAATTTTAATAACTTTAAAACTCTGAAATTAAACATCATACTATGCTCACTATTATTCCATAATTTACCCAGCAAAATTATGTATATGTAATGCTTTTTAAGTAGTTTAATTTAATTTTTTTTGGGGGGAGGGGGGGGGGATCTAATTTTCTTGGAAAGATTTTCTTTTAAACATATAACATGTCTGTGTCTATACACCAATATATATAGCAATTGAAGTATATTTTACTTCAGTAGTTTCAACAGATTTATTATGAAATAAGTATGTATTAATGAAATGTCTATTTATAAGTAACTTGTTTATTTTTAGATAACTTTTTTTGTTTTCTTTAAAATGTTATTATTTTTGTTTGTTTATTTTTAAGTGAGTTGATAATTTATGATTTATGCCTTAATATTAAATATAAAAGAAACGTTTTGATTTTGTAGGAACCAAACGTCCTGGTAATGATCTTTCATCAACTAACCTGAAAAGACGGAATATTTCGTGTCCTTTTTGTCCATATTCAAGTCGTAATTTGGCAAATGTAAAATGCCATATTATGTTAAAGCATAGTGAATCAGATAATCAGAAGTATAGAGAATCAGAAAGTCACAAGCATAGAGAATCAGAAAGTCACAAGCATAGAGAATCAGAAAGTCACAAGCATAGAGAATCAGAAATTCAGAAGCATGGAGAACCAGAAAGTCAGAAGCATAGAGAATCAGAAATTCAGAAGCATGGAGAACCAGAAAGTCAGGAGCATAATGAATCAGAAAGTCGCAAGCATAGTGAATCAGAAAGTCACAAGCATAGTGAATCGGAAAGTTGCAAGCATAGTGAATCAGAAAGTCAGAAGCATAGTGAATCAGAAATTCAGAGGCATAGTGAGCCAGAAAGTCTGGGGTACGGTGAATTGGTTATTGAGGAGCCTATTGAATTGGATAATCAGGAGATGGAAGAATCAGAGACAAGATTTCCATGCCCCTTTTGTTTATATACAAATCGTAGGGCAGAAAGTCTTAAGCTTCATATTAGGCGACAGCATAATGAGCACAGACTGTTTTTTATTGACTAATTATTAATGATTGCAGAAACAAAACCTAAAATCTCTAATATTTTCCAAAATATTATTAAGAAATTTAATTCTGAAAAAAGTTGAAAAAGTGTCTATTTTTAAAATTTTTGTTTTAGTACAGTAAACTTTGAAATTGATATATAAAATTACATTACAAATATGAAAATGCTGTCCTTTTATTATTTTTCTTCTTTTTTAATGTGTGGATTTGTAAACTAGTAGCACATTGATTGAGAAAAACTTATAATTTAAGGTTTTCTTTTTGTTATATCCATTTTCTGTAATTTTTTGTTTTTGTTTGTGTGTGTTTTCTTATTATTCTTAAATCTGTTTAAGACAAGGAAAAGAGTGAAAATTTTAAAGAATTTCATTTGCTTACATCTAGCCATACTCATTGACCATGTTACTTTAAACTCAGTTTTAAAAAATGTTGCTTTTTGAACTTTGATGTACCTTTTTATAAAAACTACTGTATATTAGTGTTTGTGATTTTGCGTAAACTTTCTACAAATATCTTCTTTTTAATCTGAAGTTAATTGTTGTAACTAATATGTTTTCATTTTTTCTTTTAAAAATTTCTTTGAAAAAATGCATATTTTTTGCTATTTAATAATGGTTTCTATTTCAATTTTTAAGACTGAAAAATATCTGTATAAATTTGACTTTTTTTAAGAATTATTTATTTGATGCAAATAAAATATTTGAATTCATATATTGGTAGTTTATTTAAAAAAAAAAAAAGGTACATTAATTTAACATGACCAATCTTAAACTGAAGTTGTAGTACATTTATGAAGTTCTGTTATTTTATTATTTCATTATGTGTTGCTTATTATTTTTGTTATTCTATTGTGTGCTTGTGTATTACTATTTTTATTTTGTATACTTTTCAAGCTTAAATAAATCTTGACAGAATGGGAAATAGTTTGGTATTTTGCATTTGACTAACTAATCGAGTCATGTTTAAATTTACATGTATATTTCTATCTGGATAATTATTTGGCATGCAAATAATTCTAAATTTTCACACACTGAAATGAATATCGCATAAGAATTGAAATGAAATTCCCCCCCCCCCCAAAAAAAAAAAAAAAATAAAATAAAATAAAATAAAATAAAATAAAGATGCATAAATTAGAAGACTAATCATCAACCTTTTTATTATCATGTGGACATTTAATTTTTTTTTAACCATCTTCCTAGGCACACACTCCTTGACACTTTTCTGTACAGTAAAACGTCTCAATAGCAGACACCTCGGCATTGCATAATTTTTACTCTATTCAGAGGTATCTGCTTTTCAGAGGTAAAAATATAGAAATGTATGTGTTGTGGATTGAAAAGTGTCTGTTGTTTGGGAGTGTCTATAATGGAGGTTTCACTTTATATGTGTGTGTATTGTGTATATTGCATAAATATGCACAATCAGACATGCTTAGATATAGGTTAGATAAAGGTGTATATTTGGAAAATGTTTCAAATGAAAAGAGTAATTCAGCTTCTTTGTAAATAAAACTGATTCCAGGGGTGATTGTTCATAAGAATTTCTCTCAATTTCAGGAAATTTTGCCTAATATTTATCCAGATTTTAAGATTTTTTAAAATTAATTTTCAGGGACTGTTGAGGAAAAAGTTTTAAATCATTTAAAACATTTTAATATTCACATTTACAAAGTTTCTTTAGTACTTTAATAGTATTTTTAATGTTTACAGTAATGTATAGCATATTTTATTGGTTGCGATCAAAGTTAAACATGAACATTTTAATCATACCCTCCTTTTTTAATATGGCTTATATTATAAAACTTATAAAATTATTTTTATGAGTTATATTATAAAACAGAAACTAGCCCACCTTTTTTAACATGTATAATTTCCAGGATTTTTTAAGAGACAATCACCCCTGAAGAATATTAAGAATGAAAAAAAAAAAAGTCTGTTCTTTTATGTACGATGGAGTCTTCGAATATTTTGAAACTAACAGAATCCATTTTAAGGAAAAATTGTACCAGGTAAGGACCTTTTCTTCAGAGTATGGTTACCATACTTTCCATAGATGCAAATTTCTTTTTTTTACATATAAATTTATAAAGGCTTCGATGGATCAAGAAAGGCAGTCGGTGTGTAAATGTTTCCCATCGGTTCATAATTGCAGACCCCCTAATTTAGAATGTGCAAGAGTAATTTATTTACATTTCAAAATTCCTTTATAGCATGTAATAATGTGTCTTATGTTTTTAATTTTCCAATAGAATGTCATATTTGATGATATAATTTTTTTACATTGTCAAAGAGCAAAGACTACTAACAGCAAAATTTAGACTAACTTTTTAGAACTGCATGTGTAAAATAAGATATATGAGAGCTTCTATTAGGAAAAGTGAAGTTACATTTTACTCTGTTTTCTATTTAACTTACAGTGAAGCACATATTATTTAAATAATTCTCAAATTATAAAGTTAAATAAGTGTTATATGTGAGAAAATTAAAAGATACTCCAGATAATATAGTTTGGCTCAGTACCCAATTCATAAAAACAGAATGAAGCCTTCAAATCTTCAATTTTTAATGCATTTTGGCTGTGTTTCCAGTAAATATTTCAGCAATTGAGGTTTTTTTTCTGTTGTTCTTCGATTCTGTATATGTTTGTAATCTTGTAAAATATTGTGGGCACAGTATTTCAAAGGTTATGATAATTTTATGATTTAAGAAGTCTAAATTGAACATAAGTTACATTTTCACCCAGTAATCTAAAGTGATTTTCTTGTGAAGAAATCTCTCTATTCTAAAAAAGTAACTAATGCTAACTGTTGCCTCTACCATGATTGAATTTATTATGACCTTTACGTTTTCTTGACTGGTAATAAACTATTGCATATGAAAACATGAATATTGATAGTTTTATACGGAAATGTGTTATACACATACTGAAGCAGACAGTTTTTAAATTGGAGAATTATTTTAAGTGCACTTTAATGTTGAAATTGGTCTAAATAATTCACTTAAATAAGTTTTATAAGATCAAAACTATGTATAGCAATTTAACTATCTTTTGCACTCACATACTTGTTTAGATTGTGATGTGCACTGCCTAATAATTTTTTAAATTGGTCTGATGTTTTTAATTTTTTATTTAAAAATTCATTATTTGAGTAGAGATTTAATACACAGTTTGAAATAGCATTTTTTATCTACTGTTGTCAGGTTTTAAAAAGCCCAACTAATAATATTTACAAACACGTTTCACTTGAAAAATGTACTTACCTATTTATTCCATATGAAAAGCATGTAATGGTGAAAAATATGTCAAATGTTTAATCTATTTTCTTATGGACAATATTCATGTGACATCACATGGCATAAAAGAAATGGCTAGCAGATTTGTTTACATATATTTCCTCACTTGATGCAGTGCTGCATAAATACATGTAAATGCATGCGTAAAGTACTTTAGATTTATTTTATACTAATTACTATTCAATGTATACATATTAGAAAATTAATAATTAAAATTAACAAATTTTTGTTTTATAAATAAAATAAAATATGTATGACATTTCATTAAAATAGAGAAAAGAATTCAAGTGTAACTCATACCAGTTTCTGAAAAGATCTAAAAATCAAGATAAAATATAAGCGTAAATTTTCCAAACACAGTGCTTTTTAATTGCACAGTTCTGAATGTTATTCCCAAGTAGACAAATTTCTGTAGGCTCAAACCCAAAGGAAGAATATTGTCTATAGTGCTGTTATAAGTATGGTATCCAGTGACATTTATTACTTAACCATTTTATGCAATTTGATTTCCAAATGTGTAATTGATCTTGCTTAATCACAAAAACAACTGCCGTGCCAGCGGTGAATGTCGCCTTTGTGAATCGGAAAATCCCCCAGTCAAATGGCAAATTCATGGCAACCTACTTACAGAAGATTGCTATTGGTTGTGAAATCATTTAATATTCCATGATCAAGTAATAACATTTATTGCATAATATTTATTTTGAAGGTATTTTTGAAAGTGTTATAATTTTTTAATTTTGTGAATTTATTTGACATTAAATATAGATGAAAAGTTTTAATTTTATAGGAACTAAAAATACTGATTATGAAGATTGTACATAGTATGAAAAGTATGAATGTTTTATGCCCTTTTTGTCCATATTCGAATCACAAGGAAAAATATCTGAAAATGCATATTAGATGTCAACAGACTGAATATCCATTGTTTTTTCTTTGAGTAATTATAAATGTATACCAAAACAATGGTTTTACAACAGTGCCTTTAAATTGTAGTATTTTGTATGTGAGGTGAGGTAAGGTAAGTAAGTGTACTGATATTTTATTTCTTTTAATGAAAATTATGAAAGTATTTATTGCAGTGAATATTTTGAAAGCAGTGTTGTGAAAATTTAGAATTAGCTAAATGATTTGTTTGCATTAAAATTTGTATGATTTATTTTGTGTATATTGAATAATAAAAATAAACTGTATCGCCAAAATTTTTATTAATTTTGTGTTACATGAGGCAGTGAAATTTTAAAATTCATTAAATATAGCTTCATTTGTATAATTGATTATATAATAATGTATATTTGATTATTTTACAGTATATTTAATAGAATTATAATTATGTATTATCTTGTTTATTATGGTAATTTTGAAATTATAAAAATGCTTGTAAGTATAATAAATATTTGTAATGTATCATAAGAAATCGTTAATAAATATTTGAAATTTAATTAGTACTGCATTTTTATTTTTTTATGGTTTTTTATTTTTTCCCCCCTAGTGTGCTTAGTGCTAGTTATAGTTAGTAAGGCTAGTTATTTTACTGCAAATTCTGTTTTTATAAATGTTTTTAACTTTAATGTGTTGTATGTTAACTTAGGTTTGTGAAAGGTCATTAACCAGCAAACTGTTTTAACTTGAATTGAAAAAGTTAGCAGAGAAGTGTGGTGTATATATTTTGTCAGTCATAACTTTAGTCATTGTTCCATAAACAACCCTTTAAAAGGTAATTAACATAAATAACACTAAAATAACAAATTTTATGATATTGTATTCTGATCCCTTTAATAATTGTAATTCATTGATAAATATAATTGTAATTTGTTTATGAATCGTAACTGTAATTCATATCACTTTCATTGAATTTGTGTTTAGAAAACTTTAATCCCCAATTTATTCTGAAAATAATAAATTTAGTTTTCTTCACTCTTTGGAAAATGCCATTGATGATCATAGATTTAGCCATTCAAATGTATTTTTTAATATTTATTTATCTATTTCAGGATTTAGTTATTGGGATGAGAATGAACCATTATGGAAGACTGAAAACAGAAAGGGTGTTACATATCATTCATGTCCTTGTTGTTCCTATTCAACCTGTCGATCATCTCATATGAAAAGACATATACGAATCCATACTGGGGAACGTCCATTTGCATGTTCTTTTTGTGACTATAGTTGTAATCTAAAAGAAAATCTTAAAAAACATATTTATAATCGGCACAAAGATCAATTTGAGAAATAAATGTTTTACATTATTAATTTTTTTATACATGTCAAAATATAGGAGGATTATTTATATATATTTTTATTAATATTTAACAACTTGAGTAATTTCTTTTAATTTTTTTTAATTCTTTTAATTTCTTCTAATTTTCTTTTAATTTTTTTTGAATCAGAGATTCAAACTCTCTCAATTTTTACATGTCCCTCCTACATGCTTTTACAATATTTATAATTTTTCCAGTTTTTTTTCTTATTTGTAAAGTAACAAGAAATTTTTGTTAACTTTTAAAAAAAAATCAAATATGCTAAAAGTGATTACAGTAAACATAAAGGCATAAAAAACCTTTTAATAAACAAACCTACTAGTTTCGTACACACAACCGGTGGCATTCTCAAGATGAATATTGATAAAATAAGCTATTTTTGAAAAAAAAAAATTAAAATATGAACTTGATATTGATAAACAAACATCACAAGATACCAGGTATCTTATTTTTCAATTTATGAAGCATCTCGTGTCAAATTCTAAGTAACTTAAAAGAGGCCAATTTATTGCATATGCTCTCGCTTCACTTATAGATTTCTACTGATTAGCAGATAATTGATGGGGATAAAATTTTGGTGGATAAATAACTTTATTTTAAAAACTAATCTGTAGTAACAAGTTCATATTTCTTTTTTTGGCAAAAGTAGTCTATCTTATCATTAATGACATTGAGAATGTCCCTGGTTGTGTGTTCGAAACTTGTGGTCTGTTTATTAAAAGTGTTTTTATGCCTTTATGTTTACTGTAATCATGTTTAGCATATATATTTTTATTTTAATAAGTATTTATTTTTCTTATATAATTCTATAACTTTTTTACATAATTTTTTACTAGGTAATTGAAATAGGACTAATAAATTATAGTTGCAATTTTTTGCATTGCAGTTTAGAAACTCAGATTAAATTGAAAAGTTAGAGACCCGAATCTTACAAGAAAGGTTGTCAAAAGTGTATACTTATAAAATTTGGAAAAAATTACAGGATATTTTTCTTATGAAGATTTATATGTATATGTTTTAATTTCCTATGGAATCTCTGTATATTGTCATTAAAAATATGGAATTTTTCGTTTTTTTGGCAATTTATCATCGGTTGGCGATACAATGAAATTAAAAAAAATACACTTTCATGATAAATACTCTTTAAGGTTTTTTTTTTTCTCTTCATACTATTTTAAGTTAGTTAAATACATTTGTCTAACTACAGATTTGTCATATACATTTATATGCATATATAATGAAATGTAACCATATTATATGGTTTAGAACAAAGTTTAAATTGAATAAAATTGTTTCAAACTTAAAATTAAGGTCTGATTCTGAGCATTGTCAATTTCACTTCGATATTTTTAGTGTTAATGATAATAAAAGAAAAGTATTGTTGCCATGGGAATGATGACTTCTTCAATAGAAAAATGTATAGCAACAGTGTTCTTAATCTGGCCTTTTCTTTAAAAATGCCCTTAAAACTTTTTCAACCGGTGAAACTGTATAAATTTAAATAGACTATTTCATAATTTAAGTTTAATGAGTGTTTCAATGTGCAGTACTTAATGAATTTAAACAAGCAATTTACAAATGCATTAAAATCACTTGCATTTGGCAAAAAAACGTGCTGCTCGCCAAATCACATGGCACAGTCGTCTTTTGGTGCCAAACACTCGAAAATATTTTATTTTTTTACAGATTCTCTGTTAGGATTCTGCATATAAATTTGACTCATCCTTTATTATATATATAAGTAGTTTCATTTTTTTTTCAAAATGTTTTGAGTATGCACTTGAGACCTTTCTTGTTAGTTGAGCTCCTTTGACGAATTGAAAAATGCTGATAAAATCTTAATTATAAAATGTCAAAAATCATGTTAACCATACTAATAATTCTGAGCGAAAGATAGGATGACTTTAACATTAATGGTGACATGCTTAGGCAAAAAGCTTTCATGATATGACTGAAAGGTTGATGCATTCTATTTAAACATAATTGTTCAAAAACACAATATTTACCTTTTAAAGTGTTTTATTGTTAATCTTAATTTTAATATGTATCTGTATACTATTACAACCAATGAAAAGAAAAATTGTCTTTAAAAAAATAGTAATAATAAATTTTAAAGTGTGCTGGTCTTTATGCTGATTAGATTTTCTTGTATTTAAAAAAGTTTTTATTTTAATGAAAAAAAAATCAGCTTTTAATTAATCCACTACAAGACTTATAAAATCTTTTTTTAAAGTTATAAAAAAATTCATTTAGCGTCTCTGTATTATTTCATGAAATTCATTTTCTTTATAAATTTTAAATTGTATCTAAAAATTTGCATTTGTAAGGATAATTCTTTATTTTAACTTTCTACTTTATAAAAGGTATTGCTGATATAAATCTTAGGCAAATAAAAAACATACACTTCTAAAATTGGGCACATGTGTAGTTTTGGTAATTTAATTCATTTACGAGTACATAAAAAGCAGTTCATTTTATTCTTTAAATTTTGACTACTATATTTTGAAACACCCATTTATAAGAAGGTGAAATTCTGACTACTTTCTGAAGAACTCTAAACTATTTTTTTTTCCATTATTATAAATATAAAATAAAAAGTCATTTTATAATAATTATTAATGTAACTCTGGTAAATTTACACTACAAGTTATTAAAGAAAAAGAAAATAAAGTAAACATTTGTTTAAAAAAGGAAAAGAAAACTTGTGCACTATTTGCAAAAAAAATTTTCTGTATGAAATAAAGTGCTAATTTGTCATCACAATGATTTTTAAATCACATGTATTACGGCTTTTATGCTTATAGATCTCATTGGACTTCTTGTATTATAAGTGCATATTTAATAAATGTTTATATGTTTTTCTTAAGTGTTTTTGATTATTTTAAATTTGGTACACTATTTTTTCAGTGTTTTGTTGGATTACAGTGTTTGAAATACTACATATTTTGTCATATGGTAATTTTTTTCATGTTAAATTGCTAAAAGTAATTTTTTAACTGTTTTATGTTAAAAGAAGACTTCTCAAAGTTTCTATAAAGTCATAATTTTTGCTAAATATAAATTAGAGCCATTCTTTGGTGTCAAAAGAAATTCATTTGGTTAAATTATATTAATCATTAAAATTGGACGAAATCACATTAGCTTGAATTAGAAAGTAGAAAGTTCTTTCCATTCCCAGGAAAAAGTTCATTTTTATTAGAAGCCTCCCTATAACACAAAACAATTTATTTAATAAATATATCAGTAATTTAGATATTTACATATTTTTAAATAGAAATTTGGATTGTTTGTTGCAGATCTTGCTCCTAAAACCTATTCATTAGACCATATAACATAAGCAATCATCAGTATATTGCAATTTTGATCAAATTTAACTTTTATACAATGTTGGATTGCCATTGGTTTAAAACATATAGGAAAATGGTTTTGTATATTCTGGCTTCATGAAGAAATATTTTATATTCACTATACGATATATGTGAAGCAGTTTTCTATTTGGGAAAAACATAAATTTTTATTTGCTGATTAATTTCATGTATAAAAATTGATCATTGAAACATTTTATTTTTTAAGTATCCATTTATATCCTGCTTTCTCACTGTCACTTCATATACTGAAAACAAATATTACAAATTCTTTTTAAGTAAAAAATATTTTGAGTTCCAAATTGCAAGCAATGAATAACTTACACCAGGAAGAAATTAGTATTGCCAATTTTTGTTTTTCTTGAAGGAAAGTTAGTTTTATTTCAGATAAAAGCTGAAAATGACAACTCGCAAGTCATCAGTAATTAAAAATTTGCCGGACGGCCAAATAACTCTCCTTTCAAAAATTGTTTTCCAAATAATAATTTTCTTTGTTTTTAGATTTAAATATAAACACTTGTAAGTAATTTCTATGCATTGCTTTTTCAGTTTTCAAATGCCATTTATGTATGTTTGGCCTATGAATGAAAGTATTCAAACTGAACAGTAGATGGCTACTAAATAAAAAGTAACTATTATAAACTGCTGACTAAAAAAAAAATCTCATATACTGGGCAGTGGCTACTAGCCGAAATTTCTTACTTTCAGCTTTAATTTCTGACATGTTTTGTATTAGAATTAATATGCCCTGATACACTTTATTACAGTCAAGTAATGTCTTAAAAATTAAATATATGCCATACACATTTATGTGAAATTTTTCTTTTTTTTTTTTTTTTTTTTTTTTTTTACTTTCAATAATTCTCTCTTAAAAATAGTATATTTTGAACATTTTTAGATTTTTTTTCTGTGAACCTGTCTATTATGATAATTTTGGATTTCTTAAAATTTCTTTTAAACATAGTGTAAACTGCATGTATTATTATGTTCAGAGAATTCTTGTTGAGAATGACTTTTTCGCAAGACCAGTGATGCTGAAAATAATCATAGAAAATGAATGGGATAATAGAGTTTACTGGAGTTCCATTACTTGTGATTTATTCTGTTGAGCTGATTCAGATATCAGACCAGATGCTGTGACCAGAATCAGATTAACTGGGTGAAATAGATCCAGATTTGTCCGGGAGGGCTCAATTGGTAGAGCATTGGCAGCTTCAGCCAAGAGATCCCTGCTTCGAATCCTGGCCCAGACATTTTTCGCCAAGTTGGGAAATTACAACTTGTATGATTTCTTTACCAATTTAAATAATTGTGTTAAAATTAATCTAGTGCAATTGAACAATGATTATTAAAATGGCATTAATGCACAAAATATCATTTTATATTACAATCCAACATAATTTTATAAGAAACTCTTTTTTTTTTTCTTTTTAATCAATGTAATAATTTATCTGCCTTAGATGAAAATTTGAATTTGTTGGCAGGTCTTAAACAATAACATGACCCTATATGCTGAATTTTAAAAATCAAAACATATGCATATCAAAAATTTTTATAAACAATTTTTAAATAAATTTAAAATGAAACTAAAAAATTATAAACTGTGTTTAATTTTAAAGTATATGTTTTTAGTAGTTTTGACTTGTTTTTAAAATTTGATTTGAGAAAATATTTTTTAGCTTATTTATATAATATATCATCATCAACCCTTTCGTCATCTGCTGCAGCATTTTGCTCAGCTGTCACTGAATCTGTCTGTTATTATAAGCTGCCTTTTTTTTTTTCAGTTATCTTAATTATCATCATAGACAGGTTCTTTTTTTTTTACCCTGGCAGGGACAGCGATTTTTTTATAGACGTTGTTTATTCAAGTTCACAGTTAAAATTTAACAAATATTTATTTATAAATCAAAATTTCCCCTTTTTAAAAATTGTTGTACAAAATTGTTTTTCGCTGTTCCCTGAGGAGGGACCTTGTCGTGGTGCCAGGGCTCCCCTGTTGGGGTCCAACTCCTCCTCTTCCTTTGCAGTTACAGTAAACTCTGTCTAAGGCAGAATTGATTGGGACTGAGAATATTTTCCATCTTAGATAGTATTTTGCCTGTTTACTGTACTGAAAATCGCTCTGCAGGACTTTAAAATCTTTCTGTGTTAGACAGATTTCTGTTTTCTAAAAATATTTAAGAAAAGTCAGAAAGTTCTAAAAATAATAAAATGTTGTATTGTCATTGGAAACACACCTGCCTACATATTTATTATAATTCTAGTATATCAGGAAGTTAGTTAAAAATATATTACAAAATTCCATCTGTACATACAAAAACAAAATTAAATTAAATGAAAGAGTGTAAATATATATATATATATATATATATATGTATATACATACAGTAGAAGATCTTTATAATGCAATTCTCTATATAACAAACAACTTATCAGATGTAAACAATGAATTTTGCAGTTAAAATGCACCTACATTTCACATTGTAAAAAAATTGCTACTCTCTAGAAATTTAATATATTAAAAAAATTTAATATATTATTTCATCTTTGTCTCCTTAATTTAGAGTATTTTAATAGGAAAATTGCTATTATTACAATAAAAAGTTTTTGAAAATAAGTAATATAATGAATGATTTTGTCCAGGCATATTTGGACCAAGTTTATAAAGTAAATTTAACAATGTGTGAAATAATCAATGCAAAAATTTATAGTTTGCCCAACTTTTGGTGCCAAGGAATGCAATATAAAGATCCTCTTTACTGTACATTGATAAGTTTCAGAAATATTTAGCCATATTTATAAGGTAATTTTAATGTGTTAAATGTGATCTATGTAATGCAAAATTCTATATAACGCACAACCTCGTGTTTTTAGGTTTCCGTTATAAAGATCTTCTACTGTATATATATATATATATATATATATATATATATATATACACAGGTAAAGTTCTTTAATCCGCACAAGTTGGGACCAAAGGTTGTGCAGATTATAGAATATTGCGGATTATGGAGTATTATGAATTATGCATCATTCTCTTATTCGTGGACAACATTTTAATTCCACGTTCAGTATAATATAAAAAGATAAATATGAAATCCAGTAATTAGAATTAAAAATGGAATAATAAGAAAAAGGAAATATTCAGTGAGCTATGATGAAATATGAAAATTAGCATCTTGGAATATTGAATAATATTTATAAAGTTATTTGTTTCTCAAAAATAGAGCCAAGTGTTGTCTGTTTTAAAACTTTAAATTTTCTTTAAAAAGTTTATCTTGCATTTTATGAACAGTCATTAACTCTTGTTGAAAAATAAAATTCTTGCTCTAAAAAGTTCAAATATTATCTACCGAAAGCTAGTCCCTAAATGTCCGGTGTGTTCTGTAATGCAGTTTAGTTTTTACTAGTATATAAAAAAACTATATGTGGTAGATAAAAAAAATAATAATAATGTTTTATTACAAACTTTTTCTACATTTATTATTTAAAAAAATACATTTTTGGATCAAGAATCTGTAAATTTGTTTAACTGTTTACATTTGGTAAGCAATGCAGATTATGGGAAATTGTGGATTATGGGTGTGCGGATCATAGGTCCTTGACTGTATATATATAAAATATATATTCCTTCTTGGACTTATTTTTACCCTTTCTGTTCTGTCAAGGAACATCTTGTAGGCATAGCTCAAAATATTTTAAGAGAAACTATTTAATAGTTTGTACCATGTGAAAGCACGCTTGTCAGAATATTTATAGGAGGTAGTGTTGATCTATTTATTAATTACCTAAATAATTAAAATATCTGATACTAGCATGTATGGGCAAATATTTTACTAATACTCAATATGGTTATTATTTGATTATTTTCATTCAGGAGTTAACAAGTTTGGAAATTCAGTTTTATATTTTGACCTGGAAAAATATATATATATTAATTTATATAAATATATCTAAACTAAATCTATTAAACATATTGTATTTGTTACTTAGTAGATATGTATTTTGTAGTCATTCTTTTCATATTTTAAAATAATTCATTCCTACTTATGTTTGATTTAAATTTGTGTAATTTCTGGTTAATTATATAATTTGTCTTTTGAATTGACATTATTTCTTTAAAGTAAAAAAAAAAAAAAAAAAAAAATGTGCAAATTTTTTTTGACAGAATGTCTTTTAAGTAATTTTTAATGTTTGCTTGTTTTTTAATTTTTATTTCATTTGCTATTCTGCTGAGTAAAATTTTTAATTAAAATCTTGCAGGAAGTAAGCTGTCTCAGAATGTAAATTTTATGTCTGATGTACATAAAAAAAGGCAGACATATCATTCGTGCCCTTTTTGTTCATATTCTACTGATCGATCATCAAATTTGAAAACTCATGTACAGACTCATACTGGAGAACGACCATTTGCTTGTAATATTTGCAACTACAGGACAAATCGAAAAGCCCATCTAAAAAGGCATATAATTACACATAAAAGTTTATTTCACTAATTTTTTTTTTAATATATTCAGATTTTTAATGCTATTTAGAAAGTTTTATTTCTATAATAAATAGATTTTAATTCTATAACTTTTCTATTGTCTTTGTTCCCTAGAACATTCCCAAAATAATTTTTGTTATTTTTTCTAATTTTTCTTTACATACATATTTAATGTTATACTAACCATCTGAGACTATTATTTGGTATATACAGTAAACTCTGTCTAAGGCAGAATTGATTGGGGCCAAGAAAATTTTCTGTTGCAGACAAAATTCCACCCTATACAAAATAGCTCCTCCACCCCGGAGAAAAAAAGTGCAAGTTGGATTTCAGATGAATTCAACGCAACATTTTTCACAACCTTTAGTTCTTTAACATAAAATTTTTAGTGAAATTAAACTTGTTATTAAATTTATTGTTTTTAACTAGCTGGCTTTGCCCACTAGTTTATATAGTTTCCTCGAATCTAATTGAATTCCCCATTTTTATAAAACCTCGAAACGAACGAACCTCCGGCTCGCATCCCCCTCGAACTGAACGAACCTCCGACCGGGGTCCTCACTGCCTTCGACACAGGATAATCCCTTAATTTGCACATCAAATAGTATAAACCTATAACTGAACGTACATCCAACTTGAATCCCCGCTGCCTGCGGCACCGTATAGCAGTCATGCTGCGCACATGCTGCAATATACATTATTTCCACCTTCCACCACTAGGTGCTGCAATCTGTTTTATAATAACTTCGGGCACTGAAATCATTAAGGCTATAGATGTCGAGTCGAATGAGCTAAACCCCGTTGTGATCCAACCCATAGAACCAGAGATAGGAAAGCGCCCCTGGTGATGAAAAAACAAACTAAAATCGGTAAGCTCTATCGATGTCGAGTCGAATGAGTCATACCCCGTCGTGATCCGGCCCATAGAAACAGAGATAGGAAAGCATCCCCTGGTGGTGAAACTCTTAACTAAAATCGATAAGCTATCGATGTTGATTTGAATGAGCCAAACCGCGTCATGATGTGACCCATAGAACCCGAGTTAGCTGCAAAGTCCTTTAGTTCCACCTTCCACCGCCAGGGGGCGCAATCTGTTCTATACGAACATAACGAAAATCTGTAAAGCTATCAAAATCCAGTCGTGTGAGCCAAACCTCATCATAATCGGGCCCATAGAACCCGATTTACAGAAACGATATTGAGTCGAATGAGCCGAACCGTGTTTCGATTGGACTCGTAGAACTCGAGATATTTTGAAATGAAAAAATAAAATCTGATATTATTATTCGAAAAGAGTGGTATAAACTCAGAAACTTTTTAAAATGTTATAGAGGGTCCTTATTACATTAATTATAGTGTTTGGAATCAGTTTCATGGAAATCTGGAACATAGTTGCTGAGTTTTGCAAACGGGCCATAGTTAAGAAAAACAAGAACGAAAAATCATGCGTCAAGCATAGATTATGTAACACTTTCCAACGCTTCCAAAATAATTTTACAAATCATACCGTTTAATAAGCTGAAAGATAAGATCTAAGTAAACAATTTGGAAAACGTATAACATATTTAAAAACATAATTTCAGGAATTTCCAACATATACAATATTCGGAAAAATATCTGAATACTTTTATTCAGCCCTGTATATGATCTATAGAATTGTATATATACTACATAGGATGCTAAATTTTAGTTCAGTTAAGAAACGCGTAGCACAGTTTAAAATTCTCCTTCTGCAGTTTCTGTCAATAAACGGAAATGTGTTCGTGAACTTTTGTGCTTCCCTGTATAGGATCTACAGAATTTATACACACCACGTAATAAACAAAAAGTGAGTTAAATTTAAAATCGCGTTCAGTAACTTAAAACGCACTTCCAGGAATTATTGTTAAGAGACAGTAGAGAATTCTTTTGTGTGTCCCTGTAAATGAACGATGACTGCTATACACACAATATTCTGTAGTAAGCCTCTTGTAATGCACCTTAGTGATATATATAAATTTCAATGCGTTTAAAATAGTGAAACATTATTTAAATAAACCGCAGACGATTTTTCTCCATAGACGTAATGTAACGGAATTCTTTTGACCGTCCCTGTAAATTAACTATAAGTGCTATGCACACCCTATTCCATATTAACCCTCTGAGCGTCTGAGGGCTTTCCTGCATTTTCACATAAACATTAATAAAACTAATATTAATTGAAACTTTCTTTCACGATTTGTTTCTAAAATACACTTCATATCACTTTATCATACATATATCTTAAAATACAATTCTATTAAAAATATTTTGATCTACAGCCAATTTACGTTGTTTCTGGGAAACGGAAAAATACGGGCAAAACGCTTAGACGGTTAAGCTTCTTGTAATACACCTTAGTGATATATATCAATTACAATGTGTTTGCAATTGTGTAACATCATTAAAATAAACCGCAAATGATTTTTCCCCATAGACCGTAATGTAACGGGATTCTTTTGAGTGTCCCTGTAAAAAAACTATAAGCGCTACACACTTCAGTTGAAATAGGAAACGTGCTATAGATAACGACAATAACATATAAAAATTGCAAGGCAATCCGAGCATATTTACGGGAGTTGGAGCACAGACAGACGACCATACGGCCAGACAAACCGCAGTCATAAACACTTTTCAATTAGGTTGGAAAGTGTTAAAAATCTGAAGGAGGGGGAGGGATGATGACACTGCTTTTCCTCAAACAACTGATTTAGACTACAAGAGTTTGAAATCTTTGAGGCTGTCGATTTCGACTTGAATGAGCCATACCTCATTGTGATCGCATGCATATAACCAGAAATAGGAAAGCGACCCCTGGTGGTGAAACTGGGAACTGAAATCAGTAAGTTCTATCGATGTCGAGTCGAATGAGCCAAACCGTGTCGCGTTGAGACCAATACGACACGAGTTAATTTGAAAAGAAATAGCGAAATCCTTAACTTTTTATTTTTTATTTCTATAAAAATATCTGGATTTTGCTAAAATAAAAAATTATAGATCGAAATCGAAAATTTTTTCAATCTGTGAAATCTCAGCCCACTCCAAGTAAGGATGTATACTTTTCGGATCCAAATATCGACTATTTTTAAATATTTTATATAGCTTATAAAACCGCAGTTCCAATAAAAAGAAATTATTTTATCTCTACAAATAACTGCCAAGATGTCTCTCCCGTGTCTGGCCAAAAAATGATGCCTTTAAAACATTTTTAAATAAATTATTTTTAAAGCAACGAATTAAATAGAAAATATATCGTAATTTCTGTTGTAATTAATGGAGAAATATGAAAATTACATATTTAGAATCCTGGTTAAAATATACGGATGTTTGTATAATTTTCAAATCGATAAATGCAATATTTAAAAAAATTTGATAGACTTGGAATCCTTCCACTATAAAGAAAGGTGTTTTCTTTCATTATTTGATCTGCAGACATTTTAAATCCCATTCGGGCAAATTGTTGAAATTATAACTGATCTTTTCTTTCGACTTAAAATTAAGTTTCTTAATTGATAACTTCTCTTCTAATTTGTCGAAATTTATCAATTTTAGCTTCCTCAATTCGCGATTTTTTTTTACGTCCATTTGAAAATTTTTATGCCGATGTGACGATTTTTCCGATTTTTTGGAAAAAGGCTGGAAAACATCCAGTACGTCATGTTTATCCGAGCCGGAGCGAAAAATATCAGGGTGCATGTGGAAGACGAAAGCTGATTGGTTCGGTTATGAGCCTCGACGCAGAGTCCCTTTCCAGTCAAAATTGAAATAGTTTCTTTGTTTTCGAAAAAATGGTCCTTTTTCGCTAATTTTCGAGACTTTGTTAATTAATAACTGTCTTAATTGACGGCATATTTCTTTGATACTGAGTATCACCAATCCCGGGATTTTTCCGAATTTTTTTAAACAAAAAATGCTTTGCTACTCGCTACGGTTGCAGAGTTTTACCTGACACAGACGCACAAACAGACGTTTCCGAACATTAATAATAAAGATTATCTCATAAAACATTATTTGAACACTAAAATAAATAGTTTAAATTCTGAAATTTAATGAAAATAATTTACTTTAACAAATACTATTACATGCCTCATATTTTACATAGCAGTTTAGACAGTCAAAAATAATCTTTAATAAATGCTTGTTTTTTCGTTCGATTTTTCCAAACATTCTTCAGTAACTTGTAAGTCTGTTATTATCAGTATCATTTTTTTCTCTCTTTGAATCAGAAAAAACAAACAAAAAAAAAAACTAATGCTGTTACAATGCATCCTTTTGATATGTTTGAATTCCACCGCTGTGTTCAACCTTTTCAAAAACGTGATTGTCTTCACTTTCATTATCATTTTCCATATCATGATATAGCTGTATCAAAACATCCACAAAAGTGTTAGCTTCGGTATTGTACACTGCATAGAAATCTGAAACAATCTGCTTCATTAATCTTTTCATGAATAGGTACACATTTTAAGTCATTTATTAACCTATTTTCTCCCAGCTGTTCAAGTGATACTTGGTCATTTTCTGAGAAAGGAATTACAAATCTGGCTTTCCTAAAACAATGAGCCATCTTTTCCAGGGACTTTTTTGAGCAAGATTTGGCAATCCATCTGATACCATCTAAAACACTGATGTTTTTGGTCAGTTTGGTGGCTGAACAGAAATCATCTAAAGCCTTAATAGTCGACCGCAACAGATTAAAAAAAAAAAAAAAAAAATTGTGAGTTTTCATCAGTTTTATACCATTTTGATCCATAGTTTGCATCACCGCAGTAGCATTCGCTGGAAGAAATTGTAACTTTATATTCATCAGTTTCACATCGGCATGACAAGGTGCATTATCAAGAAAAACAATTTTTCAATTTTCTTTAATCATTCGGTTATTGAACTCTGTCAGTCACCTCTCCATGTAGGCTGTTGACATCTAGAATTTTTCCTAAGATCTCCAAGTCACAGGCTATTTATCAATATTCGCATTTTTGAAACATCACAGCTTTTTCGATTTCCCAATCACTAAGAGCTTTTCTAAACTGTCTTCCAAATTGACACAGAGCAAAACAGTGACACGATCTTTGGGCTTTTTTATTTTGAGATAATACACTTCCTCATTTTGCAAGATAGTTTGTTGGCAATGCCCTATTCATGCCTATTATATATGTTATTTGCTTGAAATCCTTCAATCAGAAGACCAAATTTTTTCTGCTATTCCTGAACTTTATGGTCTGGGATGCCTTTTGGAGTGTTGATTGGAATGTTGTGTTGATTAATGAAACTCATTAAAATCAATTTTTCCTAATTTTTTTGGCTTTTTGTTTGTTGTTGTTGTTGTTTTTTTCCATGTAACAGAATTCCAGGTATGGGCAAATTTTTCATTCTAGCATTCAAAGGTTAATTCATCAATGTTTTTATTTTTCATTGCATTTTTCCTCTTTCTGTTGGATAATCCACCTTCAAATTGAGTTTTCAACTTTTGTTTTTCTTTTTGCGACATTTTTAATTTCAGTTTTACCATAATATAATTAAACTTAATGCTGATCTTTTACAAAATAATTTTTTGTTATTATGCAATTTAATAAGTTTGATTTAGACTTGCAGCAATTGCTTATTGAGTTTAGATTTTGATAACTTGCTATGCACTTCCTAACATCCTTAAAGAAGAAAAACGACTAAGACAAATATGCAGTTATATATCGTAAGGCTCTATACAGATCAAATTCTGTGACGAGAGTCATAAATTAATTTTTCTGGGCTTTATTTTTCAAAGGCTCTGTGGTCAGATGTAACCAAATTTATTTCTCTTCAAAGATTTCAAAGTAAAGACTTCAAAATCAAAAGAAATTTTCCCCATGGGTGATGATAAAGATCTCGTGGACACACCTCTCTTGCAATGCGACAGTAAAGTCCCCAAATCATAGAAGCTGAAAAAAGAGCTGCATTATGTCATATAGATATGGGTCAAACTTAACACATGCAATAATCGGATTTTCTGACTATGTTATTTAGTTTAAAGCATGCATCACTTCAACTTCACCTCCCTCCTCCCCCTTATAAAAAGCAGTCCATGCAGAATGTAACCTACTGCTACTCCCCCCCCCCTCCCTCTCAACTATGATTGATTGGCATAGACGATTTCGGAATTTGAAGTCTGAAGTAAGTAAAAAACTGATTCTTTCCTTAGTACAATGTAAAAACAGTTTTTTTTAAATCAATTTTTTGAAAAATGTATAAAATTAAACTCACTATGATCTTTTTAATTTTTTCTGAGGAAAAACACTGTGCTAATCAAAACATACAAGATAAGACTAAAGGCCTTTACGTTAGAAAAATTTCAAAGCTTTTAAAATAAAAAAAAATTGCTCAACAAAGCAAATCTTTCTGAACCATTCTCAATATTATTTTTATACATAAAAGTAACATTTGCAGCCATGACTATTGGAACGATTTAGAAACAAATAGCATTTTTTGTTTTCTGATAAATATATTGGGTAATAGTCTGGAGTAATAACGAATCACTCTCCGGTGAGGATCTTTCCTTGATTTTCCGGACTCGAAAATCTGTTGAAAGCAGCAATTCTGAAAGATGCTTTGTCTTTATAGAAAACTGAGAAACACTATTCAATTTCTTTATACAGCATAAATAAAAATGCCTTCAAATTTTACGTTTATGAAAAAGAATTACTTCAGGAAATTGTCAGAAAGTTGTTACTTTGAATTTGAGTACAATTTTAAAGCATAATGTATTATTCTTTAAAAAATATTTTTTTTTTCATAATGATTTTTATTAGTAACAAGACTTTTTATATGCAAATTTATATGGGAAATAATGCAATAAGAAACCATTTTTTAAAAAATTAAACAGTTTTTGGTTCTCTTGAATTACTTTTTAAAATCTATTATGAAATTTAATTAAAATATTTGACAGTGAATGTTTGATGTATTTATCAGTTTTAAAATTTTGCAAACCAAATGCCTTACTTTTTTAAAATGTTACTTTTTCCACCTTGTGCAAAATTTTGGTTTTGGTGGGAATAAAACTTTAAATAACTTTCCTTTTCCTGGTTAGGCAGATTCCGGCCTATGCAGCCTGAATTAATTTTACTTTCTATGGGTTCGCTGGGACTTGAAATTTACTGTACTTAGACAGAATTTACAGTATATTAAGTATTAATTTTTAGTTACCATTTATTCATGTTTTTCAACCTGAAATATTTATCGCTTGTTACGTATTTTTAATAGTTTGTAGATATCTTAGTTGTTGCTTTTTTAATAATTGTATAACTCCTAACTTTTCCACCTTTATTTATAAAGTATTAAATTTTGTTTCTTATTCATAAAAGATATAATGAAGGCAATGTTATTTTTATATAAATATAATGTACAGGGTAAAAAAAAGTTTTCAGAATTCATTACTTGCTGTTTGCTTATCTAATTAACACTGCCAAATGAAAAACTAAAATAAGTTAATAAATAAAGTTATTATTTTATTGTTTCATATTCTTCATAAATATAACTTTTAAACATTTATTTTAGTTATACTAATCTTTATCACTTGATAAATATCACATCCTCTTATTATGGATTCTTCTCTTCGGAAGTGATAATAATACACATCATAATATAACTTTTGGATAATATAAAGAAAGTTGTGATTATTCAGTACAAGTACACACTGGAGAAAGGGAAAATCAGTAAAGCATCATTAATTGAATGTCAAAATTTAATTTCGTTGAGATGTTTAGAATTTTTATGAAAGTATTTTGGGCTGAGAGATATATCAAATAATTGAGTTGTCACCATCATAATAGCATTTGTTTATGCTTCTAATAAAAATATAAACCACTTGTCTATGAATAATTATGCAAGAACTGCTATCATATCCTGTTTTTATACTTAAATTGTGTATTTTAAACAAATGTATATTGTTATGTGTTATTTAAAGTATGTGTTTTTTTTTATTTTCAAGTTTTATTCAATTCATCTAAAAATAAAAACTGTTAAGTGTGTGATAAAGTATTTTTGTTAATTATTTGCACATAAAGTACAGTTTTATTCTTGTTTAGTGTATATATATATATTTTTCTTTGCTAAAGTTTTTGTGTAAGACTATTTTTACAGCTAATTGCTTCTTTTATTTATTCCTTCTCCCTCTCTCAACACTATTTGAGATACTAATGAAAATTGGTCTTCTATAATATTCTTCTACTTTAATTTTACTTTACAGTACTAATGTTCAAAGATGACTTGACACTTATTTTTAAATGGAACACATGCTAAGAAATAATTTTAAAAAAAGCTCTTAATTGCACCTAGAGGTCTGCACGGGCCTGGTCTATTTCTGATCTGGGCCAGGCCTGAACCTTAAGTTTTCCCCCAGGGCTGGGACCTAGTCATGACTCTTTCTGGGCTGTGCCTGGCCGAACTTTTTTCTGCTGACTCGGGCCAAGCTGGGCCTGGACTTCATTCTTCCTAGATGTCTGCATGGGCTGAAATTTTCAGACCTTGTCCTAACTCAGCCCGTATGAAAAATATTGGCCTGGCCCATACAAAAATCCATAAAATGAGGTCCATACAACAATTTTAGCAAAATATGCATAGATTTTTAAATGACCATTATTCTACAATTAAAATTCTTTTTAAAGAATAGTCCATAAATTTCTACACAAAAAATTTAAAGTACAACCTGTCTTAAACAGAAAAATGTCAAGATTTGTGCAAAATGAATACAGTACATATACAACAGACAATGTAACTGTTGAGAATGGAACCTGTCTATAACGGATTTTTCTTTTCTTACTGAATCTTCATTTGAATGTATTTCTCTAAGTTAATTTTTTTTAATCGGTATTTATGTACATTATTGTCGAAGTGGTCAGTAATATTGTTGATATTTTGTATTCCATGCATTTCGAACATAGTTTGAAAATAAAGTCTGCGTAAGTAAGTGTACTTTTTGTATAATTTTAATTATAGGTTAATATTGCTTCAGAAATGTCAGCATGTCTTGTAAAAATTCAGTCAGATCGAGATTTTAGCTTTTATAGCAAGCCAGGCCAATAAAATTTTTATACGGGCTGGTCTCATGCCGAACTTTTAATTTTTATACCGAACCGGGGGTGGGGGGTTGTATGTGTCGGCTCAGGCCTGGAAATTTTAGCTTGTTCAGACCTCTAGTTGCACCTTTGTTAATCAAGTTTTATGGATTTCTGTTAACTTCACTTGTGGAGAAAAGTTTGTGAACTACTCATGTTTCCATTAAATTTTATATTGGTTTAAAATCAGTTTGTTAAAATATTAAAACTCTAAATATTTTTATTAAATTAAAATAATAATAATAATAATAAACTAAAATTATTTTTAATTGCATTTTAGGTTCTTTTTTCTTTTTCTTTTCTTTCTTTCTTTTTTTTTTTTTTTTTTTTTTTTGTCTTTATTGCTAGCTACATTTCATAAAATTTTCTCTTATTCATGGTCATGTCATGTATACAACAAAGAATTGTTTTATGTGTATGTATACATACTTATGTTTCGTTTATGCTTAGTAATTTATAATCTACATAAGTATAATTATTTAGAAATTAAGGAAAAAAAAAAGAAAAAACAGTTTGTTTCAATTTTTCTACTGTCTATTTATCTTTTATCTTTTCATTTATTTATTAGTTTTTTTTTTTCACACTGTAATAAATAATTTCCTGCCAAATTTTGTGTTTTAAATTCTGAAATAAATTCTTATGTATAATAAATTTTTATTTTAACTTAAAAAAAAATATATATATATTCTCTTGGCTATATTACTTCAGTAAGTTTACTATTATAATATCAATAACTAGCCAGTCTTCGCTTGTCTAGATGGTTGCTTTGGGGTGAGGAGGGGGGGGGGGGGGTTAGAGCAAATGCAAAATACTTTATTTTACATTATACAAAAATAACTAATAAAAATGTTTAAAAAGTTTGTAAATAAAGGTTTTACATCATAAATAATAAATTTTATTCATGAGCCCTCTGACAACTTCCTGCTCAGCCTTATGTAGGGGAAAGAGAAAGCTTCTGAATAAAATAAACAAAAATAGGGTTACATAAAATATATGGCGACAATTGTAAATGAGCCCTGTGGGTTTCATGCCCATAAATTGTTAATACAGTTATCAAATTAATGGGGCCTTGTGTTCTCAACCATATATCATTAATACAGTAATCACTAAAATGGGCCATGTGATTTGCACCTCATAAATTATTAAAACAATAATCACTATAATGGAGCCCTGTGAATTTTGCTTACATAAACCATTAAAACAACAATCATTTTAACAGAACCCTGTAGGTTGGGTTTCACACATATAAACTGGTTATACGGCAATCACTATAATGAAGCCTTGTGCACTCAAGCCCATAAATATGGCGATCAGTATTTAAATCATAAATCTTTACTTCCAAAAAATGTGTTTTGAGAAGAGGATGAAATGTAATATATTTTGTTTAAAGATTTGAAATATGATCACTAAAAGATGAAAAAGACAAATACAATTTATAAATTATAAAAAAAAAAAAAAAAAAAGACTAAATGACTTTTTTCTAGGAAAAATACCTTCTGCAAAATATCTCATCCAAAATCAGCAATATTTGTCTTATTCGTCAAATCTTCTATAGTCAGGTTCATAGCCAAAGTTGGCCGCAAAATCACTAAAATAGCTCTAACATCACAGAAATAAGTGTTTAACTATTTTTTTAGTAGATTTGTTTTTCTTAATTTCATGCTCCTAGATAAAACTACTGCTGAGATATGGCAAAATGATCTAAAACTTTGACCTTCCATAACCCCCTTGATGGTTAAATTTCTAAAATTGCTGAAATATGCATTTAACTTTTTTTTTCTTTAGTAGATTTGTTATGCTGAATTTTTTGCTCCTACCTGAAACTGCTGCTGAGATATGGTAAAATGGCCTAAAACTTTCGACCCCCATTTAACCCCCTTAATGGATGAATTTTCAAAAATCCTTTCTTTGTGGGTGCCTACATTATGTAAGAAACATGTCTTCCAAATTTCATTTTTCTAGGAGCAATGGTTGAGGCTCAGTATTGACAAATGAGTCAGTCAGTTAGTTAGGACATGTTCTTTTCTATAAGTATAGATTTATATTTAAGTACTTTTGTGTGTGTGTTATATATTTCATCATAATCGTTTAGCTTTTTTTTTTTTTTTTTTTTAATGGGAAAAAAAGCTTTCCTATTTTAGCTGTCAAAATATTTCTCATTTAAAAATTACAACTTGCAATTATTTTCTAAAAACTGCATGTTTTAGAAAATAGTAATTAATCATTCTGATTCTTCAATTTTAATTTGTTCATTAATCATTTAAACTTTTGCCTTTGTAAATTAATAAATGCAGTGCTGTTAAAATTGATTTTCAGATTATTCATGGATCAATATTTATCCATATTTATTTAACTTAACATTAACTTAATTAACAACTACAACTTACTAAAGTTAAGAGAGAACGATTGAGAAGTGATGTGCTTGTTTACTAGGTCCAATTAACCTTTTTCAGTGAGTATTTGAAGAAGGGGTCTTTTATTTTTAGTTTTTGCATTGTTGTGATTAACTAGCTCATCATTTGCGTCACTTTTAATCCAGTTTCAGCAATTTTGTTTTTTCTTCTTCACATGAAAGTCCCCCTCTTCAAATTATGCAAAAGAGTTAACTGCCATGAGTGAAGATAAATACAAACTTTGCTTCAACAGATCAATTTTTGTGGAAATTCCATGAAGATTATATTATTTCTTTTTTTCTCTGTTTGTGTTACAAAGATTTAAGTTTCCTTAACCTCATAATGCCTCTTTATGCCTCACAAATGTAACAAATCATGAGCACATAAATAAAATTGTAATCATAATTTGTGTGATTTAAAAAAAAAAAAAATTTTTTTCATTTTTGTAATGTTGCTATTTGTTTTAATCATAGTTAAGGTTTTGTTTAATTTTCACAGCTTGATTTTCTCGGTTATATATGTGTTAAGCCTAATTCTTAATTAAATATGTCTATCTGTCTTTATTTTCCTTTTTCTCTCATATTTTCTTTGTTTGTTCTTTCAGAACATTGTTTCTATTAAATTTCCGATGATGAATGCTAAAAAAGTATGGTTTATATCACTTGCGTGCTAATTTTTTTTCTTAAATGATTCTGAATCACTAACTTTTTACACTTTTTCTAGTTTTATTTAAGTATTAAATTGATTAATTTGCTGCATTATTTTGAAACGTACATGAATTATTTTCATTTTTCAGGAATTGTACTTTATAGCAGATTTAATATGAATGCAGTACGTAAACCGTACCGGACCCATCAGTGTCCTCACTGTCCATATTCAAATCGTCGACCAGCTCATCTGAAGAAACATATATTGACTCATACTGGAGAACGTCCATTTTCTTGCACACAATGCGACTATAGGTGTACTCAAAAACATCATTTACTAAGTCATATGTACAGGAAACACAAAAGTAACTTTTGAAAATGTATTTGAGTAAAATTTGTATGTTTAATATATATTAGATATATTTGGCTGACTTTCTGAAATTAGGAAACATAACAGCTCTGGTTAAATTCGTGTTGAACAGAAATTACTTTTCTGTTAAATAACTAACAAAAATGGTATTTTTGAACTGCTACTACTTTTTGTTTTTAAACATTAAGAATATGATATGAATATATGTGTAAATTTATTGAGGAAAATACAACTAATTTTAAAAAGTTTACTATAATTATTTGATATAAAATGTAAAGCTTTCTTGTGTGATCAGTCATTATCACCTTCATTGAAATCACTTATAAATTGTACCATCTCTAATTTAAGAGTCCTTTTTTTTTTCCTGATGCTACTGAGTTAGGAATTTAAGATTTGGACACATGAATGATTCATATTTTTTATTTCTAATACTTAATAGTTCAGTCAATAGAAATAAAAATTAAGAAATCTGTTTTTTTTATTTTATTTATCTTGTAATAACTCCTCTATACCGACCTGATTAAGATGTTGAGTAGTAGCGAGATCAGATCATTGGTAAAGAGAATTATCTTGCATAAATTAAAAAATAGAATTTATTGCATACCAATATTAATTCTAATAAAAATATGTACAAGAAAGTTAATTACAGCATTTAATTATTTTTTGTGAGTCAATCGCTTATAAATTAATGACCTCTTGACTCCAAGTGTAACTGAAACAAACAAAAGTCTCTAAACATTACAGTCAGTCATGACTACAAAATAAAGTTCATTCGGACCAAGGCTCGTCCGTTCCTTCTCTTCGGAAGATCTACTAATACTCGTTAATTCTGAGTCTAAGAACCCTCACTCTCGCACTTGGTGTGCTTTTCTTTTCTCTGGGAGTTTCACCGGATACCTGCTGTATCAATTCTAGAGGTCGGACCTCACTAGCGCTTACACCACGCTGAGTTCGAAACTGACGTTTCCTTTTCCCTTCTCCAGAGAGTCAACACTCTCCTTTTCGATCTCTCCAAAAACTGTCCTCTCTCTTCTTCATTCTCGCAGGGGACCTTCTTCTAAGGGCGGGGTCTTGTCGTGGCGGGCCCCTTGAAACTCTCCAGCCTCTTAGCAGCCTTGAGATCCCTCTGTTTCGTTTTCACTAAGTCCGTCATTGGACGTTCTAAGACAAAGGGCAAAGTTTCGGGCGCAAACCTAAAAATCGTGTGCAGAGATCGCTTCTCTCGCAGATGAACTCTTTCCCACGAACTCGGCAAGGATCAAAGCATAAGACCCCTCTTTGGGTAACGCCTTACCACTACATCACTGTCCGAACTTTCCGCTCACAGTACAATAGAATTCGGCGTCTGCTAGTCTTCAAGGCGAAAATAGCGAGGGAAGGTATGCAGTTAAGTGTACTCACAGGAAATGCTAGAATGACACATAGTGCACCTGGACGTAGAGGCTCAATTCTGTACAATCTATTTACTCTAGGAAAACATGTTAGAAGTGT
This sequence comes from Maratus michaelseni, assembly GCA_963931845.1. Taxonomy (NCBI): domain Eukaryota; kingdom Metazoa; phylum Arthropoda; class Arachnida; order Araneae; family Salticidae; genus Maratus; species Maratus michaelseni. The sequence goes on from OZ007596.1 coordinate 145,041,416, forward strand.
AATGAGTTTACTTTTTTTAAATGTTTATTGAATACAATAGATGAATGGTAAAAATGCTAATTGAATCGTAATAATAAAAGAAAACTTTTTAATTATATCACAAAAGTATAGAATAAATTACATGTTTCAAAGGAATAAATCCTTTAAGTGAAGGAACATTCAACTATTGTCTGCTGGTGATAACTTGGCCAATGGCCTTGAAAGAGTTTGCAATGATATGGGAAAGAAAGTTATTAACAGACGCAAATGTACAGAAAATGCATTATTTAACTAAAAACTAGATTCTGCAGGTTGCTAATAGTAATTGTCACCTTTATTAATGAATAAGTTCATCTATATTGGCATTACTCATCGTTTAAGTTATCATCAGTGGACTCTCCTATGAGAGCAGTAGCCAAATTGACTCGCTCTTGCTTCTGAGCTTGCTTTTTTTATTTTAAGATGTGCCTTTGTGTGTAATGAAGAAAGGATTCATTATTTCAAAATATTTTTTTTTTTAACTTTTTATATAGTTTTAGTGTATTTAAAAAATTTGTTTTATTATTGCATATCGGACCTATCTATTTTTGCATTTGATGTGGATTGTAATTGTTCATACTTTGTAGAAATGTATTTATATATGACAGCTAAAACTGAAAAGGATAAACAATTTTGAAAGACATTAACATTAAATCAGTTAATTTTAGATTATTATGTTTTAGTATATTATTATCTTTCACTTACCAACATATTGTGTAAAATATTAATTTGTGGTATGCTGTTACTTTTGTAGTTTGCCTTTTTTACTGATATAATGAAGTAGGTTTTAACAACTATGTGTGAAGCCTATTAAGTGCATCATGATTAATATGAAACAGTGTTAAATATATTGTGTAGTAATTTACAAATGTTTGTGATAATAAAAATTTGCATGAGCAAAGTTGTATCATCGTGCCAAAAATGCAGGTTCATATGACACACTTTGCCAGAACACAATTCTACTTGTAAAATATATAAGTAAATGGTTCTAGCTATATACAGTATAACCTCGATATCTCGAATCTCTGGGGAAGAGAAAAAAATTAGAGATACAGAGGTTTCGAGTTATCAAGGTTTTGACAAAATTAAAAAATCTAAATCTTAGAAATTATGTTTTGCTGTAAAAAATAAGATTCATTAAAAACTATATGTACAATCTACTAATAATTAAATAATTACTATTTTCAACGTTTTAATATAGTTTCAAAATTGTGTTATACACATACCTGGTTTGATTAAATACAATATCCAATTCTTCATCAAGAAATACATTTTTTTTCTGAAAAAAAAAATCTTTAATTGAAGTATGTCGTCTCACAGAATCTTTTTGCAATTGCACAGTTTTCTGTAACGTAGCAATGGCACCAAACGCTTCTTATCGAATATTATCGTTTGTTTCGAGAAATCTCCGCAACAGGTCAACTGCCTTCTCGGCTTCCTGCACGGTAACTTTTTCGTGCTCTTGTTGATCGAGTAGTTCTTCGATTTCTTCATAAGAAACTTCTGCATTAATGCTTGAAACAATCTCTTCATCTGTCATCGTGCCGCACATTTCAAGCTCATTGTCTACATTCAAAAATTCTTCGAATGAAATTTCAGTGTGATATGCCTTTTGTATTGATTCCTAGTTTCTAGATTCAGTTCTCCCTCTTCAGTTGCTTTCTTAATGGAATCAACTTCCTCTGTTTCACCGGAATTTACATTTTCTAAAAATCCTGCTTTGATGAAACAATTTCTTATCGTTGTTTCTATAACATTTCTCCATGAATAGTCAGCCATTCGCATTGACTGTAAGATGTTGATAGGTGTGTTAGAAGGTTTACCTTCACCGATGTTATCTAGGAGTCTTCTCACAATTTGCGCTAGATAACCAACCTTGAAGCTACGGATTACCCACTGGTCGAGTGGTTGTAACTTTGAAGTCGTATTTGGCAGCAAAAATTTAACAGTGTTTTTTTTGGCGGATGCAATGCAGCAAGCATATGACTGGATTGCTATTGCTCCTTACAGCGTACTTTCCAGTGTACTTTTGTTAGTTGCTGTTTATAAACCTTTACATTCTCATCCTTTAAATCTTTGTATCAACAAAGAGATAAAAGAATGTGAAACGGGCATCTAGATCAAACTGTTTCTGCAGCAGATAATAGTCAAAGGTAAAAAATATAATTAATTTCTGTGGAAAAAATTTCGATATATCAAGGGTTTTGAAAAATATATTTCGAGATAACTATGGAAAATACGTAAGAATATTGATAAAAATGCTGGGGAAAATTCTTTTTTTCGAGATATCAAGGGTTTCGAGATAAGGAGGTTCGAGATATCGAGGTCCGACTGTATTTAAATTTTTAACTGTCTTTTATTTAAAAAATGAAAAATTCTAGCTTAAAATGCAGTATTATTGAAATGTTGCAGATGATTTTCATGAAATTGGTATTAATGTGCAGTATCTGCTGGTGCAGAAGTCAAATTTATTTTAACTCATTTATATAAATACTAGCTAACCCACTTGGCAGTGTTGAATTCAGGGGTGGCCCTGTCCCCAAGAGCATTGGAATCCCCCCCCACCTGGAAAATTTGAGATTTTATGCTTTTAATGGATAAAAAGTGCAATTCTCCCCCCCTCGGAACTGTACAGTGTCCCTCTCCCATGGCAACACTGCAATTCCCCCCCCCCCCACACCAGGGCAACAGAAATCCCTCCTCCCAAAGAAAAGTGTGTGAATTCAACACTGTTGCCCGGGCCCGTGATAATAACCTTAAATATACCTCAATGTTGAATGTTTTTTTTTTAGACGAACCTAATATTCGAGAGGAGGTTCTGCCTTCGGCAGCATACACCCTCAAATTTGTATGATTTTATATCTTTAAATGAAAATCTATCCAAACGAACCTAAAGTTGGGGGGCCCGTTGCCTTTGACAGTGTACATTGGGCAGGCTATGCACACTCCAATTTGTTTTTTCAACCATGACTCAAATTTGTGTGTTTTTATATTTTTAAGCCGATATTGTATGTATGCTTTTAAACGAAAATCTTTCTAAACGAACCTAGTATTGGGAGCCACACTGCCTTCAACAGTGTGCAAATGACGTGCTACGCATGTTCCAGTTTATTTTTGTAATTGAACTTCAAATTTATAATTTTAACCTGAATTTGCATGATTTTATATTTTTTAATTAAAATATTTCTAAATGAAGGAAGAGGCCTCTATATAGTGATTGCTGATTTAATTTCTGACATTTAGATATATTAAACTTTCAATTCTGACCAATAGTTCCTAAGGAAACCTAAATAATAGACCTCCTCCCCCCCTCCCCTTGTTGTAAAACTTGAATATAATAACTTCCAAAATACAATTCTCTTTATGAAAAAAAAAAAAAAAAAAAAAAACTCCAAATAATATCTAGAAAGATACTGAGGGTAAAAAAAAAAAAGTCTGACAAATTAATGAAAGGATTTCTAGAAAATAATTTTGTTTAAATAATAAATATTGCAGGTTTTTAAAAAGGCAGAAAAAATTGAAAACACTAATTCAACATTCAGAATTTTTTTTAAATCTTTAAATGTAAATATTAGTAATAATAAAAAAAAAGATACGTTGTTAGAATTGCAACTGTACCATGATTAAGTAGTTGTTTGTTTTTGATCAGGAAAGCAGATGTGGACTTGTAAATATGCAAAGAGGGAAGGTAATTGACAATAGGATTTATTATTTTGAAATGATATATATATATATATTTTTTTTTTTTTTTTTTTGCTAAGACCAGGAAAGTATCTGGAATAAATGGGTATTTTTTACGTTTGTATTTCAATGTAGAACGTGGATGCTACAGTTTCAAAATGTGAAAAAGAGTAAATGTTTTTCCCTGCTTTCTTATTCTCTGCTTGTTGAATTCAGAAATACTGTGTTGGTACAGACAACTAATACAGTGAGCTATTTTGTAATGTCCATTGTGGTTTTTAATTATCAAAAAAATAAAATCTGAACCTTGGGTGCATTCAGAGCTGCCTTTGTCTGTCTTCATCCAAATTTTCAGACATTTATGTGTGGTAGATTTTCTTAGCCATTATCAACAGACAGACACACGGGCAAACAAAAACTTTCGTTTTTTTTAGTATAGATATATAGTAAAACTTGCCAAAAGAAAATTTCATTGGAACAGGGAAATTCTGTGTTGGGTAGATTCAAACTTTAAGTAAATATACTCAAAGAAAATTTGTTCGAATGACATATTTTTATTAAAAATGAATTTGTTTTAATTATATATAATAAAATGTAAAACTAAATTGTATTTGAAATAAGACATTTGATATTTTACTGGTAGAGTGATGGATATATATAAGTTAGACCTTTTACATTTTTGTCCAGAAAAATATTACATACCGTAAAATCTCGTTAATCCGTCCTTTTCGATTAAGCGTCCCCTTCCCACTTTGTAAACAAATTGGAAAATTCAAAAAATACCGAGGAAACGCCCTCTCCCAAAAGAAATTTCACCGTGCACGTCAAGATCAACACCAAAAATTTTATCTCACAAGTGTTTTTTTTTCCGACTGATCAGAAAGGCATGATGATTCTTTGATGTATCGCAACGTGTACAAACACAAAAGTAACATACACAACTTCAACTATTGTCAATCTGAAAAAGCAATATAACCAAACATTAGTTTTGCAGTAAATTTATGTCCATGGCGATATGAAAGTAATAAAAATATCGATAGTGAAAGTTTCTCATGAAATTATTTATAAAATGTTTATTTGATGCTGTGTATGAAATAGTTTGGTTAAAAAAGAATCTATTTATTTTATCAAAGAATTTATAGTCGTATTTAACGTTATTATGAAAACCAATCACAAAAAATTTATCGATTGATTGATCAGTAGATGGTGCCACAGTCGAATTTGTAGTGTGTTTTATGCTATCTTTGTGGTAGCAATGTTTTTCATTTTAAAAATCTGGCAACACTACCAATTCGTTCTGTATGTTCTCAATTTTTGTGATTTGTATTATTTATTTAGCATTTATAGAAATCACGATAAAAAAAAACGCTTATTTAATCTCCCTAATTTACAACAGATGGTGACACCACATAAAATGTTACTAGTTCTAGAAAGTATTTCAGGACATTTTCAACTGCAGTGTCTCAGTGTTTTTTAATTATTTTAAAGTATTAAGTTCCTTTTATTTTTCTGTTACCATATTAATGACAGTTATTGTTTGTTATTTATCTAAATGCATTCCAGTTTCAAAGCTTCTGAAATCCGGAATTTTCTATAATCTGAAATCGCCATTAATCGTGAAGTTATACTGTTTTTCTATTTTGTATGTAATTTTTTTTCTTCAAAATGTTTTTCTTTTGTCACTTTATTAAAATAATGCATACTTTGCGACGATCGGCCATTAACATCTCCCCCCTTCACCCATAAATATCATATACTACAACTTTAATACCGTGTAAGCGCGCCCCCTGATTATTTTACAACTTTCCGTCGCATTTAGGAGGGCGGATTAACGGGATTTTACGGTAATCTATTTTTTAAATGTAAATATGATAAAAAATTCTTTTCAAAATTTATGGGGGGGCAAGTTTGATTAAAAATGCTTGCACATGTTCTAATTCTAAAAGCATTAGTATAAATAAAATCAAGTTTCTTCAAAATAGAATTTCCTTCCTGAACTTTCAACAAAATAAAATGAATATAGCTCAATTCCTGTAGATTACTGTTCTTGATGAAATATTAAATGATTTTTCCTAGAATAGTTTTCTTACATCATCTAATTAAAATGTTTATTCTTAATTTAAATGCAATTTTGTTCATTTCATTTTTTTGAAAACATTTGTGAAGTAAGATTTTACTTAGACAATGGCTAAAAATTAACCTAAAACTTTGATTTTTGTTTATGTCCATGAACCTATGATTATTGTTGATTGTTTGGATCTTAAATGATTTATGTCTGTTAAATTACCTATACATTTCTTTTTAAGTAAATTATTTACATAAAATACAGCATTAAAATTTTGCTTACATGAATTAAGGTGTGTGTGTTTTTTTTTTTTTTTTTTCGGGGGGTGGGGGGGGGGAGTTAGTGCCTCATTTGCTTTTCCTAGCTGTCCTATATTTGCAAATTAAGCCATGAATGTGCTCCAATGAGCAGGAGGAGTTACAAAATTTCATAGGATTTATTTTTTTGTTCTAAATTGGGAGATTTTCCCTTAATAATTTTCCCTATTGTTAGTTAACTTTTTTTTTCTTTATTTTTCTTCTCCAATAAGAGTTTCAAATAAGGTCTTTAAGACATTGGTTGAGAAAATAAATGGGATGAGGAGGATTGCTTTAAGTTCCATAAAAAAAATAAATGACATAAATGAACTCATTCTATACAAAAGTGATTTTACATGATATTTATAATGCTTAAAATTTATACATGTGTTGCATAAACTTCAATGCAATATAACCTTGTTTAAATATTCTTTAACCGGTTAACGCCCAACATCTTCATTTGAGGACAGATATAAAACCCTATTTTCTGCACAGTTTTTTCCTTTACAATCAACTAATTCCGGTTGGTCTGTAATTTTAAAACTAAAAGGTAGCTTTCTTAAATTTCTCACTTAACTTACTCAGAGTCATTTACAGACTAAAATATATGACAAATAATAATGATTATTATTATTTATCATTATTAACTATTATTATTAATTTGGGCGTTAACAGGTTAATGCAGCTTTTTTTTTTCTTATTAGTGGATGTATTTTACTGAACATATCATTCTTGATCTCTGTATTATATAAATGTTGATTTAGTTTGCTTAGTATTCATTAAAATTTAACAGAAATTGTATATGGTAAAAATAAATAAATAAAAAGATGTGATTGTTTTTATTTATTGTTTTGCATTATTTTCTTACAAATTGGATTGCTTCTCTGTTGATGTTAGTTTAGTACAGTGGAATGATGATTAAAACAGTTTACTGTTCTCTTGCAGTTGAATTTTAAATTGCTGACCACTGTTGTTCTTATTTATTTTGAATACATTTTTAATTTATACTTAAGAAACCATGATTTTTTTTTTTTTTTTTTTTGTAACTGGTGTCATACAGAGCTGCTAACCTCTAATAATTCCTTTAATTTTTAAAAAATATATTTAGAATCATTATTTTTAATAGTTGCTTTCTGACTTTTCGAGTAAGGTTATCTTAATTATCTTGTGCAAATGAATATATGCATCCAGTTATATGGAAAAGAAACTCAACCAGTTAAAAGAATCTGTAATAAGTTGGCAGCTCTCATATCATGCTTGCAGTTATTACTTATTTTCTAACACAGTTAAAATGTTTGCTTGTGTCATTAGCTGAGATCCTGATAGAGCAACTTATCATAAGAAATCTATTCTTCTGTTATGGGATCTAATGTTCTTTTTGGAAGATTTTACAAAATACCAACAATTTTCTTTGCTTGTGAAAATGTGAAACAGTATCTGGATCTTGACCTATCCTATATTAAACTATTTTCCAGATTCTATTTTTTATCACCAATTTTTGTAAAACATTTTTATGAGAGAAATTTTTTTTAAAGAAAGATGATATAAATTTAATTTTCTTCTATGCTTTTATCTAATTGAAAAATGGGAGAAATTTGTTAAAAATGTGACTAGTTTTTCTTATTAAATTTTTATAAATTTTTTTTTATGCTTCTTGCATTTTGAAATATGTTCATATTTGTTAATTTTAAATTATTACAATTGAAAATAAGTGTGTTTTACTTTATTTTTATATTTTTTACTGTACCCCTATTCTGAAAACATTTCCTTTGAATTTTACTTATGTGTCTTTAATCATTTAAGTGTCTCTTTTCATTTCTATTTCCTTCTTCTTTTTTTTTTTTTTTTTTTTTTTAAATTGTTTCTCTGTTATTTTCTTCTATTTCTTGAACATGAGAACTTACTTATTTTTTTTAAGCTGGCACTTTCCTGTATATCCAGTCTTTATTAAGAGAAAAAGATTTGTTATTTGTTCTTGGGAAGGGGGGGGGGGGGGAGAATATATTATTACTTTATTTTTTCTGGAAAAGAAGACAAAATCATCAAAATACTGAATTTATAAGATGTACATTGTTATTATTTTTACTTATGGTGCTATTAAGGATATTTAGTGTTTTTATTTTTTTTTTAAATCCATATAACCCTTACCTTTATTGTTTTTCATGTAGTTCAGTAGTTTTTCCATTTCTGTCTCTGTTCTAACAAATTATTTATTTTTTATACTTAGTTTAATACTTGTTTTCCATATGTGATTTTTCTGGTGCACACATCCATCTGTGAATTTACATATTTAAAATTTAAGCAATAAAACTGATTTATCGCACCGTATAACATATCTATTTAGATATTTTGCTGTTTAGAGACTTTACAAACAAATTTAAACTTATAATGAATGACTTGATATAAATAAAATCATTCTAATTACTTTTCTTCTTCTTTTTTTTTTTTTTTTTTTTTTTTTCTGTTAGTAGAATTTTTTTTAATTCAGTTTTTATCTATTGTTTTTAAATTATGGTAATGTTCACATTTAATGCTTTTCTTTCCTTCCTTGTATTACTTTTATTTATATTTCATTTTACTTAATTGTTTGGTATAGTTTGAGATATGAGATATTTTGAAGCAGAATTTTCATGTTTTCAGTACTTCATTATTCAAAATTTCATAATAGTTCTTTTTCATCCTCTCTTATTTTCTGATTTTGACACAAACTTACTTTACCAAAATGGAGTCACCACTGTAATTTTATTAACTTTACATTTTTAGATATTATCTTAAAGTTTTTGATGTCTCACATTTTAATGCTTAGTTTAAATTTTTACAGGAATACATTTTTGGAAGGAAAATAATCCAAATAAAAAACATAATCAGAAGTACTGCTGTCCATATTGTTCATATTCAAATCCAAGACCAGCACACTTGAAAACTCATATTATGACACATACTGGTGAACGACCTTTTGCTTGTACAATGTGTAGCTACCGATGTAACCAGAAAACAAACCTTAGAAAACATTTTATTTTGAAACATAAATCAGCTGATATTTGACTCTATTGCTATTTATATTAAATTTAATTATTTGCTTTTTTTTTTTCTTATGAAATACAGTGGAACTTCCATTTAACGAAGTCTCATCGTTACACTTAAAAACTTCGTTATGAAGAAAATTCGTTAAATAGAAATTAACTTAAATTCATGAAATTTTTTCTTGATATATGACAAACAAGTATTGGATTCAGAAGCATTTGATTCAGTTTTAATTATGAAGCCGTCTTTTACAAAACAGTTGTACGGTCGATAAAATCACGTCACATTCCCAAGATTTTATCAGCTCTAATACACAGAATCTCAAACTAATGTTTTCACTACATCAGCTTTTTTCTCTCTTTTTCGATAATGTACTTCAAGATTTTTTATTATTCCTTAGACTAATGATTGAAGTTTAGCTGTATTGGCAGGAACAAAAATAACTTTGATGTTCTTCGATTTGTATTCTGAAACACGTTCTTTTGGATGTACAAAGCAATTGTCTATCAGCAATGGAAGATCAGAATGGTACCTGTCTGACTCTAATAGATATTTTTTGTTTCAATGCATCTGACGCCATTGCGACACCTCATCTTCTATATCATTGAAGGTAGAATTAAATTTGACCTCCCCCAACTGTCAGCGCTGGAGTCTCGGAGTGGGAGAATAGTGATAACAAGTGTTTTTCTTAGTGTGAAAAAAAATTGTGTTATTTAGCACCAAGCAGAATGGAAATTATTTAAATGTGTTCATCTTCAAACAATCGAATCCGCTGAAATAAATTTGCATATCCTTCGAACAGCAATCGCTTAATTTGAATTCTGTGCACTTACAAAAGTGGAATAAACTTCGTTATATAGAATATATTTTTCGTAATGTGGAGATTAATTTACATGCTAATGGTGTTCAAAGTCAAAGTTCTGCAGAAAATTTCGTTAAGTAGAAAACTTCATTAAATAGGGACTTCGTTAAAGGGAAGTTCCACTGTACATATATATTGTAGAATCCTGATTATCAAAAACATAATTAAAAAGGCAAGAATAGGAATTGGTTATAAATGGATTGTCTTTTGAAGTATGGAATAGGAAAGGAATTTTATTATTTTAATATGTCTAAGATTTCAACAGATACTAAATATTTTCTTTTAATTTCAACAATAACTATAGAATATTATTCCTTGCAAGAAAATTCACAAAAAGTATGATTTTTCATGCATTTACTTATTACCACAGAGCAGCGGTTCCCAACCTTTTTTCTCTCACATACCCCTTGCTTAGACTTTTCAATTATGCGTACCCCTTCTCACATAAACCTATTCCAAGTACTTTTGTTTTCATTCATTACTAATTTTCTTATGCTAGTTACCAATGTTATGCAGTTTCTCTTAGAATTTCAATTTTCAATCACTTATTCATTTTGAAGCACAACACAATATCAACATAAAGTCACTCAAAACACGAAATATTAGCTAAAGATTTCAAATTAAGCACTCATGTAGCAGGGATAAAGCTACACCTATAACAACACGTTAATCAATTTGTGCTAATGCTGGCCAGTCAAACACTAAAATGATGATCTGCTTTCAAATGGGTTTTAAAAGAAATTGTCAAAACCAGAAGACCCGATATGTTTCATGTTATGTTTTTAAATATTTCTAGAATTGATAGAAAGGAAAGAATGATAAATGAAAAGGAGGGACACATGCGAAATCGCAAGATGTTATTTGGAGTGGGCGGAGATAATGGCAACAAATGATCAACCAATTACTATGTTTAGGCATTTTCCTTCATTTAATGCAAATAACCTATCCTACATAAGTCTCTCTTTATAAACGAAAAGTTTACAGTTTTGTTTTTCTGTTTTCATTTTAAGTTTTATTTTTGTGTTATTCACCATTACTAATGTAATTTTCATGTACTCCCAAATATTCTACCACGTACACCAGGTTGGGAATCGCTGCCATAGAGCATAATTAAGTAGTAAAGCCTTTTTTTTTATGTGCATTTTACAGGCATGTAAAATCTCTTGTATCTATGAATTAAGGATATATTCCTTTGTGCATGTAGTGTTCATAACATTTGTGATGCTTTTAGGTTGCCAAGAATACCAAAAAATGAGGAAAGTATTAGAATAACTATTGAAAGAATGTTAAATGTATCGAAACAGCCAAGTATTTTTAAGTAACTTTTTAGTTTTTGGCTAAATTAAAAGTTTAACTTAAGATATGAGAAAACAAACAAATGAAAATAAGTATAGACATGTTTCAAAGTTTGGTATGAGGCAGATTTTTATTTAAATTATATTTTCTGTTACACTTTAAAAATGTGAGACTCAATCATATTTTCACACATTTAGATATTCCTTTATTCTAAATAATCAGGATTTTACTGTTGTTTTATATTAGTCTTTTTTTTCACATTGTTATTATTACATTGTTACTATTATTAATCAAATGTATTTACTTATCAATGTGAAAGATGTTCATGTCCCTCCCTTTTTTTTCTTTTTTTTCTTTACAGCATAAATAATTTTGATATTTGACACGATTTTCTTGCTTTGTGGTAGTAGATCTTTGGAAAGGGGAAATACAATGACTGCTTCATATGTAAATCAACAGTTAATCAAATCAATAAGAACAAACAAACAGTAATTTTCCAAAGGTGGGCACATTTTCCAACTTCCCCAAAGAAAATTCAAACTGTTTTATTTAATTTAAATTATTTTATCTTTCGCCTAAAAATCATTATAATTCAAAGGAAGTTGATCTAGAAAAATATGTATTACTGTAGTGTGGCAGGTGATATGTCTAATCTTATTCAACATTCAAGAAAGATATTTTTTGTTGTAAGTGTATTATTTTATATATTTATATATATATATATATAAAATCTAAATACTAGAGATAATTTGTTTGTGTACATTGTATAATATTCAAGAATTTTAATAAAAGATGAAAGAAGCATGACTAGATTTATTTTCAAGAAGGTTTAATTGTTAAAACTTCAATTTTTCTTTTTAGCAATTTAAAAGTTTGGATAAGTTTCTTTTTCATCATGTACACTTAAATATGTTTTGTGTATTTTTAGTCATTCATGATTTTAATTGTTCTGATTATAATATCAAATAAAAATAAACTAATAGATTTCGATCATTTTTGTTTTCATTTTAGTATCATTCCCTTGCCCATACCTGGTGATGCTCATAAAAGTAAAATAGACATACAGTAGGTGCCATTTACATACAAATCACGTTTTAATAAATTCAACGGCAATTTTATATTTTAAATGGTTGAGAGTGAAACAGAAATCATAATGTTATTTGTGGTATGCATTAAAAATGTAAAATTTCGGAAAATTTTGGAGTGGTAAAAAAATTGTCAACACAAACTTTTCTAGCAATTATTTTTCATAAAAATAATTGGGAACATAAATAAACATTTTTTAGGCTTATGCACACTAAAGAAATTGTTTTCACTTTACATAAATATGTTACAAAATACATGAATAAATAAAGTGATTTTTACTTTTAAAAATTTAGTATTTTCGTTTCAGAATTTCCACAGAAGTTTTACTTAATTAATTTAACACCATTTTTTTTAATATAGTAAAGCAATGTATATGTTTCTCGTTTATACGACTTTTACATTTAAAGACTTTTACATTTCGTGAAGTCCCGATTCATTCCTATTCATTTTAATGCAAAAATACTTCATTTATATGATGCGCAATATTGGTTATATGTCTTTTACCACTGTCCTAAAATTCAAAAAGTCATTCTGAAATTTTCCCAGATGGAAAAGTGCACTTCAGGAAAAGGTTAATTGAATATACACTTCAAAACATCAATACAGGGCATGAAAAATAAATGTACTTCGGGCAATAAATATGATTTCTCCAGCATGAAACCAAGTCAAATCTGAAATAATCAAGAATTGTTTCCAGATCCTAAGTTAGATGAATGTGAAATTAATGATGAAAATGATTTTAACACAAGAGATAATGCAGCTGTGATCATGGATGAAGAAGAATGGAATCTTTTGGGAGCAGAGATCAATTTTGAGGAATATGTGAACTGTGACACTGATATCATGACTTCGGGATTATGTACAGTTGATGATTTAATAAATGAAAAATTATATTGTGCTAATTTAAGCGATGATGAAAAAGAATATGAAGAAGTTACTCCATCTTCCTCTACAGACGCAATCGACTGTATTGAAAAGCTTAGAGCTTATTTTCTTTGTCAGGACACTAGTGATTTTTAGTGCTGTAATTAATACTCAAAGACAATCAACACATCAGACTACTAAGATTTTTTTAAATCTATGTTTGCATGAACATAAATCACAGAATTAATGTGCAATGTATATTATACATTAATATTAAAGATATGCAATATACTCACGATATGGAATATAAAATAAGTATTCAAGATAAACAATAAAGGTATGATTTGTTTTATTTTTATGTTAAATGTTTTAATACATATTTTAAAATTCAATTATTGTTTTTAGTTTAAAAATTAGTATGAAGTAATTTACTACCTTAGAAACACTTCAAAATTATTGTATTTACTTAAATTTGCATTAGTAGCATTAAAACTTTAATAATCAAAGTTGCTTAATAACATTTCATTTATACGTCATTTTATGTTGGTCCCTTGAAAGAGATATAAACGGTGCTTTACTGTATATGATTTAATTGTTAAACAATCATTTCAGTTGCATTTTCTCATTTAAATTGTGATGAAGGTTAATTTTTAAATTTAAAGGGGGAGGGGGAAGAAAAACTTATAACTTTCATCTGCTATCACTACAGTTTAAAAGAAAAATTTAATTATACTCAGTGGGGACTCGTATCTTATTTCACAGGTGGGGCACCTATATGATAAGTGTGACAGTGTAGTAGATGTCAGTAAACTGGAGTCATATACTATAATGCGTATAGTACTGTGTGTACAGAAAACAAGATTTGCGCAGCAAAAAAGCAACTGAATTTTGAAAAAAGAAAAAAAATACACTTTGCATTTTATTAAAATTATTGCGAGGGTTATTTTACGTATTAGATAATTGAAAACCTCTAGATACCAACATTTTTCATACTATGAAAATTTATAAAGTTTTGATGATTTTGAAAATAAAAAAAGAGAAATTGAAGTTTGAGATGAGATCTTCAGTCATGCAGTAAAGTTGTCACTGCCACACTTATTAAAACACTTTTTTTTTTTTTTTTTTTTACTGCATAGAGTTATTACTGCTAATATGCCACTATATCACTTACAAAAAATGTATATTACTCATGTTTAATGTAAAGCTATAATTCCAACAAAAAACAACAATCATCTTAATAGCTGTTTAATTAAAGTATTATTTTATTTTAAAGGTTTAAAATCTAAATCAACATTACTATTTTTTCCTTTGTCTGCCGTGCTCTCAAGTAAAACTTACACCTTAATTTTTAGTACATTGCAGGAGAAAAATTACAGAAAAAATAAGAGAAAACATTTAAAATTTATTCTGTTAAAATGCAAAAGTTATTTTGAAAGTTACAGAATAGTCACAAATTATTACTTCATGGTTGCAGAAATTGAAATGTGATATAAACCTGCATCGGGTCGGGTAAAAAGATTTAACCCGAATCCGACCAGACCAGCGGATTGGGCCGAGTTGGGCTGACGCTATTTTGTGTGTGTGTGTCGGTTGTCTTTAAATGTTTCGGGTATGGGTAGGTTTTGGGTTAGGTTTTGAAGCTTTCGTGTCAGGTTCGGGTTGACCCGATTTTTCAAAAGAAAATTTTGAATATTTTTCAACTGAACAAAACCAAATAGTTGAATATTAATGAATGTATATGTGTTCATTTTCATAGGAAAAAAGATCAAATTGAGAAGAGATGTAATTGTAGACTATTTTTCCATAATCATATTAAAATTCGATTTATTTATTTATTTTTTTTTAATAATTTGTTTTTGGGCAGGTTCGCATTGAAGTGAAAGGGTCTCGGGTTGACTTCAAGCAGAAATTTCAGATTCGGGTCGGTACAACGTGTTCAGAACTTTAAAGGCCATTGATAATTTTTACAGATGCCAGTTAGAATGTCAAATCCAAAATCTTCATGTATAAACTAAATTTCGATTGTTTAAAGTAAATTTTAGAGAAAAAAACCACGCAACACACAAACGAAAATTACCAAAAAATAAGTTTATCTTTGTTTAATTAAAAGTTATTCATTACAACATTATTTAAAAACAAATTTTTATTTTAAAAAAACACTGATTAAATGTAAATTTATTTAGTAATTCAATTATTTATATCCATTTTTTCTGTCGATTTTGGCAATAATTATTTTGTAAATGAAAAAGTCTTAACAGATTCTATACAAGTTAAAAATATGTAGTTTCAAACTCATAAATCAAATTGCACTGCTATATTATTTAACACCAAGTTAATGATTAGATGACAAAAGATTTTCTGGTTGAAATTTGTCTATCAAACCAAGTTAAATTAAAAAAGGAAAATATTTATCATTCAAGAAAAAAATACCTACTTTATAAACTCAAAAGTTTAATTAAAAATAATTTTTATTATTATTCAAAAAGTTTTTAAAGTATTAAATGCACCATAAATAAATGGAGAAATTTTTATTGCTATTGAAAAATAAGATTCGAATAATTAAAAAAAAAAAAAGACTGATTCCCATCAGTAAAAGTCGCCAATTATGTGGATAATTCTTAAGCGCTGGTATTTT
This sequence comes from Maratus michaelseni, assembly GCA_963931845.1. Taxonomy (NCBI): domain Eukaryota; kingdom Metazoa; phylum Arthropoda; class Arachnida; order Araneae; family Salticidae; genus Maratus; species Maratus michaelseni. The sequence goes on from OZ007596.1 coordinate 145,057,243, forward strand.
CCGAAACAAAAATAGTCTTTTCTTATATGGGGCCACACAGATTTTGTCCCAAACAGTGTCCTATTCAAGTTTTTCCTTCACGCTGTTTGGCGTTAAATACCAGGAAGACGCCAAGGTAATACCATATAACTCTATGCCCAAGACGGGCTCAGCTTTTTGGGGCCCTCATACTACGAGACCAGTGAGCGGTCAGTTGTCAAAAAGGGTGATTTACGACTTCTAGAACATAACCCTGTGGAAGGGAATGATAATGTTCTTCGAGGATAGAAGCGAGCGAGCGAGAGGAAATTTTTTATTCTGACTGCAGTCGAAACTATCTGAAATTGATATTTTAATAAAAAATTATATTTAATTTTAGCAAATTTAATAGAGAAGTATAGGTGGGGCCGTGCCCCAAGTGCCCTATACAACGGGCCGTCCCTGATTATACTGTACATCCGATCTACATGGTTCAGTAAAACCTCCATAATGGACATTTCTGAATAGCAGATATTTCTATTCAGTGAACACTTTTTTCACTCAACACCTAGATATTTGTATGTTTTTACCTCTTAATAGAAGACGTTTTAGGGTTATGAGGTGTCTGGTATTAAGACTTTTACTGTATCAATTAGTATATAAATGTTGCCAAGCAACCTCTTCTTGATACTGATTTATCTACATTTATATTAAAAACTATGCTTAAGGTAAAGACAGCCCCCCCCCCCCCCCAAAAAAAAAAAAAAGTAAATAATTCCAACTGCTGTTTTTTTGTTGTTGTTTCATTTTTTTTCTTGAATTTTGGGTTATAATTTTTTAATATTTCTGGTGGTGACTGGAAAACTGATGTCACTGATGAAGGCTTTGACTAAATACAATCATAATTTTGATGGATTTAAGATGTGTTTAATATTTGATTAATCCCACATGTTTTTAAAGTAAATGCAAATTGAACATTTTACTTTTTATTCTACATTACATATATATATTCTTTAGTGTAAATGAAAAAATTATTTTGTTTATTTTAACAATTTATATACCTTCTGGTTACTTTTTGGAAAATGATATAAAGCTATCTTTTTGTAAAGCTAATTTGGAAAAAACATCTTTTTTTTTTCTTTTTTTTTGTCACCCGGCTGTATTTTGTATATTATTATTATTAATTCAAGTTACATAATTGCATATTTATTGTTGGTAGGAGTTGGAAAAGTAACATTTCAATATTTAATACATTTAATTTATTTAAAAATTATCTGTATTATCTATTCTAACTTTCTATATTTAAGTCTGCACCTTTATTGTTTATTTCTGCTTTATTCCTCTTTTAAATTAAAATTTTTGTAAAGTTTGAAAAATGAGAAGGGGGGGGGGACATTATTTAACACAACAATTCCCAACTCCCTCTGCAGACACTTAAGGACTCCATGTGCATTTCCTAAAAGTTTTGCAATCCTTCAGAAAAATAAATAAAAATTGTATGATATTAAATAGTAACTCATCCCCCCCCCCCCTTTCCAAAAAAATAAAAATAAATAAATAAATGTTTATACATTTCTATCTTATTTTAGTATACCAGATATCAGGCATTAGTATTAATTTTGGAGAGCAATATTAGTATAGATGTCTTTTCATATTACTTTTATCCTTAAAAAACACATAACTTCCTCTTAAAATTCCTTTATATCGTTTATACATTAGTTTATAGATCTTATTGTTGTTGTCACCAGTAATGTAAAATATATTTGTAATTCAAATAATTTGATTTATTGAACTTGGAACTTTTTATGTACAGGTAAGTTTTGAAAATTTCATGTGGAATGGTGGAATTAAAACCAAATTTAATATTATGATAAAATTCATTGTTTTTAAAATATAATTTTATTGCATGGACATTGTACAAATGCTTAACTATCTCTTTATGTTAGTATCTCTTACTATCTGCCCCCTCTACTTCTACCCCATAATATTACTTCCCGTAATAATACCTTGTTTTTATTTCCATGTTACAAAAGATGCTATTCTATAAAAAAAAAATTTCTTAATTCATAACTGTTCTCCCTTGAATCCACTCTTGGTTTTGTGTATAATTGCTTAAGAAACATTGCTACATAAGTTGTAATTTGTGCCAATTGAGTTTTTAGCTTAATAATTTGAAGTAATTGATAAACAAGTGAATTTTAAATATGCAAAATTGTTAATGTACTAACCAAGCAATAAATCCAATAAATAAAGGTCAATATTTATAAAGTTTTTATTTTTTTTCCCTTAAAATTTTGTGTAAAATAAAATTTATGGTGTCGTTGCTTAACCCCCTCTGGTAAAATAATGCATCTAGTTCATCATGAGTTTTCTATGCCAAATGCTAAAATGACAAGCTGCATTTGTCATGTTACTTATACTATTTTTGCTACCACAAAATTTGTATAGTTCCTAAACTTGTGTCCAAATCAGTAATGTACTTTTATTTAGTTAGATGTATGAATTATAAAATAAAGCATGTTGTCTTGTTTAATGAAAAAATTCTTTTATGCACAATTTTTCATGATTAAATCTTTACAGATAGGGTTTAAATTATGATCATCAATGCTGCTTAACACAGTCGGTTGCTTGTGATCCAAGCACTTCCAAAATACTGAATTATATTTTTTTTAGTAGTAAAACATGTCCATTATATTTAATGTAAAACTTTCCTTTCCCAAAACTTCATTATGTGACTTTTATTCGTTTCAAGCAAAAAATTATGCATCTTTAAAGGATGCATTACAGTTTCTTATTTTGTGTTCTTTCTCTTTTTTTTTTTAATTTTCTTTACTCATAATTTATGCACCAAAATTCAACAGCAGCAATGTACAATATATGCTGTAATTTCTATTTAATATATGTTTTACTAAATCAAATGCTTGATTTTTCAATTTTTCAGGAACAGTATTCTACATGGCTGAAAACAATTCAGCAAAAATTTCGAATAAGGAGATCAGAACAAGATTACACCAGTGTCACTATTGCTTCTACACCACCCGTAATTCAGCAAATCTAAAAAGACACTTGACCACACATACTGGTGAACGCCCATTTGCTTGTTCACTTTGTAACTACAGAAGTAACCAGAAAGCAAATCTAAAGACCCATTTAATGCTGAAACATCATAGATCTGATGACATATGACTTTCCATAGTTATTTCTGTTAGCATTGTTTTAAATTATTTATTTATCTTCAATTACATACATATGTAGTAGAAGCCTGGATCTCTAGATTGGATCATCCACAAATCTTCCTTTATAGATAATTTAAAAGTTTCTGTTTTCTTTCTTTTAAATTAATAAAAGTTTTGACATTTGTTATTTTAGTGTTTTGTAGTTCTCACTCACTCTGTTTCTCTAGCAAATACTTTGTATACGTAGTGTTTGTAAGAAAACTGTGTAATATTTTTTATGTAAATATTATCTGTCTTAAACTGCCAGTTGTTATATATCTTGGTGTTTTTTTTGTTTTTAGTATCCATTTTTGCATTATTCGTACGGAGAAAAATGTAAGCCTTTCATGTTTTTATCTAACATTGCTTTTGAATAGTAGCTCCCAAACTCTGGCTCGCAAAACGATTGGTCAGGTTTTCAATTGTGTATAATTAATTTTAGTTTTTGTAATGATGGAATAAAAGCAATATGTTCCAACTTTAAAGAGTAAAATATTGTGAAAAGATATAGATAAGTAACTTTGTGCAAAGACTGTTTTTAAATTCCTACTATTAGCTCACACTCTCTCTATATATATCTTGTTGGAATTTTCAATCGGTAATAAAATATTTTCTATTCATCCATTCAAGTTCAAATGATTTTTTTAAAACTTGTACTGCATGACAATTGATGTTAATACAGTTTTTTCAAATATTAATTCATTAATTAAATTTAATTAATTAATTTTAATTTTTATATGGGAGAAAAAAATTTCTCCCATTGTTTTCATAAATGAAATGAAAGATTTATCTCAAATTAGTGATGCCAACAAAAAATAAAATACCGCAACGATGATTATAAAATAATGTTCAATAAAGATAACGTGGGACATTAATGCTGTACGGGTTTATTTTGTATATTTATGATTAAAAAGTAGGAATTGACTTTAAAAAAATTTATATTACTTGTTTAAAATTTTGTTAAAGAGCAGCTTAAGGCTAAAATAAAAAAAGTTCCAATTGTGACAGAGACTTTGTCATTGGTGCAAAACAATACCATAAATCGCATTGACTTTTAAACTGTATTTTTTCTAATATGTTCATTAAAAACTTGTTTTTTACTTTCTTCTATCTATAATAGAAAAAAGTATTGTAATCAAAATTTTTTTCGACTTCCGTTTTTCGGCAGATTTACATGTTTTAGGAGTCAGAGATTCTGAAAAACATGTTTTTACAAAAATGTCTGTCTGTCCTCATTGTATCACCGAAAAGTGTATGAAGTTATGCTTCAAATTGAACCAAATTTTTTTTTCTATGTTTTTGGCTATGGCCAGCAGGTCCCATTTGAATTTTTGGGGATATTTCGACGAAAGGGGGAGCTATGATCAAAATTTTTGTTCATTTTCACTATTGTATCATTGAAAAGTGTATGAAGTTATGCAGAAATTTGAACCAAATTTTTTGTATATGTTTTTGACTATATCCTGCAGGTCCCAGTTGAAAATTGGGAGATATTGCGATTGGAGGGACAATGTTCAGCCTTGATTCAAGGATTCAAGAGCATTTTTTTGTTTTGCCTCTATCTTAAAAAATGGGCTGAGATATAGCAGTTTGAAATTATAGGGTGGTTGACATTTTGAAACAAACAGCAGGATTCCTCCATAAATGGGTTTAATTTATGAGTTTTAGTGAACATGGTTTCGCCAAATTTTCTTTCATTGTTGTAACCATTGTTTCAATACTTATACATGCTTAACACTATATATATTTATAGTCACCAACGTCAAATTCTCACCAAGCTTGGCGACAATTGGTGAAATATTGACAAATTTGGCAACAAAAATACATTGCCATATATGAAGCCAAGTTGGCTATGTCTGTCTAATTTGGTGATATTCTCATTCAAATTCAATTTTGATGAGAACTGGAAATGACTCTTCTGTAATCGGGTTCCGCGCATTGTACCTTTGTGTATTTTCAGTTGAATTAGCTAAAATCTCTAATCAAAGCAATAGGGAGGCTATCTTTTCTTGCTGGTACAGGCCAGAAGTACTTTTCGTAGTTTAGTATAATACATTGGCTGCTTGCATCCAGGTAACCCGACGATTCGCAAGCAGCTGTTGTACAAAAAATATTGACGAAAAATATTGATTTTTTTTGGCAGTGTGATAGCGAATTTTGAAGCATTAACATGTATGAGATAGAAGAAAGTTTTGGGATTGGCATATCCGACTAGTTAGGGTTCTGTACTTAAAAAGTAAAAACGGAACCATTATAAGATCACTCCTGTGTCTGTCACCACCCTTTTTCTTTTAAACTATGACACGTGGAAAGTTCAAACTTGGGAAAGTTATACTGCCTTTTTACTTACATATTTTCAGATTATTAGCGATTCACAAATATGATTAGGGAAAATATAGGTAGTTAATTAAATTACTTGGAAAAAAAAAGTTTTCTATTTCTGTATCATGTGGGGTATCGTAAGAAAGATCTCGTGATATCGAACTCAAAAATGTATTTGTTTTAATTTTAGGTATTATATTTTCAGAGATATCGTCGACAGGCATGAGATTCTTCTGCAAGCCTTTTTGCCCTTTTTGGATTTTCTGAAAAAACACGAAATTCGCCTAAAGATCACGGGGAAAAAACACGAATTTAGTCAAAAGATCGCAGTAAAAAACATGAATTTTGTCCAAGAATCGCTGAAGAAATGGAAATTTTATCAAACAATCGTGTAAAAAATGCGAAAATCGTCAAAATATCGCGAAAAAGCGCTAATTTCGTCAAAGGATCGTGTGAAAAACGCCAAAAGATCGCAGAGAAGACGTGAATTTCGCCAAAAGATCGCTGTAAAAACACAAATTTCGCCAAAAGATCGCCGTAAAAAAGCAAATTTCCTCAAAAGATTGCCATAAAAACATGAATTTTGCCAAAAGATCGCCGTAGAAACACAAAGTTTGTCAAAAGATCACCGTAGAAACGCGAATTTTGTCAAAAGATCGCAGTTGAAACTCTAATTTAGCCAAAATTTACTGCATTGGGTTAAAAGATTGAAACCAAATTTATTTTAGTAATGTAGAAAATACGCTATGAAATGCAAAACAAATTAAATTTAAAAAATCTATTCAAAAAATCCAAAAACTATCTTCAAGCTGACATGTAAAAATGACGTAGAATTTGGAATAAACACAGCACTGACTAGTTGGTGCCACTGATAATGTCCTTACAAAATCTCTTTAATTCCTTAAAAACTTATTTTTTATTTAAAAAAAGGGTGGCAACTCTATTATTTTATTATTTATTTAAGGTGGTTGCAATTATTAGCATATACTTAATTTGCTGTTTCAAGAAAAGTGTCTTACTGTTTTCAAAATTTCAATTAAAAAAATGTTCATGCCAATGAAGTGTTTTAATAATGTGCTCTATCTTGGTAAACTTTTTATTAGAGTAAGTAAATAATTTCTGCCTAATTCTTGTTAATAATTTCTTTTTAATTTTCTCAAAGCTAAATTGATGTAATATATATTGTATGTAATATATATATCTATTACATACTATATATATATATATTTATATATATATTTAAAAAGATATATATTTTAATAGCAGTTATAATATTTGTTGCGTTTGAAATTCATAACTATTATTGCTCAAACGTCGTTCGCACAGTTTTCAGGTTTTTTGTTTGTTTGTCAATCTCATCTCTGCGTCGAATATGCACTGCAAAAATATGCCCCCCCCCCTCCCTCCTCTATTCCTAAATCTACTTCAACTAAAATTATGAAAAAAATAGGGGTAGTAGTAGATAACCTTGCAGGAAAACTATAGCAATTTTCCTAGTTAACTTAGTTTTTGAGAAAAACATATTTTTCTGTTGCACACAAACTTTACTTTTCCAGCAGTCAGTAGGGGAGTTGACGGGTGCTTGAGCTATCTATCGACGCAGAATCATCCAAGTATATTTGATAATGATTTTTAAAAAAAATTGTAATTAGCAGAGATATTAATTAAATTACTTAAAAAAAACTTAATTTTCATATATCGTGTAGGGTATCGTTCGAAAGATCTTGTAACATCAAACTCAAAAACATATTTGTTTTAATTTTAGGTATTATATTTTCAGAGATATCGTTGAAAGTATACTGGAAAAATGTAAATGATTTCACCAGTTTTTTGCCACCTAACTGGACCATCAATTCTGCAAGTACTATTTGTATATAAAAGTTCACAGAGAAATGATTCATGTAAAATGTTCAGAACAGACCAAATGGTGGGGTGTGTGTCATCGTAACAAATCTATCTACAAGTTTAAATTATTATTAGACAGGCTAATTGTGTATGGCTACAATATTTTTGTACATCTCTCCAATACCCATCCCATCATGTTTCTGTCTATTAAATGTCACATCAAAATTCTCTTAATAGTCTAGACCTTTCCAACCTTTATGTCAGTTATGACTTTTTAATAATCGATTTCTGTAGCAGGGTCCCTTGGGCCTACTATATCTTATGTCTTACAAGCTAATGTTGCTTAGAAACATGTTATGGTAGAAGAAGTAGATAGTAAGGTAATGTAAAATTAAAAGGAGATCTAAAAATTGCACTCCATCCTTTTAGTGAAATTTTATTTTTGAATTTTGTCATAATACTTGATTTACTACCTACATGTGATACTGTCAAACCAACTTATATATACTTAATGAAACTGCTGTGCTTGTTTTTCACAATAATCTTATCCGATTCATTTCATTGTAACTGCAAGCAATTGTCTTGTTCTACATTTCATAGTCTTCTGTATTTCAGTTTGATAGCTGTATAAGCAAAGAATCCTGCTTCAAACAGAGATATTATTTGAGGAAGGCAGCAATACTAAATATTCTTAATCTTTAATTTCATCTAATTTTTTTCCTGGAGTGCCTGCAGAGTCCTTGGGAAATGCTTGTGGAACGCCTTAAGTTCCACACAGCACAAGTTTGGAATTGCTGGTCTAGTTTTCTTCTTCCAAATCGTTAAACTGAAAAACTTTTTTAAAAGATAATGTAAAGATTTTGTGACAATTTCCAGCTGTCGAAAAGATAACAAAATCTTCTTTTTATTACTTGATAAGACTCTCTACTTAATCAAAGTAAGTTACATAAGATGTTTCTAAAGTAACAATATTTGTTGTAATGTCTATGATTAATATTATTGGGCATTTTTATGTTAACCGAATGCTTAATTTTAAATTTTTCAGGAACAGTATTCTTCATGGATGACAATATGATGAAAAATCTTAAAAGACCAGGTCGTATACATCAGTGTCAGTTTTGCAACTATACCACTAATCATTCACCACATCTAAAGAGACACCTACTAACTCATACTGGTGAACGTCCATATGCTTGTTCATTTTGTAGTTATAGAAGTAACCAGAAAATAAACTTAAAGACACATTTCCAGAAACATCATAGACCTTATGACATTTGAATTTCTATACATATGTTAAATTTCTTTTAAACTTATCTTTTTTTCTTTTTTCAATATATATGCAATTGAATCCTGATTACAAAGAACTTCTTAACCCTATATGCCTTTCTAAGGCAAGCATCCCCCCTCCCCTTTTTGTAAATTTCAAATAAAAAATATTTAATTTGTGTTTAATTTTAACGTTTATTCTTCATCTCATTCTTATGTAATATTTAATCAACACACACACATATATATATATATATATGTATATGTGTGAAAGGATAAAAATAAAAACCTTTAAAGTTAAAAATTTAAAAGTAAAAATTTCCAGCTCCTTTTCCAACTTAGTCTTCTATTCAAAAAACCTTTTTTGTCCCTGTTAACTTTGTTTCTGAGCCCAACATTTATTACTTGCCGACATCAATTTCGATCCATCTTTAAGATTAAAAGTGCTAACGTTTCTGCTTGCAGCCGTTTGTGGTTTGCAGCATCCAGGTCTTGGCCAAGCCTTGTTGTCGTCATAAGATCCCAGACATCAATCAAGAGCTAATTGACCAAATTAAGTAATTTACCCTCCCATTTTGTCAGTATATTTTTTAGTCGGCAGGATAGTTACCTGCAGAAAATCTCAAGATTTCCAGTCCATTTATTCACTAGATTTTCTGAACTAGTTATGGCTTTGCTACTCAAAAAACTTCTTCAAAGCCACCAAAAATGAATGTAATCAGTCAATAAAATGAACCGCTAATGAAAAGAAAACTGAAGAAAAAATGTTTTTACACACACCCTTTGCCGATAAAAAACTCACTTTTCATCACCTGCCTGCCCTGACTTGGGGAAAAGAACTTTTTTTTTTTTTTTTGCGCTAAAGTGTAACCTATGGTGTTAAGAGTTCTGACTACCTAAGGAAAAAGGAACGTATTTTTGTTTCCCCGAGAAAAGAATGCTTTCTTGAAAGTGTGGAGAACGGGAAAAAATGAAGGTAAAGTTATAATATCGTATTCAATGGATTACTCATTCAAAGATTATGCTATGAGAAAAGGTCAAACAAACAGCTGACTTCAAGGACTGAGTTAAAAGTTCGCTTATCAGACATTTGAAAATGATTCATCAATTAATGAGCTTGAAATCATCAAAAAATGTGTTTTTATTTACTCAGATGAATATCATTATTTAGATTTTATTCAAGAGAAAAGATAAATTGAAGTATGTTATATATATTTTTGCGTGGGTGTGTTAAAGCATATTGGATATTTTAATTCACAGGTAAGATTTATTGCTATTAAAATTTCTGTTTTAATGGTTTTGAAGAAAAAAGATTTAGCCTATATTAGCAAAATTAAGTAGTATTTTTATATTTACTTCTTTCTCTTATTAAAATTTCATATTGAAGTTTTGTTTTGTCCGGAAGTATCAAGAGTGAAAAGGGAAAGATTTAAAAAAAAAGAAAATGCTGTTATCAATGTGTAATTTTTAAAAATTTAGAAGTAGTTTTATCTATAAAATGTTACAGTTGGGTTAAGGGGATTTAAAAATTTTATTAGCTTTATTATTTTTTTCTCTTGTAAAGTTCAAGTTTACATTAAATTGATAGAAAATTTGGGATGGCATGCTAAACGGGCGTTAAAATTGTGATAAGTTTTGATAACAGTAGTTTTCTTTTCTTTTTCGACAGGTGAAGCATACGTGTGATCACCAAAAAATAAATGTAGTTGATTTTTAATGTTTTTGGTATTATGAATAAATGGGTTGAACTATTTACTTTTATAAATGCTTTCCTGTAAAAACATTTAAACAGACAATATTTTTGTTTCTTTTTACAACTTTATCCTTTTTATAACAGTGAAACAGAAATAAAAAATAGCTATAAAGCTATTAAATGATACATTTGCACAGTGATCTTTCAATGTTTTTATCATTTTATTCATAATTATTTTTCCATTTAATATGTGCACAAGTGAATTTTTTAGAAGTTTGTAAATATATTTTTATTATTATTAGTTTTAGTTTTTGTGTGTGTTTAATTAGTACCTATTTTACTTATTCATTATTATAGTTAGTTTCTTTTTATAATATATTTTTACACAACTGGTAGACGTACCAATCAAATTGCAAGTATTTTTTTTTTAATATCTCATGTAAATAAGTATTTATGTTCTGTTTTTCAGTACATTTATTCAATATTTTTATATTTTATATTACATTATTCTCTTATATTATTTTTTTATTATGTTATTATCTATATCACTTTTTTAAATTAAAATATTGCATCTCCTCACTCTCTATAGAACCCCATGTGTTGGATTTTTTACCACCAATTTTAAAGGGAAAATTTGGAGGCCTCGTCCTCATCATTTTTAATATTCAAAATAAATTTAATTCATTAGTCAGTCAGTTTAGACATCAGAATGGTAAAATCCACTTTTGCCGTGATAAATCCAATAGTGTCTAAATCCACACCTTCAATTTTTAAGGATGGCCATGGTTCCACCCCAATAAATCTTTAAGCCCACAGTTTTTTAAGGTTTTGAGTTAGCTAACCCTTCTAATCTAAAACACGCCTGTGCACTCAAAGAGGATTCGGTGACTTCCTGCAATACGTGGAAATGTAGCAACTGCTGACGTTTTTGTAAAAACGAATCCATTAATAAACAGAATCATCATCAGGTTGCCATGCCCTTAAATTAGTGAACTGCCCTTTTTGATTCGAAACAAGGTCTATTATTTTAATTTTTTTTAAATTTCTGTTTTATTTATTATTCCTTTTTTTCCTTTGCCAGTAGTAACACACTTTAAAATTTAAAATATTTTTGCTATTTGTGTAAAAAATTAGCAAGAAAAACTCGGAGCATTCTCACCTTAACTTAAAGGGAAAATGTTCTGTGATTTTTACTTGTCTAGAACAGAAATTTTTTTATGAGTGAACAGTGAGATGTGGATGTAATTTATTAAATTATTACTCTTGATTTATTAATGCCACTGAGGAAAACAAATACACCTCTGTGTGCAAAACAGTAAATTCCGTTGTTTACAATTAAGTTGCCTCTACATCTTCACCCAAAATATTAAGCCTACACTCATTTTTCTTTGTTTTAAATTTTTGCTAAAACCTCCCAGAGGTTTAGGATGAAACTACTTACCTAACCAGTAGTCCCTGTAAATAAATTCAATACATTACAATTGTTATGTCAAAACTTGTTTTGTCTATTTTTATATTTCATTATTTTTAAATATTTACATATTATTTTAATTTTAACAATTTTGTATTTCTGCATTTTTACTATTTTAATGTTTTCTTCAGGTTTTTTTTATAATTTAACATTTTCAAGTATTTGTCTAATGTGAATATGTTGCATATAAAAAACCTATTTTTCAAGTATTTCAGATATTAGAATAATTTCTTATTTTTTGTATTAATAGTATATGTTTACAGAATTATAATTTTAAATAAAATTTGAAAATTTTGTGCTGTAAGAGCTTGAACAAAAATAGCACAAAAATGAGCCGCACAATTATGGCCACAAAACATTAAAATCATATTATTTTGTTATTATATTTTTTCTCATATATTCCTTGTGTTAGTATTACACTAGTATATTATTGTTTTCATATATTCCTCATGTTTTATGGTATTATTATTATATTTTTCAAGTTTTTATAATATAAAGTTCGGCCAGGTTGTTGCGAGAGCCATATCCCAAACTTAAGACAGTCTAGCATAAAACCATAAAATCTTACAATTTTTCCTTTAATTTTTATGCCTAAAAATTCAAATTTTTAATTTTTTTTCCAGCAGCAAATTTTTTTTCACTTTTTAGTAATCTTACTTGTAAATTTAACTTTAACATTAACTGTAATTTGAAGCCTTAAGGAAATTAAATACTAATTTTTAGCTCACTTTATATTCTCGGTCTTCTGGGTGAGCACCTCCCAGCTTTGTTGGCAAATCTAGTGGATCTCATCTTGGAAGGGGAGGGGGGGGGATATGAAAGGATAAAAATAAAACCCTTTTTTTAAATTCAAAATTAAATTTAAAAGTAAAAATTTCCAGCTTCTTTTCTAAGTCTTCTAGTCAAAAAAACCCTTTTACCCCTGTTATCTTTGTTTCTCAGCCCAACATCAATTTTGATCCATTTTTAAGATTAAAAGTGCTGACACTTGTGCTTCTTGCAACCGCTTGTGGTTTGCAGCATCCAGGTCTTGGCCAAGCCTTGTTGTCATCATAAGACCCAGACGTCAAAAGTAATTTACGCTCCCATTTTGACACCTTCGCCCTCTGCTGGTAAATATCCTGAATCTTAACAAAACCGGCATGCAACCCATAAAGAGCAGAGATTTTGCAGATATGAGAAACCTGTAAAAGTCACGATTATGTAGATTTTACAACTTTAACATAGATGGCTCGCAGGGCCTCCGATCAAAATTGCGACTACAACTGTACGAGAGAGTGACAATTAAAAGAGTTCAATCCCAAAGCAAGGTCCCGAGTCTCAAATTATTCCTCTCAAAGTGTCTCCCTTCAAGAATATTCATTACATATATATATTAGTTCATGCAATTGAAGATATTTGTAAAACAAACTATTAGAAAGTATTATCATGAATAACTGTAAATTATGTGTTATCTGCATATTTGCAAGCAGTATTATGACTGAGTAGTTAATACTCTAGTAAATAATTTTTTTTTATGTACTCTGCTATTTCTGATGCTATCTATCTTGATTTATTATTTTCTTTTATCCATTTCAAGTAATAATTTTTCAAATCAAAGCTATTATTGAACTTATTGCTTTTATATATAATCACTTAAGATCTTCATCTTAGGAAGTTATAGATGATTAAAAGCTAATTTTAAATATTTCTATACAGAGAAGTTGTGTTTTATACTGACACAGTGATAAATCATTAAAATTTTCTTAACAATAATATCCTAAAATCTTATTTTGTAATCTTTTTAGAAGATAATCAGAAACATATTGTACAGCAATGTCTCTTAAGTGATTATGCATGTTGCAATGACTAAATATTATTAGATATTACATGTACTGAAATATTTTTTCTCCTCATTTTATAGGAATAGCATTGTATGGGGATGGAAATAATTCACCGAAAACTTACCGAATTCGCTTTCATCAATGTCAGTATTGTAACTACAAAACTTACTATACAACAAGTCTAAAAAGACATATACTTACACATACTGGTGAACGCCCATTTGCTTGTCCACTATGTAGCTACAGAAGTAACCAGAAAATACAGTTGCAACAGCATTTAAAATCTAAGCATTATTGCACTTGAATTGCACTTGGATGTATTATTACTTCTATTAAACTGTTATCTTATTTTTTATTTATAGCTGAAACTTATTTATCTAAATATTGTTGAACCTTTATTTTTCTGAGTTTTTTTTTTTTTTAAGTTTATTAAAACTGTTGCATAATATTATATGTAATTTTTATATTATTGTGTGTTTTCGAAAATTTTTGGCATTGATAATTTTGTTCATATTTAAATTAATTGAATTATTAAAATGAATAATAACTTCAAAGAAGATTTTTTTTAAAAAGGAAGGATATTTATTAAAGCTATTTTCCCTTATTTTATTAAACAGTTAAATGTAATGTAACACTTGAAGTAAAGTTTCTCTGATCGTTCATGGGTTGCCATTGTTTTATATTGGGTTCAATGTGAATTTTCAGGTGATTTCAGATCTGTGGTTTTGATAAAGCCACATACAATTGCCTATCAGCAAATACAATTATCATTTAACTGATTCTCACAAAGCCAAAGGTTTGTTTTTATACATTGATAATGGCTTTTGCATAAACTGAAATAAAAGAAAAATGCCATCTGTATAAAATAAATAGCAAAGTTATATTTGTAGAAGCAAAATCAGTGTGAAAAATAAATACTACTTGTGATTAGAGAAAAAACGATGTAAGAAATAAGTACTTGTAATTCACACAAAATCAGCTCTTGTTCTAATGAATAAATTAAAGGTAGTTCTTCAATCAACTGCATACCACCACTAACTCAATTAAAAGTAAAATAAATGAAAACAATTGTATGCAAAATGCTAAAAAAAAAAAAAAAAAAAAAAAAAAGCTTAATTGAATTATTTTAGATTAACTTTTTTTTATTAGTTCAATGATGTGACCAATTTTAGCGATTGAAGGATGACATTGTTTATTATTTTCTGTTTCACATTTCCATTGTCAGCATTAGTAAGTGAAAGATAAGAATGTTCAAAATATTAATAATGATCAATATAAATAAAATATTATCTGTTGTGTATTTGCTATTGGTAATTAGCATTTGAGTATTTAATATTGTTCATGCTTTTGAAATTTCCCAGTATTGCATATCGTAATTTTTTAGCTTACTTGTTTTCCCTCTTGTTTATTTTTGGTAGCAAAGTTTTGATTTTACGCTTAATTGCTTAAACTCAATGAAAACTCGCTTCATGAAATTAAAACCTCATACTTAGTAAATGAATTTTCAATTTAATACTTTGTAATAATTAAGTTTCAAAAATAAAATTTGTGTTTCTGTACTTTTTTTTTTTTTTAATGTTAAAACAATTTTATAAATCCAAGAAATTAAAGAACTTGTGATTTGTTTTTTCTACATAAAAGTAGATAATAATAAGTTATGCAGAATATTTCTTAAATAATATGCATTATAATGCTTTTGGTTAATAATATTTAATGCTATGTTTAAACTATGTGTTTGGAGGGAAATTTATTTTTGAAATACCAGATTCTATGTAGATGAAAATTATTTAATGAAGAATGTGAAAACCTGATCTTTATGTCTGATTTTCTACTCATTTATTATTATTTATCACATTTAAAGACACCCGTGCAAATGTATTGGTGAACGCACATGTTCTTGTTTATTTGTCAGCCACATAGCTGATATGGAACTGATAGAAATATTGGAAAAATAAACCTAAAGATACATAATACTGAAACATAATTCATATTAAACTTGTACAGTCAACTTTGTGAAATCTGCACAGCTCTTGGGATTAAAGGTTTTGCAGATTATAAGTTTTAGTAGATTACAGATCATTGATTTTTAACTGTAATTTCCAGCGTATATGATAAGCCATGGATGAAATAAACAAGTTTTGAACCAGAAAATTTTATTTAGTAAATAAAGTCAAATGAATACCATGTATGAATAAGTTACATTTTATTAAATGATATTTCTGGTTATAAACATGTTTGTTTGATCCATGGCTTATATACTAGAAATCACACTACATATTTTAGTATGACTACAAATTGGCAATGTTGGTATAAAATAAAAATGCAAACAAAGAAATGTAATGCAAGGTAGCTTTATATTTCAAAATATATTTAAAACAAAATTATATACACATTCGAATTTCATTGGTTGTTTTTTTTAAGCATTGGAAGAGTGGTAGTTTGTCTCAGTATATGATCAATATATCAGGGATTGATGCAATTTCTTTCTCTTGGGTCTTTGTTTTATGGAAAGAAAAGATTTCTTTGTGAAATTTATTATATTTTTGTGAAAAATAAAGTTTTGTATAGTTAGATCAAATCTAGTTTCTTGAATCTAAATTAAGCATTTTGATACAGACTTTCTTAATTCCTTCTGCTAAAGTTTTCCTCTCTAGAAATCTTGTTTTGTTTACAAATTACATATTTCAGATACTAGCAAAATAAAATAGAAATTAATAAAAATTTGTTTTTATGGAATGAAATATCATAAAATCATTATCTTTTATTACAAATAATTTTATAAAGGAGACCCAAAGAGGATATATTGTTTGCCTGTTTTGACTTCCATATATATAATGGGGAGCAAAAGAAACTTAATGAGAGTATACAGTAATTTTTATTTTTGTGAAGATGGAATTTTACAGTACCACTCAAATTAATTGGAACACTCAATAAAATACAGCAAATTTCTCTTAATATGCAATTTATTATAAAGAGTGCAGACTTAGTTTATTTTAATAGTTGATATGTCTTCCCTTGTTCTTACCTACTGACAATGTTTAGGTATTGAATCAACTAGTTTTTCATATGTTTTTTTCAGTTCAACATGAAACCATATCTTGATTATTGAAGAAATCATAGACATTTTTATTGAATAGTCTTCTTTGGCAAGTTTTTGCTTACAAATTGTCCAATGATTTTACTCTGATATAAGTCGGGTGAGTTACCAGGTCGTTGAAAACATTTATACCACTTTGAGCAAAGAAATTTTTACATTTTTTAGATGCATGGCAAGGTGCAAGATCTTGCTGGAAACAATTTTTGTAAGAGTGGAACCACTCTTCTCTTTAATAAAGATATCTACTTATCAGAATTTATTATTCCTTCTACTGGAACCCATGTTTCATAGTCCATGTAAGATCATACAGCCCCAAAACATTTTCTTTGAAAGATGTTTTGGTAGAAAAATTGTTTCCAGCCAGCGACAAGATTTTAAAGCAAGATCTTGCACCTTGCCATACCTCTAAAAAATATATAAACTTCTTAGCTCAAAGTAGTATAAATGTTCTTTAATGTCCTGGTAACTTACCTGACCTAAACCCGATCAAAAATCTAGTGAATTTGTAAGCAAAAACTTGCCAAAGAAGACTGTCCAACAAAAACATCTATGATTTCTTCACTAATCAAAATATGGTTTCATGGCAAGAAACTGAAAAACACATGTGAAAAATTAGTTGAATCAATGTCTAAACATTATCAGGAGGTAATAAAGAACAAGGGAGGGCATATCAAGTATTAAAATAAACTAAGTCTGTAGTCTTTAATAAATTCTGTATTAAGAGAAATTTGCTGTTTTTCATTGAGTGTTTCAATTAATTTGAGTGATGCTGTACAAAGGTGCTACCTGACAGTTGTCCGGGTTCCATAATAACATTAAATATACTGTATATTCCAGCGCATAATGCTCACCCTTTATTTGAGAGACTATTTTTAGCTATATTCGCCCATTTTTTTGCAAAGAAATCTCCATCAGTCATTTAGCATGAAAATGTAATAAAGATCATTAAAAAGTACAATAACTAGTACGAAGATAAGGAAAATAAGAACAAATTCAAACCAAAAACACAAGCTAAAGTCCATCTGTCTACCTGAATCATCCCAAAGTGTTTGAAATTATTCATTTGAAAATTCAAACGATCACGTCTTCCTTTTTTGTTCATTTGAATTCTTAAATTGTTATGCTTTTTCTTACTTGTTAATATTTTTATATTTGGTTTATAACGTACACCTGTAAATTGAAATCAATTTTCTTGTTTCAAAAGTGCATGTTATATGCTGGAATATATGGCACCTAAAATTTGTGTTGAATGATTTTATATTTTTAAACGAAAGTCTTTCCAAATAAAACTAATATCGAGGTGGTAAAGGTATGCACAAGCTCGAGCCAATTTTCCTTCACAAGACTTCGGCTGATCATGATCTTCACTCTTTCTAGACCAGGCTTTAATTTTTATTTTTACATACTCGGGCTGGGTCAAACTTTTTTGGGGGGGCGAGCCAGGCCTAAACTCATTTTTCCTTGAGGTCTGCACAGGCCAAAGTTTCCAGGCCCAGGAATGATGAAGCCTAGGCATGGCCTGGCTCGAGTCCAATGAAATAAATCTGGCCTGTGTAGATGGCTAAATTCTTCCCCCTGATCCCATAGTGGGCTGGTACTTTATTTATTTATTTTTTAAAAATAATAGTAATCTTGTATATTTGTTTAGCGAAATCTTTAGAAAGTTATTTGGTTTAATAAATTACAGAAATATATATTTTTAAATATTCCCCTTTTCTTTGTAGAGCTTTAAAATTATGTTTTTTTTTTATCATATTTTTCCTTCATTCTAAACTATGTGGATTTTTCTGACTAAATCTTCATAAATGTAATTGTGTAAGTCATTTTTTTTATCACTGTGTTATGTGCATAATTGTGTAAGTGGTCATTAATATTGTTGTTATTCTGTATTCCATGAATTTCAAATATTATCTGAAAATAAAATCTATACATAAGTAAGTGTGCTTTTTTAATAATTTTAACTGTAGGATAATGTTACTTCAGAAAGATCAGCATGTTATGTAGAAATTCAGTTGAGCCGTGCCGTGTCAATTAAGTTTTTGCATGGGCCATGACTGAACTTTTAGCTTTTTTGCTGGGCATAAATTTTTTGTATGGAGCACGCCTACAACAAATTTTAGCTTTTATGCCAGACTGGACTTCGTCCGAACTTTTAGCTTTTATACCGGGGCAAACTAATCAATTTTATACTGATTGGGCCTGAAATTTCTGTCCGAGTAGACTTCTAGTTGAAGATACCACTGCCTTTGGTAATGTACACTACCTAATGTTGCTGGCCCCAACTGCCTTTAACAGTATACATCCTCAAATTTGTATGATTTTATATCTACCCTATATATATATAAAATCCTAATGAAACGAATTTGTGAAACGATTTTATGAAACGATTTTATGAAACGAATTTATGAAACGATTTTATGAAACGACTGACTAAATGACTGATTATGTTTCAGGGCTATTTTTAATAAAATATTAAACGCTTGATGGTGAAATTAATACCAATTATCCATAAAAATCCGCGGATGTCAAAACTGGTAATAGAATTTTGAAATTGGGATTAGTTTTCGAGATATTAATTTTTTTCTAATTTTAATGACATTTCTGTAATGATGGCAACTAATTACTCAGTTTTTTTGTGACAAAAAAGGGAAAAAAATGAAAAGGATCCCGATAGGGATTAATGATTTCTTTTTATTCGTCATTTTCAAATTGAAATTGAATTTATCTTTTATTTCAATCGATAATGAAGACAAGATTGTGATTAAATTATGTTTTTCAGGAAAACTTGAAAAAAAAAATCACATTTCTATCGTCAGGATTCAATCGTCTGTCAGCATTTAATTTAATTTATAAACTGGAAATATTTTGAATAAATTCGTCCAAATGACGTCATTTATGTAAACGCAAAAGAAAGGGGGGAAAGGGAATTAATAGTAATTAATATTTATTGATATCATTTTGTTATTTTTTTTGTAAAATTTAATTAAACGAATTTATAAAATCACTAATTCGGATATTTGAAACGAACGTATAAAGTAATAATTACCCAACTGAACGGAAGGACAATAAAATATCCTGCTTGGTTTTCTATCCTGCTTAGTTTTTTCCACCAAGGTTTTTAAAAAAGCGTCAAGTCCCCTATAATAGAAAAGCAACAAAAGTTCATTGGGTTTGTTTTCATAACTTTTGGCAACAAATCTATGTATATTAACGAATCTATCCCTTTTTGAAGCTCGAATTACGCCAAACGTAAAAGCAAAGGATACTATACTGGAAAAGTACCCGGTTTTCTTATGAACAATATGCAAGTGACATAACATGGTGTAAAATTATCACGGATAGCAAATTTGTTTAAATATCTCCTCAATTGATGCCGAATAAATGTAGGCATGCATGCACAAAATATTTAATTAATTTTGTATGATAAATAATTATTAGAAAATTCGTATATACATATTAATTAAAATAAATAATTTCCATATTTAAAATAACATGAAAATATGCATGATGGTGCACTAAAATAGAGAGAAAATTAAAACCTGTTACTGAAAATGTCTATAACATAGTACTTTTCAATAGCGTGGTTCTTAATGTTATTCACAAGCAGATGGAATTTTTCTCATCCTTAAACGCAAAGGAAGAATAGAATACAGATCGTTGTTATAAAAGTCCGAGAAGTAGCCGCAATTTAAACTTAACCATTTTATACAAGCTGGTTTTCAAGTTGTAATTGATTTTACTTATCAATCCCGAAAACAGTCGTCAGTTGTCGCAACAGCTGTGCATGAGGCCATGATAATGAAAAATGCCCCATTAAAACGTTAAAAGCATGGCAACCAAATTACAGATTTACCAATATTTTAAAAATATAGCACGCTGTCATGTTTTTAGAGGCCTCGAAGTCTGTGCGGGGGTTGGCGAGCGTAGCTCGCAGGGGGCAGGCCCCCTAGTTTTTTAATAAAAAGTTATCCAAATGAATGCAGAGATGGAGGACCCACTGCCTTCGGCAGTGTACACTGGCAGTGCTACATATGCCCCAGTCTGTTTTTGAAAATGAACCTCTAATTTGTATGATTTTCTACTTATTAAATGAAAATATTTCCAGACGAACTAAAGAGGCCATAGTTATAGTGATTGCCAATTTAATTTCTGCATTTAAATATATTAAACTTTCAAGTCAGGGCAAAAATTCCTGAGAAAACCCAAGTAATATAAAATGTGCTCCAGCCTCTCACTCTTTTAAAATGTTAAATTATATCTTTCAATCTATTGACAATTTGTGTTGAGGTTTTCCCAGACATGTGCAGAAATGAAAACTCCTCCAAAAATATTCTAAAGCACAATTCTCTTAAAACAGGAAATAATATCTTCAAAGACACTTAGAGAAAAGGAAAAAAATATTTGGTGAATCTGTGAAACGGCTTCAGGATTTTTTTTTTTTTTTTTTTTTTTTTTTTTTTTTTTTTTTTTTTAAATAGCAAATATTAATATTTTTTTAAACCAAAGATATTGTAATAACCAGAAAAGTACCAGGAATTTTTGTATTTCCATCAGGGAACAGGAGATGGAATTGTAAAATTGAAGAAAAAGCAGAAAAGACTAAAACAAACGCAATTCGACCTCCAAGATATAATTTTTTTGAAATAGTAAAAAATAATTGAATCCATTCCTGTTAACTAGTTATTTTAAAAACACAAATTGCACAAATTGTGCCTATTAGTTGCTAAAATCAGTGTTAAAATTGTTTTAAACTCATTAAAAGAGCTAAAATCCTACATGTTTCGGCTTTAAACTTCTGATGATTTCCCCGATGATGGCTTTAAGTTTAAAGCCGAAACATGTAGGATTTTAGCTCTTTTAATGAGTTTAAAACAATTTTTACACTGATTTTAGCAACTAATAGGCGCAATTTGTGTTTTTAAAATAGTAAAAAATATTTTTCTAAACCAAAGATACCGCTACAACTGAAAAATATTCCGAGTAAGTGGGTATTTTTTGTTTTTTATATTTCCGCCTGAGACGCGGATGTGGTAGTTTTAAAATTTAGAAATAACAGAAAACTTGAAAAGTAACCAACATGGAATCAAACTTCGGAAATTTTTTTGAAATAGTAAATATTAATATATTATTTTTTTAAAAAGTATGCCTAACAGGGAAAAATATGCCAAATAAGTGGGTATTTTTTCTTTTTTCGTATTTCTATCTAGAAAACGGGTGTTGCAGTTTCAAAATGCAGAAAAATGGAAAACTTGAAAATTGCCACAAATCAAGCTTTAGTAAAAAAAAAAATTTTGAAATAGTAAATATTTATATATTTTTTAATGAAAGATACAGTTGAGACTGGAAAGATACTATTTTGTCTTTTTCTTTTTTTTTCTTTTTTTTCTTTCATTTTTTTTTTTTGTAACTTTACAGGGAATTCGACATGCAGAAAAATTGGATGATTTCAAAATGCAGAAAAATTGGAGACTTCGCGTTCGTCTGCGTGAAGGTCTGGAGAGGTGCATGCACAGTTGGCAAAACAAAGAAAGCTCTCCATTTTTTGATTTCCTTATGGTTTTTAATATATATCTTGGCTAATTATAACAAAATCCAAAATCTGGCTCCAAGGTGATATTGAAGCCAGATTTAAAATTATTATTATTACTATTATTAAAGCCCATTAACATTATAATTTCACTCAAAATATTATGAAAATAGAAATTAAGGTTGATTGATTTAAATCAATTTTTTGAAAAATAATTTTAAAAGGAAATTTGCCAGTTACTATTTTTTTTTCTTTAACTTTTTCACAAACCTATTTGGCAACATTTAGTGAGAACAACTGGAAAGACCAGGTGTTCTCAAAGTCAAATCAGTACTATTTTCAAAATCCTGTTCGGTGAGAAGAATTGCTTAAATAAGCTGCTTATTATCTGTGCCATTTTCTTTTTTGCAGTATGAAAAATATCAACTTCTCAATTTATTAGAAAGCATGAAAGTTATTTAATAGTTTAAAAAATGTGAAATAGAAAAAGAGGTCTCATTTGGTACTATTTCACTGAAGAGGATAAAACTTCTGGTAAAGGAAGTAAAGCAAATGTAAAATGTGTGGCATCATAATAATGGATTTAGTAGCAAGAATGAAGAAGCATAAAGATGTATGTGTAGTTCAGAATGAAGCTATAAGGGATGAACCAGAAATAAATGCACACAATTCTACAGGGTAGTTAATATTTTATATTTTATTATGCATAAAACTTATAATTTTAATTCTTATTCAATTTCATGAGATGTCTCTAGTTTAAGTTACCAAATAATTGACAATTTTTAAATCCAAATTCAAATTTATTTATATTTAAGAAATTATGAATATTTTTTTATTTTTCTTCAACAGTGAAAAGTGCAAGAAAATTATGAAATTATATTAAAATTTTAAAATTGTATTAAGGTTTAGCAGCAGCTTTTTCAATTTTAATTATAATCAGTTTAAAAAATATTTTTCTTTATTATTTTATTCTTAGATATAAATATTGTAAAATGGTGTTTTCCTAAAATCACATACTACAAAATTTAATGTAAATTATATTAACAACAAAATTTTATGCTAATTTTTTCCTAACTTCAGACTTTTAGTGAACATATAATTTTATCAAGTGTTATACATTATTTTATTTTGTACTTGTCAATATATTTTATTTAACTTAATAGATATACATTACATACATTTTATTTAACTTAACAGATTCACCATTGGAGCCTATCAGAAGTATGCAAGTGTTTTCTGTTTCTGAGCAAAATAGAAAAAGAAAAATGCCTTCTAATGAAGAAGAAAATAGTAAAAAAAGAAGTAGGGATTCATATGTAATTAAAACCACAAGTTCCCAAAAAAATGTTTTTGATATGCAAACAGCA
Organism: Maratus michaelseni; assembly: GCA_963931845.1. Taxonomy (NCBI): domain Eukaryota; kingdom Metazoa; phylum Arthropoda; class Arachnida; order Araneae; family Salticidae; genus Maratus; species Maratus michaelseni. The sequence goes on from OZ007596.1 coordinate 145,080,827, forward strand.
AGGTACATATTTGACACAAATTTCCCATTTCAGTGTGTTGAACATGTTGAATTTAAAAAGATGGTTTCAATGTTGCATCCAGGCTATGTTTCACCAAGCAGATTTGATATGACTGGTAAGCTTTTAGAATATTTATACAATGAAGAGAAGGAAAAGTGTTCCAAAATTCTTAAGGGTCAAGTAGTGTGCATGATTTTAAATGGATAGGCTAATGTTAATAAATCAGTGCAGCAGTAACTTCAGAATCAGAAGTTTTCTTCACTGATTCAATTGACACATCAAGATATTCTCACACAACTGAATATTTAACTAAATTAACAAAAGAAGTTTTGTCAAACGTTGAAGATAATTTTAGATGCTCTGTAGTGATTGATAATACAAATAATATTAAGAGCATGAGCTTAGTAAAGATAATCGTTTTAACATCTTGACTTATGGCTGTTCAGTCCATTTGTTAAACTTACTTTTGCATGATCTAAGAATAGATAACATAAAAGAACAAATAGTTCATATAGTTAAATATTTTAGAAACAATCAGTTTGCTAGTTCAAAATATAAACAAGATGGAGGATTAAAGCTAAGTTTGCCTTGCGATGTATGTTGGAACACTATGACACAATGATTATCCAGTTATATAAAAAACTGGTCTATTTTTATGAAAGTATGTGAGGAACATAGAAATAGAATTGAGATAATTATATACTAAAAGTAACCAATATCACACTAAAAAGAAATGCTGAAGATCTTTTAAAGCGATTAGAACCTATTGCTACAGCTTTAGATTAAATAGAAAAAAATACTTGTACTATTGCAGAAGCTGTAGAGATTTGGAAAACTTTAGAGGCAAAACTTAAATATGTAATAGATAAATTCAATTTAAAAGCATTCTATGTGCAATATGAACAAGCACTGGGCGCATCATACTTCTTAGCTAACCAAGTAGACCCTCACTTTTTTGGAAAGAATTTAACTGATTTGGCAGGAAAGGAATCATTATTGTTTGCAAAGGAAAAATATCTGGATATCATTTCAGGGATCATAAAATTCATGGGAAAATCAGGTCCCTTTTATGAGTTTCTTTTTAGTGAAGATGTGATTAATAAGATATTTCCACTGGATTGGCGGAAAAGTCAGTTTTCCTGCAGTGAAATTAATAATGTAAATATGGATCTACTGCACCAAACACTCCATCAATTACTAACATTTGGAGTCATTTTTTTCCATTGGTGTGAAAAGATAATTACAAGAATGTATTTCCAAAAATTATGCAAATATTAAAGAAACAAAAGATTATATATAGTTTGCAAATTAGAGTTTCTTGAACAAAAATACTGTAAGCTTTTTTACAATAAATGGTTTCTTAAGATAATTATGTTTATTTATATGCTTGTCTCTTTTTCTTTTTTTTTTCCCTACTATATATATGTACAGATAGATAGATATATTTTTGTATTCTATGAATAGTCATTTCTAGTTTTAAGATAAAATGCAAAGGAAAACATCTACAGATGTATTGAGTAAAAGAACTTTTCAAATAAACACTGTTATGATTTAATTATTGTTACAATACATTTCTTCCAACATTTCTCCAATCTGATTTCCCCATTTTTTTTCCTAAAGCTTTCATATAAAATTGATCACTTGCATACTAACACAAAAATGTCTTCAAAATCAAGTTCCAAAATTAAGAATTTAGGATATTTTTGCTTTCTATTAAAAAGTTAATCAGAAAAAAAGTATTCAAAATACATATTTTTTAAATGATATATTTTGTAACGTGTACAATTAATATTTTGTAGAACCCAAATTGATTAAACAAAATGGTTATTTTTAATTTTATAGGAAAAGCATTCTGTGTACATGAAAATAGCTTCATGAAAAATCTGAAGAAACATCATTGTCAATATTGCCAGTATGAAACTTATTACTCAACAAATTTAAAACAGCACATGTCGACACATACTGGTGAGCGTCCATTTGCTTGTTCATTATGCAGCTACAGATCTAATGTGAAAGGAAACCTAAGGAGACATTTAAAACTGAAACATCGTAGATCTGATGACATTTGACTTTTAATTGTTAGTTGTGTTAAATTTGTTTTAATCTCTTAGCGTATCTTTTCATTACATATTTCCACATATGTAGTTGAAGCCTGATTATCTGAAACTTAGTCCCAAATTTTACTTAGTTGAAGAATTTAATTTGTTCTGTCTTTTTAATTTAAAATTAATAAATATTTTGGAATCTAGTCAGTTTTAAAAAAAAATAACTAATGATTATTTGTTATCATTTATGTAATTAGTCTTTTATAAGAAGTTGCATAATACAACATAATTATTATGCTTGTTTTTAAGGAATCTTCCGTGCCCTATATTAGGGTTTAGAACCTAGTTTAATTGAAGTTTATATATTAAAATTAATGATTTCCTGGGAAAAAAATTTAAATTCTTGTGACCACAAAAAATAAAACTTCAAAAGCAATAATTGAATCTAAAGCATAATTTTGTTAAAGAATTTCATAAGATGTTTAAAACAATTGTTGATTATTCAAGAATAAAAATTTCTGAGGAATCGGCTAGATGTGAACTTCCACTTAATTTGTGGTTCATGATTATAATAAAATCTGATGAAATCAACCATAGCAATGTATCACTCTTTGTAAATTTATCTTCAAAAGCAATTGATTGTTATGTCTCTTATTGTTGGCATTGGCATAAGCAAAGCTACTTGGAAAATGTCAGTAGAACAAGACTGCATATGATTATGTCCTTTATGTAGGAGTAAAGTAAGAGTAATGTATTATGATATTACATGAAAACATGGTTTTTGCTGTAATGAAGTAATGATTCTACCTTTATCAATTGATTGTTGTTGTGCAATCTTGAAATTCCTTTATTGCTGTTTCTTAATTTAATTAAGAATGAAATTAATGAGGTCTTCAGCATTAATGAGAAGTAGATAAAGAAGTTTAATGTAATACAAATTCTGTATCATTTGCAGTTGGTATTTTGCATTATCAATTGACACTTCATTAAGTAGCAGTCTTAGGAAAAGGAGGATTTTCAATGTTATGCATCCTGATTGTACATTTTTAATTTTTGTATGTATCATAATTTTTTTTTTTTTTAAATAGTAAATATTTTGTATAATTTGATGCAATTGAGTTGATAGATAAATTTTAAAACATTTCTATGCATTCAAAATTCTTTTTTTCCCCCCTCACTAACAAAGTAATATGGTCTATATAATTTAATTTTAAAAATAAGTTTTAAAAAATTGTTTAATTTTATTTATTTAATAATTTCTACAAAGTAAGTTATAAAGTCATATTGTTTGAATTATGATATGCATTGTAATGTCTGTTATTAATATTATACAATACTATACTTATTAAGTGAAAATTTTTCATATTTATAGGAGTAGAATTGTCTGTTAAAAATCACCGGATGAAAGTTATGAACAAGCCAAGTAGTTTACATCAGTGTCAATACTGTTACTACAATACTTATCATTCAACGGATCTAAAAAGACATTTACGCACACATACTGGTGAACGTCCATTTGCTTGTTCATTTTGCAGCCACAGATGTAACCGGAAATCAAACCTAAAAACACATTTACTGCTGAAACATCATATATCTGATGGACTTTGACCCTTTGTTGTGTTAATTATGTATTAAAATTCTATTTTATTTTTTGTGTATATGTATGCTATTCTGAATATTTAGTACTTGGCCACTTGCAACCTTTGATAAAAATGTTTTTCCTCTTTCTTTTGTTAGAAATGAAGATTTGGGTAACTGATATTTACTTTTCCCTTTATTTTTTCCCCCTTCTGTCTCATAAATTATTCAACCTATGAATATATTTTTAATTTCTGCATAAGAAACATTTTTTTTAGAATTTTTTTATGTATAATTATTTGTAATTCAAATTGAAACAAATCAAATACCATTTGCAATTTACCAATTGGCATTAAGGGTCCTCTTCACGCACTTGAAAACACCCGCTCGCTAATGTTAATCCTATGGAGTATTATTTTTCTAATATCTCGTTCGCATTTCAATATTTCTAAATGATTTTTTTTGCTTTGGATAGCAGAGATCAATCTCTATTTCTGCCGTTGATTACTTTTTCGATTTTCTTTGCGGATTTTTTTTTTACAAAGATACTTTCACTTTCGAAACTGGTTCCGAAAGGAAAAGTATCTTTGTAAAAAAAATCTGGAAAGAAAATTGAAAAAGTAATCAATGGCGGAAATAGAGATTGATCTCTGCTATCGAATGCAAAAAAATCGTTTAAAAATATTGAAATGCGAACGAGATATTATGAAAAATAATGCTCCATAGGATTAACATTACCGAGCGAGTGTTTTCAAGTGCTTGAAGAAGACCCTTAAGAGTTGATATTTGAGTAATTATTACTCTTCATTTATTTTGGGAGTCCCAGTTTTACATATATATATTTTTTTAATTGTCTTTATTCTTTTTTTATTCATTTCAATTTGATCTTTATTTCAGTTGATGCTTTAAAATTTATTCATTTTATGTCATTCCTTTTTAGAAACATCACTTCATAAGTTGAGAGATTTCAGAAATGAGTGATTTAATTTTTTACAGTAAATAAGTTATGAACTATTTATAAGTATATTTTTAATTTAGTAGTTCCTCTTATTTGTTTTTTATTTGTACAGTAATAAGGATACAAAATTATTTCTAATTTAATATTTTTTGAAAATTTTCATTTTTTTTGTAAATATGAGATTAAGCGAGTTTCACATAGGTGTATCTTAAGTTACAATACAGGCTTGTAATGGTTTGTGATTAATGTTATTGAATATTATCTATATTAAATAAAATGTTTATTTTCAATTTTATAGGCACAACATTTTGTGTATATAAAAAAAACATGAGAAGCCTGAACAAGCAGGATCATTTACATCAGTGTCAGTATTGTGACTACAAAACTTACTATTCAACACATCTAAAAAACCACATACTTACGCATACTGGTGAACATCCATTTTCTTGTTCATTTTGCAGCTACAGAAGTAAGCAGAAAGTACAATTGCGACATCATTTAATATCTAAGCATATGAGATTTGATGACATTTGACTCTCTGTTGTTACTTGTGTTTCAAAGGTTATCTTATTTTTTCTCTCTAATTGAATCCTGGTTATCAGTTTGATCAGCCATAAACCATACCTAGTTCAAAATTTAAGTTTGTTTCTTCTTAATGTAATAAATATTTTGAAAATTAATTTGTTGTCGTTGTTGTTTTCTGAGTGTTTTTCACATTCTTTGGGGCATTTTAAAAATCTTGCAGAGCATTTAATAAGTAAATATTTGTTATCATTTGTATAATCTAAAACAATTTGTTGCATTATGTTTTGTGTACAATAATTGTTAGCTAAAAGGTTTTGTGACATATTTGGCATGCACAATTTCAAAGTTTTAATATTAAAATAAATAAAAACTATTGAAACTATTATTTTACTTAGGTAACTATGTATTATCTGTGCCAGAAAGATACATCATGCCAACAATGATGTCTATAATACTAATTATAGTAACCCTTATTAATTATATTTTTTTTCTACGATGTAACTCTATAGTTAATATGTTGTAGAAATATTAAAGGCAATTGCAGAAGTATTTATATGTAACTATATTATATAATACAATATAGATATTATATTCATAGACAGAGCCAGTATGTGAATTTTCTGTTGTGTATGCAAAAAATTTTATGGCACCTTTTGAGAGAAAATTTTCTCATGTTATGCATAAATTATAATACTTAAACCAATCTTTTGCAAATTAAATTTCACTATGTTAATTTTCAGTCTCTCATCAATGCATCAAAACTGTCGCATTCATCATAAAAAGTTTGCTACAGAAGTTATTGCTCATAATTTAATAATGAATTTCAAATACTTAGCGTTAGTTCAAAACCTTGTCCACTTACAGAACTTTTCTTCAGTTAATTAAATCAGTTTTGAATTGAAAAAAAAAAAAACATTGATATGCAGTTTAATACAATTCAAACTAACACTTTGACAATTAAAGTTATTATTATTATTACAACTTTTTTGAAATAATAGATGTGATATTTACCATAAGTGTTTTTACAAACAGTTTTCTATTGTGCATCTGACTAATATTTTGAAAAATGTATAACCATTTAAAAAGCAGTGAAAAGTTATTTTACAGAATAGAAAAGTGAATTAAATTATAATACTATTCTGGAGAAAATAAAACTGTCGTTATAGAGACTCTTCTCACTAATGAACATAATTGTGGAAAAGTAAATTGTGAAAGCTATAAAATATAATTTCTACCAATTTAAAGTAAGATGAATGATGATTGTTGATAATTTTTAGAAATATGATAAAATATTACCTGTGAACTGATATTAAAATCATCCATTCTAAAAGATTGTATATAAGTTATGATAATTTAATAAAGATCTCAAAAACCCATATTATTGTTGTTAGTTCTTTGGTCATGTAAAGCGAAAGTATAATAAAAGGTTCTTGTGTTGTGAAACACAAAAAATTAAAACTGTTCAATGATTTAAAAATACAAAAAATAAGCACAATTCACAAGTGTACACATTGCTTAAAGGTGCTAAAATCCATTTATTGTTGTCTAGATATTAAAAACACATACTCCAAACGTTTTCAGCCAACACTCAGCTAACCTCAGGGCTATTGCTGTCATTTCTCCTCAATTTTCTTCAAGCTCTAGCCCGGGAACAACCATTAATGTTCAAGAGTGGTACGGAAGGTAAAGAGTGGGGGGCACATCATAAATAGTTTTAAATGTCTATCATGATTCTAACAATTTTCATATATTCTACAATGCTGAAAATATTTTACTTTAAAAAAAATTACTATGCATTATTTAAATATCATTAAGTTATTATTATTATTTTTTTTATTTGAAGAAGGTGATTTTCAATGTTATGCATCCTGACTTTTTTTTTTCTGCCCTTGTCTGTTTTAGGTTTATACTACTTTCATTTTTGTATTTGTAATACTTGCATCTGTTAAATTTTTTATTGTGCCACATACATTTATTGTTTTAAAAATGTCAATGCGTAAATGTTGACCTTGTTTTCAATTTTTTTTTTTTAATTATTGGCTGTAAATGTGTTAACAGATAAATTTTGAAACATTTCTCTAAGAAATTGATTTTCTATACTTAGACGACTATAAAATTAAGTTTTTAAAAAGAAGAACTTCAGAATTTTCATTTTCTTTTTAAAATTTGTTTAAAATAAATTACACAGTCACATTTCTTAATTTATGGTGAATTTTAATGTCTATTACTATTATAAAGTGCTCTGCATACTGAATTAGATGCTTATTTTCATATATCATAGGAGTAGCCCTGCCTGTACCTGAAAATCACCTGGTAAAAATTCTGAACAAGCAGGGTAGTTTACATGCATGTCAGTACTGTGACTATGATACTTATTATTCAACAAGTAAAAAAAAAAAAAAAGCATTTAAGCACACATTTTGGTGAACGTTCATTTGCTTGTTTATTTTGCAGCTATAGAAGTAGCCAGAAAACAAACCTAAGAAAACATTCTAAATCTGTTGGCATTTAAAAAAATCTGCAGTTTTTACTTTAACTCTATATTAACATTTTATTTTAATCTTTCATTGTGTTTATATCCAGTATTTTGATTATTTCGAACTTAATCGGTAACAAATTTGCAAAAAAATGTAAAATTTTCCCTTTCTTTTTAATTTAAAATGAAAATTTTGAAACTTATATTTATTTTTTCCTTTACCTCATAAATTCAGATGCTTAAAAAAGGAGTGTCTCATTTAATAATTTGGTTGTAAATTAGTTAAAAGCTGTTTTCACATATTTCTGTACATAATTCTGTGGTTTTGTTTTCCTCTTTTTTTTTTTTTCCTTCCTTTTAATACAGTAATAACACAGTATATACAGTATATAGTTGTATACAGTAATAACAATATAAAATTATATTTAAAATTTAGAAAATTTTCCTTGCACAAAACAGTTTATTAATCTAAATTATACATAGACGTACCTTTAAAGTGTTTATATGGACTTGCAGTGGTTTATGATTAATGTTGTTTAAATAATATATGTACTAAATGAAATGTTTATTTTCAATTTTATAGGAGCATCATATGGGCATAAAAAAAACTTAGTGGGAAGTCTGAATAAGCGACAACTTTTACATCAGTGTCAGTATTGTGACTATAAAACCAATTATTCAACAAATCTGAAAAAACACATTCTAACACATACTGGTGAACGTCCATTTGCCTGTGCACTTTGCAGCTACAGAAGTAGCCAGAAAACAAACCTAAAGACACATTTATTGATGAAACATCATAGAACTGATGACATTTGACTCTCTGCAGTTATTTGTGTTAAAGTGTTTACTTATTATTTTTCTGTTTTTTTGGTTTTTTTTTTTTTTTTTTTTTTTTTTTGCAAAACTGAATCTTGATTATCTAAAACTTCATCAGCCATAAACCTTAATTAATCCAAAAATTTGAAAAATTGATTTTTTTTTTTTAGTGTAATAAATATTTTTGAAATTGATCTTTAGTTTTTCCTGAGTTGTCTGTACTCTTCCTTCTTACACTTAATATATGAATATTTTTTATTTGTCTTGTAATGAAAGTTTATTAAAGCAGTTCATTGGATAATATTTTATGTATTAGTATTTTGTGACACATTTTTGACTTCCATAATTAGGTTTAAACTTTAATAAGTAAAACTGAAATATTAAAATGAATAGAAATGTATAAAACTTTTATTGAAATTACAATTGCTGAAAATCACTTGGTCGAAATTGGAAAGTCCATTTTGTAACGAGTACCAGAGCCAAGAACTATTTTCTACATGTGCTGATTATAATCCATATTTTCTATTTTTACAGTCAGATAAGATTTAAAAATATATATTTTATCTAAATATGTATTTATATATATTTGTATTCTAAGGCATAGAAAATGTTTAATTTTTTGTGACAGTATAGGAATGATACTCCTAATAGGAGTGAATATCAGGCCTTGGACCTTTCTTAGACTTGATTGGACCCTGCTCATTCACACATTTTTAAACGTAAAACCATGAAATTGGCAGGTATGACAAATGAAAGATGGGGTATCGAAAAGCCTTTACTTTTTGACATCTTGAGTTATAAGCAATTGTTGTCCCGTGACTACTTTTTTCGGGTGTGTATTAAAGAGTATATGTAAAATTTTGTAATTTATTATTAAATAATATCATGTATTTGCATTTTTTTAAATAAATAAAGATATTATGAGTTTGCTGTTAACATTTGAGTAATTAGGTGCTTTTTACTTATTTTTAGATGCTCTGTGTTATCTTTTGTGTTTTCGTAGATAATCTCCATTCATTTATTAACCATTTCATAGTGTAAATTGATTCTTACAAAGTCAAATGATTGTCGTTGTACCTTATTTTTGGTGGTTACCATGGTAGGTATATTTTTGGCCCATGACAGTTTTTACTGGTTTTAGCTATGATTTTTACCTTAATGTCAAAAACCTCTTAGTCAAAAGGTTGAAAACAGACAAAGCCTGATGAAGATGTCATTTCTACAAATAAAAATTATTTTCATGAATATAATTTCTAATTCAATAAAAGTTTTCAAATTAGGATAGATGGTGGTGATTTCTTGCTTACACTATGGTAGTTTTAAATATTTCAAAATTTACTACAAAATTTATTTTTTTAAATGTGTGGTGTGAATAGAATATAAAAATAGTAGCAAGTGGCAGCTCTGCAATGGGCATAAATCATTTTAACATTATAAAAATTACAAATTTTTGAAATTTGAAAAAATTACCTTGGAAACACAATTAATTTAAAACTCGTTGTGCTTATAATATTGTACAGCACGGCTTAAATTCATTTTGGAAAACACTACGTGATGGCAAGATAGTTCAATATAAATCAACAATCATTGTCTAACATTCTTTTGACGGGAAAAATACATTATGCCTCAGGCGTTTGCAAAGTTAACAAAACATAAACAACACATTTTCTGCTCTGTGGATAAAAGAAACTTTATCAAAAAGCTGAATTGCTGAATGCATCACATGAATATGATGCCATATTGACAAAAATTTTCTAATTAGTTCTTGTTTTATATGAACTCTAAAAGTCTGACATCATTGGGAGTTCTTAACAAACCATTGTTATGCATTTTCTAGTTGTTGCTATGCTTTTCCTAAAGGTAACTCCTTCACACAATGAAAAACTTACCCAGAAATCGATTGTTTGTTTGAAACAATTCTGCTGTGTGCCATTACACTTTTGGAGTCTATATGAGAATGCCTCTTTTCCTTTAAATATAACATCATTTTCACCATCAAAACCATTCATCCCTTCCAAGATTAGAACATCATTTAAGCAATTATTTTTAAATTCCTGAGTTTCATTAAATATTTATTAATTAGAAATTATGTAATTTTCAGAAATATTTTAATTTGTACATACCAAGGATCTTTAAATAAATAGCAAGAATTCAGTGTATTTAGGTGCAAGAATAGGGGTCAGTTAATATGACGTCATCATTGACATACTTATAGTAATTTTTTTTATATTTATGGATGAAAATGCATCTTTTGTTTTCCGAATGGTGTCATTTTCTTCATCGGAAACACTTCGCTTTACATGTTACTTAATATGATGGATAATTTACTGTTATTCTATTTACAGATTGCTTAATATTATTTCTCAATAAATAATCTGTGTTCTGCTCTTCTGTGATTAGTGCATAATTAAACACAATCATTTTAATGTTTTCATATTTTATGAAAACCATTGAAATTTTTCTTTTAAATATGATGCAAGTTTAGTGGTAAAATCACGCTTCTGATTGGTGGAATGTAATAAGGCAAATTAATTTTATGTTATTACGGTTGTTGCCAAATGGTAAGCTGCAAATTCAACCAGAAATAATCTTTTCTTATTATATATCATTTTATTAATTAAAATTCTAAATATTAATAGCAAGACAAATTTCAGTTTGGAAATTTATCTGCTACATGATGCATTATGGGGGAAGTGTTAGGATTTCATGAAATAAACCAGTAAAAATGTTTCATTCCTGTCATGACAAAAACCAATTTTAGATGTAAAAATCCCAACCATTGACAAAAGCAAAACTAATAAAAAAATGGCAGCAGCACAATACATATATGACTGTGTTGTTTACGTAGAAACAAGATCATTGGAAAATATAAGCACTAATGTATTCTCATATTATATGCAGAAATGTTTTTTGGTTTAATGAAGTCATATGTAGGTTAGTTCTTTATCAAAATGATTGCTGGTATGTAGACTTGAGATTAATTTCTTCAAGTTTCTTAATTTTATTCAGCATAAAATTAATCAAGTAATTCTTGTATTTCTGATGGAATGTTTGATGGTAATATGATAAAAACAAGTTATTTTTAGAAATCATTATTTTATTTTGATTTTTTTTTCCTTATTTCAAAATAAGTTAGTCATATTTCTTGAGTTGTGATATGCATTGTAATGTCTGTATACTATAGGATACTATACTTATTAAGCCAGATGCTTATTTTCATATTTGTAGGAGCAGTATTGTCTGTATCTGAAAATCGTCTGGTGAAAATTCTGAACAAACAGGGTAATTTGCATCAATGTCAATACTGTGATTACAATTCTTATTATTCATCAAGCCTAAAAAGACATCTACGTATACATACTGGTGAACGTCCATTTGCTTGTTCATTTTGTAGCTATAGAAGTAACCAGAAACCACACTTAAAGATGCATTTAATGCTGAAACATCATAGATCTGATGACATTTGACTCTTTCTGAAGTTATTCATGTTAACTGTGTATTAAAATATTTTATATTTTCATTTTTTATAAATGTAATATTTTGATAATTTAAAACTATCTCAGTAGCAAACTTTGCTAAAAATTTTCAGATATCCATTTATTTTTTGTATAAAATGAATATTTAGAATATTGTTGATTTTTTTCCTTTATTGTTGTATTTTTTCTTTTATCTCACAAAGCATTTAACCAATGCATGTATATGTATATAGTTTTATGATTTGTATATGAGAAAAACTTATTATAAACAATATTATTATTAATTGAACAAGTCAGATTTTATCTCTTCAAAAGTTGGTATTATGAGTTGACATTTAAGTAATTATTAATCTTCATTAATTTTGGGACTCCCAGTTTTTTGCATTATAATTTATTAAAATTGTATATATTCCTTTTATAGGAACAACATCGTCTGTATATGAAAATAGCTTGATGAGAAGTCTAAACAAGCAGGGTCTTTTACATCAGTGTCACTATTGTGACTACAAAACTTATTATTCAACAAATCTAAAAAACCACATACTTACGCATACTGGTGAACGCCCATTTGCTTGTTCATTTTGCAGCTACAGAAGTAAGCAAAAAACAAACCTAAAGAGACATTTGATCCTGAAACATCATCGATCTGATGATATTTGACTTTCTGTTTTTACTTGTATATTAACGTGTTATCTTAGTATTTTCTTTCTTATGCATAATGGAATTTTAATTATTTAATACTTGATTAGCGACAAATCTTACTTAGTCGAAAAATTTGAGTTTGTTTCTTTTTAACATAATAAATATTTTGGAAATTGATTTTTGTTTTTTTCCAAGTTATTTGTTCTTTCTTTCAAAACTTTTAATAAATAAATATTTGTCATCACTTGTGTAATGAGTTTAAAACACGTTGTTGCATTATGTTTACTGTATAATAATTAAATTCTTTGTTGAATGCATTTGCATTTTGTGTGCTATATCAAGTATACATTTATTACATTTATTTTGTAATATTTTAATGCAGGGGACAATTTCCTTTCAATTTGCCTTTGAGCAAATAGAACTCTTTTTAAATGTATTCTCATAAAGTCAAGCAGTCATTTTTGTGTATCATTAAGGTCTTTATTAAGCAGTTGAGTAGAATATAACATCTAATTTAAATTGTCTAGAATCATTCATGAGTTGCTTTTGTTGAAGACTGAATAGTATTGACATTTTGATAGATTTTCACTTGGTTTCCAGTTGGTGATTTTGGTAATTGTTCTTGTTTTTTCAATTTCATTTTTTTTTTTTTTAAACCAAATACTACTATTTTTAAATTTATCCATACAAAGTCGAATAGTTTTATTTGTGTATCGTCATTGTCATAAACTGAAATAAAATAATACTGTTCTCTGCATTAAACAAATGCACAAGTTGTATGTATAGGAACAAAATCAATGTAATAAATGAGTACCTGACATTGCATACAAAAATGATTCTTACTTTGATGAATTAAATTGAAGATTCTTCAACTGTCAATTGCATACCATCATTAAGATGCAGATAGCTCAATTAAATCTAAATTGGGATAAATCCAAATAATTAAAGGATTTAGGATTTTTTTCTCCTATAAAAGTAGATTATAGCAAGTTATGCAAGATTTTTCCTAAATAATATATACTATTTGATACTATGTGTACAAACTGAAATGTGTAATTCAAATTTTTTTGGAGACAGCATTCTAATTGTTTAAAAATAATTCAGTGAAAACATGAAAAAGCTTGGTCTTAATCTCAGTTTTTCCAAAAACTTCTTATCATTAGCCTCATCCGTGTTTTATGATTCTCTGTTTAGAATTTTATTTCATGAATTTTGCAGTGTGGATGTTTTTATTAGATTAGAATAATCTGCCATCATCATGCAGTGTCTTTAAATTGGTGGTTTTTACTAAATCTTTGAAATCGGTCACTTTCTTCCTCTAAGAACAGAAACTTTATTGAGCGTTGCTTCATATAATATAGTCTAAAATTAACAAAATTCCTCCTGATATTCTTAGACTCTCTTCTTTATTCTTTTTTTTGTTTAATTTTTCGGTGCGTTTGTAATTATATAAAAACGTAGCACCCATTGTTGTCGTCGTCGTCGTCTGGTCCATCCGCATATAACAACGCAAAAACTACCCAACCGAATGGTTTGAAATTTAAGATATATTATGCTTGCAGAATTTTGTCGAGACATTTCAAATTTTATGAAAATCGAATCAAAACTTTAGGAAATATTAATAAAAACATTTATTAAGAAATTTAAATTATTTTTTTTAATTGGTGCTTTCTTGTTATTGGAGCTTCCGAGGTTTAATCGTCAAGTAACCGAAATACTTATTTTATTACAGAAATTAATCTGCAGACTATATAATTCATTTCACAGAATTAAAAATCATCAAGATCTAAATATTTATATAACTAGCTATAGTACGAACGCACCTCATTTGTCACGTTTCATGTACAATTTCCAACTTGTAATTGGAGTGAATGTCTTGTGATACCAATCCATAAAAATCTATATTCATCTGTGTCTTATCTTTAGCTGCATATAAGACTGGAAGAATTTTCATATTTTTAAGTGCTCTTGGATTATTTTTATTTTCCTAGATGCATTTTCACATACAAGAAATGTTACTTTTCTGTGTTTACTTTATTTTTGGAAACAGTCTTCATTTTCCATCATCAAAGTTTTTTGCAGGAGATATTTCAAACTAAGGCCACTCTCATCAATGTTATAAATAAATATTTTTTCCTAATATCCACTTCATTGATTTTTTTCTAGATATGTCAGGAAATGTGAAACTACTACTTTAGATGGTAATATTTTTTTACTGGGAATTGTATGTGTGGAATTTTTTTTCACCATGAAATATCCATATCTATGAAGACCATATATTCCATGTTTATACTTGAAATTTCTTAGCCATTCAAAACTAGCATGGAATTTTTTTTCTTCTGTCTAGTTTATTCTTAAAATATGTTTACCAGTATTTTGATAGTTGGCCTGCCTGTTGAAGAGGAGTTTGTAATCCAATCTAAATTTAACGTCTCGCATTACAAGCTTTTGAAGTACAAAATAACCAGTGCTGAATTCTAGAGCTTTTAGCAAAGAAGATTTTGAAACAATGGGATGTTATTCAGTGCTATTTTTTAAAAGGTGTGCCTCTGGAAAAAAAAAAAAAAAAAAAAAAAAAAAATTGCAGTCTTAATCAAAATTTTACAAAGCTGTTGCCAGTGCTTTAAAAAACTTTCAATAAAATCTGAATTTCATTTCAGCATTTCAACTGCAGAATTTTTTATGAAGTTCACACAATGCTTTCAATATCAAGCACCTATGATTCACAAGTTGCAAATATGAGAAAAACAGAATATTTCTCAGACCTTTATGGCTCATGTTTTGAAAACCTCTCTCATAAGTAAAGTTACTAATTTTTCTGAATTGAACTTTGATGAATTCTCTGCAGTTGGTAATATGCTTCCATTTGTAGAGCTAGTCGTTAATTGGAAAGTCACAGATAAACTTTCAAAATTGTTTTACTAATGCCTGTAAGCATGTGATGTGAAAGACTTGTTTATAAAATGATTCACTTAAAAATTTTGGATTTCTAGACTCAACAGAAAGAATCAAGTTCAGGAGCTGCAAAGATCTTTTGAAAATTGCCAAAATTATACCAGTTGATGTTTAACTAGATTATTGGTTAGATGAGTAAAAGTTACAGCATTTGGAATTAAAACTATTGATGATTACTGGCAGCTAATACTTTTAAAAATATATTTTAAAAAAAACTCCATGAGATTTAAGATTTCCAACCATTGCAAAAATCATAAAGGGTGATCTTACATTGTCTCATGAAAATGCTGAAAGTGAAAAAGAGTTTCCATTTCAAAGTATATCCTAGGGACAATAAGTCAGTAGTGATAGAAAGAATTTTAAATACAGTACTACTGTGAGGAAAAGCTTGAAAAAATACACTCTTTATTTACACAATTTATTAAATATGAGCAACAAACATATTAAACATATACTGCCTATATAAATTAATGTAAAAGTGAAAAAATGATTTGGAAGAAAAGCAAGGAAAAGAATAACGAATCATGAAAGAGATGAAAAGAGAAAAAAAAAGGTAACTTGAATGTGAGACTGCTGCTCTGAATGATAATAGAAAAAAAAAAAGAGTACCTTCAAACTAAGGAGGCAGGAGAACTTTTCTAAAGTGTGGCTATACTAAAGAAAGTTGAAAAAAAAAAAAAAAAAAAAAAAAAAAGATTTATAAGAAGCAAAAACTGATCAAGCCATAGTCAGGGGAGAAAAAGTATGCAAGCAGAAGAAACAGTTAAAGGAAAGGAGATGAAGAAATCATTCAAAAGAAAATAGAGAAAAGAAAATCAAGTGTGATTACATTTTTTTCTTCCTAAGAAGCCTAGAATGTAATGTAATCATAAACCATGTTGAAATTGATTTCCAATTGTTTACATTCTTAGTTTATAATTGTATGATGACAATAAAATGGCCATACCCCATCCAGGATCATAATAAATCTGTTATGATCTTACCCGGCCTATTTTTGGTAGGGGATTATTTAAAAAAAAAAAAGCATATTTATAGATGTTAAATACGTCATTGAAAAGTTTTTTTTTATAGCCACTTTTTTCAGTGGTCTCCTTAGCTCTCCAGCCTGCTAATAGCAAAAATCAAAAATTGTCAATTAAGAATGAGAACTTGCTGAGAGAACAGATTTTTTTAATATATGACTTGTTAAGTAAGTCCATGTCACTCAAACTGAATAGAACTAACTTATCAAAAAAGCAGATTGGTCACAGATCTGAAAATACAGTAATGTCAGAGAATTGTGTCAACCTGGAATTATCAAGGAAATTTAAAGGAAAAAATAATTTTTATTTCCATTCTTTACTCGCTGTAATCAGAAAAAAAAATCATGCAAAAATGACTTATCTAAAAGTGTTTCTATTTTTTTCAGTAACTCATTGAATTCTTGGTACCTTTTTTTACAGTTGTAAGGTTGTCAATTCATGTAAAATGACTTTCCATATTGAATATATAGCCTGTTGTTAGTTCTAATGTTGAATTAACAAGGTGATCCAATAGACCAAAACCAACAATAGAACAATAGACCTTTTCAGATAATTTAGAATTTTCTAAAGCTATTGCCTAGAGACGGGTTTATGAAGTTAACCTTCATTCTCTCCGAAATTTTACTAACCTATTTATCAAAAAAATTTTGCTTCATTTTTAAGAAATCTTCACTTTATTAAATTTGCTATTTTAAAATTATTATTGTATAGTAAATGTAGGATATTACTAATAATAATACTATTAAACATGCTATATTAAAATTGAAAATTGAATTCCTAGCATAATCTAGATATGCACCAATATATAAAGCTTGAATTTGGTAATAAAGTATAAATTTATCTTTTTGTATTCTCTTACAAACTGGAGAAAAAAAAAATCATGTATATAATCAATGTATGTTCAAAAGAAAAAAAAAATGTGATCAAATTTTTTTATCATGTCTCTATATTCTATAATTATACAGACTTCTTTCTTTCATATTTAGGTCACATAAAGAGTGATACAAATGTTGAGATTTTATGCATCTTAAGACATGATTTTAAACTAGGCCTTAAAACCAATAAAGCTGTCCTCAAAACTCGTGCAGTTAGAGGCCAGGACCAGAGAAGTGTCTGAACAGTTCAAAACAAATCCAAACATTTTAAGGAAGAGGATCTCCGTCTTGAAATCAAACCCAGTAGTGACAGGTGAATTTTGACCAGTTGAAGCGAAAAAAGAGGAGAATCCATTCTCCACAATCAATTTTGATGCTAAAAATTAACAAAACTACATATTCAACAATTATTAATGTTTGATGTTCTTTCAATTATTAATGTGCTTTCTGAACAAGCACGGTCATGTGCATCAGTGTTAATTGCTGTGACTTAAGTATTTATTACTCTACTAGTCTAACACGACACCCATACATAACACTTATGAACGTCCATATTCTTGTTCATTTGCAGCTATAGAAGGAGCTAGAAACCATACTTAAAGACGCTATATACTTAATGCTAAAACATCATATATATGATGTCATTTGACTCTGTAGTTATTCATGTTAACTATCTATTAAAATATTATTTTAATATTTCATTGTATTTATGTGTAGTATTCTGATTATTTATAGCTTAGTCAGTAACAAGCTTTGCTAAAATAGTGAAACTTTCCCATTCTTTTTACTTAAAATTTTGAGACAATGTATATTGTTTCCTTTATTGTCATTTCTCTTCTATAATACAAAATATTTTATCAGTATTTTTTTTTCATTGTATATAAGTAAAATTCATTGCATAATATGTCATACAAAATTATTTTTAGTTGTTACAAGCCAAATTTTATCTGCATATTTATAATTAGTATTATGAGTTGGTATTTTGAGTGTTAGTAATCTTTAATTGTTTTAGGACTTTCAATGTTATCTCTCTTTTTATTTTCTTTATTGGTATAAAATTATTTTTGAACATTTTTTTAGAAAATATTTTATGTGATCAAAATAAGTTACAAATAGATATTTCTTAAGTTATGATATGGGTTTGCAATAGCTTGTGATAATTATTGAATATTATGCATATTAAATGAAATGTTTCTTTTCAACTTTATAGGAACAACATTTTGTGTATATAAAAATAACTTGGCAAGAAGTCTGAACAAGCAGGGTCATTTACATCAGTGTCAATATTGTGACTACAATACTTATTATTCTACAAGTCTAAAAAATCACATACTTACACATACTGGTGAACGTCCATTTGCTTGTTCATTTTGCAACTACAGAAGTAATGTGAAATCAAACTTAAAGATCCATGTAAAGCGGAAGCATCATAGATCTGATGGCATTTGACTTTTTGCTGTTATGTGTGTTAATATGCTATATTAGGCTTTCTTTATTATGTATAATTGAATCCAGATCATTTAAAACATGATCAGCCACAAAGCCATACTTGGTCCAAAAGTTTGGATCGTTTATTTTATTATTATTATTCTAAATATATATATATATTAGAAATTAATCTTTATTTTTTCCTGTGATGTTTTCTTTCTCTTCTTTATGGTAAATCATTTAATAAATTAATGTTTGTTATCATTTGTTTAGTCTGAGTTTATTTACAGTTTGTTGTGTAATATTTTGTGCTTAATTGTTAAGTAAAGTATTTTGTGACACATTTAACACATGTAATTAGGTTTAAATTTCAGTAAGTTAGCATTTAAATATTAAAATTTTAAACAAACAAACACACACATACACAAAAAATTCAGAATGTTTATTCAAATTATATTATATTATATTATTTTATTAAGTAGTTGGGTGAACTAAATTGAACATTTGAACTAAATTGTCTTTAATCATTTATAAGTGGCTGTTGCCAGTATGTGATTTCATAAGGTCACATACAACTGACTTTAAGCAAATACAACTGTCTTTTAGTCAAACTATAGTCCTTCTGTATCATTAAGATCTTTGGTGAAAATTAAAATAAAAGAAAACTGTGCTCTGTATTAAACAAATGGTAAAATAATTATTTTTAACACAATCAGCTGATTGGTAAATAATTCGTATGAGTAGTAATTTTCCCATTTGAGCGAAAATGTGTCCAGACCGGGACTTGAACCCAGAACCTTTTGCTTCAATTGCTAATGCTTTGAGTCCCAGCCTAGACACATTTTCGCTCAGATGGGAAAATTACTACTCGTTTGAATTATTTACTTTATATCATTTGATTGTGTTAAAAATATTTTAAGTGTAATTACTTGTCCATAGTTGGTTGGAATTCCTTTACTTGAAGTTAATTCTATTGTGCAGTTTGAAATAACGGTCCAGATGTCATGACCGAATGTTTTTTCTGAGCAAATATTGAGTGGGCTGGGATGTCGTCCAGATAGCTCAATTGGAAGAGCATTGGCAACTGAAGCCAAAGGTTCTGGGTTTGAGTCATGGCCTGGACACATTTTCGCTCCGATGGGAAAATGACTATTCGAAATGGTAAAATTGTTTGTGTAGGATCAAAATTGATTATAAAAGTACTTATAACTGTACACAGAAATAATTCTTATTTGGATAAAATGAATTACAGGTTCTTCTACAATCAATACATACCATCAAAAAGATGCAAATTTAATAGCTAAACTACATTTTAAACATGGAGGTAATGTTTGATTAAGCTGAAAGCTTCGTAGAATCAATTGCTAAAGCATACATGTTTGCAAATCTTCTGCAATGCAGCAAATTATATTTGGCATTACCAAATAGTATTCTTCATCCTAGGAAAAGGGGAGAGGGAGAGCAGATATTTTGAGTGTTATGCATTCTGATTTTTTTTATTTTCTGCTTTTCTTAATTTGTTTCATACTTCTCTCATATGTAATATTTGGAATTTTTTGACTTATAATTATTTTTATGTACTACATTTTTTTTGTTTTTATCATTGTTATAAAAACATTACTGCATAAATTTTGACCCTAGTTGTTTCTTTTTTTTTTTATTATTGGATGTGAATGAGTTAATAAATGCATTTTGAAATGTTTCTCTAAGAAATTCATTATTTTTATACTTACACTGTAATATGTCTGTAAAATTAAATTTTAAAAATAAGAATTTCAGAAATTTTTATTTTGAAAATTTATTTAAAATAAACTATACAGTGACATTTATATGATATGCATTGTAATGTATGTTGTTTTTATAGGGCATTATACTTACTAAATCAATCTTATTTTCATATTTATAGGAACATCATTCTGTATGCCTGAAAATCAAGTGGAGAAAACTCTAAACAAGCAGGGTCATTTGCATAAGTGTCAATATTGTGTCTATATTACTTATCATTCAACAAGTCTAAAAAATCACATACTTACTCATACTGGTGAACGTCCATTTGCTTGTTCATTTTGCAGCTATAGAAGTAACCAGAAAGCAAACCTAAGGAGACATTTATTGCTGAAACATCGTAGATCTGATGGAATTTGATTCTCAGTAGTTATTTGTGTTAACTGTGTGTTAAAATGTTATTTTAATCTTTCATTGTGTTTAAATGCAGCAGCTCAATTATTTCAACTCAATCGAATACAAACTTTGCTAAATATTTTAAAATTTTTACTTTATTTTTTTCTTTATTGTTGTTTTTTTCCCTTTTATCTTATAAGGTATTTAACAAGTGATTTTTTGTGTGTGTGTTATTTGTGTATGGAGAAAAGCTTATTGCATAATAAGCTATACATTTATTATTTTTAATTGAAACAAGTCATTTAATAATCTGCATAATTACAGTTGGTATTATGTGATGACATTAAATTTTTTGAGTAATTTGAATTCTTCATTTATTTTGTAGCTCTCTATCTTAACCTTCTCACCGCCGTGAACTGATATATCCATTCACTACACTGCAGGTTTCACTGCAATATAAGCATTGTTTAAATTAATGTAATTCTACAAATATAATTCAGTTTTAAAACATCGAGTAATGATTAATTCTCTCAAGGATTATACTCATATACATAATTCAGTTTTTTATATAAAGTTTAAAAATTCATCTTTTTTTAGGATTTTTAAAAAAATGAAGAGAAAACAACATTACAAATTTGCCCTTTTGCTCGGCGGTCAGGGGGTTAAGTAAATGATATTTAAAAATTTTATTATTTTCTATGCCATTGCTTCCGAAACATCACATCATAAGTTAGGCTACTTCAGAAATGAGTGTTTTATTTAGTAATTTGGCAATAAATGAGTTAAGATCAATTTTTAAATGTAGTTACTATTTTATTCTGATATAGTAATCACACTATAATCTTATGTTTTATAAATTTCTTAGTTCCCCCTCCCCCTCCCTTAAAAAAAATGCTATCAAACTAAATTACACAAGGTGACGTATATTTATGTATGTGATGTTTCATTGATTTTAGTTTTTAAAATACTGGACATAAAAGCTTCGAGGCAGCATCACTGTGTAGCCTTAGAGTGGGGGATAACAGTGACTGGACTCAGGAAATGTTAATGTATGCCATTCAGAATGGCAGATCAGTTGCCTCTTTGTTGTGTGCATTTGTATTCTGCATCAAACAACTACTTGGAGATTAAAAGGAGAATGTCAATAAAGTTTTGAGGTAATGGCCCCTTTGTGCTGACAATCACGAGAAATTTGACACCAGTAGTAGTCTTTTGCAAGCGAAAGGAGGTGTAGGACACAGAGTGTGTGAGATTGGTGGACCATGCTATGAGAACAGAGATTTAAAAACTTGCAAGGTTTTAGATTAAGGTGTTTATCTTAATGTCCCATTATGTTGTTGTTAATAAAATTGCTAGTTTCTTAATGAAACATCATATACAGTAGACTCCCTCAAATCCGCAATCTCTAAAATCCTCAAACACCTAAAATCCGCACATTGTATCAGATGTAAACAATGAAATTTGCAGTTAAGATACACATCTTCTGTACACATTTTAAAATGTTATTCTGCTTAATATGATTGAACTCGAGCTTTCTAATGAAAGAAGTATAAATTTATGTTTGAAAAAATTCAAGATAGCATTGATATCAGTGACAATCACAATCTTTTTTCCAAATACATTTATGTATTAATTAAAAATTTTTGGTTATGAAGTCTGTTTTAAGATTTTTATGTAAATTATTAGTATACCTTTATGAGGAGAGTTTTACTGAATAATTCAAGGGAAAAATATCTAATTTTTTTCATTTTTATTATTTTATTTTATTGTAAACATTTATTATAATTTCGAGTCATTATTACATTCAAATTACTTTTTTAAAAATGTAAATAAAATAGTAACCAGAAATCTGTAAAATTCTAAAATCTGCACAATTTCTGGTCCCCGGTTGTGCAGATTTAAGGAAATCTACTGTATATAATTATGGATCACCTGTACATAGGTATTTCTATAAATGATGATATGTATGGACTTGCAATTGTTTGAGATTAATATTGTTGAATGTTATATGTACTAAATGAATTGTTTGTTCTCATTTTTATAGGAGCAACATTGTATGTACATAAAAAAAATTTGGTGCGAAGTTTGAGCAAGCAGGGTCACTTACATCAGTGTCAATATTGTGACTACAATACTTATTATTCAACAAGTCTAAAAAATCACATACTTACACATACTGGTGAACGTCCATTTGCTTGTTCATTTTGCAGCTACAGAAGTAAACAGAAACCCCATTTAAAGACTCATTTAATGCTGAAACATCATAGATCTGATGACATTTGACTCTCGGCAGTTATTTTGTGATAATGTGTTATCTTAAGCTTTTTTTTAATTATGTATAAATGAATCTGATTATATAAAACTTGATCAGCCACAAACCTTACTTAGTCTCAAAATTTGAAAGTTTGTTTCTTTTTTATGTAATAAACACGTTTGAAATTAAACTTTAGTTTTTTTTTTTTTTGTTGCTTCCTCTTTTCTTTCTTGCAAAGTATTTAATAAATGAAATGTATGTCATCATTTCAGTAACTAGTTTATTAAATCAGCTTGTTTCACAATATTTTTTGTATGATAATTGTTAACTAAAGTGTATTGTGACACATTATTTGATTTCTTTTATTATCCATTTCAGTGCATTCCATTCATCCACTTTGGAATTAGTGATGCTAGAGAATTTAATATGTTTTCACATATAGTGAAAACTGTGTAAGTTGCCTTCCAGCACTGCAACCATTTTCTGATCAACTTAAACTGGTGGACATCTTATACTGTCTGTCTATCACAAGACAAGCGCTCACCAAGAAGTCTGCGCCTGTCTGTTGCCGTGGGAACAACACTCGCTCCATTTTCGACAGTGGAAGCCAGAAGATAGGCATTCCCACTGGTTTACTGAGCACCTTGAGGGCATGTTGGCGATGTTTTTATTATTATTACTTTTTTTTTTATTACTTAAATTGATTAATCGAGTGAAAGAAGACTGTTTCATATATTAATTATATGATAATATTTAAATTTTACAAATGAAAATAAAATATGAGTTAATCATGAAATTTATTGCAGTAAAAATGAAATTAAATTAGCTTAAATAATTGTTTTAAAATTAATATTTTCATAGCCATTAATAATTATCAATGACTTTAAATTATTAATTCAATGACCGAACTTCAGTGATTATTATAAATTTCAGCATGTATTTTCAAACAATTTGCAAGGGCAAATACAAAAAAAAAAAACCTTCTAAACTTTTAGAATTTTATTCATGCACCACACAAATTCCATTGCATTTAGATCGCAAGGATAAGGGGGAGTCGTAGAACTTCATGCACTTCTTTCTCTATTAAATTATCAATTTTATAGACAATTTGCTTCGGACGATTACTGTCTATGAGATAGATCAGTTCCATTTTCCGTATTTATTCGTCACAGTATATTTTGTTGTTTTTCAGCCAGTCTATCAGAATTTTTTTTATAGAATACTTTGTAGGAGTATGGTTTACAACAGTCGTATGATACAGAGAATTATCATGCATTCAACACTGTTCGGTTGCAAATTTGGAAGAAGTTTTTCCAACATCCATTTTTTAAAGTTTTTGTAGTTCATTTGCCATGACAGTTACTACTTTTTGTCAATGCTTTATATACTAGTTGAGCATCCATAAGAAAACCTGTTGATGATCCAGCATGAACAGATGATAAGTCTCTTTTTCGCATCAATATTTGCTATAACTCACAAAACTGTGTCATTTTGCCAACATTTCTTAAATGTGAAGTTGCTATCGACCCAAGTTTCATCAATATAGACCTGTATCGGTCAGTAATCGGTCATCCAGCTTTCCTATGACCTCTCATTTCTCTCAAATATTTGTGTCTCCAAAAAACAATATCTGGCCTTTCCATGAGAACTTTTCTATTTTTATTCATGCACTTTTTCCATCGAAAATTCATTGAATGTAAGACTTTGCACAATGTGTCTCTTTTCCACAAAAATTCAATTTTTTCTTTCAGCACGGGTAATAATTTTCTGAAAGATGGTACTTTTCTTTATCTTACATAAGTCTTGAATCGTTTGACATATAACGCACTTGTCAACTTCATCTATTTCGCAGTTTCGCTCACTAAATCTTTTACGATGTTTACCAGGTGATTATAAAACTGTCAATGAGCCCAATGCTGAAATGGTCCGAGCTCCATTTCTTCTTCTTATTATTATTATTATTTTGTAGCTTCAGAAAATCGACTTGCTCAAGAAGTCCTTTTCAGAGCTTGTGGGAGCGAAATTAATACAGATTTAGATGAAGCTTCACTGGAACAAAATTCTGGAACATTATATACGATTTTACGTGCTTGTGATTTCAAGACCTCACCTTTCCTAAACTGAAAGAGCACATTTCCAGTTTAACAAATTCGCAAAATTATTTAAAGAAATTGGAACAAATAATTTTAAAAGCAAAATTAAATTAAAAATAAGATACCGCATGCAAGAAGAATGACTTGAGGTAACCTTTTCTTCTACTAATTCCTCACACGTGTAACCCCTATTTGAAATGGAGAGGTCTTATTACTATAGCGACCGCCACTAACCAGACTTCTTGTCGAGAGCTATTCTTGTGATTGACAGACAGTAATGGTACCAAAATGTATAAAAAGTCATATTTGGTGCACTCTTAAAGAGAACTTAAACAGGTGGTCAACTTAGCACTTAAAATGCTTCATCTCAGAATTTCAGATAATTGTTGATTAAATTTAAATTATTTTAAAAGTCTTCCTTACAAAATCATTTTTTTATACTAACATAAAAATGAATCCATAAAGTTAAACATTTAGAATTTAGTGTATTTTTTCTTTTTTAAAAAGTTAAACAGAACAAATTATGCTGCATAGAGTTTTTTGCTAGTTTGTTTCTTCTGCAGTGATTGTGATTATTATTTGGCACTGTAGTGATTAAGCAAAATTTTATTTTTAATTTTATAGGAACTGCATTCTCTATACATGAAAATAATTTGGTGAAAATTCTGAACAAAGAAAGTTCCGTACATCATTGCCAATATTGTCACTACAAAACTTGTTATTCAACACATCTAAAACAGCACATGCTGACACACACGGGTGAACGTCCATTTGCTTGTTCATTATGCAACTACAGAAGTAACCAGAAAACAAACCTAAGGAGACATTTAATCCTGAAACATCATAGATCTGATGACATTTGACTTTTAATAATTAGTTGAATTAAATTTGTTTTAATGTTTTAGCCTATTTCATTACATTTATCCATATATGTAGTTGAATCCTGATTATTTGGAAGTTGATTTAGCCAGAAGCTTTGCTTAGTTGGAGAATATTAAAAACTCTTCTTGTTTTAATTTAAAACTAATAAAAATTTTGTTTTCGTTTTTCCTGTTGTTTTTCTTTTTTTTTTTTTTTTTTTTTTTTTTTTAATCTTTTCAAAAACATTTCACCAATGATTATTTGTTATATCTGAACTTCCACTTGATTTGTTATTCAAAGTCACAATAAAACCAGATAAAATTAGCCTTTAGAACAGATAATTTTTTGTAAATTGATTCGTAAAAAGCAAATATTTGTCATTGCATCTTATTGTTATATGTAAAATAATATTAGAATGTCGACAGAACACAACATATGATCGTGTTGTATATATAGGAACAAGATAATTGTATAGTTTGAGTACTAATGTATTCTTATATTACATACTGAAATGGTTTTTGCTTTATAGCCCAGTCAAATTGTAGTTTGAGGTGGAAAATTCTGGTGTAATTGTTTTTAGTGGCTTATTTTATGTTTCTGGGGGTGCTGAATATACGAATCTGAAGTTGTCCAACAAAATTTCTTTCGGCAAATTTGTTTTTTTTTTTTTACAAAAAACCTGTAAAAAAACGGACTTTTTTCGATTTTTTCAAAGTAACTCCAAAATTGTGCATTTTGTGTGAAAGTCGGCAATATATGAGTTAAAGAGAATAAAATTTCCTACATTTTATGTATTGAAATTTTTTTCCTATGATCAATGGTTTAGCCGTGAGAGTGCCGCAAAAATGGGTATTAAAAACAAAAAACTGTAAAAAAAAAAAAAAAAAACTGGAATTACGACACTCTATGTCGATGTAACATGGAAACAAACTATTTAACGCGAATATTAACCATCAGTGATACTAAAGATTATATGATTGACTATATTTTATTCATTTAAGGTAGGGGAAAAGTGTGGATCCGGCACCAATGGAAGTTGGGAGCAGTGGAGTATCTCCACCTCCTCTCAAGAATCAAAGGTGCTCCTCCTCCGGAGAGCTCGTACTCTAAGAGAAGATAAAATTTTGAAAAAGGGGGTAAAATTAGGTACAGGAGGTAAAACTATCTAAAATCTTCGAAAAATAGTAATTTTTGAAAAATAGCAATAAACACTTTCAAAAAAGATTCAATTGAACAATTACATAAATATAATAATGAATCCTCTTCAGACACACAAACAATATTTTTAATTCAAAACATAACATTTAAATATGTGTATGTTTTTGCTCCCAACCCCTGTATTCTAGAAATTTCTGAAATGGCAGTTTCCTTGTAGGCAAATATGCAACAGATGTTCGCCATTTTAAAAAGATATTTACTGAAATATACAATTTTTTAAAAACCAATATGCTTTTAAAAGAACTGTTTATAATGCTGTCAAGAAAAGTAAATATTAAAGTGTTGTTAAGCTCAAGATGAACGCAAATGCCTTTTTCAAAGTAGGAAAGATGAGGTTTCTTCAGACTCTCAAAAGAAACCCGGCATTAATTAAAACCACTGAAATTTTTAAAGACCCTATGGCAGATACTGATGCAATTACTGATGCTGGGAATTGTTTTTTGACTTCCTTGTACAAATTATCTGACAAGGACACCACGTCATTAAACAAATTGAGGTATCTATGCTACCTTAAGTCTGCATACAAGGCATCAATCCATTTGGTGTCCCTACCTCCTACTGAGGCTGCAGCTAAACAACATTCTTTAAGGATGTAATTTTCAAGTTCAGCAATGGCTTGGGAATGAAAAAAATCCTGAACAAAACAATGGGGTTGGAAAAGCACCAAAGATGGTCTATAGAGCCAATAACCACGCTAGAGCCACCAGCACCTCAAGCCATTCTAAAACTCATTTCTTGCAAATGCAAGAAGACATGCTATAAAAACTGTGGATGTAAAAAAGCAGGCTTCAAATGCTCTAATATGTGTCTGAACTGCGAGAGCAGTTGTAATAACATGCCTAATATTGAAATAGAAGAAAACGAGGATGACCCGGAATATCCTGAAGTACTTGAAGTTAATTATACATAAATCATTCCATTTCACATTTATTTTTTCATTAATTTTCAATTTGGTGTGGCCAAAATATGTATCCCAATATAGTGTGCATAACTATTCAGTTTTTAAACAATTAAAACTAAGTCATTAATTATTTTTTAAAACTCTGGTACGTAGTATAATAGCTTTTTCGCTCCCTGATTCGGAGTCCAAAAGGGACCGATTCCTGAAATGAGCTGTAAAAGAGGGGTGATGTTAAAAAGAGATAAAAATAATATTATGATAAAATGCCGTATGAATCTTAACTTAGTTATAATTAATTCCACCGTTTTAAAAAATATTGTATGCACCAGTTCTTCTCCGGAGCATAAGTTTCGATCCTCGGGACAAAAACGGCTTTTCGTGCCCGTATGCGTAAATAGCTATGTATAATTAATTTCTTTTTTTATGGTGTAGAAGACGTAGAAGGCATACCATCAGAAACCCTGAAACCATTGGCCAAGAGGACTCGGTTTGACTGACAAGTTCATTTCAATGTCAATAATAATTTAATAATTAATATTGTATAAAATACATACCTACCTATTTTACTATATTATTTAACATTAAACAGTTTTCATACTAATCAATCGTGAATCACTATTTATCATTTTTTGTACCTATATAACCTAACATCAACGTTTTACATATCTGCACACATGTATAATGACGCATTTAAGTTATATGCCTTCAATAAGGAGGCGGATGACTACTTCGTGCATTCGTCATTGCTTTTTTCATAACTATTCAAGGTCCAAGAAAATTACTTGCACATAAATTGTAGAGAATTTTATCTACTTTTTTAAAGTATAGTATAATGTATACAGTGAAATGTTTATTTTTAGGTCTTATGAACAGAAAGGCTGTAAAAAAATGTTTTTTGCCATTTTCTGAAAAGTACTGTTTTTCGCCGATTTTACCTAGTTTTACTTCCTTTACCTAATTTTACCTATTTTTACAAAATTTTATCACCTCTTAGAGTAAGAACTCTCCAGAGGAGGAGCAACTTCGACTCATGAAAGTAGGTGGAGCTGCTCCACTGCTCCCAACTTCCACTGGTGCTGGAACCGCACTTTCCCCCTACTTTAAATGCATAAAAAATAGTCAATCATATAATCTTTAATATCACTGATGGTTAAATATTTGCGTTAAATGGTTTGTTTCCATGTTACATCGACATACAGTGCCGTAATGCCCGTTTTTTTTACAGTTCTTGTTTTTAATACCCATTTTTGCGGCACTCTCACGGCTAAACCATTGATCATAGAAAAAAACTTTCAGTAAATAAAATGTAGGAAATTTTATTCTCTTTAATTCATAAATTGCCAACTTTCACGCAAAATGCACAATTTTGGAATTATTTTGAAAAAAACAAAAAAAGTCCGTTCTTTTACTTGTTTTTTGTTAAAAAAAAAAAAAAAATTTGCCGAAAAAAATTTTGTTGAACAACTTCTGATTCGTATTCAGCACCTCAAAAAACATAAAATAAGCCACTAAAAACAATTACACCAGAATTTTCCACTTCAAGCACTTTTTGAACATAATTTTACTGGGCTATTAATGAAGTCATATATGGAATAATTTTAAATGTATCGTGATTCTGATAAATTCTATATTTTTGCTTAGTTTAATTGGTATTTTACATTAGCAAACAGCATTTCATCACTTCTCAGTACTCTTCATGTAAGAAAAGAGGGCACTTTTAATTTTATGCAATCTCTTATTTGTTAGTACTTATTTCAGTTGTATTTGGAAATTTTTGTAATTATAATTATTGCAATTTGTAAATTTTTATGCTGTTATATATTGTTATGTTAAAAACATAATCTCATAAATTTTGACATGTATGTTTTTTGTTCAATTTACTGTATATGAATTAATAGATAAATTTTAAGACATTTCTATAAAATTCATTTCTTTAATACTAAAACAGTAAGATGTTAGTAAAAATTAATTAAAAAAAAATTGCAGAAATTTTTATTTATTATTATTATTATTATTATTATTTGAAAATTTGTTCAAAATACAGTTTTCTCAAAATACAGTCTTGATACAGTTACATTTCTTTAGTTAAGATATGCACTGTAATGTCTGTTATTAAAATTATTTGAAAAAATACTTACTAAGTCAAATGCTTAATTTCATATTTGTAGGAGCAGCATTTTCTGTACCTGAAAATCAACTAATGAAAACTCTGAACAAGCAGGGTCGTTTGCATCAGTGTCAATATTGTGACTATAATACTTTTTATTCAACAAGTCTAAAACGACATCTGCGCACACATACTGGTGAACGTCCATTCGCTTGTACATTTTGCAACTACAGAAGTACTGTGAAATCAAACTTGAAGACACATTTATTGTTGAAACATCATAGATCTGATAGCATTTGACTCTATTTAGCTATTTGTGTTTTCATTCTGTATGTATTTTGCTTATTTAGACCTTGATCTGTAACAACTTTTGTAGAAAAAAAAAAAAAAAAGTAATAGAAAATTCACTTTCTTAGTTTAAAATGAAAATTTGGAAAATTAATTACTTTTTCCTTTCTTTTATTTTTTTTATTTGTGTAATTAGAGTTTATATTAAAACTTTCTTGTTTAGTAGTCTATAATTATTATTTATTGACATAAGTCAGATATCATCTGCATATTTACAGTTAGTATTATGAGTTGACTTTTAACATTTGTGTAATTAGTACTCTTCATTTATTTTGAGATTCCTTTATCATTCCTTTTTAGTTGATTTGTATTTCCATTGATCCTTTAAACTTTTATCATTTTCTATGTCATTACTTTAGAAACATCACCTCGCAAGTTGAGATACTTCAGAAATGAGATTTTGATTTAAATTTTAGTAAATGAATTTATATTTGGTAAATCAAAACTGTTTTTGAATGATTCTTTATGTAGTTCTTTATTTTGTATACTGATACAGTAATTAAACTATAAAATTTTATTTTAAGACTTTTTAGAATACTGTTTTTTTTTTGTTTTTTTTTTTTAAGTGATCAATGTAAATTTATTGCTTTTAATTCAATCATACTGATTGGTAAAGATATCATATAAATTGACATTTTTCCAACTGAGTGAAAAAGTGTCCAAGCCGGGAGATTGAACCCAAGATTTCTGATTTAAACTGCCAAAAGTTTGTCTGAGTGAATAGTGTCACCTGGTTGTTGTTCGATCTAGCTCTATAGGCAAAGCATGGGCAGTTTGAGCCAATTAGTCTTGGGTTCGACTCCCGCTCTGGACACTTTTTTACTCATTTTGGTAGAATTTGATATCTTACCAACCAAGTTACATGTATAGATGTTTAAGTGATAAGTGCTTGATTTAGTTTGAGATTAAGCCTCTCACTGACATGCCCGTGTTAATACGTTCACTAGGCTTTAGGTTTCACTGCAATACAAGCATTATTTAAATTAATATAATTCTATGGATATAATGCAGTTTTAATACATTGAGTAATGATTAACTCTCTCAAGAATTACATTCATATATATAATTATGTTTTTTACATAATCTTAGAATAATCATCTTTTTTTAGCATTTAAAATAAAATACAGAGAAAACATTACAGTTTTGCCATTTTGTTGGACAGTCAGAGGGTTAATAATAATATTGAATACCGGTAGCAGTTGGTGAACAAAATAAGAGTGGTGACTGCGATTGACCAAACCCCCCCCCCCCCCCCCCACGCACACATCCTTCCATCTCAAACCTCGATTAAGTTTTTGAAACTAGCTGTTGTAATTTAAAGGCACGTGTTGCTGAAATAAGATGTAATGTTTTGTATACAACATACAAGGTTTATTTATAAAACATATTTTATGAATAATTTCTTTTGAAAAAGGGCATCTTAATGTGGAAATGAATTCCTTATTTCCAGTGTTCTTTTTAATAAAATATATAAAAACTAAAATGAAAATATTTAAGCAAGAAATTTTCAATTAAGAAATTAGTACACATCTTATTGAAAGCTCGAATTATTATAAATTCGTTTAATACTTTTAACTTATTAACATTCACTTGTACATTTAGGATTTTTATAGGAAAACATTCCAAAATGCAATCAGTGCTTTAAATCTTACACATATTTAATTAATTAATTTACAAAGATTAACATAATTTTAAAATACATTCCTAGCCTTTTTCCACAGAAATATAAAATTTAAACCAATTAAAGCTAAGGGAAAATTGCACATCCCCCACCATTTCTATCTATAGCAAGGCTTAAATAATTCAAATCCTCCAGACACCATTGATGTGTAATGTTTCCCTCCTCTCTCTCCTCCCTCGGAGAATTTGTTCACTTGTAATTGTAATTACGGGTGGCTAGAACATTTTTAGCCTCTGTGCTCTATAAAGATTTCTGAATAATTCTGAGATTGACTTTAATGAACAATTCGAAATTGTGATCTTAAATTTTATTTATATTAAAACTATTTTAATTTGACTTTTGTTTCTTTTAAGTAAATTAACAAAGGAGGCTTAGCCTCCTCTCATGAGCCACCCCTGTTGAATACTATCTTATATATTAAAAGGAAAGGGGATTTTCGTCAAATAATTTTTTCACACGAATTTGCTCCTTTTGCGCATGCGTAAACTTAAATATAGAACCTAACGAGTTTTAGAACACACTTGAATGAGAAAAGTGTGGCCCAGTGGTATAAGGCGCGTGTTTCTTCTCTGTTCCTATCATCGTGTCGGTTCGATCCCCGCTATGAGCCGAATGATTTATTTTATTTTATTGGCAATAATTAATTTTAATAATGCCATATTTAATTCAGGAGGAACAGTTAGATAATTTATATATTTTTTTTTTATTCGAATACTTTATAATTAAAATTTAACACCCAAGTATTTTTGTTTTATTTACTAAATTTATATTTAAAGTATTTAAATTAAAAGATCGTGCATCTAATTATCGATTAAATAAACTGAAGCGGTTTACAATTTTTATTATATTTGGTATGACCATTAACAAGATGTCATATATATAATAAGAATAAGATAAATATGGATTATTTTTCGTAAAAAAAGCAAAAATAAAAGGAGAGAAAACAAAAAGTCCTTCCGGCCTGTACCGGGAGGAAAAGGTAGCTTTCCTATATCTTCGTTTTAAAATTTTAGCTAATGTTACTCGAAAACAGCAAAGAAACCGTTTACAAAAGAGTCGTTAATACTGAATTTGAATAAGAAATTCGCCAAAATATTGAGCTATAGCCAAATTGGCTTCATTTATAAAGACTTATTTTGGTCGCCAAATTTGGTGATATTTCGCCAATTGTTGCCAAGTTTGGCGAGAATTTGGCGGTAGCAGATATGAATATATAGTTTTATGCGTATAAATGGGAAAATGATTGCAACAATGAAAGAAAATAATTTGCGAGAAATCGCGTTCACTAAAACTCATAAATTAATCATTGGTTTTTTGTAATGTGCTGTCTTGTTTCAAAATGTCAGCCACCTTAGAATTTCAAACATTTCTATCTCAGCCATTTTTTTAAGATAGAGGTAAAATAAAAAATGCTGCGAAATCCTTGTATAAAGGCCTAACATGTAAGTATAAAATAAATTTGAATTTTTAACTTTTTTGTGTATTTATTTTAGTTTTAAATTTTTCAGCAGCCTTCATCTTGAAACAAGATGGCGGACCAAGCTGGCCAACGAACTCGGTCGAGACATTAGTGACCTTAATACACACAATTAGTTTCATCAAAATCGATTCATAAATATGGGCGTTATCGTATGACATAGATCAGATATATATATATATATATATAAATCAACATTTGAACGGAGGGTGGTTTTGGGGTCTGGGGATCATGATCGGTGAAAATATATCGAAATTTTCCAGAATTGCTTTCCTCCGAACGACTGTAATAGGTAGCTTTATACTTTTTTGTATTGAAAGCTACCTAAAAGAAGGAAAAATATTCATACAGGAACTCTAAATTATCTTGATATCCATGATTTAACAGTTAAATAATGTGTGAAAATGGAAAATATAAATTCAAGTAATTAAAAAATATGTATTATAAATCGTTAGCTACAAACAGCAAATTTTAAATTCGGGTTTTTAGAATCAGACGGATAAAAATTAATTTAATGAAAATTTTTAAAGGTCATGTAGTTTAAAAATAAATAAATCAGAAATAATAAATATTGTTATTTTTTCAAAATATTGGGACTCGTGTAAATAAAATTTAACAACCGACAATATTTTTTAAATTACTTATTTTATACAGTCGAACTGCATTAACACGAAATCACTTAACGCGAAATTTCGCTTAACACGAAATAATACTGAGGTCCCATCAGATGAGTCTGAAAATCAATTTTAATTAATTCGTTTAACACGAAATAGAATTTCGAAAAATCCCGCTTAAGGTGAATTTAATTTTTATCTCCAAAGTCAAAATATGATTCCTTACACAATGTTTTCGACATTCAAACTTACATGTCACATCCTCTTATTAAAAATGAAATTTTCTCATGATTTAAAAAAGATCTAAAGTGGAAAAGGGTTTCAGAAAATAGTAAAATACTGAATTCCTGACTAATCTCTGCTTTTCTTTGATCTCTGATATGCGCAAGTGTTCCCACATTAACCATATGAGTTATAGATTGGTAACAATGAAGTTTGGGTGAAGGAATTTCTTTTTTGAAAATGATTGTTCAATTACTCAGTTGACTGTATTGACAGTGACATAAACCATAAACCGGTTTTCCGAATTCCCCTATCTATGAGAAAAAGAAGTGTCAATCCCTACTTCACAATCTGACTAACATAAGTGAAACTCTGTTCGCAGTTGTTCTGTAGAATTCTGTGAAATGTGAGTCGAAAACAGCAAGCTGTATCTTTAGAAAACAAGCAAAAAATTTTAAACGAAATTAGCAATAAAGTGCTGAAAAAATCAGAAAATCCGGCGAAGTATGGGATACCACCAATTCTCCTAAAATTGGTCCTCTCTACAATTTTAAAGAATTGTAAAAAGATTGAAGCGGCTTATGCTTTGAGTCAATTCAAACCAGTAAAAAGATGGATGTGTAGAAGAAAGGATGAATAAATTGAAATTTGTCTCTTGCGGTGGATAGAAAAGGTAAGAGCCAGAACATTATTTTAACTTTTGCAGTTTTGTAAGAGAAAGCAAAGCCTTTTGCTGATACTCTCGGTAAGAGCGATTTCATATGTTCTAACGGATAACTGACAAGATTTAAAGAGCGTGATAGAATTGTTTGCAAAAAGATATGTAGCATAAAAAACGGGAAATTCTTTCTTAGACATTGTTTTTCCGAGTACATTTACATAGATGAAGATGTGCTGACTTTGGATGTGACAACCAATGAAGAAATAATTGCTGAAAATCAAAAAGGTGACAACATTGAAGTGTCAGACGAGGATGAAGAAATTGACACTGAACGGAAAAGTTTAGTATTATTAAATGAATCTACTGCAGCATTGAAAACTGTACAATGTTTCCTTATGGAACAAGGGTATGCTTCCCAATCTTTGTCAAATTTTATGAGGTCTATATGTTCCTAAAAGAAGTACTCTATAAAAATTGAAGCAAAAGTCAATAACGGACGTAAAAAATATATATTAGCAAGTAAATAAATTTATTATTGCCTAAAAAATTATGATTAATTTGTTAATGAAATTTTCTATTTCTCATTAATTTATGATTTTATGAATAGGGATATATTTATAGGTTAATTTATTTAGTTTTTATATCTAACATAGATGGTGCCATTATTATGACGGTTAACACGAAATTTCGGATAACACGAAAAAAAATCTCAGTCCCTTCAATTTCGTGTTAAAGAGGTTCGACTGTATTATAAATATTTAAATTAAAAGATTTTGCATTTAGTTATCAATTAAATAAAGTGATCTAAACTTTTATCGATATATTGTACGACAATTATCAACAAGATATATTTGAATAACTGAGAAAAGTATATTATTATTCTCCTTAAAAGAAAAGAAAAGAAAAAAGAAAGGCGCAAAAATATCCGTATAAGAATTATAAAAGAATTCACCTTGATATCCATGGTTTATCTGGGTTTTAGAATAAGGCTGATAAAAGTAAAATTAATGAAAAAATTTAAAGGCCACGTAATTAAAAAAAAAAAAAAAAAAAAAAACTAAATCTTGATATATATATTTTTTTAATTTTTGAGACTGTAGTAAGTAAAAATAAATCATTCAATTAATATTTTTAGTTAAATTCTTGCTAAAATAATTCAATTATAATAGGATGTAAATTACAAGCTTAAAATTATTTCACTTCATTAGTTGAGTAGGCTGGACTGACAACACAATCTATCATTTTACATCTATAGAAATCGCTTACACAATATAACTATTCATAAAATTTTCAATATTTAATTAATTTAAAAGCAGCTAATTAAAAATAAAAGTATATTTCTAAAGGAGCTTTCAAGTTATTTACTGTCAAATTTTGACGGGTACCATGTAGTATATACTAAATGAATTTTTTATTTTCAATCATAGAAACAAATGGTATGTACATAAAAATATTTTGGGGATAATTTTGAAGAAGCAGAATCTTTTATATCATTATATTATTCAACAAGTCTAAAAAAAACTTTTACTTATTAACTTATATTTAATACATAAATACTTAATATTTTGTACATTTTTTAGTATTACAAATGTTATTTTTTAACACTTTCCAACATAGTTGAAAAGTATTTATGACTTTGGTTTGCCTTCCATCTGTCCCTTCTCCAACTCTCATAAATATACTTTGATTACCATGAGCTTGGTAATTGTTATTGAGGTTTATCATAGGGCATTCCCTATTAAAATGAAAAGTGTATTCATATAATTAGATTACAAGGACTCGCAAAAAATTCCATTATATCTGGGGAAAAATCATTTATTGTGTATTTTAATGAAGTTATGCTGTTTCAAGCATAATGAAATTGATATCCATTATCGAGGTGCAATACTTTCTGTAGAATGTGGAATGCATAGCATTTATCATTTATTTACAGAAACATACAAACAATTCTGTTAGATTATAGCCCATGGGGAAAATTGTGTTCCATCTCCAAAGTTACTTTGCCTTAAAATAATATTTGCATGTACTTTTTAATTATTATTACAGGTGTTATTAAGGTTTTGGGATGCTTTACTTGCAAAAGTCCCTGAGATACAACCCCCTTCCCCTCATATGTTTTTGTTCAATTTTTAGATAAGCCACTTCCAGCCAATGATTACTGCTTTGATATATATATGTATCCTGAAGATGTGTAGGTATCACTATTACTTCTAAAGTGCAATGATATTATTTTCAAATCATATGTGAATAATGGCACCTTTCATTGTGTGCCACAAGGTAAGGTGCGCCCTTGCTTACTAAAAAGTTGGACAGGACTGCTGTAAAATATTGGAATGCTTAGTATTTATTTATTCATTTTTAGGGGCACAAAAATAATTTGATTACAGTACTGTCTATACTTGATACCCACTTTTTTAAAATAAAAAAAGCTTGAACCAGAATTTTTTTTTAATTAAATGTGTCTTGCTTCTATGTAGTAGTCATTTAAAATTTACTTTATTTCTTTCATTAAACAAAACTTCTGCTTCAAAGTATGTCTATATATGAGTGATAATCTCTGGAAGCACATTTTCAGATTATGTGTTTTTAAGCTTAACCAAATTTTAGTACATAATGTGTATAAATTCGGTAGAAAGAATTCTTAAACATTAGTCTGAAGACATGAATTGCTTAGGGTATTTTTTAATTGTGTTATGCAATTTTCAGCTTAACTGTATTTAATATACTATGTTTGTAGAATATAAATAAACCTATATACAGAGTTGCACACACACACACAAAAAAAAAAAAAAAAAAAAAAAAAAAGCATGTATTGCTTGGATGGAAGCACATTTTTAGTTGTGTTATCTGTTATCTAGCTGAATTGCACTTTAGCTTAATATGTGGTGTGTACGAAAATCTGTAGATCATATACAAATCTGCACAGAAATTAAAGTAAATTTTCAAATGTGTTATGCATTTTCTAGCCAAATTAAATTTTAGCAAACCATGTGGTGTGTGCAAAAATATATAGATAATATATAGGGCTGCTCAAAAGGAATTAGAATTCCTTACTGACAATGGATGCTAATTGCTGAAATTGGATTTTCAACTGTGTTATGTTTTCTAAATTGTTTATTTAGATATCTTCTTTTATTTTATTAAATGGTGAAGTTTTGTTACAGTATTCTGAAAGTGTTAAGTGTTTGATAATCTACATGTGATGCACAATTTCTCTTTCTTGTCTTATTATTTTTTTTTCTTCGGGGTGAAGATTTATTTAATCAGCTTTTATTCAACTCATTGTTTTTATATGCAATGACTTAAAATCATTATCTTACAAATTAAGATACGTTTAGAAGACTAACTAAATATTTCTGCACAAAGACTTCTGTTTTATATTGATACAGTCATAAATTTATAAAATTTAGTTTCAAAATAGGATTTAGAATTTTTTTTCTTTTTAAAGGTTAATTTGAGAAAAAATACACATGTTCTTTTATTGATCATACATGTTGCAATGCCTGTTATTAATATAGATGTTACATTTTCTTAAAAGAAAAAAAAAATCACTATATTTCATAGGAACAGTATTCTGTTTGAACAAAAATAAGTTTTTGAAAGTTCAAAGATATCAGTTTGGTTTTCATCAATTTCAATATTATAACTACAAATGTTATTATGTAACAAGTCTAAAAAAAAAAACAGAGTTGAATACTCATTTGCTTCTGCATTCTGCAGCCACAGAAGTAACTAGAAAATGAACCTGAAGACACATTCAAAGATGAAGCAAGATAGATCTCATATCGTTTAACATTCTGTTGCTATTTGTATTTAAAGTTTTATTTATTTATTTATTTTCTTATGTATAATTCAATCCTGGTTGTTTAATATTTGGTCAGCCATAACCTTATTCCATCCAAAAATTTCAAAACTTGTTTCTTTGTAATGTAATAAATTTTTGGAGATTATTCTTTAGATTTTCCTGAGTTGTTTTTGCTTTCTTTACCAAATGAATATTTATCATCATTTGCGTAATAATAAAACAGTTTGTTGCATATATATATATATATATTATTTTTTAAATAATTGTTTATTAAAATGTTTTGTGACACATTTAACAGTCATAATTAAAGTTAAATAAATTCAAGTTAAATATTAAAATTAATACAAACTGGGGGGAGGGGGGGGGAAAGGCTAACAATATTTATTAAAATATTGATTATTTATCTCCTGGAGAAGGGGGGAAAAAAAACTAACTAGCTGTCATCATTTACTTGTTATTGTGTTTAAAATGTTAAATACACATTATCAATATTATTATATTGATAGACAACCTACACTTTATGTAATATTCTGATTATTTAGAAATTGATCAGTTACAAATTTTCCTGAAATTTTGAAATATCCCCAAATTTTGTATTAAGAAAAAATTTAGAAAATTGATATTTATTTTTTTCCTTTATTTATTTATTATTTTTTTTTTTAATTGTGTAGTTAGTGTTTATAAGAAAATGAATGATTTTATGAAATAATGAGTGGATGAATAATTGAATCGCTGATGACTGAGTTTATTGGTGATTTAATAAATACAAGTTAATGAGTTAATATAAATATTTCTGAAAAAAAAATCCTTTAAAAGTGTTTTTTCTTTTAATTATGATTTCTTTTTCCTCCGTAAATGAGATTTTTTTTAAGTGATGACATCTGCTTGCATTGGTTTATGAATAATATTTTTGAATACTTTATGCACTAAGTGAAATGATTATTTTCAATTTTATAGGAACAACATTACATGTACATAAACAAAACTTGCTGAGAAGTTTGAACAAGCAAAGAATTTTACATCAGTGTCAATATTGTAACTACAATACTCCTTATTCAACAAATCTAAAAAACCATGTATTTACACATACTGGTGAACGTCCATTTGCTTGTTCATTTTGCAGCTACAGAAGTAATGTGAAATCAAACCTAAAGACGCATATAAAGCTGAAGCATCATAAATCTGATGGCATTTGACTCTTAGCAGTTATTTGTGTTAATGTGTTGTCTTAGGCTTTCATTATTATGTGTAATTGGATCTTGATTATATAAAGCTTGATCAGCCACAAACCACCATACTTAGTCCAAAAGTTTGGAATCTTTATGTTATTTTTATTTTTTTAAGTTAACAAATATTCTAAAAATGAATGTTTATATTTTCTTGAGTTGATTTCTCTCTCATCTTTCTTGCAAAGCATTTAATTAATGTATATTTATCATATGTGTAGTTGGAGTTTATTTGCAGTTTGTTGCTTAATACTTTTTGTATAATTGATAACAAAAATGTTTTGCGGTGCATTTGTAATTAAGTTTAACTTTAAACATCAAAATTAATAAAAACTTAAAAAAAAATACTTTAAGAATATTTATTGAAATTCTATTATCTTATTTTATTAAGGAATGTGGAGGAATACAACATTTGATCTAAATTTCTCTAATTCAGGAATTGCTGTTGTGGAACATTAGGCTTGATATGAATTTTCATTTGATTTCCGATTTTAATAATGCTACATTCAGTTTCCTTTGCGTAAATATAACTATCTTTAAATTGGTTAGCACAAAGTCTAATAATTACTTTGGGTGTTATAA
Source organism: Maratus michaelseni (assembly GCA_963931845.1). Lineage (NCBI taxonomy): Eukaryota > Metazoa > Arthropoda > Arachnida > Araneae > Salticidae > Maratus > Maratus michaelseni. The sequence continues at coordinate 145,121,797 of OZ007596.1, forward strand.
AGGATGTTTGCATAAAACAAAATAAAAATAAAATGTTCTTTGCATAAAATAATTCTTGAAAGTTTTGTCTTTAATACCAAAATCAGAATAAGAAATTATTACTTGTGATAGTATACACTGTAATTGTAAATTCCATATTATTCTACAATCAATTTCATACCATCATTGAGATACAGATTTTCTTTGCCCAATTAAATATGAAGTTTTTGAAACAATTTTATGTGTAGTGCTTAAACTTTTATTTTTCTTTTGCATATAAATGTCACATTTTCTTTTCATATTTTATTTTCAGGCATTAATATAATGTCAGCAAGCAATTTGAGACAATCAAACATAATTTCATTATATTAATCTATTATGGAGGATAAAAAATGTATTTAGTTTAGGTGAGCAGTGCTAGTGAATGAAGGTTCAAGATGTTTAACATTATAATGAACATCTATATGGTATCACCTATGTAGTTTCAGTTAGTATTATGAATTTGTAATTAATATTTAAATATCTGTTTTTGTTGATATGCTGTTTGTGTTTCACAATATTATGCATGGTAGTTTTTAGATTGTCTCCTATTTTCAATTTTTTGTTAATTCTCCTTTCACTTAAAAGTGTAAAGTTTAATGATTTTAGGTATCACTGCTTTAAAAATCTCATTGAAATCTTGTTTTATAAGAGAGAAATCTTATTGATGAAAGTTTATATATCCAATGGTGCTTGACTCCCTGTAATTATTTTGTTAACCGTGTATTAAAGTACTATTTTATTCTTTCATTTTGCACATATGTAATATTCTGATTATTTAGAACTTAATCAGTAAAAAACTTCAGTAAAAATTTATTTTTTATTTTTCCGAATAAAAATTTGAAAAATTGATGTTTACTTTTTTTTAAATTGCAATTTTTGCTTCTTCCAAAGTAATATTTAAACAATGAATACTCTTTTTTTTATTATTATTGTACAATAAGATTTTGTAAGAAAATTTCCTTGTATATTTTATATTATAAAGCACAAACATGTCCATCAGTAATTCTAGTTCAAAAGATATTGCAACATGTGCTATCAATTTTGCTTTCATCTCAAATGTCTCATAATTTCTATCTTTACTTGATCAAATAGAACATTTAAATGTACTTTCAACTACAGATTGGTTGAAAACAGTAATTTATTTCGGGGTGTTTCTTATGATTTTTAAAAATAATTTTCAAACATAAATTTTTTTAATCTATTAACACATGATGTAACAATAAACATTTGTTTGCTAAAATAAAGTAACATATCCAGGAACATGCATACATAATATAGCTTCAATAAAATATACAACATAATGTAAAAGTGGCAGAATTACCACAATTGGAGATGATATGGTCTTCTGCTGATTAATATTAATTGACAAAAGTCAGATATCATCTGTATATTTACAGTTGATATTATGTGCTGAGATTAATATTTGAATAATTAATATTCGTCCATGATATCCATCGTTCTTAAGTGGGCTTACGAGTTTTACAACTTTAGGCTATTTATTCATGGATTATTATTACAAACAGAACTGGAATTTAGTAGAACATAGTTTTTCATAAAATTAAATATTTTCTTAAAAATTTGCCTCATTTTAACTACTTTATTTTCCTGTAGTGTAGTGAGCTCTTCAAGATCACAAGACAACTTAATGTGGAAGTATAGTATGTTTTGGTCATTAATGTTTAAGTCATTATGTTTTGGGACTCCCAATTTACTGTATGCTAATTTTTCGAATTGTCTTTATTCCTTTTTTACTCATTTTTTGTTGATTCTCATTTCAGTTGATGTTTTAAAATTTAATTATTTTTGCATGCCATTGCTTAGAAACATCACCATGTAGATTGAGATATCTGAGAAATGAGTGTTTAATAATTTGCTGTAGATAATTTAAGAACTAATTTTAAGTATCCCTGTATATAGTTCTGATGTGTTATCAAAACTATAATATTGTGTAAAAAATGTTTAGGGATTTTTTTTTCTTTTTGCCAAAAAGAAAATTACATGTAATAGTTTTTAAGTTAGGATAATTGGCTTGCATTGGTTTGTGATTAATATTATTGGATATTATATACATTAAATTAAATGTTTCTTTTTAATTTTATAGGAACAATATTCTATGTATATAAAAATAACTTGATGAGAAGCCAGAACAAGCAGTGTCATTTACATCAGTGTCAGTATTGTGACTACAAAACTCCTTATTCAACACATCTAAAAACCCACATACTTAAGCATACTGGTGAACGTCCATTTGCTTGTTCATTTTGCAGCTACAGAAGTAATGTAAAATCAAACTTAAAGACACATGTAAAGTTGAAGCATCATAGATCTGATGGCATTTGAGGCATTTGGACTCTCTGTGGTTATTTGTATTAATGTGTTATCTTAGATTTTCTGTATTATGTACATTTGAATCCTGATTATCCAACACTTTATCCAGTGGGATAGTGTAGAGGTAACCAAAGGTGTGATTACTCCTGACAAATTTTTAGGGCCACCAAAATATTACCCCAATTTGTTTTCAAGTTTTGTTATGTTTGACAGTACACCCGACATTCCACATATCGATAAAATGTCCCAAGTAATTTGGTATGTGCATATTGAAGATACAGAAATCACAGTTGTAGAGTCAGTTATTGATTTTCTTCAGTAAAATAGGAAATCAGCTAATGAAATTACAGAACAAATATTTGACAAGCTCCAAGCAGATAAGAACTGCTATGGACAAGAATATCATGATGCTGCAACTATGACTGGACTCTTGAATGATGTTCAGAAACATATTCTTGATGTAATTCCCAACGCCTTATTTGTGCCATGTTATAATCACTCACTTTTTCTTCTGATGTACATGCAGCTAGTGTTGAAACAAAGCCTATGACTTTTTTGGTATTGTGCAGAAAATTTACACATTTTTTCAAGCTCTACACACAGTGATCATGTGACAAAAGATGTGTTGAAAGAATGAAGCTGTATTTATTAAAGTAGAAGCTCTTAGCATCTTTTGAGTTGGATCTGAAGAAACCTCTGAAACCAAAAGATATACAGATAAGTTTGTTAGTTTGTATTATGACACATCCTTTCTTTCTCTTTCTTTATATTAGAACACCATGCTTGCTGAAGTTAATGATATGCAGATATACAACAAAAAGGACTTGTACTTAATCAGCGTGTATAAAAGATAAAACAAGTTGGAAATTGTACTTTAAACGTGATAAATGAGGTGCGTTCGTTTCGTGCTATAACTAGTTTTACAATGTAAAAAATCATTGTTATTATTTCTGTGAAATTAATTATATCGTCTGCTGTGAACAAAATGAAGATGTCTTTTTTTTTTTTTCTTATTACGTATGCCATGTTTACAGATGCGATTTTTTTTTTTTTTTTTTTCCCCGACACCAGACAGAGCTGTAAATTCACCATGGAGATCTTGCTTTGCGAATGATTACCTCCATGATTAATATTTCTATGACTCACGATGAATGAATATTTTGTTTATTTACTTTAATGGATTGAGATATTCGGCTGTTAACCTAATTTTCACTGAAGTTATCTCAGAATCTATATAGATTTTTTAATTCATTTCTCAAGCAAACAATTTTTTTGAATGATCTTTCTAAAAATGTAACTTTTATGCAATTTTATTCGAAAAATTTATTTTGAATAAAAATGGCTGCTTGGCATATGGAAAAAGATGTAGTTAGCCCGTATTTGTTTTCCTCAGTCACATGACTTGCTCTTTTATCATGTAGATTATGTATAAAATTTAATAGAATAAAGAAAACTTTTATTAATATCTTTTTAAGTTTTGATTCAATTTTCATAAAATTTGAAATGACTTGACAAAATTCTGCAATTATTATACATATTAAATTTCAAACCATTTGGCTGGGTAGTTTTTGCACTGTTATATGCGGACAGACAGACGGACTAGACGATGACTATAGGTGCTACGTATTTATATAATTACGAACGCACCTAACAATTTATTTTGTGTGGAAAAGTATGATTCACTAGTCATAGAAGCAACTGAGATATCTATGCAGATATGCGAAAAACATGACATTTCTACACAAAGAAGAATGGCATGGAGAAAGAAAATGTCATTTGAAAAAAGTAGTGATTCTTAAAAATAAAAACTTCTTAACAACACCATAAAATAAGGATTGTGTTAGGTCTTTCGAAAGAAGTTTATCTTTCTTCGTCAGTTGCAAAGAAGACATGCTACTACTTTGAAGGCGGAAGCAAGACAGCCTTCAAAGTAATAGCACATCTTCTTTGCCCCCGACGAAGAAAGACTAAGTTCTTATGAAAGGCCTAGCGCAATCCTTATTTTATGGTGTTTTTAAGAAGTTTTTATGATTGTTATCACACCAGTTTTTCAATACTTTAATGTAGTGATTCTTGCTTAAATTTTATTCAAGAAACACAAGAATAGCAAGTAAAGGCAATAGATAGGCTAGTAGCTGAAATAAAAGAAAGTATACAATGCAAATGAATACACTTAATGAATTATTTGCTTTCCTGCAAATTCAAATGTTGTTAGATATGGGAAAAGATAATGCCATTGTTCAACATATTATGCATTTGTGTAAGAAATATTCTGACCTAAATGCTGCAGCTATGACTGCTAAATTATACTATATTAGATGCTATATTGTTTTATTTAAAGAAGTTCATTCAGAAATAAGAATTCCTACACTGATTTGCTGCATAATTAAGTGGAAGCTGCAAGAAAATTTATCTAACATTTTTATGTCATTGAGAATTATTTTAACAGTTGCTGTATCCAATGCTAGTTGTGAAACAATCTTCTCAAAAATTGAAGGTAATCAAGACATTCCTGTTCTAATCCTGTAAATAATCCTAATCATTCCTGTTTCTAACAGGAAAGATTAAGCAACCTTGCAAAATTGTGTATTGAAAAAGATTTATTTGCATGTAAATTTTGAGAATGTAAGGTAACCAGCACTTTTGCAATAATAGAATCCAGGAAATTTTAAATAGATAACTGGAATATAAAAACTAAATAGAATAAACTAAATAAATGGAATATGCTGATAAGACTGATATTTAACCTATTTTGTTCTTTGTATTATTTGAAGGCTTTGTAATATTTTTATTAGTACCTATGATTTAGGCTGTAAAATTTGTACATCTGACAGCTGATTTTCTATGTTTTAGATTCAGTGACATCTATATAGTGGCAGACATGTATATGTAAATTTATATTGCATATTTTACAGGATTTTCAAAATTGAATAACTTACAAATAATATTAATTTTAACATTTTCATGCCCATATACATAAATATGTGCCTTTGTAAAAGTATCTCCTTGTACTGCTTACACAAAATGTTGTACAATGTTGGTATGTTTCTTAATACTTACTAGTATTCATTTTTACATTTTAGTACAGGGTTACACCTAGTTTTTGGTATTGATTTGGCTTTACATTCTAACTATGTGTACCCAAATTTGTTGGTTTATAAGAACTTTTTTTAAAATTTAAACATTAGTCTATATGTAATTAGATAAGAAGCTCCTATAATTAAAAAATATATATATTATTAGATACAAACAAATAATTTTAATTTATAGATAAATAAACATGGTTTTATGATAGCTTTCATGACTAACCAGTAGCCACTAGGGGGAGCTGGATATTTTGAACTGCCCCGGGTGCTCAAAACCCATGCCACATTACTAACTTGATCAATCACAAATCATACTTAGTCCAAAAGTTTGAATGTGTCTTTTTAATGTAATATATATTTTAGAAATTAATCTTTTGTTTTTCCTGAATTGTTTTCTCACTCTTCTTTCTGGTAAAACACTTAATAAAGGATGTCCCATAAATAAGTTCAGATTTCAAAAATTCAAACAAATTTGACAAATTGTTGTCTGTTTTTGGTTTACTCTATAAGACTTATTGAAAAGTATAATTTTTCATGGCAAAGGGAACAAAAATAGTTCAAAGAGTCTCATAAGTTTATTCACATTTCAAAAACTCATAAAAATTCAATTAATTGTACTGAAATGTGGTTTGCACCATAAGACTTGGCAGTTGTTGGAATGTTTGTAACAAAGAAAATTTGAACAATTCTTTTCTTTTACCCCAAAAAATCTGACACTTTGACAAGTCTTATGGTGCAAACCACGCTCTATTATAATGATTTGTTAATTATGTATGAATTTTGGAAATGTGAATGAATTTATGGGAGACCTGCATTTGTCAGAGTTTATTTGTAGTTTGCTGCATAATATTTTGTGTATAATAATTGTTTAGTATTTTGTGATGCATTCGGTACTCAGTTAAATTTTAGTTGCATCATTTCATTTAAAGCTTTAAATATTGAAATGAATAAAAATTGTAAAAAAAAAAAAGACAAGAATATTTATTGAAATTATAGCATCTTATTTTATAAAGGAGGCTGGTGCAATATAACATTGGAAGTAAATTGTCCGTAATCATTCATAAGTTGCTGTTTGTTGCCGAACACTAGGCTTGATACAGATTTTTCTTTTAATTCCAGTGTGTGACTTCATAAGGTCCCATACTAACAGGGATCATATAAATAAGGCTGCCATAAACATGACAGAAGGCTGCTGGAGATAAACTAAAAAGGAAGTTGCTGCCAAAGAAAAAATTTCCACACAACAGAGGGCAGCAAAGAGCAGGGTTTGTTAAATGGAGGTGAATCCACAGTTCTAGAGTAAATGAGATATGATGAAAATAGCTTAAAGCGATGTGAGATAATGAAAAACGCTTATTGTTAGGTATAATAAGGGGATAAGGAAGTAAGAAAATAAAAATTGCATTTCAGTTTCGATAGTAAGGTTGGGTGAAAAAGAATATTTTGCAGCCAGCCGCTAAGACGATAAGTGGATGATGTTTCTGCCATTGAGATGTAAGAAAGCAATCATAATGAAAATGGAAAGCAGGTGCAATAGCACTGCACTAACAGTCAGAGGAAAGAAATCTTTAAAATTTTTGGAGGTATGTCCCATAAGAGCTATGACCTGTGAGGAAAGCAGTGGCAAAGAAGAAAGGGGAAGAAGTTCTAGAAACACCAAAAGGACCAGATCATAAGTATATCTTCCCTTATCCAAATAATCCCAATGGCCCTGCCACTGTTACAAAAAGACATGAGCAAACTATCCCCTTGATATATGAGTGAAACACATGCAAAGTAAAATCTATCAATGAGTTTGCTGTAGCATCTTTGGCAAGTGCATGCATGATTTCTTTGTCAAAGATTCCCTTGTATACTGAACCATATCCAATAGATGTTTTATGGATGGGGCTTTATGTTGAGATTTAATTTCAAGAATTTGAAGATTGGTTGCTTTAAAAACATTGATAGCCTGCACAGTAGTTTGCCCCTGGATAATTGTAATAGGAAAATATGTTGAATCGATGTTAATTTATCCCTTGCAGTTTTAGTTAAATTATCCCCCAAATCCCTGCTCCTTATGAGATTATTTTTTCTGTTTTTGTGAAATATCAAGTTTTTAACATATTGTTAGTACCCCATGTTTTTGTAGTTAGTTTTGTAAAGTTATGATAGCTGTTGAGAAGATTTAATTTAAAATAGCTAATATGGGCAAACCAGTTACGATGTTATACATAATTATACCCATACATCATACGTCTCAGGTTGGAACATGGTGGACACTGGAACCATTTATTCTTATGATGGATTTCCTTTCTAGTTTTGTGAGGTGCAAATGTGCTTGTGATTCACATACGATTGCCCTTGGGAAATGCAGCTATCTTTAAGTGGGCTACAGTGGTTGTGAAATGACATGTAAAACATCTGACAGTGATGTACAGATGGTCAACAACAAAAAAAATAACAACATATACATTTTAATCTCCTAATTGTCACAAAAAAGAAAAAAAAACAGACATAGCCATTTGACTAAAAATTAAGTTGTCTTTGAATATTAAACAAAATAAGCTTAGGGTGCCATTTTCATGCTGAATTTGCACCAAACTGAAATTTTGAAAATAAACAGCTAATTTTGTCATCATATTTGGTCTTTTTTGATAAATTTTACCTTATGATACCATGCAATCCACTGCAAGAGGGAACGTGACTACCTCAATAGGTTTCTCACACCCCTCGAGTTGTGGTAAAGCAAGAGCCGTTGTGGTAGCTCGACATATGACCTAGCGACCGACTCCCCCTATGGGGTTTCGCGAACAAAGTCGTCGGGGGTTCCATGGCGGTTCATCAAGGTTTCGTCCCTGCGGAAGTTTCCTCCGAGATGTGGAGTTACTGCCGCGACGACCTATGTCATCGACCTTGGTAAAATGACCTGGGGGTCCGCAGTGGGGAGCAGCCCCAGGCCAATCGCAGCGCCGGGCGAGACAAAGCCCTGGTGCGTTATAAGCCCTTCAGAGGCTTGGACGCGATGGCCGTTATCGTGACGTCGGCTACCCCTGTGGGCGCCTGGCGGCGCAGGCTAGTTTTATGATACCATGCAGGAAGTCAAGTTCTGTGGTTAAGTGATTTAGGGATTATAAAGATTTCAAGTTTGGAATTCCTAATGTTAAATTCATTTGTAATCATTACAAAACAGATTGCAATGCTGGTAGTTTTTTAAGCATAACTCAGAAACTAGTTGACCGAATGAGCTGTAATTTTGGATCTGCATATTTAAAGCTTCTAGAAGTTGTTTTTTGTTAAAAAATTTATAGGTTACAATTCATATTTTTTCAAAAATTAATATTTAAAAACATTTGCTTATTCTGCCAATTCGTTTTTGAGTTACGCCTTAAAAAAAAACTGCTCACATGTCAATCTGTTTGCAACAATTTCAAATTAATTTGAAAAATTAATTTTTGTCAAAGCTCTTTGATCTGATCCAGTATCGATTTTGGTGCCATTGGGTGTTTCAATGCAATTTCACAAACTGGCATCTACAAGAAAATGCTTCATAAAAAAAATTTCCAGTGAGTGTTATTGCTTCCATCTAAATATTTTTATTTGAGAAATCCCCCACTTGACATGGACACTGGAGACCTTTTAAGTACTTAAAAGGAGAGGTTCCGAGGTCGGCGTCACAGAATGCCGTGAACGTTTGTGTATCGTAGAATATAGTTAGTATATAAATATATGAAAGCCATAAAGCACAATACCCGGGGGGGGGGGGGGGGGGGGAGGGCTTGAGAAAAAAGGTATCAAAATTTATGTCACAGTTTATAATAAGATAAATTTCTTCCTTTAGCAAACGTCTTCATAGCCTAGTCGGTAACGTGCTGGATATGAGATCTGTTCGGGTTCGAATTCCACTTGGTGCTATTTTTCACAGTGAAAATTTTTATCAATTACTTTTGAACTACAATTCAACAATTATGTAAAATCATTGAAATTTACAAAAAATATAAATTAAATATATGTTTTGTAGCATATAAGTGCTATTTTAACTATGAAATTCTGCATGTTTAAATATTTAATGGAAAGTTTAAAAAAAAAAAGTAGACAATTTATATTTTTATAGACCAGAAATTTTGCTGTTATTGTAAATTATTTATACTTATTTAAATGAATAATCTACTATTTTTCACAGTGAAATAAATTAAAATACATGATATAAATCTATAATATATTATTTTAATTTTGTTTCATTATCCCAACATTTTAAAATTTTCATGACTTATTAAAAATATTCTTTTATATTTTTAATATGATTTTTTTAAATCTCAGATTCTTTATTTTGTAATTAGAATAACTGTCTATGTAATAATTATTTCTAGCAATTCAAATTCTTTTTTGTTGTTTAATATGTTTTTATAAGACAGTTTGATTATATAGATACAATTGAAACTACAGGGTGTCCCACAAGGTACACAGCGTCTAATATGTACAGATTCAGATAGAGCATGTCAATATGAGTATTTTGAATGGTAACATGTGGGGTCCCCGAATATAGCGTGATAGTGTAAGTAAGATGTGAAGCTTGTCATATGAAAAACACAAGAAATGAGGAAAAAACCAAGTGAAAATCAATGTTTATTGAGAAATTTTGGATATATTTGGGGACCCCAAATGTACCCTAACATGTGGGGTCCCCAAATATATCCAAAATACTCATATTGACGTGCTCTATCCGAATCTGCACATATTAGACACTGCGTACCTTGTGGGACACCCTGTATGAAATTTTGTATGTTTATATATTTATTGAAAAGTAAAGTCAAAATAATTAATTAATTAATTATTTTTTTAAATGGGCAATTGGTACTCCTATTGATCACAAAAAATGGCTTGTTTTAAAATTTATTTACTATTATTTACATAAAATTATAACACACTGCTTTAATTATTTGTTAAATTTAAGTTTTTCTGTTAGTATTAAAATCACTCATAATAGTACTTCAAAATATATCTTATTTTAAACAACTATTTTTTTTAATTTTTTAAATCTTGGATTCCTGTGTTTATAATTAGAATAACTAACTGCCTACTTAAAAAAAAATCCTAAAAAGATATTGAATTGCCAAAAAAAATAGTTATTATGTAGGCAGTAAAGATAAAACCAAGAATCCAAGATTTTAAAAAATCATATTAAAATTTTAAAAGAATATTTTTTTTAAATCATGAAATATTTAAAATATTGTATAATAAATTAAAATTAAAATAATATATTACAGATTTATATCACATACTTTAATTTATTTCTCTGTGAAAAATACTAGATTATTCATTTAAATAACTGTAAATAATTTTAAATAACAGCAAACATTTCTGGTCTATAGAAATATATAAATTACCTATTTATTTCTTATAATTTTTCATTAGACATTGGAATACACAGTATTTCATAGTTAAAACTGCACTTATGTGCTACAAAACATATATTTCATTTTTCGTAAATTTCAATGATACATAATTTTAAAATTATAGTTCAAAAGAATTGATACAAATTTTCACTGTGAAAAATAGGTCCAATTTGGATTTGAACCCAAACAGAAAAATCTTGAATCCAGTGCACTACCGACTAGGCTACGAAGACGCTTGCCAAAGGAAGAAATTTATCTGATTATAAAATGTGACGTAGTTAGTTGATCTTGTTAGTTCAGTTTTACCCTGCAACTGTTGAATTGCTTTGTTTTCAGACATAGTATTTTATTTTGGAAATAATTCAGAGCACAAGAACTTCAATAATCTTCATTAATTTTTACTCAGAATATGAATTAAGCAAAAACAAGTTTCAAATGAAAATCAATAATTTTATCCATACCACTATGCATAATCCTGGTGCTCGTAACCTGTGAGTGGACCATAAAGTAATGAAGTAGATTTAAATAACTGGAGTAACATTTAATAAATATATTCACAATGACAAGACATTAGAACAGAGTTTTCACAAAAGGAAAAAGATAAATATACAGTGTTGCCATTCAGCTTATATAAATTTACACTATTAGAATGACATCTATCAGCAATGAGGTACCACCTGTTTGGTCATGAATGGTATACTTTAACAGTTTTTCTGGGGATTTACTGGACGGAGGAGATTCTGGGATGGCAAACACTTCACATTTGAATAGGACAACTATAACATCTTCCATATTTAATGTGAACTTTGTTGTAGAATTTGTTCTTACAATAAGAGATTGGAATTTCTTTTGACAAAAAGTTACAGTGAATTCAATATAATTGTTTTACCAGGAGAGGACCAAGCTTGATAATCACAGATTTTGATTATTTTTATATATATGTTGTAGGGTAGAATCTGCTTAGTCTCAGGTTCAACAGATTTTATACAACGCTCTTTAGTTCTCGAGAACTAGGGGGGAGGGGGGGTCTAATATTTTAACACAACTTAAATACTTACTTTGTAATGAAATTACTGCGTTGGTCGTAGCTCAGTTGTTATGGCATTTGCTCGCTGATCCGAGGGCCCGGATTCGAAACCGGGACGAGCTACGTTTGTTTTTCTCATTTTTTTTGTTTTATAAATGTACTTGTAATGATTATTTAATAATCCTAATTAAAAATTATAATATTGTGCATTAATTATAATGTTAACTTATTTATTTTTTATTTGTAATTAAATCGTTGTATAAAACATCATTAAACAGTTAATTTTTTTTAAATCACTTTTAAAATGTATTTCATATATGCTTTATTGATGCAATGATATTGAACAATTGTGTCAATTCGTGATTTTAAAGAAACATCATTTATATATTGCCTTAACAAGGGAAGTCAATGCGATGATAATATTACTCTGTTTTTAAAGTAAGAAGCATAATTATATTAAAATTTATCATAAGAATTAAATTACAACATATTTTTTTTGCATATTAAAGATTTTTAAATTTGTTATACATATGATTGTACTTTGAATTAATTTATAATTCATAAAATAAGGTATGATTTTGTTACGATTTTGTAATTTTTAGTAGTCAATAATGGATTCATTAAAAAAAAAAACTCTTTAAATGATGAGAAATATTTAATATCTCAAAATCAGGCTTAAAAATCAAATAAATTAAAATTTAAATATGTTAACATTATAGTTAATGTACGATATTAAAATTTTTAATTGAGATTATTAAATTATAATTACAAGTATATTTATAAAACAAAAAATAAGAAAAACAAACGTAGCTCGTCCTGGTTTCAAACCCGGGCCTTCGGATCAACGAGCAGACGCCATAACTGAGCTACGACCAACGCAGTAATTTCGTTACAAAGTAAGTATTTAAGTGTGTTAAAATATTAGAGCCCCCCCCCCCCCCCATTTCTCGAGAACTAAGGAACATTGTATAAAATACAGTGAACCTGAGACTAAGGGGCTTCTACCCTAAAACATATATAAAAATAATCAAAATCTTTGATTACCAAGCTTCTTGGTCCTCTCCTTGCTGCAAAATAAAGACACTCCTGAAATAGATATTTTGTTGTAGTTGTTAAATCTGTCTTTTTTGTGTTCCATTTTAAGAAACATTTCCCAGAAATGTAGTAATAACAAAATCCTTTGCAAACTTGGAATTTCATTCAAAAATACATAAGCTTGAAATAAAATCAAAACAAAGATAGTGGTTCAGATAATCAGGGTTCTTCCCTCTAATAGATACAGTATCAATTCATGATTCTTCTTCTTTCCAATCAAAATTATTAAGGACTTTTAATATTTTTACATATATAATCACTAAGATGCCTCATCTTATAAGTTGAGGTACCTGGCATTTAAGGTGAGACTAATTTAAAATGCTTCTTATGTATAAAATTCCTCATTTTTGTACAGACACTAAAATTAATTTATAATGTCAAATTTAAAATATTAGAATTTAGGATGTTTTTGTTTCCTTTAAAAAAAGTTATCAGAACAAATTGAACCACAGAATTTTCTTTTTCAGTGCTGATATGCTTTATAATGTATGTGTTTAATATTATTTGGCTCTAGATTGATTAAGCAAAATGTTTATTTTTAATTTTATAGGAACAACATACCGCGTAAGTGAAAGTAACTTTGTGAAAAATCTGAACAAGCAGAGCTGTATACACCAATGTCAATATTGTCCCTACACCACTTCTAACTCAGTAAATCTAACAAGACACCTGCTCACACATACTGGTGAACGTCCATTTGCTTGTTCATTATGTTGCTACAGAAGTAACCAGAAAACAAACCTAAAGAGACACTTGATCCTGAAACATCGTAGATCTGATGGCATTTGATTTTATATAGTTAGTTGTGTTAAATTTGTTTTATCTGTTAACTTATCTTTTCATTACATATATCTATATATGTAGTTGAATCCTGATTATCTGGAACTTCACTAGCCTAAAATGTGTTAAGCTGAAGATTTAAACAAAAAGTAGACTTATTTTAATTTACAACTAATAAAGGTTTTGAAATTTTTTATTTTCTTTCTTCTTTTCTTGGCTATAACAATGTTATACAGCTCTTTGTAAAATTATTCTTACTGAATCAAATGATTGTCCTTGAATCTAATTGGTAATAGGGATAAAAGCAAAACAAATAAGAAACTGTCAGCAGCTGAAGACCATGTTTTATTTCGAACAAGATCATTGTACTAATTTATCTTGATGTTATATGCAAAAATGGCCTTTGATTTAATATAATGTTCTATGTGGGTTAGTCTTTTATCAATAGATTACTGTTCTACAGAACTGAAATTCATTTCTTCAATTTTCCTAATTTAACACTGTAAGTCTGTGGCATATTTTTGTATATTTTGCTGTTTTACCATTCATAAAATAATAGCTAATCAAAGCATTGGGATTTGTATTCGAATATCCTACATATTCATTTAGCTTATGTATTGAAAAAAAAATATATCAGCATGCATTTTAAAATTTTGTGACATCAGCCTTTGTGTTTAGAGGGTTAATTGAGTATAAAATTATGAAAATAGTTATTTTTGTATTTCAGAAATGTTTGGAAAAACAGGTTAAATCTGACTGTCACAGACTAAAACTTCATATCATAAATTTCAAAAACATATATATATATATACATTTATTTATTTATTTTTATTTATTTATTTATTTTTATTTATTTATTTATTTTTATTTATTTATTTATTTTTATTTATTTATTTATTTATTTATTTATTTTGAAAAGTCAGACTTGTTTTCAGCATGGCTTCACTTGTTTGAGTTAGGTGACCAGTGTTGATGGAAGAAAGATCAAGTGTGTAATTTAATGCAATTTTCTGACTTTTGCAATTGGTATTTTGCACCATTAATTATAGTTAATTGAAGATAGACTGAGACTCAAAATAAACAAAGTGGTTGTCAATTTAAGACACGGTTTGTTTTGCAGTTTTTTTACTAATTTGGAGATTTATAAAAATAAATATTTTTTGTTTTTCTATGCATTACTAGTTTCAGGATTCAATTGTAATTCTGTTTTTTTTTTAGGGAAGGGGGGGGGTATTTTTTTCCATTTATCTTATTTTAAACAATATTAACAAATAATGTTCAAAATAAGAAAAACAAATTAAAATTATCATACATTTCAGTCTATAATGCACACTTTTGAAACAAGAAAATTAGTTAAATTTTACAGGTGTATGTTATAAGCCCAGTATAAAAATGAAAGTTTAAAAATTAAGCATAAGAATTGACATTTCTTTATTAATGAACAAGAGATGAAGACATGATTATTTGAATGAATGAGAGTACAATTCCAAATGCTCTGTTGGATTCCAGCAGATATGTTGAGTAGCTCTCACTTTTCATTTGCATATATTTATTTATTTATTTATTTATTTTCGTACTATTTATTATACTTTTAAATGCTCTTTATTGTATTTTCCTGCTACATATCTCTTGAAGGTTTTCTTTGCAAAAAAGGGAGGAATGCATAATGCGCTGAATATACCTAAAAATAAAAAAAAATGCATTATGCATCAGAGCATGTTATATGCTGAAATATATTCTTTTTTATAGCAAAGCAAGAACCATTGCTTTTGTGATTATAGTTAAGACAAATTTTGCCAATTTACATGTATTTTTATTTATTTTTAGTCTTACTTTAATTTAAATAGCCAATAGTGCTTCATTAATTAGCATTTTTCATTTGACAGTGGGGAAGATTTTCAGTTTATACAGTCGGATTTTTTAAATTTGCTGCATTCATTTTTATTTGTTTTATGTTCCTTTTTCTTTCAAGAGTTGTACTTAGAAAATTTTTTAATAATCATCAGGGCATGAAATTTCAGTTGAAAAGGTACTAGCGAGACTAAAATTTTTGCTCGCTACTATTTTACATTCATTCAGACAGAATGTCAATATGTCGGTCACCACACCTGCCCAGAAAATGAACTATTTATGACAAACTGAAATTAAATTGACCATTGTTAGAAGGAGCTGTTAAATCCAGAATATTTTACATTCATGAAAAATATGAACAATTTTTAAAATGTTGAAAATTTGGGAGAAAGCGAAAATTTTTTACCGTGTCAAGCAACTGAGCTTAGGTAACGAAACCTGATTCACTTCGCACAGGAGTGAAGAGCGATCAGATTCGGCTTCGTAAGCTAAAAAAGCAGCCTTGGTGCTTGCATGGTGTGAAAGCGGGGGAAGTTTGTTCTTCCATAGGAGAGAAATGTAAGTGGGTGATGCCGCATTTTTTCTTCTTTTGGAACATAAATGCTGTCGCTTGATTTCAAAACACTTCCGTGTGTCGCTAGATTGAGGCACGATATTCTGAGCGTATACAGTTTGATTTGAAGCACAACACTTCAAAAGACGAAACTTACTTGCCAACCTTAAATATTTGCTCGTCAATGGCGAGCTGGCGAGCGAAAATTTTGTGCCCTGATAATCATAATTATAAATTGTACATTTTTATGCTTTTATATATTATTGTTGAAACATTACCTCATAAATTTTGACTCAAGTGTATTTTTTGTATAATTTTCAATGATTAATAGATGAATTCAAAAAAAATTCTGTAGAAAATTCTTATTTTTTTCTCAATACTAACACAGTATATGGCATACAATTAATTTTTAAAATTAAGAATTTCAGAATTTTGTTGAACTACTTTTTGAAATTTTGTTTAAAATAAGTTTCATGGTGACATTTATTAAGTATAATGTTTGTTATTAATATTATTGTATACTGTGTGTACTAAGACAAATGCTTATTTTCTTATTCATAGGAACAAGATTCTGTGTGACTGAAAATCACCTACTGAAAATTATGAAAAAGCAGGGTTCACATCAATGTCAATACTGTGATTATAGTACTTATTATTCAACAAGTCTAAAAAGACACTTATGCACTCATACTGGTGAACGTCCATTTGCTTGTTCATTTTGCAGCTACAGATGTAGCCAGAAAACACACTTAAAGTCACATTTGTTACTGAAACATGATATATCGGATGGCATTTGACTTATTTAGGACTATGTATTAAAATGTTATTTTATTCTTTGTTTCTATATATAGTATTCTAGTTATCTAGATGTTGAACTTTGCTAAATATCTTATATCTTCCCATTATTTTTTTAATTACAAATTTTTTAAAAATTGGTATTTACATTTTCATCTTTTTTAATCTGTCTTCCAAAGTTTTAACACAATGAATATTTCTTTTATAATTTATGTATAAAAAGCAAATGTTGTTAAATATAACTATTATTAATTGAAACAAGTTATGTATTATTTGCATGTTTGCACTTAATATTATGAGTTGACATAGACTTTTAGGTAATTAATATTCTTCCTTTCAAATACTCTCATTTTCATGTAGGGGAAAGTACGGTAAACCGGATACCTAACGATTTTCTTTTGGTGACAAAAGTCTAGAAGACCGAAAATCAGAACATCTCACAAAAGTGTTTGGGGACATCTGGGCTATTGAAAACCACATCTGTTGCCACTGGAAAATTCTTCTCTACTTGGAAAAAGGCATTTTCTATGACCATCTGAAACAGCTCCAAATGTTGATAGTAGGGTAAAACCGGGTGCCAATCAGAAATTTTTTAACTTCTGCAGTAGCAAAAAGCTTTATTGTAATAAATTTTGATAACAACTTTAAAACATATATACATTTTTGATGGTCAGTAACTTTTTTTTTCAGGTTTTCAAGCAATTTTTAATGTTGTCATGCAATGGCTTTTATTTCTCATATCTGCTGCACTCCCTCATGTGTTCACTCTTTGCAAACTGAATATTGTACCCTCCATCTTTCACCACCTATTGAGCGAAGAAACAATTCAATGTGAAACCATGGGTACCCAGTTTTGCCCAAACAGATGACCAAAAATCAACATGCTTGTTTTCCTGGATAGCTGGACATACTCTTTTACTTGGCATCAAAATATTGCGTGAAAGTTATAGAAAGCAGTGGTTTACTTACCTAAATCAATCTGTCAAGTTGTATTGCTTTAAAGAGCAGAAAAGACACAGGCTCATAGCCAGGTGGAGGCCAGGACGGGCAAAGCCTGACCTGGAAAATTTTTTGCCCATCCTAGTGTGATTGACTCAACACCCTGATCGAAGCAACATTGAATTTCCAAACTTTTCTTTACCTCAATTTTTTTACTTTTTTCAAACAATTTTAACCAGACACTCATCCCCAAAATGTCACAATTTGGTTTTTTAACATTCATTTGTAAAGTATTTTTTTCTTTCTTAATCCAAGACCTGATAGTGAGTGTGGTGGAGGGCACTTCTCTCTTTGTTGCTTTCTTGAAATTTACTTTACTGCCTTCCAAAGACTCCAACAAGACTCTAGAGCAGCCATACTCAACCTTTTTTTCTCGCGGGCCGCAACACACTTATAAGAGTCTAAAAAAGGCTAATTAAAATTGTAGGATAACAAAAGTAGTACAACAAATCAATATTATCAGTTGAGTTGAACGTTTGTTGCAGAAGAAATATTACCAAAAATTTTAACACCTCTATTTCCAAACAATAAACTTTGTGGTAGCAATTGCAAATGTTGTAGAAATAGGCTGAGATATTTGTTGTTTAGAAATAGTAGGTGTAAAAAAATTTTTAGTGCCAATGTTTTTCCATGACAAGCCCTTAAAAAGCAGTATTAGATACATTATAAGTAACACGGTATAAGTAATAAAACATTATAATATAACAATGCAGAATTTTCAAGTTCTAAAGAAAAAAATCAGGAGATTTTCTCTAGTAAATCAGTATTTTGCTTAATGCAGAAACTTTACTTTTCTTTAATTGTAGAAATATATAGTGCAAATTAAATTAATTTGAAATAATCTTTTATTAGTAATGTAGTTTAAGAAATGTATGCAACACTGTAGCACAAATAGGACTACATGTAAAAATAACTTTTAGCTATGAAATTGATATTTGACATATTTGAACATAATTTTTAATTAATTATAAATAACAGGGCAGATTTTATCTTCCAATGAAAATATATGAAACAACAGTGAAGATCTTAAATACTTTTTTTTTTCACATCTAAATTCATTTCATAAATATGAATTAATGATTATGTGTCTTGGGCCGCACTTAAAAGGTCGCCGGGCCACAGCTTGAGTATGGCTGTTCTAGAGAATAATAACGTTTAGATATTAGCTTTTTAACTCTTTGACTCAAACTGATTAGCTATGTCCATGAAACATGTTTCTTTGTACAACGATCACACATAAAAGTTATTATAATCAGGTGCGGCATTGAAACCAGAGGCTTGTATTTTCATTTAAAGTTTGATACTTATTTCATGGTTTGACAGGACAGGTTCTATAAAACAGGCAGCTATCAATTGTTACAACCATTGTCATTGTTAACTTCTCTTGGTTGCTTTTGAGGGCTTTACAACAGAAGTCAAAAACATTCTTTGAACATTACACACTTTCTTTACACCATTATAAATGATAAAAGTTTATGAAATCAGTATCACGCAGAAGTGCAATATCTAGAATGTTTGTTGTTTATTTGTTTTTAAAAAAGAATAAAAGAGATTTAATATTGCATTGTAAATGTTATCTATGACCATTTGAAAGCTAATTTAATTTACAAATGAGAATGTTACAGGAATAAATTATCCTTTTTATAAGTATAAAAAGTGTTCATTTTTTTTTTTTTTTTTTTTTTCTGGTGCCCTATAACCCTTCATTTTCATTTTTAAGAACTACATAGTCTTTCTTATTCTAATTTTTGATTATTTTCTGCCCTTCTTCCTACATGCAATATAAATATCCAAATCAGTCAAATAGTTTCTGTATGGAAAGGGAAAATAAATATAAGCTTGTGAAACAAAAAAAATGAATTGAAAATTTAACAGAAGTGTTAAAAAAAGAGCATTAACATTTTTTAGTGAAAAGCCAGTGTACTTTATTAGGAAAACTAATGAACTTGACTTAGTCATGAAATATATCATTGTTTAAATTTTATTTAGTGTTTCCAAAATTTTATTAATTTTAGTATATGTACAACAATTTACAAACAATATTCAATTGAGGCCGTTTCTAAAAAAGTATTTTTGCCTGCTCACCAATACAAAATTTTATAATACTTTCACAAACTAATTTTTACATTTAAAACACGAAATTCGCAGGCATAATTATTGAAGTGATTTAGAATCAAATAGAATTTTTAATTTTTTGGCAAATACATTGAATCTATAGTTGTAGACGATTGTTCCCCGATGATATTTCCTGGACTGCCGTGTTTCGATAATTGGGTTCAAAACACCTATTTTTCCACTATTTTCTGAAAGATTCTTTGTTTTTAAAGAGAATAGAAAAAGCTATTCACTGTCGTGGGTCTGAATAAAAATAATTGCAACTTCCGTGCATTTAAGAATAAAAATGTCTTTGTGATTGTGTTAGAAAATAGCGAGTTTAGACTTGAGAAAATCGTTAATAGTGACTTATTTCCATACCTTTCAGTTTAAAATAGTAATTTTTGTTGCATGCTTCTCAAATAAATAATAATGAATCTTTTATATTTTTAAAAAGACAAAATGTTTTCTGATTTCGAACATAAAACTTTCATTTTAATAATTTATACACTATTTTTTTTTAGTTTATCCAATTTTCAAGCTCACATATATTTTCATGATGAGTTTTATTTATGTGATATGGCTTTTTTTTTAAAAAAAGCTTCAAACAAATGATTTTTTTAATTTAATAAATTTTAGAGAACTATAGATTTCTGAATATTATGTCTAATTTTAGAAAATATTTTTGTCTGTATTTATTTTAAATGGGTCTAAAATCTTACTTTTTTTAAATACTTGAATGCTGTATTAATATAAATAAACATAAAATATGTCAATTAAAATTATTTAATTTGAAAATATATATATCATATAAATATCATACATATCTATTTATATCATATAAAATATTTTATTAACCTATGAAATATTTTCGTTACCTAAAACAAGGCTTCAAAATTTAATTCTAATAATTAAACAAAAAAGAAAAATAATTTGCTGTGCATAGATTATGAAACACTTCCCAACATAAAAATAGTGCTGCGAAATTTTTTACTGTGACAGAATATCAGAAAATCTGTAAATAAAGTCTAATATATTTTTTTTTCCAAGATAATATTGGGCAGTTGTTGCACACTGATCACAACTCGTATGACCAAATTCACAAAAACAGCATACTACAATAACCATAATGCAAAAAATAGTTCTGCTCAAAATTTAGTCTTTAATAAACCAAGCCATTTTATTAGAAAGAACTTATATTGACAAATTAAATAAAATGTGTCTATAAACCTCTAAAATCAAAGACAATGGCTAGCCACTTAATTCAGTTATTCAATGCTGAACAATTTTATTTAAATCCTTGTTTTGGTGAAAACAATCTTGTGACTTCATCATACATAATCTGGACCATAATTCAGCTAAAACGGTTTGTAAAATTTTAATTTTTGGAATTTTAGAAATAAGTGTTTGGCACGAAATTTTCTACGGAAAGTCAACAAGCTGTCATCAAAGTTGCTTAGTTTTCTGCTAAGATCGACATCTATACTGACCTATACATTCTATCCATTATTCATAAATGACTATAAAATTACTTTTATAGAAACAGCATATGTGTACGTAGAAGATATTTCTAGTATTTTCTATATAAAAAAAAAAAAAATTAAAAGTATAATTTCACAGAAGTCATTTCCAACAATGGCTTCCTATAGACGGTGATACATTTGAATTATTTTGTATGATGCTGTATATCAACAGTGATACATTATCAAAATTATTTTGTGCATCCCCTTAAACATAAACCAATGACAAATGTTACACACGCTCTTTTCTATAGATAACTAGTCTAGTAGATTTCAATACCGGATATTATTTTCATTATGTTTGAAGAATTTTAAAACCACTAAAGTGTACTTCAAGTAATTAACACTCGTATAGACAATAAAGTATCCGAATTCTTTTGTATATACCTTGTAACAAAGAAGTAAATGCTACACACCACTTTTAATAGGCAACATTAACCGGTAGTGCAGTGGTTGCTAACCTTATGGATCTCTCAAACCACTAAATCCATAATTTTAAAATCACCGACAATTATTTATTTATTTTTTAATGCAAACCCATTTGTACAATATTGATCAGAGAACTTCAATTTTATTAATATAAATTATTTAATATTTAATAAATTATTATTTAATATAACAAAATTAGGAATGCTTCTTAAATACAAAGATTCGCTTTTTTGCAGATAGTGAGCTAACAAATAAAACTTACCTGTTTTGTAAATAAATAAGAAATAACATCTATTAACGTACTTACAATCCTCTGTATGTTAAATTTTAAAACTAAATATCTAAAATTTCATAAATACAGTAAATCCTGCAGAAACACGAAATCTGTCTCTGAGGGAATTTTGTCTAAGGAAGAAAAATTCCATGTCCTATTGAAACAATAAGTGATGAATTCAAGAGGTGACCAGAGAGGAACACCATTCCTCCCACACCTGTGTATCG
Source organism: Maratus michaelseni (assembly GCA_963931845.1). Classification (NCBI taxonomy): domain Eukaryota; kingdom Metazoa; phylum Arthropoda; class Arachnida; order Araneae; family Salticidae; genus Maratus; species Maratus michaelseni. Next base: position 145,144,251 of record OZ007596.1, read on the forward strand.
AAATGTCACTCCCGTAAGGTTTGGGATTTCATGCTCATTAACATCGTAGAAGTGTAATCCCACTCTCCTCAGAGCTCCATAATATTGTTCACTCCTCACAGGAGCATCAGAAATCCCTCCCAGAGAAAAGTGTCTGAATTCAAAATACAGTTATACCTGCTAAGATGGAAACTTGTCTAAAACTGATCCCTTGAGATTTCAATTTTGCAGATTTTACTCTTTAAGAATTTCTTGGAATATTATTTTTTTTTTATTACTAATAAAATATAAAAATGCAAATATCCAGATTTCTCTGTGGACAACTGGGAGTCCACGGACAACCAGTTGGCAGTCACTGTTGTAGGAAACCTCAACAACATCTATTACTTTTGTAGTAATGTTTAGAAAAGTTTAGATGGTGGATAGACAAGGGAGATGAACGAATAATATTTTTCAGTTATATTGGGAAAGGTTATAAACTTTTACTGAATATGTAATGCATTAAGAAATTTTAAAAGACTAGAAAAAATGAAGAAAAATTTTTGTCCCTTCTGGAAAAAGATTTGCCTGTCCTGGAAGTATCGTCTAGCTACAGGCCTGAAAAGATAGCAGAAAAGTAAAACTTTTGAAATGATTTTTTTTTTTTAAATAGAACTGGACGGACAGAGATTACCTCACTAAAGAAGCCCATGGCACACTGCTAGGGGGACGCTAAGGGATGTAGTTAAGAAAGGTGCTGTCCACAGGGCAGCGCCCATCAGTGAGAAAACAGTACCCAGTTTGACCCACCTATCCGATTTTACTCTACTCTCCCCTATTTAAATTTTTCAAATTGTCTTTATTTCTTTGTTATTCATTTTTAGTGCATTCTTATTTCAATTGATGCTTTAAAATTTAATATTTTTGCATATCATTGCATTAGAAACATCACCTCATAATTTGAGATACCTGAGAAATGAGTGTTTGATTTAATAATTTGCTGTAAATAAATTTCAGTTATTCCTGTACACATTTCTTCTGATTTATATTAATACAGTAATAAAACTAAAATTATATTTAAAAAAAATTTTGGAGCATTTTCTTTTATCTTTAAAATGTGATTTATATAAGTTACTTAAATATTTTTCAAATGATGTTATAGAACTTGCAGTGATCTGTAATTTATATTATTGAATACTCTATACACTAAGTGAAATGTTCATTTTTCAATTTTATAGGAACATCATTCTATGTACATAAAAATAACTTGGTGAGAAGTCTGAACAAGCAGGGTCATTTACATCAGTGTCAATATTGTGACTATAATACTTATTATTCAACAAGTCTAAAAAAGCACATACTTACGCATACTGGAGAACGGCCATTCACTTGTTCATTTTGCAGCTACAGAAGTAATCAGAAAACAAACCTAAAGAAACATTTAATGTTGAAACATAAATCTGATTACATTTGACTTTTCTTAATTACTTGTGTTAGATTTATTTTAAACAGTTATTTTATTCTTTCATTCTATATGTATGTACTATTCTGATTATTTGGAAATTCATCAATAACAAACTTTGTTAAAAATTTGAAACTGTTATTTATTTTTTTCGATTACATTTATTTGTAGTAAAATCTTTGTTACTTTGAACTTGTTAACAACATTTATTATTGAAAGCAGGAATTTGAAAGTTTCCTCATCTTTTTTGCGTAAAATAAAAATTTAGAAACCTGATCTTTAGTGTTTCTCTCTTTAATGGATTTAAACAGTCCATTAAATATATGGTATCATTTATGTAATTACTTTATTACAATAACTTGTTGCACATTATTTTGTATATAATTATTAACAATTCTTTTTTGGGTATACATCAAGACCCATAACTAGGTTTGGATTTGAATTTAACCCTCTTTGTCAGCTGGACCTCATATGAGGTTTTTAACTTGGTTATAAAACTCTGTTAAAATACGAATAGACAATGTGACAGGAGCAGAAATAAAATTATGGATCTTCAAAAGGCAGACAGCTGTATTGAAACTTCTAAAACTTCATTATAGATACAATGATTAAAAATATTTAACCATAGCACTGATGATGGAGCTTTATAACCTCCGAAACAGCTATCTGCCTTTTAAACATACATAATTTTATTTGTGCTTTTGTCACATTGTCTATTTGTATCTTAATATATCAGCACAAATTTCACCCTCTCATTTTTATAAAACTATTTTCAAATCTGCTTTGGGCTACAAAGTTTTATTTTGACTGAATTTATGCATATTAAACACCAAGGCCTCATTTGTAGTATCTTTTTAAGGCAACCTAGAGTAGCATTTCAATCATATCAATTTAAAGTTTTTTTAATAATTTGTGAGCAAGAGGATTAAAGTTTAGATATCAAAATAAACTACCCAAGAAGTTTTATATAAAGTTTTTGCAATATCAAAATATTATAATTAAAAGAATTCATTAAGTTATGTTGCCTTAGTAAGAAATTTTATATAATAAAATATCTCAAGTGAAGTGCCTTTTGTTTAGAGTTAGCAATTCTTATTATTAGCCTAGCTGGCTTCGCCCACTAGCGGGCCCCTAATTTACATCGGTGCCTCGAATCTTGTAAAACCTCGAACCGAACGAACCTCCAACCTGGGTCCCTGCTGCCTTCGGCACCGTATACTGATCGTGCTACGCACGCACCGGTTAATCCCTTAAAATTTGCACATCGAATAGTACAAACCTCTAACCGAACGAACCTCCGACCCTGGTCCCTGCTGCCTTCGGCACCATATACCGGTCATGCTACTCACGCACCGGATAATCCCTTAAACTGCACTTCGAATAGTATAAACCTCTAACTGAAAGAACGTCCGGCTCGGGTCCTTGCTGCCAGCGGCACCGTATAGCAGTCGGGCTGCGCACGCGCTGCAGTATACGTTAGTTCCACCACCAGGAGGTGCAATCTGTTTATACGATCATAACTGAAATCATTAAGGCTTTCGATGTCGAGTCCAATGAGCCATACCCCGTCGTTTTCATGCCCGTAGAACCGGTGATATGAAAGCGCCCCTGGTGGTGAAAAATGAACTAAAATCGGTAAGCTCTATCGATGTCGAGTCAAATGAGCCATACCTCATCGTGATCCTTCCCATAGAAACAGAGATATGAAAGCGCCCCTGGTGGTGAAACTCAGAACAAAAATCGATAAGCTGTAGTATCCTCTATCGACGTTGAGTCGAATGAGCCATACCCCGTCGTGATCCGGGCCATAGAAACAGAGATGTCGAGTCGATTGAGCCAAACCGCGTCGTGATGTGACCCATAGAACCCGAGTTGGCAGAAAAATCTTTTAATTACATCTTCCACCACCAGCGGGCGCAATCTGTTCTATACGAAAATGACCAAAATCTGTAAAGCTATCAAAATCCAGTCGAAAGAGCCAAACCCTGTCGTAATCGGGCCCATAGAACCCGATTTCCAGAAGCGCCCCCTGGTGGTGGAACTTGGAACTAAAATATGTAAGCGCTATCGATATCGAGTCGAATGAGATAAACCGCATTGCGATTGGACTCGTAGCACTCGAGGTATTGTGAAATCAAAATATAAAATCTGATATTATTATTCGAAAAGAGTGGTATAAACTCAGAAACTTTAAAAAATGTTATAGATGGTCCTTATTACTTTAATTATGATGTTTGGAATCAGTGTGGTGGAAATTCATAACATACTTTCTGAGTTATAGAAGCGAACCATAGTTAAGAAAAAAAAAAACGTGCTCCTGGTTGTGAAAAAATGAACTAAAATCGGTAAGCTCTATCGATGTTGAGTCGAATGAGCCAAACCGCGTCGCGATGGGACCCATACGACAGGAGATATTTTGAAAAGAAATAGATAATGCTTTAGCTTTTTTTTTTTTTCCCTATACAAAAATTGGGATTTTGCTAAAATAAAAAATTATGGTCGGAATTCGAAAATTTTTTGAATCCCTGAAATGCCAGATCACTCAGAGCAAGGATCCATATTTTTCAGATTCGAAAATCCGATATTTAAAAAATATATATATTGCCCATAAAAACTGGAATCATTTTAAAATGCATCTTTTTATCAATTTATCTCTGTTGGCAGAAAGGTGTCCAAATGTCTGATGAGAACATCTGCAAATATTTTACTTCTACCCAGTTGAAATTGAAATAAATTCCATTTCCATTTTCATTAATGAGTTTTAATTGATATCTTTAAAACTTAGTCGATTTTTATGATTTTTTTTTTGTTGAATTTGCGATTTTTTTTTTACACATGTTAGTAAATTTTTGTGAATGTAGAGTCATTATTTCCACTTGTTTCAAAAAGGAATGGAGCGATTTGATCTCGGATGTGTCAACCCGGCATTCTTTACAGCAACCTTTTTCCCGTCTGGGGTCAATGTTGGATGTCTGGTCCGTTTTTGGCTGAAATAAAGAAAAGTTAAGGTCCGAATTTCAAAAAATTTGAATTTTTGGAACGACAAAAATCGGCCGCCTGTGTACCCTGGATCGATACCTCCGGTAGATTTTTTTTTATTCGATGAGGCATTAAAAAGCGACAATTTGGATGTCTGCGATTATCAAAACAGAAATTTTCTTTTCGGGTTTCGATAAAACTGTTTCTTGTTTTGCTAATTTTGATGAGGTTTTTAATTAATAACGTTCTTAATTAGGGGCCGACTTCTTCGAAACTGTAATTCCTGTTGGTCCAGATTTTTCTGGATTTTTTTATACCAAAATCGCCTCGCTGCGCTCGCAGTGTTTATCCGGGTACAGACACACACACACAGACGTTTACGGAAATTAATAATAATGATGTGTACTCTCACTTGATTTGAAATTCATGAGTGTCATAAGGCCATGAAAAAATACAGCAATGCATAAATTCATTACAACAAACTCAAATGCTTGTCCTTGTATGTCATTTGTGGTTATGTCCTAAGCAGAAATAATTAGAAATTATCAACTGTAGAAAAGATATTATAATGCTGCCGTTGTAGAACAAACTCATTCCAATAAATACTACTATAATTTATTGTGATTACATACAGAAATTATTTGTTCTTTGATAATTTAAAATGTGGCTTCTTCTATAATCATTTGCTTACCATGTCTGTTCTTTCTTAGATTACAGATTTCTTAACTTGATTTAGAAGGAAGGTTATATGCAATACATATGAAAATATTCATCTAAACACTCAAAATACTTCTGATATTTTATTTTAACTTTATGAAATTTTGAACTACAATTTAAGAAGTTGAATTTGATTGACGCCATCTAATTTTTCGGATGTACAAAGCTTTGGGGTGTCAGTTAAGAATGCCTCAATTTTTCGTAACTGAGCCTTTAGACATGCATATAATAAATGTGAATGTCACATTATTTATTATTCATAAAATGATAATCATTTTGAATGCAAATTTACTTTTTTGGATTAGCTGACCCACATTAGTGTATGAGTAACCAAGATGTTTAATGTAATATCATTTAGACAGTTAAGGCATATTTTATATGCAATAAAACCTCTTAAATGGAGAACACCTCATGGCTACAGAATTTGTCTGCTGTTCAGTGGTAAAAGCATACAAATATATGGGTGTTGGGGACTGAAAAAGGATTTGCTAAATAAAGATGTCCATCAGGGATGTTTTACTGCATTTGCAATTGGTGTTATAAATTGGGAAATGGAATTTCAGTAGTTACTATTCATTTATTTTAGGATTGATTCTCAGTATTATTTATCCTAAATTTTTAGATTATCTGTATTGCCTTACTATTGGGTTTTGGTTAATTCTTCCAATTGGAGTTGTTTTAGAGACATAATATGTGATGCATGAAAATAAATTTTTAAATGTTTCTGTATGAAACTTTTCTTTTTATGCTAATACATATATAAATCTGTAAATTTAATTTTAAAATAAGAAAATGAAAACAATTTTATTTTAATTTTTAAAAGTTTATCAAAAAGAGTTTTACAGATTGTCTATTAACTGATAAATATGTACTGTAATATCTCTAATTATTATTATTGAATTCTATGTTTACTAATCAAAATGTTTATTTTTAATTTTCTAGGAATAGCATTCTATATGGATGAAAATAATTTTATGAAAAAACGAGGTCGTATACATCAGTGTCAATTTTGCGACTACAACACTAATCATTCACCACATCTGAAAAGACACCTACGAACACATACTGGTGAACGTCCATTTGCATGTACATTTTGCAACTACAGGTGTAATCAGAAACCAAATTTAAAGAAACACATAATGCTGAAACATCATAGATCTGATGGAATTTAATTTTTCATTGCAAAAATTTTGGAAATTGATAGTTTTCCTTTGTTATTTTATATATTTATTACAAAGCATTTAACAAATGAATACCTTTGTATAAATATATTTTCTGCATGATTACTTTTAACACAAATTGGATATCATCCTCATATTTGCAGGTGGTATTATAAGTTATTTATTTATATTTGAATCATTAATTTTGGGATTCTATTTTTTATCTATCTTAAATTTTAGTTTGTCTATATCACCTATTATCAACTTCTAGTTTATTTCTTTAATTGATGTCATAAAATTTAGTGATTTTATTTATCATTGCTTTAGAAACGTTACTTAATATATTGAGGTACCTAGTAACTGAGTATTTGATGTGCTTGTATTCTTATGTATTATCCTATCCCCAAATAATTTTGAAACAAATCTTATCAAGCTTGCGTTTAACAATGGAGACAACCAAAAATTTATAGTTATAAAAAGTATCAGCAAATAAATTTTCCACTTTGTGAAACTTATGTCTGATAAACTTCACTGAACAAGAATTGTAGTTGGAAATGAACAAATTTGCATGGTTATTTTGTCTAATTTCATTACATTTTGATAGATTAAGTTTAGGTAACAATATCTGTGATACAGCAAACTGATATCAGAAAATTATGTTTTGAACTTTTGCATTTCAATCTTGAAACTATCAAATCATCATATTTATAGGCATTCTAAATATCAGTAAGAAAATATAATTCTAGCTTAAATAATTTTCTTTGTTTCCAATGTATATTCTTTAACAGAAGGTTCTGTAATTTTTGTTTTTGTTGTTTACGAACTAGAAAGGAAACTTTACATAAATTTAGAAATAAAAACATGTTTGAGATTATCTATATTTAAATACTTTTAAAATACAAAATTTGGTACAAATACACCATAGCATAAACTTTTCTTGGCAATGAAATAATTCACAAATACTGTTTGGGTTTTAAAAATTAGAAAATGTAGCATTTTATCTTAAAAAGGTGATGAAATTAGTTACAAAGTGATGTTTATTAAATGATGATATGTGTTGTTTTTTGCATTTAAAATCATTGTATATTTTATTTACCAAACCAAATGTTTATTTTGAATGATACAGGAACAGCATATGCAAATGAAAATTCTGAAAAAGTAGTGTATTTTAATTACACCTCTAATTATTCATAATATAAAAAACATACACATATTGATGAATATCCATTTCTGTTAGGAAATAAATGTCTTTATGTTTCAAGAAAATGCTGTCAGATGGCAGCATTAAACAATGTTTTTAAAAAGTGTAAACTGAAACTCAAAACCCTTTTTTTTTTAGTTTAGATGATAATAGGGTGTAAGCAGGTAGCAAGCAAAATGCTGCTAGGATTAAAAATCCTATATAATATCGCACTAGTATTCTAAAGGACTAATACATTAAAACTACAACAAACTAGTGTTAAATTTTCAAAGTATTTCTTCATATTTGTATTTGTAAATAGTTCCAAGCACTCATTTGTTTTCTCATTGTGAATGTATCCTGCAAGTATTTTATCCAGTATCATATTCTACATGTATTTTTTCATCTTATAAATGTGTTTTGTTCATCTTAAGAAGAATCTATTTCAAATAAATAATTCACAAAACACGAAGGTAAAACTTTTAACTTTTTTTATTGTTATTATTTACTATTGAGGAATTTCTTATTCATGTATTCATATGGAATAACATTCCAACATGTTTGATTATGAGACTGAAGCTGTCTCAATTTTAAATGTTATAATGTCAAAGAAGAAAATATAATGTTTAAATTCAAAGAAATAATTATTTTCTGAATGTTGTATTTTTTACACGTGAATGATATAAAAGAAAATTCAAAGAATTGTTCTTATTTTGAAATCAAAAGTATTATGTTTTGATATGAAAATAAACTATTTTTTTTAATTCTATTTTGCCAGATTTTATTGAAATTTTATTTATGCAAGTTGAAAATACAGATATATGCTTTTAAATAAAGAATTTGAATATTTAAGAGCAGTTTTTTCTAAAATGAAAAGTAACTTCAAAAATTGTTCTCAAGAATTATTTTTTTTTTTCATCATTAGTATTATATTTAGGTTTATAATTTCGGTTCTGATATATTTATAAGATAAACAGTTTTATTTTTATGTGAAATAAGCAAATATTATTATATCATAATTTAAAGAATCTCATTATGTTGATAAGTTAACTTACGATAATTATTCAGTATGGAAATTCAAAATAGAACAGTTGTTAATCAAAGAAGATCTGTATGATGTTGTATTTGAACCTAAAAAGGAAAATGATGAGAATTGGGTAAAAAATGATAGAAATGTTAGGGCATTAATTTGTTTAAATATCTCAGATTCACAAATTGTTCATTTCAGACATGCTAAAAATAATAAAGAAACGTATGATCAATTGAAATCTGTCCGTGAAAGGGTAAATTTAACAAACTCTATCTTCTTAGGAAACTGTATTCCATTAAATATAATGAAAGTATAAAAATGCAGGAACATATACATTCTGTCTTAGAATTGGCAGAAAAATTAAGAAGTATAGATCTCAATATATAAAATTATAATTTAATAGCTATTTTGCTCTGTTTTTTACCAAATTCTTATAGTGCCTTCATAACTGCTATTGAATGTAAATATGAAAGAGATTTAAAATATGTTCAAAACAAATTAATTAATGAGTATCTTAAAAAAGTTGAAACTAAGCAAATTTCAACAAAATTTGAATCTATTGCATTAAAGGGTAATAGGGATAAACCAAAACCATTTGAATAAACAAAAAATTTGTTCTCACTGCAAAAAGAATAATCACAACCGTGAGGTTGTTTTCATTTAATGGGTCATAATACTAACAAACCAAAACCAAATTTTACTCAAGATTGACCATGTTAACAGTTTAAGAAACCAAGCAATTTCTCTGCTTCTGCTGCTAGTCAAAATGAAAATTTAACAGAATATTCTCAAAACTATGATGAAATAATAGAATAATCAAATTCTTCAAATTTTGTTATGAAATCTCAACAAAAGGGAAATAAAGACGAAAATTTTTATTGATTCAGGTGTGTCTGTTCATTTAGCAAATTCTTTGGAACTGTTCTCAGAATTAAAGAATTCAAATAAAGATACAATTATAATTGCTAATGGAACTAAATTAGCTGCAAAGGAAATGATAAATATACTTTTAATATTGAAACTCTTAATGGTCAAATAAATAGTTACATTAGATCATGTACTTTATGTCCCTGAATTGGACAGTAATTTGCTATCTGACCAATCTTGTACTGAGAAAGGTTTTGTTGTAATGTTTAAAGATATGTGTGTAAGTAAAAAGGGCAACATCTTAGTGGCATATGCAAAAACTGATGGGGGTGTTATACAGATTAAAAATTATACCCACAAATGAAAAGGTATATAGTGCTTCAGAAATATTACCCATTTATTCTAGTGTCAACTGCATTCTAATATTGGCTGGACCATATAAATTTGAAATCCATCAAGGAAATTCAAAAGAATGGTTTAGCTTTAGGTATTACTGTGAATAATTGTTCTCATAATATTGAATGTTTGAGTTGCATAAAAGCTAAGCTGACAGAAAAATCATTCCCAAAAGAAACACAATACAGATGTAGAAAACCACTTGATTTGATATACAGTGATTATGCAGTCCTGCTGAAACCAAAAATATGGGATCAAAAAGATATTTTATTACATTTATTCATGATTACTCTCAATATACACAAGTATACTTTCTTTCCTCGAAAGATGAAGTATTTGATAAATTAAAAGAATATGTTGCATCAACACTAAACAAATGTAGATTGAAGATTAAATCCTTGTGTAGTGACAATGGCAAAGAATATTGCAACGAATCTGTGAGAAACTAGCTTAAAAACTTAGAAATAAATCATGAAATGAAAACACTATATTCGCCTTTTAAAAATGTAGTCTTAGAAAGAAAGAATCGCCCGCTTATTGAAATATGTCAAGCCATGCTAAATTGCCAAAAACATTCTGGGCAGAAGCCATAGCTACAGCAGCCTACTTACAAAATCAGCTGAAAAGACACCATATGAACTGTGGAATGGGCATAAGCCAAATTTGAACCACATTAAAATGTTTGGATGAAAAGCATATGTGTATGTTCATAATTAGAAAAGACAAAAATGTGATGAAAAAGCCTCTGAAGGAATCTTTGTTGGTTACGATTTAAGAAGCAAGGGATACCAAATTTACACAGGTGGAAGAAAAATAGTAGTGAGCAAAACAGTAAATTTTTTTTTTTTTTGAAAATATGAGCTGTGATAATGTTTTTCAAGAAAATCTTGAAGAAGGAACATCAGACTTAACACATTTCAAATTTTTCAGAAGAAAATCTTGAAAATAACTGTGAAGCTATCTCAATAGATGGAAATACTACAGAAGAAATAAAAACTGATGAAAAATCATTAGATAGCTCAGCAGTAAAAGAAAGTTAATATAATTATGTTAATAATGAAACAAAAGGAATTCCACCAGACAGATTTTCTTACAAAGCTGAAGACAGTCATTCCAAAAACCAAGATCCTGAAACATTAAAGATGTTTTAAAATTACCAGTAAAAGATCAACAGAAATGTTTTCAAGCTATGAAGAAAGAAATTAACTCTTTAAAAGAAAATTAAGTATATAAGCTTGTTGATTTACCCGAAGGTAAGCATGCAATTGGCTGTAAATGGGTTTACAAAACAAAGCATGATGAAAATGGAGAAGAAATAAAATGCAAAGCACGATTAGTTGCCAAAGGTTTCACTCAAAAACTAGGGACTGATTATGATGAAACTTTCTCTTCCATCGTGAAACATATAACTATCGAAGTTTTTCTGACCTGGACAGCTTATCATAAAGCTAAAGTATTTCAAGTAGATATTAAAACAGCTTTTCTACATGGTAAACCAAATAATGAGGAGCTATACATGCATCAACCAGAAGGCTTTCATCATAAAGAAAATATAGACAAAGTCTATAAATTAAAATATGGTCTCAAACAAGCCAACAAGTGCTGGAATGAAGAAATAGAAAATACTCTAACGGCATATGGATTTAAACAAAATGAAGCAGATCCATGTATGTTCATGAAAGAAAAATCAAAGACTATTCATCTCATAGTATATGTAGATGATATGCTGATAAGTTCAGAAGATGAAACTGAAGTTAATGAAGTAACAAATACAGTAGACTCCATTAAATCCGTGTAGCTTAAATCCAGAGGTTGTGCAAATTTAAAAATTTTGCAGATTTCTGGTCATTGTTATGTTTACATTTTTTTTTTAAATAGATTGAATTTAATAATGCACTCGAAATTATAATGAATGCTTACAATAAAGTAAAATAATTAAGAAAATTTAAAAAACATTTAAAATATTAATTAAGTAAAACATTGTAATTCATATAAAAATCTTAAAATAACAAAGTTTTATTTCATCTTTAGCTATACTTAATAACCAAAAATGCTTGATTAATATATATGTTATTTGGTAAAAATATCGTGTTCGCCACTGATATACTATCTTGAATTTTTTTTAAAATAAATTTAAACTTCCTTCATGAAAAAACATAAGTTGAATTATATTAACCAGAATTATATATTAAAATGTGTGCAGAATGATATAAAAATTAAAAAAAACTTGCATTTTACACCTACATCTTAACAGTAAGTTTCATTGTTTACATCAGAAACAATGAACGGATTTCAGGAATTTGCAGATTTTAGGGTGGTGGATTTGAGGGAGTCTACTGTATTTTAAAAAATCTTATCCCATATACATCACTAAGAGAAATAAAATATTTCTTATGTGTAGAAATTTACAGAAAAGAAGATGAAAGTTATCTACTTTCACAAAGAAATAAAATAAATCAATTACTTAAAGATTTTCAACTTGAAGCTAAACCAACTTATACCCCAATGGAAACTAACTATTATAGTCTAGATAAAGAAGAAAATCTTTTGTCATTTAATGATAATTATAGACAAGCTATAGGAAGTCTTTTATATATTTCTTCATGCACAAGACCTCATATTACTACTCCTACATCCATACTTAGTTGAACATGTAATAATCCAAGACAGAAAGACTGGAATGCTGCTAAGAGGATAATAAAGTATACTTAAAAACCACGAAAGATCTTGATATCCACATTTCTTTAATTAATATCCTAATATAGTTGCATACTCAGATGCAGACTAGGGTCAAGTTGCCACAGACAGAAAATCCACCTCAGGAAATGTAATCTTCTTGGGCAATAGCTGCATTTCTTGTTTCTCAAGAAAAAAAAATGTGTGACGTTATCGTCAGTAGAAGCTGAATATGTGGCACTCTCAAAAGAGACTCAAGAGGTGTTATGGGTCTTAAAATTATGTAAAGATCTCAACTTACAATATTTTCCAATTAAAGTTTTTGAAGATAATCAGTCAACAATTAAATTGGTTGAAAGTGAAAAATTTAAATTGCAAACTAAATACATCGATACAAAGTATCATTACATACAACATTTAAAAATGAAAAACATGATAGATGTCAAATATCTATCAACAAATGAAATGATAGCAGATATAATGATGAAGGCTAAATTTGAACTCTGCAGAAACCTTATCCACCTGGTGTCAGATTCTACTACAAAACGGGAGAGATGTTATAAAATGTCTTTTTGTTTCAAGAAAATGCCACCAGATGGCAGCATCAAACAAGTTTTTAAAAAGGCAAACGGAAACTCAGAAACCTTTTTAGTTTAGATGAGGATTGGGTGTAAGCAGGTAGCAAGCAGGTATGATTAAAAATCCTATATAATATCGCACTAGTATTCCAAAGGAATAATATATTTAAAACTGCAACACACTAGTGTTAAATTTTCAAAGTATTTCTTCATTTTTTTTTTTTTTTTTTTTGTAAATAGTTCCAAGAATTCATTTGTTTTGTTATTGTGAATGTATCGTGCAAGTATTTTATCCAATATCATTTTCATCTAATAAATGTGTTTTGTTCATCTTAAGAAGAATCTATTTCAAATAAATAATTCACAAGACATAAAGGTAAAACTTTTAATTTTTTATTATTATTTACTATTAAGGAATTTCTTATTCATGCCTTCATATGGAATAGCATTCCAATTTCTTTACTCATTTTGTAACTACAGAAGTGCTGAAAAGCAAATTTGACTATCGTGATTTATAGTTACTCAATCTAAAATTGTTTTTTAAATCTTTTTTACTTTCTTCAGCTACCACAATTCTTGCTTAATGTAAAAAAATTAAAATTTCTCCTTTATCTTCAATTTGAATAAAAAGTTTGAAAATTTAGTTCAGTTTCCCTTTGTGGGTTTTTTCTCTTTCTTTATGAAGCATTTCACCAGTGAATATTTTTATAACTTCTATTATTATAAATAAGGAAATATCACTGTGCTTTTTAAAAAGATATGTCTAATTATTAGGAATTAACTCAAATCATTTGCATGTATATGAATAATTAGTACTTTTCATTTTGTGGACTTTTTGCCACAAAAATCTCTACAAATTTCCTATTTTTGAGTTATGACCTTCTACAGCTCGCTCAAGGCACTCTTCATTTAGAGCCAAAGAGACTTTATCTCGATCTTATTCTGAATCTGAGATAGCCTAAACTTTATCTACAATGTCATACATATTGCTTAATGCAAAGCTTCAAATGGTTTTTTGTTTTTTCTCCTCAAAACAATACTTTTGAACATAAAACCTTCTAGCACTAAACCCTTGATTTATTTTAGAATTCCTAACATTGCGGATACTAATTATTTAAATTGTTGGTACTTTTTTATTGTACATTTCCTGGTAATTCATTTTTTTTTTCAACTGAAATTTAAAAAAAATAAATAAATAAAAAGTGTCATTTGAAGATGGCACCTCACAAACACATAATAAATGATATTTTGGTTTGCTAGTTTAAAGTAGTTGAGTTAAAACACAAATTAAAAAAAATTATTTGCTCAAAGTTATTCTGTTTGGTACTTGCATAATAATAAATTTTATATAAAATTTTAAAAAGTAAAATTTATTTCTCTTAAAACAGTAATCAAAATAAAACACACATGATTGTTTCTTAATTGATGATATGTATTATAATATCTATAATTATTTAATGTTTCATGTTTTATTTATAAAGCCAAATTATTATTTTTAATCTTATAGGAACAGCATTTTATGTACATGAAAATAACTTGGTGAAAATTCTGAACAAGCAGGGCTGTATACATCAGTGTCAATATTGTCACTACAAGACTTATTATTCAACACATCTAAAAAAACACATACTCACACATACTGGTGAACGTCCATTCGCTTGTTCATTTTGCAGCTATAGATGTAGCCAAAAAACAAACTTAAAGAAACATGTAATGCTGAAACATCGTAGATCTGAAGGCATTTGACTCTTTATATTTATTTATGTTAAGTTTGTTTCAGAATGTTATCTTATTATTTTTTCTTATTAAATGTATATACAGTGAAACTTCCATTTAACAAAGTCTCATCGTTACACTGAAACACTTCGTTATGAAGAAAATTCGTTAAATAGAAATCAGCTTAAATTTATGAAACTTGTATACACATAACATACATAAAATGGAAAGTACACATAACATGGAAATATTTAAAAAGAAACGCCTCCAATGATTAACATTAGCTTGGGAGTTTTATCTTGTGATATATCAAAGTTTGATCTTCGATCTTGTGGACCCAAGCAGGAAGAGTTCTAGCACAAAAACGACAATTAGGTGTATACACATAACCCACATAAAATGGAAATATTTGAAAAATATATTTTAATTTAGGCCGTTCTTTTTTATGCAATGTAGATATGAGAATAATTTAATTGGAATGTTAAAAAAAAGAAAAAAAAAACATATAACAAAGAGAAGTAAACATAAACCGAAGCGCACCTTTTCTTTTTTCATTAAAATGTGATTAAATGTGTGTGTTTTAATTAAATGATTGAAATGTTTTCATTTTCATACAGTCCGCTGAAATAAATTCATACACCCATCATAACAGCAACCTCTCCGTTTGAATGCTGCACACGCACGAAAGTGGAATAAACTTTGTTATATAGAATACGCTTTTTGTAATATGGAGATTAATTTACATGTTAATGATGTTTAAAGTCGAGGTTTTGCAGAAAATTTTGTTAAGTACAAAACTTTGTTAAATAGGGACTTCGTTAAAGAGAAGTTCCACTGTATGTTGAAAAACCTTTATTATTTAGAACTTGGTTGACCCAGGGCCTGATTAAAATGTGAACCATGACCCTGGGTCCTCTGAATTTAGAGACCCCAAGTTTAATATGCCCTATTTGATTTTATTATTATCAGTATATAGAAATATTGTTGTTTAAAATACTGTGTGATCAATATTTTTATGCTAAATATCAGTATTGTGTTTAACTTTTCATTATGAGATTTATGTATCAAATTTATAATTAATTTTTAACCATGTACTGATTAGAATCAATATTTCATACTATTACAGTGTTAAAGACACTGTACAAGATTAGAGAGATTAAAGGCAGAAGATATATCTATATTATAAAGTGAAAACATGTTCATGAGTAATGCTGACGACATTCACGGTGGTAACAGCCTCAATGATAAATTTCATTTTATTGCAAATTTTTTTAACTTCTAAACATCATACAATTTCAATTTTTACGCTGTCAAATTTATAAAAAGATACTTTCTGATGCAATTTGTTGGAAGATTGTATCCATTTACACTTAAAACAATGTAAATAATTCTGCATTTGTATATTTCCGTGTAATATTCCGTAACTAAATTGCCAAACAAAATATAGACTTCACAAATAAATAAATAAAAACACAAATTTAACAAACATTTAATCGATCTACATGCTTAAATATTGAAACCATCAAAATATAAAAAGTGCTACAAATACGGAAATATTTCGCAATTAACTGCTGGTATGCAGCTAATATGAAGTACCAAAAATGCTTTTTGGTGTTGTTGGTGTGCAATCTAACGTAAAAAAAAACAAAAAAAAACAACTTAATTTTCAATTAAAGGTGATTTTACCTATATTCTGTACACCGATCATTTTTAAAGCACATTGTCTGGGTTAGAATTGTCTGATTTATTTAAATTTATATTTATAAATATTGTATGTTCAAATATGTATCTTTGGGGATAAAAAATGTTTAATTTTTTGCTACAGTACAAAAAGAAGGGCTGAATGACGACCAGGCCTAGTGCACCATTTTGGCTTGATTGAGGCCCTGTGTCAGCCCTAAAACTTACTTTTCAATTTAAAAGCAATAAAATTTTTGAAGCTTGATTTTTATTTTATTTTTTCTTTCCTTTCTTTCAATGCATTTAACAGTTTAATGTTTTATTATTTATTTAATATATGTTTTGAACTATTTGTTGTATAAATTAGTATATAATTGTTAACTGATATCTTTTAAGACATTCAGCTCTGGAATAGGGTTAAATTTGAATTCGTTAAAGTTTAGATATTAAAATAATAGATAATTTAGAATGCACACTTCAAATATTTTACAATAATATAATCGCAGTATTAATTTAAACTGCATTATTTTATTGGAGAAATTTATGTAATATGGCAAATGAAATAAAATAACTTTGACCATTTTGAATTAAAATGTGCAAAATCAACCTTTGTATATTATTGATGGTAATGGCACAGGCAAGAATAATAGGAAAATGCAAAAACCATGAAACAAATGACAATTTATTATGAATTACATGCAGAGGGTGAAATAGTATTTAATTTGATGAATTAAAATGAAATTTCCTTATGCAATCAATATGCACATCACAGATTTTCTTTTTCTTTTGAGTCTTGTTTCTTTTTTCAATTGATCTTAATATTAATAAAATAATTTTTTGTGCAATTCTTATGAAAGTTTTCACATCTAAATTCTCAGTTATCTCCTCCTATTTTATTTTAATTTATTATGAAATTTTAGGCTGCACTAAAACTAAACTTGATATGTTTGAATTATGTTTTCCGAGTGTTAAGAGTTTACACTAATAATGTAAACACATTCACAAGCTAATGTTAAACCAATTGCATTTATTTATTTATTTTAATAGAATATCTGAGGTTGATATCTAACCATGTATCTTTGTACTTTTTTGATTTTGGTTGTAGTTTTTGTTTCAAAAGTGTACTCAGAAAAAAAAAAAAAAGCTGGTTCTGAACCAAAAGTAACCTCAGAAAAGTAACTGCAACCAAAATTAAAAAAAAAAAAAAAGTGAAGATATTTTGTTTGTTATTAACCCTGGATATCCTATGAAAAATGATTTTAAAATACTGAAATACAAACAAGAAATTTGAAGAAAAAAACTGTCATTGGTTTAACATGAGCTTGTAAGTGTCTTACTAGCATTGGCTCTTAAGGCTGCTTAGAGTTGATTATAAGTCAACAAATTTTCAGGAAATGATAATTTTGAATGCAGATTTACTGGTTGGGATTAGGTAACTGGCATAAGTGTGTGAATGATTAAAACATTTATTATTGGCTGTTTCTCCAGTTTTCCCCTGTTAATGTTAATGATGGATCTTCGAGATATTTAACCACTTTACAGTCTCATTTTTATGACTAAACAGGCTATTTTAGTTATTAAAAAAACTCTTTATTTTGTTACTTTTATGATTATTTCTGATTTTCGAAATGTATCTTGTGGTACAGTCAGGGCCTGTGCAAGGTTTTTATTGTGTGCGAAAAAGTTCATAGTGTCTTTGGAGAAAGAAATTCAAACAACGCATGAATTGAGAAAACCTTTCCAATTTTATGCACACTCATTTCATTATCTTATTTTCAATCAAATATGTTAATTTTCAGATTCTATGAGCATTGCATCCAAATGTTCAATAAAATAGCTGATTATTTATGCCATTAAAATTTTTTTACAAATATTATCACTCATGATTAGGGTTTCCAACTTCCATCAACTGGACATGTCCAGTCAGCAAAACCAATCTCGACCATACGAGCCTAAGAGAAAAATTGAAGGGTCGAATAACTTATCTAACTAGTGCTAATGTAATTAAAAACTAATTTTCCTGCAAAATTAGAAAATAACATGAAACGAGGGTAAGTGTGATCAAAGATCACACAAAGGGTTTTGTTTAATATTTCTATTAAAATACTTTATCCATTAATTAATAAATCCAAATAAATTTCATTTTCTAAAAAAAAAAAAAAAAAAATTGTTTTTTATAAAATAAAAATTTACCGGTTTATTTTTTTTGTTTTTTCAAACATCTGACCCGGTCTGATAGCAGGCGAGCCAACTTTGATGTTTCTTATACAAAAATCAGGATTTTGCTAAAATAAAAAAAATTATAGGCTGAATTAAAAAAATTTTAGAAAATCTGAAATCCTAGCCCATTTCAAGCAAGGATGGATAATTTTAATATCCAAGAATCCAATATTTTAAAAAATGTTATATAGCCTATAAAAATTTCAGTCCTTTTCAAATGTCTCATTTTATCAATTCTTCCCTTTCCACAGAAAGCGACGCTATGTCTGATCAAGAATTCACATGTTGAAAAAAATTTTTTTTTAAACAATCTGATTAATTTTTAAAAAATCATATCTCAGGATCTAATAATCTCAGCGTTATGAAAATTAGATTTCTGGATTCGTTGTTGAAAAATATGTATGGATGTATAATTTTTAAATCTATGAATGCAATATTTAAAAAAATTTTAATAGAGCCGTAGTTTTTCCACTATAAAGAAACGTGATTTTGATTCATTCTTTTCTCAGAAGACAGTTGTCTCTTTCCTGCACCTGTGTCTTTCATGAGATAAAAATTGATCTTTTTTGACGTAAAATTAAAAAAAATTATTTGATATCTCGGGTTTTCCTGGTACGAATTTTTCGAAATTTGAATTTTCAAATTGCGATTTTTGTTCTATCCCTGTATTCCAAGTTTTGTGTGTATCGGGCTATTTTTTCGATCTGTTTGAAAAAGCGAGAATTGTAGTTTCGTGGCTGCCCGTGATCTTTCCGTAACACTGACTATGGCAACCCATCCCCTTATTCTGAAGTTTTAAAATGAAATTTCTTTGCAGTTTGATTAAATTCTACGCTTTAGTTGAATATTTTCTATTAATGAGTGGGTTTTTAGGGTTTTAATTAATATCTTGTGTTAATGAAGACACTTTCATAATTTTATGATTTCCAGTGTGGCAGTAGGTATTCAGCTGTAAGTACACAAAATTTCAAGTCTCTAACTTATACAGTTTCTGAGAACGAGCTCTGTGACGGATAGACAGAGAAGCGAGACGAATAGGGTTTCGTGAGATAAACAAAACCCTAAAAATGAAAGAATTACTTGTGCTATTATGCCGTTATCTCACAACATTAACATTTGCATAATGGACTTCATTATTACATCTTAAATTTACTTCATTTTCAATAATTATTTTCACACAAAGAAAAATCAGTTATTACAAGTTTCAACAACATTTTGATGCTGAATTTCGATTGGATTAAGTTATAGCATGACTGAAAATATAGATAAATGTAGCTTTTTTTATCAATAAATATTAAAAACTGAAGAAATTTGTAAATTAAATAAGAAATTAACCCATTCACTGCCAACCACGAGTATACTCATGGTTTTTCAATCTAAAATTAAAAATTCATACTGGAAATTTTGATAGAAGAATTTTCATTTTATGTAATCATGATATGTCAATAATTAAATAAAGTAAATATTGCTATTAGTATTTTCTGGTATGAATTCGAACTTTCTAAATAAAATAAAATTCTGGTAATTTTAACCCGGCAGTGAATGTGTTAAACAAGAATGATTGTACTTTGTTGAAAAATCGTTGTGCATTGTCTCTTGGGTAGTGAATAATATTGCTCATCTACATGTCACAATATGTCTTTTGATACTATGTTGTCAATCTGGAAATTCTGTAAACTTTCTGCCTAATTTGACAGATCATCAAATATAACATTTTTTTTTTCCTAAGAAAATTATTATTTTTTAATTTGTGAGAAAATGCAATTTCATCACCTTCAAGAGCTACCATATTAATTTCGATATTACAGATAATTTTCTGATAACATTTTTTATTTTGAACTGTTTTTGTTTTTACTACCTTGCAGAAAGTTATTAAGTGTTTCTTGTATATTAAATCTCTCTTTCAGCAGCATTTTACAATTTTGTTCATTTTGTCACCCACAAAATTTCCATTTTTGATCCATATTGTTTAACATAAAATCTTTTTTACACCTTATAAAGCAAGGTATGTACACTCCTTAGAATTTCCAAGGAATCTGATACCACAATTTTTTATATCCGTAGAATTATATTAATTTAAATAACAATTGTATTTCTGTGAAACCTGGAGCTTAGTGAATGTATGAACACGGGTATGTCAGTGAGAGGGTTAATAAAGTGAAGTCATTATTTAAAATCTCTTAGTTTAAAATCATAATGTCAACTTTCCATAAATCGTCCAATATGAACGAAATTTTCCATACTGTGGAGTGTGGATATATTACAGTTAAACTTGTAGTAGAAAAATTGATGGTGCGATACATTAATGAAATTTCAAAAGAAAGAATGAAAAGTGTTACTCATTTTCTTTACAGACCTAACCAAGACTATTTTCAAACAGTCACCTAATTTCACTCCTATTGCATCTTTTGCTTATTGCTTTTTCAGTGAAGGCGTGCAGAGTAAGAACATCTAACCCAGTATACAAGCCTAATAAAGTTTACTAAATCGTATTCAAATCCTGATATATTTTAAGTTTTTTTTTCTTCTTCCTACATTGATTTGTGCCAAGATGGGCATCATTAAAGAAAATAAAGTTTATGTGACGAAATTCACTATTTCACAAATAAACATGATATTTGCTACCTACAATGTAATTTAATAAAACAACACATACATTATGGCTTATAGTTTAAAAATTATTTAATTAAAAAAATAAGTTTCATATTTTTATCAAAGTATACTTATCTTATGTTTTGCGGGACTTAATTTTGTAAGACCCTGTGTACATCGCACATGCTACACACCAGCTCCGATTGCAATATTTTGTCTAGTTTAGGAGATATAATAGTTTTGCTAAAAACTTGCACTTGTGTAAGAAAAGCCATAAGTGAAGTTAATTGTGCAAAAAAATACTTTGTTGCATGTTTGACAACAGAGGATGGTATGTGGTCAATATAACACTTGACGCATCTGCATGCTTATAGTTGGTATCATGTTAGCATTAGCTTTTCTAAAATTTTCAATATTTTTCTAGAGTACAAAATACTCTAAAACACCGTTTTTATGTAACATTGCTGCAATTAATACATAATATCCATAGAGCTTTGAAAATATGTTCATCAAAAGAATTTTTAAATATAGAAACAAAAAAATTAAAGAAATTGCCAAGAAAGCAGGGTACACTACTAAAGCAATAAAAAAGTTAAAAGTTAATTTTTCAGTGTTAAGCAATGTCAAGGTAAAACACAGTAAAACCAGTGCAAAAAGATATAAAATTTACGAACTCGGTTCCATTTATGAGTGGAGTTTCCCTCAAGAAAAAAATCAAATTAATCAGAACAGACATAAAAAAAAAAGAAATCAATCATTTACAGACTTCAGGAATATATAAAATAAATTTCAGGAGTAGCAAAGGAAAAGAAACCTCGTATCACAGCTAAACGATAAATCCCCAATAAAAATAGATTTCAACAATGTTGAAAGTTAGCAAATTACAATAATCTAAATTACGCATTGCTAAGGGAAGCTATTGGGATTGGTAGTGTAAATTCTGACATGTTGCATGCCATGATTAATAACAGATGGTGCTACCTACTAAGCTTAGGGTAAAAGATAGGAAAAAGCTTCAATGAAGCAGTTAGCAATGAAGACATACAACATTTTAAACTGATGCCGCCCCAGAATGAAAGCGAAAAGATTTTTTATGATTTCTAATTTCTACGAACTTTTAACAACGCTCTGGACTTGTTTTAACAGCTGACTTCTCTAGTTTACAAAAAGGTTTTATGCTTTAAATTATGTCCACATGTTATATTAGAAATCTTTTAATGTCTGAATAAATAAGTAAATTAAATATGACATTATTGTTGTTTAGAAATAAACTTTGAGTATATTTTCCAATTTTTAGGTATTTTTTCTGTATAACGTGCACCTCTCTCTTTGCTAAGAAATCTCCAGATTTGTAGCAAAAAATAAATTAATTATAAAGAACATTTAAAAGCATAATAGTTACTATTTTTCATACTATCTGATAGCAAGCATAAGCTCATAATGTATGTTTTTTGTAAATAAATAGCATCTTTTTAAAGATTGAAATTTCAATTTTTCCGATCATCTGTCTTTCTTAATTTTTATCTGTTAATTTTATAATCGACATATAATATTCACCTGTAAATTTCGATCAGTTTTCTTCTACCAAAAGTGCGCCAGAATGTATAGTAATTATTTTTGCTTGAATATTTTTTTTAATTAAACTTTCAAAATTTAATGCTTTGTGTATCATTGCTTAAAAGCATAACCTTATAAATTTAGATAGCTAGTATATGATTTTTTTTTTTTTATGTTTTGAAATATTGAGTTAAAAAGATTATTTTGAATGTTCCTGATTAAATATATTATTATTTATGCAATAATAAATCAACATTGAGTTTTAGAAATGTGGTATTATCTAAAATTTATATTATTGGATATAGCTAAATATAATTACTAAAACAAATTTTACATAAATTACAATATAGGAACAATAATCTATATTGATAAAAATAAGAAACACCTCTGCAATACATACTGGTGTCTATTTTTCAGTTATACAAGTAACCAGGAAACAGACCTAAAAGTGCATTATAATTTTAAAATATAAAAACTGTTGTTTTTGTATGTGCATTTAATGCTGGAACGTCACAAATTTGATGGTGTTTATTCTTCATAATTAATTATATTAAATTTATTTTGAAATGTTATTTTAGTTTTTATTGCTTGCGTATGTAATAAATAGAACATTAATTGTCTAGAGCTTAGTCAGCAAACTTTGCTTGTGAAAATTTTTAAAACTTATTCTTAGTAATAAATTTTTTTAAAACTCATGTTTAGTTTTTCCAGTTTCTTCTTTCCAAAAAACCTTTAATAAATCATCATTGAAATATCTGTTAATTGAGTTTAAAGATTAATTTTTAATGTTTCTGTATATACTCCTTTTATTATTATTGATGCTTATTACTAACACAACAATAAATTTATAATCAGAATTAGGAAAACATTGTGATAAAACATGTTTTTCTCACATTAATGTTTACTTTTGTGTTTTTTTTCTTTTTTAAAAGGCTTTGAACGAAATATTTTTTATCATTTTGTAACTAAAGTTTATAAGGAAAATTAATTGGAATCTGCATTTGAGTAATTGATACTCTTCACATTTTGGGGGTCACTTATTATATAGTTATTTCAAATTGTCTGTATTTTTTTATTAGACATCTGTAGGTAATTTCCCTTTAAAATAAGAGCTGTTATTATTATTTTTAAAATCATTTCTAAAGTTGAGACATCTGGTAATTAAGTTAAAAGATATAATCATTTAATAACGAAGTTCTTTTATTATTATTATGTACTAACACAGCAATAAATCTATAAAATTAAGTTTGAAAAAATTATTATTTTTATAGCAATAAAAGGTTGATTTTTCTTAAATATCGATTTTAATATCTGAGATTATTATTATTGGATATGTTTACTAAACCAAATACTTAATTTTCAATTTTTCAGGAACAGTTTTCTGTGTGAATGAAAACAACTCTATGAGAAAACAAGGACGTATACACCAGTGTCAATTTTGTCATTACACCTCTTGTTATACAACAAATCTTAAAAAACACTTACTCACCCATACTGGTGAACGTCCATTTGCTTGTTCACTTTGCAGCTACAGAAGCAGTCAGAAAACAAACCTAAAGAAACATTTAATGATGAAACATCATAAATAACTTTTTACAGTTACTTGTGTCAAATATTTTTTTCAATGTGTTCAATTTTTCCATGATTTTTTGTGTAATTGCCACCTGATTATTTAGAACTTGAACCTTGCTTAACACTTAAGCTGTCAAATGACCGTTAGGTGTTAAATATACTTTAAACTGATAGGCCAACACTTTTACCTCAGTAATAGCGTATCCGCCGAACTCTGCAGACTTTAGAAAATGTATAAGGTGCTGTACATATATAACATTATCACCTCCCACACACTTACTCCTAATGATATTGTTATCAGTGTCTAATTTTTTTATTTCAATTTCTTTCTTTCGTATGCAGTTATATGCAGATATTTATACATTTTTATGCTATACATTTTTTATTTGCATACTTCACTGATCCAAATGCAGAGAAGAAATCAATAAAATATCACTATTATATATGAAATAACTTTATAAAAATAACACTTAAAAGAAATTGTTACTATTTAAAAGTATTAAATAATAGATTTATATTACATAATACATTCAACAGCAATAATGTCTTTTGCACTTGCCCCCTCCCCATGCAGGGCGTAAGGAGAACTTATCAGCAAAACAGATGGGCAACATTCTTTCTCTTTTCTTTACTAGGAAACATAACAAGTATCATTTCATGCATATTTTGCACCTGGTTTCTTCAACAGCGGATTATATACTCATATACATATGGCAGAAGAATAGGATGCCAAACGTTGGGGGGTATTCCATATATTGTAATGAAAAAAATGATATAATCATTTAATGATTTTATTAATAACTTTGTATTTTCATAAAAATAGTTTTTAAAAAAAGATAGCAGAATATTTTAATGTCAAGAAAAAGTTATAAAATTAAAAAAAGAGAAAATTTTGGTTGGATAAAAAATGATAATGATATCAAAAACAACATTCCCCCCTCTCCCTAGAGATATCTTATGATATCATGTGCCAGACCCCTCTCCCCCCTAAAGTGATAACGTTATATATGTATAGCCCCTAATGTAAATATCAGTCGACTAGGAAAGAAACATTTGAAAGGGTTGCTGGCAGTACAGGTACCTTATAGGGAAAAAAGTATGTGTGTCTGCCAGTTGTCGGGCAACAGCCAAAGTGTTAATGAGCAAATTTGAATAATTTCCTTTTCTATATAAAAGTAATAAAAATTTTGAAAATGTATGTCTAGTTTTTCTTTGCTGTTTTTCTTGCATTATTACAAACCATTTGGCAAATGTGTATTCTGTATAATTTTCCAATTAATTAATTAGCTTTAGATAGTTATATATAGTTTCATATTGAAAATTTTGATTCATTAACAAAAATTGATTTTACAACTTCTGTCATTTTTTGTAAAATAATTCAAAATCAACTGCTTAATGCTCATTCAAAAAAAAAAAATAAAATAAAATAAATAAAAATAATGCTCTGTTACACACTTTGCATAGTTCCAAAATGTCTAATTTTTATTCAATTTACTATTATAGATTTATTTGGTACTATGGTTGATTATATCAGATATTAACTACCTGTTTACAGCTAGTGTTATGTGTCAGACTATAACATGTTTGTAAAAATTAACAATCCTTTTTTTTAAACACCTATTAGTAGTATTTATTTATTTCAGATTTGATTTGTAATCCTTTGTAGTCTATGTTTATTCTATAGCATTTTTATGTATGTATTGTAATGTTTGTTTTAATAGTTGATAATGTATTTTACAAAATAAAAAAATTTCAGGAATGGTGTTCTATGGGTCTGAAAATAACTCTGTGAAAGTTCTAAAAAAGGTTGGCCGCTTACATCAGTGTCAAGTATGCCATTACACCACTAATCATTCACCTCATCTGAAAAGACACATCCTCACACGTCATGGAGAACATCCATTTGCTTGTTGCTTTTGCAGCTACAGAAGTAACGTGAAATCAAACTTAAAGACACATATAAAGTTGAAGCATCATAGATCTGATGTCATTTGACTCTGTAGTTACTTGTGTTACTATTAGGTTTGTTTTATTATGTAAATTTGAATCCTGATTATCCAACACTTAATCCAGTGGCATGTTGTAGATGCAGCCACTGGTGTGATTACCTTGGGTGCAACATTTTTAGGGCACTAAAATATTGCAGCATTTCATGCAACAATTTTTTTCTATAAAATTGCATGAATAACTTCAAAGACCAAGCATTTTGTTATCATGTTTGATAGTACACCAGACATTTCACATTACTGATCAAATGTCCCAACTAATTCGATATGTGCATATTGAAGATACAGAAATGACAGTTGAAGAGTTTATCGATTTCATTCAGTTAAATGGGAAACCAGCTAACAAAATTACAGAACAAATGTTTGACAAGTTCTAAACAGATGAGAACTACTGTGGTCAAAGGTATGATAACGCTGCAACTATGGCTGGACTCTTGAGTGGTATTCATAAACATATTCTAGATATAAATCCTGAAGCCATGTTCGTGCTATGTAATAATCACTCACTTAGTCTTGCTAGTGTACATGCAGCTAGTGTTGAAACAATGTCTGTGACTTTTTCACAAATTAAAAATACTTCATATATACATAAAAATAAAATGCCAAATCTTTTTTAAAAAATGTATATTTATAAAATTAATTTTATTTATTCTGCCTTAATAAATATGTAGAAATTCTTCAAACATATTTGCCATAGTCTCCAATATAAACTCAATTTTTTCTTGAGAATATTAAGATGTATAGAGTAAGAATAAGTTGATGCACCATAAGTTTTATTCTCAAAGCAATTATTTGCATGTTTTGAAATAAAAGAAAAATATATTTCTTCATTGTTGATAATAAAATATATTTTTTTCAAATTCAATTGTATAAAATTGTAATTTGCTTCTTTAAGTAATTAATTTTTGGAAAGTAATTTTATTTGCTATCAAATTCTTTATTCATATCGCTCTTGTATATTATTTTTAACGCCAATAGTCTAGTTTGGAATATCGGTTATATCTTTCAAAACCCAAACTATTCCAAGGCTGAAAATAATGTTTGGCATCATAATGTGGTGTTAAAGATGGTGTTGATATATTGTATAGAATTTTATACTTGTATATTTATATTAAAAGAACACAATATCCTGAATCTGCTCCTTTTTTTTCAAATAGAGAAATGATATATGAAATTTAAATTCTTACCAATCTTGGAATGAAATTATAAAAATGACTTCCATTAAATTTTTTTTTAAATCTCCTTTATTTGATTAGATGAATAATAGGATGAATTTCCTCTTGACCATAAAAAATTGTAAAATTAACAGAAGCAATCCTGGAGGATTAATTATGAAGGTTCTGCAAGCGATCATTGTGATTAAATTTTTATTAATGGAAATAATATCTTCAGCTAAGCATCAGTGTCATCTCAATGAATGAAGGTACAAACTAGATTGGTTCTAGCCAGTTCGATCAGAATTAAAATTAAATAATAATAATAATAATCATAAGGTTTCCAAAATAAATTCTGGCAAACTTTAAAATGATATGTCGAAACCATAACTGTTGCTTTCGAAGAGAGCAATGAAATATCTCCATAGTGCAGTGTCATCCGTGATGCAACCAGCCATGCTCTATGTAGTGCAAAGTCATCTGTGATGGAACTGTCCACGATCACAGAGAACATGCTCCAAGGCAATGATTCGTTACAGCACTAGAGATGAAACAGATCACT
Source organism: Maratus michaelseni (assembly GCA_963931845.1). Classification (NCBI taxonomy): domain Eukaryota; kingdom Metazoa; phylum Arthropoda; class Arachnida; order Araneae; family Salticidae; genus Maratus; species Maratus michaelseni. Next base: position 145,172,313 of record OZ007596.1, read on the forward strand.
TCGAATGGTGAATTAAAATACAGATTGCAGAACAAAAACAATGCGAGTAACCTCACAATTCTATAGAAATTTTGTTTTTATGTATGAATTGTAATGTTTGTTTTAATATTTTATGTATTTTACAAAATAAATTTTTTTCAGGAACAGTATTCTATGTGGCTGAAAATAATTCTGTGAAAGTTCTAAAAAAGCTGGGCCGTTTACATCAGTGTCAAGCATGCCATTATACCACTCATAATTCAGCTCATCTGAAGAGACACATCCTTACACACACTGGAGAACGTCCATTTGCTTGTTCATTTTGTAGCTATAGAAGTAGCCAGAAAACAAACCTGAAAATGCACTTGATGTTAAGACATAAAACTAAAAACTTTTGATTCTATATTATAGTTTATATTTCTATGAATATGTATATAGCAGACACTCTCAAATCCACAATCCTAAAATCCACACATCATTTCAGATGTAAACACTTACAATTAAGATGTAGGCGAAAAATAAAAGTTTTTAAATTTTTATATCATTCTGTACACATTTAAATATATAATTCTGGAAAATATGATTAAACTCATGTTTTCTCATGAAAGAAGTATAAATTTATTTCTGAAAAAATTCAAGATAGCAAGATAGCACTGAATATCAGTGGCAATCATGAGCTTTTTACCAAATACATTTATGTGTTAATCAAGTTTTATTTGGTTATTAAGTATGGTTAAACATGAAATGAAACTTTGTTATTTTAAGATTTTGATGTGAATTAGTGTACCTTCATAAGGCGAGTTTCATTGAATAATTCAAGAACAAATTATCTCATTATTATGCATTATTAATTATTTGCTTGGCCTTTACTTTTAATATTTTAAACATTTTTTCAATTTTCTTAATTTTTATTATTTTACTTTATTATAAGCATTCATTATAATTTTGAGTGCATTATTGCGTTCAAATTACTGTTTAAAAAATGTAAACAAAACAATGACCAGAAATCTGCACAAACTCTGGGTCCAAGCTATGCAGATTTAAGGGAGTCTATTGTATATATATTTTTAAATATTAGTTATGTTGTGTTTGTTTGTAGTGGTTTTATAGAGCTGTAATTTCACTTTATATAAAAGTTGAAAGATGCTCAGAGTTGATGTTCTTAACTGTTGCTTGTTGCTTTTTAAATAAAATTCTAGTTGCTGTTGGCTTTTAAAGTAAATATTTTTAAAGGGTCCCTCTCCAATTGAAATTATTTAAAAAATATATCTGATTTTTTTTTCCCCCTTGTAACATTCAACTCCCAATGACTAATTTTATCCTTACATTGAAATATTCAGAGAAAGCCTTCTCTAAAAATTTTAGGATTTGTTAATTAAGGCCTATTTTGCTTTATCTAGGTTTAGTTATAAAATCCTAATTCATGTCGAGAAAATCACACATACATTTGTTTACTTTCACTATCTGTATTTTGAACAGACTATACATGCCTAAAAAAATAAATAAAACTTTTAAAGAAATGAGAAAAAAATTATAAAAAAGGGTAAGCTTATCTATAATTTATCTTTCTGGCATTTATGGTTGTCTTGAAATTTTTATAATATTGAGTTTATTCAACTTTTTAGAATCATAAAATATTTTAAAACAGAAATTTTAATATGTTGATATATATTTGTGCTTTTTACAAAAATACCATTTTTAAAATTAGAAGTATTGTCCAATACCAATCATTTTAACACTAGAACCGCAGGAAGTTTTACTCTAAGTTTTATAAAAAAAATATTTAAACCAGAATTTTTATTTGAAACTATTTAAGTTATTTATTCAACTTATTTTTGTGAAGTATATATTTAACTTCATTTATTAAGAAATTTCTGGTGCGAATAGACATTTATTTGGTATGGGTCAAAATGACCCGTCTTCGCGGTTCTAGTGTTAAATAAGCTCTTTTCAGATTGCTGTACTTCTCAAAAAAAAGGAAAAGAAATTGCTTGATAGTATTGTAATATAAAGTGGTTTTACCTGCTCTCATATGTTTTATACCTTGTGTTAGATTTGAGTAGTTTTATTCAAATTATCTAGCTATATATGTATCATTTTGTTAATGGAATTGTTAAAAATAATTTTAAAAAGTGAATGTTATATTTTGTTATTGTTTATTATTGTAAAATATATTTTTTTAACTTCCTGTCAGACTTTTTTTTTTTAATTGCTTTTGATTATTAACCATATTATGAAAATAAATTTTCCATTCTTTTGTAGTACAATGCCTATTTATTGTGCATTAGACATATGTATCAGAGAAAATGTATAGACTATTTAAAAGTTAACAAATGCAATATTGCCTTCAATAATGAGTATTTTGCACAATAAATATTCAGTATATATAATTTTTTTTTCTTTTCTGTTCTTTTACTCACTCATACTCTAAACATGTGTCCTGTTACAGTGAGTGCTGTCAAATAAGGTAAGTATTATATTATACTAGATAATGTTTATAAATTATTGTCATACATATTTTGTTAGCGTTTTGGTGAAGATAGGTGTTATGATTATTGTTGTATGATACTGAGAAATTATATTTGAAAAGTTATTTAAGCGAATCACTTTGTATTTTTGTAATGTTATAAAATTTTTATTAAGTTTTTTGACTTAGGATTAGGTGGATGCTATTGTTGTTTCTGTTTTATTAATACATGATACCGGTGAATATTTGTTAAAACTATTAAAAAGATATTTAATCTTCTACCAGTTTATATTTTGTGTTCTCATAATTTTTTTTGTGTGTACATTGTTACATAAATTTCTTTAAAATTTTATTATACTTTTTATTTTGTAACTTTTTTTTAATAATAAAAGCAGATAGAAAATTGATTAACAATCAGAATAGTAAAAAAGTACTATTACTTATTTTTGGTGCCACAATGTGTGAATAATTATTTAAAACATACTTGATCAAGCCCTTTCTTCTAAGTTATAATATTTAGTAAATCTGTCATTTGTCTTTCTAAAGAATTTTTTCAATGATCATTTTGTGTTAAGAATAGATTTGATTAAAAAAAAATGTTGTTGTACATAATTTCAAATACAATCAATTATTTTCTATCACTTTTTTTAATGTAATAATATTTTTTTTTGTATTATTATTATATATATATATATTTTTTGTAAATACCTTTACCTTATTTTTCTTTAAAATTTACTTCATTTATTCCATTATATCTATGAATACTTATTTTTCATTCATCAGCAGTGTAATATGTACACAATCTTTCTGATCTGAAGTTCTAAAATTTGGGAATCGAGTACAATTGAAAGAATTTAAATTGTAAAATAGCCTTTGAATTGTTAAGATAAAAATTTTAGGTACTTATTCTCGTTATTGGGGGTCTTGACAAGAAAAAAATCTTTCACACATTTTCTGGCACTATTTCATACATACAAGCAATTTTTTAAATATTTATACAATTTATTAACATACAGAATTCATTTATTTGTTATTATATACAAACAGAAGTACAAAGGGCATTCCATAAAAACTGAGTTATTTTTTTACGTAGTGGCAACACCACAAAACTAAAAAATAAAACGGCAGGCGATTTTTTTTTTCAAATTGTTAACTGTACATTTATAAATATTCTAAACGATTTTATTTTCTTAGTTTCTTGCAGGTTTAAAGAACTGTTTTTATTTGCCCTACAGAAATGGAGGTGAGTGATTCAGAGTTTAAAAAATGAAATATATTGTGCTATAAAATATTGCCATCATTTGGGCCAAACAGCTCAAGAATGAGTTAAGTTAATGAAAGAAGCTTACAAAGACAAATGTTTTGGTGAGTCTATGATTTTTAGATGGCATGGTGATTTCAAAAAAGAGCGTTTGTCTGCAGAACTGGCTCCTAAGCCTGGCCGACCAGAAAGTGTTGTGAATGATCGAAATGTTAATACTGTGTGGGCAATCTTGCAAGAAAATCTGAGAATGACATGTGAGGAGATAGTGGCATCAACTAACATTTTGAAAATGTCAATATTTTGCCTTCTACACAGCAATTTACAGCTTCGCGATTTTTATTCCAGATGGGTCCCTCATCACCTTACTAAAGAACAAATGCAAACAAGAATTCACCAATGTTGCGAGTGGAAACAGATGCTTCAAAATGATCTGAATTCCCTAAAGACTGTAATAACAGGTGATGAAACTTGGGTGCATCATTTTGATCCCCTTACCAAGTTTGCAACAAGTGTATGGAAACACATTGATTCTCCGCCTCCGAAAAAAATCGTGCAAACCAAATCTGCTGGAAAGGTCATGATGATTATTTTCTTTGATCATAAATGTGTAATCTATCAGCATGCTGTGCCCCCAAAAACTACTGTGAATGGTGAATATTATGTTTCACTTTAAAAAATATTTCACTTTTAAACACATATCGAGGAAGCGTCATGAACTGGTAGGGAATTGCACATTACATCATGATAATGCTCGCCTGCATGTCACTACTTCTGTTCAGCAATATCTTAGTAAATGCAATATTAAAATGATGCCAAATCCCTCTTACAGTCCATATCTCGCCCCATGCAATTTTGGGCTGTTTCCGACATTGAGGAGGAAACTGTGTGGAAGAACATTTAATACAGATTCTGAAATTATTTCAGCAGTACAGGGTTCTTTGTTGCAGCTTCCAGAAAAAGGCTTCTCTACTTGTTTTGAAAAATGGGACCGTTGCATATCATCTGAGGGAAGGTATTTTAAAAAATAATGATGTATTTTTTTCTGTAATTATATTTCTTCATTTTTTATGATTTCACTCTCAGTTTTTATGGAACGCCCATTGTAATTTATCTAATATGTGCAACCAAAAGCATTTTTTTAATATATACATAAACAAGCATAATACTTCATCAGTTTTATTTCCATAGCTGTTTATATCATTTGGCAACAAATCTACTTTCTGAAGCCTAAATTGCATGTAACTTTTTAAAATCTAAAGCCTCAATAAAGTACCAAATTTTAATTTCATGCACCAAAATAAATCCTCTTGTAACCATTTTCATCATTAACTGTAATTACCAAATTTAAATAATATTTGAATTTGCTTAGAAAGAATATCTTAATTCATTATATTAATTTTATTCAAGAAACGTTAATTAAAACTTTTTGCATAATAAGTTATATGAGAATCATATCATACTTAAAGAAATTAATCTTAAAATTCAAGACCAAAATTTGATATCTTATTTTTTAAATAATTTAATGTCAATGCATTGTTAAGTATTATATTACTTAATTGATCTTGATTGATTAACTAAATTGACATGTATTCTCATTAAATATTTAATTTATTTTCCCCAATACTCCATTTGCACAGGCTTCATAACATTAGCATAAAGTGGCAACCCATAAACCATACATCCACCATTAATTGTGCATTGAGATCATTTTCACCTATATTTAATGCCAACTCTAAAATATATATTATTTGATTTAATGTACATCGGTTTCTTATAAAATGTTGTATGTGCATCTACATTATTATGTGTTTACATGTGTGCATATCTACATAGAATTCTTTACATCACATTGCACAATTTCAGGATTTTAAACCCTTTTTTTTTTAACTTGTATTTGTGAATTAATATAAAATTTTGTTGTTATTAAAATCTTAACTTTCTGAAATCTGAATTAAATTCTTCATAAATCATAATCTTAATTGAATAACTTTTTAATTTTTTATTAAAAGTCATTTCTTTTATGTCTAAGAAGTGGCTAATTAATTTTTTTTTTAAACGCTGTGGTTGAAGAAATATTGTTTTATACGTCTGTCTCGTTTGTCATCATATAATGTTTTTCCTTATGCTTGGAAAGAGTTTGAAAAACATAAATAAGTTCAATATTATATAACTTTTTTGAGGCTGTGATTCTTTTATATAAAAGGTATTGAAAGATTCTCTTACATAAAATAGCTTAATTTTTACAATTTATGTATTTTTATAAACAGTTTCTACTTGTATGCTTACTAGTATAAATTGTGTTAAATTTGCTAATGTATTACTTTTTTAAATAATTTGTTTTTTATTTCTCAAATTGGTGTGAATGTCTTTCATTATAAAATACATTATTTGCACAACAAAAGCATCGTTTTGAATCTTTTAGGAGCAGTGTTTTTTTTGAATGAAAATAATCCAGTAAAGACTGTGAACAAACAGGGCCGTATACACCAGTGTCAGTTATGCCCGTATTCAACTTATAATTCAGGTCATCTGAAAAGACACAGATTGACTCACACAGGCGAACGTCCATACGTATGCCCCGTTTGTAGTCAGAGGTTTACTTTGAAAGAAAACTTGAAGAAACATCTAGTGCTAAAACATGATAAATATTTTGTTTAACAAAATTTTTCCATCTGTCTTGATTTTTAAAATTGTTTCCAATTAAATATGAATAATTGTTTGTAATATTTATTTCATGTCATTTTAGTTTAGTTTTATTTTTATATATAATATAATAATTTTTTTCTGTATAATATAGTCCATATATGGAGTAGAATATAAATTTGAATTTTTTAAGTCCATTGTCAATAATACTCAACATCATATTTCAGCTTAATATCCCTACATTGTTCAGATCTACTGGGCAGTTACTTAATTGCAAATATGTTTTTTCTAATCAAAATATTTATTAGATAAATCTATCAATTAAATATATCTAATGGAACAGTCCTATGAACATATTTAATCAAAATGTGGTGTTCAGTACCCTCAAGAATGAAAGTTTATTCTGCTAACATTTAAAGCTTAGAATAAATTTATACACAGTACACCCTAATACGCAATACACCCTAACCTCCTTCTTCTTTTTTTTCCCCCCTCCAATTTATTAAGTTAATAAAATTGTCATAGTTTATTTTTAAGTTAAAAATAAACTATGACAAGTTTAGGACTGTGGTGGAAGGTATACGCTGTATATCTTCTGAATTATTTTAAGAAACTCTGTATACCCTATATTTCTCAAATAAAGCTATGGGGGTATATTCTGTAGCATATATGTATTGCCTAGAATCTGTACTCTGTGGGGTTTTTTATGACTACAGCACTCGGAAATTTAAATAAAACATAAAAAGGAAAGGAATCGTTGCTTGTCAATATGTGTTTATTTAAGATATTGTGTATATTTCAACTTCCTCAATTATTTTTAAATTTCTTGATTTTTTTTCTTTTTAATACTGAAATTTTTCTAATTAAATAAATTAATATATTATTCATTCTTACAAAGTTATAAAGCATTTCAATCATTTTTTTAAATTTTCGGTGGTTTTTTATATCTTTGAAAAGAATTTGCTGGATTCAAAATTAACTGAAAAATAATTTTAGGAGGAAATCATTATCTTGTTTGTATAGCAGGAGCTTTTGTAAGGTATTTCCTTTTCTTATTTTACATAAAATTATTTTTAATAACTATGACTAATTTTATTCGATATCATTTTCTGTTTATTTATCTTTCTTCCAGATCAAAAGAGTTTGCTTTCTTTTTTGTTTAAAAAATGGTTTGTAACAGAACCATCCATATGTTAGCTAAGCTATGTGTCTAAAATTTTGCTATAGTAATTTTTTTTTTAATTTCTTTTTACCTTAAAACTTTTGTTTTCTGATATTTACTACATCTGAGTCAAACCAACAGACATAATTGGACAGCATTATGCAGAATGGTACCAGTACATACAAATGATAAATTAGAAAACATAGTTTTCCTGTGTCTTTTCTTAGCATTTATTGTTTGAAAGTTGCTTAAAATGTTTTCTGATACATGTATATCTGTAGATTGTAAATTTTTATATAATAAAAAAAGCATTTTGAGCTATCGGAGCATCAGTACATTCCAAAATATATCTCTTGCATATTAGTTGCTTTCTACATCAAAATATCAGCTGATTCAAATAATGCATCTTTTCCATATTTGGTATCTTTCTGCAAAATATAATTCAATTATGTGTAAAGCATTTGGAACTTTATCCTTATGTTTAGTGATTATGCTAATCAAGTTGCACATGGATAATGTTTTTTAAATTTTTTGGATGGTTTCATTCTTATCTGTGCTTATTATCTAAAACTGTTTTTAAAAACTTCTACAAAAGTTTATGCAGAAAAAAAATAATAAAGTATGTGTTAAAAAACTCCCCTTAGAGTGAAATTGTAATGTAACCGGTATAATATTAACCCATGAACTCCACATTAGTGCGAATTCACATTAACCAAAATTTCAAATCATCACCATTTCTTGAAAACATGCTTTCAATAATTTGCATTTTTCACAAAATTTAATTTTTGATTAAAATAAATGTCACGATTCAATTCCTCATTACATTTTGTATAGGAATCATGTTATATTTCATTACCACTATATTGCCAACAAAGTTATACACTGTTGAAGTTATGGAGTCTGAAATCGCACTAGTGTAGAGTACATGGGTGCTGAACCGAAATATGCAGACCATGGGTTAACAATGTTAAAATATTATTTATGAACAGAATATGAGATTGTGAATGAGCAAAATTGATTACTTTTTATTAAAATATTGAAAAATTTTGTTAATAGAAAAAAAGTAAGTCTGATGATGGCATTACAGTTTAACACCTTATTAGTATGCATTTAGCAAAGTAATGCATATACTCAGTTTAAGTTAAGATTTATTTTTATTTTTTTTTATAATCTACTGTTTCAAAAAATTGCAACATTGGTATTCTTGCAAAAAACAAATTTTTCTTAAATGTATGGCAAATTCTTTATAAAAACATTATTTTCTCACTATGTGCTTTTGAATTGAATCAAAACTTGATGCAAGATATCTTAAATATTTATTGTTTTACAAGAAGAAAGAAACTGTAATTAAGCATCTGTCTTTTACCATATTACTATATTTACTTGAAAGAAGGGGAAAAAAATCAAAACAGCTTGACAAATTTTCGTAACATACAAGGAAAATATAAAATTTGTTACTTGGTGTATAGATGTGAATCTAATTTTGGTTCTGATGTTTCCAATATTTTTGAAAAAAGTTAACATATTGTTTAGTTGCAGTAATGAAATACAGGTGAATTTGCATTTGCAATCCACTGAAAGATGTCATTGTTGAGTAAATGTTCTAGGCTCACTACTAAAATAATAATTTTACATTTTAAAGTGTATTTTACACTATTGATAGCAAAAAAAATTTAATCCAGATTTATATAATTTCATGTCCTGTTCTGAAAGAATTTTACTGATATTATTATATTTGTTATTAATTATATGAACATGTTTTGTTATACAAAATTTAAAATGAAGTTTAAATTCTGTAAAATAGTTCCATGTCATAAAATTTTTTTATAATGATATATTTGTTGATTGTACTATTTCTTTTAAAATTTAAGTAAAAATTTGAATTTTACAGGAATCTTGAATTTATGGGACAATAATAATAGCTTGAAGATAATGAAAAAACAAGGTTCCAAATTTCATGCATGTCCTATATGTTCATATACATCTTATTCTTCATCGCATGTCAAAAGACATTTTCTCATTCATACTGGACAGCGTCCATTTTCTTGTACTGTGTGTTCTTTTAACTGTAATCAGAAAGAAATTCTTAAAAGGCATATGTTGAGTCAACATGGTGTTAAATTTACTTAACTTTTCATTCAGTGTAATATACTTTGTCATTATGCAATGGTGAAACAAAATAATATTAATTATCTAAAGTTTTTAATTGGTATATGTAGTATAATAGGCTTTACTAAAACTATTTATATGAGATCTATTTTATTTTTCTAGCTGCAATATTTTTTTATACAGTGAAATCTAGAAATACACTATCCTGTGTACAGTAATATTGGTGAATAATTCTTTAATAATAAAAATATTCTAACACTTTATGTAAAGTAATACTTATTTCAATTTAAAAAAAAAATAAATCAAAAATTGCATATAGATATTATCAGTAAAAGTTCTGAAGTTGCTCCATGAATAATGGATCTTAGTTTGAAATTTTTGTACATCTCTTGAAGAAATGACTGAAATAGGTCACAAAACATCAGTAATTAATTTTATTTTGTTATATATATATTTTTCTTTTTATGAAAATGAACTTTTATAAGACATTTTCAACCTAAAAGATTAATTTAAGATGATAATAATAAAAGATTAAATTATATTTTCAGATAGTTAAAATATTGAAGGATTGGATTCCTTTCTACATTGAATGTATTCTGTTTCTGCGTCCTCCTCTTCTTTTTTTTTTTTTTTTTTTTTAAATGTATATATATTTATATATAGTTTGCAAGTAAGAAATAAAATACATCACTGAGGTGCACTACAAAATGCTTACTATAAAATATGGTGTGCATAGTCTTTATCATTCATTTACAGAGACACATAAAATAATTTGGTTACAGTATTATCTATGAACAATAATTGCTAGAGGTGTGTTTTCAATTATGGTGCATCTTTTTAAATGCAACTATTTTTTTTATGTTATTTGGTGTGTATAAATTCTGTAGATCATATACAGGGCTGCACAAAAAAAAATCCCTCTAAAGTTATAATCCTCCCCCCCCCCTTATTTTTTTTTATAAATATCGGTGGAACACAGAAGCAATAAACTATATAGGCTGGCAGCTCTACTCAGTCTGACTCTTTGATTTCCTTGTTTACATAGATATCTTTCACCTTATGGTCAAGTTCTATTACAGAATTCTGAATGTGTTGGAAAGTGTTTCATAATCTATGCTTGATGCATGATTTTTTTTTAAACTAAATTTTTGCATGCTATGTAATATGTATATATTGTATAGATCGTATACAGGGCTACACAAAAGTATTCAAAAACATTACTGACTATGGGTGTGAATCTCTTAAGGGTCGTTTTTAATTGTGTAATGTATTTTCCAGCTGAATTATATTTAGTACACTAAAAGATGTTTGTAAACTATAAATAAATTCATACCAAGGCTGTGCAAAAAATTGGATATGTTGTCATCTATAGATGATAATTGCTGGAGGTGCACTTTTAGTTGTGTTATACCTTTTTTACTTAAATTGTATTTTAGCTTAATATGTGGTGTGTATAAAAATCTGTTTATAACATAAAGGGTTGTACAAAAAAAATAAAAATCTGAGTACATTTCTGTCTATTGGTAGAAATTGATAAAGACAAATTTTCATCAGTATTGTAGGTTTTCTAATTGAACTAAATTATCTAGAATATATTAAAATCTCTAGATTATATGCATGATTGCATAAAAGAATTAGAGTACCTTTCCGACTATAGACAATAATTGCTGCAACTGGTTTTCAAATGTGTTACATCTTTTCTTAACAGTTTATTTAATATATGTTCTTTCACCTTATTAAATGGTGTAGTTTTGTTAAAACATTCTAAAAGTAGTGGGGAATGCTTCATAATCTATGCTTGATGCAGGATGATCTTTCTTGTTTATATTTTTGTCAAAAATCCTAAGACATATTTAAATATGAAATGATGTTCATTTTAAAACTTTTGTTAGTTCTTGTTTTTAAGATTAACATTTCGTTCATGTATCATTTTATTTCTGGGTATTATACACATATGTTTATAATTTCAGTATTCTTAGCATATATATTAATTGTTTATTGGTTTTATCTTATTGTCCAAAGTTATCTGCCAATTTTAATTGTATTCTTTTTTACTATAAAGATAATTGAAAATTTTTGTTATTTGCTTAATGCTACGAATAACAGAATTTATTCTAAATTTCATTATTAAATATTCATCAGTAAAATTACATTACAGAATTTAACTTGAAATTCTTTGTCATTTGACATTAATTGAAATTTATATAGTAAGTTCTTTTCAGGATCTTCACACACAAATATGTATTTCTTTAAATTTCTCAAAGTCATTACCAGTTCTTCACACCTAGATTTATGTTAATGTTGTATAGCTTGATTTTTAATGATATAAACATTGTAATATATATTGGAAAACATTCTGTATTTTTGACAGCACTTATTAAATATTGTTGACTTGTATATTGATTTCACAATTATATATTCATAATATTTTAAGTTATAATTTCAGTCCTTGGAAAATTATGTTATAAATACATTTTTGAAATTCTATTGTTTTAACTGATTAATAAAATGGAATTTGATCCTTATCGGTGTTTCTCATTTCTTTTTATAGTATGAAATAATACTAATATTTACAATTTTACTTTATTCGTGTATTACTTGTTAATTTTTATTTTCACCTTCTGTCATTGTTGTAATTTAGTAATTAAAATTTGTAATTTGTTTTTATAAAACATAACAATTGCAAGTTAATGTACGATGACAATGTAAGAATTACACATATGTAGTAATTATGATTAATTGTTGTCATTGCTACTTGTAATATTTTTCATTAAAATAAAGTTTTTATTTTGTAGGGGCATAGTTTCTAAAGAACTGGCGTATTTCAAAGGGAATTAGAGATGAAAAATCACTGCTACTGATTTTTGTTCTTATTCTATTAATGTCTCGCATGAAAAGAATCCGATATATTATCCCACTTGTCTAAAAGTTTGCATGTTTTCTAGATAAGAGTGTTGAGTAAAATATATACTGTATATTCCAGTGTGTAATGCACTGCTGTTTATACTGTGCACATCTTTCTTTGCAATGAAACCTTCGTTAGATACATCTGTAATAAGTAAGATAGAAGTTTGTGTGTATGTGTGTGTGTGTTTATCCACTGGGTTTTGATGGGACCGCTGCATGCAGAGGAACAAAATATGGCAGAAAAGGTACCTCTACCTATGTATGTAGTTATGTACCTCAAAGCCCAATTAAAAAAAATTTTAATTATTATTTTTTTTTTTACAATTCTTAGCATTTTGCGGTGATTTTCCCACATTAATAAAAGGAATCCAGTTTCAATCTTTTAGCCCAATATAGTAAATTCTGTCCTATTTTCAATAAAGTTTATTCTAAATACATACAGTGATTTTTTTCATTTTTTATGAATTCTTTAATGCGATTTTTAGTAGGGTTTTTTTGTTTGTTTTTGTCTGTTTTGTGGTGATTTTTTTACATTTGTCAAAGGAATTCAGTTTCAAACGTTTAGCCTAATATAGAAAATTTTCTCCAATTTTGTAATTTTTAGCAATTTTTTGCATTTTGCAGCATTTTTTTAATATTTGTAAAAGGAATTTAGTTTCAAACTTTCAGTTTATTATAGTAAATTCGTCGTCCTTAATTTTTGAATTTTTAATAATTTTTAGTGATATTTCCCATGCGATTTTTAACTTTTTTCCATGTTCCACATCGAATTTTTGACATTTGTGAAAATAATTCAATTTTAAACTTTTAACCTAATATTTCACCCTTCGCATTGTTTGATTTTTAAATGAGTTTTAATGAGATTTTTAGCATTTTTTTTTAGTTTTGTTGCAGTTTTTTACATTTGTAAAACTCATTCAGTTTCAAACTTTCAGCTTAATATAGTAAATTTCCTCCTCCGTAACTTTTTAATTTTTAGCAATTTTTAATGCAATTGTAGCTTTTTTTGCATTTCTCAGCGATTTTTGACATTTGTGAAAGAATTCCTGTTATAACATTTTGGGCCACTATAGTTAATTTTATCTTCTGCAATTTTTAGCGGTTTTTGTATGTTTTGTGGCAATTTTTTCCCATTAGTAAAAGAAACCCAGTTTTAATCTTTTAGCCAATATAGTTAACTTGTCCTCTTTTCAATAAAGTTTATTCGGAATTCGTTTAGCAAATTTTGAATTTTTCTCAATTTTTATTGTGTCAGTATTTTTTGACATTTGTAAAAAGAATTTGGTTTCAAAGTTTTAGATAGTACAGTAATTTTTTTCTCTGCGAATTTTTCATTCTGTGGCAATTTTTTGACATTCATGAAAGAATTATGGTAACGCTGTTTTACTCATCAATATTTTAGTTATTTTGTCAAGTGCTATTTTTTAAATTGTAGTTTTTTATGCTTCACTTTGATTTTTCCACAATAGTAAAATGAATCTGGTTTTAATCTTTAAGCCCAATATATTTAATGTTCTCTTTTCAGGAAAATTTATTAGGAATTCGTACAGCAATTTTTTGAGTTATTTCACATTCTGCAGTGATTTTTTGACATTTGTAAAAGTAATTTGGTTTTAAACTTTTAGCCTAATATAGTAAATTTTACCCTCCACGATTTCTGATTTTTTAGTGATATTTGAATGTGCTTTTTTTGTGTTCTGCCTCAATTTTTTAACATTCGTAAAATGGATATGGTTTCAAACTTTTAGTTTAATGTTGAAAATTTTGTTCTCTTTTCAGAATTCATGCAGCAATTAAAAATTTTTTGTGAGTTTTATAGCTTATTCATGTTTTGGGTGATTTTTTTACATACCCAGGCGACGTTGGGCAGGTCAGCTAGTAGTGAAAAATAAAATGAAGTTTATTGTAAAGTGTTAATAACTACTACTTTTCATGTAATGAGATTGCATTTAAAAAAAAAATAATAACATGTTCATTAAATTAAAAATGTTAGTTCTTATGACCATCCTTTTTTTTCCATTTATTTTTAAACTTCCATTTTTATAACCAGTATATATGAGCACCAGCTCATGTGTTAAATTTAGAGTAATTTTCTTGTATCAAAAGTACACATTATACGCCGGAATATACAATATTTTATATTGTGATGTATATTATTCTATTATAATTAACTGATTATTTTTTCTGTAGCTGTTTGATGTGTTTTTCATACTTAGGTTTTTATATAACAAATCACAACACTCAGAAATAATATGCTTCATTAAATTGCTAAAAGAATTAGAATACATTTCCGCTTATTGATAGAAATTCCTAAAGGGGGAAATTTTATTTGCGTTATGCATTTCCTAACTGAACTGCATTTTTAGAAGCTTTGTAGTATATTTATAGGATTTTATATTTAAATATTACAATAGCATACATATTTACTTGACCTATGTCTATAAATAACTATATATCGTTTTGATTTGATTTTTTTTTTTAATGTATTACTTACTCGAACAAACAAATAAGATGATGAGATCATAATACTTCATACTTATTAATAACATGACATCTTCATAAACATATGTAATAATTCATCTAGAATTATACTTTAAATCCTTTATTTCACAAACCAGATTTATAACCCTCTCATTGTGGTACAAAACTATAGAATAATCATTTTTCTCGTTTTCTGTTGCAATTTCACCTTTTCATGAGCCTTATAAAGTCTTATGATATCACGTGACTGCTAATTAAATCCTTGAGTTTGTATTATTGTGGATATCGATGCATGGATTGGTATTATTATTTCAATCCCACATATATACAATTCTATAGATTATATACAATTGCACAAAAGAATTTGGATATTTTTTCAACTGTAGATGGTAATTGCTCAAATTGGATTTTCAAAATTGTTTACTTAGACAGCTGCTTTCATATAAAAATGTTTTATACATATATAAAGAAAGAGATATACTCCCGAATTTAGAAATTTATATAGATAGCTCGATGGCAGATAAAAGAACAGGTTATGCCTTTTGTGTTTTTACAAATAAAATTTTACAATTTTCACAAAATTCAGTTTTTTAAACCGAATTATTAGCAAATAAAGATGCAGCAATTCACTAGGCTCATAATTCATTATAAACAGAATTTCTAATTTTCACAAACAACCTTTCTGGACTCCTAGCCTTGGAAAACTCTGACTCATCAAACTATTTTATAATACTCAAATTCTTACAGAACTCGGACAAGGAATTTTTATTTACTTATGTAAAAGGGTATGCTGCTGTTCATAGAAATGAAGTTGCAGATCTTTAAAAGAACCTACAGAAATAACAGATACATCTCTACAGATTTTTTTCCATTCCCATCTTCATTTTAATGAAACAAGAAGTGTTAGAGAAATGGCTATATGAGTGGAATATTCGTAATAAGAGGATATATACTTACAACTTATTACCAAAAGTTTCTGAAGACCACCTACTTTGCCACAGGAATTAGTTTGCAACTAATCATGGGCCCTTTTCAAGTTACTTATTCAAATTTGATAGAACCATATCTCTATTTTGTGTATGTAGGTATATATGTCAACTTCTTTGCAATATTTATTAAATTCCCCTAATCTCTACATTCTGTATAAAGAAGCCATCAGACCAGATATTATCATATTGATTTTTATATATACAGAGATGGATTAACTACCTCTTGGGCTCCCTAGGCTTGACTTTTTTGCAGCCTTCAAAGTAATATATACCGGGTGATTCAAAATACATGTCTGCTCAATTATCTCCTAAACCACTGATGAGAGAAACAAACTTTTAATTACAAAAAGTATGGAAATCAAGTACAGTTTTTAGATATGGCATTTGTTTTACTAGGGGCTGTAAACATATTAAATACAAAATTTAATTTTTATACGATCCCCATGTCATACAAGTTATATTTTGGAAAATGTGTTCTTTCGTCTAAGAAGTTAAAAAAACTCTATTCTTTTATGACCAAAATTTTTCAAATTATGATACTTTGGATTTTATTTTCAGATACTTTGGATTACTTTCAGTGTTTTCTGGCACTATAAATGGAAAGAAGCTCTTTTAGTGCAGATAAACATTGAAAATTCATACAATTCAAAGTATCATAATTTGGAAGGTTTTGGTCATAAAAGAATGGGATTTATTTTAAGGGCCTTCTTAGACAGAATAAAACATTTTTCTAAATATTAGTTCTTAGGACTCAAGGACCATATAAAAAATTATATTTTAATATGTATAAAGGCCCTTTTAAAACAAGTGCCATACTTAAAAGCTGTACTTGATTCCCATACTTTTTGCTATTGGAAGTATGTTTCTATCATTAATGGTTTAAGAGATAATCGAGGAGACATCTATTTTGAATCGCCCAGTATAATACAATTCTGAGAACATTTTTTAATATTTTCTATACTTTTTTTTACGGAATGGATTTACTGTAAGTAAATTTACAAATTAATGTATTTTCATATAGACATTTATGTGGTCTCTAACTTCAAAAGAACTGTCTTAGTTTAACAATGATTTTACTAGAGTAAATTTTGCATTGCATATTAACTGCAACTTTGCTTCAATATTACAAATTACTGTATTTTAGAAAAAAATATCTCATCATTCTATTCACAAAATTGTAAACAATTGAACGTTCAACCATTGAATGTAGTACATACGTTCAATGTACATTGCTAAATTGTTTAGTTTTCTGCCACATAAACTTTTTGATTGACTTGAAACTTTTTAGTGGTGAAAAAACACATTAATAAAAAATTATTAATAATAAATATATTTTAAAACATATGTATGTGTTAGTGAAGACTTCATAAAGTTTGCTTTGTGCTAAAATGAAAAAAATATACCCATAAACTGTAACCACCCTGTGTTTCTTCCGTATATTTGAGATAGTGAATCATCAAAATCCTCAGAGTATTTTTTGATTATGACTTTTTCAGTGTCTCTACATTAATATAAAAAAGATGGGATAGACATCTAAAGAAAGTTTTGGATTCCATCAAGCACTTATTTATTTGTTATTATCAATAAATTATCAAAAATCTGCACATAAACATTTATTTAGAATTTTCTGGAATGCATGAATTTGTTTTTTCCAATATTTTGATCATAGCATATTATTTTACAGCTAGTTTTAAGTTTCCTTTGTTCTTTTATGATGCAGTGTTAGATTTTAAAATTCATCTACTTCAAAATCCTAAAAAGAATCATTCAATCAAATCTCTAGTGGGTATTGATATAAGGATTCTAAGAGTTTTACCTGTATATTTAAATCGAATTGTAATTTTTTTAATTTCAAACCTTTTTTTAAAGGTCTAATGCCATATCTACATAGTCCGTACATTCTCTAAAGTTTTCATGACTTGAATATCTGCATGTCTATTATAGAATTTTTGTTTGCTTATATGTTTATATTCAAGTGTAAAATTTATATGTTGTGACCTTTTTTTTTTTCTTTAAATAAATATCGGTGGAGCACAAAAGCTATAAACTATACAGGTTGGCAACTCTACTCAGTCTGACTCTTTGACTTCCTTATTTACATAAACATCATCTTTCATCTTATTAAACAGTGAAGTTTTGTTACAGTAATCTGAATGTGTTGGAAAGTGTTAAATAATCTATGCTTGATGCATGTTTTTTTTTTTTTTAATTAAATTTTTGCATGTTATGTATACATTCTATAGATCATATACATGGCTACACGAAAGAATTCAAAAGCAGTACTGTCTATGGATGTGAATTGCTTAAGGGTTGTTTTTAATTGTGTAATGCATTTTCCAGCTGAATTACATTTAAAACAATAATAAAAGATGTTTGTAAACTATAAATAAATTCATATACAGGGCTGTGCAAAGAACTGGATACATTATTACCGTCATTAAATGGTAATTGCTAGAAGTGAATTTTTAGTTGTGTTATGCATTTTTTACCTGAATTGAAGCTTAAATGAAACAAGGGAACAGTATTTACTTGAACAGTATTTACCTGAATTGAGCCTAATATCTGGTAAACATATGTGGCTTAATACATATAAAAACAGTAAAAAAAAATATACTACAATTGAACAATCTAATAAGTGATTTGAAATGCCATAATTAAATTTTTCTTGTACATTCTCCAACTACACACATTATTTTATTTTTAATTGGATGTTTATTTCCATATTCGCAACCATGGATTAATTCAACCCATAATTTTTTAAGTTAAATTATGCTGCATTGTTACATATTAGATTTTTACGTGTTACAATCTCTATGGTTTCTCTTATAATGAGTGGGTAGTATAGATTGGAGGGGTAAATTATGTTACTTTCATTGAAATTGATTTGGATGTTTTTTTCTTGATATAATCTTGCAAGGATTGTGGTTTTTCTATTATACCTTATATCATCTATGTGGTCTTTTTTTCTGTTACTAAATTTGCTGCTAATCGTGCTAATATAGTAATTCTTTGATCAGTCGGCTTTAATAAATGGTATTTCATATACTCCAAAATAATTTTCAAAATGAATTGGGTCGATTTTAGTGAAAAAATAAGTTGGCCTGGAACAAATGGAAACTATTCAACACAATGGCATGTTGTTTTTGTGATCTTTTAGCTTTCCAATAATCCTAGGAATAATGTCCAGTTTTTGTATCTTTAAAGTTTCCTTCATAAGTATGGGCCATATTCCATTTTATGTGATGTCATTGACTTTACAGTTGATTAAATTAATTTGATCTTTTTAAACTTGTAACGATTGCTGCTACTTGTGGCACAGGCGGCATGCAGTCATTTCCTTTCTCTCAGCAATGGCCAGAAAGACAGTAGATCCAATCACGGAAGATACCATTGGAAAAATTTAAAAGCTAAATTCAATAAGTGTTTGACATTGGCCAGCAGGTTTCTGCAGACTGGAGCATTTAATACATCTGATAACTGCAGCAGCTTCGAGATCATTATAGATCTTGGTGGTGGCCGGAGGTGGGTGGGTAGGGCCGGCCGCTGCTACTCTTGGAACATGCAATATTCAGTCATTCCCCTTCCCTCAACACTGACAGGAATAGTAGTGAACCTGATCATGAAAGATACCACTGGAAAAATTTAAAAGCTAAATTCAATAAATTTAAGACCAGGACCGGCTGGGCTGGGGCATTTAATATGTTGGACAGTCGAGGTGGTGGCAGCTTTCAGATCATTATAGCTCTTGGCAGTGGGTGGTACTGAACACCGCTACTTGTGGAACAGGCAGCATGCGGTTCTTCCCCTTCCTTCAGCACTGACCAGAACAGTAGTAGGCCGTATCACTGAAGATGCCACCAGAAAAATTTAAAAGCTAAGTTCAATAAGTTTAAGACCAGTGGACCCATGCGAAAATTTCGCACTGCAGTCTAATGTTTTTTTTAGCAATATCTAATAGTTTTTAGACACAGGTTTAAACTTCTAAAGAAAAATTAAGGACTAAAAATATCTGAAAATAACATTAGTCAAGTCAGAATATCATCAAGTTTATTCCATCAAAGTTACACTAAAAACTGATCGAAGATAGGAAAAGCAAAAAGAAATTATCAATAGTATTTTAACTGCAGTTCAAGATGACATGATCTGTTTAAAGAAAAAACATGGGACAAAGAAAAATAAATTTAGCATTTGAATTTCAAGTTTGCTTTTAATCATAAATATAAAATAACCCGTGCAGTAACAACGTCCCACTTAATCTTTATTGTGCTATTTTTTTTATATTATTATTATTATTGTTCAGCACGATATAAGGCGGTATTTCATTTTTTTGGCAACACTGATTGGAGAAAAATCTTTCATTTCATTTATGAAAACAATGCCGATTTAATTTTTAATTAACTGCAATTTTTAATCAAAAAATATGTTTTAACGAAATGTAAGTGTACTATGTCAGAAGCCTGTTCAAAATGCTTTCATATGGTATCTCATTTATTGTTCTGCATTTTGTATTTGCTTAGAAAAAGGGATGTTGACAACAGAAATAATATATAGGTTATTGTCAGGGTAGGCTGGGGCGTTTAATATGTTGTACAACCATGGTGGCTTCTAGATCATAATTGTTAAAAAGGATCCAATTAATTTAATCAACTGTAAAGCCAATGACATCAAATAAAATAGACCATAACATTTGAAACTGGTTCCAAAAATGAAAGTATCTTTGTAAAAATTTAAAAAAAGAAAATTGAAAAAGTAAAAAAAGGCAGTTGTAGATGCTCAGCTATCCAATGCAAAAAAAAAAAAAAAAAAAAATCAGTTAAAAATATTGACATGCAAACAAGATATTAGAAAATAACTGCTCCATAGAATTAACATTAACGAGTGGGTGTTTTAGCATGAGGGGACAGGACCCTTAAGTTTACGATGAATTGCAGTGCCCATCACTTGATTCTTTTTCTTTTTTTTTTTTTTGTGGTCCTGCCCATTAGCTGTCAAGAAACTACTATTTTTTAATATATATATTTTTTTTTAATGCAAATTTGTAGTTTAATATATGTATGATAAATTTGTGTAACTGAATTTTTATAAACGCTTCACATTTCTTAAAAAAAAAAAAAAAAAAAATCCCCCAAAAATCTTAAATTTTAGGGCATCAAAGGGGTGTTACCCCTTAATGTATTTTTCTTCAGACATATTGTTTAATACAGTGTATATCATTGTAGTGTTATACCCATTTTTCATGATCGAAAAAGATAAAATGATTGTGTATTTAAAAAATAATTGTTAGTCTTTATCTCGGCAAACACAATTGTAAAAGTAATGATCTGTGACAAAATCACCTTACTGGCAAAGCAGTGTTGCCAGAAATTTTGTATCATCCTTGTTTTAAATTTTGTCAAAATCCTTTGGTTTTATTTCATAAAAATTAAGTCATTGCCATTATTACTAGTTTTTTGGAGTTGGAAATTGAAGAAATAAAACTGATGTTTTTATTACATTAAATGCAAAAATTTTAATGGTGTACCTTTACAAAAAAAAAATTACTTTCTTTTTATTCTTTAAATTTGTTAAAATCCTTTTAAAACAGTCTGTAGAAACTTGATTCCATTCACTGTTCGAAAAACCAATGGGAGTAAGAGTAATAATTGATGTTTGTAAATATTTTAACTATAATACTGATATATGCATTTCTGGTATGTACATTTAAAATAATGCATTTGGTATTACCTTGGTTATTTTTCTGCCAATATTATTTGGCTGTTAGATTTTCTTAGCATAGTAATTGTAGTAAATATTTCACTTGATATTTCTAAAGTAGAAAATATCTGACTATTGAAATGCTTTAAAAAAAAAATGCATAACTCTTTAATAGTTGTCTTTCTTTTGTTGGCTGATGCAACAAATCTTGAGATTTCTCTTTATCCCTTCCGCCTCCCTATATTATTTTTTTTTTATAGGAATTTGAGATAAATAAAACATGAAACTTTGTGAGCTTTTGTTTTTATTATGTCATATTTGTTTTATATCTTATTTTGCTGTTTCATTATTTTCTAAAATTCATCATGTTTTCATGTTTGTGTAATTTCAATTGTATTTACTTCTAATACTATAAACATAAATTTAAATTTTCTGTTTTAAAGGGGTCAAGGGATTTCTTTCTTTCTTTTTTTTTTTTTTTTTTTTTTTTTGTACTTGATTAAAATAATAACACTTTAGTAGGTTATTTTGTTGTCTTCTCTGATTGCAGTGATTGAGATTAAAGGTAATGAAGTTGTGTGTATTACTTACTATATTATTTATATCATGTCAAACATTCAAATGTGAAGATATCTGCTTTTTTTTAGAACAAAAAACAGTCACAATGTAAATTGTAAAATATTTTCCTTACTTTAAAAATATAACTTAAGGGTCCTCTTCACCCACTTGAAAACACCCGCTTGCTAATGTTAATCCTATGGGGCATTATTTTTCTAATATCTCGTTTGCATTTCAATATTTTTAAACTTTTTTTTTTTTTTTTTGCATTGGATAGCAGAGATCAACCTCTATTTTTGCTGTTGATTACCTTTTCGATTTTCTTTGTGGATTTTTTTTACAAAGATTCTTTCACTTTCGGAACCAGTTTTGAAATAAAAGTATCTTCCTAAAAAAAATCTGCAAAGAAAATCGAAAAAGTAATCAACGGCAAAAATAGAAATTGATCTCTACTATCCAATGCAAAAAAAAAAAATCAATTAAAAATATTGAAATGCAAACGAGATATTAGAAAAATAATGCCCCATAGGATTAACAATTGAGAGCGGGTGTTTTCAAGTGAGTGAAGAAGGACCCTTAAGGGCTTTCCAATAAATCTTCATTTATTGGAAGCTACTCACCAAATTACTACTCACTCACTGGAAGCTACTCACTCAACACATTAAGCTACTCACCAAAAACTACTCTAAAATAAAATAAAATCTTCTCATATTCAATAGTTTGACATGATAATAACAATATATTTGTATTACATTAAATTGTTTTACTAAATCTAAAAATTATTAATCTGATGATGCAAAAATATTTTCAACTTTCATTACAGATGTCAAGTCTATATTATATGTACTTACTTATGGGTATATAGTTATTCATCTGTGTAAGTTGAATTTTTGCCATGTTCAATTTTCATGTAAAAACGGTAATTATATTTGTATATTTCTGTGTCTCATTTTGTCAAATGTGAGTTGCAAGTGGACAATGTGTACATTTCTAAGATTTTTCCCTGAGAAATTCATTAAAAATTAACTTTTTATATGAAAAATGTTATATAAGTTCGAATAGCATGACATTTTCAAAAATTGTTTTTCTTATACATTATGTATTAAAATGTATTTATAGCTAGTAGAGCCTTGCTCACTTTACTGGTCAATTTTTCAAAACTAACTTGATATTTTGAGCCCTGCTACCTTTGGCAGGATACAACCAGGTGACGTTTGCCCTCTCTGGTCTTGAATCAAATGAACCTAGAATTGCTGTAGTTTTTTATTTTCAAATGAAAATCTTTCCAAACAAACCCAGTGTTGGGAACCCTACTGCCTTTAGAAGCATACACAAATCATTATTTTTCATCTTTAAGAAAGTGTAATTTGTATTATCTCAAATACATGCAGCAATCAACTCAGATTAAATTCAAATTTTCAGCATGTTCATTCATGTTGCCATTGGAACCGATTTAGCATTCTTCCAACTTGGATTTAAATATGAAAGTAGACAAAATTTAAAGGAAAATTATTTTTTCAAAAAACAATTCTGTTGCCTTACTTTCTTTTAATAATTAATAATAAAAAAAAAACTATACCTTGTTATTATTTTTCTTTAAGTGCTCATTTTTGGCAAAAATCTAATCTTCATGAAAAAAGTTACTGTACCAAATAAATTTTATTGAAAAGAGGACAAAATGTACTAAATTTGGCTAAAAGAAGGAAATCAGATTTCTTTTATGAATGTCAAAAAATCGCTGCAGAATGCTAAAACATTAATGGAAAAATTAACAAAAGAGTAAAAAAATCACTAATTCTTTAGTCATGGAAAAAAAATCCCTGCCTGTTAAAACTCTGTTAACTAATTAAAAAATCAAAAACTGCCTTCAAGGTACATAATTTCAGATATTTTTCTACCTTCCTGCACAGAGATTGTGCAGCTCCGCACAGCAGTCTCTTTAGAAAACTCCGGATAGACACACAAAAACATATATACATAGTCTATAAAAACATTTTATAGACTACCTGAACCGCCCAGGTTTCCCTGGGCCTGTGATAATAACCTTAAACAAAACTCAAGTTTGTATGATTTTATATCTTCAGAAAATCTTTCAAATGAATATAGTTTCTGGGGCCCCACTGCTTTCGGTAAAGTAGAGTGTTTCAAACGAACTTAGTTTTCGGGCCCCAATGTTTTTGGTAGCATCTAGTGTGTTCTCAACAAACCTCTTTCCGAACGAACCTGTGACCTGGGCTGTCGCTGCCTAAGGTAGCATATACCGGATGCACGGGAGATGATCAAAAACCAAGTTCGATGAACCAAACCTTGTAATCGGCCCCATAGAACCTGAGATAAGAATGTGCCACTGGAAGTGGAAGATGGGACTAAAATCTATAAAACAATTGCTAGCTAAGTTGAATGAACCAATTCCTGTTGAAATTGGTCCCATAGAACCTGAGAAAAGAATTTGTTCCTCCATTGTAAATTTAATGAATTACCTTTAACATTAACGTAATATCTAATTTATGGCTGTAGTGAGTAAATGTAAGTTGATGCTGAAAAAGAAGATTAATATTAATAAAAAGTGGTGCTGGGGTCTAAGGAAATTTTTAGTAATTTACAAAGTAGCTGGAGGACTCTAGAACCATGTTAAAGAAAATTGCAAGAGAATTGGATCATTTTTAAAGAATCTGCACCACAGGCTCCAAGAAAGAGATTTATATTCAAAATTGATTTTAGCTGAGGTCTGAGAAATTTTTTTGTTATTCATGTAGTAGCTAGAGGACCTAAGAAGTTATTAGAAGAAAAAAAAAGCTAGTGAATTGGATGATTTTTAAGGGAATATAGTAGGCGGTCAAAAAGAGGATAACTGATAGTTTTGAGCAGGGCCCTAAAAGGAAAACATCTTAAAAGTCCTTGTACTTAATGCTTTAGATCTTCAGTTTGTTGAAATTAAGCATAGGATATAAATTAATAATTAAAATAAAATTTTAAAGAAATGCTTAAAAAAGGGTCCAAGGGTCCCCATAAAAATAACAGGATGGTGGCCCGGGAGAGGAGACCAAGATTCAACTTTAAAGTTATGCATTGAGAGGGTGACACAATTAGGGGTTTGAAAAATGCATGCCATACAAAAAATTCAAGGGGCACCGGAGTGAGGGCCAGGGTCCTAACTGAAATGTAAAAATGAGGGAATAACTAAATAATGAAAAGGCCCGCAAAATGAAGAAAATCAAATTAAAAGGGGGCAAGTTATTAACAATTTAGGAAACAAAAACTTCAATGGGGCTAGAGTCTTAGTTGGAATGTAGAAATGGGGGAATAACTAAATAGAGAAAAGGTCCCAAAAACGAAGAAGATTGAATAAAAAGGGCAAGTTTTTAACAGTTTAGTGCACAAAAACATAAAGGGGCCCAGGTCTTAAAAAATTAAAAATCTGAGCATCAGGTGCATCAGGACCTGCTTTGAATTATCTACACCCAAATTTTCAGACTTCTATGGGCTGTAGATTCTGCTAGTTATCCACACAAACAAACAACTTTTTTTCATTAGTATAGATTTTTCTGAGTTTTTATTCCTGACTTCTAAAGTTAAATAAAATATTCTTCCTTCATTTGGTATATTAAAGTTCCAGCTTTTAAAATTTTCTGGAAACTAAGAAATTATTAAGTAATTTAAACTGTATCTAAATTATTATTTTTTTAGAAAGGATTGTGTTCTTTTTAAAAATTTCAAGAAGCTTTTAAGCTCTTTTCTCTATAGTCAATCTCTAAAATAAGTACAGGAATGTTTGTTCATTCAGATTTATCCTAATTTCAGAATTTTTTTATTTAATATATTTAATGATTTTAGAGGGTTTTTTTTCTTTTTTTCAATGGCTGTTAAGAGAAAACTATTTTACTAAAGAAATTAAAAATGTATATCTGATAATTTAGAAGTATTTGTATTTTTTTCAAAAGCTTTTAGTGTGTTTTAATAGTTACAATCAAATTTAATTATAAAAAAATTATCCTATTTCCAGACTTTCTTTCTTTTTTAAAATTTCAGGATTTTTAAAATAGGGATGAAACATCAAGTAAGTATCATAGTTCTTAGTTATGTCTATGTAATTATATTTATTCTTATTATAATCACCTGTTTCTAATGTAAATGCAATATTTCTAAGTTTTTGTTTTGTTTTGTTTTTTTAATGTTTTACTCTAATGCGTAGTGTACTTGCTAGTGTAAGAAGCAGTTATTTTATCCTCATTTACATTTTTTATTATCTACCATCATCTATGTAAAAGCTTACACACATGCATACTAAGCCTTGCATCACTTGTGTTCTGGCTTTTCTGTTTTGTCTCAATTCCCCCAAAATTTGCTATTGTTCATAACTTGACTTATTTTCTTCGATTTGATGCACTTTTGAATAGTATACATCAATACTGTCTTTTTATCCATTCTTTCATGTTTTATTTTAGTTCAGATGTTTTTGTGATTGTTTTAACAGTTTTTTAACAGTAACAATATTTTAGATTTTTCTCTTTATCAAAATTAGCTCATTGAATATAGTCATCAGTAGGCATGCTGTGATGACTCGATACTGCGACTACTTGCACGATTTCGGAAACACCAAATCTGTTGATACCAATCTTGAAAATTATCTGTAGAACTTATTAAAAAGTAAAATAATGCAGATTATATTGTATTTTTTTTTTTTTCCTCAACTCTCAATAGTATAATCCTTGTTTAATTATTTTAACCATACCTGACGGATATCTTATAAAGTATTAAAAAAATATAATAAATATGGCAAATACCATTTATTAATTTATATATTTTGACAACCTTTCCTTATAGTTCAGGAAGCAGCATCACATTTTGGCATTTTAGTATTGGTGATTTTGCTGTATATGATAGATTAGATGGTACAGGTAACACAACTGCCAGTCAGTTTGGTGCACCAGCAGGGATGTTTCATGACAACACTGCACAGCTTGCTACAATGTGAAATGAATAGCAACCTGATTACTCATGCTATTCCGACTTAGAGACATCAATAATAATTTTGCCATTCATTGCACATTACAGCGGGGTGTGTGATGTTGCTATGGCAACACCCCCTGCTTGTGCATCACCTGACTGGCTGTTTCATTATTTGTACTATCTAATCTATCATATATATCAAAATCATTGATGCTAAAATTCATTGTCAAAATGTGATGCTGCAGCTTAAACTATTCACTTTATTAGCAAATCTGTAATGGATATTTTGTTATTTGAAATGTACAGGATGTCCCTTTTTATTGACCAATAGCTAATTCCGAAATTGTTAGTTTTAGAGTTATAGTTCCTTTTGCATAAATGTTTCAAGTGTTGTTCTTCATCATATGAAAATCCATTTACATCAAAATAATTATATATATATATTTTTTTTTAATTACAAAATTTTAGCTTTTATACAGTCCTATAAGTTCTATTTAGAAAAACTTTATTCATGATTTAATAAGTTAAACAGTAAAAATTCCATTTTTTTACAATCAAAACTTACCAAGTTATGATACTTTGAATTTTATGAATTTTTAGCATTTTCTAGCACTAAAAACACTTTTTTTTTTATTGCCAAAAAACATCAAAAATTCATAAAATTCAAAGTATTATAATTTATAGTAAGTTTTGATTGTTGGAGAATGGAATTTTCACTGTTTTACTTCTGTGAGCATGGGGAAAATTTTCCTAAATAGAACATAGATCTAGGAACTGTATAAAAATTTAAATTTCATAACATTTACCATATCTATAACTATTTTGATGAAAATGGATTTTTATATGAATAAGAACAACATTTAAAACTTTTTTGCGATTGAAATTATATCTCTAAAACAAACAGTTTAAAAATCAGTTATTGCTCAAGAATAAGAAGTGACACGCTTTATTGAACAATACTTTGAAAATTCCATCTTTCATTTATAATTCCAATATTCAGACTATTGTGAAATCTCCATTTCACCATTTACAAAATTCTTAATACTTAAATTGAGAACTCTCCTTCATTACCTCTCTTCATTTCTAAATTTGTATTCAATATTTGCTTTATTCTTTTTCTTTTGGATTACACATAACATTTAGTATTTGTCTTGAGTGTTTAGCGTTTCTGACATTGAATCTCTATCTGCATGTATAAAAATACTTTAGATTTCTTTGTTACTGTACAGAAATAGGTATGTGTAAATTCTACAAGGTTTGCTTATGAGAATTTCAGAACATTTGTTGTTCAATTAAGTATTTTCAATTTATATAAAATAACCATTTATTTTACTATCAATAATATTATAGCATTTATTTAGTTGTATCTGCTTAAATAGTATATTTTCTTAATAAATTTGCTTTGTCATAGATTTATTGTATATATTTAGAGATTTTTAATATTTTTCACTTCAATTTATTAAGTCATATAAATAATTATTTAATTTTTTACCCATTGAAATACTATTTTATTTAAATGCTTCTCAATTAGAGTATATAATGACCTTTTATTATTATTTACTTTCAAAACAGAATAATGATGCTTTATGGAAGATATATATATATATATATATATATATATATATATATATATATATATAATAGACTTCCGATTATCTGAAATTCAACTATCCAACACACTTAGTTAACAAATGCACCTACTGCATACATTTTTCTTCTAAATATGGCTTTATGTTGTCTTATAATTCTGAAAATTTTCAAAACTTAATTATAGATTTTGTGTGTTAAATCTGCCTTGTTTTTAGGTGTGTTTATAATTATATAAATACGTAGCACCTATAGTAGTTGTCTAGTCCGTCCATCTGTCTGTCTGTCCGTCCGTATATAACAGCGCAAAAACTACACAACCAAATGGTTTGAAATTTAATATATATAATCGTTGCAGAATTTTGTCGAATCATTTCAAATTTTATGAAAATCTAATCAAAAATTAAAAAGATATTAATAAAAGTTTTCTTTATTCTATTACTAGCTAACCCGCCCGGCGTTGCCCGGGCCCGAGATAATTACAATCTTAGAGAAAGGCGTTAACCCCCTCCCTCTTCATACCCGCAAATATAATGAATAATTTGTTCAAGGAAACCACTGTCACCTACATTAACGCAATCATTAAAAAAAGAATTATATTTTTCTGATAATTAGAACATAACGAAGACGCTACGCTAAAATAGCCGGCAGATGACACCCCTTCCCGACCTCAATTTCAAATCTATATCTTAATTAGTTACCTAAATTTTTGTTCATTAGTAAAAACTGGCAATTATTTCCTTTCGTTTTCGCAAACTAAATGGAGGGATCGGCCCGAGAAACAGATCTCTTTGTAGTTCAGTTTTTAATGAAAGCAGATCCCTGTCTGAAACTTTCTCGGATCGTTTTCACTGGCGCCGGCAGATTTTTGGCAGTTTTTTGCATAAATTAAAAAAAATTACCAACCTAATTTTTCAAAAATCACATAGTCAGATACAGAATATTTTTTTACATATGCTCAGAAATTTTCAAATTGATATCTCAATTAGTTTTCTTAAAATTCGCTAATTAGTAAAATAATTTCGAATTTGTTCATTTCCGCTCGCAAATCCAACGCGCCAGTTCGTTTCTTTTGCCATTTTGACTTAAAAGATGACATTTTAGAAGCGATGGTTAATGAGAATCTAATTAATATCTAGGCTAATTATCAAAATATTAAAATTCTGAGGCTCAGGTGCACATGGCCAGACCTTGGACTATCCACACCTAAATTTCCAGACTTCTAGGTGGGCTAGGTTTTGCTAGCCATCGCCAACAGACACACGGACACACACACAGAGCGAAACTTTCTTTTATTAATATAGAAATCTTATCATACGTAATCTATATGATATAAAAGTGCAAGTCATGTGACTGAGGAAAACAAATACAGTAGAAGATCTTTATAATGCAATTCTCCATATAACGCACAACTTCTCAAATGTAAACAATGAATTTTTAATTAAGAAACACCTGAATTCCCACATTAAAAATAGTTGTTATTCTCTAGAGGATTAAATTTGATACATTAGTTCAACTTTATCTCCTTAATTCAGAGCTAATTACTGAAAAAAATTGTTATGATTTGATACAGGTATGTTTGGACAATGTTTATAAAGTAGATTTAACAATGTATGGAATGATCTATATTATGCAAAAAATTATAATCTGCGCAACTCCTGGTAATAAAGAATGCAATATAAAGATACTCTAATGTATTTTGGTATGTTTCACACATATTTGGCCATGTTTTACAAGCTAAATTTAATGATGTGTGAAATATGATCTATATAATGCAAAATTCTATATAACGCACAACCTTGTATTTTTAGGTTTGCGTTATAAAGGTAACCACATCTTTTTCCTTATGCCAAGTGTCCATTTTTATTCAAAATTAATTTTTCGAATAAAATTGCGCTAAAGTTACATTTTTAGAAAGATTGTTCAAAAAAATTGTTTGCTTGAGAGATGAGTTACATTAAAAAATGTATAGATTCTGAGATAACTTCAGTGAAAATTAGGTTAACAGTCGAATATCTCAATCCATTAAAGTAAATAAACAAAATATTCATTCGTCGTGAGTCATAGAAATATTAACCATGGAGGTAATCATTCGCAAAGCAAGATCTCCATAACAAATTTACAGCTCTGTCTGGTGTCGAGAAAAAGAATTTGCATATGAAAAACCTGACATACGTAATAAGAAAAAAAATGGCATCCTCATTTCGTTCATAGCAGACGATATAATTAATTTCACTGAAATAATAATGATGATTTTTTACATTGTAAAACTAGTTATAGCACGAAATGAATACACTTCATTTGTCACGTTTAACGTACAATTTCCAACTTGTTATTATTTTTATTGGGGTTTCATACTTAAAAAGTAAAAAGGGAACCATTATAAGATCATACAAACGTCTGTCTGTCTGACACAGACATTTTCCTCAAAAACAATGAATGTGTAAAGTTCAAACTTGGCAGAGTTATAAATGCTATTGACCTGCATATTTATAGATTTTTAACCGTTCACAATTATTTTTAGAAAAAATTTAGGGGGCTAATTAAGTTACTTGAAAAATAATTTTTTTTTTAATATATTGTGTGGAATATTGTTCGAAAGATCTCGTAACACTGAACTCAAAAATATATTTGTTTTAAGAAGTTTAGGTATTATATTTTCAGGGATATCATCAAAAATGTACTGTAAACATACACCCCACCCCCCAAAGTACCATTTCCGAATCTACTGAAACTAAAATTATGAAAAAGTTAGGGGTAGGTAGAGTTTATTTAAACCTTGCAGGAAAACTATAGCGATTGTCCTAGGTCACATAGTTTTTGAAAAAATTGCATTTTACCATTACACACAAACTTTACTTGTGGGTGCTTAGTGCCTGAGCGTTTTGAGGGTATCTATCGATACAGAATCATCCAAAGATTGTTTTTTTTAAGCGTCAGTAATTAGCTGAGATATTAATAAAACACCTATCTAGAAAATGTGTCATGTACCAAGGCAGCAGTGCACGTTTGCAACTTTCTTTCGAAGCACACTTGGCACAATGCCAAGTTTAAACTTTGTATAAAGTCTTTGTTTTAGATGGAGCGAATCATAGTGATAAACAGTCAACATTTTCCATTCTGATTGAATTCAATTATTAAAGGCAATTATAGAAAAATAATTCATAGAATAATTCCAATTTTTTTTACAGAGTCTTATTATTCTTTTAGCAATGATTTTTTGTAATATTGCAGTTAGTAATTGATAAATTTATTGCAGAGAACCCTTTGTGCCCGAGTAAAACTTGCACTTGACCAATTATTTTATTATGGTATTTATCTTATTTAAAGTATATTTAATTATAGTTTGATGTTTATAAACTTATTAAATGCCATTATAATATGTTTTCCTGGTTATCCATTGGTGTATAGATTAAACAACATAACCCCAGTCCTGTGTGTGTTGGATAATTGAAAGTCTTATTATATTACATTTTGGGAATGTGGAGGATGGGAACTTTTCAGTTAATTGTAATATCAGAAAGAAAAAGATACCTTTAATACTATACTTGTTTATTACACAAATGTCATCTGATATTCAACATGATTGATTCAACATTCTTGATAATCAACATGAGTGAATAGAGAATACCTATTGAATTGTATTTCTAATATTTCTTTTATAGCCTGAATTGTTTTAATAAGATAATCTCCAATATTTTTATTTTTTGTTTGCGTAACTTAGAAAATGTAACCATTTTTCTTATATAATAGAATCAAAAATCAAAGTAAAACATTTTTGTATCCATGTGCCTCCATGAAATGAGTGATGTCATCCCATTTTCTATTGGCTTATATTTTGTTTAGTACTAAATTATAGTCTCCGAGTTTGCCTTATAACTTTCAATTCAAGTCTTATTTTATATGAGATGAAAATTATCAAATATATAAGCTAAGATTAATAATAGTACACCAGTGATTTTTGCAATAACTTGTATTTTCTATTAAAATGGTGAGAATGTTGAAATTTTAGATTATGGTGCAATAATTTTTTCCCTAAAGAAATATAGTAGTAATATTTATTAATTAATTAATTAATTAATTTACTTATTTATTGGTGAATATATAAAACACAGTTGTTTGTGTTTCATCTCTTCATGGTATATTCCTTTTGTGTTTTTTCTTCAGGTTTTTATTCATTTTCTTCTTTTTGGTATTGTTGCTGTGTTTTTATTAAGTGTTTAGATGTCATTTTGCAATCATTATTATCATTTTATTTTCAACTATTATGCATCTAAATCTGAGGTTGAGTGCTTTGTCAGCCAAACTCGTTTCTTTAAATGTAATGATATAAATTCTGTCAAGCTCTTATTTTTTTTTATAATTGATTATCTAACAGAATTGGTGGTCTAGAAATGATCTTTATTAATTTTATTTTTCAATGTACTATTATAATGTCACTATCTAGAAAATTTGATTTGTTTATTTTTAAATATTTGTAATATTTTAGATGTGGGGGTGTTTCGTAATTAAAGGCAATTTGGTCAATCAGTTTTAATTAATTTAATTATGTTAATTCCTAATATGGTTTAACTTAAACTGTCTTCAGATAAAATTTAAACATTTTTTAGTTTTATTAGATCTATTATGGAAAGAATCTTTCAAAAGGATTAAAAATTTAAGTATGTTGTTTATCAATTTGGTAACTTTATGTTTTGGCAGTTGATAAATTGAGAATAAATTTGTTTCAATTATTGTCCAAAATTTCTTTTAGCTATAAGATTAGCTTATTTATACTTTCTGTCAGTTAGTGTTTTTCACTAATTTTTTACTAGCATCAGCATATCTAAAAATATATTATTAATAAATGTTATGACAAATTTTCTTAAGGCTGCTCTCCAGTAAACTTCCCGATTCCCCTCGCTAATGTTATTCCTATGGGCGTAGGATGCATTTGTATTTTTAAAATATCTCCTCGTAAAATTATTATTTTTAACTTCTGTTTTCTTTGTACTATTCTTAAAAAATGTCCTTTTTTTTCTTAGTTGTCAATTTGTTTCTAAAATATATACTTAATTTTATATGAAACGTTAAAATCTTATTCAGTTTCGCTAAGATTTTAACGCATAAAAATATAAATTAAACACATAATTTAGAAATATTTTGATAACTAAGAAAAAAAGAGACATTCTTTAAGAACGGTACAAAGAAAACAGAAGTTTAAAATATCAATTTTCTGAGGAGATATTTTAAAAATACGAATGCATCCTAGGCCCATAGGAATAACATTAACGAGGGGAATCGGGAAGTTTACTGAAGAGCAGCCTTAAAATATGCAAAATGGTATAAAATTCAAATTCTGCTAAAAATTCTTAGTGTTTCAGCTCTCCACTGCCCAGTTTTTACAACTCTTGCTCTTGCATGTATTTTACTTTCTAAATTTGTTTCAGGATCTAATAATTGCATTATAAATTTAGCCCTTTACTACACAAATTGTTCTTTATCGTCAAAGAAAAATTATGAAATTACTATTTATCAAACTTTTTACAAATTGCTTTTTGTGTCTATTTATGTCTTAGCATATTATGAAAGTGTGACGAAATATGCTATTAATTACTTCTTGCAATCGTATATTTGGATTCTACATCTTTAAATCGTCAATGGGCATGTAATAAATAAATCTACAAACAGATTTTCTTTTTTTACTCATTATTACATAATGGTATAGTTTTGGTTCTCCTCTTCTCCTCCCACAGAAATACAGAAAATATTGATTTCATTTTATTAAGAAAAAAACTGTACTATACATTGATTATTTTAGTTTCCATTCTGTTTATTACTTTATTAAAACTTATATGCTTTTTTTTTTCCTTTCTTTTTTTTTTTTTTTTTTGTACATTTAAATAATTTTTATGAATATTCTACTTACACTGATTGTTTAAATCTGGACATAAGACTCAGGATAATTTTTTTTTTTTTTTCTGCATTCTGCATGTTAAATCTGGGAAATAAAAAATCCTCTTGCTTGGGTGGTGGTTGTTAAATAGGAATGAAGAATTACAAAGCCAGAAGACTATACTTTTCTGGAAGAATCCACTGTGAGAGGGATTAGTGACTATCTTTGTAGATCTTCACATCCCTCAAGTTTTGGTAAAGCAAGTGCAGGTCGGAAAAACCTGACTTAAGGCTTAGGACCTGGCTCCGAAGCTGTTGGGGGATTCCGGCTCGTCCCCGAGTGCAAATGTGGTTGGACTCCCAAGAGGGTGGGATCCATCGCAAATCACAGCGACCTATCTCGTCAATCACTTGGAAAAATGGGGGTGGTCAGCTGGTGGCGATGCCCCCACTGACTGTAATTGACCCCCACTGACCCCTGGTCGTGCTCATTAAAAGTTCCTCAGAACTTCGGAACGGTGGTTGACATGCCTGACAGGTGCCTATAGGCGCCTGGTGGCACAACTCAGTTGTTATACCTTTCTGAAAGTAATAATTAATTGTACTTCATCTCACAAACCCATTCAAGATTTTTTGATCTGATGATTCAATAATAAATTATAATTTTTGGCAGAATTGAGGCTGAACTTTTAATTAAATTTTCCATCATTAGCCTAACAATAAGAACTAAAGCTTTATGCAGCAGGATAAGTTGTAGTTCTGAAAGTGGAAATAGTCTACATTAACTATTCCTTTGCCAAATTGATTATTTATTAAAAAAGAAAATAGCAAAAATAGCATTTTGTGTATATAAGGGTTAAATTTTCTTTTAGAGCCATGTTGTATCCATCTTTTTCATTATTTTTTTTTTTCTTTTAGTTGTGATTAATTCAACCCGACATCAAGGAAGAACTATGCATTTTTGTAGCTTTTGCCCATATTCATCTTATTTATTGGGAAACCTTAAAAAACATGTGCACATTCACACTGGAGAACGCCCTTTTAAATGCCCAATGTGTAACTACCGAAGCAGCCAAAAAGAAAACTTGAAAAAACATTTAGTGCTACATAGCAGACCTGTTGATGTTACAGGAAATTTTTTATGAGCATGTTGCACATTATTTTAGAATTTAATGTTTATTACTGTCAATGCTTACTGTAAAGTATTAAGATCCTGGTTATACACATCTGTTATTCATGCTGTTTGTATGATAATTTACTTTGTTTTTAGATATGTGTAAGTGTGTTTAAGTAGAAAAATGTGTGCAGCTCATCAAAAGATACTTATGTTTTAAAGGTTCAAGAAGGAATAATTGAAAAAAGAAGAAAGAAAGAGAAAAAAATTGAAGTTTGAATATATATTTACTGATTACCATTAAAACAGTTTTAAATAATTTTTCTCTCAAAGGTAAACTTTGTTTCAGACAAAGTGTTGATTCAGAAGTTAATACAGGCCTAAGGACTTGGATAATTATGCAGTAGCATGTAATTATCTTTTTAATTTTATAACTTATACAGAATTATATGCATCTTAATTTTAGAAATCAAGATTATATTCCAGCTAGCATTTTGCCTTCCTATGTAATGTGTCTGATGTCATTTAAACAACATAAACTACATTCATATTCATATAATAATATATATTTTAAAAAGTTAGATAGTTGTAAAAAATTATGAGGAATACTTTTTTGAGTTTTGCAGTCTTGCAGGATTGTTGTATATACTTTTGTGTAAGAGTTAAATCATATCAGTAAACAGTAATACAGTAGCTATACTGCTTGTACTTTAGGTTAAAAAAAGAAAATATTACATTTGAACAAATATGGAAATAACTACATTGAATATAGGATTTACTGAAAAATGATGTCAAGAATAAAAAATAAGTACAGTAGAAGATCTTTATAATGCAAACCTAAAAACACGAGGTTGTGCGTTACATAGAATTTTGCATTATATAGATCACATTTCACACATCATTAAATTTAGCTTGTAAAACATGGCCAAATATGTGTGAAACATACCAAAATACATTAGAGTATCTTTATGTTGCATTTTTTATTACCAGGAGTTGTGCAAATTATAATTTTTTGCATAATATAGATCATTCCACACATTGTTAAATTTACTTTATAAACATTGTCCAAACATACCTGTATCAAATCATAGCATTTTTTTCAGTAATTAGCTCCGAATTAAGGAGATAAAGTTGAACTAATGTATCAAATTTAGTCCTCTAGAGAATAGCAACTATTTATAATCTGGGAATACACGTGTTTCTTAACTGAAAATTCATTGTTTACATCTGAGAAGTTATGCATTATATGGAGAATTGCATTATATAGAATTGCGTTATAAAGATCTACTGTATACATAATGGAACTTCAGTGATATTACTTTTCCTTTTGTCTTGTTTTTCATTTCTTCAATAATATTGGGTCTTGGTGTATATATATTCATATATATTGTTTTTATGTATATTTAATTTGTTGTGTTTTTTTTCTTTGTATTTTAATTTATAATACTGTTCTAGTTTTTGACCAATCTCAAAAGAGAACAGTTTTTTATATTGAACTTACACACATTGGCATATAAATATATCTATGCATATTTTTACATAAATACACTGACTGAATTTGATTATTTTTGTTAAATTCTCCTGACTTCCATATTGTTGATCTCTAATAACGGTATTCAAAGTTTGACTATAGAGCTAAAACTCTTTAAGATTTAAGAATGTAAAAACCATGATTAATGCATAAGTTGATAATATATTTATCAATTATGATGATTGTTTGAAATAATACATTCATTTTGCATATTTTATCCTGACAGAGCCCATTATTCCATTTAAATCTCATCAAAATTTTATCAAAAGCTTCAAAGACAAATTATGAAATTTCTCAAATGTTGAGATTATATGAAGCTTTGAAATTGTTTTTCTTTCATTGTTTATTTTATTAAGTTATTGCCATTGCTATGTAGTTATTAATTAAATTTATATTTCCTGACAGTAATTTATTTTAATGTTATGTTATTTAAGTAAAGTGTAAATATGTAAGAATGTGTAGCATAGATCTGATGCACTTGTTTTGAACTAACTTTCTTAAATATTGTTAATTAGAGCTGCACTTTGATTTTTTTTCCTCAAAATTTTGTTCCTTAATTTATTATAAAACATTAATGTCAAGAAATTAGTGAATTTTATGTAGATTTATATATTTGAAAAAATTTGAGCACATTAAAATCAAAATATATCTTTGACTTTGCTATGAATACTTAAAAAACATGTATTATGAAAACTTTTATATTTTATAAGTAAATAAAATGTTTGAAGGTATTTATCCATTTTATTGTATAAAAACTGTACACCAGATTCTGAATATTTGGTGAAAATATTTAAAATTGTTAGAAATAGACTTGAAAATAATTCATGGATATAAACATTGTAGTCCTTCATGTTTAGGAAGGACTGGTGTGTGACTCTATATTACATTTTTGTTGAAAACGTTTTCCTTAAATCACTGGTTTTAAATGATATATACAAGACCTTGTTGACTTTATGAAAATATTTCTTGACACTGTGCAACATAATAATCCACCTAGAGACTTTGTGGAAAAAATAATTATGTGATGTGTAGGAAACATGTATACACAAAACTTTATTTTCTATTCAGAGAGGATATATGCTGATCTTCTAATAAAATGTTATTTCTCTTCATTTTAGGCTTGATATATCTCCTAATCATATGTGTGTGAAATATGATATTATAAAGCTGTGCATCCAATATTTTTATAAACTGCATCTTAACAACTATTTTTTCCTAGTTTAATTTCTACATTAAAATAGTCAGTTAACACACCCTTAAGTTGAGGGTCTTTTTTTCTCTTGAAAAGTTTATTAAGCTGCTTATGAAAAAAAAAATCTCCTTTAAGAATAAAATTTTAGTACTTACAGTTGCAATAGACTACTTTTCTTGAAATTTGTACTCATGTATTTGATTTGTAATGTAAGAAAATTGAAAATTATACTTATTTCAAATTAAATTTTAATAAATTTAAATTGTAAATTATTGAACAAATCCAGACCTTGAAAAATTTTTATATTTCAAATAAAGTGGAGCATTATATATATTAAAAAAACTGTTTTAGTATTTTTCAACTAAATAGAATATTTAGATTTTTACAAATTTGTTTCTTTATTTTGCAAAGAAATTTTTCTTAAAATAATTTCAACTTACCCCTATTTCGGAATATTAGTTTACATAAAACAATTAAATGCTATGCTTATTTTATTAATTGAACTATGTTCAGTGCATGGCTTATTTTCATTGACTAATTATTTTTAGAATAGATTATTATTCAGAAAATGTGAAAAAGAATTTGTACTTTCTTAGAACAGTTAAGACTATTTAAAAAGGCTTATGTAGTACGAGCAGTTTTAAGATGCAGCACGATCTGATTTTATTTATTCCAAATGTCTCTCCTTGTATGTTTCATTCCCACAGAGTGACATTATTGTTTGAAATAATTTAAAGTCTTAAATTTTTAGTCTTTCAGCTACTGCCTGTATATATTTATAATATATACACATTACATATGTTATCACATTAACATATGTAACTGTATAGTACTTGGCTTGCCTTCTGACTGTTAGAAATGTATAAATTACATTGCATATCAAATGACAATTAAAGTATTTATATTATTGCTGGTTGTTTTCCTTTCTAAACTGTAAAAAATAATATAAGAGTTTTTATTTTATTTTCAAAATGCTATTTTCATGGTGCAATAGTAATCTGTGAAAAATGTTTTATTCTTATACGATGAATTTTTTGTTATATGATTTCAATCACATCATATTATTCTATCTGTACATCAATTATTTAACTTATTTTCTGGCATAATTTTTACTTTTTATTAAAATTTCTTTTTATTGTATAAAGAATATGTTTGCTTTGCTTTTTGAAATTTAAATCTTTTGGGCTACTTTATTAAACATAGACCAGAGTTGACATTTCGTAGAAGAACGTCTGAAGGGGAAATAATATGAATTATTCATTTTATGCAGTTTAAGCATTTACAAATTGATATTACTATTGTTGAGGTTCATTGAAATTCCTACTGAATTAATATTAGCAGTTTTACAGTTATCTCTCCAGAGCTATTTCACTATGTGGACAACCAAATAACTTAAGTTTGCCATAATGCTAAGATTTTATCCCATTTTTATGTAAATCATATTTATTGTGTGGTTGTCTTTTATGTCATTTAGTGAAATTTTTACACCATATTCTATGCACAACTCCCAACTCAATGTTTATTTTTATTTCCCAGCTGCAGAAAATTCTGGGGCGAGTGCTGTAAGTTAATTAATAATATTATTATTAAGGCTGTTCGTAAATCCAAAGTGGCTACTTTCTGATCCATTCTTAATGTCACTTTTATTCATAAAGACCTGAAATTTGCAAGTATCTGTATTCAGGAGCAAAAAGTTGAAAAGTGTTTTCTGTTTTTTTATAAAAGCAAAAGATTTTTCAAAAAATGTCAAATTTGGCATTTTGATCCAATTTTTGAGAGACAACAATCGAGAAAAAGTTGTCATCAGAGGGCAATCGACTACAACTAATATGTAATTTGTTTATTGAAAAAGGAAAATCGCTGTTCAATTCCAAATCCCTTCAATAGTCACATGTGTAAATTTCATGCTTTTGACTCCACAAATGTGTCAGAAAGATTTGTGTTGTTTAGTAGAGCAAGTAAATTTTGAAATACCCTTAATGTAGATGCTGCCGCCTTTTTAGTAATATGTTTTCTATTTTTGCACATTTAATTTTTTTTAGCAGAAAATTTCAAATTACATCAATGCACCTATTCATTTCAATTCCATTATTTTGCATCCTTTTTCTTATTTGTTACTCCATTATTTCATTACTTTGCTTGTTTATGTTTCATGCCTGTGTTGTTATAAT
This sequence comes from Maratus michaelseni, assembly GCA_963931845.1. NCBI lineage: Eukaryota > Metazoa > Arthropoda > Arachnida > Araneae > Salticidae > Maratus > Maratus michaelseni. The sequence continues at coordinate 145,212,985 of OZ007596.1, forward strand.
ACATATCCAATATTTTTGTCATTTCCCCCTCAATACAAAATTAAATTATATACAAATTTACTAAATGAGCTACTTTTATGTTTTATTTATTTCTAACATTTTCTGAACTTATTAATTAGAAATAATGGAAAACTGAAAATCTAAAATTTCATGTTGTCTTATTGTCTTTCATACTATATCTACTATTCTAAATTTGGAAGTGCAGGGATTGGAAAAACTACTTTTTTATTGTAGCCAACTACTTTTACTACAACTACTTTATCACAAATGTAGTTAACTGCAAATACAACTACTAGTTTTATAAAATAGCGACTACAAACTACTTTTCAAAAGTAGTCACTACTTCGCTACTTTAATATTTTGTCAAAGGGTTCAAGTTTCAAAAGAAATAGAAGATACGGATTAAATAATAAAGTGACCCCTCATTATACCATGTCTGCCAGGATATAATTAAATAAATGTGACATAACAGAGGGCATTAAAAAATGAAGAAAGATAACATACAAGAAAATGTTTTGTATTTTTCTTCAAAATTTTAGTTTGTACACACATTACAAATTTCTTAGCAAAGTTAAGAGAGATATTATAATCTAGAAAAAAAAAAAATCTAAATGCAAACAATAAATAAATCTATATGAGGCAATTCTGAATCATAAGAAACCACCTGGCGTTAAAACACGAAGACCTAATAAAAAGTTAATAGACAAGTGTTGCCAGCTAGAAAATTAATCCCTTTGATGGGCTAGTACTTGATTTTAGCAGTAAGTGTCAATGGGAAAAATCTAGAACTTCATGTGATGCGTTGCTATACACTACAGCTGAGGTTTGCCACTGAGATTTGCAAATTGTTGATCAGAACAAATTTTGCTCAAAAGAAGCAAGTTTCAGCAACATGATTTGCAGAATGGCACCCACCCACAAAAGTAGCGTCGGTTCTCGCTACGAACTACTGATTTTTTGTATCGCACTACTCGCTACACTACATTGTTCAAAATGTAGCACGCTATACTACAAACTACTGTAAAAGTAGCGACTACTGTAGTTTTGATACTTGTAGTATGCTACTTCCAACCCCTGTGGAGGAAGTGCATATGAAAACCATCACTAGCATTGTCAACCATCCTGTTGAATTTATAATTTTAACAATCTTTCATTAACCTTCTTTTTTTCTGCTGGTCATTGTTTATCTTCATTGGTATTTACTTTGCTATTGATTTCTAAACATTTAGCCAAATGATTTAAACTGCACAATTTTAATATAGTAATTTTAATTTTATTTATTGGGAAAATTTGTTACAGTTATAAAATCATTATCATGCCAGAAATTGTGTTGATGGTGCAGCAAAATTTTCAGAAAATATTAGACTTTAAAATTATTTCTCAAACAAGTTCTTACTATGCAAATTTGAGATTTTATTATACTCTGTCATAAAAGAAATGTGTTTAGAGAAAATCCTTCTAATAAGCAGCTTAACATTTTAAAGTTTTTTTTTTTTCCTTTTTAGATTAATCTAAGTATTTTATATAACTTAACACAACCACTCTGCTCAACAGTCTATATTCAGTCAAATGAAAATTTCAGCTTTGAATTTTTTTATGTTTGTTAAAGTGAATGTTTTATCCTATGCTACTTAGAAAACCATGAGTTTCAAAATAATCTTCTGCTTGTAAAGTTTTGTTTATTAAAAAAATTAAATAAATGTTGCAATTTTTTTAATATCTGTGTTAAAAGATAAATGTATTTAGGCTGTATGAAAACATTCACGCAGTCTAATTTATTAAGTTAAAAAAAAAAATTATTACAGTAATATCTGTTGCAATGAAATTGCAAAGGACCAGAGAAAAATTCTGGTTAAGGCAGATTTTTTTTTTTTACCAGGTGTAATTATATGGTATTCTTTCTGTCAGAGCCATAATATTTTTCCATTTAAGGCAGAATTCCATTATAGACAGGTTCTGTTTTCACAAGTTTTGCTGTATTAAGTTATTAATTACTTCAACTAGTTTCAATAAAAATTAACTTCACAGTTACATAAAATTTTAGCTTATTTTATGATTATTTCTTTTCTGTTGATCTCATGTCATATTCTTTTTTAGTTGTAATAAACTCAACCAGACAAAGGGGAAGAACTATGCATTTTTGTGGCTTTTGCAATTACTCGTCACATTTGTTGGGGAACCTTAAAAAACATTTGCGTACTCATTCTGGAGAACGTCCTTTTAAATGCCAAGTCTGTAATTACAAGAGTAGCCAAAAAGAAAACTTGAAAAAACATATGATGCTACATAGACGATAAGCATTTAATTGATAGAACTTACTTGAAGGACTTAAAGATGTCACAATTCTCCTTTACTCTAAGGCTGAGTTTATTTATTATTTTGTTTCAAGTGCAATATTTCATTTTATTTAAAAATCTTATGGTTATGTTTATTTATACATAGTTAAATTATTTATTACATTTCTTTTCTATACTTGTTGAAATTGTTTTTTACAGCAAGATGCTGAAAAATACATTTTCATAAAATAATTTTACTAAGTAAATGTCAAAGATATAACTGCAGTTGAAATATTAATTTTTGACATGAGAACTAAAGATTAGTTCTCAAGTGATTTTTCTTCTTCAAAGATATGCTATTTGTTTGACTTTGTATTGCCTAAAAAAAAAAATTATTAATAATTTGTTTTTATATAGAAGAAAAATTGTGTTTCTTTTGCTTCATATTTACTTTATGATAAAATTGTTAACTTCATTTAATACTTTATGTAAATTCGCTGAAGTTAAAGAAAGTAAATCTTAAATTTAATTTCCATCCAGTAAATGTAGATGATTTTGATATATTCCATCAATTTAATATAATAAGCATTTGGTTTCTTCCCCATCCCCTCAAATTACCCTCTGTGGCAATTTTGTTTTATTTCTTTTTATTTTATTAGTCTTGTTTTATTTGTGTTTATTATTATTTATTTACCTTATTTTATTTTACTTTTGCACAAGCAGTAGCTGTAGTTTGGATATTTTGTAAATCAGTAATGAATTCTTAATTGATATTTTAACTCAATGATATAAATGCTATATTAAAATCCATATCAATCAATGATTGTACAAAATTTTTGCAAGCCAGTTATTGATTGATAATTTATACTTTTTAATTTTGTACTTATAAAAGATTGATTGTTATTGTTAAAATTTTCATGTTATTTGATGTATGGCTATTAGTTTTTTAGTTACTTAATAAATGTCTTCTAAAATTGTGATAATTTCTATAAATCTGTATATTTTATGTGTTATATAACTGCCATTTTGTTAAGCTTTCATTTTCTTTGGAGAATGCAAATTACTTTATTCTGTCATTTTCTATGTACTGCTTCTTTTTATTTTCATTATAGCATTTTTTATTCTTTCATATACATTAAAAAAAGAAAAAAAAAAAGATTTAAGAAATGTGATATTTTTATATTTTTGTTATCTCTATTTTTATTTTTTATTTTTATTTATTTATTTATTTATTTATTTGTCTGTTGCTTGTTTTCTATATTATAACATGGCACAATATTAAAAAAAAAAAAAAAAAATATGTATATTTATTTTTAATTTGGTATAAACTGATTGCATTATATCACATGGCAATATTTTCTAATGTTTAAATAATTTTTTGAGTTGTATCTTGATAATCATGCTCTACAATAATGTTTTTATGTATTTTGTGTATCTTATTCTCTGCATAGCAGAAATGTTCGAGCTGGACATCTTTTTTGTATCAGTTGCTTTATATATTTTTCCTAGTATTAAAATGTTATGTACTGCTATATCATGTTTGTTTGTTTGTTTTTTCTGTATTGATCATTTTTGTTATAAACTCTTTTATCATTTGTAGGTTTATTTTCTTTAAATTGGCTTTCAGTTTACATAAGTGGTAAAAATAGGTATTTGTTGATTTTCACACAATATGACCCTCCCCTCTTAAATATATTTTATGATTATTTACTAGAGTATGTTTAAAGTAGGTGAGCTACTTATAAAAGTCATTATTATTATTTATTTATTTTTATTTTATTTTATTTATTTATTTTTTTTTTTTTTTACTCATGTTATTTATGCTAAATAATAATAATAATAATAAACAAGCAGAAATTACATTATTTTCATTTTTAAAAATTGTTCAAGTTACACATATCAATATGTATATTGAGATGTAGTCGTATTGCCATAAGCTTTTCTGCAGCATTGTGCTAACTAGTTTGTACTCCCCTCCCCCTCTATTTTTATGTTTGCTGATTTGTATTTTAGCTAAAAGTTCCGATATTCTTAAATCAGTTTTTAATATTCTATGATATTCTTCTTTTGATAAAAAGCTTTTCAGAGAATTTTTATCAGCTGACAATTTTTGAGGTAAATTAAAGAAAGATATATAAATCAATATAAACTTGTGGACAATAATATTTCTTTAAAAAGCAATTTTATACATTTTTTTGTCAGTTGACAATTATGGAGATGGATAAAAAAAAAAAATAATTTTGTCTGTATTTTTAAGATTTCAGTCATATGACAACACTTTGATCTGCAAGCTTCATGATTGACTTTTCCAAATGCCACAACAGCAACTTAAAATTAGTTAATACAGTTTTTTTTTTTTTTCTTCCAAATTTAGTTGTGCATTTTTTAGAATGGTGTTTTTTGTCTTTTTGTGCTTCATTCTAAATTGCTTCCCTGTATTCTCTTCTTGTATTCATTTAAGGAAACTAACTGTTCAAGAAGACTGTGAAATTGAATTTTATTAGGAATAAAGTGCTTTGATGGATTTCATTGTGTACAAATTGCTGTTGAAACAAATTACATGTAAAAATTGCAAATACCAAGAATTATAGAAAGATTCTAGCAGAAAGAGTGAATTAAATTTTTAAAAAGGTAAATGTTTCATTAAATATGTCAAAAGTTAGAAACAGTGCAGACTTTATCAGTGTAAATATTTTGAGTTCTCTTCAGCTGTAAGGAAATGCAAACTTATTATCTACATCTGATAGATTTTTTTTTTCTTTGTCAGTTTAAATTGTTTTGAAAATTTTCTTTAAGATAGAAAAAAAAAATAAATGAAAAATAGAGCAATCTATTTTGAAAAGAAGTGCTTTTCTAAAGTAATGCAAAGTAATTTTTAATAAGCTATGTATAGGTAAGAATATACTTTTAATATTATCATAGTCATGTAATTATACGACAAAAACAAGAAATAGTTTCATAATAATTAAAAGTTAATTAAAGAATTCAGAAGTTCAAATATTAGTGATATATATATATATATTTTACACTGGGATGAAAATAGAACAGAGTTAATTTTTCTAGGAGGAATTAATTAAAACATTTACTAAGAAATTACACAATATTTATTTTTCATTAAATCATTAACTAAGACATTAAAAGGACTAAGACACTTTTCATTTATGTAAGTACTGAAATATAGTAGAATATAAAATGAATACAAAATCATTCCAGTCAGCATAAGTTATGTAGGGTTACTTTTCACACATGACTTTCCTCGCCGTAAGTTCAAAATAAGTAATTTTTAAAAACTTTCAGTTATATTGTCTTAATCATTGCTAAGAAATGTTTTCTAGAGGTTTATAAGTCATATTTATTATAGAAGATAGGAAACATGTAAACAAGGTTAAATTAATGGGAGAAATTATAAATGTGGTTAAGATACATGTTTTCAAATATCTGCCTCTATTCTACATTATTTGGGAAATGCTTAAATCATCTTACAGTTTAATCAAGTGTAATTATTTTTTATTCCTTGAGATTTGGTTCTTTGAAAAAGGCTTGTTTTGAATGTTTGGTGCTGTTTGCTCATTGAACGCATCTTTTCTTATATTATAATAGAAATATTAAATTTTGATGGTCTGTAATATCAAAATAGTTTCTCTTCTCAACAATAATTAATTATTAATAACTTTATAAACAATTTTAATAGCATTTTAATGATTTGATGAGTTTTTTCCTAATTTATTGGAAATTTTATATGATTTTTAAATTTAAAATATTGAAATCAATAATGTAACACAAAATAATTCTTTTGGTTTTACTATCATTAAAAATGTTTTATGCAGTGTCAATTTGTCGACTTTTCATCTATTTAAAAATAATATTGATACTTTGATACTTGCTTACTTGTATGTGGGGGGGGGGGGGGGGGTGTCTTCTATCTCTTCCCTGGCTATGTTCCTGGGACTCACAATCTTTTATTAGCACAAGTTAAGTCATAGCTTACAGATGTGATTTTAAATCTGCAATGTGATTTCATTTGAGATTTAGGGAAGTTTAAATAAAGTATATCCTATGCACTTTTACCAGCTTTAAATAAAAGGAAAGGTTTTCTATCCAACTGATATATGAGCATACATTTTTTAATAACTTCAGAATAGATTAGAATCAGTATTAATTATTTAATATATATATATGTGTGTGTGTGTGTGTGTTTTCTAGGTGATTTTGTAAAATAATTTTAGCCATCTGGTAAAAAGTAAATGAATGTGTAAGACTATTCTAAAAGTAAAGTGCAGACTAAATAAGAAACCTGTACCATACATTTCTGCTTAATGAGGTTTGGCAAAACTTGTATAATAATATATTATAATCTTTCATATCTTCCACATTTAATTTTCCAGTTACAGCTTAGTTTGTTTTTTATTCTGTTTTTGTCATCTTCACAAATAATACAAACTGAACCATTTAGTATTTTTACACTTATACAATAAACTTTATTGTATCCATTTTCATAACTTTTAAAAATACCCAATTTATTAATTTTATGGGGTAGCAGTACATCAATATCAAATAAATTAAAAAGTGTTATTTATATGTTCTAAACTAAAAATGTAATCTATATGCTGTATATTAAAATGAACCTAATGTAAATACGTTGTTTGAATAAAATTTATGTGTTTTCATTGTTTCCTTTTAGGTTCATATAAAACAGCCTTCCACAAAACAAGAAAAATACATTTCTGTCACTTTTGTTCTTATTCATCTCATTTGCTGGGAAATATCAAAAGGCATTTGCTCATTCATACTGGAGAACGCCCTTTCATGTGTTTAGTGTGTAATTACAGATGTAACCGAAAAGAAAATCTGAAAAAACACATGCTGAAACACAGTAAATAAATATTCTCTGTAGGTTTTTAAAAACATCAATTTTAAAATGACAATCAAATGTAATTTTTTAATGTTTCATGCAAAGCAATACTTTACTTTGAGTTTAAGTTTAATTTTCTCTTAATTTTTATTTTTTGTTATATTTATATCAAAAGTATATTCAATTTTGGATGTTTTTAAGATTTTTTTTTACGTTTTGGCTTTTTTTACGAGTTACATTCAAAACTTTATAACATAAAAATTAGTTGGAAATTTTGTTTTATTATAGTAATATATTGTCCAAGAGCAAAGATTATTTGAGATGAACAAAAATTCTTTTTGAATTCCTTTATGATAGTGTTTTGTGTACATGCTCTTTACTGACTCAGATTTGTCTTAGTTCCTCTAACGTAATTTTTCACACCACTTTTGTGTGTCTGTGTGTGATTGAAATTAAAAGTGCTATGGTTTATCTATTATATGCACATTTTGTTTCCTCTTGTATGGAGATTCTTTTTAGTATTATTATTAATGTGTTCTTTTAGTAAAAATTTTCTCATTAAAATAACTTTTATATATTCTTATTCAATCTTTAATAAAGTATGATTCCTTCACTGTAAATTATATATGTTACATTTAGCAGTTTTTAATATTTGAAGAAGTAAAAAAAAAAAAATCTTTAATAGTTTAACATGTTCTATAATGGCTTTGTAGTTATGTCTAAAATGGAAAGGTTATTAACCATTTCATTATCTGTTTGGAATTTGCTTATTTATTTCTCTTCCTTTTAAACAAGAGTTTCTCCTTTTTTGTTTTTAAGTGTCTGCTGAATTTCTGTTATTCACAATAAGGTTTTAGTTTAGATGTTTATTAAAATGCTATCTGCAAGTTAATTTTTACCCGTTTGAAAAGCAATTTATTCTACGAAAGGCTTTTGCTGTATCACTGACCTGCCAATAATTATAACAATCCATTCCTAATAACATATAAGTTTTCTGTTGGTATGTAAAATATCTTCTATCTATCTTAAGATGAAAAGCTCTGTGGTAATAGTTTGCAGAAGGTCTTAGCACTGAACCAGTAGAAATCACACAATTCTTGTTAACTCCTTGTGTATTAATCACAAGGTGACTCATGTAAAGTAAACCAGAGCTCACAGTGTTCCTAAATTTTTCTCACTTTGCTACCACTATTTTAAAATGATATCTTTATTGTAGACTTTTAGAGACAAATGTTAAAAGAATCTATCATGAAGATTTTTGATTTGAAATAGTAGTAGAAAATGTAGAAAAATTAGGAGTACTGCAAGCTCTGAGTAAACTTTGTCTTATGAATCAGTCACAAGTGTGACTCATGGTAAATAAAATACACCCTGTGAACCAATCACAAGCATTACTCATGATTATTGCACAAAGGATGGGGTAAAGTAATCATTTTTAAGTAGATAATGAATTTAAATAAATAAACAACAAAGGGTTAAATAATGAGTGCATAATTTTCGTTCTTACAGTAACTACAGGCAACTAAATATTATTCTAGCTGCAATTTGTACTGAGTAAAAAGATCGCTGACTGCTATATTATATGAGGTTACAGTAGACTACCAATTATTCCTCATTCAGTTATTTAATACACTCAGTTAACCAACTCTTCTCAATTTCTCATCCCTGGTTCTTTGAATATTAGATAATTAATCTATTATAGTTTTTCAAATAATTTATCTACTATATCAGATAATTAATCTATCAGGAAATTAATCTATTATAGTTTAATGCCACTCATATTGTCCTCCTGGTCCTGATTATCAGACAATTTTGATTTTCTGATATATCCCTGGTCCTGTGAATGTTGGTGGTCTACTCTACATTATTTGGAACATTACATAATTGGAGTACTGTTAATTTATTTCATTCATCTAAGTAAATTTTATATTAAAAAATGTTTCACTTCATAGGACATTACTTTTATCTCCAGTCCTCTAAATAACAGAAATTCAACTGCCAAGTGTCTCTTTTATTGTTAATTGATTTATGTTTTTTTATTTCTGTCAGAAATATACATTTTATTGATGCATAGTTTCATTTTTTCCTGTAATTTTTTTTCTTCAGTATTTCTTAAACTATGTAGAACACTACGCAAAACATACAGAATTTGTTAATCATTTGTATTTTTGTAAATAATAAAAATATGTATCATATTGCTTACAGTTGTTCATATTTTGCAATAGTACACCTATCAATATTTATGTAACTGTAATTTATTTAACTACATTTTTTGTACAGATCTTTGCTGTGCACAACTAACTATATTTTCTTTCAGGACTTTTAAATATTACATTCAACAAAAAACCAAGAATGATGCACTATTGTAACTTTTGTTCTTATTCATCTCATCTGCTGGGCAATTTAAAAAGACACATTCTGACTCACACAGGAGAACGTCCCTTTCTTTGTCCATTGTGTGACTACAGATGCAACCAAAAAGAACATTTAAAAAGGCATATGTTATCTCACAGTTAATTATTCTTACTGTCTGCTTTTAATTATTATTCTGTAGTTTTTTTTTTTTTTTTTTTTTTTTTTTTTTTTTTAACTATAAAAAGTAGCAATACTTTCTTGTCAATTCTTAAATATTTGTATTTATTTTAGTAAAAAAATATTTTTATAAAAACTATTTGTTTTTATAAGGCAAAAATATGTTTCTTAAACATACAATTATTATTTTTTTTTTAAGAAATTTAATTGCTTAAAGTATTTATAATCATTAAAAATTATCTATATCTTTTTAAATAAAATTAAGTATCTATCTTAAATTATTGTTAAAGATGCATTCAAAAAGGTTGTCACCCAGTTCATTGTACTAGTGACTTACTTTCTACTTCATCCAAATGATGTGTATGACACACCTTTAAAATAGTACAGATTTTCTCCTAATTCTCATTAAAAAGCAAAAATTGCTGTCAAAGGAGAAATGAAGAGAGCTCAGAGAAAAACTATTGCTATTTGGTGTCAAATATTAACTTTGATTTAAACTGCCCCATTCGTGCAGGTAAACAAGTTAGACTTGTAATTTACTGTTATACTGCATCATCTTAGTGCATTTTGTCCACAAAATGTACAAAATTACTGCCATGCAAATGGATTAATTATACCATTATCAAAGATTAAGTTGAGATATTTACTAACAGAATAAAACAAAAACACCCCTATGTGGTTTTTATACTCTTATTTATGCTACTAAAACTGACTATTTAAAGTAAATTATATGATTCATTGGATAATTTCTTTTTAAATTTATAAATTTTATTTTATGATTATACTTAATAGTTATTATTAATTTATTATAACTAAATTGTCATTAGAACAGCATTTTAAAAATGTTTGTTATATTATACAGAATAATAATTAAATAAATAAACTATTAAGTTATGTAACATGTGCTCTTTTATGTAAAAATACTAAATCTCAGAAGTTAAGAATGTTTAGCATTAAATTTGAAAAGTTTAATTTTGCCTTTTGTATTTATTAGCTCGAACAGTAAAAATTAATTACTAATGTGAATTTCTGTGATAAATTAATAAAATTTTTAAAGCCACCCACTTGTGTCATTCTTCTATAAATAAAAATAACATAGATTTTGTTTTATATTTTTCATATTTTCTGACCATAATGAAACACCTTGTAAATGTGACAGTTGTATAAGGGAAATATATATAAATGGTTCTCTACCATATAGTATATTTTAGGGTTTATGGATGTGCAATATGGCTTCTTTTGAGGTTTGTTGAAGCATTATTTGATGTATTTATTAAATCAACTTTTAACAAAAAATAATAATTAATTAATAGCTTTTGAAAGGTTCTGGGGGTAAGGGGTGTCATGGTGCCATTTTTTAACAAACTTTTCTTGTGATTAATTTCTGTATTTGTATGAAATTAACTGTAAAATTATGGATTAAGAAACTTTGTTTTCATTGTTGAACTGCTGTTGTACATGATATATTTATTACATTTTACATACTTCAATTAACTGTGTAGCATATTAAATCTGTGTATCTTTATTGTTTTATTTTAGGAACAAATAATACAACTCGTCAAAAAGCAAGGACTATTCATTTATGTCAGTTTTGTTCTTATTCATCTCATCTGTTGGGCAATCTCAAGAGACACATGCTCATCCATACTGGAGAGCGCCCATTTAAATGTGCAATGTGCAACTACAGTTGTAATCAGAAAGATAATTTAAAAAAGCATATGATTTTGCACAGAAGAGAAATGCACGTATAAATTTTGTTTTGTTTCAATGTTTTTTCAATTCATCTTTTTATTATTTTTAAGGGTTGGATGTCAACTAGAAGCATCATGTCAGTGGTTTTAAAATATTTATTACCAAAAAGCAGGAACTACCATAATGAAAGGTCAAGGCAATTACAGTGCACCCATGCTTTTAGAAGCTCCCAGCAAAACTAAAATACCTTTTTTAAAAAATCTATTTAAACAAAAATTTAGTACCCACCAGACCTCCATACTCATGTGTGTCTTCGATGAGACTAAAAGATCTTTATTATCTTTCGACAGTAATTTAGGTTCTCCCCCTCTCAATTTTTTTTTCTTGCGTCTCACAAGGAAGGCCTCTATAAGCGCATACTCAGAAATTTTTAAAAAAATTACAGAATATTCTTGTCATGATGATATGTATGTCTATTAAAAAAAATTCTGTGAAACCTTGATATAGCATCCATAAAAAAAATAATGAAAATTTTGTTTCTTTGGCAATTTATCATCGGTTGGCAACACAATGAAATTTCAAAACTTTTAGGATAAATACTCTTTAAGGATAAAACTTTTATACTCTTCATACTAAACTAGTTTAACCCCTTAACTGCCGACAAAATCTGACGTGATCTTCAATACCTTATTTAATCACCTAATTTTGCAATTAAATAACACAATGATTAGTTTTCTGATATAACAGTAAGAAAGTGCACTTGTTATACGTGTTCAAAACACGGCTCTTCTGGTGAAAATTGGCTCGCGCTCATGCAAGTTCGCCTTTCATATAGTACATGCTGGTATTTTTCAAGGACGTATATATACGTCCGGGGCAGTTAAGGGGTTAAATAATATATTTCTTTTAAATGCTAAAAGGTGTAAAGTAAAAACATAATATACAGTAAAATAACATTTATTAGATTGTTGAGATGTTTCAGCTCATGCCAAGCCATTATCAAAAACAAGGTGTTATAATATGTTATATTTTTATAGCTTAAGTAAGTTTAACTTAATTAAATGCATTTTTATAACTACAGTGTTGTCATGTACACATATATGTATATTATTTATGTATATATATGTATATATAATTAAATTTAAAGATCACATTATAAGGTTTAGAAAAAAAATTAAATTGATTAAAATTGTTTCAAACTCAAAATTAATGTCCGATTAGCACTGTCAATTTGCCTTAGATATTTTTTAGTGTCGGAGGCAACAAGAGAACTGTATTGTTGCCATGGAAATGACGACTTATTCAATATCAAAATATATAACAACAGCTTTCTTAACCAGGCAGTTACTTTTAAAATACACTTAAAAACTTATCCAGCCGATGAAACTGTGTAAAATTAAATAACTGCAGTAACACACAGCTTATATGTGTTATATAAACTTATCGAAATAGGAATAAACTATTTTAACCTTTTATGTTTCACTTCATTAAGTACTGCACATTTAAATACTCATTTAACAAGCAATTTCTAAATGCATTAAACTCACTTGCATTTGGCATAGAAAAAGTATTGCTCACCAAATTGCATCTGTTTGTGCCAAATACTTAAAAGTATTTTTTTTTTTTTTTTTTTTTACCGATTTTCTACTGGAATTCCGCAGCTAAATTTGACTGATCCTTTATAACATACATAAGTAATTTCATTAGCAGTTTTCCAAAATATTTTGAGTTTGTGCTTTAAGGTGACCTTCCTTGTGAACGTTTTTAGATAGAGAGGGAATACATAGAGAAAGCTTACTTCATGGAGAAGGCCTGCCCTGCCAGAAGGGGAAAATACATACATTTGTTTTATCCTCTTGAGTCCTGGGTACCGAAATGGGTACCTAGATTCTTTTGCTCATAAAAATTTAAATGATTGATATTTTTACATTTTAACTTCACTTTTATAAAGTTGAATGCTTTTGCTTTAAAATGAAACCAATAAATGGCAGCACTGATGTCAATTTCCTCATAAAATAAATATTATTTTAACCTGAGTTTGCAAAATGCTTTCGAAACAGTGCATCCAAAAAAGTAGGTAATTTTCTCAATTCTTTAACATAAAAACTTTATAATTAAAAAAAAATAAGAATTTGCAGATTATTCACTTATTTAAAGCTGTTATTTTTTTTATGGTGTAATTTTAGATTATTGATAATTAAATTGATATTTTGGGGGGGCTAGTAATTTTATGTTCATATTTGTGAACCTAAATTACAAGCCCCCTAAAACAATAGATTTCAAAAATATATATATATTGTCATCTATGTTGTCATTTTGTTTGTTTAAAAGCAAAGAATGAGTATTTGTACTATTATTTTAACTTTGGGTCTTAAGAGGTTAAATAATCTATGTCCAGGATCTTGTTCTGTGTTTGGAAAGAATCGTGTTGTCATACCCAACAAATGAAGAATTGTGCTATCAAGTTTTTGTACAACACAGCTAAATTAACCACAACTGTTTTCAATTGCTGTTCTGCTTCATATGAGTATTTGTCATCAATTACAGAAAGAATTAAAACTGTTTGACATATATCCTTTATGCCACATTGATATTCTCACTATGCATCTAACCCATATATGTTATTCATGGCACTTTTGAATATAATTCAAAATAACGTGGCTGGCTGGCTAGTAATATATTTTTAATTTTGAAAAAATTGTAAAATTTTCTACAAAGTTCAGATATGTGGTTGATTCGAACTACAACAGTAACATCTTTCTGAAACTATTTAAATATTTTATTATTTGTGTGTTATTATTTGAAGTGCATTTTAATGATTTTATTCTTAATTTGCTGAATTGAGCGCTTTCTACAAAAAACTTTCATTATACTGCTATCACCATAATATTTTTTTTTATTTAAAATGCAGAAATTATTGAAATTTATTTTTGTCAATAGATTTGTTTTTATTTTAAATGAAATTTAATAACACTTTATCTGAGAAAAAAAGCTTTATAGTCACTGGTTTTCTGCTGGACTTCAAAGTATTTCTCGTTAAAAAATATTTAGTCTGCATTAAAGATTTTAAATGTGTTGCTTCTAAGCAACTGCTATTTAATTGATTATTAATGACATTCATTTTGGGAAGTTTTAATAATCGCTTTAGACTTTTGGAAAGTATATTATTGAAAATTATTGATGAATATACTATATGTATGTATATATATATACGCTCTTTAACCACTTCAACGACTGTATAAATAGGGAAACAGTGTTGTTACCACCTTGACTTATCTCGGGAAACCATTGAAGTGGTTAATATACCTTGGCCTTAATGTTTTTTAAGTTTGATTTTTTATATAACTTGAAAAAACTTATAAACTACATCCAAATAAAATAATTTTTTTAAGTGTCTTTTTTTTTTTTTTTTTTTTTAACTTAAGAAAATGTTTATTACATTATTACATCGTGTGTCTGCAATTGATTTAAGCTTACTGAATATTTTCATTTAAAATAACTTTTAATAAAAATAATGTTAATGATTGTTAATAAATGCCTCTGAATTTATTATATAGAAAATTTTATATGATTAAAAAAAGAAGGCAAAAATTCTATTTCACCCAAATTTAAGTATAGAACATTTCCATTTCCCCAGTAGCTTTTTAAGGCTATCGATATTGTTTATTTTTTCCTTTCTAATAACATTATGGAGCTGATTACTTTTATTTTCATTATTGAAAAAAGTATATTAATACATATTTTTACTGTATAATTTATGTTGTAGTTTTTAACTGGCTTCAAAAAAGGAGATTACTCAATTCAACAATTTATATATTTTAATATATGTTCCTTACATGCATAAATATAAATAAAGTATAATTTTATAAAAATTCAACAATATTTTGTGTATTTTGCCTCCCTTCCCTCTCCTCCACCTCCATTGTGCTCTACTCACTCTTCATAAAAATATTTCAATGGGCAAAAAAATGTTGATTAAAGTAGACAGTAAAATGTTTCTTTTTATTAATTTTTTTTTTTTTTAATTTCCATTTGGGCAACGTGGATAACAATTTAAAACTGCAAAAAAAGCCAGAAAATATTAAATAACTTCCAGAATTTTTTCTTTTTAAATAGTAAATATTAATATTTTTTTAACAAAAGATACCATTACAACCAGGAATTTGTCACCTAAAGGTATGTATATATGGTATGGGGTTTTCTTTATAACTCCATCCCGGTCTTGAGAATTGCAAATTGCAAATGTATAAAAGATGAACTTCAGAACTTCTGTAAAAATTTATTTCAGAATTTTTTTTTTCTTTTTTTGAAAGAGTAATTTTTTTTCCTTAATGAAAAGTACCATTAGTACACAGCCAAAACTAGGAGAAGAGCGAGCAGGACATAGGCCTCGGGCACGAGAGTAGAAAGGGATCCAAAAGAATATTTGATTTATCGTTTAGTACAAAAAACAGTAAATGAAATTTGGGCCAAAAAAGTCATGCAATCGAACAGCCCAAAGTAAAAATGTATTAATTTTATACTCTTTGCTTCGAGCAGGGCTGGTTCTTCCATTAGGTGACTGCCTAGGAGTACCAAAACAATACTTGATAATTCGAATACATTCAAGATATTTTCAAGAAGGTACTGTCCTAATTAAGTTTGAATTACTTCAGTACAGTAATCCCTTAACATTTGTCAGTTTTAATTATTCATGAAATAAAAAATTAAGAACACTTCAACATTCCCGAATACTTATCTTGGTTATTCACAAATTTTGTTTTATAAAGAAGATTTATTTACAAAGTAAACACACTTTGTTTTACCAATTCCAGGAACTATGTGACACTGGACAACCTGCATTGTACTGTATAGCCAAGTTCCAAGAACTAAATTTTCTATTCTAAAATTCTTCTGTATCTAAAATTTTAAATTTTCTAAAATTCAAATTTTTTATTGCAGGTGAAATATTTTCTGCAAAAATTGTCAGGGAAATTTTAAGACTTCAATAGCAACTTGTTGAGAAAGCAATAGAATGTGATCCTTCATTGGTGAGGAGTCAAATTTAAAAGAGAAGTTGAGGCCGCAACTTTTCATTATATGAAAATTCATAAACAAAAGATTTGTTCTGCCAAAGAATAGCATATCACTACTCAGCCTAGTTTGTACAATATGTTTATAATTATTCAAATTTATTTACAGCATGTACAAAAAGTACATGATTCTTAATAAAAGTACTTTTTACGTTTCAATTGCTTTTTTCCATTTAAAAAAAAAAAAAAAAATCATAAAAATCTAACCCCATTTTATGCACAGGAAGATAGTCTCAACATTTGCAATTTTGACATTTGTAGAGGTTTCTGTGAACCTAATCCTTGCGAATGTTACGGGATTACAATATTTCGGATACTATCGTGATGACGTTTCATATGTTTTTTGCCTGTATATGTCCCTATCAATGAACTATAACAGGTTTTTGGTTAATGAACTCCTCCAAGACACTGGCAGATCAATTTCCTGTATTTTCCTGATTTTTAAATGCAAAAAAAAAAAATTAAATTTTTGTTACCTCTTAACTATGTTTTCCCCAGACATGCAGGGAAGTGATCATAATGCCCGTGAACTACAGAAAATTGGAACTCATTCATTAGCATTCAATGAGGGTTTTTAATTAGTATCTCAGCTAATTATCAAAAAATGAAAAATCTGAGTCTCAAGTGCATTCAATATCCTTATCCAAATTCGCAGACCTCTGTGTGATAGATTTCCCTAGCAATCGTACAGACAGACTCAAACATCTTTCTTTTATTATTATAGATGTTCAAGGAGGGCTGGGGTTGGAAGAAGCTAAAATGCATTTTAAAAGGGAAAATTTGTAAAAGATTTTCCAAAGGTAAATTTTTTGACATTCTGGAATAAATAGAAATTACTCCTGTCATTCATGTCAGTTGATGGAAAATTGATATAGATTATAAAATGAATGGAGATGATGTATCAACTTCTAATTATTTTAGAAAACTAGGGTAATAATCCTGATGTCTTTTTTTTTTTTTTCATTATAATAGTGGTAATCTTGAACCCAAACCAATTCACAGCTTTAAAATTTTTACTTGTTCATTACAGCAGCTTTGAAATTCACCATGAACTTGAAAATTTTTAAAATGATATTTTTAAAATATATAAAACAGCCTAAGACAAATGATAATTTTGTTGCATAACACTGATTCTTTTATTAATATGCTAAGTTGGCATGTGAAATTTTATATTTATATTGTTATCATTTCTTTTTTTGATATCAGTTATCTTAGAATGAGTGCATTAAGTGGCAACAACTGTATTCACATTTGAATTTTATAAAACTTGTCTTTTTATGTATGTCTCAGAAGAAAAAGATAAAGCTTCAATAAGTAAAAACATTTTTTTCCCATGAATGTATTGTATTTAAGTTAAAATATCTATGAAACTCATAGGTAGTTGAAGTGGAAGTGATAGAATTTATTTTTAATGTAATAATAAATTATAATTTTTAAATATACTTTGTTATTTTATTTTAATAAACATGACAATGGATTGTAAGAAGTATCACATTTATAAAGATTTTCAAATATTATCTGTGTAAATGCTTATTTTGGTATTTAAATTAAGCTTTTTTTTTTTACTTATTTGACAGTTTAATTCTTGAATATAGTGTATGTTTTCTCACCTTGATTATACAATACAGTTAACAAGATTTGTATATGTTTTTCAAGTTTGATCTTAAAATTTATACTTTCTTCTTGCAAGTATATAAAAGATTTGTTAACTACTTCATCTTTGCGTTATTCTCATATTATGTATTATTATTTGTAAAATATGTATTGCTTATTGAAAAATGCTACATGTTGTATGTTTAATTTATAATAAAAATTTCCCTTCCCCCTAGGTGAAACATCTGCAGGCAGAGGAAAGTACAGCTGTAAGATTTGTCATTATTCATCTCCTCTTCTTGGAAATCTTAAACGACACATGCTGACACATAGTGGTGAACGTCCATTTGGTTGCAAACTTTGTGATAAAAGATTCAACCAGAAATGTTCACTTCAACGTCATATGTTGGTGCACTGTAACGAAGACCAACGCATGTTTCTTTTATAGTTAGTGTGAAAATTTTTGTGATCCCTTTTAAAAAACAAAAAAGTTCTCAGATTATGAAAGAATTGTGGAACATTTTCTTTTTTTTATGTGCATATATTACACTATATTATTTTTCATTTATTTCACAGTTTGCTATGCCATGAATATTTATTTCTTCTTTATTTAGACATTAAGATTCGTAAAAAATTACAATTCAATCACCATATGTGCAGCTGTTTTTGTTTAATATTACCAAGAAATTCTCGTACTGTATTTTTCATTCCTTCATTTATAATTTCATCCTAATACTTGTCACAATTAGTTCAACCAGTTTATCTGAATTGTTTTTGGTACTTAATAACTTGCCAAAAATTATTAAAAAGTTCCTTCTTAAATCAATTTACTAGCAATTTTTCTTGACTTTGTTCATTTTGTTAGTCATATAATTTCTGCTTTCGATCCATATTATTTTAATATATGGTGAATTTTAGTAATCATAAATTGAAACCATTACTTAGAATTTCTTGGCTTGTAATGTCAGATCTCCAGAAATTATCAAATCTGAATGAAATTGCATTACTTTCAGATTGCAGTGCAAAGAAAGAAAGACATAGCAAAAATGAAATAAATTCATGGGATTCATTTTTTAAGAAACATTTTACACACATTATATATTAGGCTTAGCCTAATTGTAACATAATGGACATCTTGAACCCTTCTTACCTGAAGTACCAAGTTTCAAAATTTCTTCTCCACTTATAAGTGCCTTAATTTTTTTTATATAATGAAATATTCAGAGTTCACTTTAAATCAGAATTGAGATAATGATGTCATATGTAAAAAATACTTGTATCCAGGGTTCTCGCTGCCGCGCGCCATTGCGCCAAATCGCGACAAAATGCTTCATTTGGCAAGTAAACGAACGATTAAACTCACCAAATTGCAAGTGTTCATTTTGTGTATGTGTGTGTGTCAGTACAGGTGATACTCTTATTCGCGTTACTGAAGGTCACTTTTCAAAACTATGGTATAAAAGAAATTAAATCAATTTTTAACCTTATGCATTTGGATGATACACGCAGTTCCTTACCTGAGGTATTGTCATAATGGAAATTATTTAAAAGTTTCTTGAGTTCTCATTGCAGAACCATGATATATAGGATATTCCATAGATTTCATTCGAAAAAACGATCTGCTGCAGCTTTATCCCATAACAGGTAATATGCTGCATTTTACTGCAATTTTGCCACTACATTCAGTGAACTGTGAAAGAGGGTTCAGTGTGATGAACGCAACAAAAACTAAATTGAGAAATCGAATGAATATAAAAAATGTGAATAACGTCATTTCAGTATGCGTTAACGGACCTAATAGGCAACAGTACAATTTTGAAACTGCCTTTGAAGTATGGACTTCAATGAAAAGCCGAAGAATTCTAGAAAAATACAGTTTTTTTTTAATGTGACATATTTTCAATTTTCAGAATTCATTAAATATATCTTAAAATCCTTAGTTATCATGGGTTGGAAGTTTTAATGAGTTAAATTGGGTTTGGAATTTTTTCTTGATTGCCCAAGGCATTTAAAATGTACATATGTTTAATAGTTTGTGTAGAAGATAGTTTAATTTAGATGTATAACTTATTTATAAGTAGTTACAAAAACTTGGGTTATTTTAGAACATACTGAAAAAAAAGAATGGTACATTAAGATGTTAAATATCGATTTTTCAGTGTTTCATGACTAATCTATTTTGCTAAAAAAAATTTCAACATTTTTGATTTCTGATTAGCCAAATTGATAATGTTGGTAAAAAGTCAGCGAGAACCCTGCTTGTATCCATCCTGTATTGTAAAATAAGGCAGAAAAATTCAGCTATTCCTTAACAAATTTACAAAACTTTAGAATGCAGTCTCCTCAAAATTTAGTTTTTAAGAAGTTCTGTGGCTCTCCCACTAATAATTACCAATGTTACTTTTAAAATGTCAGTTATGTCTGTTTATTTGTGTGTATTTGAATTTTTCCATGTTTTTTTGCATAAAATAGACATCACATTTATGCATTTTAAAACATAACAAAAGGCTTGCTGAACAATTTGTAAAAATAATTTAGTTTTTAATATAACAATAATTTTGAGATCATATGTTTATACATGCTCTATTTTGGATTTTAGTTGCTATACTATATTGTTTGTACTTTACTTTACTTTTCTTTTATTATGCTCATGTACAAATGTGTCAGTGTGAAATTATATTTAATTTTCCAAACAACAACCAAAACTATGGAAAAAGTGTGTGTTACTGTTTTATGTATGAAACATTGTTAAAATTTTGTTGTGTAATTTTTTTCTGGTATTGAGCAATTGTAAATTTTTAAAGTAATAAAATGTTTATAAGTTTTGTGTTTCTTTATAAAAACATTCTTATGTGACAAAATATCTTGTAGGTAGATATATATAAATATCATAAGTAATAGACTTAGTTATTAAGACAAAAGTGAAGGATCCTGGAGAAAATACTGCAAAATATTCTCACCAGATTGTATCTAGATTTCTTCTCAAAATTAACTCTATTTTTTTAAAAAGGAACTGAGATTTTTTTTTTTAAAGGAGGAGGAAGGGGATAAAGAGCAATATTTATACCAAAAATTGATAATATTAAGTACTATAGGTATATATATTTTTTTTTAATTGCAGTTTTAATTCGAGGCTTCTCACATTGAACACAAATTTTTACAAAAATTTTTATTGTTGTTTTGTTAATATTTACATTACAAAACAAAAAGTTCTGCCACACTGTATTAAACAATGACAAATATTTAGGTGCTTATATTAATACAGTATTGTACATAATAATAAATTGGTTCTATTAAATATCGTAGGCAAAAATTTGATAAAAGACTTGCAGTCTCATTTCAGGATCCTTCATACAAAGAGCAGATTTTTTTTATAAAAATTTACTTTTATTTCATACAAGTATTTAATTGCTTTCAAAACATGGAAAGTGCTGGCATGCCTTATTAAACAATGAAAAATATTTATGAGCTTATATTAATATAGCATTTTATATGTGTACAATATTAATTCTTTTATAAGACATAAAAAATAAAATAATTGAATATATCATATTTTTTTGTTTTTCTTGAACACTTTGTTTCCCCTTTATATTATTAAAGTGTGATAATTTTCTAGATCCCAAAAATGCATTTAAATTTGTAAAATGTATTTTTAATCTTTTAATGAATTATGTTAGAATAAATATTTAATTCATAGAAAAAAAACATTTTTTTGCTATTAAAAATTTGATTTTTTTTTCTTTTTTCTCTTAACATTTTGTAAGGAAATTTTCTATTCTTGAATGCATTTCCCCCCCCCCCCCCATTTTAAGGAGTAACACCACTTTGACACATTAAAATTTAAGGCTTTTTCAAATTGTTTTTTTTTTTTTTAAATAAGAATTGCAAAGTGTTTAAAGAAATTCATTTACACTAAGTTATTATACATATATTTAAGTAGAAAACTATATTTTCTTTTAGTTGATATATTATATAATGGTAGCCTTGAGAGCTGATAGGGGAGATAGAGGATAAATGGGACATTTTCACAAAGCTATTTATTTTAAATATTTTATTTAAGTTATTATTAATATTATATATCGCATTCCATGCATTAGGTGTTTGTCTACATCTTATTAAGAAGTGAAAACACAGTTAATTATGCATTAAAAAACTAATTTATGTTATATATTTTAACTGAAATTTTAATGAATTACAAAGTTAAAGTTGCACTGATGTGCAAATATCAGTAACACAATAAATGTGGTCTGTCTAAAATGTTCTAAATGTGGTCTGTCAGTCGCATAAGCTGGTATAAAATCAGTTTCAGTGAATGTATTGCTGTTAAAAAGAAAAATGGCAGTTTTCCTAAAACTGCTAGTTATGTTTATATTGCTAGTATTAAAAGATAACAAAAATGCCTCCTTGGCAAAAGCTGAGAGGTTATAAATTGTAATATTCTCTCCAAGATTATTTGTCAGCCAATCATCTTGGACTGATCTCAGCTTTGTGTTTTAAGGCCCATAAACAAAAACATCCAATGGCTGAAGACGACGGTGGCTACAATGAGGAGGAAATGCTAAAAGAATAATTAACATAAATTATTAATTTATCAACTTATATAATATTATTTAGTTAATAAAAAAAAATTCAGTATCCTCTTAGGGATGAATAAAACAGTCCCATTTATCCTCATTTGAAATGTCCTAATCATCCCCATGATGCATATACCAATTGTCAGCCATTTTGTTTCAGAAATTATTTTGTCACAATGGTTAATATTCATTCTTTTTAATTACCAATACTGAGCCTTGAAATAAATAACTATAACATATCTTAATTGTTTATAATGCATAAAATATGTAAACAACTTGTATAATATATATTTTTATATATATAGTTTACTAAAATATGTAAACAATAAGAAAAATTACTTTTAAGCAAAGTTTTCAGAAAATGCAACTTTGAAGGAAATTGAAAACAGCCATGTGGTCTTGCTTTTGGTTCTGAAGCACACTCTGATAGTGTCATCTATGAGAATAGGAAGTAACTAAAAAAAAAAAAAAAAATATTGCTTGAAATATTGAGAATGTTCCATTCATCCATCCCTTGTCCCATTCATCCACCAGTTCTCCTACACAGGAGCACTTTGAGAAAGAGAATCAAGCAGTGCACATAACTCGCCACAGATTTAACCTAAAACAATGATACAAAGAAAATTAGTTTTAGTTCAAAAGTTAATGAAATGTGTAGCTGTTTATAAAAAATATGCATTTATAGTGAAACAGCATCAATTTAAAGTAAAATGTAAATTTCCAACCATAAATTTCATTACTTAAAAGTTACAGAAAAAAGCAAAATATCAATATTTTGAAAAAATCCTATCTATTTCACTAGAAAAATGTGTGATAATTATCAAAGAAATGAAATTATTTGATTGAAATTTGGCAGTGCTAGAGTGTCCACAGATTTTGAAAATACTGTTCTGAAAAGAAAAAGAAAAAAAAGTGGGTAAGTGTAATCGAAGATCACACAAAGGGTTTCATTTAATAACACTTTATCCTTCCTTTAATAAATCCAAATAAATTTCATTTTCCAAAAAAAAATGTCGTTTTTTAAAAAGTAAAAATTTACCTGTTTTTTTTTTTTCCCCGAATATTTGAACTAGCCCAATAGCGGGCTTCGCCCACTATTCTACTCTGTCATAATAATATCTGTCATGTGGACTAAATGCAATATTTAAAAAAAAATAGTTTCCCTCCTTCTTCCCTTCTTTATTAACAATCCCTATTCGCATTATTAATTACATCATTGTCTATTAACGTTTTATTTCTTTTATCTATACAAAAATCAGCATTTTGTGATAAAATATAAATTCGGTTCCAATAATGTGATCTATATAAAAATTAGATTTCTGGATTCACCGTAAAAAAATATGCATAGATACAAACTTTTCAAATTGGTAAATGCAATTTAAAAAAAAATTAATAGAGCTTTTAACCTTTTACTACCCTCAAAATCTGCGTTTTTCAAATTTTCCTCCCTTCAGCAGTTGAGATGAAAAGCGAAAATAATCTTGCTGATAAATGGCATAAGTCTCTGATTTCACAACCAGCTGCAAATGTTCTGTTCATTTGGATAAAAATTATTTTCATTAATGCAAAATTAATTCGTAATTTCTGTTCTAATTACGCTATCTTTATAAAAATTAGATTTCTATGTTCGCCGTATAAAAATATGCATAGATGTGTTAATTTCAAATCAATAAATACAATAATAAAAAAAAATCTATAGAGCCTGAAAAATGCCAGTTCAAATCAGAAGTCTGCCATCTTTCATCTGTGTGAACAAGTGTCAGATTGCTCGTCTGTGGTTTTAGAAATTCTGAAAGCTAATTTTTTGCGTGCATGTCGGAAATTTTACATTCTTAGGTGAAATAGTTTGAGATAGGAGTGTCTTTGAAAACGTCCAATCTGTTATCACCATTGCAATGCTGTGACTGTGGCAACCCTTCCCCCTCTTCTGGAGTTTCAGAAGGAACTTCCTTTGCGGTTGATTAAATTCTACACTTTAGTTGAATATTTTTATCCATTAATGAGTAGGTTTTTAAGGGTTTAATTAATATGTTGCGTTAATGAAATCATTTTCAAAGTTTTATGATTTTCAGCATGACAGTAGGTATTTAGCTGTAAGTACACAAAATTTCAAGTGTCTAGCTTATGCAGTTTCTGAGAACTGACTTTGTGATGGACAGACAGAGAAGCGAGACGAATAAGGTTCATGAGATGAACCTTATTCATCGACTAAAAATAACAAGCTTAAAGTTTCCATTACTATTTACTTGCTGTGGCACACTCTACTTCTATTGCTCCCAAAATGCCTTTTCATTTTCAATATGGATTTCTAACTAATAAAATAGGATTTTCGTGTGTCTAGTCTAAAGAATACTTCAAGCAACAAACAAAAAAAATTTTTGAATTTTGAATTGGTCAAAAGGATGTTACTCCTTACAGAAATCACATATGTGTACTTACTATAGTAAATTTCAGCATAAATGTTTTAAAATGATTTTGAAAAATTATTTGTGTATACAATTTATTTTTAACAGCTGCAAATGAATTTTAATTTTTAACTTGTAATTGTTAGAGATATTTCACAAACCTGGTTAAAAAAGTTTCCATTTTTTCATTTAATTTTCTGTAAATTTTAAATACTTTTTTTTTTTTGTTAAGATTTCACACTCTCTTCTTAAAATATATTTTTTTAATTGAAAATGTGTGCACATTTTTAGAGCATCATCTCTGAAAGAATTTGGAACTATAGTCTTTTTAAAATAAAGAGAAACTGAAAGTAAATAAAACCACATATACTAGGCTACAGGCAATACCAGCCAAGCAGGCAATTGCTGTTTTAATATAAATAAAATAGTTTGTTCTCTGTTAATGTGATCAGTGTTTGTTTATTATAAAATTACAGAAAAAATAAAATACAAGCATTTCAACAAATGTCCTAATTCATTGTTTTCTAAACAGATTTTCTTAGGAAAACAAAATTTGTTTATTTTTATTAAATCGCCAAACCAGTGAAAAAGCACAAAACTGGAACTCTTTGGCATAAATTGGCATCCCTTATATTTATTTTGAGTCTCGCTTCATATTGATGCAACTATAGCAGCCTATGATATCTATTTTTCCAACTTGCAGAGCTCTGTGCAACGATTAATTTATTTTATAATAATATTTTTCGTTGTGAAATAAAAAGTGCTTAATTGCAAGGAAATAAAATCCTCGCAAATTCAATGACATTCATTTAATAATGCATTTAAATAACATACTTTTCTACTCGTGGGAGCGAGAAATTCATAGAAATTTTTACCACACATCAGATGCTACAGCTTGTCATTTAATTGTATGATCATTTGGAAGTTGGAAACCTTTGATCTATTAGATTAAAAAATAATGGCAGTTTCTGTTATTGAACTTTTCAACCAGAAATGTTTTAAATCTTAATCGCATCTCTAGTATTTTAATGAAATATTATGTGGCTGAATATTATTTTGAAAGGCAGATTTCTGTCTACTTATTTAGTATTATAGTATTGTTTTCATCATTGTACAGGGATATTGATGGCCTAAAAAAAGACTATAGAAAAGAAGCAAGTTTTCACAATTTTTTTATACAAATTCAAAACAGGTTGAAAACTGAAGGTGGAAATTAGTTTAAACTAATGCATGTATCGCAGTCTGAACTTGTATTAAAACTACCTCATCTAACTATCCAAAAGAAATTTGTTAAAAAGATTAATAACAGAAATTGCCATTATTTTTTATGCAACCTAATATAACTTTAAGAAAGTACAATGAGGATTTTTTTAAGTTTAATTTTCCAAATAAAGATTCATACTTTTTTTTTTTTTTTTTTTTTCAGGTGAGTATTATGGAGAAAGGACTTATGAAAATGAATTGTTTGAAAAAGCAACTGAGTACTATTGTAAATTCTGTCCATACACATCACCTATTCTAAGTAACTTGAAGAGGCACCTTCTTATTCACAGTGATATACGTCCATTTACTTGTTCAATATGCAATCATGGCTTTAGACAGAAAGTCACCTTGGACAGGCACATGCTGATTCACACAGGAAGTCAGCCATATACTTGTACTCTGTGCGATTTCAAATGTAGAAGGAAAGCTTATCTAAAAAATCATTACGTTGCTCATCATAAGCTGGAGGTTGAAGGATCAAATCCAGAACAGTTGCTACCTCTGGGTTAAACACCGTTGTGTTTCGATGTTGCAATAAAAAATAATTATGTAACAGCTTATATACCTTATAGTAATTTTATAAAGGTTTTATTATTAATTTTAACTGTAATTTTTATGCAATATTTAATCATAATAAATTTAACTTTCTATTTAAGCAGATATCCGATGTTCCAAAATAATCACTGCAACTGAAGTATATTTTTACCTGATTTCAGTAATTAATTTTAGCTCAAAATAATTGAGCAAAATCTTTAAAATCATTCCTTTTATTTATTTATTTTTTTTTTAATCTGTGCTATGTGACAAGCTGTGTTTTCATTGTTTAAAAATCTTTGTTCTTGTTTTTGATAATTACTTTATTTGCACTTTAGCACAATACTGATTTATCAATTTTTTGATTTGACTTAATAAAATTAAAATTCGTGTTTTTATTTTATTTTTCTTATTAAATTTATTGTTTTGTTTTTAATTAGATGTTACATAAAGAATAATACTTCCATACTGCCTGCAAGTACACATCTGTTTTCAAAATATAAAGCCTTAAACATTTATTAGTATTGGGGCTTGAATTATCTCTTACATCTACAGCTACAGTATGAGTGATAATTTCTAATCAATAACTTTTAATTTGGGATACTGTTAATTTGCCATTATGGTTATTCATTCAAAAACTGTTTATGTGGAACTACTATTGTTGAGATTTTAATGCATATTATAACATGTATCCTATTTTTTAAGATGCACTAAACCTCATTATTTGGCTAAATGACACTCTGTTAGTCAGCAGTTAAATATAATGATTATGATTCACTTTTAGAATACAGCATCATTTTGCCAAAAAATGTAAGTCTAGATATGTCTCAAAAGTGGTATATGCAGCTTAGGGCAGGTTAATGTATTACTAAATGAGTCTTAATTTGCTCTCAGTTTTACATCCTATACAGGAAAAGTTAATTTGAATGTGATCATTAAAATTATATGTATTGTTTATTTTATATATCCCAGCCAGAGGTTGGAAAAGTACTTTTTTATTGTAGTGAACTACAACTGCTTTTTTGAAAATGTAGTTTTGAAATTGCAAACTACTTTTCAAAATTTGTCACTACTTTGCTATATTCAAATTTTTTCAATGGATTCAATTTGCACTTGAAACTAAAGACACAGACCTAAACACACAAGACCCTAAAGATACAGTGATCCCTCATTATATTGCGTCTGCCTGGATACAATTAAATAAATGCAATATAACTGAGGTCATTAAAAAATTTCGAAAGATAATATGCAAGAAAATGTTTTGTGCTTGTTTCCAAAATGTTAATTTATACACATATTACAAATTTCTTAGTGAAATTAAGAGAGATACGAAATACAGTCAATATTTAAATACAGTTACTTAAAATTGTGGAATTAATCCACTTTCTGAACACTTTACAAAATACTGTGAGTTCAAATAAATAAATATAACAATAAATAAAAATTTAGATTCAAAATTTACGAAGGTGAGCTTTGGGACCTAGAAGTTTGAGAAAATTTTAATATACACACATACATATAGAATCATTGTAGCTGAAACAGATTCAGAGCAACCTCAAAATGTAAAAATATACCAATATTTTCATAATCGGTTTTTTTAGAAGACATTTCAGTTTTCAATCAAAATTCATTTTATCTTTCTGTTTTCATTTGCAGTTGTCTTTATGAATTATACTGTCATATTAAGCGTCTCTTGCCTTAAAAAAAAATGTTAGCTATCCAAAAAAAGAATGTTTAATGAAAATTGATAATTATATGTGTACTTGTGATTATTATTATTTTTTAATATATAAATGTACTCAGCATTTTGATTTAAAAAAATATTCATTACAAATTATTAAAATTGATATTATATATTTTTAAAATATTATTATTAATAAACTGTTTACTTCCAGTATGTTAATAACTTGAACATAATCAATTAATGTAAATATATAAAGTTTGTTCACTGTAAATGAATTAAGAATTAAAAATCTTTATTTTCTTGTTAAAATCTGAATAAAAGACTTTGTTATGCATTTTACTTATATATTTATTTTTATGTAAATATATTTGGTAATACAGTAGACTCGCGATTTTACAACCACCGATCTAGTGACCCCTTATGATTTAACAACTATTAGATGAGGTCCCAACTGTTTTCCAATTCTCACAATGTTTTCCCTCGCACATTTAACGACTCTCAAATAATCTTAATCTTAATTTAGCTATCTTTCTGAGAACATGAACAAACTGTGCATTGTATTAAATTTTTCTGTGAAGTCTAAAGAAAAAGCAACTAACAAAACATTTCCTTCTTCTGATCCTTTCAGATGTCAGTCAGCTTGCCCCCCCCCCCCCCCCCCTTCTCCTGCATGCTGACAATGTATCTAACAATAGCTCTAGTAAATTTCTTGGAATTTTCTGTCCCTTTTTTACCTGTAGCTTTGCTTACTATTTACTTTGTGATTAGCTGGTTATCATCACAAAAATACCCGTATCAGGTAAATGCATGTGTCATGTGATGGGGTATTCTCTCAATGTGAAATCTTTTCAGAGTCATTTTATCATTGCTAAATCATTTGTGTGGTCTGTACTTATTTTATGCTAAGCATTTTTAATTTTCAATGGCTCCTATTGTAACTAAAAATCATCAATATCCATTGATATAAAGGGGAAAATTCTTAAAAGTGTGGACAACCATCATATAGGAAAATATGAAATTGCTAAAATGTTTAACATCCTTAAAAACACTTTTTTCATGATCATAAAAAATCGGAATGCCATAAAGAAAGCTAAAGAATCTATACCACCAAACCGACTGCCTAATAAAGAGACATCTCCTCTATTAGAGAGGGCTCTTGTTGAATGGATGAAGAATATGAGATCAAAGACTATGCCAATCGATGGTAATGTGTTAAAAGCTAAAGCCCAAGCATTTGCTGAAAAGTTGAATGTCAATAAAAATTTCAAAGTCTCAAATGGATGGCTGCAAAATTTCCAGATATGGAATGGGTTAATCTTCAAAAAGCTGCGTGGAGAAAGCTGTTCTATAAATCTCAAAACAGTGAGTCAATGGAGAAATACTACACCAAAAAAACTTAACTGAATACAATGAAGATGACATATTTAATGCAGACGAAACTGCTCTTTTACAAGTTGCTACTGGAGATATCTTTAATTTCTAAAGATGAACTTAAGAAACTTGCTCTGGAAGATTACTCTTGTAAAGAATTACTGTTCTACTAGTGGCTAACATGTCTGGAGTCGAAAATCTTCCTCTGCTTGTCATAGGAAATTCTAAAAAAAGTATTGTTTTAAGGGAATCTAAGTGTTGTCTGTAGTTTACAAAGCCAATAAGAAAGCATGGAGGTCATCGGAAATTTTTATAGAGCTAGCCTTCTCAATCCTGAACAGAACATTCCAAGTAATTCTTCTGATGCGAAAATTAATAATGTTCACAGAAACACACCCCCTACATCAAAAGAAGCAAAGGATGCCATCAAGATTCTATGGAACTTTTTTAAAAGGGATGTAAATTCTAATGATTACTTTCAGATGATCAATGGCCTCAAAACCGGCATTCTGGAAGATTCCAGTCATCATATGAAGCAAAAATGTATCATATAACATCATTTTTCAACACATCATTTTTCAAAAAATACTGATTAACTAGTGTATCATTTTTTAAATTTTATAAAACGTTTAAATTATTTCTTATAAAATTATTCTATAATTTTTATACATTTTTTAATTTTAAAAATTTAGACTAATTTCTACAAATATATTTTTTAAAAATTTTATAAATCATTGGTTTTTATTACATTAAAATGTTAGGTATTTTTGAACTGCATGAATAACAAACAATATAAGCAACTTTTGATTTAATGACCATTCGATTTACTGTCCTATTTGCCAAGGTTCCATGAAGGTTGTTAAATCGCAAGTCTACTGTATAATGTTATTCTATAGAATGTATTAAAAAATAGTACTATTTTGAGTGTTTTTTCTTGTGAAATACCACAAACACTTGTGTCATGCCGCTAATTAAAAAAAAATTCAGTATAAATTTCCAAGCATATATACAATGTTCACTTTCTTTGTTTGAGAACTTATTTTTATTCAACTACTGAAATTAAATCTGAAAACATAAAACACTTTAAAGACAAATGAAAGTTGTAATACAATGCTTTATCCAGAAAATTTTGAATTTCTGTGTTGTTCTATATTTCCTTCAAAATAAAATAAAGCAAGCAAGATTATACACAGAGCTTTTGTTTATTTTTCATCTGGCCAGTTTTGAATGATATGTTCAGTTCTTTTCCTAATACATCACTAGTCATAAAAAATCTGAAATATGTATGTCTTTTATTTTTCCATACACATTTGAATCTGTGATTGTTGAAAAGAACTAAGTCCATATTTTGACATTTCTCATTTAAAATGGTTTCAATGTTTTTCCATGTTTATTGACTGTTTCGTGAAGAAAGGAACTCTGTCCAGGTACCACCTGTGCATGTTTAGGAGAGAGGATTTTAAAAGTTGCGTGTTGAAAGGCACTTGACTTGGATACATTTCAAACTATAGACTTAGCTGCTTTCAACAATCACCGAATCATTTGTGAAATACTTCTTTGCACTGATTCGTAGCATAACCTGTGCTCAATTTTGTGGATTTTTCTTGACAGATTGGACAAAAAAATATTTTTAAAAGACTGATTGTTAGTTATGGCAAAATAAAAAGTTCTAAAGGTAAATTGGCAGGTATTAATTTTAATAAAATTTGCTCACATTTATCCTCTTAACCCTTGTTTTCTTGGGCATTCTTCATTGTCAAGAACTGTCAAGTTACTAACCCTGATCATAGAACCAAACATTCTAAGCATGACTTGGACTTTTTAATATGTGATGGCAAATTTTATGCTATAAATGCTTCCACTTTTATGAATAAGATCTCATGCAAATATTCATATTTTTGAGCTAAAGATAAGCATAGATGTTTGGGAATAATAAAAGATAATCAAGCAGTTTTAAGTGTTTTTTTATTTTCCAAAAAGAGCTACTGTGCAAACATTATGCAAGTGCATGTATGGTATTTTAATAATATATTGTAAAAAAAAAAAAAATGCAATTATAAATATTAAACTATTTTATCTTGTTACATTATCTTTTTTTAAAACTTTGTTTCAATCTAGTCATGTCATGTATTTGTCATAGTATCACAAAGAAATTTACTTTGCAATTCACTGTCATGTTTCAAGTCATTTTTTAAACTATGCAATATTTGTAACATGTAATAGTTATAATAAAAAAAACTAGTTAATTGGAATGGGTGTTATTTATCTTTTATCCAAATATATTGTGATTGAAAATATTAATCAACATTATTTATAAATTAAGTACATTGAAAAAATAAATTTGTATTTTTTAAGGTATATAAAAGATTTGCTAAATTTGGAGTAAAATTGCATAAAATATTATACTTGTGCAGAAAAAAGGATAATAACTTTCATTATCTATTTTTTTAATCCACTTATTTTTAATCAAATTCATAAAAATATCTCAGAAAAATAAATTATGTAAGTATAAATGCATGTGCATGCCTGCATGTGCATGCCTGCATGTACATTTATGGTATGTTTACTATTATTGTTGTTTAACTTTCATTTTTTGTATTTTCCATTGCAGAAATGTAAAATATTTTTTATTCAAAGATTTTTTAAATAGATTTTGCTTGTGTGTCTTCTTAAAATTACCATGTTTTTAGCATTGTGTTTTTTTAATAAAAGCATTAATTTATTTTTAAATGTTTCTTTATATATTCTTTGAATTCTATTTTATTTGTAGCAATATTTTAATGCAATACAGAATTATTTTCATTATAATGTTTTCAAAAATAGTATAGAAATTTGCATACTAATGGTATGATATGATTATTTTGTCAAACAAATTTATGCATGAATTTTTAAATTATGTATACCCATGTGTGTGTGTGTGTGTGTGTGTGTAAAAGTGTGTATATGCATATAATATTATGAATATTAAACTTCTTTAACTTGTTACGTTATCTTTTTTTAAAAAACTTCATTTCAATCTAGTCAGATCATGTATAATTCATTGTATCACAAAGAAATTTACTTTGCAATTGACTGTCATGATTCAAAGTAATTTCTGAAGCTATGCAGTATTTGTAAAATGTAGTAGTTATAATTTAAAAAAAAAACTAGTTAATTGAAAAGAGTGTTATTTATCTCTGTTCTTTTATTAAAGTAATAAAAGAACATTACTCAAAATTTAGCAATTATTAGTATAAAATTTGAGAAACTTTGTTACTCTTTTTACTTATTATTTTTTACCAAATAAAATTAAATAATTCAAGATATTATGTGATGCACAAAAATACTTTTTATCCCTAACGTGAAATTAATTTGTGAAGGACGATTGTTGATTTTGTTCTTCTATAACTAAAAAGCATGACAATGTTTTTTAAACTTTGATATCATATATTGAAGTTGAAACATCATGCATGCGACATAAAATGTTATTATATATTTGTTATTTATGATTAGGAAAAAACTTGTTATGAGGGGGGGGGGGGGGGGGGTTCCCCATATGATGACATTAGTTAAATTATTATTATTGAGCACATTTTGTATTAACATATTCACTGCCAGTAGCCAGAACCATAGATCTGAGCCCAAAGATGTGCTTTAGTCAGAGGCCCCAGATTAGCAGAATCTAGATTAATTTATGTTTTTCTTTTTTCTAATTTTAAAATAAAAATAATTAAAAAAATAGATTTCATGTAAATAATAATCAATAATAATAATAACCATTATTATTACTGTTATAAAGTATCATCGTTGTTAGTAACTGTGAGAAATTATTCCTGAAATTTTGCTGAAGTATTGGATTTTCTTATCACATTTGAAATTTAATTTAAATAATTAACAATATTTTCACTGTAAGTAAATAAATATAGAATATGAACATCAACATATTCTATTTTATAATCAGAAGATAATTTTCTCTTTCTACAAATTGAACACTTTTAGGAAAAGAAACATGTGAATAGTCATTGATCTGTAAGGGTGATTGCTCTATTTTTCCTTCACACCCCTCTTCCTGTTTCCCTCAAAAAATAAATCAGTCTGACACAAGGTCCCAGAATGAACATTAAAATAAATATAAACATGTGACCACCAGCAAACTTGTTAAGACACTTTTTACATAATTTAATTAAACAAGCAAAAAAAATGGTCTTGCACACAAATTATCATTAAATATTATATTCTTCTCCATAAAGTAATATCCATATTGGTCAGTGGCTAAAACAACATAAACATAAACTAAGATTAATCTACTAACATACCTTTCACATAAAAATGTGATATTTTGTAATAAAATATGATAAAGCACAAAACTAGTATTATTTGAAAATTGTGTTTTCTACAATATTTAGAAAAAAAATGGGGGGAGGGGTGGAGGATAGGGTTTGCTGTTTAAAGAATATTAGTTTATTCTTCTTATTATATATTTTCATATTATATTAATATTTAATTTTCTAATCTGATAAATCATCATAAATATATATTCTAGTTACATCAAAAGCACATATCATTTTAATCATAGGACTTATGATTGACTTACTACATAAAAGTTATAAGTAAAAAATGTATAATTCATTGTTTAAAGTTTTAAATTTTGTTACTTATTTATTTTGTCATTTTTATCATAGGTTTAAAGGTTGGCTTAGCTTGTAAAAGCTATAAAAAAAATATATATTGTTTAATTTTATTTCTTATTTATTTTATTGTCATTTTAATAATAAAATTAATAATTGACTTAGAATATAAAAATTTTAAAATAATTATCTAAAAATTCATTGTTTAAATATTTTAATTTTACTGTATATATATATTCTTCTATTCTAATCATAAGGATATGGATTGACTTAGCATATAAAAGTTATATTATTTATTTTCACCATTCAAATCATAGGATTAAGTATTAATTAGCATATAAAAGTTTTAAGAAATAATTATCTAAAAATTCATTACTTTTTTTTAATTATTATTATTGTTTGTTTTATTGTCATTCAAGTCAATGGATTAAAAATTAACTTGGCCTATAAAATTTTTGGAAAATAATTATCTAATAATTCATTATTTAAATCTTTTTAATTTTATTATAATTCAAATCACAAGATTAAGGATTGACATAGCATATAAAAGTATTAAGAAAAAATTATTTAAAAAATCATTGTTATATATATATATATATATATATATACACACACACACACATATAACAATAATATATATATATATATATATATATATATATATATATTTGAGTGAGAAAAGCAATATATATATATATATATATATATATATATATATATATATATATATATATTTGTTTGCTTTTTTCGCTCAAATTGTGGGATTAAGGATTAACTTAACATATAAGATTTTAAAAAATATATCTTAAAATTCATTGTTAATTTTTTTTTTGTCATTAAAATAATAAAATTAAGCATTGATTTAGCATATAAAATTTTTTAGAAAATATTGTACTTAAAAATTCATTAATTACTTAATTTATTGTCATTCAAATAATAGGATTAAAAATTTATTTAGCATATAAA
This sequence comes from Maratus michaelseni, assembly GCA_963931845.1. Lineage (NCBI taxonomy): Eukaryota > Metazoa > Arthropoda > Arachnida > Araneae > Salticidae > Maratus > Maratus michaelseni. Next base: position 145,248,406 of record OZ007596.1, read on the forward strand.
AGTTTTACAAAAAAATTATTTAAAAATTCATTGTTTAAATGTTTCAATTTTATTGTCATTTTAAATCATAAGGTGAAGCAGGGTTCTCGTTGCCAATCACTACTGCATCAATGCTTCATTTGGCAAGGAAAATAACAATAAAAATCGCCAACTTGTGAGAACTGAATTCTTTTTTTTTTTTTTTCTTTTCCTGTGTACAGATGACACTCTCATTCACATTCCTAAACAATCAGTGTGACTTATCATGTTCAGCCATACCATACTATTTACATCACTCTTGTTTCTAGTGAAAATCTTTCACATTTCTGAAAATTTCTCCTTTTTTTTCTAAGCTTTTTCTGCTCTTTATTTTATTGTAGCAATAAATAAAGGCAATCATCTAAATCCCCCCCCCCCCCCCCCCATTGAAATAACAACTTATCCTTTTGCTGCTACCTTTTAAAATCTTTAAAACTTTTTTATTTTAAAAAAATTTTCTGCCTTTTTACTACATAGAACAAGAAATAAGTAATCAATTGTCTAAATGACTGTCTTTAAAATTTCGTCTTCCCCCCCTTTGCTCACCTAGTTCTCACATTTAAAGTCTTTAAATCTGTTTATTTTATTTTCTTTCTGCTATGTTTGTTGTTACAATAAATAATCAAACATCCTATTTTCCTACAATCACCGCCAAAATGTCTGCCATCCCATTTTGTCCTGATCATGCAGATCTTAAAATTTTTAAAACTTTTTTTTTATATTCTGTTCTTTTGGTTATGTTCTAGTAACAATAAATAGTCCTTCATCTTGATAACTCCCTGAAATATTTCCTAACCCCCCCCCCCCCCCCCAAAAAAAAAAAAAAAAAAGAGAAATTTCTAGCTATAGGGGGTGGCAAAGCAAAAATTTTCCACATTTTTGTAGTTTGGCTATTCTGATCCCTTTTTAGATATGCACTTCTCATCAAAACTTCATTTTAGCATCAGCCAAACCTGCAGCAAGTATTGTGTGGGTGGTATACTGGCACCATGCTCTACCTAATTAAAAATGTGGGTTAAAGAATGATCTTAAAATCAATGTTTCATGAAGAATGTATTTTGCTATTATGTTTTTGTTTTTTGTTGTTTTTCCCCCGTTTTGGTTACCATTTATTTTTGCTGATTACCCAAATTGCTAAGATTGGTCAAAAGTTAATGAGAACCCTGCAGTTAAACATTGATTTAGCATATAAATATATCAATATACAGTAGAAGATCTTTCTAACATAAATCTAAAAACCTGATGTTGTGCATCATATAGAATTTTGCATTATGTAGATCCCGTTACACACATCATTAAACTTACCTTGTAAACATGACTAAATATGTCTGAAATGTATCAAAACACAGTAAATTTCCAATTAAATTTTCAGCAGGACTGAAACTGCGTGTAAATTTAATAACACTGACAAAGGATGTGAATTAATTTTCACTTTGCTGAACAATGCATAACCAACAGAGTGAAAAATGTGTCCAGACCGGGGATTGAACCCAGGTACCCTGAATGTCGTCCAGATGGCTTAAATGGTAAAGCACTTGATGCGCTATACCAGGATATCTAGGTTCGATCCCTGGTCTGGACACATTTTTCACTCTGTTGGTTATGTGTTGTTTAGGAAAGTGAAAATTAATTCACATCCTTTATACAGTAGAGTATCTTTATATTTCATTCCTTGGGGCAAAAGTTGTGCAGATTATAAATTTTATTGTTAAATTTTCTTTATACACATGGTCCAAATATGCCTAGAGCAGGGTATGAAATTTCAGTTGAAAAGGTACTAGCCAGACTAAAATCTTTGCTCGCCACTATTTTACATTCATTGAGACAGTAACGTCGGCCACCACACCTGCCCAGAAAATGAACTATTTATGACAACCTGAGTTGAAAATGACCATTGTTAGAAGAAGTTGCCTGTTAAATCCAGAATATTTTACATTGATGAAGAATATGAACAATTTCTAAAATGTTAAAAATTCGGTTTCAAGCAGCTGATCTTAGGTGGCGAAACCTGATTCACTTCGGACGAGAGTGAAGAGCGATCAGATTCGGCCTCGGAAGCAAAAAAAGCAGCCTTTGCACTTGCGCAGTGCGACAGCGGGGGAACGAATGCAGACAGGGGAAGTTCATTCCTCCGTAGGAGAGAAATGGAAGTGGGTGACGCTGTATTTTTTCCTCTTTTGGAAGGTAAATGCCGTCACTTGATTTTAAAACACTTCCACGTGTCGCTAGTATGAGGCACGATATTCTGAGCATATACATTTTGATTTGAAGCACATGATTTCAAAAGACGAAACTAACTCGCCAACCTTAAATATTTGCTCGCCAATGGCGGGCTGGCGAGCTGAAATTTCGTGCCCTGGACTAGAGCAAATTATTCATTATATTACTCATTCTTTTTTTTTTCTTTTCCTGTGTACAGATGACACTCTCATTCACATTCCTAAACAATCAATTTGGCTTATCATGTTCAATCATACCATACTATTTACATCACTCTTGTTTCTAGTGAGAATCTTTCACATTTCTGCAAATTTCTCCTTTTTTTTTTTTTTTTCAAAATTTTTTCTGCCTTTTATTTTATTGTAGCAATAAATAAAGTCAATCATCTAAATCCCCCCCCCCCCCCATTGAAATAACAACTTATCCTTTTGCTGCTACCTCTCTCAGCACCAAGCTCACAAAGTTTAAAATCTTTAAAACTTTTTAATTAAAAAAAAAAATTTCTGCCTTTTTATTACATAGAACAAGAAATAAGTAATCAATCGTCTAAATGACTGTCTTTAAAATTTCGTCTTCTCCCCCTTTGCTCACCTAGTTCTCACATTTAAAGTCTTTAAATAACGTAAATTCATTTTCCAAAAAAAATATTGTAATAATAGCAATTTTTTCATTAAAAAGCTCTGAATTAAGGAGATAAAGTTAATGTATAAAATTTAGTCTTCTAAATAGCAATTTTTTACAACAGGAGAAGTGCAGGTGCTTCATAACTACAAAATTCATTGCTTATGTCTGACAAGTTGTGCATTATATAGATAATTGGGTTATTTAGAATTGCTTTATAAAGATCTTCTACTGCATATATATAAGTTATCTAAAAGTTTATCATTCTGTATTTTTTATTTTATTGTTTTATTTATTTATTTATTTTTTTTTTTTGTGTCATTCAAATCATAATAATCTCTATAAGATCTATATAAAATTTCGGAATTGACTTAGCATATAAGTTTTAAAAAAAAGTTATCTAAAAATTCATTGTTAATTTGTTTTGTCATGCAAATTATAGAATTAAACATTGATTTAGCATATAAAAGTTACCTAAAAATTCATTATTATTATTTCTTTTTATGTTATTGTTTGTTTTATTGTCATTGAAATTCTAGGATTAAAAACTGACTTAGCATATAAAAGTTTTACTAAAAAACTATTTCATTTTTTTGTCTTTATTTTTGTTGTTTATTTATTTTATTGTTGTTTTAATTGTGACATTAAAGATTGACTTTGCATATAAAAGTTATCAGAGACAATTGTAAAAAAAATATATATGTATTCAATTTTTTTAATTTCATTTCTTATTTGTCACTTATTTATTTTAATAATAAAATTTAATTTAATGATTTAAATCATAGAATTAAAGTTGACTTTACATCTGCAAGTTATAAGAAAGAATGATAAAAAAATTCCATGTTTTAAAATTTTTAATTTTATCATTGATTTATATATGTATGCTGTATAAGCATTATATATTATATATATATATATATATATATATATATATATATATATATATATATATAGTGTGTGTGTGTTATATATATGCTTATATATATAGTGTTATTTGAGTTTTTAAAATTTTTGCACATGCCATTTGTTTGTAACACTGAAACTAGCTCTGTATTATATAATGTATTCAATTAGTAAAACATTTTATTTACAAAAAAAAAAAATCTCCATTTCAGGTACCTACAGTTTTGCAGATGAAAAACATGAAACATCATGTTCAATTTGTTGTAAATTCTTCAGTAATACTCGCAATCTCAAACGTCATATGAAGACCCATGTTGGAGAACGACGTTTTTTGTGTTCTGTATGCCAAAAAGGTTTTACTCGAAAAGACTATTTGGAATGCCACGTGAGAATACATACTGGTGAACGTCCATTCAAATGTTCAGCTTGTGATTTTAAGTGTGCTCAGAAAAGCAGTTTAAGAAGACACTTTGAAAAACATCAATGAAAGAATTAAAATTTATCATCACTTAGTTCCATTAAGTATTAAAAATTTGTTTTCTTAAAATTTCTTCAAAATACGAAACTATATGTAATATGGTTCCTGCTTGACGACTCAAAAATGATTGTCAAATTCGATTTTCAATGTATTTAATGATGGAAAATAATGGTTTAAAAAAAATTACTAGGTTAAATAGTATGAATACACTTACAAAAACATACTTCCGGAATTAAATTAATAAAAATAGCATAATATATATATATATTCTTTAATTAAATATGAAAAAAATCTGAGTTAGTAAATACCTCAACTGTCCTCTAAAATTCCATTCAATGTTAAATCTTCACTACACTTAGGGCAAAAATCTCTTGATTTTATTAGTCCTTGATAAAATCAGAGATGTGAATTCCTTTAAGAAATTCACAAGCTTTTGCTTATCCAGGTATTAAAAAAAAAAACAAAAAAAAAACTATAATTCCAACACTTACTTTTCCTACTATTATCAGTCTCTTATCGTCTTGGATCCCTGCTTGCCCTCCCTAGTAAGCTTGTTTATTTTTCCTCTTTAGTATTTCTGGTGTGTTGAGGTTTTAATATTCATTGTACCTATCCCTGGTCTTAGAAAACTAAAAACTTTAATTTTGAACTTTCTGACAAAATTTCGTGAAATTTTTCTCCAACAGTTGAAATGCTAACCTCATATAAGGACATGATTATAAATGCTAGAATAAAATTAAAACAAGAAAGAAACAAATAGAACCTGGCCAAGATATATGTTCTACCCCAATTATATTAACACAAGAAAGGATTTCAAACAAAAGGATTAGAGACATGCTAAATTTCTTCTAGAAGTATCTTAAGCCACTGACAACCATACCAAAACTTGTTATTCAATCATGGCCCGTCATCGCAATCAGAATATGGTGCCAATACCCTACTACTTAATGCAAAAACATTGCCAAACCAGGTAATGACCATACTACCTCTTAGATTATGTATTTCATGTTCAGTATATCAAAAAAGGTTTTACTTGAAAATACTATTTGGGATGCCACATGAGAATATGCCAATGTTCAGTTTGTGATTTTCAATATGTCAGATCATTTAAGAAGACAAATCTCAATGAACTTGAAAAATCTCAATGAACTTATCATATAGTATGGAGAGAAAATTTAAAATTTGTTCAAGATTTTTATTATGCATTAAATTAATGAAATAATTTAAAAAAAAATAAAACTTCTGAAATATTTACAATTATTTTATCTTTAGTAAATTTCATCTAATGCTATTAAGTATTGATGAATTTTGATGAGTGTGATCACCCAGAGGTGTATGGAGGGTGTAACAGGATTAATGGTTTATGGTTTAAATATTTATAGTACAAAGACAAATAATATTTGTATCATAAATTAGAGTCACGATCGAATTATTTAGTCAAAAATATAAAGTGTCTCACTCCAAGCCAAACCTGTAGTTTTCTCCATAGCGTTAACAATAATGAAGATATTTTGCAAAAGTTGTGCAGGTTTACTTCACTTTCTGTTAAATGTGATATCATGAAAACACTAGAAATGGCCACTTTCTGTATCCAAGTAGCACTGAGATAGACATTCCATAATTCAGAATATAGTTAACTGTACATACAGTGTCACTGACCAGATTACAGTGTGCATCCCATGATGTCATCCCATTTTCCTTAACTCTTTAAGCCCCAGCCGTCAAAATCATGATTGTCAACAGCATTCTTTATTGCTTATTAAGTTTGGATTGCCTTAAGGCTGCTCTTCAGTAAACTTCCCGATTCCCCTCGCTAATGTTATTCCTATGGGCATATTATGCATTCGTATTTTTAAAATATCTCCTCGGAAAATTAATATTTTTAACTTATGTTTTCTTTGTACTGTTCTTAAAGAATGTCTCTTTTTTTCTTAGTTGTCAATTTTTTTCTAAAATATATACTTAATTTTATATGAAACGTTAAAATCTTATTCAGTTTTGCTAAGATTTTAAAACCTAAAAATATAAATTAAGCACATAATTTAGAAATATTTTGATAACTAAGAAAAAAAGAGACATTCTTTAAGAATAGTACAAAGAAAACAGAAGTTAAAAATATTAATTTTCTGAGGAGATATTTTAAAAATACGAATACATCCTATGCCCATAGGAATAACATTAGCGAGGGGAATCGGGAAGTTTACTGAAGAGCAGCCTTAAGGGAGATTCTACTTTGTAAGGCCAAAACATAGACATTTTTAAAGAAGTTTTTCTCAATGAAGGATCAATAAAATGAAATCTGATTTTTTTACCACTAAATAAGTATATCTTTGTTTATTTTGACAATTCTTTTGTGTCTAAAATTTATAAAACTAGTGGCAGTATCCTTATTTTAAAATGTGCATGTGCAGAGTGCACTACTGTGTACAGTGCAGGATTGTGCCTCATAAAGTCATTTGAAACATAAAACAATATGGGTTATGAGAGCTGTTAACTCTTATTTGTAAATAAATATAACTATTTTATGTTAAATTCCAATAGATTAAATAAGATTTTAAAAAAAGAGACACAATAATTGAATGTTGCCAGCATGGCTAGCACCAAACTGTCCAATCCCAAGTTGAAGTATTTATTTACAGAGTTGTACCTAGCATGTGCTGCCATCTAGTGTCAAGTACTAATTACATTACATGCCTTTTCTCTTATAAAAATTATACATGATAAAGGGAATATAAGATAAGGGCAATGAATATTGTAAAAGCATTAAAATAAAAATTCATTTAAACTTCTAAATTAGTTTAATTTATATGAGTTGTAGGAGGTCCCATTACCTGTGATTTATTCTGTTGTGCTGATTCAGATATCAGACTAGATGCTATGATCATTAAGGTTAACTAGGTGGATTAGTTCAGCCATATCCGTCCGGGATTGCTCAGTTGGTAGAACATTGGCAGCTTCAGCCAAGGAATACCAGGTTTGAATCCTGGCCCAGACTTTTTCAATTTATCTTGCAAATATTTAAGAGTAATGTACTATGTTTGTTAGCATATTTGCCTTGAACCATCTGTCGCTTCTCTAAAGACTCTTTTGCTTCAATTAACAGAAAATTTGGCCTATGTTTTTCAGAATCAGGTGATAAAAGAGACCTTAGTTGTCTGCCCAATAATAATTCAACTGGAGAGGGAAGATTTTGAAATGATTGAATGTGATAGTCTAATAAGACCATATATAGGTCTTTACCATCCTGTTCTGCCTTAATTAGGGATTTTTTTTATGTTTGCATGGCTCTTTCAGCTTGACCAATAACACTAGGAAAATGTAATGATGTGACCTGATGTGTCACATTTCCATTCTGTGAAAATCTTTCACACACTAAATTGAATTATGGTCTACCATCACTGACCAACTCCTGGAATTCTACGTCTTGCAAAAATAAATTTGAAGGCATTTATCACATTTTGTGCATTATTATTCTTAATTATTTGGACTTTGTCATATTTTGAAAAATAAGCAATCATTATAAAATATTGCTAACCTTTTAGTTGAAAAATATAACCATCTTTTTCCAGGGTCTTTCCAGAAAATTTTGATCTAATAGAATTTCCTTTTGATTGTTATGCTGGTGTTGCTGGCAAGTTCTAAACTTATCAACAAAGTTTTCTATGTCACAGTTCATTGATGGCCAATAAAAATATTCTCTTGCTTTTGCTTTATAAGACATTATACCTCTATGTGTTCAACTTTTGAACTACTTCTGCTCTGGCTACCTTTGACACGATAAGTGTTTTACCTCCACAAATTATAACTTCATTTGTTCAGTACAATTCTTCTTTCAATGCCAATAAGGCTTAGCGAAATTTCTTGATTTTTTTTTTTCAGACTAACCATTTTATATATGGTATAAAACATCTTGCAATTCATTGTCATTAGAAGTAAATGTTGCATATTCTTTCCACAACAATTACAGCTTTTTTTTTTTTTTTTAATCAAAATACTGTAAACATGAAGTTTGTACCAAAGTTTCTTTTATTTGTTCAAAGTCCCATTGAACAGTTTCATCCCACTGACATTGTGCATCGTGTTTAAAGAGCTATCTCAATGAATAGGTTAGATTTGAGAGAGTAGACATAAACTTAGCTAAATAAGTTTTTATGCCAAGTCCTCATGACACTTTGGAATGGGAAATTCAACTTTTTTTTTCTTCTTCTTCTTCTTCTTCTTCTTTTTTTTTTTAAGGATCTGGTTCTATTCTTTTGTCAGATAATATGTGACCTAAGTAATTCACAGAAGATTTTGACAACTGGGTCTTGGCAAGATTAAATTTCAGATTTGCTTTTCTAGCATGTGTTAAAACTTTATGCAGTAACTGGCAGCAATTTTCACTAGATGATGTACCAAGGACTATATCATCAAAATAAGGATTTACTTCACGCATATCTTCAAAAGTGTCCTCCATAGCCATCTAAAACTCGTCTGCAGTGTTATTAAGCCCGAAAGACACAACTAAATATCTGAACTGCTCCCAACGTGTTCTAAATGTAGTTAAATATGAAGATTCTGTATCTAATGGCAATTGCCAAAAAATTTTTTTTGCATCCAGGATAATGAATATTTTACATCCTTGAAGTCAAGCATTGAGACCATCAGCTGTTGGTACAAAGTAGTGAGATCGACAAATTGCTTCATTTAGTAGCATTGGATCTAAACAGATATGCAATTTTTTATGTGTGTTAATAACAACCATATTGTTTACCCATTATGTTGGTTTATCCACTTTTGCAATTATTCTAATTCCACCATATTCTGCAATCTTACATGGAGCTGCTATGTAGGGAACATATAGGTCTTTTAATTTATTTTTACAATACAGTTTAAATGACTCTTTTTTGATATTGTGAATCTTCCATTTCATTGCATCAACATTCAATCTGCTGATTTGATCACATATTTCTGCAGCTTACACTTTTCTACACTCAGCTGCTTTACATTGTACAACAATTTCTTGTAAGTCTTCTTCTTTCTACTAGTTCTACTAGGTGAATTAATCGCTCCTGTAATGATATATCAACCAATTCTTGAATGATTTTATCACAAAGCATTCGATGCACAAGATCACCATAATTGCATTCAACAAAAAGCACTATGTAAATGTGAATAATATTCCTAACAATTTTTGCTACTATCTTGCTTAATTTTTAAGAATTTAAATGAAGCATATATTTTATTAATATAGTCCTGAAAATATTTATACAATTCGTCCAAAATTTGTTTCAACATTATTTCACTGGCTCCTGCTTCAGGCTGCAGATCATATGCATAAAATTATTTTTTAGCTTATCACTGCAAATATGTCGAAAGGGTGCTGTTTTTTTCAATTCACCCTCATATTTCAAGGCCTCTATATAATCTTCAAAATCTTCTCCCCAATACTGTTAAGACTCAAATGGATTTGAGGCCATTTCAAATGCTGCTATGGTGGCTAAATTTCCTGCTGTACTGCTTCAATTTTTTTTTTTTAAATATATGGGTCACTAAACTTCCGACACCATGTTAAATCTTACTTGTAAATAAATATAACTATTTTATGTTTAATTTCATTAGATTACATATGATACTAATATGAGACACATTAACTTCATTTTATCAGCATTTCTTCAAGCACCAGGCTACCCGATCCCAAGCTGAAGTATTTATTTACGCAGTTTTACCTAGCATGTGCTGCATCTAGTGTCTAGATAAGTGCTAAATACATTACAAAAGCCAACTAAATGCCATGAATGTATTATTGAAATTGACCCACAGGGGGGAAAAAATAGTGCTTGTTTGTTTGAAAATCAACCTATGAATTTTGCAATTTCAATTTTAAAATCCTGCAGAAAATATTTAACAGTTAAATTTTTAAATAATAGGTTCATCGCACCTGAAATGATTACCTTTCAAACCCAATTAATGTTTTGGTAGTCAGTTTGAACCGTAATCTGCCCTGTATATAGAAAAACATGGTTTTGAAAAAAAAAAAAGTTTAAAGTTTTACTTTATGAATAGTCAGCACATGAACGGTTTCGTTCAAAGTGTAACTTTGTAAATAATTTGAATAATCCATAATATTTTCCAGTGCCTATTCTACACACCATTTTTTTTTACCCTACAAAATAAAATCTCCCCTTAACATCTACCAGCAATGATTGTGATATGTCTTCTAGCTTTATAGTTTAAAATTTTTCTGCAATATACTATCTTTGTGCAAAATTCTGGATTCTGAAGACTTTTGTTTTGGTTACATACCAATTAATTGTAAAATTTCTTATGTTTTAAAGGAATATAGTAAAATGTAATTATTCTTCTTATGTGTATTTACTGTTTCACATTTTTAACTAAATGGCAGTTCAGATTCTGGTAGCAAAATTTTCATTATTAAAAAAAGAAAAAAACTTTTTTTGTACTTTTTTGTGGAAATTGCATTGTGTTTCTGTTTATACCTTTTGAATTATTTTTTATTTATATTTTTTTTTTACTTTTGGGTTTTCCAGAATTTTTAATAGTATGATAACATGAAATTATTTCAAATCTAATATTATCACAGTATTTTGTTAATTAAGTATTCATTAACATTTAAGTGGAATGGGATGTATTTGTATCTGATAAAATAAGTATATTTATAAACATTAAGAACCAGTAGGATTATTGCATTAAGATCATAATCATCATCTATACCATTATGAAGGACAACAGCTGATAAAGCTCATATTTTGGTCTACAACAAGGTCGAAATATTTTTCTTTTTTAGAACTCTTCTGGTATATTTTTGTGAAATTCTAGATGTATATTTTATGATTGTATAATTATACAATTTATGGTTGTATAAAGTTTTGTACTGATGCTGCAAGTTTACTTGCAACTTTTTCATTTATTTATTTATTTTTAAAAAAATTCTGTCTAGTTATACATTAAAAGCATGATTTACTGGCTTGCCTGGTTTAACTCCTTGTTGGTGAGTTTACTGGATGATAATCATATGTGTATCTGTGTGCACTTATACTTTTATTAATAAAAAATATATAAACTGATAAAAAAATGATTTATTTATTTTTGGGATTGGTGGTTTTTCAGTATATGTCTTTTTTCTCTTTATAGACTTCCTTATGTCAGAGGAATCTAAGTATCTTATTTTCATCTTTCTTAATAACTAAAAAAAATTCTATTTGATACTTTTCAGTTGAATCGGTGGTTGTTGAAAGGAACTAAGTTCATATTTTGACATTTCTCATTTTAAGATGGTTTCAATCTTTTTTCATGTTTATTGACCATTTTGTGAAGAAAGAAACTCAGTCTTAGTACCTATGCATGTTTGGGAGAGAAATTTTAAAGTTGAGTGTTGAAAGGCACTATGTCCATGACTTGGACAATTTCAAAACTAGGACTTAATTCCTTTCAACAATCATCAATTCAATTATATTAAAATCTTGTTACTTTTTAAAAACATTAGTATTTGGCTGCACATTGTACATACATTCAAATCTAACATTTAGGTCCATTAAAAATATTCTATAACAATAATTTAGGATGTTCAAGATTTATCAATATTTTGGATTTTTTTTTTTTTTTTTTTTTTTTTTGGCGTCCTATGCAATAAAGTGATCAAATGTTCTAATTTTTAGACAACAGTTCTAATTTTTAAAGACATTTTACTCATTTTTGAAACTTTGAAATTAAGATAAGCTGATTTTTTTTCCCTCCATAACTGAGAAAAATACTTTATAAATGGGAATCATAAAAAAAACTTTTGTCCTATTTGTTCCTCTTTAGTAACAATAAGTAAATAATCAATCATCTAAATTACAACTTCCTCCCTCCGACATTTATTCTAGCCTTCCCTCCAACATGTACACTTGTCCTCTCCCCAACATTTACAATTGCTTTCCCTCTTCTCAGCATACATAGTTAAGAACGTTTAAATATCTTTAGTTAAAAAAGTGATAAATTTGTAGCTTTTAATAAAATTTTAGAAGATGAGTCAGATATATATATATATATATATATATATATTTTATAATGAAAATCTGCCAAAATACAGAAGATTCTTTTTCTACTTCTAAATTAATGATAAAAACAGTTTTTTTTTAATGTTTGTTTTTCTTATCTTGATTATAAGCCCCCCCCCTCCCTCAAATACATATATATACAGTATAGAACCATTTATCCAGAATGGTTGGACATTAAAGCAACAACTATTTGTAGAATATATGTGGCTGTGGCATTGTTTCTGATTTCAAATTAATTACTAGATTACACAGATTAAAAATCGGATCCAATCAAGATCAAAGATTTATTCAGAGTTTGAGAAAAAACAATTTATTGCAATTCCTTGTTTCTGCATAACACTTCCCCAACAACATTTCTGTATAAAAATCAAAACTCCCAATATCTAACTATATATTCTTCCATTTAAAATCCTAGATATTGGCATTATACCATGCATGTGAGTAATGTATCAAACAATGAACATATCAAACTAGCACTGTGACACTTTTTTTCTGGAGAAATTCTGAAATCAGTCAATTGGAAATATTCTGGATAACTGTTTTTCCGGTGAACTGGATTCTGGATAAACGGTTCCATACTGTATATATATATATATATATACACATTAAACATTTTGAATTAAACAATTAACTTACAAGCAGCATATAACAAATATGACTGTGTCTCTATTAAAGATGGCATGTAAAAATATTTTATATTGAATAAAATGTTGTAGTAAATGAATATATATATTACTGTTAGCTAAAGTGCATTTTCTGGATTGTTATATGCTATGGTATGTATATTATATATATATATTTTTTCTTTTTTAAAGATTTATTTTTATTTTCTTAAATTTTTATGTTTCTTATTATAAATTATGACATATTCTCCCTTTAAATTTTTACAATATTTTTTAAGCAACGTTTTTCAGTTTAAAAAACTTGCTTCCTCTGATTTTCTTTGTATGAACAGGCTTGGCAGAATATCATTAGCATAAAAAGTTTTTAATCCCATATACTGTGCAAGCCTGAAAAGCATTTAATTCTGTATGCACTGCACATTGTAAGCTGCACAAACCTGTCTCCATTTAACATTTTAATTTCATTTTGGAATTGCTTATCGAATGTGTGGTGTTATTTTTTTGTTTTTTTTTTTCATATTGTTTCCTATGAGTATTTTTTTAAAGTTTACTTCAGATAATTTTTTTATTATTATTGTCCTAGTTGTCATTGTTTTATTTATTTATTCTAAATCATTTTATACTTTTGCTACAATGCTATTTCATGAATTTAAATATACATACACAGAGAGAAAGATAGTAAAAAATTGAAAAGTGCAAAACTGCAAAACAGACTAATTTTGCAGGCATGGAAAATAAACTTGCATGATCAACGGAAAAATTCTAAATGTAACCAATGAGTACCAATAGAAAAAAATATATATTATCCAAAATTTATTGTTTTTATTCTTTTATGGTATCACACCAGTTTATTCAATATTTTAATGTGTTTTATTTTAGTCTTTATTTATTATTTATTCATTTATTTAAAAATGCTATGTTAATTACGAATGGTACAATTACTTAATTTAAGTTTTGTGATTGTTTACACATTGTCTTCGTATTTATTGCTCTAAAGTTTATAATTTAGTGAACTATTGTATAAAATATTTGATTCCTAGAAATGTTTATTTCAACTAATATCAATCTCAATTTCAGGTACCACCGACTCAAATAATTTGAGTGAAGAAAGTGAATCGTCGTGTCCACTTTGTTATAAACTCTTCAAAAATGCTCTTGCTCTTAATCGTCATTTGCAGAATCATGTAGACCATCAGTCTTATGTGTGTTATGTTTGTCTTCGACCTTTTGCTAAAAAGCCCTGTTTGGTAAAGCACATGAGAGTTCATACTGGTGAACGTCCATTCAAATGTCCAACCTGTGCTAGGGGATTTACTCAGAAGTGGAATTTGACAAGACACCTTAAGAAACACAAAAAAATAAATGCAAAAAATAAGCTTGGCTAGTTTAATTAAATTTGAAAAACTGTTCTTAGCTGAAGTTTCTGTATATATATATATATATGTATACTTTTTTTAATTAAACATGTCTGAAATTCTATTTATGTATCCTGTTGTTTCAATTGATATGATTAGGTATCACTCAATCTTGTTGATGCAGAAATATTTTATGTAAGCTAGTTTTTTTAAAAGCATCACCTAATATGTTAAGCACTATTACAATGCATTTATTTTTATTATTACTAATAAATATTTATGAACACTTGGATGAGAGTGCGTTTGCATTATGCATATGTAGTGATTTAGAATTGGTGAGATTCTTTTATTATAACCAGAATCATTATCCCCAGTTTGAATGGGTTTTTTTAAATAATCAATTTCATTTATTAATTAGAGATCATTCTTTTTCCATAGATAATTTTTTTAAACTTTTTTTTTATATTTTTCTCTGAAACTATTTTGTACAAAGGCTATGACCTGGAGCTCTGGCTCCAATGTAGGATGAATAAAAATTAAAAACAATATAATGCAAAACAAAACTTATAAATTGATTAATAAGATATTTAAAATAATCTGTTTTAAGGCAAAGCTTACATGACATACATTTGAAACATTGAAAAGGTGTTTAATATAGGTCTAACAGTTTTTCATTTATCCCATTTCATAAAAAAAAAATGATAATAATCATTAAAAAAAGTAGTATCTAGCATTGTGTTAAATCCTTTTATATTTTATAATTCTTTTACATGTTGTATATTAATGCAGAAATTGTATCTTTAGTGATTATCTTGTTCTAAATTCAATATAAGTTTATCAAGAAAATGAGCACAATCATATTTCATTTATTTAATATTGTATTAATATTATATTTCTCTATTGATTGATGCTTTTGAGAAAATAAACAGGTAAAGGTGTAAAGTGCAAAGCTTCAAAAACAATCAAATCAAGAACTCTGAATATCTTAAATAAATGGATTATTGTAATAGAGTTAATCTCAAATACTGCTTTATAAGCAGATTTTTGAGAGGGAAAAAGTTTGAAAAAGGGATAATTTGCTTTTATAACATTGACAGTGACAAACTTCTGACATATTGTACTTCATATAGTCAGCTTTGCCTCAAAATCAAACAATCAGTGTTTTACAAATTTTGCATTCTAGGATAATGATTCACTGGCAAATGGCATAACTTGTTTTTTAGTCTTTTTTGCAATCCCTTTGTACTGTCAAAAAGCATGTCTTAGGTACCGCTGAAACAGCTGCAGGAGAAATTATCTCGTAGTTTCAGGCCTCTGAAATGGTCCCCTTTTTATGCATTTTGATCTCCTTTCAGTGACTGAAAAAATTTTTCAAAAAAATTACTAATGTGGAAAAATTGCCGCAAAATGCAAAAACCCCTAAAGATTGCTAAAAGTTCAAAAATCGTAGAGGACGAAATTTACTGTAGTGGGCTAGCATTGTAACCAGAATTCTTTTACGAATGTCAAAAAATCGCTGCAGAATGTGGAAAAATGTAAAAAAAACACATTGAAAATTTCATTAAAAATCACTAAAAATTCAAAAATTGCAGAGAACAAAATTTACTACATTAAGTCACTGCTTGACTAGTCTTCAAAGACGGACCTCGGCATGCTGCCAAAAAAATAGATCATACCAAAGAAAAAGAAGCATTGGATTAAGAGAAAACAAAAAACACAAATTAAGAAAAAGGAATTTAAAGATCGCATCTCTGAATCATTTAAAAGAAAATGGATGGAGTAAAATGCCTTTTCAAATATTTTTAATTTTCAGAATGTGATTTCTTTCAAACAAGACAATATACTTCCAGAAAATTCTCTGTTGAATAAAGAATTTAAATATTTCTTCCATTTGCGTTGTTTATTTTTCATACCATTTAAAATTGTTTGATGATGTATTTTATAAATAAAAGCAATACATATTTAAACATCTAAATTATCATAACATATTTCCTTAGCTTAAAGATATCCTCTTCATTGAAGAAAAAGCTACAATTTTTATGTACTATTTCCAAATAAAAAGCAAAATCTTTTTTTATAATCTTGGAGACAAATAAATACGAAACTGTCAGAATTTCCTATTCATCCTCCACTAAACAAAAACTAGGGAAGTCTTCCCTTTCATTACCCAACTTCCTATCACCAAGAATAGACTCTTCTTAGCTAGATTTTTTACTCATGTGAACAAACAGCCTTTAAAGCTTGGCTCAACAGTAGAAGTTTGAAACCGAATGTCAAAAAATCGCCGCAAAATATCTCAAATTGCACAAAAAACTCAAAAATCTCTGTACGAATTCTGAATAAATGTTATTGGAAGGACAAAATTTATTAAACTAGGCTAAAAGATTGAAACCAGATTCATTTTAATAATATCAAAAAATTGCTACAAAATGCAAAAAAACTCTTAAAAATTTCAAATTTCACTGTATAAATTCTGAATAAAAACTTTATTGAAAAGTGGACAACATTTACAAAATTTGGCTAAAAAACTGAAACCTGATTCCTTTTACTAATATAAAAAAAATCCTCGCAAAACGTCTAAAATTTCAAAAAAATGCAGAAGACAAAATTTACTATACTAGGCTAAAGCATTGTAACCTGAATTCTTTCACAAATGTCAAAACATTGCCACAGGACGTGAAATAAAACACTAAAAATGGGTAAAAATTCAAATTGAAGGACACAATTGTGGAAGGAGAAAATTTATTATATTAGAGCTAAAGGTTTGAAACTAAATTCCCTTTTACAAATGTCAAAAAATTGCTGCAGAACACAAAATAAAGTTGAAATTCACATGAAAAATTTGTAAAAAAATTAAAAAAATCGCTGTACAAATTCTGATTAAACTTTATTGAAAAGAGGAAAAAATTTACTACATGTGCTAAAAAATTGAAACCAGATTCCTTTTATTAATGTGAAAATTTTGCCAAGAAACATTTAAAAAAAAAAAAAAAAAAAAAAAAAATTGCATTAAAAAAAAAATCCAAAAACTAACTTTAGACATGCAGGTACCTTCCTTCCAAATCTTGTAGCTGTATGTGCATCTTTAACACACAGGCAAACTTCTATTTTTATTATTAAAGATGTAGTTTTGTTGTCAATTTTGATAGAGAAGTATATCCTAGTTTTTAAAGGAAATCTTAATTACAATTTCTTCTTGTTTTGTTTTTTTTTTAATTAAAAAAATTTTTTTTCTTTAACATACATTTATCAGAAGAAAGTATTAGAATCATGAAAATAAATTCTATTTTTTTATAGATTTACACATTTTAGGTTGACCTGAATATGATTTGACATTTTTTTTAAAATTTCTCTCTGTATGTGACATAAATTTTGTATCTACTCTATCTCAGAAACTAAAGCATGGAATTTCATCAAATGCCATATTTAATTAGACCATACAAGTACCGATTAGGTTTTGGTGTATATGGCCCAACAGGTGGCACTGCTGTGCTGCATTTTTCACAATTTATATGATAACTAGTATATCTCAGCATCTCTGGGGTAAAACTTCATCAAACTTAACAATCACTTAAGCTTTGACATAAATTAATACTGATTAGATTTTAGTGTATTTCACCTAACAGGTGGCACTACTAGGTCACATTTTTAACAATTTCTATCATAGCCAAATCCCATGGTTGGGATGGAAATTCACCAAATTTAATATGCAAGATTATTATGAATAACTGTTGATTCAATATTGGTTTTGATCACTCCCCAGGAGGGCGTTGCCATACTGTGCTTCTTTTTAATGAACATTATAGCTTATCTCAGCTTCTGTTGTTTTGAAAGGAACTAAATTTTATGTTTGAGGTGTATAATTAACAATATAGATCTTAATCTAATTTAAAATTTTAATACTCAACTGGAGGCGCTGTTATGCTGTACTTTTTTTATTCACTGATCTCTGTAACTCTGTGTTAAATTCTAAAAGACGCACTATACTTTGTAATTGTTAATGTGTAACTCCACTAAAAATTGATTGATTTAGTATTTTCTTAGATGCATTAATTTTTACTGTTTATATTTTATTGCAATTCCTTTTTTGCCATTCTAAATATTAATAAAGCAACAATTTGAATTAAAATTCCAGGCTCTCCTAAGGAGAATTATCCAGATGAGCGCCGAATATTGAACACTTTCTATCTTCTCGCAGTAGGATATTTAACTGTGTTTAAATCAGGCTGGGTGTACATTGTTTAATGACATCTTCATAAAGATAACCCAATTCTGGAGTAATTTTTACAAATTTGCTTGAATAGTTACGAAAACTTGGTGCAGTATTTTTAGACACAAGGTCCCGTTTTAGTTCCCTTTTTTAATATAAATGGTCCCCTTTCTCTCTTTTGGAGGGCTAAAATGTGTTGGGAGCCCTTTATCGCAGGAAAGTATATGTGACTGTTCCATTCATCTGATTGTTTGTGTAACTTTACTCTGAATGTGGAATGAAAATATGCAGATTTGAGGTGCCTGGGTTTCAGACTTTTTTTAACAGCAGGAACAAGCATTCACATAATTTTCTGTTTAAAATTCATTCTTGAAACTATTTCTTTTAAGGCAGTGTGCCTTAAAATGCCTGATGCTTTGTAACAGATTTTTACTTGCATTTGTACTTTTCTTAGGTGTATGCTTTTGTTAAGTATTTTTATTATTTTTCTCATTATTAAGATAATGTGTTTCTCTCTCTTTTTTTTTTTTTTTTTTTTTTTTTTTTTTTTGGCCCCACCATTAGCTGAGAGTTTTTGTTTTCAAAGCTAGTAGACAGGTTTGAACCCATGCTGTGCTTGTTCACCTAACTGTGCAGAGTTTTCCACAGTTTTCTTTGAATCTAGATAACACTGCAAAAATTCAGTTAGATTCCCTTAGAAAGACCCGAACGGAGGGTCTTTCTAAGGGAATTCTAATTTCTCTTTCAGACTGTATCTCTGGTGCAGATAATTGGATGTAATAAACACCATCATCCTTTTTTGTGCATTTCCTTAAACTGTCAGAAGGTAGGGTTCTTCCTTAACTTCTTCTGACTAGTGTATCTTAATTAGGGGGCATTCTGTTTCATTGTGGCACATCTGTGGCTTCTGTACATTATTACTCAATGAGCTGAATCTTGAACCTAAAATAATCTGATTATGAGTCATTTAGCCATCACTAAAGATCTAGAGTATCTAAAGTAAATTTAAGAAATTTTCTGCCAGAAAGTGTATTATTTCCATCAGCCAAGAATTTTAAGGCTTAATAATAACTCAATAATTACTATTCTCCTTTGCCAAATACATGCATTGTATGATTGCATAAATGATATGTTAGACCTTCAAATGATATTTCTTTAGAAATATCTCTAAGAAGAACTCTTATAACACGATTCCCTTTTCATAAACAAAGAAGGCTGCAGAATTAGTGTTTTTAAATGTATTGCAAGTAACGTAGCCACTTTTTTTTTTTTCTAGTTTCCCTAATATGTATCCTGAATTTGGATCACTTTGTCTTGAAAAATTGCTGCTGAAGTCTTCATATCTGTTGCAAATAGCTAAAATTTTCCAAAGCTTTGTTATAATTGTTTCTTAAATTTAATCTGTTTTTTCAACTTTTTATTAAAAATCAAATTGAAAGTATAGATTCTATTAACTATGCATTAGTATTTTACTGGTAAATTTTAAGAATATATTTTAATCAAGTGTCTTATTTCCTAACTGCTTACATAGGTCTTAGGCTTGATATTCCAATTTTTTTTAAACTATGAATTCAGAAATCTACATAGAACTATATTAATAGTTTAAAAGGAGAATTTATATTCTCATCCTAATATTTTATTTGTTTTCTTGGATCTAATTATCAGAATATTATAATCAATCAAATGTATGAAATAATAACAAAATTAAGTTTGGCAGCTTAGCCAGTAAATAAAAACAAACTGCTTTGGACATTTTGACTTTTGTATTATGTTTTTTTCTCTCGTAAATATGATTCCCATGAACCTAAGAAAAAAAATGAACTCTTTTATAACAATGAATTATAAAGGTGAGAATTTGGAAACTATTTATTCTTGTGTTTCAATTATTTAAATTTTTATTCTTTTAAGTAAACAATAGAAAGCATTTACCATATTTTATGATTACCAGTATTAATATACTGTAAGAGATATTTTTTTTCTTCACTTTTTATCACATGCAACTTTTTTAATATATATATTTTAATGACAGTGCTAAGTTCTTTCAAAGTGTTATTTAAAGTGTTTCAAATAAGAATAATTCATATATATATATATATATATATACAGTAGAAGATCTTTATAACGCAAACCTAAAATTACGAGGCTGTGCATTATATAGAATTTTGCATTACATAGATCACATTTCACACATCATTGAATTTAGCTTGTAAAACATGGCCAAATTTGTATGAAACATACCAAAATACATTAGAGTATCATTATATTGCATTCTTTATTACCAGGAGTTGTGCAGATTATAATTTTTTGCATAATATAGATCATTCCACAGATTGTTAAATTTACTTCATAAACACTGTACAAACATTCCTGTATCAAATCATAGCAATTTTTTCAGTCGTTATCTCTGATCTAAGGAGATAAAGTTAAACTAATGTATCAAATTGAGTCCTCTAGAGAATAGCAACTATTTATAATGTGGGAATTCAGGTGTTTCTTAACTGAAAATTCACTGTTTACATCTGAGAGGTTGCGCATTATATGGAGAATTGCGTTATAAAGATCTGTGTGTATATATATATATATATAAAACTATATAAAACTTTTTGCAATTAATATAACTATTAAATCACAAGATAATCGACACAATATAATTTAACCAATATATATTCCTCTTTAAAAGAGTTAGGCAGAAAATCCCTCTCTTTTTTTTTTTCTTTTAAGTGACAATTAAAATTGAAAAATCATAATTGATCACAAGATTTTTATTGATAACATTAATGTATGCTGAATAAATCATAGACATTATAGTTACTTTAATGTATATATTGTTCAAATTCCTGTATAACATTTATTGTATTTTATGTAGATCAAATAAAATGTTTGCTTTTTTATTGTTGTTTTTTTTTTTCTTCTAATCTTAGACCATATATATATATATATTTTAAGCAATTACATCTGCAAATCAGAAATGTATGAAGAGATATAATATTTGATTAAAAATAATAGAAAGGTTGCCAACAAAAACACCACTTGTCGAAAACTCATGAAAATAAATTAACAGTGCAACATTGTTCTTCTTAATAATATTCACAAAAGTGTGAAATTTATCTAAAAAAAAAAAAAAACTATGTCTTCATTATTAGACAAGAAAGTTTTGGCTGTTCCAATAAAAACTTTACTTCTCCAGAAAAAAAAAAAAAATTCCTGTTTCTAAAAATTATTAGATTCAGACAAGTGCTGCTTTTGTTAGGAACACTACTTCAATTTTATAGCTGTATAAAAAGGAAATGAACTTTAAAAAGCCTTTTTAAAAAATATGTATTGGTTTCCAAAAAGAAGTTGCACAGCATTATAACTACAGTGAACTCTGTGCAATTCGCGACAAATGTTTTGCAGATCATTTGTTGCTTACATGACTACAAATGAATCGAACACATAAATTATGTCATTTTATTATTAGAAAAACTCTTTTTTGAAATATAGTAGATCTTTATAATACAAACCTAAAAATGCAGGGTTGTGTGTTATATAGATCATATTTCCCACATCATTAAACTTAACTTGCAAACATGGCCAAATATGTCTGAAACATATCAAAATACAGTCGAGTATCTTTATATTGCATTCCTTGGAGCCAGGAGTTGTGCAGATTATAAATTTTTGCATAATATGGATCATTTCTCACGTTGTTAAATTTACTTTATAAACATGGTCTAAATCACTCATATTATTCAATTTGAAAAATTTTTAATGCAATAACAGCAGTTTTTTCATTAAAAAGCTATGAATTAAGGAGATAAAGTTGAACTAATGTATCAAATTTAGTCCTCTAGAGAGTAGCAAATTTTTACAACATGGGAATGCAGAAGCTTCTTAACTGAAGAATACACTGTTTACATCTGAGAAGTTGTGTGTTATATAGAGAATTGCGTTATAAAGATCTTCTACTGTATTTATTTGAATTCCTCTTTTCTTACATGATATCAATGTATATACGATGTAAATGTTAATTAAAAGAATAATTGCACAGTTTCAATAAATTTGTATAAATTTTAGGTTTGTATTTCTTGAAGGATGGAACTCAAAATTGTGGATTTTCCTGCCCAATTTGTCTTCAGGGTTTCAAGACTACTGGGAATCTGAAGCGTCACATGATAATTCACAGTGGTCAGAGGCCGTATGCATGTACTATGTGTGCAAGATCTTTTACCCAGAAAGCTCATTTAAAACTTCACATAAGAACACACACTGGTGAACGTCCCTTTGCATGTTCTATTTGTGGCTTCAGATGCAGTCAAAAAATAAATCTGCAGAGACATTATCTTGTTCACAGGAAGAGTGATAGATTATAGATTTTTAAAATACACTCAACTTCACTGTGATTTATTTGTGATAAGCTATTTATTTATTTTTTGTTGTTGATTCATTGGCTGTTTAATCACTGCACAACATACATTTTGTCTTCTAAATGTAATTAATGTGTTTTTCAAAGAAACTCACAAATCTTTTCTTCTGCCTCTTTCGGTATTTTTAATGCATTTCTTACCTTCACATCTTGATTTCTGTAATTCATCCCTGAAAAGTTAAGAACCATATGTGATAAACAAAGTTTTTTTTTTTCACCAGATGTAGTCATCGTACAGCTTCCAACCTATCTCCCCCCCCCCCTCCCAAATTAAACATATTTTGAACCAGAAAATGCATTTAATGAAACATTACTGTGTGAGGCAGTTATTTGATTTATGAAGTAAAATTTCTGGTTTAAAATATATTTATTTGACTTGGAGGAGGAGTTGGTAGCTATATCATTATTAAAGAAAAAAATGTCAGAAAAATGAGATACAGAAATAATTGCATATGTTCAACTAAAATTCTATCACCAGCAAATACATGAAAAAGCTATAAAACAAGCATTTTCATGATAAATGTCTTCTAATTTCCGGATTTTTTTTTTTTTTTTTTTTATTGCTTATTGTAATATTGTTTGGAATTAAAGTACTTCATTCTCTAAAAATTATATGTGATAGAAAAAATATCATTACATGTTTGAATTTAGTGCGACAGGTTTACTTGATCATCTGGATTTATTTAAATGAGAAAAAAAAATTAATTTGCTGGGCTGTATTTTTTTTTTTTTTTTAATTAAGACCATTATTGAAAATATGCAAAAATACTGTAATAAATGGCTTCTCAGCATATAGTAAATAATTTGATTTTAAATTAAAGAAAGTGATGAGAAATTTTCATGGGAATAATTGTAGGTTATAATTATAATAGATTAACTGGAGATGAAAAATATATAGATCTTCTTTTTTCTCCAGAAAGTGAGTAATAACCAGGGTTCATACAGACACCTTAGACCACTTAAAAACTCCTTAGAAATGAAAAAGTTTCCAAGGAGTACTTAGAACTCTTTAAATAAACAAAATACTCCTTAAAAACTTAAATTATCGTGAAGTATAATTTAGCATTGAACAATGATTTAATTGAAGTATACAAGAGTAGAAAATGGAAATATATTACACAGTGAATAATACTGCTTAAGCATACGGAAGTAAAATGAAAATCTTCCTATGTTTTATCAAGTGATTACTGCCATTTTATAAAAAAGAAATTAAGTTATTGTATTATTTTGTATTTGTAATGTGGTTCAGAGTTCCCAGCGACATGGGAAATCTGAAAAGTCAAGGAATTTCAAAGTAGTCAGGGAAAGTCATGATAATTAAAAAAATATACAGGGAAAGTCATGGAAATTAAAAAAATATACAGGGAAAGTCATGGAAATTAAAAAATATACAGGAAAAGTGAGGGAATTTACAGATATTTCCTAAAAAGTTATGGAAAGGTTTGGGGAGGGGGGAGGGATAATTTGAAATCATTTCTTTTTCAGAAAAGTTACTATATTTCTCGCCTCTGAAAAATCTCTAGATTCTTGTCAATTTCAAGATCGAGAAATTCCTCCAAATTCAATGCAGAAAAATATATGCAATATGGACAATACAATATGGACAAAAGTTTTCTACATTTTTCAGACTTTTTTATGATATTTCGCATTCTAGACTTTGTTGTATGGCATTCATTTGAAAACTGTCAAAGGTAAAGTTTTTTGGCATTATAGTATTTGGCTATGATGTCATACACTCATGCACAGTTTTTCTTTTTTTGAATCTGTTATAAAAAGGAAAAAAGTCGCCAAATTTAAGGGATTTTTTACTTTAATGGCAACCTAGCTTATTGTATTAAGTTATTGGTTTGGCACAGGCTTGAAAATCGCGCCAATCAAAAAGCCGCCAAACGTCGGTGTGTGAGTGTAACACATCTGTTCCTAGTATTTTATAGAATTTCATTTTGCAATTTTCTTGAAAGGTGCTTGAATTTTCTCCTGGGAAAAGAGTAAGAACCCTGTTAATACAATACAAATATCTGATTTTTTTTTATGCTGCTTGTTATTTTGTGTTATATAAAGCAAGTTTTGTGTATGCTCATTTGGTCAGGGATTTTTTTTTTTTTTTTTTTTGTGGTCAGGGAAATTGCCAGACATGTTTTGCTGGGAACCCTGTGGTTTATCACTTCAAAATTTACTTTTAAAATCTAGGTGCATGTGATACATGAAGAGTATTTGGAATTTGACTGGCCATTGGTCACAGTTTACCATAGTTTGCTGGCAATTTTGTATTCAACCATAGTAGTATTTATGAAACCAGTAAGCAGTGCATTGTGAATATTTTGTAATTTTAGCACTAGCTATTAGATTTTAATAGATTAAAATCTGTTTTCTCTCTAAATGACATATTAGAAATAAAGGTGTGTGTGTGTATTACATGAGGTCACATACATGGGAAAATACAATAAGTCCTTTAAAATTCATGTACTCCTTAGAATTTTTCCAGATTCCTTGGATTTTTTCTTCTTAAGTCTGTATGAACCCTGATAAAAACACTAATTGTAGCTCTAACAGCCATTTACTAGAAGTTCTCTTCATCAGGTAATTATTAGCAGAGAGTATATTCCCAACAAATGTAAAACATTTATTCTGCTAAAAAACAACTTTAACAGAATATGTTTTTTCTTTATTGGCTTAACTACTCTCTGCTGATGAAGAGAACTGCTAATTAATGGCTCTTGAAACCATAGTAGTACTTTTATTCAAAATCTGGATAAAGAAAGATGATTTAATTCTCTCTCTCTCTCTATATATATATGTGTGTGTGTGTGTGTGTTATTGTAATTTCATTGTGATTTCTGTTATATTTTTACTTAGTGATTCATTACTGTTTTATTATTTCTTAAAATATTTTATTAGTTTCAAATGACTGAATTTGATCTGCAAAAATGCTTTAACAAATGACTTTTGAATGTAAAAATAAGTGTAAAGAATTAACACATGAATAATGATTTTTTAATAATATTTTAAAGTATCGATTTGCATTAAAAATGTACATGTTGCAAATTATGATTTTTGAACTGTCTGTAACTGAAGTATACATAGTTTTGATTAATGATTATTACATATTAATTATATTTTTGTGAGAAAATATATTTTTGAGGAATTACATTTTAAACAATATTGTTTGCACTTTCTTTGTGAAAGTTTTACGAAACAGTTGTAGATTCGTTTTATTGTTGTATATTATGTAATCTTTTAATTAAGATTATTCAAGTTAGTGATTTATATGTTTGGAAATATTTTAACTTTCTTTTTTTTTTAATTTTCAAAAAAAAAAAATAATAATGCTTTAAACAGTACTGCATACAAATCCAGTGCCTATATTGGTCTTTGAAAAAATCAATACTTTTTTTTTTTTTTTTACCTTTGAAAAAAAATAGAGCCCTTAAAAATGTTATAGAAACTGAACAACACAAACAAATGAGGTCAAAAAAGCTACTTTGGTGCACATGTTTTTTCTGGTTTATAGTGATACTGTTGCCTTTCTAAGTTTATTAGCCATTGGAATCTATAATATTAAGGAAAGAAGTTTGTGTGTGTGTCTGTCCACTGTGTTTTGAAGAGAAAGTTGCAAGCAGAGCTACAAGATTTTGCAGGAAAGTACCTCTATTTATTCACCACAAAGCCGGATTTTGGATTTTTTATGCGATTTTTCATGTTTTGTGGCATTTTTTTTACTGACCGGAGCATCACTGGGGGGGTCATCTAGTGAAATAATAAACTAATCTTTCCTCTTTATAGTTGGAGAGAAAAAAAAAAGTTTCAGATGAACAAAATATTCATATAAAACATATGAAATATTCAATGTTATAGAGCTGCTGTAAATAAACTCTTTGGGATTTCTTTTATCATAAGTGAAAACTATAATACAGGGATTACACTCCTGTGCCAAAATACAATTCTTGCACCATTTTTCACCAAAACTGCAGTTTCTGTCTATTCTGCAGCAAATCACGGATTTTTTTTCTAGAAAGAAACAGAATGGCAGTTTAATGAGAGATATAAATAACTTTTCATGCCATGATTGCACAACGATCACTGCACTACAGATTTCACACAAGATTGCTTTGAACATCAGTTTCAATACTTAAAACTGCATTTCTATTTTTTTATTTTTTTTTTTTATTAATTATATTTTAATTATGTTATTGGATGACCAGTTACCAGATCTTGGAGTTTATAGAAGCTGAAGAGAAGAAACTTTATTGGGTGGTAGGAATTGGATTGGGCAGTTGCTTAAATAGTAATGAAATACATTTTAAGAAATTTACTTCCTGCCACTTTTACCCAAAGTGGGAGAGGGAGGAAGGGGCAAAATTATATCTCGGGGTCTGAAAATGATAAACTTAACAAGATGGCAAACACCACAAAAGTAAAAATCATGCATTTCTGCCGATTTCAACTTTTAAAAAAAAATCTAAATTCCACCCCTAAATTTTCATTTCCTCCCTTGACTCCCCCCACCTCTCTCACCCAATCTCTTAGCACACAAACTTTAAATCTTTAAAATGTTTAGAATTTTTGCTCTATTTAGTGCCTTGTTGTAACAATAAAGAAATAATCATGCCCCAACACAAAAAAAACTTTTAATTTAAAAAAAAAAAAATTATTTTATTTTTTTGTTCTGTTTATAGTTAGACATGTATATATATATATATATTTGCTTCAATTGTTTTTAATAATATTTTTTATGAAACACTGCATTTTACTATGCTTATGAAAGATTTTTATTTGCTCCCACATTGATAGAACTTTATTTGCTGTGAATCAGACTCTGACTTTAAAAACTATGAAGCTAAGTAAAACTCATGACTTTTCATTTAGTTTCAGTATCTTTAATATTAAACATTAATAATACATTTTATACAATATAAAGTACCATTTAAAGAAAATTATTTTAATTATAAAGCTTCATGTAAGATCTTTTTTTTTTTACAAAATTCATATTACATTGTTTCATAAACACCTTGGAAATCGTTGATAAACATTTGCTCAGGCAAATTTCCAATTATGAACAGCAAACAGAATGCAGTATAAGCACATGTGCATATCAAGGTAACTTTTCTTGCAAAATTGTTTGGCTGTATAGTTTTTTTCAGCCAAATTGTAATATTATAAACAAAGTTATATATTTTATATTCAGTGTCTTTTTTCTTGCCATTTTAGATATAATAAATATTAATTTTAGGTATCATTCCATGCTGTAGCATTTAGTGCTTGTAAATGTGCATGAGGGCTCATTAAAGATAAAGTTGGCTTTGTCAATGTAGTTCATTTGCTGTACATACTTTAAGCTCTTAAAAATAAAAGGATTGAGGGTATAAGACAATCTTACTAAATGGTGGAATCTTTTTAAGGAAATCTTGCGATTTGACAAGGATAACAGAATACAGTTGACAGAGATGTTTTTTTTTTTTTTTTTTTTTTTTTTTTTTTTTTTTTAAGATACTGTTGTATTTGGGAATTGTAATAAACTTGATAAACTTATTTTTACTATTTATTTTTTTTAAGTTATTTTTGCCAAGGGAAAATACTTCCATATATATATTAGCTAATCAAAACAAAATCCATAATAATTTGTTCAAAACTATGTTATTTACATTAAAATAGATTGGTTTCCAGATAGAATATATTTCTTACATGATAGCTTAATCTTCAGATTTTTTTCATAGTACTAAACTTATTCTCCTATGATTTATTATTTTA
This sequence comes from Maratus michaelseni, assembly GCA_963931845.1. Lineage (NCBI taxonomy): Eukaryota > Metazoa > Arthropoda > Arachnida > Araneae > Salticidae > Maratus > Maratus michaelseni. The sequence continues at coordinate 145,277,029 of OZ007596.1, forward strand.
AAGCATTTTCTTATTAAACTTATAAAGAATGGTAAACTTGTAAACTCCTATTATACATTAAACTATATTTTATTAATCAAAAGTGATAAAGTTATATGCTTTTGTAACCCATGTCAATTTCTTGTTGTGTTAGATATAATAAATATTATTAATTTTAGGTACCTATCAATTGATGGATCATGCAAACTCTCCATTTTCATGCCATTTATGCTCTCATACTTTCCAAACTTCTGGTAATCTGAAACGTCACATGATCATTCACAGTGGTGAACGTCCTTATGCATGTTCAATGTGTGGAAACAGGTTCAATCAAAAGTCTATTTTGAAACGGCATATGGCTACACATACTGGTGAACGTCCCTTTGTATGTCCTGCTTGTGATTTCAGATGCAGCCAAAAAATAAACTTAAAAAAGCACCTTCTAGTTCACATGAAATGAAATATAAAATTTTTATATGTTTCTGAGAAACTCACTTTTATTTATTTATTTATTTTTTTTTTTTAAGTTTAATTTCTGATATTTACCTTATTGGAAAAATAAATCTTTTCTTTTAATAAAATGTTAAACTATTTATCTTGTTGGTATTTTAATGTGTGTGTGTTTACAAATTATAAAAATACAATAAACACCGTGCATTCTCATTTCTGTTTTTTCAGATACAGGATATGTTTTATTTTTCACCATAAACTTAATTTAAAAAGAAATAATAAATCCAGTAAGTTTAGTTTCTTTTCCCCCCTTCTTTTATTAGTTCATTGACAATATGAGCACGAACAGGCAAAGAAATGTTCTCATAACTACCCCCCTTCCCCAGTATACCATGAAATAATCATGATAATCTATGATGAATTTTAAAAGATGGGAGGATTACTTATTATCTAAAAGTGTTTTTTTTTTTTTTTCTTTTTTTTTTTTTTTTTTTTTACATCAAAAATTTGATATCCAATTATGTTTATAAAATATTTTCCTAAATTTTATATATTTTATTAAAAAGAATACAAACTCTTATTATTTATGTAATTTTTTTCAAAATGTATTGCTTTTTAAAGAATATTTAAAATTTAGATAAAACAATTATTAAAAGCGATTTTTACTATTAGTCAACTTACTGATGGTGAACATGAATTTTGATAAATGTATTAGGTAATTTCCTCATAGACTAACACGAGTTAACCACAATGATTACTGCTGTTATTTTAAGTAATATAACATAATTCAAATTAATAGGAGTACTCTAATTTACAAATCAAAAATATGCCAACACATCCCACCCCCCTCCTTAAAATTAGAAAGTAAATATCAGTTTGACAGTTACAGAATAATAATAAGATTTCTTTTCTATGAAAGTTAGTAATTTTTTGTAAATGTATGTGAAACCCCTGTATGTTTATTAGATCAGTGTAATTCTTTATTATTATTAAGCAACTGCACATATTTTTTGAATTTTTTTGCTACTCATCATATAATATTTAAATACAGTAATACCTCGGTTTTCATTGACTTTGGTTATTGTCAATTTTTTCCGTGAAAAATTTGGTTTGGTTTTTGTCGGTTGCCTCAGATTTCGTTTATTTCCAGTGTATTTTTGTGCTTTTTTTATTGATTGCGAGTGCTCCAGCATGGGACCAAAGAAAGTTTCTTGTAAGCAACATATTTAATGATAATGTCTTGCCCCATTTTGGGCAAATCTTAAAGAGGCGACATCAACAGACCACTTTATATAGCTGTTTTGAGCGACATAGGCAGGGGTGTAAAAACTGGGCGCCAATTGTCCCCACTTAATTTTATTAGTATTGTTCGCCTAAATTTTATTAGTATAGTTCGCCTAAATTGTAATAGTATTCTTATTAGGCGAGGAATACTAAAAATTTAGTGGTGGCAATCGGCACAGTAGCACCAAGCTTTTACATCCCTGGACATAGGTCCTCTGATTCTGAAACTAGTCCTACTGCCAAAAGACCAAAAAGAGAAGTGGCCCCAGATATAGTGCTTTGATACCATATGCCAAGAACATTTCTTATTGTTTTTAGTATTAATCACTATACTTATTCTCTATAAAATGTGTTTTTGGTACGTATTTTGGAGTGTTTAGAATGAATTAATTTAATTTACATAGATTCGTATGGAAATAATTGCCTTGGTTTTCGTCAGTTTCAGATTTCGCCGATTGTTTACGGACGGATTATTGACGAAAACTGAGGTATCACTGTATTTTAAAATAAAATAATTCTTTAACACAAGCTACATTTTTGTGTTTTCTTGCTGACATTAAAAAATCATGACAAATTTCCTTATTCAATCTGAAATTAGGCTTTTAAGAAAATTGAACATTCAGATTAAATGTCTCATGAATGAATCAGTTTATGAAAATCTACCACTTATTACACAGTTTTATCAATTAATATTTATTTATTGATTGATTTTTAATGAATGAATGTTTTTAAAATATTCACACAATATTATTATTTCAATGCGAAAGTGGGGGAAAAATTTATAAAATATTCACACTTTAAATATAAAATAAGTCTTGGTATTTCCAAAAATATAAAACACATAAATGTAATTTTCAGTAATTATTTTACCATATAAAATTAGTTCTTAAGTGTACTTCAAATGGTCAAAATGACGAAAATATAATTTTTTTTTTTTTTTTTTTTTTTGTAATTTTTGCTAAAAATAAACTTTGGCACCTCTAATATATTTGAGCGAAGTTTTGAAACAATCTGATAATTATAAGAGTAGTAAAAGTACTTTTTATTAATTAGCCAGCCCTTTAAATGCCACGCTATATATATACTAAAATTACAATAAAATGTTCACCAATACAACTGTAACTTATATAAGAGGTATATGAGCAGCAAAAATATTCAGTTAGTATTAAGAAAAATGAAACAGTTTTAATGCTTTTTTCTAAGCATAAAATCTTTAAATTTATTTTTCACAGTTTGCTCTTTTTGAAAACTTGCTGTATGCAATGCATGCTTTGAATGCTAAAACTTCAACAGTTATTTTTTTAATGTCTTGATTATTTTTTTATATATTCAGTATAATCTACTTATTAAAATTAAGGGTGGATTTTGCAATATAATGAGAAGATAAAAATGTAACAGAATCTATGTTTTTTCCAGCATTTTTCCATAGAAATATGCCTTTTATTTTATTTTTTTTTCTCAAAAACTAATTAATTAAATGCAAAATTGATCTGTAAAGTTATAGATTAGACTCTCATAAACAATAATAATAATCAATGCTTATTATTGTAAATTGAAACAGAAAAAAAATTAAATCATTGATTTTTTTATTAATATTATTTATTTATTTATTTATTAACAACTAGCAGGCTATGCCCGCTGCACTGGTCAATTTTCCAAATGAACCTTGAATAAAACGAAATGGTGAATTCGACCATGTATTTTCAAATACTTTGGACCTTCACCTGGCAAATCCTTCTGCATTGTTCAATACAATGCAAATGCCATTGCGCTATTATTTTATCTTAGGTGTTAGACAAAATTCAGGCTATTAAGAAAAACTCTTTTATTACTTCATTTATAGTAGAGTTTGGTAGACAAATGTGGCCGTTATGACCAATAAAAATTAAAATGTCCTCTAGTCACCCTACTACTAAAAAGAGAGCAATCATTGCAGAGAATGACCATTGAATTTAAATGATGTTCGGGTTATTCATTTTCGTTTGTTAGTTCTTGAACTCCGGGCCTCTCAGCTTGGCGCTATGCGTGGTTCTGGTAGTTAAACTAAAATCTCACTAAATGTTACGTTATATTTCGTAACATATGTCATCTTCTGGCAGATCTAATGCAGTTTTCTATCTTTGGATTCCAGCAGAGTCAATATAGTAAAAAAAGCAATAAATTACTTGCACATAAAGAACAGTGTTTAACTTTCATATTTAAAAGAAATTTGAATCTTAAAAAAGAGTGTTTGTAAAGACGAATTGTTTGAATAAAATTAAAATTACGTTATTTTTACTGCCTTTTCATTTTATATACCAGTCGCAATCATGTAACAATTAACCTGGAAAAGACCTCGAAATCTGATTCTGATTCAAAAATAATACTCTGGTTTGCATCAAATAAAATCTTCCTAGTCTTCCGAAATGGAGTCCACAGCCAAGTCTGAAGTCAAACATTAGAAGTTTTTGCAAGGATATAGTTACAGATGTACCAGAGTTAACTTCAAAACGAAGTTAATTACGCACTAAACTACATTTCATAAAATAATGTCAAATTGCTGTCGACTGAATTATAGATCTTTCACCAATAAAACTCCTTGAGAATGATAAAGTTAGTTATGCAAAATTTTTAGTAATAAATCTTTTTTGTGAATACTTGAAGTTATGATTGTTGAGCCTTTCTCTAATGAACATAATAACTGGGAGAAATAATAAGACTTGCAATTTCTTTTATTTTCAAGATTGTATTATTTAGACAACAAACTGAAGTAAACTAAATAATATAAGGTACATAATTGGTTAATTTGTCACTAAGCTTAGTGGCTAAGGCCGAAATTGCTTTATAATCATTAAAATGTTATGTAATCTGAATTCCAGGTACTTTTTATCTTATATAGGCTAAAATGATAAATCAGCAAATATTGTTTCTTGGCCACTATTAGTATTTAAAAGTACTTTTCCGTACATTGCAAGTATTGCTTTTTTAGTGATAGTCAAATAAATGCAGATAGAATATATATATTAGTAAATATTCTTTTGTCCGTTTGCTACATAATGAAAAAACATAAATTTACTAATCGCTGCAATCGGATTCACCATCCAGAGTCCCCTTCAAATATAAAAGAAATTTCCAAAACTACAGTAAGTACGCCAATTTGTGGGTGAACCTGTTACAGAAGATTAGTCCAATATCTTTTAAAAACCTTCAAGTAAAAGGGAGGAAAGAGAAGCAAGGCAAACTAAAAAGAAATGAATAGTGAAAACAATGAAGAATGTGTGTTAATAATAAGTGTTTGGCAGGCATTAACACTAATATTTAAATATTTGACTCCATTTTTGTAATATTGTTATTTATATAATTTACATTTCAATTAAAAAAAAATTATTCCAAAAATGTTGTCGTACACTTGAAAATCAGCATTATTGTCAAGATGCATTATTGTGCCAATATTGTGACCAATGTCAACCTTATCCTTTTTTTGGTTTAAAATCAAATTGCTTGGCGACAAAAGTAAAATCAAATCATAAATAAACAAATAACATGTGACTCACGATTACAGTGATTTTTATAATTACATCTACTATTTTCTTCTATAAGTCACGTGATGCAGGAGTTAGATAAAAATAAATATTAAATTAAAAAATAAAGAACAACTCAAAAATAAAATTGTTACTCAGATTTATCTAATAAAATTTTCAGATGTATTTTTCTTAACCTGACTCAAACGATAATTCGCCAAATGTGGTTTCAATTGCAATATTTCACATTGAAGAATTTTGTAATCATTACGAACATTCTCTTTCATGTATAAATTAAATATTTTCATTTTATAACATTATTTTTCATCAAAATTGTTTTGCTTTTTTTAATTTTAAGTAAAGTTAGTTTTAAGTAAAGTTTTTTCTTTTATTTTTGAGGTGTTTGTATTATTTTCTAAATGATAGCTGTTTCAATTCGTTTAAGCACAATAGTGGTCGCCAAAATTTGACAAATGGTAACCTTTACACCCAAAATAACATAACTTTCCGTCATAATTCTATAACTAATCTACGTACAATGATATATTATATACTAAAACCTTCCCTGCAAAATTATCTATCTAACGGTGTAAGTTCCATAAAAATCCATTCAGCGGAACTTGAGTTATAAAGGAACGGAACAAAATTTCCGTTTGTGTTTTATATATATAGTAGATGTATGGAATGTATGAAATGTCTAAAGAGAGGTAATATTTTTTATATATATTCAGTGTAATCTACTTAATAAAATTAGGGATGGATTTTGTAATATAATGAGAAGATAAAAATATAAATGTAACAGAATCCATGTTTTTTTCAGCATTTTTCATAGAAATATGTTTTTTTTTTTTCAAAAACTAATTAATTACTTGCAAAGTTGATCCTTAAAGTTATAGAGTAGACTCTTATAAACATAATAATAATAATAATAATCATAATAAAATCAGTGCTTGTTATTGTAAATTGAAGAAGAAGAAGAAGAAGAAAATTAAATTAAAGAATTAAAAAAAAAAAAAAAAAAGACAAAGATAAAGCTATTTTTTGCCACTTTAAATGAGTTTATTTAGTTATAACTTCTAATAATATGCACAAGAGGTAAGTAAAAATGCTTTAATAATAATAATAAAAATCAGAAGTTCAAGTCTCCTTAACATAGAATGTTTGAAGCAATGAATAATAGTGATTTTTTCTGATAAAACTGATCATAAAATAAAAATGTTTCAACTGTGAATTGTTTTTAAAAATTAGCTGAGAAATCACAAACAGATTTTCCTGTGAAAATTCTTGAATTCAAGTTCTGTGTTAATATTCTACTACAATAAACTCATTAAAGTTACACTTATTTATTTATTGTTTGGTTTTTAAGATATATTCATTAAAAAAAAAATTATGGAATATATCTAAAAAAGGTAATATATAGTATATATATATATTTACTATAGAGAAGAAGAAGAAAATTAAATTAAAGAATTAAAAAAAAAAAAAAAAAAAAAAAAAAAAAGACACTATGGCTAATTTAATGTTTAGATGCTTTTCTTTTGATTTTCTTAAATTTAATTTATTTTTCAATAATCTAAAAATAAAATTCCATATTAAGAATTTAAAACCTTAAAATAAATTTTTAATATGTATACTGTATGTTTTGATATTGTTTATTCAAACATTCAAAGAAAACAATCATAAATATAAAAAGTTTATTTCCCATTTTTTTAAGAACAGAAAACATGTATATTTCAATGATCTATTTACAATTGTGATGCATGATAAAAAAAATATATATATACAAATATTTTTGCTGTTTGATTGATGATAAATTCAAAAAAAGTTTTAGCATAGTTTTATAAAAATCATCAGTTATATAGAAAAATAACAAAGCTATAACTGTAGTAGCAATAGTAAAATTTTGATAAATTTGGCACGAAGCATAATCCATTGCTAAATAAAGCTATTACATAGCTTAATTTATGTCTGATTGTCCTGTAATATTTTAGAAAAGGATCATTAAATTTATTTAAACAAGTTATGAAAAAAGAAGAAGAAACTAGTTTTTTAAGGGGGCTCTTAAATGAAACAAGTTAGATCATGAAATCCCATGTTGCCTACCAAAAATTAAAAAAAAACAATTATTAATTGTCTAATACAGGTATGAAAATTTCATCATTTACTATCAGAAAGGCAATATACTACATTTTTGAAAATTATTTTCCTTAAAGTTAAAATGTAATAACTTTTTAAATCTTTACTTGAGTAAACATTTAAAAGTTTATTGTCTACTTAAAATTTTTTACTAGCAGTTTATAAAAACATGTGTTGGTATCCACTTTCTGGGGGTGAAAAGCAATTTTCAGAAAATGAATTGGTCAAAAAATAATCCTCTTTTTAAATTTCTTCATGGAATTTCATGATCCATGAGGGCAACTAAAATATCCTCTTAAATGATTTTTTTAATATTTCAAAAGATTAAAAATACAATTAAGTATTTTAATATATATATATATACATAACAAAAATAATAACTTAAGTTGACACTGCATTAATTTTTGTTACCATACAGATTAGTCAGTTTAAAAGAAAATGTGATAACATTTAAAAATGTAATTTTTCCAAATCACCTATATTTTCTTTCCAAATTTTACCCTTGTATAGGTATTTCCTCTCACAAACTATTTCATTTGAGAAGATTCAATAATGATGAAATCTATATACATCAGTCCAATGGAAGAACCAACAAATTATATTTTCAGAAAATTCTCCACTAAACATCTCTTTGTCACGATCCACGTTTTAATGTATCCAACAGATCCATTTTTCCTTTCCTTTAAATTTCAATTGCGTCTCAAGGTACACCAAGAATTCTTGTGCTGTTTGCCCAAGATGGTATTTGATCGAATCCAAAGATAACTTTACCATATGTGCTAATCATCAATATTTCTATTAAAACGCAGAACAAATTCATGAAAAGACCAGGTATTAACTGAAAAAAAAAAAAAAAAACAGAAAGCAAATTAAGTATAAAAGATCATTTTAAAATATACTTTATAGCTTTAATAATAAGAAATTTAACAGAAATGGTTGTTTAAATAATGTTCTAGATCAGTGGTTCCCAACGGGGGGCGTACGCCCCACAGGGGAGCAATTTGACTTTTCAGGGGGGCAATTCCAGATTTTTGTGAACACATACCCTCTGAGTTGTTTTTGTAATAGTAATGCTCTAGACTGAAAATAAAAGTTACACATTGAAATTTAAAAAAACAAAATGAAAAAAATATTTTTTATTTACTTTTTAAAAAGTTCCCATTCAAAAATTTTAAATACAACTCTACCAGAATAATTATAGTGAAAGTTATTTAAGATATTTAGATACTTTTTTATATTTAAAAATTCTTATAATTTTTCTGATTTATAAGTATTTTAGAATTTTAAACAACTTTTTCGACTATTTATTGAATGAGTCGCACTGCAAATATCACATGGAAATCCATTTTACACATGAAACTATTCAAGTGTATATTTAACAATTACTTGACGAATTTCCTTTACAAAATCTTTTATCACGTTTTATTCTGATTAGAAATTGTTGTGTAATTTAATCGCAGAAATTCTGTGATTAAATAAGACAAAAATGTTTTATTCAAAATTATTGATTGGTCTAATCAAGGATTCTGAGCACTCTATACACCACGCATACGCGGCGACCGTTGCGAAGAGATTAAAAGTGACCCTTTATGTGCCAACGATATACTTTAAACTACGAGTAGTATCAGATGATTATAAACTAGTAAATCTACAGATCAGAGGTCTGAACGTCAGCTTTACAAATCATTGTTCATTAATCTCACTAATTTTTAACATAACCTGCATAATATTTGATAGCTTAAAATTAAATTTGTTAACGTTATTTACATTTATAAGAATATATAAGGTTTATTGAAAGGTCCAAAAATTTTAGAAGTATCACATTAAACACAATTTTATGTCGGATAAATGATAAGATAAACTACTTATTACTGTATTTTTTTCAGAATAAGATTACATATCTTCAGGGGGGCAGAGCCCCCCTGAACCCCTCGTTGTCACTTTAATTTTATATTATCAATTTCCAGTAATTGTGCGCTTTCATTAATCGAGTGTATGTCTGAGTGCATTTACTATTTTAATTTCATTAAAATTAACCATTTCTTTATACAGGAGGTTTTATCCTATCCTTAAAAGAATACTTCTTTTTCAATCATAAGTATCATATGTTGCTAAAATTGAATAAAATTTCGTGTATTAAAAGATGCTTATACAAATGTAAATTTCTCTTATGAGACTTATATTCCATTTTCACATTCAACGTTTTTATATTTTTCGTTTGGAAAGCCGATTTGGTCATCTTTCTTTAGTAGTTAAAATAAATTCTCATCTATTTCATTAGAAAAAGCATATTAAAAAATTAAATCACCCGAAAATTAGCTATTTTGTTAATAACATTTCGTGTCAAAATAACTCGCTTGTTAATAACATTTCGCGTCAAAATAACTCACTTGAATTTTCCTTTGTTGATATTCTTTGAAATACAGTTGCTTAGCAACCATTTAATGAAAGAGAGAAAGAAAATGCAATGGAATTTTTTGTTAAAAATGAGAATTTAAAATTTTCATATCTTTCAAATTAATGCGTAAAATTTCCCAATAATTTATACAATTAATTTAGAAATTCTAATAAATATATTGGGAAATTTTCAAACCTATCAAATTAAATTACGATATCCATTTCTTAAATTTAATATTCATAATTTACCATTTTCAATTATCCCAATGCGTGATTTTCTTTTCGCGAAATGTTAAAATAAAAAAAATCGTCTGACTTCCCATTGAAAAGCATTATGACTTAAAATAAAATGCTCTATATTTTTCGAACGAATGAACCAAATTTAACCAAAAACTATACAGCTAATTCCGGGTACCTCTCCAACATACTCACCAAAAATCAACCTAATCGGACCCTTTTTGCGGCAGTTATCGCGGAACAGACAGACAGACAAATAAACAAACAAACAGACAGAAACCAAAAACTTTTCGGGTCTCAACATTAAGCCTTCACTGACGCTTCGGCAAAAATATTTTATTCATCCATTATCTTCGGTATGTTTCAGAATCATTGTTAAATGTTTTTTACTCTATCAGTTCATTCATTTAACTTTTTATAAGAATTATATTTTTTAGTGGGGGGGGGGGGGGGGGGGGGCATCATCATTTTAGATATGGTTTGGTGGGGCACGGCCAAAAAAGGTTGGGAACCACTGTTCTAGATCTTGAAAAACAAAAGTTTTCTGTCAGCTAAAAAGTTTAAAATATGTTATATAAACGTTGTCAGTTTTCCTTTTATTTTTTTCCTGAGCTGAAATATATATATTTTTTTTAAATCTAAATTCAATAAATGGTGTATTATAGCCTTTTTGAATATTTCATTATTAGTATTTGTATTTTTTTTTCTCCTTAATGTAACCATAACAATTAATTTTCAAGTATAATCATTCATACTGATCCTAATTTTTGACTTGCAAATTATTCTTTCTTTTCGAAGAAAGCTACCAAAGTCAGTTTAATTACAGGCCTAAATCATTAAATGCCAAAAAGCATAATTTATAGCTATAAAATCTTTTAAGATTATTTTCGAAAATTCATCTCAATATGAGAAATATTTGCATGCATTTTATATATAAATACTTATATACTCTTTTATTTAACTCCACTTTGTTTTTATGTGATCGAATTTTGTAATCGATTTTTCACCAACTTTCTCATATGCTAGAATTAATATATATATATATACTAGGGGGCTCTGCCCCCTACGAGCTGCGCTCGCCAACCCCCGTTCTGACACCGCATGATTTAAAAACACTCTGATTTGATCGTCTCTAAAACGATTACGGAAGATTATATTATAATTAAACAACCAGTGGCGATCTGCTGTAACAGGGTTTCCATTCATTTTCCTTTGACTGAGGGATTTTAAGGTCGAATCAACTGCTGTTGAAACAGATTACAACTGTAACTGTCACCAAAATATATGATTTAGCGCCAAATGTGCATAATCGTGGCGTCGCGTCACTTTCAGTTGACATCAGATGCGTTACACGAGTTAGTTTTTTCATCGGGGAATTTTTAATTCAACGCTTATTTGTCTTTTGATACTTCTCCATTACCCCGTCAATCAATTTTCATTAAAAAAAAAAAAAAAAAAAAAAAAAAACTATCGTTAAACTGTAACACCAAATAAACAAATAGAAGAATTTTGACATTGGAAAGGAAATATTATTATTTACGCTGTTTTAAAATTTGCAATAATAGGTAAAAGATATGTCGAAATAAATTGATCTCTCATGAAAATATAATAATTAATTGAAATTGTTTGGAAATATTGTTTTTTTTATCATTTTAAATGTGACGTGAATTTCCCTAGTTACTCGTATTTCTCTTTGTAATATTCACGCGCAAGTATATTTTTATTACGTCATTTTCTACATTTATTGCTTTTAACACGTGATCATTTAAATATTATTTTAAAGTTTTATTTCTGTTTTTAATAGTCTCGTGTAAATACATTTCTTAATTGAAAGGGAATCTTATTACGTGCGCTATTTTACAAATTGGCAACGGTTCAAATAATGGAATTTATGAAATATGAAATAAATCTTCGTCAAAATAATGAAAATTTTGAATAAAAAATTGGCAACGGTTCAAATAATGGAATTTATGAAATATGAAATAAATCTCCGTCAAAATAATGAAATTTTTGAATAAAAAATTGAAATATAACCTGAAAAAATTACTCAAATTAAAAAAGTGATTGCAGCCTGCACTCCGCAAACTTGTCAACTATATCCTTACAAATTATGGTTAAATTCCTGCGGATAGTTTTAGTTCCTATAAAACTTTTTTCAAAAAACTGTTTTGACCAACTTTGATTTTAAATATCTCTTAAAATAATTCTTCGATTTAAAAACTGTTTGCTTCAGCGTGTTTATCAAACATTTCTTTATAAAACTACCAATTTTTAAAATTTTACATGCAATAGTTTTCTAGATATTAGTCCAGAAAGACTTCAAGGCACAAAATCTTAATTTACAGCGGCGGCAGCGGTGGTTACTTTTTTTTAATATATATATATATATATATATATATACAGGGTGTTTCTACGATCATGGGACAAACTTGGATGGGTGGTACAGGACACTGTAACAAACAATTTTTGTATAGGAAAGCAGGGTCAGAAATTCGTTTACATAGTCAAAAATACAGGGCGTCTCACACCAATCTGAAGTCGTGTTTTCGTTCATAACTTTAACAGTAGTGAAGATATTTTAACAAAATTTGCAACAGTCTCATATTTGTATGAATCGTAAGCATATTGTAAGTGAATGGCTCTGTGGAACTGCAAGGATTCCATTTTAAAAATGAAAAGAAAATATAAATAAAAAACTACCATTTAAAAATACGTTTTACCAATTAATGGTTTCATAATAATTAAATTAGGATTATACGTTGAGAAATCAATTCAGAAATCCTAAAAATAAAATAAAATAATAAATCACATAATAAATTAACGAGCTTGCAATGATATCAAGCGTAAATCAAAGCGGTGAATTTTCGGGTTTGGTGCTCACGTCACATCCACATATTTTAGCGGAAATTTTTTGGAAAAATCATGAAATTAGGCGTGGTTTTCAAAATAAACATTGAATGCGTATAAAAGTGTTTTTTTTTAAAAGCTATTTTTACTTTTTTTTTTTTTTCTTTTGAGATGGCGTAAGGTGGTTCTCAACAACTCGGGACTTTCTGACTCATTTTTATACGCAAATGCAGGCCTGATTATTGAAGTGATTTGGAATCGAAATGAGTTTTCCCTTTTTACTTTCTTCTATCTTTACAAGAAGAAAGTATTGGATTAATGAAAATTTTCAACTTCCGGTTTTTAATGGATTTATACGTTTTAGAAGGTCCTGAACACGATTTGACTGTTTTTAGAAAATGTCTGTTTCTGGTTCTGTCTGTCTGTCTGTCTGTGACACAAATTTTGTGGGCGCTCTATCTCAAGAACTAAAGCACGAAATTTAATAAAACTTTATATTCAGTTAGTCCCTGATATAAATTGGTGCTGATTAGTTTCTGGTGAAAATCGCGCTGCTATGCTGCATTTTTCGGAATTTCCGCAATAGCTATATCTCAAGAACTAATGCACTCATGATCATCAAATTTCAGATTCAGTTAGACATTGACATAAATAGACGCTGATTATCTTTATGTGTTGATATCCCAACAGGTGGCGCTGTTATACCACTTTTCTCATGATTTTCACGATAGCTATATCTCAAGAACTAATGCACGGAATTTCATCAAACTTCAGATTCTGTTAGACCATGACATAAATAGATGCTGCTTCCGTTTTGGTACAGATGTCCCAACAGGTGGCGCTGCTATGCTACTTTTTTCATTATTAACACGATAACTATATCTCAAGAACTAATGCACGGATTTTCATCAAACTTCAGATTCAGTTAGACGTTGACATAAGTTGTTATTGATTAGGTTTTGATCCAGTGCCGAAACTAGCCATTTTGGCGCCCGGGGCAAACATGGATTTTGTCGCCCCCCCCCCCCCCCTCCGCAAAGAAAATTTCCAAAGCAAATTTTTTCTAAGTTTCTAAAATTTAAAGTATATAATCAGAAAATCTGTAATACTGAACTAAGTAATCAGCTTTGTCAAATACTGACTCATTAAAACCTTGAAAATGGAATCGAAAAGAACCGTAAAATATTCCGCTTTATACAAGTTTTTATCTTAGGAAGTATAGTTATTGATATTCTCAGGGGCGGATTTAAGGGGTCGCGATGGTCTCAAAGGGCCCCCAAAATCCTCTTTTGAGTTCAACGAGAAAAATTATTTTTTGATCAAAGGATTTTCTTAGCACTTTTTTTTAATTAGTATTGCTTCATAATTTTCATGTAATTTAAATAGAATATTTTTTATACCATTTGCAATTCCCAGAAATGTTTTAGTTATGTTTAAATGTTTTTCCTAGTCTTCTTTTCTATTAGCAATTATCAGAACTGTGAACGGTTGTGGAGGGTTGGGGTGAGACTCAAACTTGGATCTGAGCTGAACAGAACCCTGTTACTGTTAGAGACTTTTATGACGATTTAATTACACAGATTCAGAGTCTAATTAAATCAGATCCGATAAATCTAAATCTGGATCGTGACACTGGGGCCCCTGATTTAGGGGTCCCCCACACTTGGTATGCTGTTTACATAAAGCTGATATTCAGAATGCATTTGACTTTGTTACTGATTATAATCGATATTTTGCATTTTTAGAGTATGATAAGATTAAAAACAAAAAGAAATCGAGCTTGATTATTACAGGGGCACACGATGTATTTGTCCCGGAAATTTACATCTGGATCTAAAAAAATATTTACAGCAAAAGAATGGGACGGCAAAACACGTAAGAATGGCAAAAAGACGAAAACAATTTTTTTTTTGCAAAGACGACTTTATTAGCCATGGCACCCTGTGCGAGGTTCTTTTCTGCTTCTCTACAAATGCTATATTCTTTTTTTTTAAAAAAGGGGGGGGAGGAGAGGTTACTGTTTTATCTTGCATATGTTTCATCTCCTTAGTTTTTAGTGTCGTTAGTAATAGCCAACCTCGCGCCCTTTAAAGCCGGATTTGTATGTAAAAAAGTAATTGTAACAAATGGTATGGCGGCATTTTTCATTTATCTGAAAATGGCCAAATGACGAGAAAATAATTTGGGAGAATAAAGGCTGGGGTGGCTGCGGTTTTATTAGTCATAGCAACTTGGGTATGGTTTTCTCCCTGCACCCCTATAAATGACATTCTTTTTCAAAAAAAAAGTTTTAACAAAGAGTTTTATTTTGCGTACTTTTCAAATTATCCTTTCAAATATTATTTGTTTTTAGTATCCCAAGCAGTCGCCCAACCTCGCTCCCTCTAATAATACTAGATTGGATCTGGATGAAAAAGTAATTTTAGCAAAAGTAACAGGCCGGCATATTCCAGTTGCCGCCAAGGACGGCAAAACGCTTAGAAAGCTTTCGCAAAAAGACGAGTCAAAAACTTTTTGGAAGATAAAGCCAGGGTGGCGCCCTGTACGAGATTTGATTTTTTACTGTACCTTTACAAATGCTATACTTAAAAGAAAAAGATTTTACTGAGAATTTTACTTTGGGCCTTCATCCCCCAATTTGTGTTTATTGTCCACGGCAGTCACCCCTCGCCCATGACAAAATGGAAAAAGAAGAAAGCTCCATGCTGTAAGAAAAGGGAAAAAATAGAACAGCCTTCGGGGAATATTTTTATCTAATAGAAAGGTCAAAGAGAAGGAATCGTTTGCTAATTATCCATGCTGGACAGTGCAGTACCGTATCCAGACGACGTTGAACAGTGTCATATACAGACATGAGTAGGGACTGACCTTGAAAAATGTTAGTGATTCTCCTAAACCACAGGAAGAGATTTAAATGATAGACGTTATAGACGGGATATATTTGGAATGGGAGAAAGAACATAGCATAAGAGAACAGTTCCTTTTTTATTCATTTGCTATCTTGTATTGTAGACGAATCTTTTTATCTATTTGTCTATTTTAATGCATTTGGTTCAGTTTTTCTTTTGGATTTTCCGGCTGCGAGACTTTTTATACAAATTTCATATATATATATACATTTCTATATCAAACAACAAACAAAACCTGCATTTGGCGCCCCCTTCGCCTTCTGTTCTGCTGGCGCCAGGGGCTCGTGCCCCCTCTGCCCCCCCCCCCTAGTTTCGGCCCTGTTTTGATCTAAATCTCCCAAAAAGTGACACTGCTATGCTGCATTTTGCAGTATTTACGCGATTTCAGCAATAGTCATATCTCAATAACTAATGCACGGAATTTAATAAAACTTTAGATTCAGTTAGACCGTGATATAAGTTTGTGCTGATTCTTTTTAGTGTATGCGAAACCTGTGTGAGATAGAAGAAAGTTTTGAGATTGACACATCCGACTAGTTTGATAAATAAATTACTTATCGAGTTATTATCTAATCGTGGCACGTGACGACACTTTTTCCCGCTTAATATGCAATTACGGAAATTTAGTTCAAAACGCCGCGCCGTCTTTGACAGTATTGGCTGAAAGACCTGCCTTTACCAAAAAATGGAAAACATCTTCCGATTACAAAGTTTCTGAACGCCTGCAAATTTCATGCGTTTCCGAACAAAACTGAATTAAAAATATTTCATAAATTAGCCAGTTTGGATTTGAGAACATATTTTTAACTTTGTCAATTCGCTTCTGACTCAGAGTGCGTGAACTTTCTTTTTCTTAGGGAAGGATTTTCTTAAGGCGGTTCTCAAATTCCCTGCTTAACAACGCAAAACTTTTTGACACATTTTCTGACTCATTTTTAAACGCAAAGGCATAAAATTGGCAAACCTGACTATTGAAGCGATTTAGGATCAAAATGCGTTTTCCATTTTTTGATAAATAAACTGCTTATCGAGTTATAAGATTTGAGAACAGCCTTAAATTACCATCTTTTTAACTTTGTGAATTCGCTTTTGACTCAGACTACGTGAACTGCTACGCGGGGCGGTTCTCAATTTCCTTGTTTAACAACGCGAAACTTTTTGACACATTTTCTGTCTCATTTTTAAACATAAAGGCATAAAATTGGCAGACCTGACTATGCAGGCGATTTAGGATCGAAATGTGTTTTCCATTTTTTGATAAATAAACTTCTTATCGAGTTATTAGCGATAGTTGTTACATGACGACCGATTTTTCTCTTTTCTCGTGCGGAAATTCAGTTCAAAACGCCAACTTTGGCAGTATTTTCTGAAAAATCTACCTTTACTTTAAAATGGAAAACGTCTTTCGATTACAAAGTTTTTGAACACCTGCCAATTTTGTGTGTTTCCGAACAAAAATGAATTAAAAATATGTCATAAAGTAGCCAGTTTTATAGCATATTTTTTCTTAACACACCGTTCCACAGGCTGGGTAAATTTTACCTATTTTTAAAAAAAATTAATTTTGAGTTCAAGAAAAATGTTTAACCCTTTCAATGTAGGTGGTATAATGTATATATATATATCACTTAATATTTATTCCAACTGTTAACTGGTACGAAGAATTGTTTAACATTAGCTTGAATAATCTATGTCAAGAATATATTTTATTTATTTTCAAATCAATTCGTTCGTAAATTCTGGTGACATTCAATACTTTCAACATTTTAGCAACGGAATTTGTCTCTGAAAGGGTTAAACAATTTTAATTTTGTTCTAAATTGTATAGTAAGATACAGTAAAATCTGCTTAGAGGGAATCTCAAGGAAAAGAAAATCCGTTTTAGACAGGTTATCCATCGTAAAATAGCAGCTAACACGTGTAATCGTATGATATATATTTTTGCTGGAGTATGATATTTTTCCGTTTAAGGCAGGATTATGTTGCATACATGTTTCGTTTTCGCAGATTTTACATTTTTCTGCAACTAAATTTCAATAAATAAAAATGGTACTTCTCTATTATCCCGTCGACCACTTTTCATAACAAAAAACTACCGCCAAATAAACGGGAGAACGTGGCCATTTGGAATATCAAAATAAATAAATAAATAAAATATGAGAATTTAAGGACACAATTGTTATTTTAATTAATGAAATAACTAATAAAGCAGTAAAAAATAAGGAAAAATACACGTAAATGTCGAATTAAAAACCACTTGATGACATAACAAACACGTATGATGCTTCTGACATCATGTAAATGGGACTGCTTTTTTGCCGTTTAATCTTACAGTTTGGCGATAGTTTTTTGTTATGAAAAGTGGTCGACGGAATAACAGAGAAGTACCATAAAAATATATACATATATTTCACAAAACTGAACTTATAAAAAATGCATTTATTTAAGCTAAAATTATTTAAAATAGTTTAGTGTGTAGAGCAGAAATAGTTCTTGGATAAATTTTATACAACCAGTGGAATAAAAGGTACAGAAACAAAATTATCTTTTAGTTTGAAATAATGATAATAGATGGCAGCACTAAAACATTGATAATTTAGTTTGAAATAATGATAACAGATGGTAGCATTAAAGACAAATTCATTACTGCTATCTTATTTTCTCAAATTGAAAAATACACCAATCTGTTGATCAGAACTAATGTGATTTTTATGGCACACATTGTCATGGCCTACTTTGATTTTTGTGTTCCTAAAATACGTTATTTACTAGTCACTAGTGCCGAAACAAGAGCATAGGCGCTTTACTGTGTATTAGAAATGGGAATGCAAGCCTACCATGATGCGTACATATTCAACGCCCTGGAGTGAGTAAAATTGGTGCTCTCCTTTGTCACAGGAAAAAGTTGTGCCATTAAATAAAGTAAAAATTACTGTTCGAAATTTCTGGGATGAATTCAGAATTTCTGAGCAAAAAATATTGCCAAACTCGCTACACTGGTCCATGGGGCTAGTGCAATCTTCAGCCCTCAATCTCTGTTATTCCTTTCTATGAAACGTTCGAAGCAATACAGAATGCTAATAAAAATACACACTATTGTCATGAAAATTTTAATTTTCACTTGTAGCACTGAAGAAAAGGAATTGGATAGAACGCAATTTTTTTTTCTTTTTTAGTGAAAGAAATCGCAGAAAATTAACAAAATACAAAGTATCATAACTTAATAAGTTTTGGTAGAACAGAATTGAAATTTTTATCGATTTACTTCTTAAAGTTTTTCTAAAGGTAATTTATAGGATCAGAGACCGTAGAATATATATATATATATTTCGTAATTAAAAAAAATACAACAACTAACTATTTGGACGTAAATGGCTTTTAACAGGATGAAGAACAACTTTGAAACATTTTTGCTATTAGAACTATACTTCTGTATCTAATAGTTGTGACACTCCTTATATAACATTATTCAAGATTTAATATTTATTTATTTTAATTGGAAATTTCATTGATCACTAATGTGTAATAGAGATGAAACGGGCCCAGGTTCGGACTTAAAGTATAAATTTTATTTCACCCCCCCCAAAAAAAAAAAAAAAAAAAGCCATAGTTGTTATTTAGGAACAAGAATGTAGTCTACATTTTTTGAAGTGTTATACAATCCTCTAAAAATTAGTTTGAAAGGTAATTTATTTTTGTTATTGATGGGATAAATAAATAATATATCTGATTCTGAATAATAGAATCAGAATAATATATCTGATTATAGTAAAATAAATAATATATCTGATTCTGAAGCCTTGGCACGGTCAGTGTTAGTAACATAAAGAAGCCGTGGGATATTCCTTATCTATCCTGTCTTTCTGTTTGAAGACCTTTATCAGGATTACTGAAAACAAAATTCATGTTTTTCTGTCATAGTTGTAGAATGATATTAAAAAAAAAAAAAAAAAAAAAAAAGAATTACGATTTTTGAAGATTTTTACCAGTAGTTGGGTATATAAATAATAAATTTGCTATTTTAAATAGATTTTGAGGGACATGAAAACCACAAAACGTCGTCATGGAGGAACATTAGAATTAATAGTCATTCCTACACTGCAAAAAATAATTGTTGATTTTACAGTATAAAACTGGCATCCCAGCTGCCAGTATTATACCGTAAAATTAACAGTATTAAACAGTAAAATAAGCAGTAATACGCTGCCGTGCAAGCAGTAATACGCTGCCGCGCATGCGCGGAGCCATTACTGTTTTACTTGTTAGAGCACTAAGAATTTTTTTCTAAATAACTTATAAGACACAAGACCGTAACAAAAAATTAAAAAAGTGTAATTTTTTGAAAATTAATGGCAGGATACCTGTTTCATCAACACACTCCTAATACTTACCTTATTTTAAACACTTTTGCAATTTACATTGCTTATGTATCTCCAACAGGTTTAAAAGTAAAATGGGTTGCAATATTTTTGGACACCCTGTTTATATATATGTATGCATTTCAGACTTTGCTTATTGATTTGAATTCTGTTAGAAAACCTATTCAAACACATGATCAAAGTAAAAAAAAAAAAGTGCATTAAAAAAGACTTACCATATCCATTGTCTTCATACCTCCAGCGTCATAAACAATGGCATTAGGAGGTGTGGCAACTGGCAGCATGAAAGCAAAGGAACATGCTATGGTAACGGGAATCATCAGATACATCGGATGGATCTTCATGGCTACTCCCTAACATGTAAAATACAGACACTTACTGCATTTTTACTACAAAAGTTTCGTAAATATATACATATATATATGAACAATAGCTATAATGTTAGTTCTAATTAATGCAAAAATAAAAGAAAAGTACCGTTTTAATTCGTATAAAGTTCCTCACAATTTCAATCTCTTGCAACTGGATTTCAATTTTTTAGATAACCTCTGAAATTGCCTCATTTAAAACAATAACGCTGTAAAATCTAATGATTTTTAGGCTAATTCATAGTTGTAGATTTCTTTTTACTTTTTACTTTTTCTTTCTTTCTTTTTTCTTTTTGTCAAATGTGAGTGCTACTATTGGAAAATTGAAAGTTAGCATTCATTTTAATATTAAGATAGCACCAAAAACAAGGATTTAAATTTTTATATGATACTACTAGACATTATTCTCAATCGACTGGTAGCTGTTTTTGACAATAAGGGATAATCTTTTTTCTTTTTTTCATAATTTTACCACATGTTGATAGCACTTAACAGAAAAAAATAATAATAAGTAAAAAATGCATAACGACCATACTAACTATTTCAAATAAATACAGAAAAGAAAAGAAAATATATTTATTTATCCATTGGGGAAATACGGACTCACCAATTCTGCAACAACTGGTAATAAGACGTTTGCAGTTGCAACGTTGCTGGTAAATTCGGTGATGAAGGCAGTCATGATACATAGAAGAGAAACCACAGCCAAAGGAGATTCGATATTCAGGGACATTAGCTGCTGTGTTAGCCATTTCGATAGACCAGATTTCTAAAAGAACATTAGAAAATTTCAGCGAGTGTTAGACAATCAATAACAAATAACAAAATATTATTGAATTGATTTTTAACAGTATTGATTTCCCATCTTTTTTTATCAAGAAGAATTCCTATACTCTCGAAATAAGGAATTGGGAGGAAAGAAACCACTGTTGTATCGATTGTTCAATTATGGATTAGGATTATGGAAAATTCCTCTTTAGTCACTTTTACTTTCGTTGAAAAAAAAAAAAAAAAAAAAAAAAAGGAAAGGAGTTGTTATACCTATTGTATGATGTGTATTGAACTTTGATGATGGAAAAGAGACATAATTTATATCTTAACTTTTACTGAGCGAATTTGCAAGGAACTGGCATTGTTAATTAGGTGATTTTACGAAAAAGGTTTTAGTATGTTGAACATTTTTACTTCGTAGTTTGTTAAGACCATGGTATTAGAAATATCTGTAGCTTCATGGTTATGTCAATATTTGTGAGATAAGACATGGAAACACAGTTTCAACTACTGGTCATGAAATTTGGAGGATAAGTATTGTAACGTCCACAAAGGAAAGCTTTTGAAGAATATTTATAAAGAAGGTAATTTACAAATTATAAAGTACCCTGGTGAGTAAATAAAATCTGCCAGTAAGGTTTTTTTTTCTTTTATTTTTTATTGTTCGTTTATAGTAAGCATTATGACAGTAATCAGTGTTGAATTCGAACATTTTTCAACGTAAGGATAGCAACAGCTACGGGTGAGGGACATTATGGAGTTTCAAGGCGGGGGGGGGGGGGGGGGGGATTTTAATTTTTATACCACTTTTGAGAACAATACCCGAATTCGATGTCATCCCCCCTGAATTCATCACTGGTAATTAAAGATATTTCGGACATGCTTACCTCTGACCCAGCTGCCAGTGAGAATCCACCTCCGAGTAAAATGATGACGCCCCAGGGCACTTTTTGCTGAATAGTCTTCCACTCCAAAAGACCAGGGCTGCGCCCCAGATGCCAAGGATCTGCAGGTATCAGAAACAAAAGGGCTGGAATACCTATGGCTGGAGTGGCGTCGGAAACCTTTCTATTGAACAAAAAAAAAAAAAAAAAAAAAAATCAAAAATGAAGTACTCCTTTTTTATTTATATTTTTACAAATGTGACAGTATAGTAATGTACTAGAATAATTTACTAAAAGTATTAATACAGGGTTGCCACTCAAATCTTGAAATAATTCCATGTCCCTGTAACCATCACATATTATATAAGAGCAATATGTATTTTTAAGGGAATTATAAAATTTAACTTCAATGAACAGCAGAAATAACGTGTCCGTACGTAACGCTGACGTCATTTTGCGAATGCCAATACTTGACGATGAAAATTTGCAACGAAATTTTGAAATGTGGCAACACCTTTTCTCGGGTTCAATGGTTGCCATCGGTAATTTTTTTTTCCTCTTGGCGACCACATATTATCTTTGGTTAAAGAATTGAAATGGCTATTATTAGTTAGAAAATAATACAGACACCTTGAAAAGTAAAATAAAAAAAAACTGTTACTGATTTTATACATAAAATAATAATATAACAAATGTTTTGATGAGCGATAATTTTATAAATCCAAATTATTTAATTGAAACATGAAAGGAATGTTTGTGACACTTAAAAAAAAAATTTCAATGTAAAAATTGTGACTCAAGCAATATTTGACTATTTATCGTTTGCGCCAAGATAATCACGATCAAACATCAATTTATGATGAAGTTTCGCTTGCTGTTTTAAATGAAAATTCTAAGGTTTATTTTAGTGACGCGCCAGGAGGCACTGGTAAAACATTTTTACTTAATGCAGTTTTTAAAAAGATGAGATCATATAATAAGGTTGCGTTAGCTGTTGCATCTTCTGGGATAGCAGCTTTGTTATTCGAAAAGGTATAACAATACATTCAAGATTCAAAATACCGCTGAATTTGAACGAAACATCTACGTGTATCATTATTAAGCAATCTGACCTTGCTGAATTAATAAGAGAAACGAAGTTAATCGCCTAGGATGAAGCACCGTGATGAGTAAATTAGTATTTGAATGTGTAGGTCGTACGCTTAAAGGTATAAAAAATAATGATTCCCCATTTTGAAATAGTAGTTGTATTTGCTTGCGACTTTAGACAAATTTTGCCTGTAGTGAAGTAGTATTGGAATAGAGCTGCTATTGTTTTGGCCACTTTGAAATTTTCTAATATTTGGAGAAATGTTAATATTAGGTATCTCATAATTAACCTGCGAATGAATCAAATTAATCAAATTCAAAATATGAACTTTTCTGATTATTTAATTCAAGTTGGCGAAGGTCAAAATGTCGATTTTACTGAATTAAATACTACTAATTTCATCGTTTCAAATTATTACTTTTATCATATATCATTACAGCTGTGTAATAATTGTGTATTAAAAGCAAAAATACCTAAATACTTACATTATCATTCGAGGATAAATAGAAGACATGAACGTCATTTCAGGTTTTGCTTGGAGAGGGGAAATGGACAAAGTAGGTAAATGCAGATTTTCTGTCCGCTTTAAATGAACTATTTTTTCGCATTTATTTTTCATATGTACATTTTCAAAGGATTTTTTTACTACTATAATTTACTTGCATACAATTAATAATATATTGGTAAAAACAAATAATAATAAGAAAATAAAGAAACAGATAATGATAAAAGAAAACAGAAATTCAGAGTCGAAGGCAATTGACATATCCTGCCCTGCCTAAATGATCCCTCCCTTCATAGAAGAGTCCAGGACTTTTTTAATTTTATTTTCAGATTTCTTGAAATTTTCTTCCTTGATAAAATATTTTTCACTATCATAATTTCACGCTAAAAAATCTTTTAAATAATACCAAATTTTGTTATAATTGATTTGTGCAGCCAGTGAATTTATTTTATATTCAGTTAAAAGTTGGCTTACACATCCAATTAGGAAACATGCGAATTAAATGAGAAAGTATTTATTATTATTATACATAATGATAACCCAGATTTTGTACAATTTTAACTTATAGTCCAGTAGAAATAGCGCAAAAAAGGGCCTTGCCTTACAAAAATTCGGGTAGTTCTGATTTTTGGGTATGCTGTAAAGGTTGACCCTCTAATAAAAAAAACAAGTTTTCGACCTTCTAGACCTTGTGCGTTTTTCACAATATTGAAAAAAAAACAATATTTTTCGGCACTTTTTTCGATTTTTCTTAAATAACTCAATTTTAGTGCATTTTACAGAAAAAAGCACTTTTACCATTTTGTAGAGCATAAAATTCTCTACAACATGCAGTATTCAGGTTTGTAAATTGTCCAAATAGGGGGTAAGATACGGAGCCGGGAAAATAGGGCAAAATTTGCAAAAAATGTAAAAATCTACAAATGACGTTAGTTTTTGCTTAATAACCTACTTTTAGTGCGTTTTAGAGACAAAAGCACTTTCACCATTTTGTAGAGCATAAAATTCTCTACAACATGCAGTATTCATGTTTGTAAATTGTCCAAATAGGGG
This sequence comes from Maratus michaelseni, assembly GCA_963931845.1. Lineage (NCBI taxonomy): Eukaryota > Metazoa > Arthropoda > Arachnida > Araneae > Salticidae > Maratus > Maratus michaelseni. The sequence goes on from OZ007596.1 coordinate 145,301,818, forward strand.
GTAAGATACGGAGCCGGGAAAAGGGTTAAATTTGGAAAAAATGTAAAAATCCACAAATGACGTTAGTTTTTGCTTAATAACTCACTTTTAGTGCATTTTAGAAACAAAATTGTCATAATGAACTTTTTAGAGCATGAGATAGTCGATAGTTTCATTTATTATAGGTTGACCCCCTAATAAAACTTCTTAAATAACTTCTATTCTTAAATAACTCAATTTTAGTGCATTTTACAGAAAAAGCACTTTCACCACTTTGTAGAGCATAAAATTCTCTACAACATGCAGTATTTAGATATGTAAATTGTCCAAATAGGGGGTAAGATACGGAGCCGGGAAAATAGGGTAAAATTTGCAAAAAATGCAAAAATCCACTAAAGACGTTAGTTTTTGCTTAATAACCTACTTTTAGTGCGTTCAATATAAAGTTTGTAAAGCATGAAGTAGTCTATAAGTTTCATTTATTAGATCATTAAATGTCTATAATAGGCTCTAAAAATCAGAATAATACAATTTATGGTTAAAACAAAAAAATACCGCCTGATAAGTCATTAATTTAAAAACGAGCTTTTATTTTTGATATTGATTAAACGATGCAATTAATTAATTATAATATGTACAATATTAGGTAACTGTTGAATAGTTGAGGGGGGGGGGCGAAGTTAACCAAAAAGCTAGTCGGTAGACATAGGTGCAGGGCCAAGAATTCAAAGTCGAAAGTAAAATTAATAGCTGGGAATAATGTAAAAAAATACTTGAAAAATAAATAAGTTATAATTTAACCCTATTTTCCCGGCTCCGTATCTTACCCCATATTTGGGCAAATTTACAAACACGAATACTGCATTTTGTAGAGAATTTTATGCTCTACAAAAGTGCTTTTGTCTCTAAAACGCACTAAAAGTAGGTTATTAAGAAAAAACTAACGTCATTTGTGGATTTTTACATTTTTTCCAAATTTAACACTATTTTCCCGGTTCCGTATCTTACCCCCTATTTGGACAATTTACAAATATGAATACTGCATGTTGTAAATTGTCCAAATAGATTTTTGTAGAGAATTTTATGCTCTACAAACATTTTGTACAGAATTTTATGTTTTGTAGAGAATTTTATGCTCTACAAAATGTTGGCAGTGCTTTTGTCTCTAAAACGCATTAAAAGTAGGTTATTAAGCAAAAACTAACGTCATTTGTGGATTTTTACATTTTTTCCAAATGTTCCATGTTGTAAATTGTCCAAATAGATTTTTGTAGAGAATTTTATGCTCTACAAACATTTTGTACAGAATTTTACATTTTGTAGAGAATTTTATGCTCTACAAAATGTTGGCAGTGCTTTTGTCTCTAAAACGCATTAAAAGTAGGTTATTAAGCAAAAACTAACGTCATTTGTGGATTTTTACATTTTTTCCAAATTTAACCCTATTTTCCCGGCTCCGTATCTTACCCCCTATTTGGACAATTTACAAACATGGATGCTGCATGTTGTAGAGAATTTTATGCTCTACAAAATGATGAAAGTGCTTTTGTCTCTGAAACGCACTGAAAGTAGGTTATTAAGCAAAAACTAACGTCATTTGTGGATTTTTACATTTTTTCCAAATTTAACCCTATTTTCCTGGCTCCGTATCTTACCCCCTATTTGGACAATTTACAAACATGAATACTGCATGTTGTAGAGAATTTTATGCTCTACAAACATTTTGTACAGAATTTTATGTTTTGTAGAGAATTTTATGCTCTACAAAATGTTGGCAGTGCTTTTGTCTCTAAAACGCATTAAAAGTAGGTTATTAAGCAAAAACTAACGTCATTTGTGGATTTTTACATTTTTTCCAAATGTTCCATGTTGTAAATTGTCCAAATAGATTTTTGTAGAGAATTTTATGCTCTACAAACATTTTGTACAGAATTTTACATTTTGTAGAGAATTTTATGCTCTACAAAATGTTGGCAGTGCTTTTGTCTCTAAAACGCATTAAAAGTAGGTTATTAAGCAAAAACTAACGTCATTTGTGGATTTTTACATTTTTTCCAAATTTAACCCTATTTTCCCGGCTCCGTATCTTACCCCGTATTTGGACAATTTACAAACATGGATGCTGCATGTTGTAGAGAATTTTATGCTCTACAAAATGATGAAAGTGCTTTTGTCTCTGAAACGCACTGAAAGTAGGTTATTAAGCAAAAACTAACGTCATTTGTGGATTTTTACATTTTTTCCAAATGTAACCCTATTTTCCTGGCTCCGTATCTTACCCCCTATTTGGACAATTTACAAACATGAATACTGCATGTTGTAGAGCTTTTTATGCTCTACAAAATGATAAAAGTGCTTTTGTCTCTAAAACGCACTAAAATTAGGTTATTAAGCAAAAACTAACGTCTTTAGTGGATTTTTGCAAATTTAACCCTATTTTCCCGGCTCCGTATCTTACCCCGTATTTCGACAATTTAAAAATCTGAATACTGCATGTTGTAGAGAATTTTATGCTCTACAAAATGGTGAAAGTGCTTTTTCTGTAAAATATACTAAAATTGAATTATTTAAGAAAAATAAAAAAAAGTGCCGAAAAATATTGTTTTTTTTTTTCAATATTGTGAAAAACGCACAAGGTCTAGAAGATCGAAAACTTGGTTTTTTTATTAGAGGGTCAACCTATAATAAATGAAACTATCGACTATCTCATGCTCTAAAAAGTTGATTATGACAATTTTGTTTCAAAAACGCACTAAAAGTAGGTTATTAAGCAAAAACTAACGTCTTTAGTGGATTTTTGCATTTTTTGCAAATTTCACCCTATTTTCTAGGCTCCGTATCTTACCCCCTATTTGGACAATTTACAAACCTGAATACTGCATGTTGTAGAGAATTTTATGCTCTACGTCTACAAAATGGTAACAGTGCGTTTTTCTGTAAAATGCACTAAAATTGAGTTATTTAAGAAAAATCGAAAAAAGTGCCGAAAAATATTGGTTTTTTCAATATTGTGAAAAACGCACAAGGTCTAGAATGTCGAAAACTTGGTTTTTTTATTAGAATGTCAACCTTTACAACATACCCAAAAATCAGAACTACCCGAATTTTTGTAAGGTAAAATGCTATTTCTACTGGACTATTAATAGTTCGTGCAAAGATGAAATCATACAAATAATAATAAGAAAATAAAGAAACAGATAATGATTGATGAAAGAAAGCAGAAACGCAGAGTGGAAGGCAATTGCCGTATCCTGCCCTCCCTAAATGACGTCCTTGATAGAAGAGTCCAAGACTTTTTAAATTTTATTTTCAGATTTCTTGATATTTCCTTCCTTGATAAAATATTTTTCAATATCATAATTTCACGCTAAAAAATCTTTTAAATAATACCAAATTTTGTCATAATTGATTTGTGCAGCCAGTGAATTTATTTTATATTCATTTAAAAGTTGGCTTACACATCCAATTAGGAAACATGCGAATTAAATGAGAAAGTATTTATTATCATTATACATAATGATAACCCAGATTTTTGTACAATTTTAACTTAATAGTTCGTGCAAAGATGAAATCATACATTTTTTTTTTTTTTTTTTTAATTGGTGGAATTTATGGTAGTTCGGGCTTTATAATTCTGCCATAGTTCCACAATTATTTCAAAAATTTCAAATATTTTCATCTATTTCGAAATTATCCTTTTTTTTTTTTTTTTTTTTTTTTTTTTTTTTTTTTTTTTTTTTGTTAATTTCTGGATACATTTCATAACAGCTTTGAGTTCCATCTTTCAGGTTTTTATTTTTATTTTTATTTTATTTTTCCCTCCATCTGTTATATTTTGTCTTTGTTTTAAATTATATTTATTTATTTATTTACTTTTTCCATTACATATTTCTGGATATTATTCAAAAAGGTACTTTTTAATTTTTCATATTTAATATCCCCCCCCCCCCTAATTGTCATATGACGTTTCTGTGATGTTATTTAATGGATATATATGTTATATAAAATTTCCTTCGCGTATCCTTCGCATTTATTTCGCATTATTCCTTTAAATTAATCTAACTTCTGACATAGTCCCAGTTCCTTAATTCTTAATAATATTTATTCCTATTTAATGTCCTTTTAAAAGTAATAACGCGTATATTAGTAATTATTTTATTCCAAATCTAAAACTTTAAGTTCATTCGTAGCTTTTATCAACTCCCCAATCTATAAAATTCTGAGAGACACTTGTGTCATTTCGAATGTTTTTAAAAAGCCATTTTTTTTTTATTCCATGCTTTGCTTCGCGCGCTGGGTACTTTTCACGTCAAAATCAATGCGCATCTACGATGGCGATTCTTTTGTGTTAAATTTTCTCCCTCGCACCTCATTCGCTTAGCTTAAATTCGCCACTCACTCATTGGATCGTGCTCTCGTTCCGTCGTTGTCAGTAACCCTACTCACGGTTAAGAAAACTGACTAGCAAGAATTTGGAGAGCAGATTTTTGTCGTGTTTGGAAGTGCTGACCAAATGGTTATCTGGTGTTGAAGTAACGTCGAATTTTCATAACAGCTCTTTAAGATCTATTAAATGATGTAGTGAGCCATCGTCAAGCCTGAGGGCTATAAGTTTATACCGGATACTGTGGGAACTGTTACTTGCATCGCTCCTGTTCATTAATAAAAGATTTATCTGAAAATTGGCAGCTCCTTATTGAAGAACCTCTTGTGGCGTCTCATCCTTGCCTAACCTCCTCGCCATGACTCTTTAAATCGACTGCAAACATTCTACATCTTTAACAAACTGCCATTTTCTCGTGGAATATTAAATCATCTTCGTAAAAACTTCATATATATATATATATATATATATATATATATATATATATATATATATATATATATATATATATTAACACTTTTTTGAATGCAGATTTTTATAGAAATCTCGAGTTATATACGATATACGATACACAGAATTTTGTACATTAAAATTTTGATTCATTTTTAAATAAAATTACAATAAAAAATACTTACACTGGAAAATAGCTTCCCCAACCATAAATGAAGTGAGGGTCTCTGAATATCCACAACATAACTAGCAGGAAAAATAAAACAGTTACGGCCTTTTCGTGGAACCTGAAAAAAATTTTAAAAAAATTCCCAAATATCTTGATATTTATTGACAATCTAAAGAGCTTGTTAAAATAGAACACGTGAAATTATAATAAAAGCAGTATCATTGTTGTCCCAGTAGCGTCAATAAATGCAAATTAGCGAATGATTATGTAGCCAACTTAGTTTAAATGGCAGGAAAGTGATGCAAAATACACTTGATAATATAAAATGTGTAAAATACACAGGGGGAGGGGGTATGCAAGGGTATCTGGCGCCCCTAGACAAAGAAAAAATTATGTGCACATTATCAGTACGTATTTACATATTTATATGCAATTCTAAGAGACTGACTGATGCAAAAACATCGTGAAGAGAGGGTAGATTAATATATATAACTACAGTTTGTTTCTAAGTTAATTAAGCCTCATATTCGTAGACAGGCGACGATGGTGCCGCCACATCGAATGACACGCACATTCTGTGGAATCCTATTCGAAACTAAAGAAAACGAAATATAATATTTTATACAACGAAAATTTAATATAACGAAAATATAACGATAAACAAATTGGAAATTTGCCGTTTCTTTCACGCCTGAGCGACTGGGGAAAGAAAGTTCGGCGAACGAATGATAATTTTGTCTGATGGAAAAGTGCCCAGGAAACCTGGACACTGGTCTGATGGAAAAGTGGTTCTGGAGCCCCTAGACCAGGGGCGGCGAACCTTTTCACAACTGCGTGCCAAATTTCTCAAAAAGTATTTTACGTGGCCACGGCGTAGCAACAACTAACAAAAAAGGCAGGGAAGCAAAATTAATGAATCCAAATTAATTGAATTTTTTGTTTACTAAGATTAAAAGTTATGAATAATATCAGCGATTTTTTTTTTATTGGTATGAGGTCACATAGCAATAATAAAATAATAAGTAATAAAAATTATAAGTAATATAAGTAATAAAAAAAGTAATTGCGATTTCTGTTATTATATCTTGAATGACAAATAATTAATATTGGGATCATATCGTCATCTGGCAACTGGTTGCTATTTGAGTTTTTCATATTCACTTCCGAAAGTAATGCCTCGCAGGCAGTTTTGAATCCAGACATTTTTCTCTTTAAGAGAATTTTGCACTTTCAGACTATTAACAAGCACAAAATTTCAAATGTCCCAGGGGAGCATTTTGATGCTCCGGTGTTAAAGTTCTTTCCTGGGCCATCCCATGAATTCACTGCATCGCAGCCATGGATAGAGAGGGAAATTGTCAAAATGGCAAATTTTAAACCAATAATTTCATCATTGGCACTCTTGTTTATAATGCCTGTGCTTGATGATCCTTCTTTTCGATATTCTCCAAATCTTCTTTTATTTTTATTACATATGAATCCCATATTGAAATAAATAAATTACACACTTTAATTTCAGATATATATATAAAATAGACTAGCTCAGTTTGTTTAAATTCGCGTATTTTGTGTACTTTGAATCTATTTTGATTTACATGCTCAATCAACGCTGTGCCGAAAATATTCTGTCGCGTGCCATAGGTTCGCCGTTCCCGCACTAAGGCAATCGCCTACAGTCTCCTAATATGGTAAAACAGGTCCTGACAATACTACGCCATAAAAGCACAAGAAAAGCAACACGGCTGCCATTCCAAAAATTATTTTAAATAGTTACTTTAGTAGCCTTCAAAGCCAAACACTAAATTAAGTATTTATTTTCTAAAGGATCAGGGTCCATAAGCCGTGTTTTTGGCACATGAAAACAGGAGTAAAATTCGATTGTGTTATACTGACTTAATTATTTCACTTTTTAATATTAGAAGGTTTAATCTGTACGATTTCAACAATATTTTTTGCATTTTGTTCGTTTTTATGTAACTTACACAAGCTCAAAGTTCGTATTGTTCGTAGTTTTGATGAAAAATGCGCACTTTCTCCTAATTTTACCTCAATTTTTAATATATTTTTAAATATTTTACTACGAGCGCAGCTTTGCAACACTTTTATTTTTACATATATTGTACATTTTGATGTATTTTATAATATATGTAAAGAAGAAAGTGTTGCACGATTGCGCTCCTATAAATATTGAGGTAAAATTAGGAGAAATTGCGTACTTTCCATCAAAGAATAATACGAACTTTGAGCTTGTGTAAGTCATATAAATCCGACCAAAATGCAAAACTACTGTTGAAATTATACAGGATAAACCTTCTAATATTAAAAAGTGAAATAATTAAGTCAGTATAACAAAATCGAATTTTAGTCTATTTCATGGGCCAAAAACACGGCTTATGGACCCTGATCCTTTACAATTAAGTATTTATTATCTAAAATAGCCACGGTATTCGGATCAGAGTGGCTAGATTTCCCTTTCACAAATTTTCAGACTTTTCCTCCTTCATCTTTCCTTAAAAATGATTGTTTTCCTGACTACAGCGATATAACATTTCATATACAACATGCTCAAATTCACATGGAACTAGAAATTATTACGTTCGTGGTTCCATGCAAATTCAATACTGTTTTTACTGTATTATCCAATTATTACATAATAAAATTTCCTTTCTAGTTTTCCTGGCATTTGAGTTTGCTGCATCTTTTGAATCAAAACCAGCTCTTGTTATAGTCGCAGGTCGCAGGTGTAATGAGAATATTGTGGATAGACCTCATCAAAGCTTTTTTGCAACTTTCCCTAAACTGTAATATAACGAAAGTTTTTATCTTTCCCATGTTTCTGCTTGTTTTTGAAATGACACCTTTTTTAGCTATGCTTATACTACAACGGAACGAACGGAGATTGAATTATTAAGCTCTGATTTAGGGTGAAGCACCGCACCATACGTTGCGTTGTACGGAAATTGATTGGAAAACTTATTTACGAAGGGAGAATTTAGATGCCTGATATTTTTCATTACTACAAAGTATCAAATAGGGCAATAATAATAATAATAATAATAAAATAGAGCTTTAATGATTTTAAACAGTTTGCCAAGGCAGAAATTTTGGGAGGAGGGGGTGTTTTAGATGATTGATTATATATTCATTGTTACTAGAAAGCAACTAATATGGCAGATTTTTTTTTTTTTTAACCTCTCGCTCGAGGGCAAAGGTGGAATACCGTAAATTTAAAAAAAAAGGGGGGGTGGATAATTGGTTATTTATTTATTGTTATTACTAAACAACAAATAGGGCAGATTTTTTTCTTATAATAAAGAGTCTTGAAAGATTGAAACTTTGTATGCTGGAAAGGGTGGAATGGGGAAGGGCAAAGGGGAGAATCGGGAAGGAAGGGGTTAGTTTATAGATTCAACCGCACGTAGCACGGGGTCAACCTATAGAATCTCATTCATCATTCCACTCTAATTTTCTGGGAGAAGAAATACTTTTACTTTCATTTGCGTTTCAAAAAGTCTGCTAAAGATGGTCCCCTTTTAATATAAATCCCTTCGGGGAAGAAGGGCAATAGGATGACAGTTTAGACAAATGACTGTGCTCTGCTACAGTTGACTTTCGAGACTACAAACACCTTCCCAATTGCAACAAAAAAAAACATTTTTGCGGATAGAGTTGTGCAATACATATAACTATGATTTTTCACTATTTGTAAGCTATTTATTTTCATATTAATAAAGAAAAACATGAAAAAATAATTGAACAATCACAATTTTCAAAAACTTAGTTTCTGAAGAATTCTCAATGAAATCAAATTAAATGTTCTTATTAAATTGAAATAAACGAAAATATCTTATCCATGAAATATAATGAAGAATTAATGGTCAAAATACATGTTAAAAAAAACTAGGGGATTCAACACGGTCTTCCCGTGTTACTGAATATAGGTGAACACCATTCTTTTAATTGAAAATGTAACAGATTTTTTTACATTTAATATATATTTTTTTTTTTTTAGATTTTTCACTAATAATATCAATATTGGCCTCGTGCCTAGAGTTAACAGCAGAAGAAATCGCTTAGACAGCAACATTTTGATTCCGATAATTTCAATGGTTTAAGTGCGTAGTTCGATTGCATCTCCTTTATTTATATATTTATTTATTTTATTTAGTGATGAAGTTTCAATATTCGTTATGGAATATAAGCCGGAAACAAATGCTGAACTGTTTATATTAATAAAAGTGAAGTATTAATCTTTCACAATCGTCTTTAATTATTTTAACACTCAGGAAAAATCATGCGTCAAGGAATAGATTATGTAACACTTTCCAACACTCCTAAAATAACTTTTTGCAAATTTTTACGGTAATGTGTAAGGTGATATCTAACTAAACAATTTTGAAAAATAATAACATAGTTAAATATCCAATTTCAGGAATTACCAACACTATTCGGAAAAATAACCGAGCTCTTTTGTGCAGCACTGTATAGGATCTATAGATTTGTATATATACTAAATAGAATGCTAAATTTGAGTTCAGTTAGGAAACGCGTAGCACAGTTTAAAATTCCCCTTCTGCAATTTCCGACATTAAACGGAAATGTACTCGAAAATTTTTGCGCTGCCCTGTATACAATCTATATACACCAAGTAATAGACAAAAAAAAAAAAAGAGTTAAATTTAAAAACGGGTTCAGCAACTGAAAAAACATTCCCAGGAATTATTATTAATAAGCAGTACTTTAACCGAATTCTTTTGTGTGTCCCTGTAAATGAACGATGAAAGCAAAAAACACAGTATTCTATAGTATTCCTCTTGTAATCCACGTTAATGATATATATCAATTTTAACAGGTTTGAAACAGTGAAACATTATTAAAATAAACTGCAAACGATTTTTCTTCATAGACCGTGATGTAACGTAATTATTTTGAGTGTCTCTGTAAAAAAAAAAAAAAAAAAAAAAAAAAAAAAAAAAAACTATAAGTGCTGCACACTTAATTTTCAATATGGACCATGCCACAGTAAGCCCCAATAACACATATCGATTGCATGAAGATCCGAGTATATTTACGCGAGTTAGAGCACGGATAGACAGACGACAGACAGACAGACAGATAAACCGAATTCATAAACACTTTTCAACTATGTTGGAAAGTGTTAAAAACCATAAAAAATGAGTAAATGGCAATACAGTTTTCAAGCAAATTACGATACAGTTTTCAAACAAATAGCATTTGAAAGTAGATTTTTTTCAATTGAAAATGTGCGATGTTTAGAAATTAAAAAAATTGCAGTAGCAAAAGTCGCAAAACCGAAATTTTCATTGTCAAATGTTGCCATTCGCAAAATGACGTCAGCGTTACGCACGGACACGTTTGTCCTTTATAATATAGATTGTATTAGTAAAAAATCCACAGAATTTAGTTATTACGCTTTTTTCTCTTTAATTAAATAAATTTATTGGCATCGAATTATATAGTTATTTTATCTAATTTGCCACTATATTACATTATGTCATGTATTGTAAAAAAGGGTTTACAACTTTAATAACCAGCTTTAAACAATGGATTTTTTTCTGCATTTCAGTTTCTGCATTTAATATTGCATTTGATATTGAATTTAAATATGAACTGAACAATTTAAATATGAACCTCTCAGGGTTAATATTTGAACATTTCCATAATATACCCTACCATAACATAACCTAATACAATAACATAAGGATAAAGCATAAATGCATGAATGAAATGCATGAACAGCACAATTTTCATTATATCTGTCACTCTTACATACTGATTTCCAACAGGTCAAAAGTAATTAAATTTTGATTCATCTAAAAATATTCTTTGAGACCAATAGTTTATCATGCAATTTTTAAAGTTTCTTGAAAAATTCATGTTTTTTTTTTTTTTTTTTTTTTTTTTCTGCTCCTGGGTTGCATTTTATTGTTGCATTTAACTGATGAGTAAATTAAAAAAGATTACTACGAAATGAAAGAAAATATCTTGATTAAAAAGAATTATTTCAGTGAAAGATAAAACGACAAGATATGTTTAAATGAGATTAATTTTTCAGTACATTAAAAATATCTTACGTACAAATTAAATGTACATGAAGCATTTTCAATATTATCAATATATTGGCATTTAAAAAGTAACAAGTGATTATTGTTTATTTAAAGTCATAATTATAACAAAAATAAGAAAATCAATCTTAAGTTATCAATTATATTATAGCACAATTGAAGTTTATGTTTGTTATCCTTTTGGTCCGTGTTTTTTTTTTTTTTTTTTTTTTTTTTTTTTTAACATACTTAATTTATTTGTATGGTTGTAAAAATTCGGAAACGCATTGTAGTGGAAGGCTGCAATTGATTATTGAAAATATCATTTTTAGGGTTTCGTTCATCTCGCGAAACCCTATTACTCCCGCTTCGTTGTCTGTCCGTCACAGAGCCGGTTCTCAGAAACTATGTAACTTACAGTCATGAAATTTTGTGTACTTATAGCTAAATACGTATTATGAAGCTCAAAATCGTATTATTTTTAATATGTAGAGATAAAAAACCAAAAATCTAACAGCCTTTTTCTATTAAATTTAAACATTTTACGTTGTAGCAGTTGCCAACAATTAAAAATCCACAATCAAATTATTTCTACAATAATTAATTTTCTCAATTGAATCCATTTGGACACTACACTGTTGTGTTAACTAGTATTTTAAAAACATAAATTGCACAAATTGTGCTTATTAGTTGCTAAAATCAGTGTAAAAATTGTTTTAAACTCATAAAAGAGCTAAAATCCTACATGTTTCGGCTTCAAACTTAAAGCCATCATCGGGGAAGAGGAACAACACAAACGACTACTGATCTTTTATCTATTTTTCTATATTTATCGTGTCGAAAATTAAAAGATCAGTAGTCGTTTGTGTTGTTCCTCTTCCCCGATGATGGCTTTAAGTTTGAAGCCGAAACATGTAGGATTTTAGCTCTTTTATGAGTTTAAAACAATTTTTACACTGATTTTAGCAACTAATAAGCACAATTTGTGCAATTTATGTTTTTAAAATACTAATTAATTTTCTTTTGAAAGATTTCCACGTGAAAAATGAAAATGAAATAAAAAGTTTCACCAGTTGAAAAAAAGATTAATATGACATCATATTGGTAATAAAAAGGAAATTTTCAAACATTTCTCAATAATACAAGGAGTATGAGTATGTGTAAATACAGAAAGTAACTTAATAGGACGTTATTAGAGAATTAAAAAAAAATTAATCTGACGTCTAACATTTTGAAAGTCTCTATACAACATATTTAATTTTGAAATTGATATTTTTTTAATATCGCATTTAGTCCACATGACAGAGTATAATAGCGGGCTTCGCCCGCTATCGGACTGGTTCAGATTTTCGAAAAAACGAGAAAAATAGACCGGTAAATTATTACTTTATAAAAAAAATGATTTTTTTTTTTTTTTTGAAAATGAAATTTATTTGGATTTATTAAAGGAAGGATAAAGTGTTTTGAAAGGAATATTAAACGAAACCCCTATCTTCGATCACACTTACCCACTTATTGATTATTTTGCAAGACTAAAAAAGGGAAATAAAAAACTTGCATTTATATCTGAGAAAGTACGTTAAACTTTTCAAATTCATTAAAACGCACACTACTTATAAAAATCTTTAAAATCTGTTTTCGTAAAATAAGTAACTATAGCCATGGTATTTACATTTATTTATATAATTAAATTTAAAGCTTTTAAAAAGAAAAGGCTTTATTTTTAATTAAATACTTGGGGGCTCTGTTTCCCGATAGCTCACACCTGACATCCCCCTGAGGCACGCTTTAAGCGTCACTGTAAAATTCAAATAAATCATTTCATTACAATCATTTTTAAGCACATTACAAAATACTCGATTTCATTAGTTTCTATATCAAACAATTTTTTTGTACATTAAATTATCAATTTTCTTTTCTCTGATTTACTTGCAAATATGCAGTTTACGTACCTGACACGTTACAGAAATAAAATCCAATGATTACTAAGAGAATAATAATAAAGCATTTTATTTTCATGGATGAAAGGTTCCTTTTTCTTTTGAGAATGGCGTCATTATCACCACGCTTCTGTTTGGGATTTATTGAATACCTATTCTGATTTCAAGAAAATGATGTGTAATTTTCGGAAACATTTTATTTGGTGCATATAAAATTTATTAAAATGGAAAAAAAAAAGAAAAAAAAAATTGTAGGAACTTTATGTGCAGAGCTAAAGATTGGTGAATATATACGGACGCAATCATACTAAATTATTTTATTTCCATAAATGAAACTGGTCTTTTCTTTTAAGAATGGTGTCAGTTTTACCATCCAAACCAAACTGAGAATCCAATTATAGGTTATCCCTTGAAAACAATCCCCCCCCCCCCCCCCAAAAAAAAAAAAAAAAAAAATCCCCGCTCAACATCGCGAAACATTCTGTCTAATTTACGGATTCATTTTTAAACACAAAAGAAGAAATTAAAAAATGAAAGATTTGGAATTGAACATTTTTTTTGTTGTTGTTTTATAAAGGAATTACTTATCGAATTATAAGCTATTGTTGTCAGGTGATGACAATTGTTTTTCTACTTTTCCGCGCTATTGCGTCTGAAAATTCGGTTCAAAACTTTGACAGTATTTTCTGAAAAACCTGAAGTCCTAATTAAAAAGTAGAAAACACCATTCGATTACTTAGTATGCAATGGTCGATCCAGGCAAAATTTGAGACCTATTTAGGGGCCTTCACAAAAATCTACATAATAAAACAGGCCCTTTCACAAAAATCAATTTAATAAAACAGGACCCTTCACAAACATCAATTTACTAAAATGGACCCCTTCACAAAAATCAATTTGATGAAATGGGACCCTTCACAAAATTCTGTATAATAAAATAAACCTTTTCACATAATTCCTTATAATAAAATGGAGCTTTCACTAAATTCTATTCCATAAAAACTTATTGTTTACTAATTATTTATTATTTTGTGACAAGTTTAACAACCAGACAACAATTTGTAACAACCAGAGAGGAAAACTTCAGCAAAATGATTTTAAAAAGTTTTTTTAATAAAGGCTTGGTTCGAATTTGAGTAAATAGATTTTAACTTTCGATACAAAATGTTTTTTTTTTACAAAAATAACATTTGCTTTTCACAAAATGGGTACCAAGAAAAATAATTTCATCGACGCCTAGTATCTGAATAAGACTAAGTACTTTAACAACTTATTTAGCAAGAGGAGGAGCAGAAATTTTCTGACATATTAAAAAAAGCTTATTTTTAATTTCTAACATTTCTAAACATTGTAAATTCTATATGTAAATCCCGATTTGAATCTGGGAATTTAACTTGAGGAATGTTGATAGTTATAAAACGAATAAATTAACAAATTAAAATTAAAAGGTTATATAACCCATAAGTATATGAATATACTTTCATTTGAACAAAATTAGTGTGTAAATTATACTATTTTTTCTTTTAATTTAATGATTATTTATTTCTATGCAATAGGTTAAAAAAAAAAGAAGAAATATAAATTTTTAAGATAATTTCTACTTTAGGTAATAAAATAAAATAATTATTTTCATAATATCCTCCCCACTTTTCGGAAGAATCCTCAACTGTTGAGTGATAAAGTAAGTTAAAAAAATAAAAAATAAAAATAAAAGCAAATATTCTATTCTTCATTTCTTTCTTTCAGTACTTCATTTTCTTTCCATTGACAATCCACCACACCCCTCACAATTTCCACCGTGCGGTGTAAAACTGGATGTAATTATCTTAGGGGACCATACTTAAATGAAAAAGAAAAAGTTTAGATCTCTTTCTCTGAGGATCAGACGCACCAAAAGTGAACCATTGTTACACATCCCTTGACAGCCAGCCACTGCCCACATTACCCAGACCGTGCTGGGTGAGATTACCCCAGTTTATATGCCTGATTACTTATTTATTGTCACTAGAGAGCAACAAATAAAACAAGAGTTCTTTTTTCTTTTTTTTTAATAAATATTTTAAACTTTTTGTATGCTGGAGTGGAGATGTAGGGAGAAGAGTAAATTTTGATGTGGGTGTAATTTAGATTATTGTTATTAGAAGCAGTAAGCAATAAATAATATTTTTTTTAAAGTAAAATTTTAAATGATGTGAAACTGTATGCTTGGGGGGGGGGGGAGGGATAAGTGTAATTTTGGGGCAGAGGGCAGAGGGGAAATTTCGATGATTTTTAAAAATTATTTATTGTTATTAGAAAGCTACAAATAGGGCAAAAATTTTTTTAAAGAATAAATTTCAAACTTTGTAAGCTGGAGGAGATGCGAAAAAGAAGGGGGATTTCGAAGAAGTCATAAGCGGAAATCTGCCGAAACATGAAAGATTCTCACACCTGTATAGTTTTACACATGAGCTATTATTTATTCACTTTTAAAAAATTTCCTGATGAATTAGCATATTTCTGACTTTTTCGGAAATACGAAATTACCTGACTTTTCCCATTTTTCCCAGTTGCTCGCCACCCTGGGTGTTTATAATTTTAAAGAGCCAAAGTAACTAAAATCCACTTAAAAAAAATCAAAATCTTGTTTTGGAAGGACTTTATTCACCATTCAGCCTTTTATCACGTTAAAAAGAGAGAAGTGTAGAATTTACTAAATTGGTAAAAATTTTCCCCCTTATCTTTGCATTCAGGCCCATAAAATTGCAAAATTTCCAAAATTGACCAAATTGGCGTCATGTGACGTAGAAAATGAGTCACTCTCGAGAGATACGTTCTATTTTGTGACAAGGTGCAAATGACTCAAAAATCGGTCATGGTGACTTCACAATAGAGTTACGAAGCGACAGTCAACTGAGAATCATAATGTGACGAAATAAAGATGCCAGCGTTTGTGATTGCAACCATTTATGACGTCACATTGACTGATTTTGCCACTAGGGAAGTTTACAAAGTTCAATTGAAATTAGTTAAATAGTTTAGACTTATTCTGAATTTTAGGTAGCTTTCAATACAAAAAAGTATAAAGCTACCTATTGCAGCCGTTCGGAGGAAAGCAGTTCCGGAAAATTTCGATATATTTTCACCGATCATGACCCCCAGACCCCAAAACCACCCTCCGTCCAAATGTTGATTTATATATATAGATATATCCATATATATATATATATATATATATATCTGACCTATGTCATACGATAACGCCCGTAATTATGAATCGATTTTGATGAAACTAATTGTGTGTATTAAGGTCACTAATGTCTTGACCGAGTTCGTTGGCCAGCTTGGCCCGCCATCTTGTTTCAAGATGGCGGCCATTTAAAGATGTAAAATAACTTAAAATCTAAAATAAATATACAAAAAATTTTAAAATTCAAATTTATTTTTTAATTACGTGTTAGGCCTTGATACAAGGATTCCAGAGCTTTTTTTGGTTTACCTCAATCTTAAAAAATGGCTGAGATAGAGCAGTTTGAAATTCTAGGGTGGCTGACATTTTGAAACAAAACAGCACATTAACGCGATTACTCGCAAATTATTTTCTTTCATTGTTGTAATAATTTTCCCAATCATACGCATAAAACTATATATTCAAATCCGTTAACGCCAAAATTGGCGACATTGGCGACAAAATTGGCAAAATTGGCGACATTTGGCGAAATATCGCCAAATTTGGCGATCAAAATAAGTCTTCATAAATGAAACCAATTTGGCTATTGCTCAATAATTTGGCGAATTTCTTTTTCAAATTCAGTATTAACGAATCTTTTGTAAACGTTTCTTTGCATTTTAGCTTGCTGTTTTCGTGTAACATTAGATAAAATTTTAAAACGAAGATATAGGAAAGCTACCTTTTCCTCCCGGTACAGGCCGGAAGGACTTTTTTGACATCTATACTTACTAATATTATAAAGGAATAAAGATTGTTTGTTTGTTTGTTTGTAGGGGGTAATCTCTGGAACTACCGAACCGATTTCAAAAGTGATGGTGGCAAATTGATGGTGATAACCCCTGCTCCAACATAGGCTATATTTTATGTCGGTGCCGCTAACCCCAGGGGGGTGCAGGAGCGAAAAACGTTCTAAAATTGATTTTTTGTGTACGGAAGGAGCTAGAAATTTGAAATTTGGCATTGTAGCTACTTATAAGATGTAAATGCTCTCTAAGAACAAATTGAAAAAAAAGAAAAAAAAAGAAAAAAAAAGAAATTTAAAAGGGTGAAATGAGCGAAAAGTGTTCTAAAAACATTCTAAATTACAATTTCTGTGGAATCTCTGGAACTATAGAACCGATTTCAAAAGTTATGGTGGCAAATTGATGGCGAGAACCCCTGCTCCAACATAGGCTATATTTTATGTCGGTGCCACTAACCCCGGGGGGGGGGGGGGGAGAGCGAAAAACGTTCTAAAATTGCGATTTTTTTAATACTGAAGGAGCTAGAAATTTGAAATTTTTCTTTGTAGTTACTTATAAGATGTAAATGCTCCCTAAGAACAAAATAAAAAAAAAAATCGAAATTTAAAAGGTGAAATGACCGAAAAGCGTTCTAAAAACATTCTAAAATACAATTTCCAGGGAATCTCTGGAACTACAGAACCGATTTCAAAAGTGATGGAGGCAAATTGATGGTGACAATCCCTGCTCCAACATAGGCTATATTTTATGTCGGTGCCACTAATACCAGGGGGTGTGCAGGAACGAAAAACGTTCCAAAATTGCAATTTTTTTTTATACTGAACGAGTTAGAAATTTGAAATTTGGCATTGTAGTTACTTATAAGATGTAAATGCTCTTTAAGAACAAATTTTAAAAAAATTCGAAATTTAAAAGCCTGAAATAAGCGAAAAGCGTTCTAAAAACATTCTAAAATACAATTTCTATGGAATCTCTGGAACTACAAAACCGATTTCAAAAATGATGGAGGCAAATTGATGGTGACAATCCCTGCTCCAACATAGGCTATATTTTATGTCGGTGCCACTAATCCCAGGGGGGGGGGTGGGGTGCAGGAACGAAAAACGTTCCAAAATTGCAATTTTTTTTATACTGAAAGAGTTAGAAATTTGAAATTTGGCATTGTAGTTACTTATAAGATGTAAATGCTCTCTAAGAACAAATTAAAAAAAAATTCGAAATTTAAAAGGGTGAAATAAGCGAAAAGCGTTCTAAAAACATTCTAAAATACAATTTCTATTGAATCTCTGGAACTACAAAACCTATTTCAAAAGTAATGGTGGCAAATTGATGGTGACAATCCCTACTCCAATATAGGCTATATTTTATGTCGGTGCCACTAACCCCAATGGGGTGCAGGAGCGAAAAATTTGCGAAATTTGCGTCTTTATTATACTGAAGGAGCTAGAAATTTGAAATTTGGCATTGTAGTTACTTATAATATGTAAATGCTCTCTAAGAATAATAAAAAAAAAATCGAAATTTAAAAGGGTGAAATGAGCGAAATGCAATCTAAAATCATTCTAAATTACAATTTCTATGGAATCTCTGGAACTACAAAACCGATTTCAAAAGTGATGGTGGCAAATTGATGATGACAATCCCTGCTCCAACAGCCTCTTTAATAAAAAGCTATGCGATGCTGACGACTGGGTTTCTCGCTAATTGTTGCCACAGATTAATCTCGGAAAATGAAACCTTTGAAGTTACTGAAAAAAATAATAGCTCGAAAAGTATTTGTCAGAAAATTGTTAAACAAACTGCGTTTGAAAGGTAAAAAATTGTATTTTTCTTGATATAAATTTCAAATCTAATGATTATACCGTTTTTCAAATATTGAATTTAAAAAATTACCAAATTTCACAATGGAGTACCATAGCGAAAACTTCATGCGTGAAAAGATAATGATAAGGACGACGTGTCCTGACCTGTATATTGGCACGAGTCACAAATTATAGTAGCCTTATTATTCTGTTAAAGTAATGAGAGTGAATTATGAAATGTCAATATTTTGTTTGTTTAAAAGTTCGTTAAGAGAAATTGACTAGCGTAGCGGGCGTAGCTGGATAGTAAACTAATAAATGTGTAACACTTACGACATTGGTCCCAATTCTTCATGTTTCTTCTTTATGATTTGTTGGAAGCTTTTTTTTGTTTCATCGGTGTATATAGACGAACTGAAACAAAAGAAGGGATAAAATGAGTAATTTCAGAATTTCATTGTTTTTATGCAATTTATTCATCAACACCACACTATGATGTTACTATCTGTTACATCTAAATTTATATTGAAAAAGAAAATAATCAGAACGGTCATGGTTGAAACTGAAATTTTGTCATTTGCGCTGGCAAAGGGGGGGGGGGGGGGGCACGGAAGAGCCATAACCCCTTCTTAGATTTTGAAATTTAATTAACTAAATTTTATTTATCTTTGATGATTTTTGGGGGAAAAAATAAAACACATTATTCCCAATTGACTTAGAACAATCAAACATTTAAAGAAAAGGGAATAAAAATGTTTCGTTGGGGCGACCAGGGAGGGGCAAATGGCTTTTCCCTTCCTTGCTGAAGCCCATTAATAAAACTATTTTAAAAAATAAAAGAAGAAGAAATGAAAAGAAAATGACAGCTTATGCCAGGATACTTACGCTCTGCGTATGTGAACGAAGTAGAGAAAGGTCCAAGCAATGAAAACGCTGAACAACATGACTGGAACATTGTACAACATCCACTTATCGAATGTTAGGTCATTTGATTCCGGAAACAATCTACGAATAAAAACATAAAGGATTAGTATTACCTTTTTTATTCATAGCTTAAGAAGAGAACTTGTGAGTGCACTCTCCTTAATACGAACATGGATATTTTGTATACGAACATGGGTAATTTGTATACGAACATGGATAATTTGCCAACCATAGCCCAATTTAAGAAGGGGAGAGAGAGATGCAACCCCAGGCCCAAAGGAGAAGGTGGAGATGGGGCGAACAACGGCTAAGAAAACCCCAGTAAATAGGAGAAAAAAGTAAGTGTGACTTAAAAGTGGCATTTTTTTTTCTTTTAATGAAAGATGATGATGAAAGTATTTTGTTGATAATATTTTTTGTTTACTTTTTTTATTTGTTTAGTTCGTGTATTTAACCCTTCACTTTTCACTTCTGTTTCTCGTTGACTTGTGTTTTTTGTTTTCCTTTTGCTTCTGCTCGTGTTATGCGTTTATGTTAGAATTATATATGTTATAATTTTTTTCCGCCAAGAATTTGCAATGCATTTAAATAGCAATACGTATTTTATTCTTATATACAATCTTACTGTCATACAAGTGGTAACTCTTGATGATTATGCACGGAGAAAACCCGAGCATAAGATTGTTGTTTTTTCCCCTTAAGTCCGAAACAAAACATTGAACACAATAAATTTTTGCATTTGGTCCGCGATACCTCCACTCCTCTTGGCTTTTAAACTTTTGAATGCATTTGAGGCCCTCAAAATTTTCTCGCACTTGGGACTCTTGAAAAAGAAGGCTGGTCCTGATCAAGTAACCTGGCCGAGAGAATATTCATAAGGTAGCGATTATTTCAGGCATATTTAACACAGCATTTCGCTTTTTTTTTTTTTTTTTTAAGAGCACAGTAGTTTTAGGGTGCACTGGGTCATTTTCTAGTGTGTCATCGTGTTCAATTATTTTCTTTCAATAAGCATTAATTGAAAACTGTATTCAAAGCAATATTAAAAAATCAAAATCAAATCTATATGTTATTTCCGAATTACTTATTTTTGATAATTTGAAGAAGTTGATTTCTGATCTCCGACGCATTTGCTAAATAAATACGCAATCCCAAGTTTTTCATGATTCAGATATAGCAAACAGGGGGATACCGTTTGAATTAATTCTGTTATCTATCGGAAACTGCATGTAAGAAAGATTTCGTTTGTTACTGTTTGTTTGTCGATAAATAACAGCGATGGCTTATTATTTGTTTTAAGCGATAAAAAGAGAAATAGGGATTTCCCACGACCACTTAAAAACAAACATTCTAAAGCAACTGCAGTTCTTAAGCTTTTATGTGTGTGCTTTTTTCAAATAAAATAAATAATAATGTTTTATATATAATATTTATATATAATTTTATATATAAAATAAATAAAACATTTTATATATAATATTTATATATAATTTTATATATAAAATAAATAAAAAATAATGTTTTATACATAAAATATATAAAACATTTTATCTATAATATTTATGTATAATTTTATATATAAAATAAATAAATAATAATGTTTTATATTTCACTTATTTGTCGCTTTTTTGAACAGTATAAAATGTCTCTCAAATCAGCATTAGTTTGGGATAAGAGCTGTCACAGATTTTATAATTTTGTCAATTTTGGATCACTTTAAGAAATGATAAAAGAAATAAAAAGACCTTTTAAAATTTAAAAACATTATTTCTATTAAATATAAAGAAACTGAAACATTTCTTTAAGAGGGCCAGAGAGATTTAAAATGACGAAATAATGTATTTTTTGTTGTCGTTATTATTATTATTATTATTATTGCTTGAATCTTTAAGAATGCCGTACAGTTACTCCGATAGAAAAATTACTAAAATTACGGTCGTACGAGCCGTAAATATTGAGCCATGAATCGAAGCGATTCCTGAAAAAAGCAAAACTTTAAACTTGGTTATTTCAAAACACTATTTTTAAGCAGTGTTGCCACGATAACTTTTGAGCAAGTTAATGTATTTAGATGTTTCTGTTTCAAAATAAAGGAAATTAAGTTCTCTACAAACTAAAAAAACCCTTGAATTTTAACAAAAAATATTATCAATTTTTATAGATTTTGAATTTTTAACTAATATATTTTTGAATTTTTTACAATTTTATTTTATTTTTTTTTTATTTACCCAATTTTAGCAATTACCGTCCACAGTCGAAAAGCTACTCTCATTATCTTTTGTGGAGTCCTGTATAAAATCAATAAATTTATATATATTTCTAAATAATTCATGCGAGTTGTAATTTTTCCAACTGAGTGAAAAAATGTCAGGCCGGAATTCGATCCCAGGACCTTGGTTTTAGCTCCCAACGCTCTTCCAACTGAATCCAGCGAGCACATTTCACTCAGACAAGCTTTTGGCAACGACATCTGGTCTGTTATCTGAAACAGTTTAACAGAATAAACCGCAGGTAAAGAAACTCCAGTAATTCTTGGATACGTAATTGCATTTAATTATTTTAATACAATCATAGTGATTGGTAAAGAAATCATATAAGCTGTAGTTTTTTCAACTGAGTGAAAAAGTGCTCAGGCAGGGATTCGAACCCAGGTTTTTAACTGAAAACGCTCTTCCCACTAAGCTATCCTGGACGAATCCGGCTGACACATTTCACTCAGACTAGCTTTTGGCAATGACATCTGGTCTGTTAACTGAGACAGCTCAAGAGTATAAACAACTGGTAAAGAAACTCTAGTAATCTCTGGATACGTAATTATTCTATAGTAACATATCTTTTAAATGTCAACTTACTTTTCAGTAACACTTTTAACGACGAGATTCGGCCCTGTGCCAGTTAAAGTACCAGTTCCACCAATATTGCAAGAATATGCCACACTCAAAAATAAGGCTCGTTTCAGAATTCCTATCATCTGCTTCCGCTTACCTGATCTAAAGAGAAAGAAAACATGAGTCGAAGCAAAAGAAACAACAGGAGAACTTCTTACTTCTTTGGCCAAAATTCACGTGATTTTAACCATTATTTTTTTTCGGTTACAAATAAAAGACATATAACCTTCGGACTTTTTGCATTATATTTAATTCTGTTCTACTTATATATTTAAATTTTTGTATGTAAAAAAAAAAAAAAAAAAAAAAAGATTAATAAACCTTGTGGGACGGGTAGCACCTGAAGCTGCACGCCGATCGCAGTGTTGAATTCAGACACTTTTCTCCGGGAGGGATTTCTGTGGCGCCGGGGGGAAGGGACATTGTAGAGTTCTGGGGAGGGGATTGCACTTTTTAACCCTTAAAAGCATAAAATCTAAACTTTTCCGGGGAGGGGGGGTGCATTTCAATGCTCCGGGGGGATGCCCCCCCCCCGGGCCACCCCTTGAATTCAACAAATTGGATCGCCAAATTATGAAAGAGCATCAAATTCTCTGGAGCTTATATCAACATTTAGTTTAAAAAGTTGATTTTTTTTTAAACATGGCGGTCATTCAAACAAAAAAAAATCATATTTTCGCTTTTTTTTTTTTTCTTTTTTTTTTTTTTTTTTTTTTGCGAGCTATAAAAGATATTTAATCAATGAAAATTACACTTTTCGGTCGTATAAGCTGTAGCAAAAACAATTAGCTTTCTTAAAAAAAAAAAAAAAATCCCTGACGACTCGGCCTACAGACATAGGTAGATTTCAGACCGTGGGGCGCCTGTTTATTGAGAATTGCAGAAGAAATGATCTTTTTGCCATGATGCGGCAGTTGGGACCGCCGACTTCGAAATCTACCTGTGTCTGTAGGTAGAGCCTGCAGGGACTTTATTTATTTATTTATTTATTTATTTATTTGCTGTAAGAGTTGGTCCTATAAAAAATTGTCAGTATAAAAGTTGTAGATAATATTAAGAAGATTTATAATAAATTTATGCGGATTTGATATCTGTTTTCACAAAAAGCCCCCCCCCCCCTATTTCTTCCCCCTTGGTTCGATTTTGCCCATTAGCGAACTTGACCGAGATTTTATGCCCCTTGATTTTATGTATCAGTTTGGAAGAGATTTATGCAGAATTATTGAAGTTATCGTGTCCATTGAAGATACAGATAGATAGATAAAATTTTGAACTGTGGGTGGTTTTGAGTTCTGGGAGTCATAATCGGCATAGAACTACAAAAAAAAATTCAGAAATTCCAACATAGGGGAGAATGTATAATGTAATAGTATTTCTTACGAAATCTACCTAAAATGAAAGAAATCGGTCGAATAGTTCTCGAGAAAAATGGTCGTCCAGTTTGAAGTACGTGGTATCGAGAGAAAAACAAGTTTAAAGTTTTACAATAGAGTTACGTTCAAGTGGCAGAAAAAATTGTAAGAAATTGTAATATTGCGAAACCACTTTAAGGCAACAATCTACACACTTAAGAGATGCCAAAAATGAAAAATAAATAAATAAATAAACTAGTCGTTGAGGCCCACCGTAATACTTACCCATCATGGATATGCATAATGTAAAATATTAAAATAAAAATGCGTAAACTACTTATAAAATGCATTGCAATTCAAATAAAATCGTGGCTTGATGACGTCCTAAACTTTAAAGGCTCGATTACTGAATTGCTTGAAAGAGGTTTTTTCTTATAACTCCAAAAATAATAATCCTATTAACTAGCGGTTTATTGCATCTGATTAAGCGTCAAATTTCCAATTAAAATATATCTTTAAAGTGAAATTTGAATGAAATACAGGGTCATGAAAAATCGAAGAGTGTGGAAAATAGGATTACAAATATCTCGGCAACTCATTATCCGATCGACTTCATGCTTTATGCAAAATTTGTTTTTTTATTGTCTTTTATATTCATTTCTTAAAATAAACAATTTCGAAAATTTTTATATACCTTTTATCAGAACGAATATTTCGAGAGTCCGAAAAAAATAGTTCCGGTTAATCGAGGTTTTGAAATGAAATAGGCTTCTTCCCATTATTACATACTGAGTACATACCAAATTGCAAGTCTCTATCTCAATTTTTTCGGGAGATAGAATTTTTTTTTTTTTTCTAAAAATATGTTTTTCGGAATTTCCAGTGTCTGAAACTTGTAAATCCGTCAAAATTTTTTTTTTGGATTTTCAAAACGATTACAAGACTTACCCTATACTACGTATGATGGGTAAGTAAAATCGAAAATTTTGATCCAAAAAAGTAGAATTTCTTCTTAAATCTTAATACATTAAAGAAAATGAACAAATCCTATCCTTTTCTTTTTTTTTCTTTCTTTCTTTTTTTTTTTTTTTTTAATCAAATCTCTTACGAAACTTAATTGTGGTTCTCAAATGACCTATGCTCAACAACGCAAAACTTTCTGACACATTTTCTGACTCATTTTTAAATGAAAAGGCATAAAATTGTTAGGCTTGATTATGGAAGCGATTTGGAATCGAAATGAGTTTTCCATTTTTTCATAAATAGATTACTTATCGAGTTATAAGTGATTCTGGTTACATGACGACATCTTTTTTGCGCTTCTCGGACTGCCGCGTCGGGAATTCGCTTCAAAACGCCGACTTTCACAGTATTTTCTGAAAAATCTTCTTTCTGCCTTTACCAAAAAATGGATAATGTGTTTCGATTACATAGTTTCAGAAAAAAAAAAAGAACAGCTGCCAATTTCATGCATTTACGAACAAAAATGAATTTAAAAATGTGTCAGAAAGTATAGCTTGTTGTTTGGAGGTTGGACATTCAAATTGAGATTATTTTTCTTTTTATCTAAAAGCTTTATAAATCACATATGCCTGACATTAAACATGCCTTTTCTATTTTCATATACAGCATGTTTTGAAATAAAATTTATAAATTTTCTGTACAAAAAAAAAAAAAAAGAGAGAGAGAGAGAAAGACAGAGAGAGACTTTTTTAGAAAATTGTGCATAAATTTCATATTTTAAAATGCTCCATGCGATTTCTTAAAGATTCTGCTAAAGTATGTGCATTTGTCTATTCGATTTGTTATAATACATCAATTATTACTAAAGCTATAGAAACATTTTCCTCATATCGGGCAAGTTTTCACGTTTCTCCCTTTAATATTATGTATTAATTATAACTATAGTAATTATGTTTTGTTTTACATACGGATACACCCATTTATATGAAAAATAAAAACCTTAGCGAAATTGAGAAATTATTCAGGAATTGGATGGAAAATAGTTCGGTTGCGATATTTTATACGTTGATTAAATTTGAAAATTAAATCCCTCATAAAGCTTATAGTTAAAACTTGATGGGGTTGAAATCACTCTCATTTAAGGTGAATACAGATGATAATTTATCAAAGAAAAAAAATAATAAAACGTTAATTTCTGTTACCTTTTTATTTAATTTAAAATATTTATATTACTCATCTTCAGAGTTCACCATAAGGAGCTACTTCACTCACGCGAAAACAGTCACTCGCTAATATTAATCCTATGGGAGAATTTTTTTAAAGTATCTCGTTTGTATATTTCAATATTTTTAAACGATTTTTTTTATTTTTATTAATTTATTTATTTTGCATTGTATATCCGAGCTCGATTTCTACGATCGCTGTTTTTTCTTTTTCGATTTTGTTTGCAGGTTTTTTTTTTTTTTTTTTTTTTCCTAATGAGAATACTTTTACTTTTCGAAACCGGTTCCGAAAAAGAAAGTATTGCCTAAAAAAAAAAAAAAATCTGTAAACAAAATCAAAAAAGTAAAAAACGGTCTTTGTAGATATAAGCGTCAAATATCCAATGCAAAAAAAAAAGTCCTTCCGGCCTGTACCGGGAGGAAAAGGTAGCTTTCCTATATCTTCGTTTTAAAATTTTAGCTAATGCTACATGAAAACAGCAAGTTAAAATGCAAAGAAACGTTTACAAAAGATTCGTTAATACTGAATTTGAATAAGAATTTCGCCAAATTATTGAGCAATAGCCAAATTGGCTTCATTTATAAAGACTTCTTTTGGTCGCCAAATTTGGCGATATTTCGCCAAATGTCGCCAATTTTGGCGCTAACGGATATGAATATATAGTTTTATGCGTATGATTGGGAAAATTATTACAACAGTGAAAGAAAATAATTTGCGAGTAATCACGTTAATGTGCTGTTTTGTTTCAAAATGTCAGCCACCCTAGAATTTCAAACTGCTCTATCTCAGCCATTTTTTAAGATAGAGGTAAACCAAAAAATGCTCTGGAATCCTTGTATCAAGGCCTAACACGTAATTAAAAAATAAATTTGAATTTTTAACTTTTTTGTAAATTTATTTTAGTTTTAAATTTTTAAATGGCCGCCATCTTGAAACAAAATGGCGGACCAAGCTGGCCAACGAACTCAGTCGAGAAATTCGTGACCTTAATACACACAAATAGTTTCATCAAAATCGATTTATAAATACGAGCATTATCGTATGACATAGGTCAGATATATATATATATATATATATATATATATATATATATATATATATATACATATATATATATATATATATATATATATATATATATATATATATATATATATATATATATATATATGGATATATCTATATATATAAATCAACATTTGAACGGAGGGTGGTTTTGGGGTCATGATCGGTGAAAATATATCAAAATTTTCCGGAACTGCTTGCCTCCGAACGGCTGCAATAGGTAGCTTTATGCTTTTTTGTATTGAAAGCTACCTAAAAAAAACCACGAGATATTTAAAAAAATTTCTTCCATAGGATTAATATCAGGGAGTGGCTGTTTTCGCGTGTGTGAAGTTGAAGTAGCCTCTTAACCAGGCAAGACCTTTTGGAATTTCATACAAAGACGAGATTTATTCATTGTAACTTTATTTGTAATTAGACAAACCGCTATAGCGATCCCCGATTATAATGAAAATATAAATATAGTGAACGAAATTTTTGCTTTTCATGTTTTCAAATTTGTTGTTTCTTGCAAATATACAATATAAGTTGAAAATAATGAAAACCTGTATATAGCGAAAATAATTCATTCCGTTGAGTATTTGTTAGAGTGGGGTTTAACTGCATATATTTATTAATAAAGACGTATCTTTATAGATATCAGATATAGATATGCCTGTGTTAGAAAACGGAGTATATTATCTTCCTTTATTATTTGTAAATTTAAACTACTCGCGCACCCTGAATTACAACACTGGAGTTCCAGTAAACTTCGCCTAATAAAGGCTGTTATATTCTATGATAATAATTATAAATTTAGTATGTAAAATGTTCAAATGAATTTCTTAGTTAGTTTAAATTTAAATCAGTTTTTCGGTTCCCAAAGCCTCATCTACAGTCGCGAAAGCTGACGGTTGTTTTCGTGATTCATTAAGTAAGATCAATTATACATTTGAAAATCAGCTTGTACAAAATGGTTAAGAAAAAAATGCCACTATTTCCGGGACTTTTATAACGACGCTAATAAAAAAAAAAATCCTTTTAAATATGACGTTTTAAATGTATCGTTTTAAAATATGACGTAATTTTCACCATTAAATGCTTTTAGCACGTAATATTTTAATTAATTTAATGCTTTTTTAAAAATTATTATTATTATTCACATATGTAAATATATTTCTCAATTAGTATTTGCAAATATTATTATTTGAGCTTTTAAAAATCTGACGCTAGTAGGTAAAAAACGACTATATTTCAAGCTATGAATTAAAACTCTTTTCTGAAAATAAAATTTTGAAAATAATAAAATTAGGAGAAAAAAAACTAAAACAATTAGACAAATTTAAAAAATGATTGGATACTGCACACTACAATCTATTTAAATATGTGCCTGCAAAAGATGGTTAAATTGTTATACATACTTTTTTATCCCATAAAACTTATTTAACTGAACTAGCTTAACCAATTTCA
The DNA here is from genome assembly GCA_963931845.1 of Maratus michaelseni. Lineage (NCBI taxonomy): Eukaryota > Metazoa > Arthropoda > Arachnida > Araneae > Salticidae > Maratus > Maratus michaelseni. Next base: position 145,330,426 of record OZ007596.1, read on the forward strand.
AAATTAAATAGCGCTTAAAATAATTCTTCTATTTAAAAACTGTCTGCTTCAGCGTGTTTATCATACATTTCTCTATAAAACTACCAGTTTTAATTTTTTTTTCTTTATATGCTATAGTTTTTGCAGTATAAGCCCAGAAAGTGGAAAGGTCGCAATAAATTCAGTTAGACCAGCAGCAGCATTAGTTACCCCCCCCCCTTTTTTTTTTATAAAAAATAGAGAGATTTACAGGAGTATCCTTCATATCCTTTAAAATATTGATTTTTCAATAAACTCATTAATGAGAAAAACAAGTATACAGGTAAAAATAGTCTGTTTATTTTTTAACTCTATCATCTTATTGCAAAATTCATCCTAATTCTATTAAATATACCTTTATAGGTGCGTTCGTAATTATATAAATACGCAGCACCTATAGTCGTCGTCTGGTCCGTCCGTCTGTCCGCATATAACAGCCAAAAACCACCCAACCGTATGGTTTGAAATTCAATACATATAATCGTTGCAGAATTTTGTCGAATCAAAACTTAAAAATATATTAATAAAAATTTTCTTCATTCTATTAAATCCTATCGTACGTAATTAATTCAGTGATATCCCATGATAGGTAATGATTCTAGGTTGCCATGGTGATTACGTCCTATTTAAGATGGAGTCATATTATTTCCGTATTACAAAATTTAAAAATAGAATTTGTATGCTAAAATTGTTTAATTATAGAAATCCTATAATCTACCGACAATTTTTTGAATAGACTTTTCCGGAGAAATATATATTAAATGAAAAAAGAGTCTAAATATGGATTCCAAGTTCTGAAATTTTCAAAGCTAGGCTTAAGTTTCCCAGAATTTTCAATAAATGTCAGCAAAAGATAAATGTTGCCAACTTAAAATGTACTTATTTTATTACGGAAATTAATCATATCATAATAACAGACGTTATAGTTCATTTTTTCAGTGAAATAATAACGATGATTTTTTTTTTTTTTTTTTACATTGTCTTGTATTGGATATTTGCGCATAGTATAATTTTAATGTAACAGAATTGTAATTAATTGTTTGTAAAAGTGTATTGAAACTTAATTTCATAAAATGAAATTAATATTTATATTATGAAAATCTGCACATAAAATGAATTTTGCTTTCATGCATTTTTTCGTAAGAGTGTGCAACAGCTATCGCACCAAGATCTGAATATTTATAAAACTCGTTAACGAACGCACCTCATTTGTCACCTTTGACGTACAATTTTCGACTTGTTGATTATGTAAAAAATATCTTACATATCTGAAGCTGAAACATTATTTAAAGATAACAAAATCTTCAAAAAAATTCGAACTGAGATAAATGATTTCAAAGATTGTAACTCTCATATATGGTAAAGTCTTTTTCACATTATTTATACTCATAGTTCTTTACACACAACTATAAATATATTAGAAATAGGAAAGTGTAAATATATTTTAAGCAAAAAAATTTGAGATTTTTTGTAAAATTTTTGTTCGGATCATTTTTGCGCATTTTTATTTAAAACTATAAATTAGTGACAAATTACATTAACGATTTATTGGCGTAATAAAAGAAATTACGGAGGTTTGAAGTATCATTCTGTCACGTCATATTTGACATCCTGTTTAAAATATATGAAGGATACGCGAATATGCAGGAAGTTGCTGATTATGTCAAACAAGATGATAAACTCACTAGCATTTGGTACTCAATTTAAGACTGTTTCTAATCAAAAAACATTATTATATCAGCCACCATCAGATATGATTTCAATCAACACATGCGTAATTTAATTTTAACTAAAATTACAAATGACCAAACGGCATTTTTTTGTTGTTTAGATATAATACAAGGCGGACACAAATTAGTCGGTCAATTTCGCTACTGAATAATTTTCGAAATATTAATTGTGAGGTATCAGTTCAATGATAGTACTAGTCTTGTAGTTTACGTATATAGTTCTTACATCAGAGCAGAAATCTCAGTTTAGATTGGACGAAGATTTGTTATTCCATGGCCATTCGTACTTTTACTCGTAGATTTCAGTGTACGGGAATATTAAGATCATGTTTATAGTTCGCCGCTTCGAAAATCCATTCCTGAATTGAAATTACGAATCAGCACTCATTGGCGCCATTTCAAAACTTTCTTTGGGGGGGGGGGGGGGGAGGAATTTTTCTTTGACGGCAGTGGCATAACCAAGGGTGGGCTTCGGCGGGACTGTAACTGTAACCCCCCCCCCCCCCTACGAACGAGAAACGTTTACTGAATTATGGATACAAAAGAAGTAAAAACTTTGAATACGAAATCGCAAAAAAACATGAAACATTCCGTCTTAGCAGGTATAATTTCGAAATATTGACTATGAAAGTTTTTCTTTATAGAGAGGTTTTGATACCTTTGTTAGCCTCTGGTAGACTGTTAAAACATTTTTTCTGAATTGCACACCTGAAGAGCATAGGTGTATTGTTACAATAAACCTTGTGAAAACAAAACCTGTCTATAACAGAATTCTTCTCAACCGAAAAAAAAAAGTTTCGACGAAAAAGTACCATGCAATTATACCTGCTAAGACGGCGAGCTGTCTAAAATATAGGGTTTTTTTTTCCCAGCCCTTTTCGACTAATTATTTGCAAGATTTACTGCAGGGGCGCCATTTCAAGAGTTTCTTGCGAGAGGGGGGGAAGGGCTTTTCTTTGAGGGACACGGTTTGAAATAGCGCGCGGGATTGCGCAAATCGCACACAAAATAAGAAAATCCCGCACAATAAAAAAGTATGTGCAGGATTTTGCCCTGTTAACTTCTTTCACAGACCGGGATTTTTTTTAATTTTTGTGGAAATCCGCAATTTTTATTTATTTATTTATTTATTTGCGAAATTACGCAAAATTAGCTAATTCGTCAATCGGTCGTGGAAAAAAATAGCGAATTTGGCCAATTGGACTTAGAAAAAAATACAGTTTTTTACATTGAGGATACTTTCACTTTCGAAACCGGTTCCGAAAGTGAAGGTATCTTAATAAAAAAAACTTTTAATCAAAAGCGAAAAAATGCAAAAAGGCCTGCATAGAGATTAACCTCAGCTATCCAATGAAAAAAAAATGCTTAAAAATATTGAAATGCGAACGAGATATCTTAAAATAGTTCCCCATAGGATTAACATTAGCGAACGGGTGTTTCCGCGTGAGTGCAGTAGTTCCTTAAATACGAACTCATCATATGCATGCAGGTCCTAAGGCCCTAATACGCATATATATGAGAGGCAATCGATCAGCTGATGGCATACGATATAACCAATCTGATTGATCATTGATAGTATTATGAATTTATGAATAGAATTCCATAGGTACTTACTCTTCTTGAGTAGCTTCTCTATTGCCTGGGGTAATGACATACACCCCATTCTCTGGACTAGGTTTCAAGTCGATAGATATCACAGATACTTTAAAAAAAGAGAGAAAAAAAGTTATTACTTTGTTTAATGATTTTAGCAGTATATATCCCAAGAAAAGAAAAACAAGATAAACTCAAATAAATTAAAGAATTTGTAAAATAGAAATAGCACAAAAAGCTAAATACAGCGAAACTTCAATTATCCAAACTATAATGTATTCAGTAACGTTTTCTGCATGATGTAATCTGATAGGCAGAAATCCAGATAATTCAGATAATAATCAAACAGGGGGGGGGGGGGAATCATTCATCAAGCATATATTATGAAACACTTTCCAACGTATACATGTATACGTTGGAAAGTGTTTCATAACATATTAATACTGTAACAAAACTTCTTCGATTAATACACTGAAAAAAAAATGTTGATTTTAAGGTATAATACTGGCATCCAGCTGCCATACTATGCCGTAAAATAAACAGTAAAATAAGCAGTAATATGTTGCCGCGCAACAATTTTTTTTTTTTTTTTTTTTTTTTTGTGTACTACTTCGTAATGCTAAAAATTAGTTAAGTAGGACATAGTTGAAAATTCCCCTTCAGATATTTCCGTCAATAAGCGGGAATGAATTCTTTTGAGCAACCCTGTATATGGTCTGTAGAATTTATAATAACAAGTAATACACACAAAATTATTTAATTTTTAAAACGCATACCATAACTGAAAACGCACTTCCATCAATTTCGCTCATAGGCAGACAGTACTGTAAACGAATTCTTTTGTGTGTCCCTGTAAAGTAAATGAACGATAAATGTGCTAATGCACACCATATTATACAGTAAGCATCTTATAGTGTACCTCAGTGATGTATATCAATTTCAATATGTTTGAAATACTGTAACATCATTAAAATAACTGCAAATGATTTTCCCCCATAGAGCATAATGTAACGGAATTCTTTTGAGTGCCCTGTAAACAAAATATAAATGCTACACATTTTCCAAATAACCTAATTGTTTTGTGTGTCTCTGTAATTGAATGATAAATGCTATATATCATATGCTGCACACCATATTACACAGTAAGCATCTTGTAGTGCTCCACAATGATGATATATCATTTTCAATACCAAACTTGCCATGGTAAACATCAATAACATATATCAATTACATGACAATCCGAGAATATTTATGGCAGTTAGAGCACGGCCAGGTGGGCAGACAGACAGACGGCCAGACGAACCACTATCATAAACACTCACAACTACATGTTGGAAATTGTTAGAAAGGATATGTTGGGATATAAGGATTTCTCTGAAATCGCTTTTTAACACTTTCCAACATAGGTGTTTATGAATTCGATTTGTCTGTCTGTCTGCCGTTTCTCCGTGTTCTAACTCGCGTAAATATACTCTGAATGTCATGCAATTGATATATGTTATTGAGGTTTACTATGGCATGTTTGGAATTGAAAATGATATGTGTAACATTTATGGTTCGTTCACAGTGACACTCAAAAGAATTAATTCCGTTACATTACGGAAAAATCGTTTGCAGTGTATTTTAATGATTTTACACTATTTCAAACATATTGAAATTGATATATATCACTAAGTTGCGTTGAAAGATGCTTATGGTGTGCATAGCATTCATCGATCATTTACAGGGACACACAAAAAAATGCGGACTACAGTACAGTACACCTTAATTGCTGGAAGTGTGTTTTCTGTTGTAGTACGCATTTTAAAAGGTAAACTATATTTTTTGCATATTACTTGGTCTGTATAAATTCTATACTTCATATACTGGGCAGCACAAAAAATTTTCAAATATATTTACATTTATTAACGGAAATTGGTAAAGAGCAATTTTCAACTGTGCTATGCGTTTCCTAGCTGAACTAAAGTTTAGCATACTACAGGGTTCATACTCTCTTTACATGATAAAATTCAAGTACCTTACCCAAAATTCAAGCACCTTTTCAGAAATGAAAATTTTAACGCTACAAAATACTATGTTTTTGTATAATGCAAATATATAAAGGAAAAAAAATTCATTTTCATATGTTTTCAGGTTGTAAAGACTTCGGGGATTAATGAAATGTTGATCTGGTAGCCGTGGCGCCCGAAGCATTACTTATTTCATTAGAAGAAATTATTTTATTCAACAGAACAAATACAGTTTATTCTTCTAAGAGTTTTAGTTTCATATATTAAATACTGATACGAGTGAGTTCGGTGAAATTTTAAACTATTGTGATTAAGTCCTAAATCTTTGCTTCAGATAGTGGGTTCAGTCTATTCTTTCAGTGAAGCTGTCGCGTTGGACCGGGTGTCCAATGGATGTCAACTCGAATTCTCTCCGGGATGCTTCTCTTTCAGACAGGGCGTCTCTTTCCTCCGGCTTCTCCTGCGCTGCTCGCTTCACTGCCAGACTCTGCTTTTTTTAGGGTCACGTCCTACCCTTTTGCCTCCGAAGAACCATCTTCTCTCCTCTTCTCTTCTTTCTCTAGCCTCCCAAAAAAGGGGGGCGGGGGAAAGGTTCATCCCGGCCTCTCAAACTTACGGCAGCCTATCGTTCCCATTCGCAGATTTTAAAGGACTTCCCTTGGCGTCCGATAGTCTCTGGGAATCTCTCCATCTGCGACCTCACAAGTAGAATCAATAATTCGTTACCGTCGGGTAGGTGCCAGCCAGTCTCCAGTATTGTTTCCCTAATGTCCAAACCATTCAGCGTAGGAGATGGATCGCTTCCTTAGGTTCGGCCCGACAACTCCTGCGGTCCATAGTAAAGTAACTCAGCTGGGATATGGGAAAATGTCACAGCATTACCCCCTCCAGCAGTTGAGATTTTTCAAGCATTTGGAAAATCTTACATCATTACTGGTGCGCTAGCCTTCCATCCATACCCAACACATGTTAATTCTCAATAGAGGCTTACCTTAAACATTATTATTCACAAGTTTACAATACACTCTACAGACTCACCTCGTTAAATTAAATTTCAATATTCATTGCATGATTCAAATACACAATTATTTCAATTACAAAATTAAAAAAACTATATACAAAATTACTGAGTGGAATGTTATTTATTCCATTCTACTTAAACAGTCTACATGTGGAATTTGGCTGCCTGGGCGGTAACCTAAGGATCTGCGAATATCCTGCCTTTTTCCACAATCTCTAATTAGTCGGTAATCATTTCCGGCGTCGTTTTTCGGCTGTTTAACCTCGCTGCCTTTTATTTCGTTATGCGGCGATATGTATCCTGGGTTTCTAAACAATCAGAACTGAAAACCGTTTTTCGCTTCCTTCCTAACGCACAATAACTGTTTACCCCTTTTGTTGTTTTCTGTCCCGAAGATTTAAACCTAAAATCTTCCTTTCGTTTTAAGACTGTGTCTTTATTTTTTTCCCCATGCTTACTTTCCCGGATTTCATTCCTTAAATAACACACCCTCGCTCTTTCTTTATAATCCTCTTCCTTCATCCTTGATTTGGATGTCGCGCGGATCGGGGTCGTCGCGAATTTCGTTTTAATGGAAGATTCACAATGCGTTACTCCTGCACGTTGGCTAAGGGGAAAGGGAACAAAGCCTTTCTTTTCCTTCCTGTCCGGTTTTCTCACTTCATTCTTTTGATAAGCCGAAACTAAGCGGTTCGTGGGGTTGGGGGGAATTGGGCGGTCACTCCTGTGCCTTCTTTTCGGTGCTGCACTCCCAAAGCTAACAGGCGGTTTCGGTTTTATTCTGTCTAGCAAATTTTGTGTTTTGCTTCCCAATAAATAATAATCCATTTCTATGTCTGCATCGACAATACCTGCGTAAGTCCTAACTCTTTTTCCTAAATCACACAGATTAAGCTCTATTTCTGCGAGGGGTAGACATTTTAAATCATTTTGTAACGGTTGCTTTACCCACACGACTCTCCCTGTGTATTGTTCTCGGGTCACCTGGTTGGCACTAATTAAATCTAGCGACGTAGCAGTGTCTCTAAAAATTTTCATTTCTTTCCCATTTATAATCCCTTTTGTTAAATAGGGCAGGAACATTTCATTTAACTCATCGAGGTCAGCCAACCGATTAACCACTTCAGGTATTTCACTACTCCATTTTAGTTTGGGGCAAAATTTGCGGATATGAGAAAAACTACCACAATGGAAACAAGACCTGTCTTTTCGCTTATCAACAATTACATCTCTATCTTTTTTATCTTCCCTCTCCCTCCAATTTCTTTTCATCTCCGCGTTTTGGGGTTCTGTCTCTGGTCTATCAACCAATCTGTTTCCCTCAACCTGTTTGCCGTTATTTGAATATCTAGGCGGGGACTGTTTCATCTCTGTTCTTCTAACAGTCTCATAATGATCTAGTTTTTGGGTTAATTCCCCGGGCGTAATTAAATCACTCCAGGAATCTATGAAATGTTGTCTAATTTCAGAGGGCACTTTCCGTTTGATCTGGTCAGTAATTATCAGGTCCCTAAGTTGACTAAATTCGGACACCTGAATACCGCTTAACCATTGGTCGAAATAATTCGTAATTTCATACGAAAAATCTTTCCAATTTTTTTCTTCGGTCCGTGGTGTTGTTACGAATTTGATTCTGAAGTCTTCTGCACTAATTTTAAACCTTTCGAGTAATTTACCCTTCACAAAATCAAAATTGTCCGTTTCGTCTGGTGGTTCTCTAAGAATAACTTCTGTCAATTCTATAGGAAGTAAACCTAGCAAATTTGTTACCCATTGCGACTTATCTAATTGCGCTTTTAATGCCTGTCTCTCAAATAAGTTGAGATATAAGGAAATCTCCGATTTTCCCATTTCAAATTTAGGTAACACATTTTTTAACAGAATTTTAGGTTCCCTTTCTATTTGACTAGATGATAACGTTAAAGTATCATTTTCCCGTTCCGCCCTAATTCTCGCGAGCTCATGTTCTTTCTCAATTTTATCTTTTTCCAATTTCGATCTCTCTACACGGTCTTCTTCAATCAACTTTAATTGGTTTAACGCCATAGTCTCATCATAATCGGGGGCTTCCGTTATCTTTTTAACCAACTTAGGAATTGTATCATTTGACAAAACCTCTACTTCAAATTCTATCGCAAGGGTTTGTAGATCGCATTTTCGAAATCCCGATATGCCTGCCATAATCACTAATTTTAAATTCTAACACAATTTAATTCCAATTTCCCGCACATAAATGCAATAAAAAAACATACACAATTTTTTTCACCCCCAAAACAACATAAAAATAAATACAGTAGTTTCTGCTCGACACAAAATACAATCAATATTCATGAAATTTTGAATTACAAGCAAACCAATTCCACATATAGGCTACAATTTGCCAAAAAAAAACATATATCTTACTTTAACTTAACTGAATTACTAACAGACTTCAACTTAGTCTTACAACTTCTTTAAATTCAAAATTTAATTCCTTAGCAATCTTCAAAATAAGAGAGCACATTAAAAATTTCGGCCGAAAAATACAATTAACATAATTTGCATTTCACCAAACAAAAAATTTTTAATTAAAAAGATTAAAAGAATTTTTCAATTACTAGAAACAAGATGAATTTAAAGTTTGTTACACTTTTAATTTACCTTCAACACACAAAAACATCTGTTGGTAATTAATATTTAAAATTTTTACTTATATTACCGAACACAAATAATTAAAGAAAAATTGCTTCTTGTCCAAAATTAAAAATATACACACTAAGCCTCCACTGAGAATAAAACAAGTGCTCACCTGGGTATAGCTCTGTGATTCTCGGCGGTGATTCTGCTTTCTTTTCTCTCCACACTGTCAGCAAAGTTCGGATGCTTCTGGTTGCTGGTTCAGCGGATGCAGTTTCAGATCAGCTCGGGTCTCTGCCTTGGTTTTGGCGGGTCACTTTGGGGTCGGTGGATCTTCCTCGATTCAGCGGGATCTGTCTCTCTATCACAGGATTCTGTACGAACTCGGCGAGTTGTCCTGCTCTGCCCCGATTCGGTATCTAGATTCAGGTTCCCAACGGCTGGTGTAGATTCTGAAGAAATTCGGCGAGTTGTCCTACTCTGCCCCGAATTGATAAGCCTTAATCACTCTTGTTTCTTTTCACTACTTTAATAATCCTTTAACGCTGCCACCAATCTTCTGTAAAGACTTCGGGGATTAATGAAATGTTGATCTGGTAGCCGTGGCGCCCGAAGCATTACTTATTTCATTAGAAGAAATTATTTTATTCAACAGAACAAATACAGTTTATTCTTCTAAGAGTTTTAGTTTCATATATTAAATACTGATACGAGTGAGTTCGGTGAAATTTTAAACTATTGTGATTAAGTCCTAAATCTTTGCTTCAGATAGTGGGTTCAGTCTATTCTTTCAGTGAAGCTGTCGCGTTGGACCGGGTGTCCAATGGATGTCAACTCGAATTCTCTCCGGGATGCTTCTCTTTCAGACAGGGCGTCTCTTTCCTCCGGCTTCTCCTGCGCTGCTCGCTTCACTGCCAGACTCTGCTTTTTTTAGGGTCACGTCCTACCCTTTTGCCTCCGAAGAACCATCTTCTCTCCTCTTCTCTTCTTTCTCTAGCCTCCCAAAAAAGGGGGGCGGGGGAAAGGTTCATCCCGGCCTCTCAAACTTACGGCAGCCTATCGTTCCCATTCGCAGATTTTAAAGGACTTCCCTTGGCGTCCGATAGTCTCTGGGAATCTCTCCATCTGCGACCTCACAAGTAGAATCAATAATTCGTTACCGTCGGGTAGGTGCCAGCCAGTCTCCAGTATTGTTTCCCTAATGTCCAAACCATTCAGCGTAGGAGATGGATCGCTTCCTTAGGTTCGGCCCGACAACTCCTGCGGTCCATAGTAAAGTAACTCAGCTGGGATATGGGAAAATGTCACAAGGTGAATGCCATACATAACATATAGTAGCGAAGTCTTAAATGTGAAATGTTATGAGAAAGTCTCCGAAAGATACAGAAAATACTTTTGCAGTATACTTTGAAAGTTATCTGTGCTAACACTAGATAAAAGTAGACACTTGATAATTCTGCACTGCTATGATCCCAGTGGCAGAACTATCTTCAAGTGTCTGCAATGCTAATAATGTTTTCAAAAATAGTCTGCAACACGCAATATATCATATAAATCTATTCTTGCTGCTGTTGTAGTTGTAGTGCTAATTAATTAAAGCATCAGCCTTTCTGAGGAAAAAAAAATTCTGAAATTCACAGCAAATATTCTGAAAGGTTACAGCAGAGGGGGGAGGGGAGAAAATCCCATCTTGGCAATAATTATTCTTGTTGCAGGTCGGATTAACTCTGCTTTTGATTCGAGTTGATTTCAGGCTGAGTGTAGATTCTTGCAAATTGGGTTCAGTTAACCTGATTTTTCAAAAGTCAGTTCAGTATATTGTTTCAGATTAAAAACTATGCCTATATTAATAAGCATAGAACTTTATGTGTCTGCTGTTTTCTAAAGGAATGCTGCATCTTTTCCGGGCTATTTCACAAAATTCACGTTTTTTTTCGTGAACCTTTGACGAAATAAGCGTTTCTTTTTTCCCCCGTAATCCTTTGGCGAAATTCACGTTTTTTTTTTCTTTTGCCCTTTGGTGAAATTCGCATTTTTTCCACGATCCTTCAACAAAACTCATGGTTTTTTTTTTTTTTTTTTTTTTTTTTACAGTCTTTTGACGAAAATTAAGTTTTTCCACTGTCCTTTGATGAAATTTGCGTTTTGTCTTTGGCCTTTGGACAAAATTCGATCCTTCGACGAAATATGCTGGGCTTTTTTTTTTTAGATACTTTGACGAAATTTGCAGTTTTTTCGAGATCATTCGACGAAATTTACCGTTTTTTCGAGATCCTTCGACGAAATTTGCCGTTTTTTTCGAGATCCTTCGACGAAATTTGCCGTTTTTTGACGATACTTCAACGAAATTTGCCGTTTTTTCGTGATCTGTCAGCAGAATTCTCCTTTTTTTTCACGATCTGACGACAAAATTTGCCGTTTCTTCGATGAAATTGACCGTTTTTCCGTGATTCTTCGACAAAATTAACAGTTTTTTTCCATGATCCTATGCTGAAGTTGGCGTTTTCTCAGCAGCCCTTCGGCAAAATTCGCATTTTCCAGCGATCCTTCAACGAAACTCATGTTTTTTTTACGGCCTTTTGACGAAATACACGTTTTTTCACGATCTTTTGACTAAATTTGTGTTTTTTTTCCGCGTTCTGTCAACGAAATTAGTCATTTTTCGCGATATTTAAATAAATTTCTCGTTTTTTTCGCCGATTCTTCGACAAAATTCGCCGGTTTTTTTCGCGTTCCTCCGACGAAGTTAGCCGTTTTTTCACGTAATTTAGAGCGTGTCCGCGGCATGTTTTTAGTCTGCAGGTGCCCTAAAAAGTCTGTGACGCCCGTCGCAGCGTCGCGTACATTCTGCCACGGGGCTATAATACACACAATTTTAAATAAAATTTTTAAAAAACTAAACAATTTTTCATACTTTACCTTAATTTGAAAACATCCACTAAATCATTTTACAAAAAGGTATATTAAAACACACACACACAAAGAAAAATTTGCATGTTTCAGCATGAATAATTTACTGCATTTTAAATACAAGACTTTTTTCACTCTTTAAGCTTTTTAACTGCCTCTTCTATTTTTTCATCTAAAATTTTAACTTCAGCCTGTTTTTCTTTTATGGTTTTTCTCAGGCTGTTTGACTGTATGCAGAAAGTTATTTTCTTTGTAGACACTGCCTTCAAAGACAACTCATCCGCTGAATCCAGAAGTTCTTTGATGTCAACTTGATTAATCAAAACTTGTATTTGATTAATCAAAACAAAGTCACGCAACAAAAATAAATTTCATTATTTTTCTTAAAACTAAAATTAAAGTAAATCCAAATAATTTAAATTATCTAATTAAAACAATTAGAATTGCAACAAGGGCAACGACCTTTCCTTGCTCCCGTTTGCTGGTACCCATGATTCATGACACGTGAATAACATTGCTATCACATCGCCTCCAATCTTCCTCACATTTTATAATAGGTATCAGAATTATATATTTATTGTTATGGAAAACACTTTCCTCTCATATGACTTGTTAATGCAGATTCTCCCATATTCTCCAATTGCCGGGTAACACAGCATAACTTGCATCGGAACTGGTATGCACTATTCAGTACTGCTTCTAACCAACACTTGTATTCTTCTCGTTCTAGCCACAAGTCACTGTAATTGCACATTCTAGGCATCATTATAGCATAGATCTCAACAAATTACTACTACTACAGATCTACAGAAGAAAAATACTTGTTGTGAAAACCGGCGTACATGCATGTGTGCATGCGTCAACTGACCGAATTTTAGCATTGCAATAGGTATAGCTAAGACTCCTATAATAGGTATAGCAATATTGAAGAAACAGAACGTACACAGAGGAAGAAAGATAAGAACAAAATTTCTGATCTTGCTGTCGGTAGTAGCAACAAGTTACCCTTCTTTTCATTTTTCTTTTGTTAACTTAATCCTATAGAGGGAAGGGAGAAGCGACAAATGCTCGTACTTTGAACTCCTGAAAAGAAAACGATCTCGGAACAAATATTTTCGCTTTTTTTTTTTTAAGCTTGCAATTATAATTTATTTTGAATATCTGAATAAGAAAAATTAAGCACCTATAAAAAAAATAATGAAAATTAAGCACCTTCATTAAAATATAAGCAAATTCAAGCACTTTCAAGGACCTTTTTTTGCTCTTAAAAATTCAAGGACTTTCAAGCACTTTCAAGCACCGTATGAACCCTGATACTATGTAGTATGTGTACAAGTCTATACAGCATATACAGAACTGCAGAAAATAATTTAATTTTCCGACTATTGATGGTAATTGCTGAAATTTCGTTTTCAAATGTGTTATGCGTTTTCCAAATTGTTTACTTAGACATCATCTTTCCTCTTATTAAATGATGAAGTTTTATTTTAGTATTCTGAATGTGTTGAGGAGTGTTTCATAATCCATGCTTGACGTATGATATTTTGTTCTTTTTTTTTTTTTTTTTTTTAATAAAAAAGCTACAACTAATGTCAACAAACTTTGGCCTATCTTTTAGTAAGATCACTTTTGCACCAAAAAAAATATATATAAATAAAAATAAATAAATAAATAAGGCACTTGTATAGATTTAGAAAGATGTATTATTTGACCATGTCCAACAATGTTTTTTTGTTTTACTGTAAATCATATATACCGACTTAGAATTATCCCAAATAGAGATTTCGAAAATTCCATGTAAATTTTAAAGTTGGTTAAGATAAGAACTTGAAATAAATTATGTTTTTAAGAAAAAAATGCACGAATTCACTTTTTAATAACCTTTTCCGCCTTAAACGCAATGCTTTATTTCATGATATCGATCCGGATGACTGGAGTTGGGATAATTGGAATTTCGCTGTAATTTAAAAATAAGCGAGCTTTACTTGCATACAAAAGGTTCCGCACAATAAATTTATTAATTACTAACTGCAATATTTGAAAAAATCGTTACTAAAAGAATAATAAGACTGTAGAAAACTTAGAATTATTCTATGAATTATTTTTCAATAATTGCCTTCAATAATTGAATTCCATCGGAATGAAAAACGTTCACTATTTATCACTATGATTTGCCTTATCCAAAACAAAGACCTAGTACAAAGTTTAAACTTGGCATTGTGCCAAGGGCGCTTCGAAAGAATGTCTCAAAGTTGCAACGCCGCTTTGGTCCGTGTGCCACGTTTTTCTAGATAAGTTTTTAATTAATATCTCGGCTAATTACCGACATTTTTTTTTTTTCGAAAATCATTATCAACAATCTTTGGATGATTCGACGATATCTCTGAAAATATACCTACAATTAAAACAAATATGTTTTTGAGTTCGGTGTTACGAAATCATTCGAACGATACCCCACACGGTATACAAAAATAATTGTTTTTTCAAGTAACTTAATTAGCCCCCTAATTGTTTCTTTAAAATATTTGTGAATGGCTAATAATCTAAAAATATGTGAATGGATAGTTTTTATAACTCTGCCAAGATTGAACTAAATACGGAACCCTAAAACAATACAATTAATGTATATAAAAGATAAAGGAAATAGATAGATAGGGAAAGGTTTAAAACATTCAAGGTATTTTCTCATCCAGACATTCAAATATAATATGTAAATTATAATTTGAAAAATTGATATTAACACCGTAATTCCCGATTTACAACAGACTAGCTCATTAAAGTTCCATTTCTGGACAATCATGTATATTAAAATACAAAGCTAAATTTTAAGACCAAAACGGACAGATCTGCGCACAAGTAAAATTAAATCCAGTACGTGCTCAGTTAGTGAGGTTGAATGAGGTCAGGATGGCCGAGTGGGCTAATGTGCCGGTTTTAAATTGTGGTTCTCAGATTTCTGTAATATTATTGGATTTAGTATAATTTATTTCTATAATTTTCTTTTTAGGGTTTCGTTCATCTCACGAAACCCTATTGCTCCCGCTCCGTTGTCTGTTTGTCACAGAGCCATTCTCGAAAACTGTGTAACTTACAGAGTTGAAACTTTGTGTATAAATCAGAATATCAGCTGCGAAGAGCTGAAAATATTAAAATTTGAAAAATTCGTGTTATTTTAATAAATAGAGATAGAAAACCAAAATTCTAACAGCCTTTTCTTATTAAATTTGAACATTTCCCCTTATAGCAGATGCCAAAAATTAAAAATCCACGATGAAATTCTATCTACAATAATTAATTTTCTATCAGACGATTTCCACGTGAAAAATAAAAATGAAATAAAAAGTTTCACCAATTGAAAAAAAAGATTAATATGAAATAAAAAAAGATTGACGTCATAGTGGTAATAAAACAAAGATTTCTCAATAATACAAGGAGTATGAGTATGTGTGCATGTACACAAAGCAGATTAATTACACGTCATTAGAGAATTAACTAGAAAATCTGACGTCATATCGCAAGTTTAGCGGATTTTTCAAATGTTTCAGTATAATACAAAGCGAGTATGAATATGAGTAATAGAGAATAGTAAATATATGAGTTTGAGGAACGTATTGAATCATGATAAAAACCCGATTATGGAAATATTCGCATATTTTAACATTTTGAAGGTGTACAACATGTTTAATTTTGAAATTATTATTATTTTTTTTAAATATCGCTTTTAGTCCACATGACAGATATTATTATGACAGAATATAATAGTGGGCTTCACCCGCTATCGGGCCGGTTCAGATATTCGAAAAACCGAGAAAAATAGACAGTTTTTTTTTTTTTTTTTAGAAAATGAAATTTATTTGGATTTTTTAAAGAAAGGATAAAGTGTTTTGAAAGGAATATTAAACGAAACCCTTTGTGCGAACTTGGATCACACTTACCCACTTGTTTTTATTTCAGGAGGAGAAGTTATACGATTTGTATTTTTTTTTTTTTTTTTTTTTTTTTTTTTTTTAATCTGAATGCTTTATAATTATTATCAAGTATAATTTAACACCCAGCAATATCTTTTAAAATTACTGATTTTGTACTAAAAAAATATAAATTAAAAGATTTCACATGTAATTATCGATTAAATAAATTGAACTGACCAACAATTTTTACTATAAGTAATAGTAAACTTCATCTTTTTACATAACAGGATTTCTGCGATTATTAGTGGTATTCAGAAATAAAATGTCGTATATGGTACGCTCTTCTAAAAAGGTTAGATTTAGAAGATAAACTTTTTTTGAATGGGGGGGGGGGGGTTAAGCCAACTAAATAAACCTTGTTTTAAAAAAACACTAGCTGACCCCGCCCGGCGTTGCCGGGACTGTGATAATAAATTTTAAAAAAAATCAAGTTTTTATTATTTTATATCTTTAACTCGATATTGTATTAAATTATATTTTTAAATGAAAAAATCGCGAAAAAATATTAATATTTAGTGATAAAAGCGCTCATTTTATTGTTTTTTTTTTACGTAGGGTCGTTTCATAGTTATAAAATATAAAATTCTTTTTGACCGAACTCTTTGAAATCTTTATTGGTGATAAATAAAACGGTTTTACAGCACGTGAAAAAATTTCGTGAAAAAATATTGTTACCTAGTTGTAAAATAAATGTTTTCTTCTCACTTTTCTGTTTGTTTGTTTGTTTTCGCATCGGCTCCTTTAACATAGCAATAAAAAAAAAATAGTTCTCATCTTCCGAACTCTCTGACATTTACATTGGTTATAAATATAACTGCATCCAAACTCTCTTTAAAATTTTGCAAAAAAAATATGCATATTTAGTAGTGAAAACATGAGTTCTTTAAAAAAAAACTTTAGCTTTCAACTTCAGAGCAAAAATATATTAGGGCTATGCTTTCAATGCAATGGTACAGATTCATCCGTTTTCAATCAACCCTTTTCAATCCCCCCTAGGCTAAACAGGTGAGGGTTGGGTTAATCAATCAGGTTTCCCTTTTCTGAGGGTAAAAGCCTTAAAAAAAAAAAACGTTGAAGCATGCGCAAAGAGACGATTTTCATGTGGATTTGACAGAATGCGCTTTTCATTCTAAATATATAGATGGAACAAGTTTTTTCTTACTTCTTTTAAAATCGGAAGCATCATTGTTGTTGCTCGTCTTGTCACCGAGTTCTTCCATGACTGCTTCGATAATTGGCACCATGAGTGCAGCGGTTGCTGTATTACTAATCCACATCGACAAAAACATGGATGTTCCCATGAAGCCAAACATCATCCTGCAAAAAGAAAAAAAAAACAATTCAATTTCTTTGTAATAATGTCGAAATATACATTTATGACTCACTGCAAAAAAAAGTGTTGATTTTACAGTATAATACTAGCAGCTGGGATGCCAGTATTATACTGTAAAATCAACACTTTTTTTTTTTTTTTTGCAGTGCTGTCGTAATTTAAAATTGTTGAGCATTAAACAAGCATATTCTTGCTATGTTTTATTAAACTATAATTTGCATTTCAACATTAATAGTAAAAATATTTTCCACGCACTTACTCATCGGTGTATCAGTTATTTAACTTCTGCATTTTAGTAACATTAGTTGTAAATTGTAAATGCCATCTACAACTACATTTGTAACTATATCTGCATTTGTTTATTATATTTGTAATCCATACTGTGGTTTCAAATTGTCGATCATCAATAAATATAGATGAACACTGTCAATACATATTTACACTAGTGGCCAAAATTAAGGAAACCCTTAGAAAAATGCTTTTTTGAATTTTGATGGCTTGTAAAACACTACATTTTCTTTTAGTAATATCATAAAAGCAATATGCCACTGGAAAGATAATTTAATGAAGAATGTCGTGCAATACAGTTTGTTCAATTATTAATATTTTATTAACAGTTATCGCCAAATAATCCGAAAAAGGTGGTAAAACTTGTTTAGAGTGATGTGAAATATTTTTCTTTCACTTGAATATAATTAATGTAAATGAATGTTTGGAGTGGCAGACAGATTTAATTTTGTTTGGCAGTAAGTCAGTTAAGCCTACTGTAGGATTAAGCCTAGTGATGTTAAGTGTTAAGCCTAGTGATGTCATGTATAGATACTCGTAGGTGAACTTCTATTAGTGTTTTTAGGTGCGTTCGTAATTATATAAATACGTAGCACCTATTGTCGTCGTCTGGTCCGTCCGTCTGTCTGTCCGTCCGTCCGCATATAACAACGCAAAAGCTACCCAACCGAATGGTTTGAAATTTAAGATATATTATCTTTGCAGAATTTTGTCGAGACATTTCAAATCTTATTAAAATCGAATCAAAACTTTAGAAAATATTAAGAAAAATATTTATTTAGAAATTTGAATTGTTTAAAAAAAAATCGGTGTTTTCTTGTTATAGGAGCTTCCGAAGTTGAATCGTCAAGCGACCGAGATACTTATTTTATGACAGAAATTAATCTGCAGACGATATAATTCATTTCACAGAATTAAAAATCATCAAGATCTGAATATTTATATAACTAGCTATAGTATACGGACGCACCTCATTTGTCACGTTTGACGTACAATTTCCAACTTGTTTATGATTATTATCAAGTTGGTAAAAATTTATAGGTCCTTTGAATTATTGAGCAAGTAAAGCAAATTTAACTAGTTAAATTTGCTTTATTTGTCGGATGTGCCAACCCCAAAAACTTATTCTATCTCATTACATTTTAATACTTCAAAAAGCGTATTTTTTTTAATTACGCATTTTAGAATAAAAAAAAAATCCCTGACGGCTCGGCCTACAGGCACAGGTAGATTTCGAAGACGCAGACCGTGGGGCGCCTGTTTGTTGGGCCTTGCGGAAGAAATGACCTTTTTGCCATGATGCGGCAGTTGGAACCGCCTACTTCGAAACCTAACTTGTTTGCAGGCGGAGCCAGCAGGGATTTTTTTTATTTATTTATTTATTTATTTATTTTTTTTTTTGCTATAAGAGTTGGTCCTATAAAAAACTTGTCTATATAAAAGTTTTAGATAATATTAAGAGGATTTATAATAAATTTAAGCAGATTTGAAATCTTGTGAATTGACGAAGTTATGAATTTTTTTCTTCCAACACCCCCCCCCCCCCCTATGGGCCATTTTTAATTATATCAAAAATCTGTCATACATAAATTTTCGGCCCTTCTCCTAGAAGTAATAATAACTTCAAACGGATTAAATACGAATCATAATTAAGAAATTATGGGTTTTTTTCTGTTTTCACAAAAAGCCCCCCCACCCCATCCGCTCCCCCTTGGTTCGATTTTGACCATTAAGGGGTCAGGTAACCTTTGAACTCACAAAATACATGAAAAGGAGACCTCTGTAAGAATTATCATAACTCCGTAACTATTTGACTTTGAATTATAAAATTTTAAATGCATATTAATAAAGGTTTATTTTATAAATTAAAATTCTCCAAAAATGTTTACACTCATATAAAGCTTTTAAATTTAATTTAAAATATAATAAATTTTTTACGAAAGAATTATTCTTGCATGTACTGCGCGCACGATTTTTCACATTTGAATTGCTAAAACCATTCAAAAAAATTTTAATGAGTACTTATATAATGTGTTCTCAAAATGACCTACGATGAAAAAAATAAAATGAGTAGTTCTTGAGAAAAAAATTTTTTTTTAGAGAAATTCGAAATATCGAGTTTTTTTTACTACAAAAGTAGTCATAAATTCTAAACTTGTTAGTTGAGAAACATAATCGTACGTCATTTTGTGCATCTGTTTGGTTAAGACATTCAATCAAAATTTCATGAAATTCTAACCAATAATTTTTCTTAAATCGTGCGCGCAATGACCAAAATCGTCGTTTTGAGAAAATTGACTTCAAAGATCAAACTGTCCCTTGATCATATACAAAAAGCTCAGCCTGTTTTAGACATAACTCCTCTTCTAAATTGAATTTTTGCGTGGGGTTTATTTTAAAATGTTCCTAAACAATCATATTTAATTATAAGCTAATAAAAAAAATTTCAAATTTCTCACACTTTAAAGGTTACCTGACCCCTTAACGAACTTGACCGATATTTTATGGCCCTTGATTTTATGTATCAGTTTCGAAGAGATTCGGGAGTTGAAACCGCCTACTTCGAAAAATAACTTGTTTGCAGGCGGAGCCGGCAGGGATTTTTTTTTTTTTTTTTTTTTTTTTTTTTCCCTATAAGGGTTGGGCCTATAAAAAACATGTCAATATAAAAGTTTTAGATAATATTAAGAGGATTTATAATAAATTAAAGCGGATTTGATATCTTGTGAACGGACGAAATTCTGAATTTTTTCCTTCTAAAACACCCTTCCCCTCCCCTTGGGGCCATTTTAATTATATCAAAAATCTGTCATACATACATTTTTGGCCCTTCTCCTAGAAGTAATAATAACTTTAAACGGATTCGATACATATCATAATTAAGAAATTATGGAGTTTTTTTCTGTTTTCACAAAAAGCCCCCCATTCTCCCCCCTTGGTTCGATTTTGCCCATTAACGAACTTGACCGAGATTTTATGCCCCTTGATTTTATGTATCAGTTTCGAAGAGATTTGTGCAGAATTATTGCAGTTATCGTGTCCATAAAAAAGTGACATAGATAGACAGATAGATATATAAAGTTTTGAACTGGGAGTGTTTTTGTGTTCTGGGAGTCATGATCGGCGTAGATCTGCAAAAATTTTTCAAAAATTCCAACTTAGGTGAGAATGTAATAGGTAGTATTTCTTACGAAATCTACCTAAAAGGCAGCATAGCAGCGCCACCTGTTGGGCAATTTACACCAAAACCTAATCAACAACAACTTAAGTTAACGACTAGCGATTTACACCAAAAACTAATCAGCACCAATTTATATCAAGATCTAATTGAATCTAAAGTCAAAATTATCAAATTCCGTGATTTTAATATTTTTAGCTTCATAGTAGGTATTTAGCTATTACACAAATTTTCATGCCTGTAAGTTACATAGGTTCTGAGAACGGCTCTGTGACGGACAGACAATGGATCGGAAGTAAAAGGGTTTCGTGAGATGAACGAAACCCTAAAAAAAAAAAAAACCCCTTTTCTTTTCCCTTCTTTTTTAACATTTTCTAACAAAATGCAAAAGCGTTTATGAATTGGATTTGTCTATGTCTGTTTGCCGTCTGCCTGTCTATGTCCGTGCTCTAACTAGCGTAAATATACTTAGATTGCCATGCAATTGGTATAAGTTATTGACGTTTACTATGGCATGTTCGTTATTGAAAATGAAGAGAGTAGCGTTTATAGTTAGTTTGTTTACAAGGACACTCAAAAGAATTCTGTTGCATTTCGGTCTATGGGGAAATTGATTTGCAGTGTATTTTCATGATGTTACACTAACTCAAACATACTGAAATTCATATACACCACTGATGACTACACGACTGATGACCACTAGACTACAAGATGCTTACTATAGAATGGCATAAGCATTCATCGTCCGTTTACAGGGACACATAAAAGAATTCGGTTACAGCACTGTGAATGAACAATAATTCCTGTGGGAGTGCGTTTTCAGCTGTGGTACGCGTTTTTAAATTGGACTAATTTGTTGCATATTACTTATATTACTTTGTATGTATAAATTCTATAAATCATATACAGGATTGCACAAATGATCTCGAGCTCATTTCCGTTTATTGGCGGAGGAGAAGTTACAACTGTGCTATGCGTTTCCTAACTGAACTAAAATTTAGAATACTATGTAGTACATATACAATACAAATCTATAGATCATATACAGGGCTACACAAAAGAATTCGGATATTTTTCCGTCTCTAGATGGTAATTGCTGAAATTGGGTTTACAAATGCCTTTTCAAAATTGTTTACTTTTAGACATCATCTTTCCCCTTATTAAATGGGGAAGTTTAGTTACAGTATTCTGAATGCGTTGGAAAATGTTTTAAATGTACGCTTGACGCATGATTTTTCGTTCTTGTTTTCTCTTGCAGTATATAGGGAATCGATAAAAATGCAGAAAACATGCGTTTTTATTCGTGAAATTAAAAAAAAAAATTACTACACTGAAAAAAAAAAACAAGAACGAAAAATCATGCGTCAAGCATAGATTATGTAACACTTTCCAACGCTTCCAAAATAATTTTACAAATCATACCGTTTAATAAGCTGAAAGATAACATCTAAGTAAACAATTTGGAAAACGCATAGCATATTTAAAAACATAATTTCAGGAATTTCCAACGTATACAATATTCCGAAAAATATCCGAATACTTTTATTCAGCCCTGTGAAGGATCTATAGATTTGTATATATACTACATAGGATGCTAAATTTTAGTTCAGTTAAGAAACGGGTAGCACAGTTTAAAATTCTCCTTCTGGAGTTTCTGTCAATAAACGGAAATGTGTTCGCGAACTTTTGTGCTTCCCTGTATATGATCTACAGAATTTATACACACCACGTAATGAACAAAAAGTGAGTTAAATTTAAAATCGTGTTCAGTAACTTAAAACGCACTTCCAGGAATTATTGTTAACAGACAGTAGAGAATTCTTTTGTGTGTCCCTGTAAATGAACGATGACTGCTATACACACACTATTCTGTAGTAAGCCTCTTGTCATGCACCTTAGTGATATATATAAATTTCAATGCGTTTAAAATAGTGAAACATTATTTAAATAAACCGCAGACGATTTTTCTCCATAGACGTAATGTAACGGAATTCTTTTGATTGTCCCTGTAAATTAACTATAAGTGCTATGCACACCCTATTCCATATTAAGCTTCTTGTAATACACCTTAGTGTTATATATCAATTACAATGTGTTTGCAATTGTGTAACATCATTAAAATAAACCGCAAATGAGTTTTCCCCATAGACCGTAATGTAACGGAAATCTTTTGAGTGTCCCTGTGAAAAAAGTATAAGTGCTACACACTTCAGTTGAAATAGGGAGCGTGCTATAGATAACGACAATAACATATAAAAATTGCAAGGCAATCTGAGCATATTTACGGGAGTTAGAGCACGGACAGACGGCAGACGCCAGACGGCAAGCAAACCGAAGTCATAAACACTTTTCAACTAGGTTGGAAAGTGTTAAAAAAAGTGTTGATTTTAAAGTATGATACTGGCAACCAAGCTGCCTGTATTATACTTAAATTAACAGTAATAAACAGTAAAATAAGCAGTAATACGCTACCGCGCATACAGTTTTTTTTTTTTTTTCAGTGTATGCTTGCATGAAAGTGACGTAATTTCTAATGATCTTTTATTATATATATTTTTTAAAAAAAATAAAAAAATATGTATATATATTAAAAGATGGGTATGACGTCATTGCGTAAAAACATGAATAAAGAACCCTAATCTCAGCGGTCTGCAGCTGAAAATGACAACATTTTAAAACGAAAACGCGCAGTTTCCACAATTGTGAGAAAATGATGTCTTTTTTTCTGACATACACAGCGATAATGCTATGTCAACATCATTCTATAGGATAGTGTTGACCGAGGCCCTTGCTAGTATTAATGATACATCTATACATGAGTAAAAATTGTCAGACAAACAAACAGATAAGAGATATACCAAATATATAATGCTTTCTGAACGGGAACTATTCTGTGTTCTTGATTTGAATAAAGTCATTCCTAGAAAACTGACTCAAGTCAAACTGTTTGAGGAGGTTTTGTCTTGTTTACAGAGTTTACATTTAAAGTAAAAGAAATTGTCAATCGTTACACTAATCAGCATTTACTATGTTGGCTTTAATCTTTAACCTTATCTAAATTCTTTGATCTTAACTTTACTTATCATAGAGGATGGTAGTATCGTATCATCTTTCAAGCATTAGGACATTTGAGAGGCACAATTTTTTTAATTTATCTGCTTCTTTTGATTTACTGTGTGGTGTTATTATTGCGAAGGATATTTTCGGATCCTCGATTTTTCGCTTTCTAATGGATTCCATATACTTCGAATTTTTAAAAGCTATCCTTTGTTGTAGCTTCATAGTGTTCGATCACGAATACCTTTCTAAGCGTTATCCTCTGTCCTCGGTGCCTTTACCACTGCGTTACACCATTTTCTTGCCTCTTTTATGTCTGCGGTACTTAGAATCTACGATTTTACCCGACCAACCCCAAATGAAGAACAAGAATAAATTCCAAAGGAATTTAGATGAGCCTGGTCTTCTATCCTTGCTGCTATCAAAGCTGTGTAACATCGTTGTTCTTCCTTTGCGTCTTTTTGGCAGGATAATCTTTGGAACGCGACAGTCCCGAGTACCTTCCCCCGTGGTGAATACGTTCCAAATGATGTTAGATGACCATTTCAATCCTGGTGAAGTACAAAGACATGTTGTTGACGGCTACATTCTAATCTTTAAAATCCTTGGAAAACAGGACTTAAAAACTGATGATGTGATTTGTTTTACGTTGTATGAATGCACCGGTTATTATATGTTACCAACATCAGCTAACGTGGAAACAACCGAAGCTTTATGGCCCCTGGATGGAATACTTATTGTGAAAGCAATTGATGCAGCGCAAAATAACAAGTGTACAACACGTAGATGTCAACTGCTAAACTTTAGTACAGAGGGTAGTTTATATTACTCATAACTATCTTTTAAAGCGATGTATAAATTGTTTTCATCCGTCTTCAGCATAAGGTAACTAAAGTAGTCGTGATTATCTTTTTAATCATCACATAAAATGCTTTTCAATCTATGTTCTTAAAAAAATGTGAATCAAAATATTCTTGTTTATTTTTATTTCAAAATAAATATTTCATTGAAGATATTTATGTATCTATTTATTTATATAATAATAATAATTTATATATTTTCCATAAATACTATATCAAGCATATTTGGCCTCATATTCACACATTTTGGCTGATTTCTTTCCTCACGCCTTCGGCTTAGGACCTGATTAAAGATGCATGGGTCAACTCAGCTGCGCCCGTGGGTTTTTCTAATTTTGGAGACCCCCTAAATTTGATATGTAATTTTTGTGAAGTTGATATTTTAAATCTGTTTAGACCTTGTACCCTGGTTATAATCAATATTTTGTACTTTCAAATTAGGATAAAATTTAAAACAAAATATATATTATCTAAATGTGTATTTATATATTCATATTTCTATTCTAAGGCATAATATATTCATATCTGTATTCTAAGGCATTTTTTGTAACAGTAGAGAAAGGGGGGCACCGAATGAACACCAGGCGCTGGACTTCTCTTTGACTTGACTGGACCCTGCATCGACTCGGTACTAGAAAATACTTTTGTTTAATTTTTTGTTTTATTTTATTTTTTCAAAATACAGCAAATTTCTGTTGGCATTTATTTACCTTCTGTTCCAACAAAATTTCTGTTGATTATAAAATAAACCAAGCTATTTTGGTAACACCTAACAAGGAGGAAATAGAAAAAGAAAAAAAAAAAAGAAAAACATTTAAAAGTGAGCAAAAATCGCACAAAAGTACGGATTTTTTTTTTTTTTTTTTTTTTTTTTTTTTGTAAAAACTTACTTGTAAAATTTTAAAAATGTGAATATATTGCCATATATTTGGCAGAAATGCGTTCTCATACTTCTGAAATGAAAATAAATTATCATAATGTATTGCAAAGGCATTTTTCTCAAAACAAATTTTTCTCAGTTTTTCATATCTTTAAAATTATTTATGCTTTTTAATTTATGTTCAAATTTCTCAATATGTCAAAAATACAATCTTGATACATACCGTCAACCGGGCTGACTTTCTCCCACCCCGCAGATAAGGGTCTATTAAACAATACAAAGGGTATATTAAATAAAATTTGTTACAATAAAACTAATTAGTAATGCCAAATTCTGATAGATAGTAGCAGTAGTTTAAGTATAAATTATTTAATTCATCATTTTTAAAATTGAGTTTGGCATCACCTGCGTTGTTGTTTTGTTTACTTTTTCGCGCGTGATTTTACTACGGATTGGAAAAGTTATTTATATTTGATGCTGTAAAGTGGTAAGTATTTTTTTTCTTGATATGTTTTATTTACAAATCAATGTGATTTATATATATTAATTTGATATTTTACATTGACTTTATTCATAACTGCATTTTGATGCCAATTTGGTGTCAGATTGTCTTTGAACAAAGTCACCACAAATTTAATTTATTTATTATATTGAATTTATCTGAAATACAAACATAAAAGCAAAGATTTACTGCAAGTATAAACTTTGTACTAGTATAAATTTATTATTATTTTTTGTACAGTTACTGGTGTAATAATGCCTCGTAAATATTGTGTAGGTAATCGTAATTATGTATAAAGATTACACTGATGAAACGCTGCAGAAAGTGGTTAAATGTAAATTATGTTTTACAACATGTATTAAGACAAAGAAAAGACGCTGAAAGATATTCAATTCCAATCCCTTACTTTAAAGAATAAGCTAAAAGTTCCTAAAAAAATTAACCCTCCAAAACCTAAAAAAAAAAAAAAAAAAAAATGTTTTTTTTTTTTTGAGTGTCTGAAATAAGTGCATATATTTAAAATTTGTTTTCTTTAAAAATATTAATCTTACCCATGTGTAAAATGTTAATTGATTTTCATGTCTTGCTTAAGGGTAATTTTTTAATAACATTTCGTTTTCTGTTCATTTTCATTAAAAATTTGCGTTTTTTATTTATTTTATTATTATTATTATTTAACTATGATATGAAGTATTTTTTTTTTATTATTATGTTTTATTACTCTATCATAACAGTGAGGTTACATTGTTTTATAAGGTTTTTAAGGCTTATTCAGTATTTTTTGGTTATGAGACAAAGTCACCCCAAACCAATGTGACGTTGTCCCACTTAAATATATCTATCTATCTATATATATATACATTATATTTTCAATGATGATCGGTCACTTGCGATTTTAGACGTTTTGTTAAATATCTGGAAAGATACATGAGGAATTATCCTGAAACTTCAGGAGTGCAAACAACATGATGGACGTCATATATTTCCGCGAAGATTTTTTCCCTAAACCCCATAAAGGGCCGTCAACAAATTGAAGAAAAATGAATATATTTTGGATAACCCTGTAAAAACTAATATTGCAAAAGCATTCAAACTGTAGATTATGATTAAGTGGATAATTGTAATGATTTGGGTTCATTTTTATGAAGATAGCATGCATACTCGAAGAGAAATACAGGTTTTTATAAAAACAGTCCCAAATTTTACCAAGTTTTTTGCTTATAATTTGCAGAGTTTTTAATATAAAAACACGTTTTTTTTTTTTTTTCAGAAAATATGACAAACAAAATTATACACAATACTCTGCAATTAGAATTAAAAAATAATAAAAATTCTATGAAAAATGAGCAGGTTTACTAAATATTGTTTCACTGCGCATGCGCGAATTCAATCAAAATATAATGTGCATAATATATTAGCTAAATGTATAGACCAACTTTTATGAAAGTCTCAAAAACATAGCTTGAAAATTCTAATAGTAATCGTCGATAGAATAAGCTCGAAATTCGCTGTTCCCAAAAGGAAGCAAAAAGATGAGGGGTTGTATCTAATATAGAATGAGAGACACTTCATTCTTATTATGTCAACTTTGATAAGCTAGTACATTTGAATATATATATATATATCTATTATATATATATTATCTATATATATATATATATATATATATATATATATATATATATATATATATATATATATATTATCTATCTCTCTCTCTCTCTCTATATATATATATATATATATTATCTCTCTCTCTATATATATATATATATATATTATCTCTCTCTCTCTCTCTCTCTATATATATATATATATATATATATATATATATATATATATATATATATTATTTTTAAATACTTAATGTGAATTTTAAAATTTACAATTGATATCTTGGAACTCTGGAAAAAAATGAATTAGAAATTGTTTAAATGAAATTTTCAATTTTTTTTTAACACATCAAGAGGGTAAAAAAAACCGGCACTTACATTTGTTTCGAAATGTTGGCTTATTAGGTCTTCAAATTAGTAATAAAGTTTATTAACATGTAACTTTTAATAAAAATTCAGTTTCGTGTAATTTTTTTATTATTTTTAAAAAAGGGTTACAGAATTTTTTTAACAAAGTCCTTTTAAGTAACGAAATAAATAAATAATAATAATGATAAAATATAGGGGAAATATTTTCAAACTTGGAACGCTTTTTTGTTTTTTATTTATTTTATTATTATTTATTTTGTGTGTGTGTGTGTGTGTTGTTGTTGTTGTTATTATAATAAATAACATTTTGTTCAACACGTAAATAATGCAATGACTATCACAAATAATGCAATTATTTTGCATGAATTAGTGCATAAGAAAATTTTCTTTTTCGGTGATGCTAAGCATAGATAAGAAACTATTTGTTATTCTATAGGAATTTAAAAAAAACTTTATTTCTTCAAATAAATTTCATAAGACATCAGTGCAATAAAGTGGCAAGTGGGCCCAATTTTGCTATGCATTATATATATATATATATATATATATATATATATATATATATATATATATATATATATATATATATATATATATATATATATATATCAAAATAAGAATTAGATACAAAAAAACATTCTCCATCGGACGTACAAAAGCAAAAATCTCATTAATAAATTATTAATATATATATTTTTATACAACTTGAATTACAGTTGTTGCATTAATGATAATTTAAAAATAACAAAATAAGAATCAGATATAATCTCCCTCGAACTTACAAAAGCAAAAATGAATAAATTATTAAAACATTTTTTATGCAACTTTAATTATAGCTGTTCCATTAATGATAAGTTAAAAATAACAAAATAAGAATCAGATATGAAGTAATCTCTGTCAAACGTACAAAACCAAAAATCCTTTTAATAAATTATTAATAGATTTTTTATGCAACTTGAATTATAGTTGTTCAATTAATGGTAAGTTAAAAACGACAAAATAAGAATCAGATGTAAAGTAATCTCCATCGGTCGTGCAAAAGCGAAAATCTCAGTTATAAATTACTAATACATTTTTTATACAACTTGAATTATAGTTGTTCCATTAATGAAAAGTTAAAATTTACTAAAATTTCGCAATTTTTTTCCCTTATAACAGTATGTACCACTTAAATGAATTACATTTCCAAATCAACATTTTATCAATTGTATGTATTGAAAGTTGTTGTATGTAATATATATCATTGTTATAAAATGGAAGTAAGTAAGCATATAAGTAAGGATAGGACGTTTTTGCCCGGACGTTATTGTTAAATCACCAAGATCTTCGACTTGCAATAATTTTTTCGCTAAATTAATCGTTGCACTAATTTATATGTAGTAACAATTTTCTGTCCTTTTTTTGCTCATAACATATATTTTTATAACTTATTTTTTTTATTGTGCTGTATTTTTCCAGCGCATTTATGTTTTATAACAGAATTAGGTGAAAGCGTAGAAAGGAAAATAAGTATGATAGACGTAAAAAAATATTTTAAAATAAATTAATGAAAATATTCCCCATCATATTTGAAGAGAATAAAAGGACAGCAAAAATACCACGTACGTATTGGAAATATTGAAAACAAATACTGAAAATAGCGAAAACGAAATTATAAATATAATTTCAATAAATTGTACCACTATTTTGATTTTTCGTCAATATTTATGTTTGGCGTCTCAAAACTAAAATCTTTATTATACAGTAGTTCAGTGTGATCAGATTAAGCCGTTTTAGTGAATTTTAATTATTATTATGTTATTTCATTTTTCTGCATAATGTAAGACCCCTTTTTTTTTAATCATTTTGTCAAAAATCAAACAGAAAAGAAAGAATTTGACTAAAAATACTGATATTACGGCGAAATAAAATAAAAAATAGTATTGACGAACGAAATAATATCTATCTATTGATTTACTTTATATTATATATCGTCGCTACCATGTCAAACTATCGAATGTGAAAAAATGTATTTTTCATCTTTTAAAAATGGGCCGATTGTCACCACTAAATTTTAATAGTATTCTTCAGCAGTGTTGTTAGTTTGACATCCTTTTTATAATCAAAAATTTCGAATCCACACCAGAAATTTCAAATAGAAATTTTTGCTTTATTTCATACAGCCATTTCGTGTATTCTTAAAGTTAAAAAAAAAATTCTCAAAATTTCCGGTATGAATTCGTCATCTCTGAATTAAAAAAAAAAGGCCAAACTGGCAACTCTGTCCTTCACAGAGAATTTATTAGTATTTTTACTAGGCGAAGAATTCTTATAAAATTTAATGGTAACAAACGGCGCATTTTTAAAAGTAATGAAAAATGCATTTATATATTCGATAGTTTGACATGGTAGCGACGAATATACATAAAGTTTTTTATGTATAAAAATTTTTAATCAGTCTTTTATTAGTGACATAAAAGTAAAAAAATAACCTTCTTCCTTTTTTCCCCCTTTAAATCAAAATTCCAAAACAAAAATGTAACAGCGTGTGGTGCTGATAGAAATATTACAAGTAAATTATAATTTTAATCACATTCATCATTTTTTTTAAATTTTTAATGATTTTTTTTTCCGTTGTGGTTTAATTTCTTTATCATATTTTTTTCAGCACCTCACTCTTTCACAATTTATGTATGCACCTCCAGATTTTTGATGTATGTATAAAAGTTATTTTCTACTTTTAAGAATTCTAACAAAAGCTATTTTGTAATTATTATTATTCTTTAATACAGTTGCAAAACTATGTAATTTAAAAATACTGAGGAAGGTGAAAAAGGAATCCTCGCCAAATTTGGATAACCATTTGCCAATTGTAGTAAAGCTTACACTTTCACCTTAGTTTTGCATACGTACATTACTGCAAATGTTATTTTGCATTATTGTAGAAAATAAATGCTTATTATTGAGTCATGTTATAATAGAATTTAAGAAAAAAATAATAATCATTTTTCAGACCTCGACGTGCAGTAGATTTCGCTAGCCGTCTCAGATATATACACAGACAATCTCTTTTCTTTTATTAGTATAGATATATAACCTATCTTCAACAGAATCCTGGCATAAACGAAAATTTCATCGTTCCGTCGAAAAGAATACTATACTATTAGAGTAAAACCTGATAAGACGGAACCACAAGTGGATCGGGAAAATTTCCGTTTAAAACAGGTTTGTGTCTTAGCAGATACGTTGTTTATTGTAATTGTATTGTATTCTTTCCGCCAGGACCACAAAATTTTCCTATTAAGGTAAGGGCTACGTTATAGACAGAATCTGTTTCCACTAGTTTTACTGTATAACGGAAAATATATCTGCTGCTAAGACGAAAACTTATTTAAAACGGAACTTTTTTCAAACCTTTCCGTTCCAATTCTGTCTAAAATGGCGAGAGCTTACCGATCATGGAAATGAACTCCCAATCTTATTTATTAGGTGCATTCGTAATTATATAAATAGTAGCACCTATAATCGTCGTCTGTTCCGTCCGTCCGTCCGCATATAACAGCGAAAAAACTACCCAACCGAATAGTTTAAAATTTAATATATATAATCGTTGCAGAATTGTGTCGAATCATTTCAAAATTTCAAATTTTATGAAAATTGAATCAAAACTTAAACAAGAAAGAAAAATCATGCACTAATCAGAGATTATGAAACACTTTCCAACACTTACAGAATACTTTAACAAACCATAGCTGTTTAATAAGGTAAATAAGTTATCTAAGTAAAAATTTCAGAAAAACACAAAACACATTTGAACACCAGATTTCAGCAATTACCGTCTACAGCCGAAAAAGTACTCCAATTCTTTTCTGCAGCCCAGTATATAATTTATATACTATTTGTATATACTCTATCGTATGCTACAATTTAGTTTAGTAATAAAATACATAACACAGTTGGAAATTCATCTTCAGCAGTTTCAACCAATAGACGGAAACATACTTGAATTATTTTGTACAGCCCTGTATATTACCTTAAGCTTTTTATACACGCCACATACGAGGGTCACTCTGAAATTTTTGAGATACAACTAGGTTTTTAAAGTTATACTTACGAAATTTTAGGTATGTTCAAAGTAGTCTTCTCCAGCATCAATGCACTTTTGTAGACGAATTTTCCACAGATTAAATGCCTCAAGCCATTCATTTCTGGGAATAGATAAAAAAAAATGCATTTATAGCCACATCAATCTCTTCTTCTGAATGAAAACGACGTCCATGTAAGTTCTTTTTTAGATTAAAGAATAACCAAAAGTCATACATAGCTAGATCAGGTGAATACGGCAGATGTTCTATCCCTTTAATTCGTTTTTGTTTAAGAAACTCAACTGTTAATCCGGCTGTATGTGAAGATGCATTGTCATGGTGAAGCATTAGTTCCCTAACATTCACTTCTTGTAGAATTTCTGG
This sequence comes from Maratus michaelseni, assembly GCA_963931845.1. Lineage (NCBI taxonomy): Eukaryota > Metazoa > Arthropoda > Arachnida > Araneae > Salticidae > Maratus > Maratus michaelseni. The sequence continues at coordinate 145,362,819 of OZ007596.1, forward strand.
AAGACATTTAGTGGTATACCAGTTTGCTGTTACTGTAATCTGTCCTTCCAACTTGATGGCTTTGACCAATCCCGTACTTCTGAAGAAAACGGCATGCATCACTTTTTTCAGTGCGCGTTGTCTTTTCACCATTGTCGGCATGGGATCATCTTCAAAGACCCATACTTTGCTTTCTTGACGTGTTGGAACGTCAAAAAACGGTATGTACGTTTCATCACCCGTTATAATTTTAGAAATGATACGGTGGCCACCATCATTTAGCAATTTAAGAGTTTCTTTACTGATTCTGACACGCTCCTCTTTTTGGTGCTCAGTTAGATTGTGGGGAACCCAATGGCAAACTACTTTTTTCATATGCAATTCTTCATGAATAATTTTGTGTATGGCTGCGGATCCAATGTTAAGTTCTTTCTGTATCATTTGATTGGTACAGCGATTATCATCCATTAACACTTTTCGTATGGCAGACACATTATCTGGGATTACTGCCTACGGCGGCCTTCCTGTGTGTTCTTCATCCTGAAGAAAATTGCGACCTCTGCTAAATTCTTTAAACCATCTGAATACAGTAGCACGAGCTGGAGATTCATCACCAAATGCTAATTTCAACCGCTGTCTTGATTTAATCCTGCTTTAAAATCGTAGAAAATCATAGCGCGAAAATGTTCTCGCGTCAACTCCATTTTCTCTTCTGTTTAAAATTTATTCTACGCTAAACAAGTTGAAGTAAGTCAGTAAAAAATCGCCTGCTGTGTTAAAATACTTTGTATTTTAAAATTAAACCATTATTTTTATTTTGTAAATTCTGGTCTGCGCGTATCTCAATAATTTCAGAGTAACCCTCGTATTAAGCTGTAGTTCAATTCAGGCAAATACACGCTGAAATCACACTTCCAGAAATTATCATACATAGGCAGCCATATATTCAGTTCTTTGCGTGGCCATGCATATGATTTTATTTAAATTATACAAACCTTTCTTGGTATTCTAAATATATTTCACGTTCAAAATGCATAACTCGGTTAAAAACCCATTTTAATCAATTTACGCTGATGCACCGTAATGCTTACGATTTCTTTTTCTTTTTTTTTTTGTGTGTGTAGCTCTGTATATGATCTGTAGTATTTATACATACCTCATAGCATTCAATAATTTAGTTAAACGCATACCTTACTAAAATCCCACTTCCAATTATGACTTATAAACAATAATTCGGACACAGTGCTGTACCCGAAATATTTTGTGTGTTCCTGTAAATGAACGATAAATGCTATGCACATAACAAGTATCTTTTAGTAAACTTTAATAATCTATATATATATTTGTCTTACGTGGCGCAAAAATAGGGCTGAATTTCTAGCTTATTGTTGGCAACAACCGTAGTTTCCAGAGCTCGGACCAATGAAAAGACTAGATTAAGATTGTGTTAGACAGATCAGCTCCACCTCCAATATGGCGGTCAGTGTCAGAGCATAGAAAATCAAGCTAGCAAATATTAAAAATAAAATAACATGTACGTAATCCAAAGCGTCTGAGATTATTCCTCATTTTAATTATGAATAATATTGCTAATTTCAAATGAATTCTCAACTCTTATTTAGAATTTATTTATGAATTTCACTCACATGAAAAATCATAAGGAATGAAGTAAAAATATCAACTGTCTAGGTTGCACCTGCTGTCATCTGTTTCAGAAATCTATAATCAATTATTATAGTAAAATGTCGAACGAAATTTAAACAATCATTGATGATAAACTATCTTCCTATTCCGTAGTGTTTTTTTTTTTTTTTTTTTTTTTTTTTTTTTTTTTTTTTTTTTTTTTTTTTAATGAATAAGCCGTGCTGTACAATATTATAAGTGCAATAAGTTTTAAACAAATTATGTTTCCAAGATCCTTTATTCATAGTATTTAAATGATTTATATATGCTCATTAGTAGCTCCAACTAAATGCATTTTTAGTTGTGTTTTCAACGGAGTTCAATTACTTTTTTACACTAAAAAAAATTGTCAATTTCATTTGTTCAAATGATTTATGGTAGTACTTATTCTGGCTAGAATTACTGCAAAATTAAAAAGGGGCGAACGAGCGAAGTGAGCTGGGACCGCGTAGCGGTCGCAATGTGAATTGCTTCGCAATTCACGGGGGGTTGGCGAGCGTTAGCGAGTAGGGGGCTGAGCTCCCTAGTGTATATCAATTTCATTATATTTGAATTGGCGTAACATAAATAAAATATGCTGCAAACAGTTTTTCCCCGTAGACCATTATGTAAAAGAAACTTTTATGTGTCACTGTATATGAGAGAAAGGGGCCGTTCAAGTATTACGTAAGCAGTAAAGGGGGAGGGGGGGTCCAGAGTGCTTATTTTCTCTGACAAGGGGGAGGGGGGGTCACGACAGTTCTTACGTAAGCATTAAACAATGAATTTGGTGGTTTAAAGAATGGTTTGTTTAATGCAATAAACAACAATATATTAAAACAATTTTGTATTTTTTGATATCACAATCCCTATATGCCTATTTATATAAATTTGTATGATTAATAATGTAATTGATTGGTAACTTTTTATCTGTCAAGAAGTCTTGATGTATAAACTGTCATAAAATCTTACGTAAACAAAGGGGGGGGGGTCTAGCATTTGCTTATATTTTCTTACAAGGGGGGGGGAGGGGATACAAAATGACTAAAAATATGCTTACGTAATACTTGAACGGCCCCAAAAAAGCTTTATACTCCATATGCTACAGAAAGCATGTCTTAGAGCATCTCAGAAATTGATATAAATTCCATTATGTTTGTAATAGTGTAACATGATTAATATGCGCTGCAAACGATTTTCCACATTAAACCATAATCTAATGGAATTCTTTTCAGTTTCCCTGTAAACTAATTATAAGTGCTAGACGTACCATGTTCGATAGTAAGCATCTTGTAGTGTATTTCAGGGATATATACCAATTTCAATATAGTTGAAATAGTGTCACATCAATAAAATGCACTGCAAAGGATTTTTCTCCATAGACCATAATGTAACGACATTCTTTTGAGAGCCCCTGTAAAAAAGTATAAGTGCTAGACATACCATGTTCGATAGTAAGCATCTTTTAGTGTATTTCAGTTACGTATATCAAATTCAATATACTTGAAATAGTGTCACATCATTAGTGTCACACTGCAAAGGATTTTCCCCCGTAGACCATAATGTAACGAACGACATTCTTTTGAGTGCCCCTATAAAAAAAAAAGTATAAGTGCTACACACTTCATTTTCAATACTGAACATGCTATAGTAAACCTCAATAACATATATCAATTGCATGACTATCCGGATATATTTACGCGAGTTAGAGCACGGACAGACAGACAGACAAACCAAATTCATAAACACTTTTCAACTATGTTGGAAGGTGTTAAAAAGATATTATTAAAAGTTTTTTTCATTCTATTAAAACTTATCATACGTAAATTAATTCAATGATATCCCACGATAGGTAATGATTCTAGTTTGTCATGGTGATTACGCCTTATTTAAGATAGAGTCCTATATTTCCGTATTACTGAATTTAAAAACCGAATTTGTATACTAAAATTGTTTAATAATAGCAATCGTATGATCTACCGACAGTTTTTTGTTTTGATGTTTCCGAAAAAATAAATATTAAATGGAAAAAAGAAAGTATAAATATGGATTTCAAGTTCTGAAAATATCAAAACTAAGCTTAAGTTTCCCATTGGAATTTTCAGTAAATGTCAACAAAAGATAAAATGTTTCCAACTTAAAATGTACTTATTTTATTGCGGAAATTAATCATATCATAATAACAGACGATATACTTCATCTCACTGAAATAACAACGATGATTTTTTTAAATATAAAACTTGTTATAGTACGAACGCACCTCATTTGACGTACAATTTCCACCTTGTTTCTTTTCTTTTATTTATTAGCTGTTATTTACGTTTAAAAAAAAAAAAAAAAAAAAAAAAAAAAAAAAACCTACATAAGACATAAAAAAAGTCCTTCCGGCCTGTACCGGGAGGAAAAGGTAGCTTTCATAGTCCATGATTTTAAACGTTCAACTCATTTTACTCGAACACCCGAAGCTAAAATACTTGGAATCCGATTATAGAAGAATCAATCCCGGTTTTCGTTAATACTGAATTTGAATGCGAATTTCAGCATAACAAAAATCAGATTGTTTCAAAATGGCAGCCACCCTAGAATTTCAAACTGCCATACCTCAGACATTTTTTAAGATAAAGCCAAAACAAAAACTGTTCCAGAATCCTATCACGTTCTAACAGTTAACAGAAACAATTTTTTCAATTTATAATTTTTTTATACATCTTCTTGAATTTAAAAAAAAAAAATTAACTGGCCGCCAACGGGAAACAAGATGGCAGATGAAGCTGGCCAACGAACTCGGTCGAGACCTTGGTATGTCCTACATTCATACTCAGTCACATCCAGATCGGTTCATAAATAAGAGAGTTACAGAATGACATATGTCAGCCATATATATATATATATATATATATCAACATTTGAACGGAGAGTGGTTTTGGGGTCTGGGGATCATGATCGGCGAAAATATACCAAATTTTTTTGGAATTGCTTTCCTCCGAACGGCTGCCATAGGTAACTTTTTGTAATAAAAGCTACCTAAAATTCCAATCTTGAAAAAGGGAGAGGAACCCCAATGATGGAAGGATAAGAAAAGAAAAAAATTACAAAGAGAAAATATTACAATTCTGCATCTTTTCTATAACAAAAATTTAAATTTATTAATCTTAGCCACTCTGGTGAGTATATATAAAATTTGTTAATACAGCAGTTTAATTTGATTTTATTTGTGTATTTATAGAAATGTGATTTCTGGTATCTCACGACGTTTAGCCTTAACGTTAATTTGTAATTGCCTTTCTAACGTGTATTTAATTATATATAATTTGAGCTATTACGTTTTGTATACACAATTATCTTACACGAATTATCGAGTGAGTACTTAAAACTGCCATTAATCATATATTCTAATACGAGCAAATCTTGTGGGTGGTTATATATATATATATATATATATGCAAAAATTATCTTAAAAACGGCTCTAACGATTTTGACGAAATTTCGTATCCTACCGTTTTGGGGCACCAGAAAACCATTGGGCTAGGTCACATGCTCGAGAAAAATCGATTAGTGGGTCATTTTGGGTCATGGTCTAGCTAATTGTATCTAAAAAACGGTTCAAACGATTTTGACGAAATTTTGTATCCGACTATTTTCGAGCATGAGAAGTCAATTGGGCTGGGTCACATGTTCGAGAACTTTCGATTAGTGGGTCATTTTTGGGTCAACGCGGGTCAAATTAATTTTATCTAAAAAACGGCTCTAACGATTTTGATTAAATTTTGTCTCCTACGAGTTTCGAGCACGATAAAAGCATTGGGCTAGGTCGCATGTCCGAGAAAATTCGATTAGTGGGTCATTTCTGGGTCATTGTGGTTCAAGAGCTAAAAAGCGGCTCAATTTACACTAAATTTTGCATTCAATGGTTTCCGGGCACGAAAAGACTGTTGGGCTAGGTCACATGTTCGAAAAAAATCAATTAGTGGGTCATTTTGGGTCATGGTCAAGCTAATTGTATCTAAAAAACGGTCCAAACGATTTTGACGAAATTTTGTATCCGACTATTTTCGGGCACGAGAAGACTATTGGGCTGGGTCACATGTTCGAGAACTTTCGATTAGGGGGTCATTTTTGGGTCAAAGCTGGTCAAATTAATTTTATCTAACAAACGGCTCTAACGATTTTGATTAAATTTTGTATTTTACGAGTTTCGGGCACGCGAAAATCATTAGACTAGGTCACATGTTCGAGAAAATTCGATTAGTGTGTCATTTCTGGGTCATTGTGGGTCAATATCTAAAAAGCGGCTCAATTTACACTAAATTTTGCATCCTATGGTTTTCCGGCACGAGAAGACTGTTGGGCTAAGTCACATGTTCGAGAAAATTCAATTAGTGGGTCATTTTGGTCATGGGTCATGATATTTGAACTCAAATTTAATTTTTACCGAGCATAGCTCGGTCTTCCCTGCTCGTATAGTTAAAATAAGGAAAAGACTATGTCGCTACTATTGTCAGTTAAATTATTCTTTTTTAGCGACGATGTAAACAATAGACTAGCAGACGAATGTAATTTCGTGAGTACAGATCTTTATTTCTTGTACAATACAAATATGATGGGATATTTAAACAACAATTACATTACGAAGAAGTTTACCTTTTTGCTAAGTAAGGTATGCATTATCCTGTAATTACATAACAAGTACAGCCGGAAAAATTATCATAAGTGGAAAATTGTAGAAGTCGGGGGCAAAGTTTTGTATAGAAATCGAACTTCGGCTGTAATTAGATTCTGAAATAGATCTTACGGTTAACGAAATTTTCGGCTGCTATCGAATGTGCTACTTCCGAATCGAATTATCTTCGTTAGCTGACATATCACTGTTTGTACATACAACATTTCTGCTCTTTTACAGATTGAAATATAAGGGAAAAAACCCTTAAAAACATCATAAGAACGAAAAATGCGCAACGATTCTCGAAAGAAAGTGATCTTTTTTTAAAAGGCGAAAAAAAAAAGTGGGGGGGGGGGGGGGGGTATGCTGTAGCCGTCACAAGTTTTTATTCTATATTGTTCTAATATATGCGCGGCAGCGTATTACTGCTTATTTTACTGTTTATTACTGTTAATTTTACGGTATAATACTGACAGCTGGGGTGCTAGTATTATACTGTAAAATCAACAAATTTTTTTTGCAGTGTATATATTTTTCTTAATTGCATTATTACAGACTAACAATTATGAAGTAGAGGGCATTTTTTTATTATTATTTAACTCAGAATTACAGCAATCAGTAATTTTAGACATTCTATCGTTCGTGAGATATAGAGAATGTGCATGTGACGTCACGAAGCCGTAAAGAACGAACGGTAGGCAAAACATACGCATGCCTACTGTATAGTTAGCTGTGTTATATGCTTATTATTCATATTTTTTAAATTAATTATTCATTAATTTTGCCTTTCTTAATTGCAGCGGATAGCCCAAGGTAGGTCCTGATGCACCTGAGGCTCGGATTTTTTATTTTTTAAGACCCCGCCCCCCTGGGGTCCCTTTAAGATTTTTGCCCTAAATTGTTAATAATTTACCCAATTTTTATCCGATCCTCATCGTTTTTGGGGCCTTTTTTCCGTTTAGCTTTCACCCCCATTTCTACGTTCTAGTTATGACCCTGGCCCCCTAGGACCTGGTAAGGGGCCCGTTGAAGTTTTTGTTTCCTAAACTGATAATTACTTGTCCGCTTTTAATCCGATTTTCTTAGTTTTTGGGGCCTTTTCTTCATTTAGTTATTTACCCATTGCTACTTTCTAATTAGGACCCTTCATCTTAGGGCCCTGCTCAAAACTATCGGCTGGCCCCTTTTTGGGCCCCCTACTATAGTTCCCCTAAAAATCGTCCGATTCACTAACTTTTTTTTTTCTAACAACTTAGAACTTCCAGCTACTACATGAACAATAAAAACAAAAACAAAATAATTCGATGAAGATCCGGGCCCCCTGGCCCCCTTGAAGTTTTTGCTCCCTAAATTGTTAATACCTTGTCCCCTTTTAATCCGATTTTCGTTTTTGGGGCCATTTCTCCATTTAACTTTCCCCCCATTCCAGTTAGGAGCGTTCATCTTAGGGCCCTGCTCAAAACTATCAGCTGGCCCCTCTTTGGCCCCCCTACTATATTTCTCCTAAAAATCGTCCGATTCACTAACTTTTTTTTTCTAACAACTTAGAACTTCTAGCTACTACATAAACGACAAAAAAAAAAAAAAAAAAAAAAAAAAAAAGGAGAAGATCCGGGCCCCTCGAAGTTATTGTTCCCTAAATTGTTAATACCTTGTCTCCTTTTAATTCGATCTTCGTTTTTGGGGGCGTTTTCTCCATTTAGTTATTTCCCCCATTTCTACATTCCAGGTAGGACCGTTCATCTTAGGGCCCTGCTCAAAACTATCAGCGGCCCCTTTTGGGCCCCCTACTATAGCTCCTTTAAAAATCGTCCAATTCGCTAGCTTTTTTTTCTAATAACTTCTTAGGATTTCCAGCTACTACATGAATGACCAAAAATTTCTCGGACAAGATCCGGGCCCCTGGACCCCTTACGTTACCCATAACTTCTTAATTATGATACGTATCGAATCCGTTTAAAGTTATTATTATTTCTAGGAAAAGGGCCGAAAATTTATGTATGACAGATTTTTGATATCATTAAAAATGGCCTCAAGTGGTTGGGGGGTGGGGGGGGGGGAGAGAGAGAATAGGAGTTTAAGAAGAAAGAAAAATCATAACTTTGTCAATTCACAAGTTATCAAATCCGCTAATTTATTACAAATCCTCTTAATATTATCTACAACTTTTATATTGACAGGTTTTTTTTTATAAAACCAACCCTTACAGAAAAAAAAAAATTGTGTGCTCTGCCTACAGACACAGGTAGATTCCGAAGTGAGCGGTCCCAAGCAAAAAGGTCATTTCTTCTGCAATTGCATCTTCGAAATTTACCTGTGCCTGTAGGCCAAGCTGTCAGATATTTTTTTAAATATTAATCTTCTTTTTCGGCATCAACTTACGTTTACTCACCACAGTCGTAAATTAGAAATCGCGTTACTGTTAAAGATAAGGGGTTAAGTTTAGAAAGTGGGGGGGGAATGCATCTGTAAATTAAATATTGCGTTAATGTTAAAGGAAATTCGTTAAATTTACAGGGGTGCATATTCCACCGCCTGGGGACTAATTTTTTATTGGGTTCTAAGGGCTCGATTTCAACAGGGTTTGGTTCATTCGACTCGATATTGAAAACTTGAGGTTTTTTTTTTCTAATTTATTATCACGGGCGCTAGTCCGTGATAATAAATGTTTTCACGGACACAAAGTTCGTTATTAATAAATGTTTGGTTCGATTTTGAGTAACTGGATATCATATTTTGTTACAAAATGTTATTTTTCACAAAAATATAACAAATTTCAGAAATATAAATTTTATTTTTCACAAAATGCCCCCCCTCCCCCTCCAAGAAAAAAAAACTGCATCGACACCTGATTAAATGCTTTTTAAATGGTAAGGTTTTTTCAAAAACATGGCATCTATTTTTTTTTTTTTTTTTTTTTTTTTAAGATTAAATTATATAATTCGCTTTTACAAAAAAAAAAAAAAAAAAAAAAAAAAAGAAAGAGTAAAATGTTTCTTAAAAAAATATCACCCTTAGTACTTCATTAAATGTTTCATATAAGTCAATTTTTTGTTTTGTCCTGTTTTTATACATATTATTAGAATAGTAAAAATATTTTTTTTAAACCTAAGGAATGTTTATTTAGTATAAAAATTATTTCAGCTAATAAAACCGAATTCTGACAAAACTTATGCTTCAGTTTCATAGATTTCCTTGTCATAATACAACATGTTAAAATTATATAAAAGTGTTTCAGAAAATAAGCAGTTTTGATTTGAGAACACTCATAGGTATCATTTTAATCGATCATTTAATCTGAATATAATGAGATTTGTAAACATTTTCCGATTAGCTCAAGCAATAAAAAGTTACCATACGAACAAGAACAACTTGAACTACAAGTAGAAAAAAAGTAAATAAAACGTTAATTTTACGACATAATTTAAAAAAAAAAAAAATTAAAATCTTTCTTCTACCAGCTACAACAAGTTGAAACGCTTCTTGAGCACTTGAATTCTTCCCTGGAAACTTTTTTAAATAAGTTTCAATATCTGATGAAGCAACCGATGGCCAAAAAGCCATATCTGCTTTCCAATCTGCATCCACAATAATATACGGATCATCTAAAATAATAACACTATTATTCGGTTTGACAAATCTAAGCTTTGTTAAATAATCTTGATTAGCAACAGAATCTAAGTTCCGTGCATAATCTGATAAAAGAAAATTTGTTTTTGAATAAATATGATCCATAAATTGAATGCAAAAATTTCGCTTTCTCATAGGAAACCGTAGGAAATAGCGCATTGAGCGGAAATGTTTTGCCTACCGAAGAGGCGTGGTCTAGTGAGGAACCAGTTTGTTGACAAACATGCACATTCTCTATAGCTATCGCGGAAATCGTGAAAAACACAGCATAGCAGCGTACCTGTTGAGCGGTATACATACAAACCTATAATAAGGATCCATTTATGTCAATGCCTAACATAATATGAAGTTTGATGAAAACCCATGCATTGGTTCTTGAGATAGAGCTATTTTGGCAAAGGCACTGAACCTCTCTTTGACTTGATTTGGCTCTTCTTCGAAACGGTGCTAGAAAGTCTTTTAGTCAATTTTTTTTTGTTTCATTTTTTTTTTCCAAAATGCAACAAATTTCTGTTAGCATTTATGCACTTTCTGTTTTAACTAAACTTCTGTTGATTATAAAAATAAGCCAAACTACTTTCGTGCACCTAACAAAGAAGAAATACGAAAAGAAAAAATATATAAAAATATTTAAAGACTAGTCGTTGGGGCCACCGTAATACTTACCCATCATGGATATGCATAATATAAAATATTAAAATAAAAAATGTGTAAACTACTTATAAAATGCATTGCAATTTGAATAAAATCGTGGCTTGATGATGTCATAAACTTTAAAGGCTCGATTACTGAATTGCTTAAAAAGAAACATCCTTATAACTCAAAAATAATAATAATAATAATAATAATCCTATTAACTAGCGATTGATTGCATCTGATTAAGCGTCTCATTTCCAATTGAAATATATCTTTGAATTGAAATTTGGTTGAAATACAGGGTTATGAAAAATAGAAGAGTGTGGTAAATAGGATTAGAAATATCTCGACATCTAATTATCCGATCGACTTCATGCTTTATGCAAAATTTATGTTTTTTTATTGTCTTTTATATTCACTCCTTAAAATAAACAATTTCGAAAATTTTTATGTACCTTTTATCAGAACGAATATTTCGAGAGTCCGAAAAAATAGTTCCGGATAATCGAGGTTACTGACATTCAATAGGCTTCTTCCCATTATTACATACTAAGTACATACCAAATTTTAAGTCTCTATCTCAATTTTTTCGGGAGGTAGAGCGTTTACAGGCACACCACTTTGATTTTTTTTGGACGGCAATTTTTTTTTTTTTTTTTTTTTTTTTTTTTTTTCCTAAAAATATGTTTTTTGGAATCTCCAGTGTCTGAAACGTGTAAATCCGTCAATTTTTTTTTTCTATTTTCAAAACGATTACAAGCCTTACCCTATACTACGTATGATGAGTAAGTAATAAACAAAAATCGCACAAAAATGCGGATTTTTTTTTTTTTTTTTGTAAAATATTTCTTGTAAAATTTGGCCATATATTTGGGCAGAAATGAGTTTTCATACTTCTGAAAATAAGTGATGAAAATAAATTATCATAATGTACTGCAAAGGCATTTTTCTCAAAATAATTTTTTATATCTTTAAAATTCTTCATGCTTTTTAATTTATTTTCAAATTTCTAAAATGTCAAAGAGGCAATACATACCGTCAACTGGGCTGACTTTGTCCCATCCCGCGGATAAAGACAAAGACAAAAGGTGTCATAAATAATTTTTACAATAAAACTAATTAATAATACCGAATTCTGATAGATAGTAGCAGTAGTTTAGGTATAAATTATTTAATTCAGCAGCATTTTATTTATTTCAAATTGAGTTTGGCATCACCTACGTTGTTGTTTTGCTTACTTTTTCGCGCGTGATTTTACTACAGATTGGAAAAGTTATTTATACTTGATGCTGTAAAGTGGTAAGTATTTTTTTAGGTAACTTTCAATACAAAAAAGTATAAAGCTACCTATTGCAGCCGTTCGGAGGAAAGCAGTTCCGGAAACTTTCGATATATTTTCACCGATCATGAACCCCAGACCCCAAAACCACCCTCCGTTCAAATGTTGATTTATATATATATATACACTGCACAAAACAATTAAAGGATATTTGAAGTTTTATATAAAATAAAGATATAAACGAATTTTTTTTTGCCGAAAATAGAAGAAGAGAATCACAAATGCAAATTTTTCTGGTTTTCAAACTGTTGGAGTATGCAAATTTTGAGTTCGACGTCAAAAACGTCGCTTCAGCGGCAGCGAATGAAATTTGACTTTCAACTGGATAAAAGAGAATGAAGACAAGGATGATCGGCATTCAGTGATTGCTTTGTTTCGATGAGTACGATGTCTCAGCGAAGTCATTTGACAGATTCAGAAGCTTGGAGAATTGTTGGTAGGTTAGAGGGGGGGCCAAACTCAAGCCGAAGTAGCGCAAGCCATTGGAGTGTCACAAAGTGTCATTTCCAGGATCTGGAACCGTTTTTTGGAGAGTGGATGTGCAGGCCGAAGACCAGGGCAAGGTCGTAGACGGGCAACAACGCCCAATGAAGATCGGTATTTAGCGTTAACAGCTCGGAGATACCGAAACATGAACGCTACTCTTCTCCAACAACACCTTCGCTCGGCTACAGGCACCACGATTTCAACTCAGACTGTCCGAAACCGGCTCCATGCTGTAGGTCTGTATGCTCGCCGACCGATGGTATGTGTTAGATTAACATCAAGGCATCGTCGCGACTGCAGGGAGTGGGCAACCGAGCATGTCAACTGGAGGAGAAATGAATGGAGCAATATTCTGTTTTCTGACGAGTCCCGTTTTTCTGTGCATCCGGATAATAGGCGTATTTTCATCTGGAGGGACCGTGGCAGTAGGAATAATCCTGCGTTCGTGCACGAAAGTGTCAGATTTGGCGGTGGAGGAGTGTTGGTGTATGGTGGCATCTCCATTGACGGGCGCACTGACCTCTACATCATTCGAGATGGAGCTCTGACTGGTCGCCGATATAGGGATGAGATCCTTAGACCTATTGTAGTCCCTTACGCTGCAGCAATCGGAGATAACTTCATTTTAATGGACGATAACTGCAGGCCCACATCGTGCAAACCTGGTGGAGGAATTCCTTTTCGAGGAAGGAATCGTTCGAATGGAATGGCCAGCGTGTTCTCCAGACATGAATCCAATCGAGCACGTTTGGGACGCTCTAGGAAGACGAGTTTCTGGCCGCCAACAACCCCCACAAACTCTCCAAGAACTGGAAAGAGCTCTTCTGGAAGAGTGGGGCAGAATACCCCAACTCGTCATTAATAGCCTCATTGAGTCCATGCCTCAAAGGTGTTCAACGTTGCTGGCCGCCCGTGGAAACCATACCCCCTACTGAAAATGATTTTCTTTGAAGAAAACACCTTTTCTTATTCTTTTTTTCTCATATGCACAAATTGTGTTTTTTTTCCTTTTGTACACAAATGCGCAATAAAATGCATTTTTTTCTGCCAAACATGTGTAATTTATTCTCATATAACCTATTATGTCTGTCGACCATGTATCAATCAGCTAAAAAGTTTCCCAGGTACAAAATCCACCTAAAACTGCAATATCCTTTAATTGTTTTGAGCAGTGTATATATATATATATATATATATGACCTATGTCATACGATAACGCTTGTATTTATAAATCAATTTCGATGAAACCAATTGTGTGTATTAAGCTCACCAATGTCTCGACCGAGTTCGTTGGCCAGCTTGGTCCGCCATTTTGTTTCAAGATGGTGGCAATTTAAAAATTTAAAACTAAAATAAATATACAAAAAAGTTAAAAATTCAAATTTATTTTTTTAATTTAGTGTTAGGCCTTGATACGAGGAATCCAGAGCATTTTTTGGTTTACCTCTAACTTAAGAAATGGCTGAGATAGAGCAGTTTGAAATTCTAGGATTGCTGACATTTTGAAACAAAACAGCACATTAACGCGATTACTCGCAAATTATTTTCTTTCATTGTTGTAATAATTTTCTCAATCATACACATAAAACTGTTTGTCGACCACAAGAATAGCTCTCGCCTAAAAGTCTGGTTAGTGGCGGTCGCTATAGTAACAAGACCTATCCATTTCGAATGCGGAATATGCGTGTGAGGAATTGGCGGAATAAAAGGTTATCCCACATCATTTTTCTTCTCGGATCAGCAGTTGCACGCGTTATCTTTTTTAACACTTTCCAACCTAGTTGAAAAGTGTTTATGACTTCGGTTTGTCTGGCCGTCTGTCCGTGCTCTAACTCCCGTAAATATGCTCGGATTGCTCTGCAATTTTTGTATGTTATAGTCGTTATCTATAGCATGTTCCCTATTTCAACGGAAGTGTGTAGCACTTATAGTTTTTTTACAGGGACACTCAAGAGAATTCCGCTACATTGCGGTTTATGGGGAAAAATCATTTGCGGTTTATTTAAATAATGTTTCACTATTTTAAACGCATTGAAATTTATATATATCACTAAGGTGCATTAGAAGAAGCTTAATATGGAATAGGGTGTGCATAGCACTTGTAGTTGTTTTACAGGGACAGTCAAAAGAATTCCGTTACATTACGTCTATGGAGAAAAATCGTCTGCGGTTTATTTAAATAATGTTTCCCTATTTTAAACGCATTGAAATTTATATATATCACTAAGGTGCATTACAAGAGGCTTACTACAGAATATTGTGTGTATAGCAGTCGTCGTTCATTTACAGGGACACACAAAAGAATTCTCTACTGTATATGTTAACAATAATTCCTGGAAGTGCGTTTTAAGTTACTGAACGCGATTTTAATTTTAACTCTCTTTTTGTCTATTACGTGGTGTGTATAAATTCTGTAGATCCTATACAGGGAAGCACAAAAGTTCGCGAACACATTTCCGTATTATTTAACTCCAGACGGAGAATTTTAAACTGTGCTACGCGTTTCCTAACTGAACTAAAATTTAGCATCCTATATAGTATATATACAAATCTATAGATTCTATACAGGGCTGAATAAAAGTATTCGGATTACTCAGATGTTATCTTTTAGCTTATTAAACGGTATGATTTGTAAAATTATTTTGGAAGCGTTGGAAAGTGTTACATAATCTATGCTTGACGCATGATTTTTAGTTCTTGTTTAAATTTAATTTTACTTTTGCTTTTTAGATTATATGTTCCCATTTCTTTAAATAATTTTGCTAATTCCTTAAACTGGAAAGATGCCCTTTCAGTTTAGGAAAGTTGAAGTCTTGAAATCGCAAGTACGTAAAATCGTATATAATGTTGCGGAATTTTGTTCCAGTGAAGCTTCATCTAAAGCTGTATTAATTCCGCCCCCACAAGCTCTGAAACGGGCTTCTCGAGCAAGTGGAATTTCTGAAGCTACAATAAAAAAAAATAAGAAATGAAGTTACTGCATTGGGTTCATCGACAGTTTTAAAATCACCTACTAAACATAGCAAAAGACCTAGTGAGCGAAACTGCTTTGACAAGTACGTTATACGTCAAACGATGGAACAGATGTGTTACACTCACGCTAAAATGTAAACAAAAGATTGGCGACTGTTTGGTTGGCGCGATTTCCAAGACTGCGCCAAACGAATAACTTAATACAATGGCTAGGTTGCCATTAAAGGAAAAAATCACCTAAATTTGGCGACTTTTTTCTTTTTTTTAACCGATTAATTTTTTTTTTTTTTTTTAGCGTGAGTGTAAAGCATCTAAGCCAAAATTGATAATTTATTAGAGAAATAAAGACATGAAGTTCTACGACTCTCCCCTTATCACTGCGATTTAAACGCAATAGAATTTGTGCCTCTGTGAAAAGAAAAGTCAAAGAACGAAATGTTACTGTTGATTCAAGTTTGGACAATCTAAAATCTCTACTTCAAACAGCTATCACTGAGGTTACTTCGGCACAGTGTTGAATTCAGACACTTTTCTCCGGGAGGGATTACTGTGGCTCCGGGGGGGGGAACATTTCAATGCTCCGGGGGGAATGTCCTCCCCGGGCCACCCCCTGGATTCAACACTGCTTCGGCAGAATGGGCAGCGCATTGCAAATATGTGGATAACGTTGAAAATAATTACTGGGAAAAAGATGGCTGTTAGAGGATTTATTGGACGAACTGTCATTTAACATTAATACCGGCGATTCTGATTCAGAAGAAACCGAGACTTTTGAGAGTGATTTGAAGAACTTTCACATCCTTGAATAAAATGCTAAAAGTTTAGAAGGTATTATTTTTTATATTTTTACTGATAAAAAAATTTCTCCGTTCTTGCACATTGTTTGAAAATACATGCTGAAATTTATAATAATCACTGAAGTTCGGACATTGTATTAATTATTTAAAGTCATTGATAATTATTAATGGCTATGAAAATATTAATTTTGAAACAATTATTTAAGTTAATTTCATTAAATTTTTACTGTAATAAATTTCATTAATTAATTCCTATTAATTCATATTTTATTTTCATTTGTAAAATCTATATATTATCATATAAATAATATATGAAACAGTTTTCTTTCACTCGATGAATTGATTAACATCGCCAAGACGCCCTCAAGGCGCTCAGTAAGCCAATGTGAAGGCCTATCTTCTGGCTTCCCCTGTCGAAAATAGAGCGAGTCTTGTTTCCACGGCAACAGACAGGCACAGACTTTTAGGCGAGAGCTATTCTTGTGATCGACAAACAGTATTCATATCCGTTAGCGCCAAATTCTCGCCAAAATTGGCGACATTTTGCGAAGTATCGCCAAATTTGGCGACCAAAATAAGTCTTCATAAATGAAGCCAATTTGGCTATTGCTCAATAATTTGGCGAATTTCTTATTCATACTCAGTATTAACGAATCTTTTGTAAACGTTTTCTTTGCAGTTTAACTTGCTGTTTTCGTGTAACATTAGCTAAAATTTTAAAACGAAGATATAGGAAAGCTACCTTTTCCTCCCGGTACAGGCCGGAAGGACTTTTTTCCTTTAATATGTTTTCGTTATAAATCAATGGCATATATATATATATATATTAATTTTAGATTTTACATTTTACATTGAATTTATTCAAAACTGGCATATTGAAGTCAATTTAGGGTGACATTGCTTTTGAACAAAGTCACTACAAATTTAGTTTATTTATTAAATTGAATTTCTCTGAAAATCTAAACTAATAAAAGAAAGTTTCGCTCTGTGTGTCTGTGTGTGTGTGTGTGTGTCTGTTGGCGATGGCTAGGAAAATCTGGCCCACCTAGAAGGCTGGAAATTTAGATTTAGGTAGTCCAAACCCTCTCCTGTTGCAACATTACTTCAGAATTTTAATATTTTAATTACTTTCTGAAATATTAATTAAAATTCACAAAGAACTCTCATTAAAAATACGCTTTTATTCTCTTGGGTTGGTTGGTTCACTGGTTGGTTGCATCGATTCTTCACAGAAGTAATTAAATAAACCAGAGTAGCGATGCATAAATAATGATTTCTAACTAAATAGTGTGATCATGGATTGAAGTTATCAACGTAGAGAAGCCATGCGATTGTCGCGCCACCTGTGCATGACAAATTACACATACGTCCCACTGATTGAAATATTTTGCAGGCATATTTTTCTTCATGACATTGCTGACATTGATGCATCATGACATTTGCTTCATATGCAGTCGGGTTTAAGTTTTTTTTCTTTTTTACATGACATTTATTATTATGATGGAGATTAAAACTTTTTTTTGCAGATTGTTTTTTATATTTGCGGGAATGAAGAGGGGCAAGGGTCTAATTACATTTAAGCTTCAAGGTGTATTTCTAGAAAGCAGTTACCAGAATTTCCGTATAATAGTGTCAGCCAAATTTCAAATTAAATTTCTAGCTTAACCAAATGAATCAATCATTAAAGATGTATTGTGATCCTCCTAATTAGTTATTTGCTGAAGGCCACTTGAACAATCCCCCCACCCCCCACCCCTCCCGGCCCGTCTTTCAAGGTTTTTTCTCTAACTCTGCTCCGTTTCCATATCTCAGCAACTATCTTTCCGATTTCAACGCAAGTGATTTCAAACATTATAATTAACTTAATAGTCACCCTTTATAACATTAAACTAAATTTATGAGTAGCGGTTACCACTATTTACGAATAACAGTTTAAGCCAAATTTGTAATTAAATTCAAAGCTTAAGGAAACGAACGAATTTTGAAAGATGCATAGTGGTCCTCCTAATTAGTTATTTGCTGAAGGCCACTTGAACAACCCCCCCCCCCCACCACCACCCACTCCACCCCTCCCAGCCCGTCCTTCAAGGTTTTTTCTCTAACTATGCTCCGTTTCCATATCTCAGCAACTATTTTTCCGATTTCAACGCAAGTGGTTCCAAACATTATAGTTAACTTAAGAGTCACTCTTTATAACATTAAACTAAATTTATGAGTAGCGGTTACCACTATTTCCGAATAATAGTTTAAGCCAAATTTGTAATTACGTTCCTAGCTTAAGCAAACGAACGAATTTTGAAAGATGCCTAGTATGGTCCTCCTAATTAGTCATTTGCTGAAGGACACTTGAACAACCCCTCCCCACCGGCACTCCTTTCAAGGTTTTTTTCTCTAAACTCTGCTCCGTTTTCATATATCAGCAACTATTTTTCCGATTTCAACACAAGTGATTCCAAACATTATAATTAAATTAAATGTCACTCTTTATAACATTAAACTAAATTTATGAGTAGCGGTTACCACTATTTCCGAATAATTGGGTAAGCCAAATTTGTAATTAAATTCCTAGCTTAAGCAAACGATCGAATTTCGAAAGATGCATAGTGCTCCTCTTAATTAGTCATTTGCTGAAGGGTACTTTAACAACCCTCCCCCCCCGGCCCCTCATTCAAGGTTTTTCTCTAACTATGCCCCGTTTCTATATATCAGCAACTATCTTTCCGATTTCAACGCAAGTGATTCCAAACATTATATTTAACTTAATAGTCACCCTTTATAAGATTAAATTAAATTTATGAGTAGCGGTTACCACTATTTACAAATAAGAGTTTAAGCCAACTTTGTAATTAAGTTCCTAGCTTAACAAAACGAACGGATATTTATGCATGCATAGTGGGCCTCATAATTAGTCATTTTCTGAAGGACACTCGAACATCTCCTCCCTTCGGCACCTCACTCAAGGTTATTTTCTCTAACTGTGCCTTATTGCAATAACTGGGCTAATAATGTTCTAATCTTCTCGAAACCAACTCAATTTTGTAGTGCGCCTACTATATAGTAACGTAGGCAGCGGGGACCTGTCTCAGAAGTTCGTTCGGAAAGAGGTTTGTTTAGAACAGAATGCTCCCCTGCCGGTGGTAGGGGGAAATAAAAGATTTTCTAGAGCGTACGAGCATGCCGGGTATACGGTTCCGAAGCTATCGTAGACCGTGGCCAGTGTTCCGTTTTTAAGAGATTTATGTTTATTACAAGGGCTCGGGCAACGCCGGGCGGGTCAGCTAGTATAAACATAAAAGCAAACATTTTCTACAAAATGCCCGGTTGACTGTATTTACATTTGTTGTGAAATGTTGGCTTATTAAGACCCTCAAATTAGTAATAATGTTTATTAACATGCAAACTTTTAATAAAAATTCAGTTTCGTGTAATTTTTTATTTTTTTAATTGGATAAAAAAAAAAAGGGATACAGAAAAATTTTAACGAAGTCATTTTAAATAATGAAAAAAAGGGGGAAAATATTTTAAAACTTGAAACGCTTTTTTTTTTTTTTTTTTTGTGTGTGTGTGTGTGTGTGTGTGTGTGTTGTTGTTGTTGTTGTTGTTATAATAATTGTTAACATTGTGTTCAACACGAAAACTATGTAATGACTATCACAAATAATGTAGTAATTATTTTTGCATGAATTAGTGCATAAGAAAATTTTCTTTTTTGGTGATGCTAAGAATCGACATGAAACTATTTGCTATTCTATAGGAATTTTAAAAAACTTTATTTCTAGAAAAAAAAAAAAAAAAAAAAAAATATACCAAACAAAAATGTAAAAGCGTGAGGTGCTGACAGAAATATTCTAAATAAATTACAATTTATTCACATTCATAATATTTTAAAATCTTTAATGATTTTTTTCCTTATAATTTTCTTTGTGGTTTAATTTCTTTATCATATTTCTTTCAGCACCTCACGCTTTTACAATTTATGTAAGCACCTCCAGATTTTTTTATTAAAAAAAATATTTTCTACTTATAAGTACTCCAACAAAAGCTCTTTTGTAATTATTATTATTATTGTGTAATTCAGTTGTAAAACTACGTAATTAAAAAAAAAAAAAAACTCATTTTTAAGACCTCTACTTGCAGTAGATTTCGCTAGCCGTCTAAAGAGACACATACACGGACAAACTCTTTTACTTTACATTATAATGCCATAATTGATGGGAACTTTCAGTTTTAGACATTTTTTCGAATATTTTAAAATATACATGTCAGATTCTTTTGGGGTATTAGGATTAAAAAGAACAGGTTTGACTTCATATTTATCAATGTTGATTTGATAAGTAGGACAATTAGGGGACCAACAAAAAATTAAAGAAGAAAAATAATACTTGGGATCACCCTGTAAAATAAAATGCACGAAATGATTTACCGCTACAGAATATACATAGGCAGACATTGTATAATATGTGTACTCATTTGTGTAAGAATAGCATGCATATTAATTGAGATATAACGATTTTTTTTAAAAATTAAAAAAATTCTTGCATGTTTTTTGCTTATAAAATACAGGGTTTTTAACCAAATTTAACGTCAGTTTCAGAAAAATTGACAAAATGTAGTAGAAATCATATAGTGTGATTGAAATATAAATATATTAAATATTTAAGGAAATATGGGCAGTTGTATGAAATAATTTTTATCTGCGCATGCGCGAACGATAACAAAAAACTTTTTGCCTAATTTAATACTCAACACTATGGAGCAACTTATAAATTAGTACAGTTGTTCATTGATGGCTACTGATGACTATGTAAAAAATCCTGATGGATAGGAGGTGAGTGGGGGGGGGAGGGGGGGGGTTAAAATAAATTACTTTTTTTTAGTTTTTTACAAAAATCTCAGAAACTGTTGGTTTTCATGAAAAACTTACTCCGATATAAATTAAAGAACATAAAATTCTCTACAAATGTGAGTTATATACAGTAGAACCTCGATTATCCGTCAGCCAGAAAACCGGAGATTTGACGGATTTTCCGCAAAAAATTCACTTTAATTTCAATTTTATTTACTTAAAGTCGCCATAATAAATGCTACAGAGATAAAAATTAGTACAGTTGTCCCGTGATGGCTACTAATGAATATGTAAAAAGTCCTGATGGATAGGAAGTGAACGAGGGGAGGGAAGGGGGGGGGGGGTGCAAAATACTTTTTTAGTTTTTTACAAATATCTCAGAAACTGTCGGCTTTCATCAAATAATCACTCTGACATTAAAGAACACAAAATTCATTACAAATGACAGGTATTTACAGTAGACCTTCGATTATGCGTCATTCAGAAAACCTGAGCCTTGACGGATTTTCCGGAAAAAAAATTACTTTAATTTGATATTTATTTACTCAATGTCTATTCAAATTTATTAAATATTGTTGCAAAATAAAAAGGAAGACAGTAAACACTTCAATACTGCAATATTGCATGAAATAATGCCAGGTAAGTTGTTTATGAAAGAAAAATATTTATTATTAATGAAATGTTTATGAATGTGAAATATTATAATTGCGAATATAAAACTTGGAGAAAACTAAAAGTAGGTACATATTAATTTATAATTAAGTAAATATTGTGTAATTATGAAAGTGGGTGGATTGTTAGGATTCATAATCATCACCTCATCTTCTTCCTTGTCCTGTTGTTATCACCCTGGTACTGAAGACAAATATTTATATTTATTATTAATAAAATGTTATTTCATGTGAAACTGTGTAAGCGCGACAAAACATAATTGAGAACAATGAAAGTAATAATTTATCATTAAGCAAATACTTACTAAGTCATAATGTTCTTTTTTTCTTGACACATCATCATCAACTGAAGTGGACGCTACATTAGAAGGCGTTCTCAGCATGACTGAATCCATAATCACATCTTCATCGTCTTCCTCGTCCTGTTGATCTGTATTTATAGCTATAAGTGTAGCATTCAGACAGTCACCATGGCAAATGTTGCAGATGAGTGTGCAGTTAATGGCTGCTTTCCTGTACCCATACTTAGCTCCACACCCAGTGGTGCATATGCAGAAGATGGTATTTAAGACAGCCTCAGGTGCGATCAGTTCCTTAGTTGTAATAAGAACCAGACGATTCTGCTTTTGTTCCCAGCCCCAGAGTTCGGCATGTTGTTATTGGCCAAACCACAGCTGCACCTGATGGTACACCCGGATAGAATATTTTCTAGCCACTACTTCTGTTGGTGGAAGGATTGAAATGTCAGGTTTGACATTCGATTTAGATTTGGCGAAAGAATGGTATCGGAAAGTATTGAGAGATGTAGATGTGGGAGGTGCTTCATACAATCTAAAGAAAAAAGTTGGTTTCCTGCTTCTACAACAGCATCATGGTCAGCAATTTTGTGTACCTCTTCACATTGTTGAAACAGCTGGAAAATTTTTGTTTTCCACTTTTTGAATTCGGCTGACGTCGTATCACATCCAGTGAATGCATAAAGGTCTAGAATGATGTCTTGTTTCTTGAATTAACTGTTGTGAGAAAATAATATTTTTTTCAATTCTTCCACTACTTGGCTTAACGAAAATTTCTTGTTCGAGCGGAGTTAGGGCGATTAGGAGGACAACAAGATCAACATCCTCACCAACAATTGCCACTCTGCCACTAGAAGAAGATATTTCAATGGCTGTTGTTACAATTATGGTATCTGCATTGCCAGTACTCTCCCGGCAAGATATTCCATTCTCCTTCAATTTGGAAGAAAGCACAGCTGTTAATCTTGATTTGTTCTTTTCATTTGAAAGGAAGCTCTTGGTTGACGGAAACCTCTGTGTTCCCCGTTGAAATTAATATCCACGGACTTCTTCAGTGCACATCTTCGGTTTTGCTCTGCTAATTTCATGCTGTTGGCAATGTCGGAGTAGCCATCAAAAACCACTGAACAGCCTTTTCCTTTATAATGTGTAGAGATTTATACTTCACAAATTGAAATAAAAGTGGAACCTCTTGACCAAGGGACTTTGTGAAGAAAGAAACCACCATCCATAATAATATCACAGTATTGGAAATCAATGGGATGTTTCAATAGTAACTTTGATGTAATAAATTAGATGATATTCTGGCTTGACTAATGTTGTTTGCAGATATTTTTAGTCCTTAATTTCCCTTTAGAAAATTAAACCTGAGTCTAAAAAGTATTAGATATTGTTAAAAAATATTAGACCGCAGTGCGAAATTTTCGCACGGATCCATTGGTATTTAATAAATTTGAAATTACAAGATTTTTTTTTTTTTTTTTTTTTGCGGAAAATCCGTCAAGGCTCTGATCTCGTGACTGACGGATAATCGAGGTTCCACTGTATATACCTGTCATTTGTAGAGAATTTAACGTTCTTTAATTTACGTCAGAGTAATTTTTTCATGAAAACCAACAGTTTCTGAGATATTTGCAAAAAACTAAAAAAGTATTTTGACCCCTCCCTCCCCTCGTTCACTTCCTATCCATCAGGACATTTTACATAGTCATTAGTAGCCATCACGGGACAACTGTACCAATTTTTATCTCTATAGCATTTAGTATGGCAACATTAAGTAAATAAAATTGAAATTAAAGTGATTTTTTTGCGGAAAATCCGTCAAAGCTCCAGTTTTCTGGCTGACGGATAATCGAGTTCCACTGTATATAACTCTCATTTGTAGAGAATTTTATGTTCTTTAATTTATATCGGAGCAATTTTTTCATGAAAACCAACAGTTTCTGAGATTTTTGTAAAAAACTAAAAGAAGTAATTTATTTGAACCCCCCCCCCCCCCCCACTCACCTCCTATCCATCAGGACTTTTTACATAGTCATCAGTAGCCATCAATGAACAACTGTACTAATTTTTATCTCCTATCATGTATTCTGGCAAACTTTCCTAATTTTACTGGTCTAATACGCAAAACGTAATTTCTCGAAAATTTACTGTAGAGTGTTTTGCGTATTGGGCTAAATTTCACAAAATTTTACCATAATCTCCTCAATTTACCTAGATGTAATCAATGTATGGACTATATTTTCCTTTTCCTCGTAGTTTAGAGTCAAAATCTTCCTAAACATAAGCGTAAGTTATAATTAAATTGTTTTTTCTAAAAATTTTCTCCGAACGCTGCCAGATAACTTAAATATATCAATTTGTGGACAATCCCCGATCATTCAGCGAGTTTTAGTCAGAAACTAAAAAACAGCTCACTCTAACGCCGATATCTCTCTGAATTTTTACGATATTTGACTGCTTTTTTTTATAAGTTGCTCCATAGTGTTGAGTATTAAATTAGGCAAAAAGTTTTTTGTTATCGTTCGCGCATGGGCAGATAAAAATTATTTCATACGACTGCCCATATTTCCTTAAATATTTAATATATTTATATTTCAATCACACTATATGATTTCTACTACATTTTGTCAATTTTTCTGAAACTGACGCAGGGCTAGCACTAGGATTTTTCAAAATTTTAGGGAGGAATTTTAGGAATTTTTTCCCAAATTTTAGGAAAATTTTAGGGGCATTTGCGATATTTTTACATTACAAGTATGTAATAACAGTATTTTTGTGCTAGTCAGGCACATGTGGTACACTGTGAAAGAATATTTCCATCATTCCAATGAATTCAGCCCTTGTTCCATGTGCTTGTGTTGTTTGTTGCGAATGAGCGCATTTAAATTTGCGCAATAAACGGCTTCATATTACAAACCATTTTGACAGCTTATGCTTACTGCAATTGTATTAATTAGAATTTTGAGTTCCTGGATCATTGAGCCTAACTAGAATGAATGCTCTCCTTCTCTCTCTTTTGGATGTTCTCGATGAACCTAGAGAACAAGAAGCAGGAAGCAGGGGTGATTATGAGAAAAAAAAAAATTCTGAAGCTCACAGAAAAACTTCTGAAAGGTTTTTTTCCTGCGATATTTTGACGAAACATGCATTTTTTTTTAGATTCTTTCACGAAATTCGCCTTATTTGCACGATTTATTGACAAAATCCCATGTTTTTTCGCGATCTTTTGACACTATTCGCATTTTTTTTTTTTTTTTTTTTTTTTTTTTTTTTTTTTTTTGCCGATCTTTTGACGGAATTTTTTTTTCTCGATCTTTTGACGGAATTAGTGTTTTTTTCTGCGATTCTTGGACGAAATTATCTTTTTTCCTTGATTTTTGGATGAAATTTGAGGGGTTTTTTACGATTCTTTTAATCGAAATTCACGTTTATTCTGCGATCTTTTTAAGAAATTCCAGTTTTTTTTTCCCCGAGATGTTTTTAAAAAATTTGCGATCCTTTGAAGAAATTCATGTTTGTCACGATCCTTAGATGACATTTAGTTTTTTTTTTCAGGATTGTTTGTCGAAATTAGCTTCCCCCCCCCCCCCACGATATCCTTGGATGAAATTAAGTTTTTTTCCGGATTTTTTTTCGAAATTTGCTTTTCTCCGTGATCTTTTGACGAATTTTGCATTTTTTACACGATCTTTTGACAAAATTTGCGTTGTTTTAGCGATCTTTTGACGAAATTTGCGTTGTTTTAGCAATCTTTTGACGAAATTTGCGTCATTTTAGCAATCTTTTGACGAAATACGCATCTTTTTCGGTGACCATTTGTCAAAATTCACGATATTTTTTGATGAAATTTTGGCGATCTCGAATTTTTAGGAACAAGAAGAAAATTTTAGGAGAATTTTAGGAATTTTAGGGGATAAAATAATATTTAGGAAATTTAGGAATTTTAGGGGGAATGCTAGCCCTGCTGACGTTAAATTTGGTTAAAAACCCTGTATTTTATAAGCAAAAAACATGCAAGAATTTTTTTAATTTTTAAAAAAAATCGCTATATCTCATTAATATGCATGCTATTCTTACACAAATGATTACACATATTATACAATGTCTGCCTATGTATATTCTGTAGCGGTAAATCATTTCGTGCATTTTATTTTACAGGGTGATCCCAAGTATTATTTTTCTTCTTTAATTTTTTGTTGGCCCCCTAATTGTGCTACTTATCAAATCAACATTGATAAATGTGAAGTCAAACCTGTTCTTTTTAATCCTAATACCCCAAAAGAATCTGACATGTATATTTTAAAATATTCGAAAAAATGTCTAAAACTGACAGTTCCCATCAATTATGGCATTATAGTGTATAGTGTAGATATATAACCTAACTTCAACAAAATCCTGGCGTGAACAAAATGTCATCGTTCCGTCAAAAAATAAAAATAAATAAAAAATAAAATAAAATAAAATAAATAAATAAATAAAACTTGATAAGACGGAACTACAAATGGATCGAGAAAAAATCCGTTTAAAACACGTTTGCGTCTAGCAAATACATTGTTTATTTGTCATTGTATTGTAGTTTTTTCGCCAGGACCACAAAATTTTCCTTTCAAGGTAAGGTCTACGTTATAGACAGAATCCGTTTCCACTGATTTTGCTATATAACGGAAAATATACGCTAAGACGAAAATCTGTTTAAAACGGAACTTTATTCAGACCTTTCCGTTCCGATTTCTTCTCAGCAGAATTTACTGTTTTATTAATGGAGAATAGAGTAGGTATTGTGCTTTCAATCACCGACAAAATGGCGATTTTTTCTTCTTTTTTTTAGATTTCTTATCAGTTCACCGATCATGGAAAGGAACTCCCAATCGTTTATTCTTTTCTTTTATTTATTAGCTATTATTTAAATTTTTTGGAAAAAAAAATTACTCCAGAAGACATAAAAAAATTCCGATCTTGAAAAAGAGAAAGAAAAAGTTTACAAACGGAAACACTAAAATTCTGCTTCATCTTCAGGTTTTATTTACGCACCATCAGGGCAAATTAATATCTTTCATGACAAAAATTTACATTTATTAATCTTAGTCACTCCGGTGAGTATATATAAAATCTATCAATGAAGGGGTTTAATTTGATTTTGTTTGTGTATTTATAGGAATGGGATTTCTCGTATCTCACGACATTTCTCAACAGTATATAAGCTTTACTTAACATTAATTTATAATTGCCTTTGTCTCGTGTATTTAATTATACATAATTGGAGCTATTACGTTTTGTATGCACATTTATCTAACTTGCACAAATTATCGAGTGAGTACTTAAAACTGCCATTAATATAGTTAAAATAAGGAAAAATTTATGTCGTTGCTATTATAACAGTTGAATTATTCTCTTTTAGCGACTATGTAAACAATAGACTAGTAGAGGAATGTAATTTCGTGAGAACAGATCTTTATTTCTTGTACAATACAAATGTGATGGGATATTTAAACAACATTGACATTACGAAGAAATTTACCTTTTTCCTTATGTAATGTATGCATTATCCTGTAAGTACATAACAAGTACAACAGGAAAGATTACCATAAGTGGAAATTTGCAGAAGTCGGGGGCAAAGATTTCTATAGAAATATAACTTCGGTTGTAATTAGATTCTGAAATAGATCTTTCGGTTAACGAAATTTTCGGCTGCTATCGAATGTGCTTCCGAAACGAATTATCCTCGTTAGCAAAGATATAACTGTATATAAATACAAGATTTCTGTTTTCTTTTACGGATTGAAATATAAGGGGAAAACGCCTTAAAAACATCATAAAAATGAAAAATGCCAATGATTCTCGAAAGAAAGTGATCTTTTTTTAAAAGGCGAAAAAAAGGGGGTATGCTGTAGCCATCACAAGATTTTCTTCTATATTGTTCTAATATATATATATTAAATAGCGTTATTACACACCAACAATTACGAAGTAGAGTGCATTTTGTTGTG
Source organism: Maratus michaelseni (assembly GCA_963931845.1). Lineage (NCBI taxonomy): Eukaryota > Metazoa > Arthropoda > Arachnida > Araneae > Salticidae > Maratus > Maratus michaelseni. Next base: position 145,390,784 of record OZ007596.1, read on the forward strand.
GAGTTTTGGGTTCTTTCTAAAACACAACCTACTTAAACTTAAAAAGCTCATTTATTACTCAATCTTCACTTGACAATTAAATATTTAGAAAAAAATAAGTATACCCTGATTAGCTCCACTGAAATCTGTTGCCATGGAAAAGGTAGCAAATTATATCAAACTAATCAAAATATCAAAATTTAAGAATCCGAATAGGTTAATACAACAATGATAATTTTGAACTCATCATTTTAAGACAATATTAAATGTAGTAAGGGGCAACAGATTTCTAAATCAAGTAGCATACTGGATTGCATAAAGAACACCCAACTCCACTCCAACCCGATCAAGCTCAAATCTCCATACACATTAAATTAACAAAAGTGTAATCATCATATAATTTGGAAAAATGCAGACAACCTGAAATTCCTCCAATATGAGGACCAAAAGGGGAAAGAGTTAAATCCGTTAATAGAATAGGGATATGATGATGTACTAAAATTTTAGAACAACCATAGAGATTCTGAACAAGATCCGATCGGTTAACCAAGAATCGTATAGTGGTGTATAATGACTGGATATTTTTTTTTTTTTTTACTTTTTAAAATAAAACAATTTTGGTGTATATTCTAGAAAAACAATGTTTCTGAAAGAGGAGAGTTAAAGCTTAATTTAACATTTTATGAAATTAAATTTAATATTACTGTTTCACTTATTAATCTATCCATCCTTAAATCAAGATCAAAAATACGATTGTATAACATTGAGTGAACTTCAATTTATGTTCATTAAAACAGTCAGTTATGAATTTAAACTTAAGAAATTTTAAAGTCCTAATTTAATAAAGTTGAATTTTCTCTCCCTTTTTTTTTTTTTTTTTAATTAATCACAGAAAGGTTAGGCCATTCTTATAGGTCTACTGTGAATATAAAAAATTAATTATTTAGAGATTTATACAAAGAAAAACATACCATCTTTGATAATAAACAAAAAAAAAACACAATTTATTTGAACATTTAAAATAATGAAGCAACTAAGTTATCAAAAATAATCTTAATAAAACAATATAACAGCTGATCTTTTAAGTTGAAACCACTCACTGGTTACCTTTAAATTCAACATCATATTTTTAAAATTACCATCATATTACCATTTAATGGTCGTTCAAACATACAAACATTATATATTAACCTACAGACTATTTCTGTTCATAATGTTTATTCTTATTGAAATTATCCAAAGATATTCATTTCACTTTTAAACTCTGGTATAGCAAACATATTTTTTTTTTTTTTTTTTTTTAAGAGGTACAAATAAATAAAAAGAAAAACTATGCAAATAGTACTTACAACAGGTAGAGAGTTCTACAATTTTAATCAATGGGCACTTAGGAGCATTTCCTCCTTTTTCAAAATCTGATGAAGCACTTAAGCTGGAGTATTCAGGCTGGGGAAAAATTCAGACGTGGTTTCAAGCTAACATTCATCAATCCTCTCATCTCACTGCATCACTTGCCATCAACTACTAGGTCCATCATCTAGTCCGGAGGGGAAAATCGTTCTACGGTCCAGAACTTCACCGTCGGAGTCAGTAATTTCACCTTCCTGAAGCATGTGTTTTATTCGAAGATAGCCATCACCGTAACTCAGAACACTACGACTTCTAACGACCGGTTTAGTTCAATATCTATGATCACTTCTGATGGTTAAGAAGTCATAATCTTGGAGCGCCACTACGCCAAAAAAAAATAGGCTACACATATCTTCTTCTTAATTTCTCGTTAACAGTTATAGATCCGCAATTCGAAAATGCCCTTATAGCCTCTTTTCATGATAACATCATGATTTAGGATGGTTAATGTAGGGCCATCGATGCCCCACTCTCAAAAAAAAAAATCTTCCAGAAACCTGTCCGCCTTCAACAACTTCGCGATCCAGCCCACAGGCCAATCTTCGAGCCCCGTAATAAGTCTAATTTTTTTTACGAGTCAAACGACAGGTCTCTTGGCCAAGCAACAAGTGTCGTAAACATTCATTCTCCCGCGCTGCTTGAAAAACGGGACCGATCCACTCTGCCAGGGGTACGGGAATGGAAACAAAAGGAAAAATGGACTCATCGTGAAGACTACAGCTTGCCGCTCCACTCTGCCGGCCGCTTCATGGGGGAAGGAAACCATGTATCACCCCCATGGCGTGTGCTGAAGGGGGGTCCTGTTAGCCTCTGTTTACATGGGCGCCAGCTATCCGCCTGATAGCAGAGCCAATTGAAGCCTGACGTAAACTTACAAAGCCTAATTGCGTGTATAGTACACTCATAAGATAACGTAATTCTTATACAGGGCGGTCGGTCATTCTTATATCAAAGTCAGACTAGATGACTCCAAATTTTCCACCTGTGCAGTCTACTGACAAAACATCCCTCCCTTGCTGTCTGCTTTTCGTATTTGAAAAACAGGAAGCTACGTTAGACTATAAACGTTGAAATTACTTTGCAAAAAGAAAAAGAAAGAAGAAAAAATAAAAACTGATTTTATTATAATTATTACAATTACTTTTATTTATTTAAATTTTTATTAGAAACAGAAAAAAAGAGTGCTTTTAAATAAATGTTGAGAAAGTGATTTAAATAATTAATGTAGATTAAAAAAAAAAAATTTGTTGAAACCAACCGTAACAAGATTGCTCCCCCCGGCTAATTAAAAAAAAAAATTTTTTGAGAAAACAAATTATTTTTTTGAAAGGTAACTTGGTACCACATGGCATGCTGGGACCTCAACACTGAAAAAACTGACCCACAAACACAGATCATACATCGATCCGGGACGGGATCCAGAGAGTTCACCGCTGAAATACCACCCTGACAATATATTCCGGATATATACAACCAGAGCTCGCACATCCGTAGAAACCATTACCTAAAATATTACCTGAAACATGACCATAAAAGAGTACTACCAGAGGAGGGACCACAAGGCTGATTTTACCACTAAAATGACCAAGATATTTTCTGCACCTGTAAAAGAACACATGTTCCACCTGATTGTGAAACCTCACTTCCCTACTACTGTCATTCCTACGCATAACTGCATCCTTCCTGAGACTTCTGGCAACAGAACTGTAAATAATACATAAATTGAATTTTGAAAAAAAAAATTAGCCGAAAAAGAAGAGAAGTGCCCACTGATTAATTGTCACTATACTGCTTATATACATAACTTCAATAATTGGCATCACAGTATATTACAACACTATCTATTAATGTAAATAAGTACTAGTAATATCATAGTTACAACACTGTAAATGTCAATGAAATTTGTAAAACACATATTAATTCTATTATACAAAAATACACAAGAGCAACTGGTGACACACAAAAAAAAATATATACATATACATCTGTAAGACACAAATTATGGTATCACAGACCATGTTAGAGAATTACGCACACAATTGTAACAATTTTATATGAGAACACATGTTTGTTTTCGAACACAGTCTAATGATTCGGGATATTATGTAGATTTTACAAATGCACGTACAAGTAATGTGCATGGGAAAGAGTATCTCTGCCTCTGTGCTACTTATAGCAAAAAGCAGTTTCGGGCCTTTTGGACACTACAGGGAAAACATTCCACAAAATAAAATAACAAACAGGGGTGGTGACATATATCACCAGGAAGGAAAACACACATTCCACAAAAATAGGAAGTAGAATAAATAAAATAGTTAATTTTAGCACTTTTAGCCACACACAACAACATACAGGCATGTACATGAGACAGTATGTACTAGAAAAAGAAAAAGGGCCCACACTCCTTAAAGTTTAAGCTCAAATAAAACCACAAACTGTATAGTAAATAATAAATCTATCTAGTTAAAATGTAGAAATCAAAGTAAACACATACTTAAAAAGTTATATACAAAACACTGATGCATTAAAAAAAACTGAACTAAACAGATCTACCTCGGCAAAAGGGCATACAAAACACAACATCCTAAAAAAATTTTAAAGTAACAAAAATTACATTCGTTTTTTTTTTTTTTTTTTTTTTTTTTTTAATAAACAAAAAAAAAAACACAATTTATTTGAACATTTAAAATAATGAAGCAACTAAGTTATCAAAAATAATCTTAATAAAACAATATAACAGCTGATCTTTTAAGTTGAAACCACTCACTGGTTACTTTTAAATTACACATCATATTTTTAAAATTACCATCATATTACCATTTAATGGTCGTTCAAACATACAAACATTATATATTAACCTACAGACTATTTCTGTTCATAATGTTTATTCTTATTGAAATTATCCAAAGATATTCATTTCACTTTTAAACTCTGGTATAGCAAACATATTTTTTTTTTTTTTTTTTTTTTTTTTAAAAGAGGTACAAATAAATAAAAAGAAAAACTATGCAAATAGTACTTACAACAGGTAGAGAGTTCTACAATTTTAATCAATGGGCACTTAGGAGCATTTCCTCCTTTTTCAAAATCTGATGAAGCACTTAAGCTGGAGTATTCAGGCTGGGGAAAAATTCAGACGTGGTTTCAAGCTAACATTCATCAATCCTCTCATCTCACTGCATCACTTGCCATCAACTACTAGGTCCATCATCTAGTCCGGAGGGGAAAATCGTTCTACGGTCCAGAACTTCACCGTCGGAGTCAGTAATTTCACCTTCCTGAAGCATGTGTTTTATTTGAAGATAGCCATCACCGTAACTCAGAACACTACGACTTCTAACGACCGGTTTAGTTCAATATCTATGATCACTTCTGATGGTTAAGAAGTCATAATCTTGGAGCGCCACTACGCCAAAAAAAAATAGGCTACACATATCTTCTTCTTAATTTCTCGTTAACAGTTATAGATCCGCAATTCGAAAATGCCCTTATAGCCTCTTTTCATGATAACATCATGATTTAGGATGGTTAATGTAGGGCCATCAATGCCCCACTCTCAAAAAAAAAAATCTTCCAGAAACCTGTCCGCCTTCAACAACTTCGCGATCCAGCCCACAGGCCAATCTTCGAGCCCCGTAATAAGTCGAATTTTTTTTACGAGTCAAACGACAGGTCTCTTGGCCAAGCAACAAGTGTCGTAAACATTCATTCTCCCGCGCTGCTTGAAAAACGGGACCGATCCACTCTGCCAGGGGTACGGGAATGGAAACAAAAGGAAAAATGGACTCATCGTGAAGACTACAGCTTGCCGCTCCACTCTGCCGGCCGCTTCATGGGGGAAGGAAACCATGCATCACCCCCATGGCGTGTGCTGAATGGGGGTCCTGTTAGCCTCTGTTTACATGGGCGCCAGCTATCCGCCTGATAGCAGAGCCAATTGAAGCCTGACGTAAACTTACAAAGCCTAATTGCGTGTATAGTACACTCATAAGATAACGTAATTCTTATACAGGGCGGTCGGTCATTCTTATATCAAAGTCAGACTAGATGACTCCAAATTTTCCACCTGTGCAGTCTACTGACAAAACATCCCTCCCTTGCTGTCTGCTTTTCGTATTTGAAAAACAGGAAGCTACGTTAGACTATAAACGTTGAAATTACTTTGCAAAAAGAAAAAGAAAGAAGAAAAAATAAAAACTGATTTTATTATAATTATTACAATTACTTTTATTTATTTAAATTTTTATTAGAAACAGAAAAAAAGAGTGCTTTTAAATAAATGTTGAGAAAGTGATTTAAATAATTAATGTAGATTAAAAAAAAAAATTGTTGAAACCAACCGTAACAATTTTTTTTAAAAATTTAACTCAGAATTACAGCGTCAGTAATTTTAAATGACAATCTATCGTTCTTGAGATATAGCTATCGCGGAAATCGGGAAAAACACAGCATAGAAGCGCCACCTGTTGGGCGGTATACATGCAAACCTAATAAGGATCTATTTATGTTAAGGCCTAACATAAGATGAAGTTTGATGAAAATCCGTGCATTAGTTCTTGAGATAGAGCTATTTTGGCAATCGTGAAAAATGCAGCATAGCAAAGCGCCACGTGTTGGGCGATTTACACCAAAAACTAATCAGCGCTAATTTATATCAAGATCTAACTGAATCTGAAACTTTAATAAATTCCGTGCATTAGTTTTGGAGACAGAGCGTTCACAAAATTTTGTCACATGCATACATTTTCTAAAATCAATCAAATCGTTTTCAGGGCTTACTAAAACGTATAAATCCGTCAAAAACCGAAAGTAGAAATTTTTCACAAATCCAATACTTAAAGAACAAAAATTGAGTTATTTTCTATGTGAATTCTTTCGTCGATTTGCGTATATTTAAACTGGAGATATAAACAGCGCATCGAACAAAAATTGCATTTTTTTCCAAGTGAATAATTTCGTTGATTTGCGTGTATTTAAACTGGAGATATAGACAGCGCATCGAACAAAAATTGCGTTATTTTCTATGTGAATTCTTTCGTTGATTTGCGTATATTTAAACTAGAGATATAGACAGCGCATCGAACAAAAATTGCGTTATTTTCTATGTGAATTCTTTCGTTGATTTGCGTACATTTAAACTGGAGATATAAACATCGCAACGAACAGATCATCGAATACCGGCAAAAACAAAATTAGAAGTCCATAACCAAAATTAAGTAACAATCTATTCCCATGATTCGGATTCTAAAGGTAAAAGTTCGTTGAATTGTGTGCATTTAATCTGGAGATAAGCATAGCATTTTTGGAACAACTCATCGAATTTCTGCATCTCTTCTTAGATGACCGCTATATATAAACTAAGACGAAAACATGTTTAAAATGGAATTTTATTCAGACCTCTTTCCGTTCCGATTCTGTCTTATCAGAATTCACTCATCAGGATTTACTGTTTTTAATGGAGAATAAAGTAGGTATTGCTTTCAATCATACCAAGAAAATAGCGATTTTTTTTTTTTTTTTTTTTTTTTTTTTTTAGAATTAGAGTTTACCGATCATGAAAACGAGGAACTCCCAATCTTTATTTCTTTTTTTTATTTATTAGCTATAATTAGAAAAAAAAAATCCGGTCTTGAAGCAAATATATTGTAATACATCTTAGCAAATACATTGTTTATTTGTCATTGTATTGTACTTTTTTCGCCACGTTATAGACAGAATCAGTTTCCACTGATTTTGCTATATATTGGAAAATATACGCTAAGACGAAAATCTGTTTAAAACGGAACTTTATTCAGACCTTTCCGTTCCGATTTCTGTCTCAGCAGGATTTACTGTTTTATTGATGGAGAATAGAGTAGGTATTGGGCTTTCAATCACCGACAAAATGGCGATTTATTTTTATTTATTTATTTATTTATTTATTAGATTTCTTATGAGCTCACCGATCATGGAAAGGAACTCTCAATCGTTTATTCTTTTCTTTTATTTATTAGCTATTACTTATGTTTTCTGAAGAAAAAAAATCACTCAGAAGACATTAAAAAAAAAAAAAAATCTGATCTTGAAAAAGGGAGAGAAACCCCAATGATGGAAGGAAAAGAAAAGAAAAAAAATACAAAAAGAAAACATTACAATTCTGCTTCTTCTTTAGAATTTATTTACACGCCGCATCAAGGAAAAATTATGTATTTTGTAACAAAAATTTACATTTATTAATCTTAGCCACTCTGGTGAGTATATATAAAATTTGTTAATACAGCAGTTTAATTTTATTTTATTTGTGTATTTATAGGAATGGGATTTCTCATATCTCACGACATTTCTCAACAGTACAGCGTTAACGTTAATTTATAATTGTCTTTCTAAGTGTATTTAATTATATTTTAATTGGAGCTATTACGTTTTAAACACATTTATCTAACTTGCACGGGGAGTGAGTACGTAAAACTGCCATTAATATAGTTAAAATAAGGAAAAGTTTATGTAGCTGCTAAAGTAAATAGTTAAATTATTCTCTTCTAGCGACAATCTAAACAATAGACTAGCAGAGGAATGTAATTTCGTGAGTACAGATTTTGTTTTTCTTGTACAATTCAAATATGGTGGGATATTTAAACCACATTGACATTACGAAGAAAATCCTGTAGTTACATAACAAGTGCAGCTGAAAAGATTACCATAAGTGGAAAATTGCAGAAGTCGGGGCAACGTTTTCTATATAGAAATCGAACTTCGGCTGTAATTAGATTCTGAAATAGATGTTTCGGTTGATACCGAAACGAATTATCTTTGTTAGCTGTGATATCACTGTATGTAAATACAAGATTTCTGCATTTTTTTTCAGATTGAAATACATAAGGGGAAAACGCTTTAAAAACATCATAAGAATGAACAAGAACAAAAAATCATGCATCCGGCATAGATTATGAAACACTTTCCAACGCTAACAGAATATTATTAAGAAATTTCATTTTTTCATTGCGATGAAATGAGATATCTAAATAAGCAATTAAAAAAAAAAAAAAAACATAACGTAGTATTTATTGTGTTTCGAAACACATTTTTCATTTTTATCTGGCAAAACTAATATAATTCTAATTAAAATCAGAAACTTCGTTTTTTTTTTTCAAAATTTCTGGTAGTAATTGAATAAAAATTTTTGTTGAAGTGTGAAAGATATGCTTCTGCGCATGCCCGAGTGATTCATTTAAATAATCAAAATATACGTTATGCCCATCACTAGTTGTAGCCCTCACTAAACTTTCTTTTATATCAATCAAACCGCCTGCTTCTTTTTTAATTTATATATTTTAATACAAACAATTTTTATTTATATTATATTCTTAATTTCTAAAAATATTGTTAGGTGTTGAAATTTACTTAATTAAAAAGCATTTGAATAAAAAAAAAAATTACAAAATATATACGTAACTTCTTTTCTTGAAAATATGGCAGTAATTGAAATGAATTACAGCCAAAAGTAACGCTGAAATCATTCTGTCGGAAACAGGATTCGAATCAGCTTTCTTTGCAGAGAGCCAGAGTTTAAATTAACGCCTTAGACCATTCAACTAAGCTGACCGCGATCAAGTGTACCTTAAAATTGAACTAGTTTTAGATTTAATCTCACGCATGCGCAAAATCGAATTTGCGTTGAAATTTTTAGCTTGTCGTTTTAATATATAGAATATAAGTTCATCTTACCAAGAGGCCGTAGTTCCGACCCTCCGCAAAACGTTAAGAGCAATCCGCTTGTGAAGGTTGCACTCTTCAATGGCAACAGCCATGAACAGTCCTCCCACGAACATCATGTTTGTCCCCTGTGCAAAAGAAATTTAATAATTTAATAACAATGTATTTGTTCGTATAAAATCATAAAAGTAACAATTCTTATAACAAAGAAAAGAAAAAAAATAGTTGATAATTCTGCAAGACGAAAAAAAAAGTATTAATAATACGATTAGCAAATTACTTCACAGAAAACTATGTAAGAAGTTCAGAAGACAACATATGTCATTATTAGTTGCGGAAACAAACAAAATAAAATCAAGTGTAAGTATACCCGAAACTTGCTAAGTTCTTAAACCCCAAAAAATCAGGAGAATTTATTTCAAAAATCAATAGATTTTTTTTTTTTCAGTAGAAGTTTTGTTTTTTAATAATATAATCAGGGTTATTTATATAGTACAAGTTTAATTTTGAATTGTGCTTGGTTGTCTTTGAATATTAAGGTATCTAAATATATAATTTTTACTCAAATAAGAAAAAAAAATACGTATTTCTTACACGTAGAGAAAACTCAAGTAGATATTATATTTAGGTTGTTTAACATGATATTAAACTAACTATGAAGAACTGAGGAAAATTTTCTTTCATCATAAACGCATACAAGGCAATAGTGAAGACTTTAATTTTTATTTGAGACAAATTATTGATCATAAAAATTACAGACTAATGAAAAATGTGTAAAAAAAAAAAAAAAAAATCAGGAGAAATATGTTAAAAATCAGGAGCACAGGAAAACGTGTGAAAATCACGGGTCTGCCGCCAAAATCAGGGGACTTGGCATGTTTGTAAAATAATGTATTTGTTCATATAAAACCACAAAAATAACAATGCTTACAACTAGGATTGCTAGATTTCAGTAGAAATTTTCGTTTCAAAACAACAATATTTGCTGAAATCGTCTTATTTAATGTTGTTGTCGTGCAACAACAAATAATTAATAATAAGTATTTATTTATTTATTTATTTTAATTTATTTTTATTTATTTTATTTTTATTATTTATTTTATTTTATTTTTATTATTTATTTTATTTTATTTTTATTATTTATTTTATTTTCTTTTTATTTATTTTATTATTTTATTTTATTTTTATTTATTTTATTATTTTACTTTTATTATTTGTTTTATTTTATTTTTATTATTTATTTTATTTTTATTATTTATTTTATTTTATTTTTATTTATTTTATTATTTTATTTTTATTATTTATTTTATTATTATTTTTGGGGGTGGGGTGGGGTGGGGAGTTATAAAACAATAAAAGTACCAATGCTTGCACACAAGGATAACCAGCTTTAAAAATTTTCACTTCAAAACAACATGCAAAATATTTATTGAAATGGTCTTACTTTTGCCAAAGAAAATAATAGTTAAGGGTGTTGGTCAGTAAAATCTCGAATTCCCCTCGCTAATGTTAAACCTATATGGGTGTGGAATTTTTCACTTCTTTTTTCAGTACATTCTTCTCAAAGTTTGTCTCTTTCACTTTTAATTGATAGAATATTTCGAAAATATATGCTAAATTTAATATTTTGTGTGTTAAAAGCTGAAGAGCTGTGAGTAAGGTTTTAACACTTCTAATAAAATTAAGCATATATTTTAGAAATATTTTGTAAACTACAGACAAATAAGTTTAAAATATTAATTTCTTGATGAGATATTTTTAAAATATGAATGCAATCTACGCGAATAGGTTTAACATTTGCGTTAGGAATTTGAGATCTCAGGGAGAAAAAACAGAACAGATAGTGAACAAATAAGCATTTTACAAAAACATAAGAATATATTTTGCAATTGTTGCAGAAGACTAAGCTCCAAATTTAACAAGCATTTATTTTATCTGTCCTTATAAAAATCTATGCATTTTTAAAGTATAAAATAATACAGTGTATATCTTAACAAAATATCCAAATTTCGTGGAGATTTCCCTATTTTCAGCAAAGTTATAGCTTGAAAAAAAGACCCGGCAAAAACCATATCCTGCGGTGAAAAAAGTGGTTTTTGCCACTTTTTGCCAATGTGGAAAAAATAGGTATATCTTTTATTTAAGGAAATGTAATCAAGATATTTTAATTTTTACTACATTGGTGTGCAAAACTTAAGCAACAAACACAAAATGCTAATTTCTGAACACGTGAGTACTCAAAAGGAAATTCTATAAAGAGCAAGTGTAGAAATGAGGTACTACCCTAACAGCAAGGCCAGTCGATGTGAAGTCCCCTTCACGTCACACATGGTTAGAAGTGTCACAATCTACGGTGAATCAAAATATGGGATATTTCACTGCCTCATTATTACTCTCAAATGATTGTTAACACTGAAATGTCACTGTGACTGTCGCTTTGTGATGGGTCACCAGGTGACATTACAATGAAGTCACCTTGTGATTCTCAAGTCACTGTCAGTTGAAGACTGAACTTTAAAGTCATTGTGAGTATTGCATTGTGATGAGTCGCCAAATAATATCACAATGAAGTCGCATGGTGACTTTCCGGTGATCGACCCTCTATTGTGAAGTCACCATTGCACTCCTTTGTGAAAAGTCACCAGATGATTTCATTTTCTGTCACTTTGGAACTCGTCGCAGAACAGCTATCATGATGACTTTACAATGGAGTGTCAAAATGACAGCAACATGACAGTCACAAGATGACTTCATTGTAAAGTCACCTGGTGACTCGTCAAAAAGCAGCAGTCATGGTGACTGTTCGGTGGAGTGACCAAATGAGAGTAAAAATGAGACGAATGAAAGATATCACATTTCTGTTCATTGTAGTGGCTGTGACAATTGTGACCATTTGTGGTGTCAAGAAGACTTCACATCGACTGTATGTGCTGTTAGGGTAGTACCTATTTTCTACACTTGCTGTTTACAGAATTTCCTTTTGAGTACTCACGTGTTCAGAAATTAGCATTTTGTGTTTGTTGCTTAAATTTTGCACACTAGTGTAATTTTAACTATAACAGCATGTAACTTTGATATACTTTAAGTTGGAACAGTCAATGCATTATTAAACGATTAAGGAATAAAATATATATTTTTTAATAATTAATTTTGTGTGTATTAATAATTAAAATGATATAAGAAATGAATTTCATATTTTCTTCAACATTAGTAATAGCTTTCAAGAATGAAATTTAATTTAAAAAGTTTGATACCAAATTTACTTATTTTAACTGTGTTCATTTTCGTTTAACGGATTTTTTTTCTTTACAAAATTTACGAGAATAAATGTGATTAAAATAGTCTTCTTGAATAGTTATTTTGGCGGCAATTGATTATAACTCATAATAGAACAAATTTTTAGGAAAACGAAAACCTCTATTCAATTCCAAAGCACTTGAAACACTTGAAGCACAAGAAGTTTGACGTCTATATATTTTGTGCTTTTACGAATAAAAATGACTTCGTCACCATGTCAGAAAGATTCGCAATGTTGAACAGAGATTTGTTTTTCTTTGGATCAACATTAAGTCTGTATTAGTCAGTCAGATCCTCAGTTGCCCTCGCTAATGTTAAAACCTATGGGCGCGTAATGTATTCATATATTTTAAATATCTCCTCAGGAAATTAATATTTTTAACTTATTTTGTCTGTGTACTCTTCTTAAAGAATGTCTGTTTTTTTTTCTTCGTTTTCAAAATATTTCTAAAATATATACTTCATTTTATTTGATGTGTTAAAATCTTACTCACAGATGGTCAGCTTTTAACATATAAAATATTAAATAAAGCTTATTTTTAGGAATATTTTGAGAACAAAGAAAAAATAAAAGAGAGAGAGAGAGAGACCTCATTTAAGAACAGTATACAGAAAAAAAGAAGTTAAAAATATTCATTTTCTGACGAGATATTTTAAATATACGAATGCGTTCTACGCCCAGAGGATTAACGTTAGCGAGAGGATTTAGGGAGCTGACTAGCTAACAGCCTAAACTCAAATGTGAAAGAGAGATAAGGTAAAATGCATAAAAATTATTTTTATAACCACGATAAGAAAAATATATATATATAAGCGGCTCATAAAATAAAATTTTCCCCCGCTCAACAACGCGCAATTTTATGACACATTCACGTACTCATTTTTAAACGTAAAAACCTGAAATTGGAAGGCATGACTAACTGAAGCGATTTGGAATTAAACAGCTCTTTTTTTTTTTTCTTTTTTTTTTCATTTTCATTTTCATTTTTCTAAAGTTATAAGCGACAACAACCATTCATGGCAATCATTCACGCCCGGAAATTCGGTTCAAAGCTCCAACTTTGACAGAATTTTCTGTAAGTTCTTTTACTTAAAAGGAGAAAACACTGTTGGATTTCACAGTTTCTGTATATGAACACTAGCCAATTGTATGTGTTTACGAGTAAAAATGAATTCAAAATGTGTTAGAGAATTGCCAGTTTGAATGGTATCTAACAGTGGTATTGACTTGACTTACATTCATGTATTCTTGACTTGCTTCGCTTGTGCTGAGTATTCCAAGCAGCGGAAACAAAACAACGGGAAGGAGTGAAGTGGCAGCGACCGGAATGGGTTCTACAACCCAGTAACAGGCCATTAGCAAGATGACGTAGCCGCATCTTGATTCCTGACAGAAAAAAAAAAATTAGATGCACTACATGAGTATATTCTCGAAGACGAAAATATATTATGCATGACAAAAACAAAACAAAACAAAAAATTATTTCTGATATTCAAATTCCCTCTTCTATGCGCATACAAAACGCACACAGATGAATGATGTATCATACAGTATGATAATGTTTTTGAACAGGCCTTTTTCTTTCACATAGTACACTCACACTTCATTAAAACAACGTTGTTTGATTAATGATAGCAGTTAATTAAAAGTTAATGAAAAACGTATCAGCAAATAATCTCAAGGATTGCAGTGCGAAGATCTCGCATGGGCCCACCTGTTTTTCTTTATTTATTAACATTACTATTAGTTAATTACGTAATAGAACACTGTGTAACTATTTACATTACTTCAGAGGACACCAGATTCCATTACTTAAGTTGTGGAAACAAACAAAATAAAATCAATTGCAAGTAACCTCAAACTTGCAAAGTTCTGAAACCCAAAAATCAGGAAATTTTATTTCAGAAATCAGATTTTTCTTTTTTCAGTAAAAACATTATTTTTAAATAATGCAAGCATGTTTAGTACAAGTTTAATCTTAAATTGTGCTTGGTTGTCGTTGAAGATTAAGATGTCTTATATACAATTTTTACTCAAATTAGAAAAAAAACAAGAACGAACAATCATGCGTCAAGCATAGATTATGAAACACTTTCCAACACAGCCAGAAAGTGCACCTCAGTAATGCTGCATATACTTTTCATTATGCTTGAAATAGTGAAACATCACTAAATTACACTGCAGATGATTTTTCCCCATATAACGATGTGTAAAAGAATTCTTTTGTTTGACCTTGTAAATGAATAATAAATGCTTTGCACCCCATATTCTACAAAAAGCATGTTTTAATGCGCTTCATAGTTATACATCAATTTCATTATGTTTTAAATGACGTAGCGTCATCAAAATGCGCTTGAACCGATTATTCCCCATTGGCTGTAATGTAACGAAATACTTTTGACTGTACCTGTAAAAAAACTATAAGTGCTACACACTTCTGTTGAAATAGGGAACATGCTATAGTAAACGACAATAACATACAAATATTGCAGGACAATTGAAGCATATTTACGGGAGTTAGAGCACGGACAGACGGCAGACAAATCGAAGTCATAAACACTTTTCAACTAGGTTGGAAAGTGTTAAAAATACATACTACTTACATGTAGAAAAAAATTCAATCTCAATATTTAGGTTATATAACATGATTTTAAATTACGAATAACCGAGGCAAATTTTCTTTGCTCATAATCACATACAAAACAATTGTGAAGACTTTAATTTTTATTCGAGACAAATTATTCATAATCAAAATTACAGACTATTTTAAAATGTTTAAACAAATCAGGAGATATATGTAAAAAATCAGGAATACAGGAAAACATGTGAAAATCAGGAGTCTCCCGCAAAAATCATGAAACTTGCCAAGTCTGGTATATACCTTTATTTTTCCAAGTCACTTTTTTATTAAGACATTTACATTTAAAGATTTTCTCTTTTTCTTTCTGCACCCTATGCATAAAACTTACTGAGTGAGACCTGTATGTGTTTTTTTTTCCTTTTCTTTCGTCATTTAGTGGTAAATGGAGTTGAAATTCTGATTCAACAGAAAATGGAGGTAATTTTTCACAAAAAGCTTTATAGAAACTTACAACCAGCTCCAAAATACAAAAAATGCATTGCTATTCAAAAAAATTCAAATTTTGTACAAAATTAGAATTTTTAAGAAACAGTTCTTATCAAGCATTTACATCTTAAAGCTAACCCACCAGTCAGATATCAGGTTTCTGTTCCCAAACGTCAAAAGTATGACAGAAATCGCAATTTTAGAAAGTTTTTGGCTCCTCAACCCCTTTGTGAGTAGCGGTGCGGACATAAAAGATAGCCTATGTTGGAACAGAGGGAATTACCATCATTTTGCAACCATTATTAGGCAGCTTTCAATACAAAAAAGTATAAAGCTACTATTGCAGCCGTTCGGAGGAAAGTAATCGGAAAATGTCGGTATATTTTCACCGATCATGACCCCCAAACCCCAAAACCACTCTCCGTTCAAATGTTGATATATATAATATATATATCTCCAACTATAATAAAGAAGGAAGTTTGTGTGTGTGTGTGTTTCTCGGTTGTGTTCCGAAGTGACAGAAGCATCTCTAGATCATGGAAACAAACCACAACTATCAGAAGTTGTAATTTAATTTCATTATCAGATGTGTTAAACTTAATGAGTCGATTGATAGAAGTTTAATTTCTACCAGTAACTGGTGGAAATGAAACTACTATTTTTAAGGAAATTTAGCTATCCTTCTTAAAGGTGAAATTAATACTGAAAATAGTCAAAAGAGCCCAAAATGCATTTGGTTATAATGTCATATCTCAAAACCATCAACAAACCTATAATGTGCACGTGACATCATTGTAGGCAGTATGCAGGACGACTACGGTCAAATATTTGGTCTGTCCTATAGAAAAGGCGCACAGTTACTATACGAGGAATAAGGCTCACATTATGCAAATGCAGGGTTTTGTTTTTATAGGTATAGTGTTATCAGGTCTCTCGATTTGCAAGGAACCAATGAGCGGTACGCCAAAAGTCCCGATTTTTCAAGATGTAAAAATTATTTTAACTTTATTTTAGTATCATGCTTTATTCGTTAGTCTGCATCGAGTGGATCGTTAGGCAGTAAACCTGTTAAAACGCAACCTTTCTATTACGGAAAATTTTTATGATCTCGCCGAAAGGAATCCACCAGCGTAGACGAAAACCTGCCTAAAACGGAATATTTTTACGGCCTTGGATATTCTGTTTTTAAGAGGTTTACTGTACTTAGTTCGGGAAATCCTCCAAAAACGGTGCCTGCTTATAACAAATCCCGTCTTATACGTAAAAAATGCATTGTCCCTTACGGGAAGAACACCTTACAATTATAACTGCTCAATCAAAAACCTATCGAAAAAGGATTTTTGTTTCGGTCCCTAGCGATTTTGATTTCACAGATTTTACTCTCTACGTTTATTGTGTTTATTTAAAATAGTAAAACCTTCTATGACGAAATCGCAAATGACCAAAGAAAGATTCCGTTCTAGACATGTTTCTGTCTTAGCAAGTCGATTTGTAATGGTACTTTTTCCGTCGGAACCATGGACTTTGTACATTTATGACAGGATTCCGTTATAGACAGGTTCCGTTTTCATAAGATTCACTGTATTTTTATGTCACAATATGGAAGTCACTGCCCCGCTATTTCTGACTCTTAGTCCCACTTTTTATGACAGTGGACCTGGTAACACTATTCATATGACATACATAGTATTTACTGCGTACCGTATATGATACAAAATGTAATGAAGAGTTAACACGAGCTTTCACGATCAAAGGGGATAACTGAAGTTGACCCTTTAAAAATCAGAAGATTTAAATACAGTAGAACTCCAATTATCCGAATCAATTGGGACCGGGCCCCATTCGGAAAATCAAAAATTCGGATAATTGGAATTTTTTTTTTTGAAAAAAGGGTCTATTTTAATTAATTACTGTATGTATGTTGAAAATGGGAGAAAAAAACTACTTTTAAGAAAAAGAGCTTTTAATTAATTAAATGAAAAGGCAACACTTTTACATGTTAAGCGTACTTACAAGTGCTGTACATTAGCAAAGTATGTACGTACCGAACTGTAAATGAAAGTCATTGCTTGCTGAACATCTTGGTCAAAGTAAACTGTTTGACAGTCTTCATCCGTTTTTGGGCAGCCAAGTCGCGCATCCGCTTGACAATGAGAAGTTGCATGTGGCCACACTTGGGCTGACGCTCCATCCACTTCAACGCAATTTCAAGGCCGGTAAATGCTTCACTAGCTGATGATTTCGTGTCTGCTTCAAATTCAACATTAAGGTCATCTTCTTCCTCGATATTTTCTTCTCTCACACTTTCAATAATTTCATCATCATTTAGAATTTGAAACCGAGGGTCTGACGAATTATACAAAATCCCTTCTCCTACATCTTCTATATCTTCGCACGTAGACAGAATCATTATTTTGCGAATCGCAGTACGTTTCCGTCTTAATCTTTTTTCCGAAATTCTGAAAGCGATTCGGATAATCAGCGATTCGGATAGTCGGAGTTCGGATAATTGGAGTTCTACTGTATAGGATCCCCAGAGCTTGAAATCTCATTTCAGCGAAAGTAACTGTACAAATATGTGTATACTGCGACTCCATTCGGTTCGGGAAAAGAATCGAGTAACTCGCGTAATTCCATCCATGAATATTTTTTCGCATTCTCTAGTCCAGGGAGGGCGAACCTATGGCACGGCGTGCCATAGGTGGCACACACAACAATTTTTATGGCACGCGAAAAAATTAAATTTGATAATCATTACTCAGATAAAATTAAAGTTTTCTTGTTACGGTAAATGAAATTTTGTTTAACACAAGCAGACAGGGCCTGATTAACGCACAGGCCAACTAGGCCACGGCCTTGGGCCCACCGCTGATGCGGGCCCCAAAATAAATAAAATAATTTAGAAAACGTTTTTTTAAAATGAAGTTTTCTGTAATTATTTTCTCAAAAACAAAATCATGGATTTTTGCCAGCTGTATCATAATATTTGATAATAATCCTTAAAATCATTTCTAGCTATTATTTTAATTTGAGAGGGCCCAAAAAGTTGCTGGGCCTTGGGCCCCAGACGACCTTAATCTGGCTCTGCAAGCAGATTATCACAAATAATGCAATTACGTTTGCATGAAGTAACATTATTAGAAAATTTTCTTTTTCTGTTATACTATGGAGCGTTTCCGACACGTAACTTTTTTGTATTTCTATATATATTAAAAGCTTTAATCTTATGAATTTTATAAGACAGTTAATGCAATAAAATGACAAGTGGACCCTATTTTGCTACGTAGATTAGTAAAAATTACAAAATATGAACCAAATATATGAAGCATTCTCCATCTGAGGCACAACTGCAAAAAATCTCATTTCGTCATTAATAAATATTAGTACGTTTTTATGAAACTTGGATTATTATAAGTTAGATGTTTCATTAATGATATGTAAAAGTTTATTTTAAAAACCTTGTATTTTTTAACATTATTACAATGCGTACCACTTAAATGAATCATATTTCCGAATCAAAATTTCATACATCGATACAGCTGATGCTGATCTCAAAGTAACATAAAAATTGCATTTTAATTTTTATTCCCCTTAGATATTTAATGCATAAAAGCAGATGATTCTGTTGTCCAGTGTTTCGTATAAGCAGCTTATGCAGCAATATTATTTTTAGAGATCGACCGAAACAGGTTTTAAGACCAAAACCGAAACCGAATTTCGGTGATCTCCCCACTTTCGGCCGAAACCGAAACCGAAAGTGTCAAAGAAATTAAAAAACTGATTAATACATATATAACTGCATAATTTTAAAAGTTAATTAATTAATTAATAACAAATAATTAATAATTACTTAATAACAACTAATTACGTTACTAATTAATTTATTAATTAGGCGTGTATTGAACCACATTTCTAACAAACAAACGTACACATATATGTGTGTGTATAAGTTTCAAGCAAAAATGAAACATAAATATGACAACTGTTATATTTTATTATTTCATAACCACCAGTAATTTTAGGCATTTATCAATAATTAATTAACAATGTAGTTAAATAATGTAATACAAATTCAATAATGAAAATTTAATTTTAAAATATATTCATATTTTCATTTCGTTAATATTTTGCATTTGAATAGATTGAAATAAAGTACTTAAAAGTTTGTTTTTTAGGAAATTAACTTTGAATATGTTTTAATCATTTTATAATTGTAAATGTTATTAATTTAATAGACGTTTAAATATAGATATACATTTAAATATTAATGAATATTATTATTAATTATTTAAAATTTTGTACAAACATTTTTATGGTACATATGTTTAAATAACATGTTTAACATGTTTACTTTACTTTTTTTTTAATTCATACGGTAACTTTTTATTTACATTATATTATATTATATTATAAACAATTTTATAGAATTTGAATTATGAATAAATAACTCACAAGAAATTTTTAATTAGATCACAATATTTATAAAACATATTTAATCGTTTTATATACTGCTGGCTATAAAAAATGCTACACCATGAAGGAATGCAAATAACAGAATGATATTTATTGGACAAATACATTATAATGGGAAGGACAATTGATTATATTTTCAGAAAATTTGGAGGTATAAATCTTGAGAAAACACTACCCAAAGCAGCAACCTCTGGCCGCAATAACATTATTTATCTGCCCAGCCATGGAGTCGAACAGAGATTGGATGTCATGTACGCGTACATCAGTCCATGCAGCTTCAAAACTATGCCACAGTTCATCAACCGTAGTGACGGGCGAGTGGTTTCGGGCCAGTCGCTCAGAAACCATTGACAGGACATTTTCAATTGGTGAAAAATCAGAAGAACGTGCCGGCCAGGGGAACAGTCGAACATGTTCTGTATCAACGAAGGTCAGGACAGTACGGGCAACATGCGGTCGTGCATTGTCCTGCTAAAAAGTAGAGTTGAAGAGGCATCGAAGATAAGGCAGAACCACGGGCCGTAACACATCAGAAATGTAACGGCTGCTGTTGAAATTGCCGGCAATGCGAACAAAAGGTTACCGAGACGTGTATCCAATGGCACTTCATACCGTCACTCCAGGTGATATGACAGTATGACGATTCGAATGCAAGTTGGCAATGTGCGTTTTCCACGATGCCGCCAAACATGGATGCTGGCATCATGATGCTGTATATGAAGCAGGAACGGCGTCTCACTTCGTCTTTGATGAATCCTGGCTCTGTATGCAGCATCATGATGCTAGCATCCATGTTTGGCAGCATCGTGTAAAACGCACATTGCCAGCTTGCATTCGAATCGTCATACTGTCATATCACCTGGAGTGACAGTATGAAGTGCCATTGGATACACGTCTCGGTAACCTCTTGTTCGCATTGCCGGCAATTTCAACAGCAGCCGTTACATTTCTAATGTGTTACGGCCCGTGGTTCTGCCTTATCTTCGATGCGTCCGCAATTCTACGTTTTAGCAGGACAATGCACGACCGCATGTTGCTCTTACTATCCTGACCTTCCTTGATACAGAACATGTTCGACTGTTCCCCTGTACTGCTCCTTCTCCTGATTTCTCACCAATTGAAAATGTCCTGTCAATGGCTTCTGAGCGACTGGCCTGCCGCCACACGCCCGTCACTACAGTTGATGAACTGTGGCATAGTGTTGAAGCTGCATGGACTGATGCACCCGTACATGACATCTAATCTCTGTTCGACTCCATGGCTAGGCAGATAAATGCTGTTATTGCGGCAAGAGGTGGCTGCTTTGGATAATGTTTTCTCAGGATCTATACCTCCAAATTTTCTGAAAATGTAATCACTTGTCCTTCCCATTATAATGTATTTGTCCAATAAATATCATTCTGTTATTTGCATTCCTTCGTGGTGTAGCATTTTTTATGGCCAGCAGTGTATATTCACGTAAAATTTTTATAATAGTAATATTTTAATTATAATGTATCACTCAGGTGAAACATAATATTTTAGTTTCATGACAGTAGTTGTATAAAATATTTAATGATTTTATATATTCAAGTAACATTTTGATAATAAAAATATTTGTATTATGTTGCTCACATGAAATATAATATTTTATTTTCGTCACGTTACTTATATACCTTATTTCACATTTATATATATATTCATGTAATTTTTTTTATATAATAATATATCACTGACATAAAATAAAACATTTTTGTTTCATCGCAATACTTATATAACCTATCTAATATTTATATATATTCATGTACATTTTTGCATAATAATATACCACTCACATGAAATAAAACATTCCAGTTTCCAAAAATTATTTTTAGGAGAAATAATTTGACAGCTATCACCTTATTATAATAAACAATAGTGTGCAAACAAAAATTTAATTATATTATTATAATTTAATAGTTTAATTTTTGAAAAATATATTACATTGTATTACAGCTACAAACATAAAATTATGGATACTTTTGAAATTTACACCGCTCAAAACAATTTATAAATTTGTTTTAAATAAAAGGATCTCTCTTAGATTTATAGTTTATATAGAACTATAATGTAGAACTTTTGTCTAAATTAAATTGATTCGGAATATTGCATTTACTTTGCTATGCCTGTTATCTAAACAATATTTTACATAGAACAGTATACATAATTATTAATTAAACGTTAATTTTATTAAAAATGAATTTAAGAAAAAATATTTATCGAAAATAATTAATTAAATATAAATTGTTATAAATATATAAAATTAATATAAAATAATGTAATTTAAAATAATTCATTTAATCAATATTATTAATACCTTTTATGCACCCATATGTGCGATTTTTTACAAACAGAAGTGTCATTTGGGAAGATTAGGGGGGGGGCTGTTTCCCCCTCAAAGTATGTGATAAGAATGTATGAGTTATTATAGGTTAGTTTAAGTAAAGGGAACAAAAGCTAAAATAATTTGTTCAATTTGACAAAAAAGAAAAATTAGCATTAGCATTAAGACAACATTTTAAGCCTACAAATTTTTAATTTTACCAACTTTATTCTCCATTTCAATATTCTCAAAGTGAGATATGTTTAACATTATTTTGTACTTTAGCTAATTTTAAATATATATACATAAGGATAAAAATGTAACTGTTTTCAATTTACTTTTAGGATGTGCACAATAAGTTCCAAATAAATCTTTGCTCATTGACAGCCTCCCCCCACCCTTTAAAAAAAAGCTTTGCCACTCCGTGCCTCCCTAACAAAGTTAAGATATGGCACACCTGTTTGAAAATTTTATCTCCAGTGCCAAGTTGACTCTCTGTGCCTCTATCCAAAACTATTTATTTTCATATAAAATAAAACGTAATTAATTTATCAATAAGACAGAAATAGTTTCCAATTATACGAATTTCATCTAATAAAAAAATATTTTAAGTACACATACCTCGATATATCTTTTGTAATAAATTTCGTAAATCTTCATGTTTCGAATGCTTTATGAGAAAGGTGTTTTCACAACACCTTTCTCATAAAGCATTCGAAACAATCTGGAGTTTCAAAGTAAAAATTTTCTATTACTGTCAAGTTTGCAGCTTTTAAAAATCACGTGATAAGCGTCTTTTAAGTTTATACATCTATGCATTGCTTGCTTTATAATTTACACTCGCATCATGAAGCAGTCATGACGGATAATGATAAACAGTGGAATTCACAGCAGTAAACAGTGTCGCATTTGAGCCGATACAACTCATATCAATGAGTAAAGTTGAAAATTTCCGAAAGAAGGGACGAGATTTTGAAATACAGATAGTTTCGGTAGAGTTTCGGTCAGGCCGAAATTTTGACAGCAGTTTCGTCGAAAACGAATATTCGGCGAAACTCCGATTTTACGCCGAAACCGAAATTTCGGTCGATCTCTAATTATTTTATATAAAAGTTTGGCAACTTTAACAATGATGGAATACATTGTTTGTTAATTTTTGGGTGCACGTAAAAAGGTTCGTCATCCCTGCTCTGTGCAAACGAAAAATATTTTGCAAAAGCATAATTATACAAAATTCGCGTATTCTCCCAATTAAAAGTAAGAGATAATAATGGAATGCAATTTTATAAATGAAGGCATGAGATTGCAGAAAGGTAAAAAAAAAAGGAGGAAATATGCGTGAAAGATGGTGTCAATTACAAAACTTACTTTACGTGTGAAAAGTATGTCTATAAATCTATTACAAATATTGCTTTATAACAACAAAAATTCGATTCAAATTTTAAAAAAAAATTCATGTTTAAATAATTAAATTTATTGTTTAAATATAATAAACTTTAAAAAATAATAATCATTTTTTTTTTATGATGCCAAGTATAAGACTTTAATTTTAATATTTTTTTTTTATATGAACAACAAAGTCGAGACAAATTGTAAATGTTTTTATACATGCACAGAGAGAAACCATTCCCGTTATTATATATAAAAAAAGTAACTAAAAGGTACTTTTTTTTTATATTAGAGAACATTTTATTATATAAAAAATAAGGTAAAAATTAGAAGATACTAAAGGTAAAAATTAGGAAATTTGATTAGTGGCTGGTAGCTTCACTTTTTTAATAGCCTTTTTTAAAAGTAAATACAATTTTTTCGCTGTACCTTCTATTACATTTTAATGCTATAAAAATATGCTAACACAGGGGCGTCATTTCAAAACTTTCTTGGGGGGGGGGGGGCAAAACTTTATTTGAGGGGAGAGATTATTATTATTATTATTATTATTATTATTATTATTTTATCTTGTTCTGCACAGCTGAGAAACAATTAATACAGTTTTATTCTCAATATATATTTAAATTAACCAAAGTACTCATTGATTTTAATTGTTCCACTTTCAGAAAATTATAATAGCAAATCTTTAGCAAACATTATTGATAATTATTGATTTTTGCGCTTAAAATATTTATTTACTTAAAGTCTTAGTCAAAATACTTAGTCTTAATCAAATCTGACAAGTTATTTTAGCTTTTGTGCATTTTCTGTTTTTTTTTTTTTTCTTTTTTTAGTCTGACACTGTGACAAGATGTTACACCTTAAATTATAACATTTCTTTGGGGGGAGAAGGGGCGGGGGGCGACAACTTCTCCCCTGGCCATTCTCAAATAGTACACACGTGTTAACAACACAAACATATTTTAGTAACACGGTGTTTAAAATTTATTGAGATTAAACAGAAGCAGATTCAATTAGTTCAGCGATGAATTTTAATCATTCATTAACCATGATAAAAAATAAAATAAATAAATAATAATTAAAAAAAAGACGTTTATATATATTTTTAATGATATACAAGAAATATGATGCAGTTTTATTTTCTTTTAGGTTTTAGATTATAATAAAATAGAAGGATTGAATAGTGAAAGTTTAACCCAATTGTTGAAATTCGTATTTTTTTTTTTTTTTTTTTCATGATTGTTAGATACCCTGTAAAGATAAGAAATAAAACATATATCATTTTTAATGTTCAGAAAATAACAAAAACCAAGAAAATCGCGGATCCGAAGAAAAATATCATACCTGTTAGTGAGATTATCTGCTGATTTGTATTTAAAATTTTCCATTAAAATCACGTTTAATCTTGGCGCTATTAATGGAAACGAACATTTTTTTTTTTTTTTCAGTTGAAAAGAGCGGGTTGAAAGTGTAAAGAGGCTACATCATAGGTCGCATGACATAACAATAAATGTTTCAGATTAATCTATTTAAGATAAACTCAATAGCGATTTTTCTTTTGATTCAAAATGTTTTGTAAAAGTAGTAGTTTTTTTTTCCACATTTTTAATTTAATGACGATTGGAAACATAAAAAAAAAAAAAAAAAAAAAAAAAAAATGCAATCACAAATCATTCTCAGAGGGTTTTCTTTCAACTGAACTGAATTCTTCTGTAAATTGAGTTATTTCCTACTATACTATAATATTGTTACAAACATCGATTACCTTTTGTTTAAGGTTTACCCGCATATAATACGATCGTCAATATTTCCTCTTTCTTGCAACATCTTACATATTTTTATTTCCAAATTAATAAACTGTCCCCATTTACAATCTTCAGTTATCAATTATGCATAAGCTCTTTCAATTTTAAAGTTAAATATATGCAATATGAGAGGAGATAAAAATTTAAAAAGTGTAACTATCTTAAAATTAATTAAAGGACGATTTCATTACTATAATTTTAATTCCTAACCTTATTTTAAACACTTTTGCAGTTTACATTTTCTACTTATCTCCAACAAGCAAAAAATCAAAGCGCGTTTTAACCTTTTTGAAACAACCCGAAGGGTTGCATTTAAATTATTTTTCTCCGAAACTAATCTTATTAAGCAAATTTAAATTTCTGGACTATATCACTAATGGCAACGCAGAAAAAAAAATTAAACAAAAAGAAATCGAAAAATAAAATAGAAAGTTTCTTAGATTGGTAATCAAATTATGACATTTTAAACTTATTTTAGATTAAATGCTTCTAACATTCATTTAACAATATTAAAAAATATACAATATTTTATTTTGAGATGCTAATAAAAAATCTTTTTTATGCACTCAGTTCACTTAAAATCTCATGCAAGAGTTTAAAATTTCTGTTAATATT